>JASDDO010000019.1:811725840-813172068 GCA_030015575.1 Agapanthus africanus | reverse complement strand
CTATAATGTATGCGATGTTGTGTACCAGACCAGATGTTGCTTACGCACTGAGCGTGGTAAGCCGGTATCAGTCAGACCCAGGGGAGAAACACTGGATAGCAGTAAATAATATTCTCAAGTACCTGAGGAGGACTAAGGAGATGTTCTTGGTTTACGGCGGAAAAGACCTCAGGTTGGAGGCCTTTGCTGATTCCGGCTTCCAGAGTGATAAGGACGATTCCAAGTCCATGTCGGGTTATGTCTTTACCCTCAATGGAGGGGCGGTGTGCTGGAAGAGCTCCAAGCAGGACACCGTTGCTGACTCGACGATGGAAGCGGAGTATATAGCTGCTTGCGATGCCGCAATAGAAGCAGTCTGGATGAAGAAGTTCCTAACAGAACTTCAGGTGGTTCCTACCATAGTTGATCCAATACATCTGTATTGCGACAACAACGGAGCTATAGCTTTAGCGAAGGAACCAAGGTCCCATCAGAAGTCCAGACACATCTTAAGGCGGTATCACCTGATCAGGGAGATCATTGATCGTCAGGAGATCGAGGTTCGGAGAGTTGCTTCTGAAGAGAACATTGCTGATCCATTCACGAAGGCCCTACCTCAGATTCAGTTCGAGAGGCTACTCGAGATCATCGGTCTACGATATGCCAGTACATGGCCCTAGTGCAAGTGGGAGATTGTTAGTGTTTATGCCCTAGAAGGCCATTACTGTATCATACTAGCTTGTATATTACTTAATGGAAGCTTGGGATATTCATATATATATAACAGTCTTGCTAAACATGGTAGTATGCTACTTGGTTTTTCTATCTTAATATGTAAGTGTACGTATTGATAGAGCTCTTAGGATCTTGCTTGTCTACCAGCGTTGTGATGGCAGTCACACTAGTGGGGGCTGGGTAGTCTACAAGCACATCCTTATTCAGGTCCCTGGTCGTTGGATTATCGAGACAGAGCATCGATACTCCGGAGTAGACTGGTGTGTACGCTTCTCATCCCAGTTGGGAGATGGTCTGTCCCACAGCCGTCAGTACGTCGTACTGGAGATAGTATGCAGGTGCTCGTTAGGTTACGGGTACACCGGACAGGACTCATAAGGAACTGTTGGTTGGTTTGATACCAGTCGTCAGTGAGCAGTTCCCAGGTGACATGAGTACAGCATAGTCCGCAGACTTGACACTGCTGCTTCGCCTCGAGTGTGTCCCACTGTTCTTAGATTGCTACCCTACCACGGCTCAAATGAGTCGTGCAAACAGGTAGCAGTTGGGTGCAGTCCCGAGCACTTGGAGGCAGTGGCGGTTAGACAGGATTCGTCCCTCCCGGTATTGGGAGTAGATATCGTGCTGTGTCAGAGAGCCATTACGCAAAGTCCCTGGCCAGGGCAAGCGAGATTTACTGGTAGGTTCCAGTAGTTTCTCAGGGTGTAATGGGCTTCCCTCCGACACGACTTATACCGCTATTAGGGGACTGACGCTTGCCGCCCCCTAGGCCCGATATGCGATAGTCTTGGACGAACGGACCGGACTGTATGGAGATTGTCACATCAGACTCAGTAGGAGTTCGGATGGGTTTCCTCATCGGCCTTCTTATCGACAACTACCTGGGGACCGTTACGTACAGCTAGTGCCGCTTGCGGTCTGTGGTTAAACCCACTGCCAGCGTAGTAGTCGAGTCTCTAGAGTCCCACACAGAGAGTTTCCTATTCCAGGCAAAACGATATAGAGGTCGTATGGTTTTACGACAAGGGTTCGGACGCGTATGTGTGTTTACACACTTACGTCGTCTGGACAGTTTTTACCAGTCGGCTTTGGTTTAAGCCAGTTACTGGTATCCGGTTATTGGATTTTTACAGTCTAAAGTTTTTCCGTATTTTTACGGATCGGAGGGGCGTTCTCGTAATTGTACGAGAAGCTTCTAGAAGATGGTGACTAAGGAGGGTTATGTGTCATATACATTGAATGAGTTATATGAGTCATGGTGGTGATTCATTCATCTCATTAATGCACATTTATTGCTTAATGACTCATGCTAATGAATCACCACTAGATATTTTATGAAGCATGCTTATTCATCACATTTATTCATTTATTCTTTAATGAGAATGCTTCATAATATATTATGATACTCATAACTTATTCATTCATAATCATCTACACATTCTCTCTCCTCAAGCTCTCTCACTTCAAAAGACTAATCCTCACCCTCATGTGTTGAGATCTAGGATTAGTTAGACTAAACAATCCATAACCATCACTCTATCTCAATCTATCTTCTTTGATTAGCAATCCAAGAAGGTTAGTTGCCTCAAGTTTAGAGGCTAAGCTTGGAGTTTTGCTCTCGGGTGGATCGTCTACTACCTAGAGAAGGCCGAGGAGAACAAGGAGATCGTAAAGACGAAGGACCGGTTTCATTAGGTATAATCCCTAAACACAATAGTTATGAAACTCTTTGTGTATGGTTATTTGTAGTTTAGCTTCGATTCAAGCGGTTAGTCGATGTTCGTTCACTAAACAAGTTCGTTTTTGAAAATTCCGCCTCCCCACAAGTATTGGGGTGTACTACATCGACTTACTTTCGATCTCGCGGTGATCTACAATCTCCCGGATCAAATGAAAATGCCTCAGGATGTGTCTGGACCGCTGATGGGATCTGGGCTCCTTGGCTAACGCCATAGCCCCATTATTGTCACAATACAAAGGTATTGGATCAATAATGGTTGGAACTACTCCTAGCTCCGAGTCGAACTTCTTCATCCAGACGGCTTCCTTGGCGGCATCATTTGCAGCAATGTACTCAGCTTCCATTGTAGAGTCTGCAACGGTATCTTGTTTGGAACTCTTCCAACTCACCGCCCCTCCATTGAGGGTAAATACAAACCCAGAGATAGATTTGCTGTCGTCCTTATCGCTCTGGAAGCTCGAATCGGTAAAGGCCTCCATTTGGAGATCTTCATTACCATACACCAAGAACAATTCTTTAGTCCTTCGCAAGTACTTAGGAATGTTCTTCACAGCTGTCCAGTGATTCTCCCCTGGGTTGGATTGATACCTGCTTACAACACTAAGTGCATAAGCTACATCTGGGCGTGTACATAACATCGCATACATTATAGATCCTACTGCCGAAGCATAGGGTATAACACTCATGCGAGCTCTCTGTTCATCGGTCTTTGGACAAGAATCCTTGGAGAGAGTGACCCCATGGCAAGCGGGTAAGGCACCCCGCTTGGAGTCTTCCATACTAAACCTTTTTAAGATGGTGTCAATATACCTGGTTTGGGACAATCCCAATAACCTTTTGGATTTATCCCTATAGATCGACATCCAATGCCTACTTTATCCCTTATATGGATTTAAGCAATTTACATGCTTTCCCGCTGCTCCCACTGTCAATGAAGCCCTCTGGCTGATCATCACCCTTTAAGTTAAAGCCTTTCAATGTACCTAACTTAAAGTTGTTTACTTTCCTTTAAGTTAAAGCCTTTCAATGGTTCCCAGGCACACTAATGAGGTTCTAAAAGTGATCAAACATGGCCAATTTAAACTTTTTATGTGCCTACAAACCCTAATACGGATCGTTAACTAGATGTATAGGCGATGCAATGCAAGTAAACAACTTTAACTTAAAGGAAAGGGGTTACAACCTTTGTAGATCCGGTCCTCCACCTCTCTAGCTCCGTGATGACGTCCCTCCGCTGTACCCATCGGAATCCTAGACTCTCGCGGTGGTCTCATCGGAGAAAAGATCAGGCTAGGTCGTCGACTTCGATGCCGAAGATGATCTACGTCGAGGCAACTCAAGATCAAACTCCAACTTCACCAAGTCATGAAACTTGTGAAGAAAACACCCTATACTACTTGGCAAGTGGTAGAGGATGAAGAAATAGGAAGTGGGTTCACTTTAGAATCGGATTTCTCACTCTTTTTCTCAAGTTGCCATTAATGGAGGCAAGGTTTCTTCTTTGTTGAAGAAGAAGAAGAAGAAGAGAATATGATATGTATTTGAAAAATAGAAAATAAAATGATACTTATCATATTTTCAACCATAGTTTGGTGTAGAGAATAAACTAGGGTTAGGTTGAATGGTTAGGGTTAAGCATGAAATAAAAATGGTGGACATACTCAAAGCTTCATGAAGCTTCAACTAGAAAACAAATCAAGCCACCATTTCTCTTTATCTTTCGAAAATGAATAAATAAATAAAAGAAATAGTTAAGAAAATGAAAACCCTAACCATTACATAACCATGGTTTAATCATACACACAAACATTCATGTATCATCAAACATGATACAATCAAGTGCACAAAAATATATCACATATACAATGTGCACATCAAGTGAGAAAATCCTTTTTAAGTGAACCAATAGTAGTTGATGCAAAGTAATATATCAAATATATAATTATACATTAAATCATTAAATCAACACTTGATTCAATGATCCGGTCATGTCGCATATAACCGACTAGTATCCAATGTATCGGCTTATCGAATCAATCCTTGATTCGATAACTAGGTTATATCGCATACAACCAATCGATACATTCATCGCGAGAATGGAATACGGTATCACATACACGCATTATTCTCGGTCCCACACATATCTCATATGCGCTCCTATTTCGTTTCGCTTGAGCCAGGAAACCTCTGTGTAGGACTCTAAAGACTCGTCAATACGCCGGCAGCAGGTGATGATCATATCAAACACCCACAAGCCGCAAGCGGTCTGCTAAACGTAACGGCCACCCGGGTATTGAGCGATCAGAAGATCGACGAGCAAGCCCGCTCACACTCCTGTGAATCCAACCAGTAACACTTACCGTACAGTCCGGTCTGTTCGTATGATATGTCGCATATCTCGCCTAGGGGTGGTAAACGTCAGACACCAATAGCTTGATAAGTCATGCTGACGTGAGGTCCATAATAAATAAAAGAAATAGTTAAGAAAATGAAAACCCTAACCATTACATAACCATGGTTTAATCATACACACAGACATTCATGTATCATCAAACATGATACAATCAAGTGCACAAAAATATATCACATATACTATGTGCACATCAAGTGAGAAAATTCTTTTTATGTGAACCAATACTAGTTAATACAAAGTAATATATCAAATATATAATTATACATTAAATCATTAAATCAACATAGTTCAGATATTCAAAAGTGGGTACTTTTGAATAAGTCCACCATTTTTGTTTCATGCTTAACCCTAACCATTCAACCTAACCCTAGTTTATTCTCTACACCTAACTATGGTTGAAAATATGATATGTATTATTTTATTTTCTATTTTTCAAATACATATCATATTCTCTACATCATCTTCTTCTTCAACAAAGAAGAAACCTTGCCTCTACCTTTTGAGATATTCACAGAATATAAGCTAGAAGTAGAGAACCAATACAGGTATAAGTATTATGTCCTATGATAAGATCAGGGAGGAGAATACTTGTACATGGCATTCCTGGACTATTCTAAAGGAGAATGAGATTCTCTCTCAGTGTTACTCCTCTGAATACACCACAGTACAACGGTGTATCGGGGTGGAGCAATCGCACAATATTAGATATGGTGTGCTCTATGATGAGTACTACTGAGTTTCCTATTTCCTTTTGGGAGTTATGCGCTTGAGAAGCTGCATACCTATTGAATAGGGTTCAAATCAAATCAGTTGCCTACCACTTCATATGTGATATGGAAAGGGAAGAGCCCATATCTTAAGTTAGTTAAGATTTGGGATTGTCCGGCCTATGTCAAAAGCAAAATTCGGACAAAATCGAGGCGAGGTCAATTCTGTAGAACTGGAAAGGTTCCAGCTATACAAAACTGCAGCTGATGATTTGACAGAACCAAAGGATTCAATAGTTTCCGACGAACCTCAGCCTCTCCCCCGATCTGGTAGGGTTTCTCATCCGTCTGAGAGATACTTCGGTTTCTCGATGACAGTGGGAGCGAGGATTGCATCTTGAGATGATGGCCTAACTAGTTTCGAGCAGGCCATCAAGAGTAAGGGCTCTGTAAGAATGGCTGGGTGCTTAGCGATCTGAGATGGAATCCATGTACACCAACAAAGTATGGACTTTGGTTGCTATATCTGAAGGGTTAAATCTCCATCAGGAGCAAGTATATCTTGAGAAGATTACTTGGTGTAGATGGAAAAGTTGAGACTTTCAAAGCTAGACTTGTTAAAGGTTTTCGTCATCGACCAGGCGTGGATAATGATGATACCTTTTCCAGTGGCTATGCTTAAGTCCATCCGGATCCTACTTGCCACGGCTACATACCATGACTACGATATCTGGCGGTTGGGTGCCATGACTACTTTTCTAAATACTGATTTAGAAGAGAATGTCTATAAGTACACAGCCAGAGGGCTACGTAAACAGTGGGAGCAGCGGAAACATGTGCAAGTTGCTTTACAGGATAAAGCAGGCATCGCGGAGTTGGAACATCTATTTTGATGTGGTAGTCAAAGAGTTTGACTTCATCAAAATGGTAGATGAACCTTGTATATACAAAAAGGTAGTAGAGAGTAAGGTGGTCATCTTCGTATTGTACGTGGACAACATACTCTTGATAAGAAAAGAGTTTCCTATGCTACGCACGGTCAATCTCCGCTTATCACATGGATTCTCCATATAGGATAAAGATGATACCTCCTAAATCCTGGGATTTGGGTCTATGAGATAGATCTAAATAGATGTTAGGATTCTCACTAGCTATAGTAAGATAGTATCAATCGATCCTGAGGAGAATCACTGGAAGTGTTCCTGGGTGATAAGGACGACTGAATGTCAGTCACATGCATTGTCTTCACCCTCAGTGGAAGGACGGTATGTTGGAAGAGTTCCAAGCTAGATACCGTGGCAAACTAGACGATAAAGGATGGTAACATCGCTATTAAAGATACTACCAAAGAGGCAGTTTGGGTGTATATTGGTTCATGAGATGAACTAGGTTCCTACCATTGTATGACAATGGAAGTGTGGCTTCGGCCCAGGAACCCTGGTCCCATCAGTGACCCAGACATATTCTTGGGCTGCATCACCTGATCATGGAGATAGTTGATCTCCAGGGTGATCGAGGTTGGGGGAGTAGACTTAGAGGACAACACGGAGGATCCACTCACAAAGGCTTTTTCCCAGAGAGAGACTTATATGGGATGGTTGAGTATGTGACACTGCAACCACTGCTACAGATGGCCCTAGTGCAAGTGGGAGATTGTTAGTTATATGTATGCCCTAGAGGCCATTACTTTACATTGGATTTATATTGTAGTGGATGCTGGGTCATATATAGGTAGGACTTTCTTGCTCGACATGATAGTACGCTATCTGGTTGCTCTTTATCTTAACATGTATACTTTCTATCTCTCTGTTACATGTTGATAAATCCCTTAGGATGTGTACTCGACTTCCAGGACTATGAAGTAGATCATACTAGTGGGGCCTGGGTAGTCCATGAGTACATCCTTCAATGTTCCTAATCCTAGGAATATCGAGATGGGGCATCGATATTCCAGAGTAGACTAGCGTATATCTTCTCGACCCATGTGATGGGCGATGGATGATCCCATATCCATTGGTGTTTGACATCAGAGATGGTATGCGGATGCTCAGTGGAGACTGGGTACACTGAACGGACTCTCCGAGAACTCCCAGATGGTATTATACCTCACGTCAGATGGCAGTTCTCTGGTGACACTGGTACAGCTTAGTCTGTTGGCCCGAGATCGTCATAGAGTCTTGTGTGTCTCCCACTGTGCTTTGATTTCCACCCTACCACAGCTCTACTGAGTCGTGCAAACAGGTGGTTTTTGGGTACAGTCCCGATTCACATGGAGGCATTGAGCGATAGGAGGGGATTCGTCTCTCCCGGTATTGGGGGTTGATGTTGCGCTATGCTCGACTGGCCATAACAGGAAATCCCTTGCCATTGTTGCAGTGATCTGCTGGTAAGGGTTATCAGTAGTTTCACACATGTTATGGACCTCACGTCAGCATGACTTATCAAGCTATTGGGGTCTGACGTTTACCACCCCTAGGCGAGATATGCGACATATCAGACGAACAGACCGGACTGTACGGTAAGTGTTACTGGTTGGATTCACAGGAGTGTGAGCGGGCTTGCTCGTCGATCTTCTGATCGTTCAATACCCGGGTGGCCGTTACGTTTAGCAGACCGCTTGCGGCTTGTGGGTGTTTGATATGATCATCACCTGCTGCCGGCGTATTGACGAGCCTTTAGAGTCCTACACAGATGTTTCCTGGCTCAAGCGAAACGAAATAGGAGCGCATATGAGATATGTGCGGGACCGAGAATAATGCGTGTATGTGATACCGTATTCCATTCTCGCGATGAATGTATCGATTGGTTGTATGCGATATAACCTAGTTATGGAATCAAGGATTGATTCGATAAGCCGATACATTGGATACTAGTCGGTTATATGCGATATGACCGGATCATTGAATCAAGTGTTGATTTAATGATTTAATGTATAATTATATATTTGATATATTATTTTGCATTAACTAGTATTGGTTCACTTAAAAAAGATTTTCTCACTTGATGTGCACATTGTATATGTGATATATTTTTGTGCACTTGATTGTATCATGTTTGATGATACATGAATGTTTGTGTGTATGATTAAACCATGGTTATGTAATGGTTAAGGTTTTCATTTTCTTAACTATTTCTTTTATTTATTTATTCATTTTTGAAAGATAAAGAGAAATGGTGGCTTGATTTGTTTTCTAGTTGAAGCTTCATGAAGCATTGAATAAGTCCACCATTTTTGTTTGATGCTTAACCCTAACCATTCAACCTAACCCTAGTTTATTCTCTACACTTAACTATGGTTGAAAATATGATAAGTATCATTTTATTTTCTATTTTTCAAATACATATCATATTCTCTTCTTCTTTTTCTTCTTCTTCAACAAAGAAGAAACCTTGCCTCCATTAATGGCAACTTGAGAAAAAGAGTGTGAAATCCAATTCTAAAGTGAACCCACTTCCTATTTCTTCATCCTCTACCACTTGCCGAGTAGTATAGGGTGTTTTCTTCACATGTTTCATGACTTGGTGTAGTTGGAGTTTGATCTTGAGTTGCCTCGACGTAGATCATCTTCGGCATCGAAGTCGAAGACCTAGCCCGATCTTTTCTCCGATGAGACCACCGCGAGAGTCTAGGATTTCGATGGGTACAGCGGAGGGACGTCATCACGGAGCTAGAGAGGTGGAGGACCGGATCTACAAAGGTTGTAGCCCCTTTCCTTTAAGTTAAAGTTGTTTACTTGCATTGCATCGCCTATACATCTAGTTAACGATCCGTATTAGGGTTTGTAGGCACATAAAAAGTTTAAATTGGCCATGTTTGATCACTTGTAGAACCTCATTAGTGTGCCTAGGAACCCTACTGTGGTATCATTGAAAGGCTTGCCTAGCACCCTATGTATAGTTTTGAAGCATCACATGTCACAAAGTTTAAATTTTTATGGTGCTAAGCAAGCATACAAAGGAATCGATCCTAGAAAATTAGGGTTTCGAAAGTTAAAGCCAATAAAAACTAGGGTTTCGAGACTACAACCTTTGTAGCTCCCTTTCGCTAGACTCTTTGGCCTCTTGGGTGTTGGAAGAAGGTCCTCTTGAAGTCTTCTCGCGTCCACGACGATCCACCCGGAGTTCCTCGTCCAAGCTCGCAACTTCGATTATCAAGATGAGAAACGAAGAGAACACTCTAAACAAGTTGGCTAAACTTGTGTAGAATGATGTTGTGGCTATGATTCTCACTTCAAAAACCTTTCTTGATGTGTGTTTTACTCACTAGAAAAAAACTAGAGAGCAAAATGAAGAAGGAGGAGGAAGATGATGGCTTTTGTTTTTAACAAGAGTAGAAAATGATAACTCTCTTGAAGGAAAAAGAAAATATATGTATATATATTTTTTAATCCTCATCTCAAACCATGGTTAGATGATGGAGACATTATTTTACTTGTGTTTAAAACACAAAGAGAAGGATAACTCATGGTTAGAAGTAGGTGAGAATGGTTAGATTTAAAGAAGAATGTAGAAGCAAGCAAGAATTATCCTTTTCTTTTCTATTTTGTTTTAAACATAAAATCAAATAATAATCCATCCATTTATCCATGGTGTGAGTCTTATATTGCCACCATTTCCATGTGTAAACAACCATGATAGATGGTGTATGTATGTATGTATGCACATCCATATGTGCATGAAACTAGTAAGATAGAAAGAAAAACATACATGCATGCATACACCCATCACATACAAGAAAAAAGGTTTTAAGTGAGAAAACTAATGGTTAAATGATAAATCAATACTTGATTTATCAATCCGGCCATATCACATATGACCCTACCAAAAGCAAGCCGCCTGATCAATGTACGGTATCATATACGCGCATTTTAATCGGGTCCATGCACATATCACATACGCGCACCACAACGTTTCGCCTGGACTAGGTAACTCCTGTGTGGGACTCTAAGACTCGTCAATACGCCGGCAGAGGGTGATGATCATATCAAGCACCCCCAAGCCGCAAGCGGTCAGCTAAACGTAATGGCCATCCGGGTATTGAGCGATCAAAAGAAAACAAGTGAACCTGCTACAACTCCCGTCGAGCCAACCGGCAACACTACCGCACAGTCCGGTCTCTTCGTCAGATATGCTGCATATCGAGCCTAGGGATGGTCACGTCGACCCCAATAACTCAATAAGTCATGCCGGTGAATGGTCTATAACATATCGAGAAACTACTGATAACACATATCAACAAATCTCAGCAGCCCTGGCCAGGGACTTACTGATATAACCAGTCGGGCACAGCACAGCATCAACTACCAATACCGGGAGAGACGAAACCCCTCCTATCGCTCATTGCCTTCGTGTGTCTCGGGACTGTACCCAACGGCCACTTGTTTGCAAGACTCAGTAGAGCTGTGGTAGGGTGGCAATCAAAGTACAGTGGGAGAGCACACAAGACTCTATGACGTTCTCGGGTCTACAGACTAACCTGTACCAGTGTCACCTGAGAACTGCTATCCGACGATAGATATAATTCCATATAGGAGTTCTCGGTGAGTCTGTCCAGTGCATCCAGTCACCACTGAGCACCCGTATATGATCTTGATGTCAAACATCGATGAATGTGGGAACATCCATCGCCCATCATATGGGTCTAGTATCATGTACGCTAGTCTACTCTGGTATATCAATGCCCCGTCTCGATATACCTACGACTAGGGACTTTCCAGGATATGCTTATAGACTACAGATGTCCCACTAGTATGATCTCCATCATGATCAGAGTAGTCAAGCCGATATCCTCAGGGCTTTATCAGCATGTATGAATGAATAATAGCATGATCAAATCAACATGTCAGATAAAGAAGAACCAGATAGCATACTATCATGTCGAGCAAGAATGCATACTGAATATATATACATGTATAGATACATCCACTATCATATAATGGCCTCTACGACATACATATATCCAACAATCTCCTACTTGCACTAAGGCCAGTTATTGGCGTATCTCATACCCAACATCTCAAAAAGTCGCTCATGCTGCGGCTGAGGGAGGGCCTTGGTGAATGGATCCGCGGCGTTATTCTTTGTGTCTACCCTCATAATCTCGATCTCGCGGCAATTTACAATCTCCCGGATCAAATGAAAACGCCTCAGGATGTGTCTGGACCGCTGATGGGATCTGGGCTCCTTGGTTATTGCCATAGCCCCATTATTGTCACAATACAAAGGTATTGGATCAATAATGGTTGGAACTACTCCTAGCTCCGAGACGAACTTCTTCATCCAGACGGCTTCCTTGGCGGCATCATTTGCAGCGATGTACTCATCTTCCATCGTAGAGTCTGCAACGGTATATTGTTTGGAACTCTTCCAACTCACCACCCCTCCATTGAGGGTAAATACAAACCCAGAGATAGATTTGCTGTCGTCCTTATCGCTCTGGAAGCTCGAATCGGTAAAGGCCTCCATTTGGAGATCTTCATTACCATACACCAAGAACAATTCTTTAGTCCTTCGCAAGTACTTAAGAATGTTCTTCACGGCTGTCCAGTGATTCTCCCCTGGGTTGGATTGATACCTGCTTACAACACTAAGTGCATAAGCTATATCTGGGCGTGTACATAACATCGCATACATTATAGATCCTACTGCCGAAGTATAGGGTATAACACTCATGCGAGCTCTCTCTTCATCGGTCTTTGGACAAGAATCCTTGGAGAGAGTGACCCCATGGAAAGCGGGTAAGGCACCCCGCTTGGAGTGTTCCATACTAAACCTTTTTAGGATGGTGTCAATGTACCTGGTTTGGGAAAATCCCAATAACCTTTTGGATCTATCCCTATAGATCCTTATGCCCAGAATGTATGTGGCATCACCCAGGTCCTTCATGGAGAACCTCAGTGATAAGAAAGATTTGACCGACTGTAGCATAGGAATATCATTTCCTATCAGAAGAATGTCGTCCATGTACAATACGAGGAATGTGACAGCTCTCCCTACAGCTTTCTTATAAGTACAAGGTTCATCTGGATTTTTGATGAAATCAAACTCTTTGATGACATCATCGAAACAGATGTTCTAACTCCATGATGCCTGCTTTAACCCATATATGGATTTAAGCAATTTACATGCTTTCCCGCTGCTCCCACTGTCAATGAAGCCCTCTGGCTGATCCATATAAACGCATTCTTCTAAATTTCCATTTAGAAATGCGGTTTTAACGTCCATCTGCCAGATTTCATAGTCGTAGTGAGCAGCAATAGCAAGTAGGATCCGAATGGATTTAAGCATGGCTACGGGGGAAAAAGTCTCGTCATTATCCAAACCTGGTCTTTGACGAAAACCCTTCGCCACAAGTCTTTTCTTATAGGTCTCCACCTACCCATCTGCACCAATCTTTCTTTTAAAGATCCATTTGCACCCCACAGGTTTTACCCCAGGGGGTACAACGTCCAAAGTCCATACTTTGTTGGTGTACATAGACTCCATTTCGGATCTCATGGCATCCAGCCACTTCACAGAGTCTCTACTCGTGATAGCTTGCTGATAACTGGTAGGATCATCATCATCCATGATACAGTCTTCTCTGTCACCATCAATGAGGAAACCGTAGTACCTCTCCGGTGGGTGAGAAGTCCTACCAGACCTACGGAGTGGTCGAGGTTCTTCAGTTTCTGTTGTAACAGCCGGTTCAACCAAATCGTCATTTGTAGTTTGTGTCTCCAGAACCTCTTCTAGATCCACCACCTTGCCATCATCTTTATCTGTGAAAAACTCTTTTTCCAAGAATGTGGCATAATGAGAAACAAACACTTTTTGTTCCTCTTTGTGGTAGAACAGATATCCATAAGAATTTTTTGGATATCCCACAAAGTTACACATGACTGACCGTGTCTCGATTTTGTCCGGATTCTACTTTTTAATATAGGCCGGGCAACTCCAAATCTTAATTCTCTTAAGAGATGGTCTCTTCCCATGCCATATCTCATATGGCGTGGTAGACACGGTTTTGGTTGGAACCCTGTTTAGCAGAAACGCTGCAGTCTCCAATGCATGCCCCCAAAACGAGACTGGTAACTCAGCGTCACTCATCATGGACCGGACCATATCTAATAGGGTCCTATTCCGTCGTTCTGACACACCGTTGTGCTGTGGTGTGTAAGGAGGAGTGAGCTGAGAGAGAATCCTGATCGCACGCTTTTGGCGTGTCGGATGTTCAAAGTTCTAAAGTTTACCGCGATCAGGACGGTGTCGCTATGCAGCTAGCCGGTTGAGCACGGGTCGATCCACAGGGAAATGGTTGTATGTCCGTTCTTGTTTTAGACGAGTCAATAAAGAATTTGTATGAGTTTGTTCAATCTAACCTATGTGTATTATTTGCAAGTATAAAGTTGTTAAGAAAAGATACGAAAGTGTAAGCTAAAGAAATATGTACTCAAAACCTTTGAGCCGAGTCTTGACCAATTGAAGCTAGAGCAATCGGCAACAACGTGGATTAGGGGATTTAAGCGCGGTATTCGGGGAATCCGGCTTATTTACCCTTGTCCTTCCGTTCTTGTCTCTTGCTTTAGCTTCCGGCCAAACCGAACGCAATCGGTCGCGGTTAGGAATCACCGTTACCTTGTTAGGGTAGGGTGCCTAACGGAGTGCTTGCGTATCGTTTGGGCGGAGTTCGATGGAAAATAACGGGAAAAGGAAATGAGCAAAGAAACGTAAACTTACTATATCGTATTGATTCTTAACAACAACAATAATTACAACCATTCACAAAAAGAACAAAAAAGAGCAAAAGAAAAGAAAAGATTACAAGTAAGTAAGGGCATGGAATTTAAGTGCATGAAAGTAAAGCAAGGTAATAAAAAGCAAGAAAGAAATAAGCAATAAAAAGAACTAGAAACTGGAACTCAAGACAAGCATGGGATTAATAGCCAACCCTTAAACTTGCAAGCTCAATCAAGAGGTTGCAAGATCAAGAGAAGGGTAAAGAACTCATGTGAAATGAAGCATTAATTCCATAAGAAGATACAACCCTTGAGATCAATAACAAACCCTTAAACTTTCAAGCTCAATGAAGAGGTTGAAAGATCAAGAGAAAGCAAGAACCTCAAGGGGAAGCTAAACAAACAAGAATGATACAAAAACTCTCATCTTCATTTAACATCCACTCAATGCTCTCACTACATATTCATGGAGGAAAGATGAAGAAGAAGAAGAAGAAAACTAAAACTAGCAAAAAGAGGCTTAAGAATTTTTAACCCCTTGGTTTGGCTCAGAACTGGGGTATTTATAGGAAGGGAAATGGAAACCTAGGGCAAAAATATGCCCCTATAGGAAAAGACCAACATGCCCCTGAAAAACGACAGAGAGAGGAGCCTATACGGCCGCGGAACCGCGGCCTAGACCCCCTATTGGCCGCGGTTCCGCGGCCCTATAGAAGAGTTAGGTGGTCGTATTTTGGGTGCTTCCCTGGTTTCATGTTTCCTCGTGTTTGCCAACTTTAAACTGCACAAAATCTTCCAGAATATCTTTAGATTTCTTAGTCCAAGACTGCTTTATTTTCTTTACTTTTGACTTCTATCTCCCTCGAGCTCCACGCACCCATTGATTCTTGTGCAGCCCCCCTCGTGCTCTGTGCTTGTCCGAGACACGAATGACCACTGTCATATGTCTTGTCTCTGGAACTGGTACTCGGCACTGGACGGATATGGATGACCGGAACCCGGCTTTTATCTGCTGTGACAGATGTTCTGTATTTGGTGTAACTGTGGAGATTTTATCTTGATTTGCAATATTTGTACTGGAAACCTGTAATCTGCAAATATGAACAAACACGGATTAAAATCACCTACCTATAAACACATGAGCATAAGATTGGGCGGTATAAAATGCAATATTCTGTTATGAACAAATCCCATTCTCTTTTAGGAAGTTTGCAAATTCTGTACTGAGATACTCACCACCTCGATCTGATCGAAGTATTTGGATACTCAAGCCGGTTTGTTTTTCTACTTCTTGTTTATATTCAATGAATTTCTCGAAAGCTTCGGACTTGTGCTTTAATAAAAATACATGACCGAATCTTGAGAAATCGTCAGTGAATGTAATGATGTATGAAAAACCGCCTCTAGCCTGTGTAGACATTGGCCCACATACATCACTATGTATGAGGCCTAGGAGCCGAGTAGCTCTTTCTCCGTGTCCGGTAAACGGAGTTTTGGTCATTTTACCTTTGATACAAGACTGGCAAGTAGCATAAGATTTATATTCAAAAGAGTTTAAATATCCATCTTTGTGTAACTTGTTTAGTCTTGTTTCGTTAATATGACCAAGTCTACAGTGCCAAAGAAAAGCTTCATTTAATTCTGAAAGTTTTCTTTTATTAGTATGTTGTATGCTGAAAACTGTGTGTTGATTTAGGACATATATTCCGTTATTAAGCGTACCATACCCAACCAACATTTGATTCAGGTGAATGTTCATAACATTGTTCTGCAATACAAAATTATATCCTTTATTGTCCAACAAAGAAACGGATATTATATTACATAGCATACTTGGTACAAAATAACATGGATTCAAAACCAAAATACATCCAGATGGCAACCCCAAGTGATACTCTCCCACTGCGACTGTATGTATATTGGAACCATTTCCAACGCGGAGAGTATGGTCACCTGTCTTCAAAACCTTGTTATTTCTCAGCCCCTACATAGAATTGAAAATGTGAGAACCTGAACCAGTATCCAATACCCAGGAAGTAGAGTTTATTGAAAAACAGTTTTCTGTCACAAACGCACCTGAAGCAAAAGCATCACCATACTTCTTCTTGAGACTTAAGTACTCCATACAGTTGCGCTTCCAATGTCCTGTCTTGTGGCAATGAAAACATTCGCCCTTCCCCGAGTCGGACTTTTCCTTTCCCTTCACCTTTTTAACTCCACCTTTAGGATTGGTGGGCTTCTTCTTTTTCTTTCCCTTGGCCTTAGCTTTCGGGCGAGAAGAATAAGATTGTCCAACAGTCATAACGGGAGTTCTTGCTGACTTCATAGTGCTCTCTGCACTCCTTAACATGTTAAGGAGTTCAGGGAGTTCCTTCTCCATGCCATGCATGTGGAAGTTCACTATGAACTGAGCAAAGGTGGAGGGAAGGGACTGCAGAATAATATCTATATATTGTTCATTGTCCAGATCCCATCAGCGGTCCAGACATATCCTGAGGCGTTTTCATTTGATCCGGGAGATTGTAGATCGCCGCGAGATCGAGATTAGGAGGGTAGACACAAAGAATAACGCAGCGGATCCATTCACCAAGGTCCTCCCTCAGCCGCAGCATGAGCGACGATTGTTAGTTATATGTATGCCCTAGAGGCCATTACTGTACATTGGATGTATATTGTAGTGGATGCTGGGTCATATATAGGTAGGACTTTCTTGCTCGACATGATAGTACGCTATCTGGTTGTTCTTTATCTTAATATGTATACTTTCTGTCTCTCTGTTACATGTTGATAAAGCCCTTAGGATGTGTACTCGACTTCCAGGACTATGATGCAGATCATACTAGTTGGGCCTGGGTAGTCCATGAGTACATCCTTCAATGTTCATAGTCGTGGGAATATCGAGACGGGGTATCGATATTCCAGAGTAGACTAGCGTATATCTTCTCGACCCATGTGATGGGCGATGGATGATCCCATATCCATTGGTGTTTGACATCAGAGATGGTATGCGGGTGCTCAGTGCAGACTGGGTACATTGAACGGACTCGTCGAGAACTCCCAGATGGTATTATACCTCACGTCAGATGGCAGTTCTCTGGTGACACTGGTACAGCTTAGTCTGTTGACCCGAGATCGTCATAGAGTCTTGTGTGTCTCCCACTGTGCTTTGATTTCCACCCTACCACGACTCTACTGAGTCGTGCAAACAGGTGGTTTTTGGGTACAGTCCCGATTCATATGGAGGCAATGAGCGATAGGAGGGGATTCGTCTCTCCCGGTATTGGGGGTTGATGTTGCGCTATGCTCGACTAGCCATAACAGGAAATCCCTGGCCAGGGTTGCAGTGATCTGCTGGTAAGTGTTATCAGTAGTTTCACACATGTTAAGGACCTCACGTCAGCATGACTTATCAAGCTATTGGGGTCTGACGTTTACCACCCCTAGGCGAGATATGCGACATATCAGACGAACAGACCGGACTGTACGGTAAGTGTTACTGGTTGGATTTACAGGAGTGTGAGTGGGCTTGCTCGTCGAACTTCTTATCGCTCAATACCCGGGTGGCCGTTACGTTTAGCAGACCGCTTGCGGCTTGTGGATGTTTGATATGATCATCACCTGCTGCCGGCGTATTGACGAGTCTTTAGAGTCCTACACAGAGGTTTCCTGGCTCAAGCGAAACGAAATAGGAGCGCATATGAGATATGTGCGGGACCGAGAATAATGCGTGTATGTGATACCGTATTCCATTCTCGCGATGAATGTATCGATTGGTTGTATGCGATATAACCTAGTTATCGAATCAAGGATTAATTCGATAAGCCGATACATTGGATACTAGTCGGTTATATGCGACATGACCGGATCATTGAATCAAATGTTGATTTAATGATTTAATGTATAATTATATATTTGATATATTACTTTGCATTAACTGGTATTGGTTCACTTAAAAAGGATTTTCTCACTTGATGTGCACATTGTATATGTGATATATTTTTGTGCACTTGATTGTATCATGTTTGATGATACATGAATGTTTGTGTGTATGATTAAACTATGGTTATGTAATGGTTAGGGTTTTTATTTTCTTAACTATTTCTTTTATTTATTTATTCATTTTTGAAAGATAAAAAGAAATGGTGGCTTGATTTGTTTTCTAGTTGAAGCTTCATGAAGCTTTGAATAAGTCCACCATTTTTGTTTCATGCTTAATCCTAACCATTCAACCTAACCCTAGTTTATTCTCTACACCTAACTATGGTTGAAAATATGATAAGTATCATTTTATTTTCTATTTTTCAAATACATATCATATTCTCTTCTTCTTCTTCTTCAACAAAGAAGAAACCATGCCTCCATTAATGGCAACTTGAGAAAAAGAGTGAGAAATCCAATTCTAAAGTGAACCACTTCCTATTTCTTCATCCTCTACCCCTTTCCAAGTAGTATAGGGTGCTTTCTTCAAAAGTTTCATGACTTGTTGAAGTTGGAGTTTGATCTTGAGTTGCCTCGACGTAGATCATCTTCGGTATCGAAGTCGACGACCTAGCCCGAGCTTTTCTCCGATGAGACCACCGTGAGAGTCTAGGATTCCGATGGGTACAGCGGAGGGACGTCATCACGGAGCTAGAGAGGTGGAGGACCGGATCTACAAAGGTTGTAGCCCCTTTCCTTTAACTTAAAGTTGTTTACTTGTATTGCATCGCCTATACATCTAGTTAACGATCCGTATTAGGGTTTGTAGGCACATAAAAAGTTTAAATTGGCCATGTTTGATCACTTGTAGAACCTCATTAGTGTGCCTAGGAACCCTACAGTGGTATCAGAGCCTAACTAGAGCCTTATGCGATGCGTAGACGGAGTTAGAAGTCCGATCGAACCGAAACCCTAATGCAAAATTGCTCTCTGTACATTTTTTGAAATCGGGGATTTTTGAGAATTAAAAATATGCAGAAAAATCAGCAGGAGTTTCTAAGAATTACTGTGAAGCCCGTACTCCTGATTCCATCAAAGAGCGGCGGAACCGCGGCATTAGCATGGCTAATGCGGCGGTTCCGCGGCCATTTTGTCTCATCTTTAATTTTATTTTACACAGTAATTCCTATTTTGTAGTGCTGGTTTTCCTGGGAATTTTTAATCTGAACTCAAGAGTTGAGTTTTCTGGGTTGTATTGGGAGTTCGGAGATTCGATCGGATTATCTAATTTTGTCTATATGTTTTTCCGGATAACTTTAGAATATGTTAAAAAGTTCGACCGGATAAAAATACCCACTTTTTCCCCTGTCGGGAAATTTCCAATTGTTGGATTTTTCCGTAGTTTAACGACGTTCTAAGTAGTGCAAGTAACGCGATGGTCCCTCTAGAAGAAACAAACCTTAACTCGATTATGTGACCGTCTTGAACTGCCCTTTGAACCTTCGGGTTTGGGGCAGTACGGCGTGCCACATGTGAGGCGTTGGCTTGACCCTTCTACGGCTGGACCGTTGGTACTGAGGCACGAAGTGAATGTTTTAAAACTTATTTCATGTGTAGAGCAGTTTCGGGAAAAACTTGGGTGTTCGATTGTTCGATAGGAAAGTTTAACATTTTCTATCTTATCCGGAATGCGATACAATAATTGGAATTCACAAGTTGTTATGAGATAACTGAATGAATGTTATAAACATAGCAGTTTAGTCTCATTTGATCGGTTTCCACGGGATTTTGATGTGATCAAAAGTCCATCGCAATCACGAAGTGTACGCGGATACTCGCCGGTAAACTTAATAGACAGCCTCACCCTATAGCCCCGACCAAGTGACTGTAGGAGAACCCCGTCGCCGAAAGCATCCGTTCGGGTGCTCGCGGCAGCGGTGTTCCGCCTTGGTGCACTTCGTCGACGGCGTCGGGGGTGCGGCCGCCTACTAAAGTTTGCGACGAGCATTCGATCGGAATGCCGGGAATCCTATTGAATTTCCCGACTTGATATTGAAAAGTGTTTTCGATAATGAGACTAAAATGCGGGGTTTATAATTGTTAGGCATGCGATGTCTAAGGAATTCATTTGGTTAGTCATGCGATGTCTAAAGAGTTTACGGATTCCAACTGTTGTAGTTTTACACTTTCTTTTCTGTGATCGTAAGTGTAATATGTGATATCGCCGGTTTCGTTGCTATATGTCAACGACAATTGAGATATCCATGTTTACTTACGTTGATGACATGTGATGTTATGTGTTGCTGGATATGTTATATTGGATCGCCGTGTTTGAATAGCCGGGGTTTTTTTTTATGTGAGATGAGTGTTTTTCTTTTTCATTCATGTAAAAACTTGTATGTAATATTCTTTTATTGGGGCACTTCCAGGTTGCGGAAGCTGTCGTCCTTTGTATATTATTTACTTTTCCGTACTAGGACAGACCCAAGGAGGGGAGCACAAGCAACCGGGGTTCTAGGGTCTAGTGGGAGACCATCTCGAGGAGTCGAGTCCCGGTCTCCTAACCCTAGAATTGGTAGGGTTGCTTGCCGCTCTCGTAGGGGTCTAAGGGTGTGGGATTGACTATTCATCACGACCGTGGAATCCGTGTTTTATACTGGCTCGTATTGAAAACACGGACGTCCTAGTATATCCAATATTTCATATGATATTTTCTGCTGCGTTATCTGTGATGTGATCATGTGATTTGTTCAGATAGATATAGTATATAGTATATATGATATATTATATAGACGTTGCTTATGTTTTACACCCGCGCTAGCCCTGCCTCGCTCTGCCGTTAGTTACCTAACCTAACGGTGCAGACGGGACATCGAGGCGAATGCGGATGGCATAAGCGTACGTTATATTTATCTGTGATGTTTAGGTGGACTTAAATGATGGGATATTCATTAATGAGATTAATGAAAGAAAATAAACCTAATTGATGTTGTGGAATTGAATTTCAAAATAAAACAGGTAGCTACAGTTCTTGCTTTGCATCGCGGTGTTCATTATAGAACATCCTGCACCTTATTCGATGAGGAAAGGACCGAGATCCCTTCACCGGGAGTGACTCCTTTAGCAATAACTGGCAGATGCTACACACTCGGTTTGTCTTTTGATCGCTTCTATAGTTTCTGCTTTGCACAGTGATATATATGATATATCCCGCACCTCATTCGACGAGAAAAGGGCCGACGATCCCTTCACCGGGAGTGACCCCTTTAGCAAAACTAGAAAAGCCTCAAAAACATTCCATTTAAAAACCATTTGATTCCGCAACGAGATCAAGTTCAAAGCGTTAAAGGTTTTCTTAAAAACCATTCGCAACCCTCCGTCATTTTAGGAAGTAGAGTACTTAGTATTCGTGCTACGTTTGTCGACCATAGCCGAGGCGTAATGTGCGGTAGCTAAGTGATGTCTTCCTACACAGCATATGATGCGATTAGTTAGGACAGTCATGTGGCTTTGTTGACCTTAGCCAAGGGTCATGTGGGTGGGTCTAATTAATCACGAAATGACGGGTAGAACTTGACTAGTATCTATGATTTGTTGACCTTAGCTAAGGTCATAGATGCTAGGGGTAAAAACCATTATCGGGAGTTTCAAGTGTTGAAATTTGCAATGAGATTGCATCCCTTCTATGTGATAGTTGGATCCCGATACCCACTGCGAGTAATTGTTACTCCTGGGAGAGTTTTGCACTTTGTAATTATCCGATCAAGTAGGTGTCTAGAAAGGTGTCAACGGGGTTACGCCTCTGGGAAAACGAGGTTTACTGTAATTAGGTCCGTGCGAAAGCACGGGGAACCTCCCTCAAAGTACCGACACTGGCCTGGCTGAAAGATTGGCGACTTTGTAGAGTGTAATTAATCCCGGCTAATCTTTCCTTTTAGGGTTTGAAGGAAGATTTGATAAAAACAGTGGGAGCCATCCTGATTAGATAAAATATATAACCAATCTAATCTTGCAAGAGCGCACGCAGAGTGTTTTCTTCTCTCTCTCTCTCCAGGTAGCGACCATATCACGTCTTAATCAAGATAATAATATGGATGTATTGACCGAACCCGCTTGTTATACTGAGCTGGGGAACGTTGGTCCCGCTCCAACTTATAATTGTTATAAGACAGAGCAGGAAATAGGGAAATACCAGAATTCCCATGCCGCCCAAACGAAGAAAGTGCATAAGATGCATCTCCTTCGGGTGTGTTCATTACAAAGAACTGTTTCTCAGTATCCTCTGCATCCTGGGTATTTGATACTAGATCAGGATCCCAGATATGTAATCTGTTACATAGGGCTACAAAAAGGTAGAAAACTGAGAACGGGTGATAAGTTTCATGAGACAGAAAACGGGGCAAGTGTTGCAGCCAAGTCTGTTGGTCACTGTCACCCTGTATTACCAGTACATTGATTCTGAACAAATGTTATTAGATACCGAACCTGATATACAAAATCATATCAGTCTCTTTACAAGTAAAGAAATGATAAAATTTTGTATTGTTGGATAATGTTTTAAACATTTTCTATATCAAAAGTTGATCGGTTCAGGCACGTTATCTAAAAGCATTGATGTTCTAAATCAAACTACAGTTCCTAGTATACAGAACACATACAAGAGCAAGAGTTCAGAAATGAACGAATCCTTCTTGAGGCATTGTAGACTAGGTCATATCAATGCGACCCGACTGGCTGAAGTTGCATTTTAGATGCATATTTAAATCAGTTTGAATTTACATATTGTGAAACTTGCCAGTCATGTCACAAAGATTAGATGACCAAAACCCTGTTTATTGGAAACAGAGAAAGAGTTAATGAACTCTTAGGACTGATACATGATGATGTATGTAAGGTCTCCTTTCTACACATGCCAGGACTGGTTTTTTATACTTCATTACGTTCTCTGATAATCTCTCAAGATTCAGACATATGTTCCTGTTGAAACACAAGTCCGAACCTTTTGAGATATTCACAGAATATAAGCTAGAAGTAGAGAACCAATACAGGTATAAGTATTATGTCCTATGATAAGATCAGGGAGGAGAATACTTGTGCATGGCATTCCTGGACTATTCTAAAGGAGAATGAGATTCTCTCTCAGTGTTACTCCTCTGAATACACCACAGCACAACGGTGTATCGGGGTGGAGCAATCGCACAATATTAGATTTGGTGTGCTCTATGATGAGTACTACTGAGTTTCCTATTTCCTTTTGGGAGTTATGCGCTTGAGAAGCTGCATACCTATTGAATAGGGTTCAAATCAAATCAGTTGCCTACCACTTCTTATGTGATATGGAAAGGGAAGAGCCCATATCTTAAGTTAGTTAAGATTTGGGATTGTCCGGCCTATATCAAAAGCAAAATCTCGACAAAATCGAGGCGAGGTCAGTTCTGTAGAACTGGAAAGGTTCCAGCTATACAAAACTGCAGCTGATGATTTGACAGAACCAAAGGATTCAATAGTTTCCGACGAACCTCAGCCTCTCCGCCGATCTGGCTCATCCGCCTGAGAGATACTTCGGTTTCTCGATGACAGTGGAAGCGAGGATTGCATCATGAGATGATGGCCTAACTAGTTTCGAGCAGGCCATCAAGAGTAGGGGCTCTGTAAGAATGGCTGGGTGCTTAGCGATCTGAGATGGAATCCATGTACACCAACAAAGTATGGACTTTGGTTGCTATATCTAAAGGGTTAAATCCCCATCAGGAGCAAGTATATCTTGAGAAGATTACTTGGTGTAGATGGAAAAGTTGAGACTTTCAAAGCTAGACTTGTTAAAGGTTTTCGTCATCGACCAGGCATGGATAATGATGATACCTTTTCCAGTGGCTATGCTTAAGTCCATCCGGATCCTACTTGCCACGGCTACATACCATGACTACGATATCTGGCAGTTGGGTGCCATGACTACATTTGTAAACAATGATTTAGAAGAGAATGCCTATAAGTACACAACTAGAGGGCTTCGTAAACAGTGGGAGCAGCGGAAACATGTGCAAGTTGCTTTACAGGATAAAGCAGGCATCGCGGAGTTGGAACATCTGTTTTGATGTGGTAGTCAAAGAGTTTGACTTCATCAAAATGGTAGATGAACCTTGTATATACAAAAAGGTAGTATAGAGTAAGGTGGTCATCCTCGTATTGTACGTGGACAACATACTCTTGATAAGAAAAGAGTTTCCTATGCTACGCACGGTTAATCTCCGCTTATCACATGGATTCTCCATATAGGATAAAGATGATACCTCCTAAATCCTAGGTTTTGGGTCTATGAGATAGATCTAAATGGATGTTAGGATTCTCACTAGCTATAGTAAGATAGTATCAATCGATCCTGGGGAGAATCACTGGAAGTGTTCCTGGGTGATAAGGACGACTGAATGTCAGTCACAGGCATTGTCTTCACCCTCAGTGGAGGGACGGTATGTTGGAAGAGTTCCAAGCTAGATACCGTGGCAAACTAGACGATAAAGGCTGGTAACATCGCTATTAAAGATACTACCAAAGAGGCAGTTTGGGTGTATATTGGTTCATGAGATGAACTAGGTTCCTACTATTGTATGACAATGGAAGTGTGGCTTCGGCCCAGGAACCCTGGTCCCATCAGTGACCCAGACATATTCTGAGGCAGCATCACCTGATCGTGGAGATAGTTGATCTCCAGGGTGATCGAGGTTGGGGGAGTAGACTTAGAGGGCAACACGGCGGATCCACTCACAAAGGCTTTTTCCCAGAGAGAGACTTATATGGGATGGTTGAGTATGTCAGACTGCAACCACTGCTACAGATGGCCCTAGTGCAAGTGGGAGATTGTTAGTTATATGTATGCCCTAGAGGCCATTACTGTACATTGGATGTATATTGTAGTGGATGCTGGGTCATATATAGGTAGGACTTTCTTGCTCGACATGATAGTACGCTATCTGGTTGCTCTTTATCTTAACATGTATACTTTCTGTCTCTCTGTTACATGTTGATAAATCCCTTAGGATGTGTACTCGTCTTCCAGGACTATGATGCAGATCATAATAGTGGGGCCTGGGTAGTCCATGAGTACATCCTTCAATGTCCCTAGTCGTGGGAATATCGAGACGGGGCATCGATATTCTAGAGTAAACTAGCGTATATCTTCTCGACCCATGTGATGGGCGATGGATGATCCCATATCCATTGGTGTTTGACATCAGAGATGGTATGCGGGTGCTCAGTGGAGACTGGGTACACTGAACGGACTCGCCGAGAACTCCCAGATGGTATTATACCTCACGTCAGATGGCAGTTCTCTGGTGACACTGGTACAACTTAGTCTGTTGACTCGAGATCGTCATAGAGTCTTGTGTGTCTCCCACTGTGCTTTGATTTCCACCCTACCATGGCTCTACTGAGTCGTGCAAACAGGTGGTTTTTGGGTACAGTCCCGATTCACATGGAGGCAATGAGCGATAGGAGGGGATTCGTCTCTCCCGGTATTGGGGGTTGATGTTGCGCTATGCTCGACTGGCCATAACAGGAAATCCCTGGCCAGGGTTGCAGTGATCTGCTGGTAAGTGTTATCAGTAGTTTCACACATCTTATGGACCTCA
Organism: Agapanthus africanus; assembly: GCA_030015575.1. NCBI lineage: Eukaryota > Viridiplantae > Streptophyta > Magnoliopsida > Asparagales > Amaryllidaceae > Agapanthus > Agapanthus africanus. The sequence continues at coordinate 813,146,230 of JASDDO010000019.1, read as the reverse complement.
CGTCAGCATGACTTATCAAGCTATTGGGGTCTGACGTTTACCACCCCTAGACGAGATATGCGACATATCAGACGAACAGACCGGACTGTACGGTAAGTGTTACTGGTTGGATTCACAGGAGTGTGAGCGGGCTTGCTCGTTGATCTTCTGATCGCTCAATACCCGGGTGGACGTTACGTTTAGCTGACCGCTTGCCGCTTGTGGGTGTTTGATATGATCATCACCTGCTGCCGGCGTATTGACGAGTCTTTAGAGTCCTACACAGAGGTTTCCTGGCTCAAGCGAAACGAAATAGGAGCGCATATGAGATATGTGCGGGACCGAGAATAATGCGTGTATGTGATACCGTATTCCATTCTCGCGATGAATGTATCGATTGGTTGTATGTGATATAACCTAGTTATCGAATCAAGGATTGATTCGATAAGCCGATACATTGGATACTAGTCGGTTATATGCGACATGACCGGATTATTGAATCAAGTGTTGATTTAATGATTTAATGTATAATTATATATTTGATATATTACTTTGCATTAACTAGTATTGGTTCACTTAAAAAGGATTTTCTCACTTGATGTGCACATTGTATATGTGATATATTTTTGTGCACTTGATTGTATCATGTTTGATGATACATGAATGTTTGTGTTTATGATTAAACCATGGTTATGTAATGGTTAGGGTTTTCATTTTCTTAACTATTTCTTTTATTTATTTATTCATTTTTGAAAGATAAAGAGAAATGGTGGCTTGATTTGTTTTCTAGTTGAAGCTTCATGAAGCTTTGAATAAGTCCACCATTTTTGTTTCATGCTTAACCCTAACCATTCAACCTAACCCTAGTTAATTCTCTACACCTAACTATGGTTGAGAATATGATATGTATTTGAAAAATAGAAAGACCGTGCGTAGCATAGGAAACTCTTTTCTTATCAAGAGTATGTTGTCCACGTACAATACGAGGATGACCACCTTACTCTCTACTACCTTTTTGTATATACAAGGTTCATCTACCATTTTGATGAAGTCTAACTCTTTGACTACCACATCAAAACAGATGTTCCAACTCCGCGATGCCTGCTTTATCCTGTAAAGCAACTTGCACATGTTTCCGCTGCTCCCACTGTTTACGAAGCCATCTGGCTGTGTACTTATAGACATTCTCTTCTAAATCATTATTTAGAAAAGTAGTCATGGCACCCAACCGCCAGATATCGTAGTCATGGTATGTAGCCGTGGCAAGTAGGATCCGGATGGAGTTAAGCATAGCCACTGGAAAAGGTATCATCATTATCCACGCCTGGTCGATGACGAAAACCTTTAACAAGTCTAGCTTTGAAAGTCTCAACTTTTCCATCTACACCAAGTAATCTTCTCAAGATATACTTGCTCCTGATGGGGATTTAACCCTTCAGATATAGCAACCAAAGTCCATATTTAAATCAGTTTGAATTTACATCTTGTGAAACTTGCCAGTCATGTCACAAAGATTAGATGACCATAGCCCTGTTTATTGGAAACAGAGAAAGAGTTAATGAACTCTTGGGACTGATACATGATGATGTATGTAAGGTCTCCTGTCTACACATGCCAGGACTGGTTCTTTATACTTCATTACGTTCTCTGATTATCTCTCAAGATTCAGACATATGTTCCTGTTGAAACACAAGTCCGAACCTTTTGAGATATTCACAGATTATAAGCTAGAAGTAGAGAACCAATACAGGTATAAGTATTATGTCCTATGATAAGATCAGGGAGGAGAATACTTGTGCATGGCATTCCTGGAATATTCTAAAGGAGAATGCGATTCTCTATCAGTGTTACTCCTCGGAATACACCACAGCACAACGGTGTATCGGGGTGGAGCAATCACACAATATTAGATATGGTATGCTCTATGATGAGTACTACTGAGTTTCCTATTTCCTTTTGGGATATGCGCTTGAGAAGCTGCATACCTATTGAATAGGGTTCAAATCAAATCAGTTGCCTACCACTTCATATGTGATATGGAAAGGGAAGAGCCCATATCTTAAGTTAGTTAAGATTTGGGATTGTCCGGCCTATGTCAAAAGCAAAATCCGGACAAAATCGAGGCGAGGTCAGTTCTGTAGAACTGGAAAGGTTCTATCTAGGCATCGATATTCCAGAGTAGACTAGCGTATATCTTCTCGACCCATGTGATGGACGATGGATGATCCCATATCCATTGGTGTTTGACATCAGAGATGGTATGTGGGTGCTCAGTGGAGACTGGATACACTGAACGGACTCGCCGAGAACTCTCTGATGGTATTATACCTCACGTCAGATAGCAGTTCTCTGGTGACACTGGTACAGCTTAGTCTGTTGACCCAAGATCGTCATAGAGTCTTGTGTGTCTCCCATTGTGCTTTGATTTCCACCCTACCACGGCTCTACTGAGTCGTGCAAACATGTGGTTTTTGGATACAGTCCCGATTCACATGGAGGCAATGAGCGATAGGAGGGGATTCGTCTCTTGACGGCCTGCTCTTGATGGCTTGCTCGAAACTAGTTAGGCCATCATCTCATGATGCAATCCTCGCTCCCACTGTCATCGAGAAACCGAAGTATCTCTCAGGCGGATGAGAAACCCTATTGAATCCTTTGGTTCTGTCAAATTATCAGTTGCAGTTTTGTATACGCGCATTTTAATCGGGTCCATGCGCATATCGCATACGCGCACCACAACGTTTCGCCTGGACTAGGTAACTCCTGTGTTGGACTCTAAGACTCGTCAATACGCCGGCAGAGGGTGATGATCATATCAAGCACCCCCAAGCCGCAAGCGGTCAGCTAAACGTAACGGCCACCCGGGTATTGAGCGATCAGAAGAAAACAAGCGAACCTGCTACAACTCCCGTCGAGCCAACCGGCAACACTACCGCACAGTCCGGTCTCTTCGTCAGATATGCTGCATATCGAGCCTAGGAATGGTCACGTCGACCCCAATAAAAATACATGACCGAATCTTGAGAAATCGTCAGTGAATGTAATGAAATATGAAAAACCGCCTCTAGCCTGTGTAGACGTTGGCCCACATACATCACTATGTATGAGGCCTAGGAGCTGAGTAGCTCTTTCTCCGTGTCCGGTAAACGGAGTTTTGGTCATTTTACCCTTGATACAAGACTGGCAAGTCGCATAAGATTTATATTCAAAAGAGTTTAAATATCCATCTTTGTGTAACTTGTTTAGTCTTGTTTCGTTAATATGACCAAGTCTACAGTGCCAAAGAAAAGCTTCATTTAATTCTGAAAGTTTTCTTTTATTAGTGTGTTGTATGCTGAAAACTGTGTGTTGATTTAGGACATATATTCCGTTATTAAGCGTACCATACCGAACCAACATTTGATTCAGGTGAATGTTCATAACATTGTTCTGCAATACAAAATTATATCCTTCATTGTCCAACAAAGAAATGGATATTATATTACATAGCATACTTGGTACAAAATAACATGGATTCAAAACCAAAATACATCCAGATGGCAACCCCAAGTGATACTCTCCCACTGCGACTGTATGTATGTTGGAACCATTTCCAACGCGGAGAGTATGGTCACCTGTCTTCAAAACCTTGCTATTTCTCAGCCCCTGCATAGAATTGCAAATGTGAGAACCTTAACTCGATTATGTGACCGTCTTGAACTGCCCTTTGAACCTTAGGGTTTGGGGCAGTACGGCGTGCCACATGTGAGGCGTTGGCTTGTTGTCTTCTAGAGGGTCCACCACAAAAAGACTTGCACGTATCTCCAAAGTATTTAAATCCCGTGAATAGTGAGCAAATGATATTCGTTCAAACACTTCAATACTTTCTAATTTACCCGGAAAAGCAACGAAATGAAAATTCCGATCGAATCTACGCGGCCAAAACCATCGCCAGGAAATACAATACTATATTCAGATTAAACATACCTAAAACACTGTACAAGAAATATTATGAATTACTGTGGAAAAATGAAGAAATGAACTCTCTGTACGGCCGCGGAATCACGGCCTAAGCCAGTAATTGCCGCGGTTCCTCGGCCATATGTACGGATCATTGGTTCGTTTTTCACAGTTTTTCATATAATTTCCTGCTCTATTTTTTAAGTATTTTTAATTTTGAAAAATGTCATATTTTAAAATTTGTCCAGAGAGGGTCTAAAAAAGGTCGTATTTTTGTCCGATCGGGATTTTTACTTCGTAAAAGCGTCGCCTAACGTTTCTCCTGGACTAGGTAACTCCTGTGTGGGACTCTAAGACTCGTCAATACGCCGGCAGAGGGTGATGATCATATCAAGCACCCCCAAGCCGCAAGCGGTTAGCTAAAGGGAGCTACAAAGGTTGTAGTCTCGAAACCCTAGTTTTTATTGGCTTTAATTTTCGAAACCCTAATTTTCTAGGATCGATTCCTTTGTATGCTTGCTTAGCACCATAAAAATTTAAACTTTGTGATATGTGATGCTTCAAAACTATACATAGGGTGCTAGGCAACCCTTTCAATGGTATCAGAGCATTGTAATGCATATCCATTGGTGTTTGACATCAGAGATGGTATGCGGGTGCTCAGTGGAGACCGAGTACACTGAACGGACTCGCCGAGAACTCCCAGATGGTATTATACCTCACGTCAGATGGCAGTTCTCTAGTGACACTGGTACAGCTTAGTCTGTTGACCCGAGATCGTCATAGAGTCTTGTGTGTCTCCCACTGTGCTTTGATTTCCACCCTACCACGGCTCTACTGAGTCGTGCAAACAGGTGGTTTTTGGGTACAGTCCCTATTCACATGGAGGCAATGAGCGATAGGAGGGGATTCGTCTCTCCCGGTATTGGGGGTTGATGTTGCGCTATGCTCGACTGGCCATAACAGGAAATCCCTGGCCAGGGTTGCAGTGATCTGCTGGTAAGTGTTATCAGTAGTTTCACACATGTTATGGACCTCACGTCAGCATGACTTATCAAGCTATTGGGGTCTGACGTTTACCACCCCTAGGAGAGATATGCGACATATCAGACGAACAGACCGGACTGTACGGTAAGTGTTACTGGTTGGATTCACAGGAGTGTGAGTGGGCTTGCTCGTCGATCTTCTGATCGCTTAATACCCGGGTGGCCGTTACGTTTAGCAGACAGCTTGCCGCTTGTGGGTGTTTGATATGATCATCACCTGCTGCCGGCGTATTGACGAGTCTTTAGAGTCCTACACAGAGGTTTCCTGGCTCAAGCGAAACGAAATAGGAGTGCATATGAGATATGTGCGGGACCGAGAATAATGCGTGTATGTGATACCGTATTCCATTCTCGCGATAAATGTATCGATTGGTTGTATGCGATATAACCTAGTTATCGAATCAAGGATTGATTCGATAAGCCGATACATTGGATACTAGTCGGTTATATGCGACATGACCGGATCATTGAATCAAGTGTTGATTTAATGATTTAGTGTATAATTATATATTTGATATATTACTTTGCATTAACTAGTATTGGTTCACTTAAAAAGGATTTTCTCACTTGATGTGCACATTGTATATGTGATATATTTTTGTGCACTTGATTGTATCATGTTTGATGATACATGAATGTTTGTGTGTATGATTAAACCATGGTTATGTAATGGTTAGGGTTTTCATTTTCTTAACTATTTCTTTTATTTATTTATTCATTTTTGAAAGATAAAGAGAAATGGTGGCTTGATTTGTTTTCTAGTTGAAGCTTCATGAAGCTTTGAATAAGTCCACCATTTTTGTTTCATGCTTAACCCTAACCATTCAACCTAACCCTAGTTTATTCTCTACACCTAACTATGGTTGAAAATATGATAAGTATAATTTTATTTTCTATTTTTCAAATACATATCATATTCTCTTCTTCTTCTTCTTCTTCAACAAAGAAGAAACCCTGCCTCCATTAATGGCAACTTAAGAAAAAGAGTGAGAAATCCAATTCTAAAGTGAACCCACTTCCTATTTCTTCATCCTCTACCACTTGCCAAGTAGTATAGGGTGTTTTTTTCACAAGTTTCATGACTTGGTGAAGTTGGAGTTTGATCTTGAATTCCCTCGACGTAGATCATCTTCGGCATCGAAGTCGACGACCTAGCCCGATCTTTTCTCCGATGAGACCACCGCGAGTGTCTAGGATTCCGATGGGTACAGCGGAGGGACGTCATCACGGAGCTAGAGAGGTGGAGGACCGGATCTACAAAGGTTGTAGCCCCTTTCCTTTATGTTAAAGTTGTTTACTTGCATTGCATCGCCTATACATCTAGTTAACGATTCAATGGTATCAGAGCCGACCTAGAACATTAGGCGACGCTTTTACGAAGTAAAAATCCCGATCGGACAAAAATACGACATTTTTTTAGACCCACTCTGGACAAATTTTAAAATCTGACATTTTTCAGAATTAAAAATACTTAAAAAATAGAGCAGGTAATTATATGAAAAACTGTGAAAAAACGAACCAATGATCCGTACATATGGCCGCGGAACCTCGGCAATTACTGGCTTAGGCCGCGATTCCGCGCCCGTACAGAGATTTCATTTCTTCATTTTTCCACAGTAATTCATAATACTTCTTGTACAGTGTTTTAGGTATGTTTAATCTGAATATAGTATTGTATTTTCTAGAGATGGTTTTGGACGCGTAGATTCGATCGGAATTTTCATTTCGTTGCTTTTCCGGGTAAATTAGAAAGTATTGAAGTGTTTGAACGAGTATCATTTGCTCACTATTCACGGGGTTTAAATACTTTGGAGATACGTGCAAGTCTTTTTGTGGTGGACCCTTTAGAAGACAACAAACCTTAACTCGATTATGTGACCGTCTTGAACTGCCCTTTGAACCTTAAGGTTTGGGGCAGTACGGCGTGCCACATGTGAGGTGTTGGCTTGACCCTTCTACGGCTGGACCGCTACTACTGTGTCACACTCCAGATTTTTGAACCCTGCTCAAGTGTTGAGCTTTAGTGAATCTTGGGTACTTGATCGTTCGTTCGAAAACTTTAATACTGTCTGTTTATCTGGAATGTGATACAATATGTAGAATTCATATTGTTTAGGCATGAAATACGAAATATGTGATATTTCGCATTTATGATGTCTAAAAAGAATGTGGATTCCAAATATTGTAGTTTTACACTTTCTTTTCTGTGACCGTAAGTGTAGTATGTTTATCGCCGGTTTCGTTGCTATACATCAACGACAATTGGGGTATGCATACTTACTTACGTTGATGATATGAGATATTATGTGTTGCTGAGATATGATATGCAGGATTGTCGCGATTGAATAGCCGAGGGCTTTTTATGTGAGATGAGAGTTTTATATTTTCATTCATGTAAATTCAAATGTAATGTAATATTCTTTTATTTGGGGCACTTCCGGGTTGAGGTTGTGTCACCAGTGTTGTATATTATTTACTTTTCCGCATTAGGATGGACCCAAGGAGGGGAGCACAGGTGACCGGGTTCTGGGGTTCAGTGGGAGGCCATCTCGAGGAGTCGAGACCGGGTCTCCTAAACTCCAAAATTGGTAGGGTCACTTGCCGCTCTCGTAGGGGTCCAGGGTGTGCGCTTGGCTATTCATCGCGACTGTGGAATCCGTATTTTCTATTCTGGCTAAATACTAAATACGGACGTCCTAATATATCCCACTTTATATCTAAGTTTCTGCTGCCTGTGTTCTGTGATATTTGAGACGAATGACATATTATATATATGATATATAGTTGACGTTGCTTATGTTTTACACCCGCGTTAGTCCCGTCCCGGTATGCCGTTAGTTAAGTAACCTAACGGTGCATAACGGAACATTGCGGCGAATGCGGATGGCATAAGCGTACGTGTTATTTTCGTTTCTTTTCTGTGATTGGCTTAAGGACTTAAATGATGGGATTACATTAATGTGATTAATGTAAAGAAAATAAACCTAAAAAGATGTTGTAGAATCGGATTTGAAAACCACTCGGCTATTTATGAAAAAGCTATATTTCAAAACCGCGGAGCTTAAGCCACTCCTTTTGAAAACCATTTGATTCTACAACGATATCAAGTTCAAAGCGTTAAAGATTTTCTTAAAAATAATCCGCAACCCTCCGTCATTTTAGGAAGTAGAGTACTTAGTATTCGTGCTACGTTTGTTGACTATAGTTAAAGCGTAGTGTACGGTAGCTAAGTGATGTCTTCCTACATTGCATATGATGCAGATCAATTAGGACATTCTTATTACTTTGTTGACCATAGTTAAGGGTCATATGAGTGGGTCTAATTAATCAAGAAATGACGGGTAGAACTTGACCGGTACTTATGATTTGTTGACCTTAGTTAAGGTCATAAGTACTAGGGGTAAAAACAACATCGGGAATTTCAATAGTTGAAATTTGCAATGAGATTGCATACCTTCCATGTGATGGTTGGATCCCGATCCCACTGTGGGCAATAGTTGCTCCTAGGAGAGTTTTACAGTTTACAATTAGCTAACTCATTAGGTGTCTAGAAAGGTGTTAACAGGGCTCCGCCTCTGGGAAAACGAGGTTTACTCTAATTAGGTCCGTGCGAAAGCACGGGGAACCTCCCTCAAGTACCGACACTGGCCTTGCTGAATGGTTAGAGAAGTTGTAGACTGTAATTAATCCTGGCTAGTTTTTCTTTTTAAGGTTTGAAAGAAAAACTCGATAAAAGCAGTGGGAAATATCGATTAGACAAGATAATAACCAATCTGATCTATGCAAGAGCTTTCGCTGAGTGTATTCTTTTCTCTCTCTTAATGGCAGATACCCATGACTGGACTCAAGCTTCTACTAGATAAAAACAAACTGAATGGGACCAACTATAAAGACTGGCTGAGGAATCTGAAAATCGCCTTGACTTATGATAAAGTATCATATGTCCTCACGGCTTCAGCCCCGCTCGTCCCAGGTCCAAAATCCTCAGTTGCGGACATTGAAGTCCGCAAGACATGGGACGCTGACTGTGCCATGGCAAAATGCCTCGTGCTTGCATCGATGGATAACACACATCAAAAGCAGCACGAGGATATGGACATTCACGGTATATTGCTCCATACAAAAGAGTTGTATGGAGAGCAATCCTGCGTATTACGATACGAAGCATCAAAGAAATTGGTTCAGATGCGAATGGCCCATGGCACACCAGTAGGAGACCATGTTCTGAAGATGATAGCTCTTATAGAAGAGCTTGATGACCTTGGATGGACGATGGACAATGAACAATATATAGATATTATTCTGCAGTCCCTTCCCTCCACCTTTGCTCAGTTCATAGTGAACTTCAACATGCATGGCATGGAGAAGGAACTCCCTGAACTCCTTAACATGTTAAGGAGTGCAGAGAGCACTATGAAGTCAGCAAGAACTCCCGTTATGACTGTTGGATAATCTTCTTCTTCTCGCCCGAAAGCTAAGGCCAAGGGAAAGAAAAACAAGAAGCCCACCAATCCTAAAGGTGGAGTTAAAAAGGTGAAGGGAAAGGAAAAGTCCAAGGCTGGAGACTCAGGGAAGGGCGAATGTTTTCATTGCCATAAGACAGGACATTGGAAGCGCAACTGCACGGAGTACTTAAGTCTCAAGAAGAAGCATGGTGATGCTTCTGCTTCAGGTGCGTTTGTGACAGAAAACTGTTTTTCAATAAACTTTGCTTCCTGGGTATTGGATACCGGTTCAGGTTCTCACATTTGCAATTCTATGCAGGGGCTGAGAAATAGCAAGGTTTTGAAGACAGGTGACCATACTCTCCGCGTTGGAAATGGTTCCAATGTACATACAGTCGCAGTGGGAGAGTATCAATTGGGGTTGCCATCTGGATGTATTTTGGTTTTGAATCCATTTTATTTTGTACCAAGTATGCTATGTAATATAATATCCGTTTCTTTGTTGAACAATGAAGGATATAATTTTGTATTGCAGAATAATGTTATGAACATTCACCTGAATCAAATGTTGGTTGGGTATGGTACGCTTAATAACGAAATATATGTCCTAAATCAATACACAGTTTTCAGTATACAACACACTAATAAAAGAAAATTTTCAGAATTAAATGAAGCTTTTCTTTGGCACTGTAGACTTGGTCATATTAACGAAACAAGACTAAACAAGTTACACAAAGATGGATATTTAAACTCTTTTGAATATAAATCTTATGCGACTTGCCAGTCTTGTATCAAGGGTAAAATGACAAAAACTCCGTTTACCGGACACGGAGAAAGAGCTACTCAGCTCCTAGGCCTCATACATAGTGATGTATGTGGGCCAATGTCTACACAGGCTAGAGGCGGTTTTTCATACTTCATTACATTCACTGATGATTTCTCAAGATTCGGTCATGTATTTTTATTAAAGCACAAGTCCGGACCTTTTGAGAAATTCATTAAATATAAACAAGAAGTAGAAAAACAAACCGGCTTGAGTATCAAGATGCTTCGATCAGATCGAGGTGGTGAGTATCTCAGTACAGAATTTGCAAACTTCCTAAAAGAGAATCGGATTCTCTCTCAGCTCACTCCTCCTTACACACCACAGCACAACGGTGTGTCAGAACGACGGAATAGGACCCTATTGGATATGGTCCGGTCCATGATGAGTGACGCTGAGTTACCAGTCTCGTTTTGGGGGAATGCATTGGAAACTGCAGCGTTTCTGCTAAACAGGGTTCCAACCAAAACCGTGTCTACCACGCCATATGAGATATGGCATGGGAAGAGACCATCTCTTAAGAGAATTAAGATTTGGGGTTGCCCGGCCTATGTTAAAAAGCAGAATCCGGACAAACTCGAGACACGGTCAGTCATGTGTAACTTTGTGGGATGTCCAAAGAATTCTTATGGATATCTATTCTACCACAAAGAGAAACAAAAAGTGTTTGTTTCTCAGTATGCCACATTCTTGGAAAAAGAGTTTTTCACAGATAAAGATGATGGCAAGGTGGTGGATCTAGAAGAGGTTCTGGAGACACAAACTACAAATGACGATTTGGTTGAACCGGCTGTTACAACAGAAACAGAAGAAGCTCGACCACTCCGTAGGTCTGGTAGGACTTCTCGCCCACCGGAGAGGTACTACGGTTTCCTCATTGATGGTGACAGAGAAGACTGTATCATGGATGATGATGATCCTACCAGTTTTCAGCAAGCTATCACGAGTAGAGACTTTGTGAAGTGGCTGGATGCCATGAGATCCGAAATGGAGTCTATGTACACCAACAAAGTATGGACTTTGGACGTTGTACCTTCTGGGGTAAAACCTGTGGGGTGCAAATGGATCTTCAAAAGAAAGATTGGTGCAGATGGGCAGGTGGAGACCTATAAGGCAAGACTTGTGGCGAAGGGTTTTCGTCAAAGACCAGGTTTGGACTATGACGAGACTTTTTCTCCCGTAGCCATGCTTAAATCCATTCGGATCCTACTTGCTATTGCTGCTCACTACGACTATGAAATCTGGCAGATGGATGTTAAAACCGCATTTCTAAATGGAAATTTAGAAGAATGCGTTTATATAGATCAGCCAGAGGGCTTCATTGACAGTGGGAGCAGCAGGAAAGTATGTAAATTGCTTAAATCCATATATGTATTAAAGCAGGCATCACGGAGTTGGAACATCTGTTTCGATGATGTCATCAAAGAGTTTGATTTCATCAAAAATCCAGATGAACCTTGTGTTTATAAGAAAGCTGTAGGGAGAGCTGTCACATTCCTCGTATTGTACGTGGACGACATTCTTCTGATAGGAAATGATATTCCTATGCTACAGTCGGTCAAATCTTTCTTATCACTGAGGTTCTCCATGAAGGACCTGGGTGATGCCACATACATTCTGGGCATAAGGATCTATAAGGATAGATCCAAAAGGTTATTGGGATTGTCCCAAACCAGGTACATTGACACCATCCTAAAAAGGTTTAGTATGGAACACTCCAAGCGGGGTGCCTTACCCGCTTGCCATTGGGTCACTCTCTCCAAGGTTTCTTGTCCAAAGACCGATAAAGAGAGAGCTCGCATGAGTGTTATACCCTATGCTTCGGCAGTAGGATCTATAATGTATGCGATGTTATGTACATGCCCAGATGTAGCTTATGCACTAAGTGTTGTAAGCGGGTATCAATCCAATCCAGAGGAGAATCACTGGACAGCTATGAAGAACATTCTTAAGTACTTGCGAAGGACTAAAGAATTGTTCTTGGTGTATGGTAATGAAGATCTCCAAATGGAGGCCTTTACCGATTCGAGCTTCCAGAGCGATAAGGACGACAGCAAATCTATCTCTGGGTTTGTATTTACCCTCAATGGAGGGGCGGTGAGTTGGAAGAGTTCCAAACAAGATGCCGTTGCAGACTCTACGATGGAAGCTGAGTACATTGCTGTAAATGATGCCGCCAAGGAAGCCGTCTGGATGAAGAAGTTTGTCTCGGAGCTAGGAGTAGTTCCAACCATTATTGATCCAATACCTTTGTATTGTGACAATAATGGGGCTATGGCGTTAGCCAAGGAGCCCAGATCCCATCAGCGGTCCAGACATATCCTGAGGCATTTTCATTTGATCCGGGAGATTGTAGATCACCGCGAGATCGAGATTAAGAGGGTAGACACAAAGAATAACGCCGCGGATCCATTCACCAAGGCCCTCCCTCAGCCACAGCATGAGCGACTTTTTGAGATGTTGGGTATGAGATACGCCAATAACTGGCCTTAGTGCAAGTGGGAGATTGTTGGATATATGTATGCCCTAGAGGCCATTATATGATAGTGGATGTATCTATATATGTATATATATTCAGTATGCATTCTTGCTCGACATGATAGTATGCTATCTGGTTCTTCTTTATCTGACATGTTGATTTGATCATGCTTTTATTCATTTATACATGCTGATAAAGCCTTGAGGATATCGGCTTGACTACTCTGATTATGATGGAGATCATACTAGTGGGATATCTGTAGTCTATAAGCATATCCTGGAAAGTCCCTAGTCGTAGGTATATTGAGATGGGGCATTGATATACCAGAGTAGACTAGCGTACATGATACTAGACCCATACGATGGGCGATGGATATTCCCACATTCATCGATGTTTGACATCAAGATCATTTACGGGTGCTCAGTGGTGACTGGGTGCACTGGAAGGACTCACCGAGAACTCCTATATGGAATTATATCTATCGTCGGATAGCAGTTCTCAGGTGACACTGGTACATTTTAGTCTGTAGACCTGAGATCGTCATAGAGTCTTGTGTGCTCTCCCACTGTACTTTGATTGCCACCCTACCATGGCTCTACTGAGTCGTGCAAACAGGTGGCCGTTGGGTACAGTCCCGAGACACACGAAGGCAATGAGCGATAGGAGGGGTTTCGTCTCTCCCAGTATTAGGAGTTGATGCTGTGCTGTGCCCGACTGGTTATATCAGTAAGTCCCTGGCCAGGGCTGCTGAGATTTGCTGATAAGTGTTATCAGTAGTTTCTCGATCTGTTGTAGACCATTCACCGGCACGACTTATTGAGTTATTGGGGTCGACGTGACCATCCCTAGGTTCGATATGCAGCATATCTGACGAAGAGACCGGACTGTGCGGTAGTGTTGCCGGTTGGCTCGACGGGAGTTGTAGCAGATTCGCTTGTTTTCTTCTGATCGCTCAATACCCGGGTGGCCGTTACGTTTAGCTGACCGCTTGCGGCTTGGGGGTGCTTGATATGATCATCACCCTCTGCCGCCGTATTGACGAGTCTTAGAGTCCCATACAGGAGTTACCTAGTCCAGGCGAAACGTTGTGGTGCGCGTATGCGATATGCGCATGGACCCGATTAAAATGCGCGTATATGATACCGTACATTGATCGGGCGGCTTACTTTTGGTAGGGTCATATGTGATATGCCCGGATTGATAAATCAAGTGTTGATTTATCATTTAACCATTAGTTTTCTCACTTAAAACCTTTTTTCTTGTATATGATGGGTGTATGCATGCATGTATGTTTTTCTTTCTATCTTACTAGTTTCATGCATATATGGATGTGCATACATACATACATACACCATCTATCATGGTTGTTTACACATGGAAATGGTGTCAATATAAGACTCACACCATGGATAAATGGATGGATTATTATTTAATTTTATGTTTAAAACAAAATAGAAAAGAAAAGGATAATTCTTGCTTGCTTCTATATTCTTCTTTAAACCTAACCATTCTCACCTACTTCTAACCATGAGTTATCCTTCTCTTTGTGTTTTAAACTCAAGTTAAATAATGTCTCCATCATCTAACCATGGTTTGAGATGAGGATTAAAAAATATATATACATATATTTTCTTTTTCCTTTAAGAGAGTTATCATTTTCTACTCTTGTTAAAAACAAAAGCCATCATCTTCCTCCTCCTTCTTCCTTTTGCTCTCTAGTTTTTTTCTAGTGAGTAAAACACACATCAAGAAAGGTTTTTGAAGTGAGAATCATAGCCACAACATCATTCTACACAAGTTTAGCCAACTTGTTTAGAGTGTTCTTTTCGTTTCTCATCTTGATAATCGAAGTTGCGAGCTTGGACGAGGAACTCCGGGTGGATCGTCGTGGACGCGAGAAGACTTCAAGAGGACCTTCTTTTAACACCCAAGAGGCCAAAGAGTCTAGCGAAAGGGAGCTACAAAGGTTGTAGTTTCGAAACCCTAGTTTTTATTGGCTTTAACTTTCGAAACCCTAATTTTCTAGGATCGATTCCTTTGTAAGCTTGCTTAGCACCATAAAAATTTAAACTTTGTGACATGTGATGCTTCAAAACTATACATAGGGTGCCAGGCAAGCCTTTCAATGGTAAGTGTTATCAGTGGTTTCACACATGTTATGGACCTCTCGTCAGCATGACTTATCAAGCTATTGGGGTCTGACGTTTACCACCCCTAGACGAAATATGCGACATATCAGACGAACAGACGGACTGTACGGTAAGTGTTACTGGTTGGATTCACAGGAGTGTGAGCGGGCTTGCTCGTCGATCTTCTGATCGCTCAATACCCGGGTGACTGTTACGTATAGCAGACCGCTTGCGGCTTGTGGGTGTTTGATATGATCATCACCTGTTGCCGGCGTATTGACGAGTCTTTAGAGTCCTACACAGAGGTTTCCTTGCTCAAGCGAAACGAAATAGGAGCGCATATGAGATATGTGCGGGACCGAGAATAATGCGTGTATGTGATACCGTATTCCATTCTCGCGATGAATGTATCGATTGGTTGTATGCGATATAACCTAGTTATCGAATCAAGGATTGATTCGATAAGCCGATACATTGGATACTAGTCGGTTATATGCGACATGACCGGATCATTGAATCAAGTGTTGATTTAATGATTTAATGTATAATTATATATTTGATATATTACTTTGCATTAACTAGTATTGGTTCACTTAAAAAGGATTTTCTCACTTGATGTGCACATTGTATATGTGATATCTTTTTGTGCACTTGATTGTATCATGTTTGATGATACATGAATGTTTGTGTGTATGATTAAACCATGGTTATGTAATGGTTAGGGTTTTCATTTTCTTAACTATTTCTTTTATTTATTTATTCATTTTTGAAAGATAAAGAGAAATGGTGGCTTGATTTGTTTTCTAGTTGAAGCTTCATGAAGCTTTGAATAAGTCCACCATTTTTGTTTTATGCTTAACCCTAACCATTCAACCTAACCCTAATTTATTCTCTACACCTAACTATGGTTGAAAATATGATAAGAATCATTTTATTTTCTATTTTTCAAATACATATCATATTCTCTTCTTCTTCTTCTTCTTCAACAAAGAAGAAACCTTGCCTCCAGTAATGGCAACTTGAGAAAAAGAGTGAGAAATCCAATTCTAAAGTGAACCCACTTCCTATTTCTTCATCCTCTACCGCTTGCCAAGTAGTATAGGGTGTTTTCTTCACAAGTTTCATGACTTGGTGAAGTTGAAGTTTGATTTTGAGTTTTCTCGACTTAGATCATCTTCGGCATCGAAGTCGACGACCTAGCCCGATCTTTTCTCCGATGAGACCACCGCGAGAGTCTGGGATTCCGATGGGTACAGCGGAGGGACGTCATCACGGAGCTAGAGAGGTGGAGGACCGGATCTACAAAGATTGTAGCCCCTTTCCTTTAAGTTAAAGTTGTTTACTTGCATTGCATCGCCTATACATCTAGTTAACGATCCGTATTAGGGTTTGTAGGCACATAAAAAGTTTAAATTGGCCATGTTTGATCACTTGTAGAACCTCATTAGTGTGCCTAGGAACCCTACAGTGGTATCAGAGCGAGCAAGAAAGTCCTACCTATATATGACCCAGCATCCACTACAATATACATCCAATGTACAGTAATGGCCTCTAGGGCATACATATAACTAACAGAATCCTTATACACCAACAAAGTATGGACTTTGGTTGCTTTATCTGAATGGTTAAATCCCCATCAGGAGCAAGTATATCTTGAGAAGATTACTTGGTGTACATGGAAAAGTTGAGACTTTCAAACCTATGCTTAAGTCCATCAATATCATACTTGCCACTGCTACATACCATGACTACGATATCTGGCGGTTGAGTGTCATGACTTCTTTTCTAAATGATGATTTGGAAGAGAGCGTCTATAAGTACACAGCCAGAGGGCTTCGTAGACAGTGGGAGCAGCGGAAACGTGTGCAAGATGTTTTATGTGATAAACGAGGCATCGCGGAGTTGGAACATCTGTTTTGATGTGGTAGTCAAAGAGTTTGACTTCATCAAAATGGTAGATGAACCAAGTATATACAAAAAGGTAGTAGGGAGTATGGTGGTGATCCTCGTATAGTACATGGATGACATACTCTTGATAGGGAAGGAGTTTCCTATGCTACGCTCGGTCAATCTCCTCTTATCATAAAGATTCTCTATATAGGATCAAGGTGATATCTCCTAAATCCTGGGTTATGGATTTATGAGATAGATCTAATTGGATGTTAGGATTCTCACTAGTTGTAGTGAGATGGTATCAATTGATCCTGGGGAGAATCACTGGAAAGGTTCCAGGGTGATAAGGACGACTGAATGTCAGTCGCAGGCATTGTCTTTACCTTCAGTGGAGGGACGGTATGTTGGAAGAGTTCCAAGCTAGATACCGTGACTTCCTAGACAATTAAAGGAAAGATATATCATTACCAAGGACGCTACCAAAGTGGCAGTCTGGATATATATATAAGTTCATGAGATGAATTTCGTTCCTGCCATTGTGTGACAATGGAGTTGTGGCTTATGCCTAGGAACCCCCGTCCCATCAAAGATCCAGACATATTCTTAGGCAGTATTGCATAATCATGGAGATGGTTGATCTCCAGGGAGATCGAGGTTAGGAGAGTGGACATAGAGGAAAACAGCGCGGATCCACTCACAAAGGCCTATTTCCTAGTAGAGACTTTTATGGGATGGTTGAGTATGAGATACTTCAACCACAGCTTATTGTTGGGTATGAGATACTACAACCGATGGCCCTAGTGCAAGTGGAAGATTGTTAGTTATATGTATGCCCTAGAGGCCATTACTGTACATACGTTGTACATTGTAGTGGATGCTTGGACATGTATAGGGAGGACTTTCTTGCTCGACATGATAGTATGCTATCTGGTTACTCTTTATCTTAACATGTACTCTGATTGTCTCTATGTCACATACTGATAAAGCCCTTAGGATGAGTACTTGACTATCAGGACTATGATGCAGATCATACTAGTGGGGACAGTGTAGTCGCCAAGTACATCCTTCAAATGTTCCTAGTCGTGGGAGTACCGAGATAGGCATTGATACTCTAGAGTAGACTAGCGTATGCGCTTCTTGACCCATATGATGGGCGATGGATGATCTTATATCCATTGGTGTTTGACATCAGAGAAGGTATACGTGTGCTCAGTGGAGACTGGGTACACTGGACGGACTCGCCGAGAACTCCCAGATGGTATTATACATCACGTCAGATGGCAGTTCTCTGGTAGTACTGGTACAGGTTAGTCTGTAGACCCGAGATCGTCATAGTGTCTTGTGTGATTCCCACCGTGCTTTGATTTCCATCATACCACGTCCAAAAGGGCGTGCAAAAAGGTGGCTTTTGGGTACAATCCCGAATCACATGGAGGCAATGAGCGATAGGAGGGGTTTCGTCTCTCCAGGTATAGGGAGTTGATGTTGCGTTGTGTTCGATTGGCTATAACTGGAAATCCCTGGCTAGGGTTGCTGAGATTTACTGGTAAGTGTTATCAGTAGTTTCTCATACTGTTATGGACCTCATATCGACACGACTTATCAAGCTACTAGGGTCTGACGTTTACCACCCCTATGCGAGATATGCGACATATCAGACGAATAGACCGGACTGTACGGGAGTGTTACTGGTTGGATTCACGGGAGAATGTACAGGCTTGCTTTTTGATCTTCTGATTGCTCAATACCTGGGTGGCTGTTACGTTTAGCTGACCGCTTGCAGCTTGTGGGTGTTTGATATGATCATCACCTACTGCCGGCGTATTGACGATTCTTTAGAGTCGTACACAGAGGTTTCTTGGCTCAGGCAAAATGGAGTAGGTGCACATATGTGATATGTGCCATACCGGGAATAATACGTGTATGCGATACCGTATTAGATTCTCGCGATATGTGATATCGGCCGGGTATATGTGATATAGCCGGGTCATCGGATCAAGTGTTGATTCGATGAATTGATACAAATTATATTAGTCGGTCATATGCGATATAGCCGAATTATCGGATCAAGTGATGATTCGATAATTTAATGTATAATTATATATGTGATATATTAAATTACATTAACTAATATTAGCTCACTTAAAGATTCTTTTTCTTATTCGAGTAATACATTGATATATATGTGATATATGTTAATTGTATTATTTTATTTTGTTACAATAAATATTATATATGTGATATATAATATTGTAACAAGTTAGGGTTATAAATACAACATGTTTTGTGGAGTTTAAATATGGTTAGGGTTTGGATTAGGGTTAAGCTTACATGAAGCTTTCTTGAAGCTTCTAGAAGTTTTGTTTTTGTTTTTAAGCAAAGATATTTTGTAAAGATTTTTTGTTGATATTTCTTAACCAAACCCAAACCCTTTACCATAGTAAATTCTCTACATGGGTTAAGTCTTCATTCTTAACCCATGGTTGCATTTCTAACCTCACACAAGTTTTCATTATTCATCACAAAGTAATTTCTTCTTCTTCTTCTTTTGAAAAAAGCTTTCTAGCTTTTTCACATGTGATGATTTTGAGTGAGATAAAGAAAAAAAATGAGAGCTAAATTCCTACTTCATCATCTTCATCTATTCTAGCCACTTAGATTAGAGTGTTTACTTTTGCTAATACTTGATTAGTGAAGCAAAAACTTGGGCTTGAGTTTTTTCAAGGTAGATCATCTTTGTTATTGAAGATCGGAAGCAAGCTTGCATCTTTCTCTTCATGGAGCCTCTCTAGAGTCCGGGTACTTGATGATCGCAGCGAAGGGACCTCAACACGGAGCTTTAGAAGTGAAGGAACGGACTACAAATGTTGTAATCCCTAACTCTTAGAAGTAAAGTTGTTTATTTGCTCTTTGTTTTGCCTAATCTCTAGTCTAAGATCTTGGTTAGGGTTGTTCGGCATATGAAAAATTTGATTTTGGCATGGTTGATTCCTTGTAGAACCTTGTTCTAGTCCCTAGTAACCCTACAATTATCATTTCTAAACTCTTCTCTAAAGTGGTCAACCTATCCTCCATCTCACTATCAAACGATATAGATGTGAACGCTGTTTAAGGGAATGAGGGTTGTGATGGTAGCGATGTGAAAACAGATATCTGGTTAACTTTTTTCTCTAAGTTCTCAATCAATTGCTCTCAATTTGAAGTGGGGCTGAGTACTAGAGTGTTAGGTGGTGGACCCATATCAAAATTCTAGCATGGTTGGTTACCCCCTAAAAAATGATAGTTTTCGAGAATATGGGAAGAATCTTGAAAATTTGAACAAAAGAACCGGGGATGTGCATTAACAAAAAAATATGGATCATAAGGAATCAGATTAAAATATGTGTCACCCATATCTACAAGTATTCATAAAAATCACAAAAGAAAAGAATATCACACCCCTAATAGTCTATATTATGCTAAGTCAACTAGACCTATTCAAGAACCTGATTATTGAAGTAAAACTGTATTGAGAATCAAACCCAAGATTATACTAATCTAGAGGACAGGTAAGGGCAAGAGATCAAGGAGGTTTTCCAACGCTTTACCGAAGTTTTTTAATTAGAATAAGCGTCACTCTTTTTGGCGATTGCGCCTTTTACACTTGACTAAACACCCCTTAGAATAGTAAACTGTTAAGTAAGATTCTAAATGCAGTTAATTTTCCCTAATGAGAGTGTTGTCCTTAAG
The DNA here is from genome assembly GCA_030015575.1 of Agapanthus africanus. Lineage (NCBI taxonomy): Eukaryota > Viridiplantae > Streptophyta > Magnoliopsida > Asparagales > Amaryllidaceae > Agapanthus > Agapanthus africanus. The sequence continues at coordinate 813,125,768 of JASDDO010000019.1, read as the reverse complement.
GCAGAGTTTAATTGATTTTTAAAATTACTGGGGAAATGCAAGAATGCTCGGTTTGTAATTCGCAGGCCATGGAAAGGGTGATGAAATCTCTCACCGTATCTTATTTGGGGTTCTCTTTTCCTTAAAGTCCGTATTAAAGAATGAAACGTGCAAATCAATAAAAAGTTGTTCAAATCATCACACAATTCGTTTTCAATTAAGTTTAGGCGCTGTAACAAAATATAGGTTAGTTCTCTTTGCTTTTGCTGCGGATTTACGAAGAATCCTTCAGAAGATCGAAACAATGGAAGGTGTCTGATTTGAGAGAGAGAGAGGGGGGGAGTTAGAAAACTACTTATCGAATGTTTTGGGTTAAGAAACCCTCATTTATTCGATCCCGAGTGCTTTAGAATGTTTGCTTGTTATAGCACATCTACCCCGGTCTTTGGCACTGAACTTGAATTCTTCTTGCTTTTCCAATCCAATTCGTCTCCGCACATTTTCCGCTCGCTAACTTGTCAAGTTTTGAAAATAAAAAATCGAAGATTTTTATAAGAGCGATATATTTGACCAATCTACTGTACCCAAATAATCAACAAATTTAAAGTATAAAATTGGAGCAATAATAGAACAAGAAAACAACAGTAGCAAAACGAGACCCAAATATAGCAGTGGAGACGACCTAGGTGGCCAAAACGAATTTTTGGTTGGCCAGAATCAAATATTAGGGTTTTATCTTTCTACAGCGTGCTCACAATTTAATTCTTGATCCATTTTTATATTTTAAATTATTTCATAAAGCTCAGAGTAACAGCAGATTAAAATAATAGAAAAGTTAGTTTTTTGTTTGGTTTTTGAAATTTGTTTTGTTAGTTTGTGTAAGTTAGTTTTGTATATATAATATGAATTTGAATAACAACCCCTAATGACTACTGCATCCCGGCAACGACGCCAAAAACTTGTTGAGAATTCATCTGCACGCGTTTTGAGTTAAAAAGAATGAGTTAAGTCGGAAATCAGTGCGTGCGAGCTCGGCCTCGTTTTAAAATATTTATAACCGCAAGTGCAAGGCTCGTTGTAGCTAGCTGGTAAATACGAGTCAATTCACAGGGAATTGGTGATTAAGTGTTGTTATGGCAAGTTCAAGAGAAACGAATCGGTTTGGTTTGTTTGTGTCACTAATTAGAAAAATTTGAAATTATAGGTAAAGGTAATGTGGTCGTGGCTCCGGTTCGGATAAATGAATCGTAGCAATATCTTCGACTCTCTCTTGATCATTAATGTTCCCTTCTCAAGATCAACATTCTTCTCCTAGATGCAATTGACCAAATTCCATTCTATGCTAAATTTCTTAAAGACCTTTGCACTAAAAAGAAGTAAACACATGTGCTTAAGAAGGTTTTTCTAGCCGGTAATGTTAGTGACGTCCTACGTAATGCACTACCCATAAAATATAAGGACTCCGGTTATCCTACAATTTCATATATTATCGAAGGTAAGGTCATTAATAGAGCTTTACTTGACCTAGGCGCTAGTGTAAACCTTCTTCCTTTTTCGGTTTATGGACAGCTAGGGATAGGTGAGTTTGAACCCATAAAAGTCACTTTACAGTTTGTAGATCATTCCATTAAGAATCCAAAGAGAAAGATTAAGGATGTGTTAATCAAGTAGGCAAATTTATATTCCTTGTGGATTTTATTGTTCTAGAAACACAACCACTCTAACCTTAAAAATCAAATTTCGGTAATCTTAGGACGACCATTCCTAACTACCGCTAACGCTTTGATTAACTGTCGGAATGGTTCAATGAAAATTTCATTTGGAAACATGACGGTTGTGTTAGTGATATATGTCATAGAGGCCATTATTGTATAGCACTGGATTGTATATTAAATTTTGGAAGCTTGTGATATATACAGATATATAACAGTCCTGCTCAATATGATAGTATGCTATCTAGTTTGAGTCTATCTTAACATGTGTATATGTTTCTTTTAACATATCGCTAATACATGTTGATAGAGCCCTTAGAATATTTTCTTGACTAACAGCATTGTGATGGCAGCCACACTAATAGGGGCAGGGTAGTCTATAAGCACATCCTTAGATATTGTCCCTAGTCGTAGGATCATCGAGACCAGGCATCGATACTCCAGAGTAGATTAGCGTATACGCTTTTTATCCTTGCCAGGGAAGATGACCTGTCCTGCAGCCATTGGTATACGTACCAAAGATAGTATACATGTGCTCATTAGGTTATAAGTTACACTGGACGGACTCGCTGGAAACTGCTGGTTGGTATTATACCTACGTCAGATAGTAGTTCTCCGGTGACATAAGTACAAATTAGTCCATTGAATTGACATCACTATTCGTCTCAAGTGTGTTCCCACTGTACTTAGATTACTACTCTACCACGGCTCAAATGAGTCATGCAAACAGGTAGTAGTTGGGTGTAGTCCCAAAGCACTTGGAGGTAGTAGGGGATAGAAGGGATTCATCTCTCCCGGTATTGAAAGTAGATATTGCACTGTGTACAGTTGGCCAATACTAAAGGTCCCTGGCCAGGGCAAGTAAGATTTACTGGTAGGTATACCAGTAGTTTCTCAGGTTGTATAAGGGTCCACACCGATATGACTTGCTGCGTTATTAGGGGTCTAACGTTTACCACATTGTAGGCCCGATATGCGATACTCTTAGACGAACAGACTTGACTGTATGAAGAATGTCACCTATAGACTCAGTAGGGTTTTCGGACGAGTTATCGTGTCGATCTTCCCTTCGACAGATACCTGGGTAGCCGTTACGTACAGCTAGTACCACTGACGTGCTTGTAGTTAAATCCACTTCCAGCGTATTGTTGAGTCTTTAGAGTTTCACATAGAGGGTTTCCCGGTTCAGGCGAAACGGTGTAGTTTGCGTATAGTGATACGCTCGGGTGTTCGATTTAACACGTGTATTTATACACGTATTTTAATTGAACGATTTAGTAGTACTAGCAGGTTTGAAAGACAGCCAATTTTGATGCTAGTATTATATTGCTCTCTTTTGGATATTTGTATTTTAACATGAATACGGTATTTATACGAATATGTGTATTTGTATAAATATGGGTATTTGTACTTTGATACAAATACATGTATTTCTTTCTAAATATGAATACACATATTTTGTATTTTCGGTACAAATATGATATTCGTATTTTGGTAGAAATACGGTATACGTATTTATACAGGTTTAGGTATACTTGTTTATACATGCATTTATACAAGTGTATGTGTATGCATACTTAGTGAGGTGGATACACTCTCTCACTATTTTATTCACCATTTAATGAAGAAGTGTGTAGGCTTGTGACTCACCTTAGTGGGTTACAAGCCCACCCACTCTTTTGTTTGTGGATGAAGAGATAAGATGAGAGGGTGAGATATTTGTGATGAGGTTTTATCTTGTGAGAACCTTCTCTAGTTGTCGTCTCCTTCATCTTCTTCCTTATTTTCTCTTCTTGAGTTTTGAGAATTAAAAGAGAGTATCTTGTTTCACAAATTATACCCTCCTAAGTATCTTGTCTTACCAAAACTCGATCTTTAGTTGCTTCGATTGAAGCTATCACTTGAATCGGCATCCTCGGGTGGATAGTCTTTGATGCGGGAAGTTCGACTTCGAGAGCTCGTTCCATCAACCCAAGGAGCTTGAGGAGGCAACCTTTCAAGACCCGAAGGACTGTCTACAAAGGTTGTAGTACTAACGTAGTAGTTAAACCTCTAGATAGTATGTTTAGTTTAGTGTTTAGGCTTGTATTCTAGGGTTTTAGTGTATTATGGTCAAGATTTTTAAAGTTTTTGATTCCGCAATGCCGTAGTTGTAACGGAAAGGAGCACCATACACTTACACTGATATTAGAGCCTACCAAAGCTCTTAACTAATGGAATAGACAAGGTTTAAAGTCTTAAAACCGAAATAGTTTCGTAGTCAAATAACTGAACTCTATGTTTCTGTTGAAATTTTTTGTCTCTGAAAATTATTTTGCCTATTGCAGAGAGACCTATATGATACTAGAATACCACCATTGAAACACGAACCCATAATTTTTTAAAATGGCCACAAATTTATTCTAAATCCCCGTAATTTGTGGCCCACTGTTGGTCATTTGCCTCATGTTTCATCCAATGGTTTAGACACTTGGAATTAGAATTTTTGTGATACGTAACTTTGGCCCAGATTTCTTATAGTGTTATCTTTGAATTTGGGTTTCCCGGAATGTTTCAAAGTCGAGATTTTAGCATCGTTTATTCGATTTGTGTTTGTATATATGTTTTAAACATCGATTAATTTCTATATGTCGATTAGTAGGGGTTGCACATATTTAGTATCTTGTTTGCGGTTTGTGAATATAAAGAATTGTATTGTCGTAATTGAATAGACGGGGTGTGTGAGAAGGGTGTTCTTTTCTTTCATTCATGTAATTTGTAAAAATAATGTAATATTCTTTTGCGGGGTATATCTGGGATGAGATTGTAGCCACCGTTATATTATTTCATTTACTTTTCTTGCACCTAAGATAGACCCAAGGTGGGGTGCACAAACTACCGGGTTCTTGAAGTACCGAGTGGCCTACTCATTTCATTGAGGGAGATTGCTTCACTTAGGGGATTTGGTGGGTAGTTTGCCGCACCCGTAGGGGTCTAGGGTGAGGGTTTTGGCTATTTATCACAACCATGGAATCTGATTTTTGTTAGAGGCTAAAATGAAACACGAAAATCCTAGTATATCCAATATATTCATCTGTGTTGCTTCTGTTGTGATCTGTGATGACAATTATTGCATGAGACGAATGACTATATATAGATTATATATAATAAACGTTGCTTATGTTTTGCACCCGCGCTAGTCCAGCCCCCGCTCTGCCGTTAGTTAAGTAACTTAACGGTGCATGACGGGGCCCCGTGGTGAATGCGGATGGTATAAGCGTATATTCTATTTTCGTTTCTTTTTGTAATGATAGGGTTAAATGATGGGCCAGATTAATTTTTATTAGTGCAAAGAAAACAAACCAAACCTTAAATTGTTAGAACAATTTTAAAACCACTCGGTTTTCTTTAAAAATAACTTTTAATGGCGGAGCTTAAACCACTCTTTTTAAAAACTATCAGGTTTCTTCGACTATATCAAGTTCATTATGTTAATGGTTGTAGGGTGTTTTTCGTCACCCCATTGAGATGGGAATACGCACGCTGTGTCAAGCGCATTACAGATTTCCCCTGCCTAGGGTAGGCTAGGGTTTATTGATTATAGGGATCCGAATTTTCGGCAACCGCGGACTAAGCTGCCATTAATTACCCCTCGCCTTTGAAGCGAAGGAACCTCCAATTGACGGGTCAAACCAGTCATACGAACTCATTGTGCAGTGGTGCATATGTGTGTGTTGAAGGGTTTTGGGCATATTGAAGGTCTCGCAGAGTTTACAAAGGTCTTGCTATCCGGATAGCGGGTTAAGGATCCAAGAGGCTACTAGTCCCCTTGCGGGGTACGGGGCAGCGCCTCGTTGCGAGGGACGTGTTTTGAGCATGGAGCGTGGAGAAAAATAGGGGTGAGGAGCGTCCTAAGGACGTGTGGGTGTTGGGCACCGGCAGTTTATGTGCAAGGCGCGTGGACGTTGGGTGCCGGCGCCTCATGTGCCCGGCACGTGGGCGTTGGGCGCTGGCGCCTCACTCTCCCGGCACGTGGGCACAGGGCACCAGCGCCTCACGTGCAAGGCGTGTGGGCGCCGGGCGCCGACGCCTCACGCGCCCGACACGTGGGCACTGGGCACATATAGGAAAAATGAGGGCTTATCCCCGGGATTAGGATTTAAATTTCGAGGGACTTTGGAAACTTCCAGAAGAGAGAGGATTTTTATCTTTATGGAGTTAAACTCCTAAGAGGATTTTGAGTGGAGTTAAACTTTCAAAAGAATTTTATTTATGGAGTTAAACTCTAAAAGATTTTGAGTAGAGTTAAACATCCAAAAGAAATTTATTTATGGAGTTAAAATCCAAAAGATTTTGACAAATGGAGTTGAACTACCAAAAATATTCGGAGATAATCAAAGCGGACCCCTTTCTTCTTTCTTGAGCTCCGGATCCTCTCCTAAGCCTCGGATCTTCCCCAAAGTGGGATTTTTTGGAGATGGGTCTCCTTCTTCCTCTTCTCTATTGGTTGGATCTTGGAGAAAAGGGGGTGAGACTTAAAAATCTCCCTTTTTAGAGATTTGATAGGAGATCTGAGCTCCCCTTCGTGGGTTTTATGGTGAAAAACTATTTCTTTTTAGGAAAAGAAGAGTTAAACTCTTGATTTAATTCAGAAAAGAGAAGAAGGTTTAAAACCTTGAGGTAGGAGAAGGAGATACAGAAACCCTAATTTTTGAGGGGAATCAATTATTCTTCATTTCCTTATCATGTTTCCTTATATAGGATTACAAGTTTACACATAGCCCCTTGGGCTTTACAAAATGGCATTTTGCCCATCCCATGCCTCATTTGCTTGTTTCTTTTTGCACATGAGCCATGGACTTTACAAAAATTTGGTTTTTTGCCCATTTATTTTACATTCATGCATGACAATTACATTAAACTTATTTATTAGATAATTTTCTTCTTGGCATAGGGGAAGCCGACCGCTTTATGTTCGGGCTCGACTTGGGTATGGGCCCACTTGACCTAGGCTTGGGCCCACTTAGTTTGGGGTTGACTTTGATTTTGACTTGATCAACTGGGGTGTAATTTTAGATCCTAACAAAGTGCCCTAATCAATAAATGCACGCCACGTATGTGTGTCGTGTGCATGAAATTAATGGATTTTCTTTCGCGTAGTGTGACTTGATTTGGTTCCCGCTTTTGGGAGGCTGGCACTGCCTTTTTTACGACATGGACGGTCGATGCTTGACGTGTCTCCGAGATGGAGTGTCGCTGGTTGACGTTTCCCCGAGGCGGAGTGTCTTTTTGATGTTTTCCCAAGACGGAGTGTCGGTGTATGACGTATCCCCAGCACGGAGTGTCGTAAGTTGATTTGTCCCCGAGACGGAGTGTCTGTTTGACATTTCCCCAAGATGGAGTGTCGGTGTATGACGTATCCCTGGCATGGAGTGTCGCTGGTTGACGTTTCCCTGGCATGGAGTGTCGCTGGTTAACGTGTATCCAGCACAAAGTGTCGCTGGTTGACGTATCTCCGAGACGAAGTGTCTGTTTGACGTTTCCTCAGCATGGAGTGTCGCTGATTAACGTTTCTTTGGCACAGAGTGTCGCTGGTTGACGTTTCCTCAAGACAGAGTGTCTGTTTTACGCTTCCCTGGCACGGAGTGTCTGTTTGATGTTTCCCCGGCATGGAGTGTCACTGGCCGACGTGTCCCAAAGACGGAGTGTCTGTTTAACGTTTTCCCAGCATGAGTGTCTGTTTGACGTTTCCCTCGGCACGGAGTGTCACTGGTCGACGTTTCCCTGACATGGAGTGTCTCTAGTCGACGTATCCTCAAGGTGGAGGGTCTGTTTGATGTTTTCCCAAGACGGAGTGTCTCTTTTTGACATAGAGGTCATTGTTGGAATTGGTTGGTTTAATTTGTTTTGTTTCCTGTCTTATTTGATGGGACTTTTGAATTTGAAGCATTGCAGCATAGGATTTGGAATTAAGGATTTGGATTTTTGTTTAGCATCAGCATCGCTGCACTGGAACATGGTACCATAAGCGAATCATCATTTGCTGTTGGAGGATTTGGGGATTTTGGCATCAGCATCTCTACACTAGAATGTGGTACCAGGAGCGAATCATCATTTTCCATGCCCGTTAGGGAACGATGGCTTAGGAGACAGGTTTAGGCCCTTGTCACCTAAGCCTTTTCAATTTTATGAGCTGTAAGGGTCTCATAAAAGCATTTTCTCCCTACGAGTCGAGAGGATCTTATAGGTGCATTTTCTCCTTAGGAGTCGTGAGGACCCCCAAGCGTGTTTTTCCCTTTTGAGTCGTAAGGATCCCACAAAGGCATTTTCTTACGAGTCCAGAGGATCTCATAAGTTCTGTGCTCCTCATGTATCGTGAGGACATATGTGTAGGTCTTCCCAAATGGAACATAATTCCAATGGCAGAGACCGGCCGCGGGGCTGGTGATTGCTGGTATCAGAGCATGGGTGTGATGAGGATTATTTAAGCCCGTGGATTGTATACGGTAGTCAATTTGGGGACTGGTCGTAGAGCTTGAAGAATTTAGGGGATTTGGATTTTGGGTCGGCATCAGCACCGCTAATACTGAAGCGTAGTGCCAGGAGTGACTCATCATTTGCCGTTGCCCGTTGGGGAGCGATGGCTTAGGAGACAGGTTTAGATCTCTATAACCTAAGGCTTTTCAATTTTATGAGCCATAAGGGTCTCATAAAAACATTTTCTCCTAACAAGTCGAAAGGATCTCGTAGGTGTATTTTCTTCTAAGGAGTCATGAGGATTCTTAAGTGTGTTGTTCCTTTGTGAGTCATAAGTATCTCACACGGGAATATTCTCCTCACAAGGTCGAGAGGACTTTGTGAGTATATTTTTGTCTCTTCTTCATGAGTTTGCGCCCTTTTGGGTTTTCACAAACTCGTCGGCAGTCCTGCTGTTTTTACTCACGGAGCCTTTTCGGGTTTTCATCTGTGCCTATTTTTCTTGTGGACATACCATTTTTTAACATCATTTTTCCTTTATTTCCCAGTTAACGACTTAGAGGTCATTGCTGTGCGCTTATTCAAAAGAAAATCCTTGGACTTTGATCTCACGGTGCTTCAATGCTCTCTTTGTCTTTTTGGAGAGACGTTCATGTGTGTCCCGTAGAAACTGCGGTGGACTGGGTCATTTTATGGAGCGGGCAATTGAGCTGTCTGCCCCCAGAGGGTTTTGCTCTTCATTCGAATGGAGCGGACGGTCATAGCTTGGTTTTCTGCTAATGCGTCTTTGGCCAATGAGACCACTCCCTCATTGTATTGTTTTTCAACCCAATTCTTGAAAACAAAGCAGTCTTCAATGGTATGACTCACCGTTCTATGATACGGGCAGTACAAGGGATCATCAGTCTTATTTGCTTCATGTGGTCTTTTTTATTTAGGCAATTGCAGACCGTTTCTTAGGGCGTCCTTGAATAGTTTACGGACTCTGTCCCTTTTGAAAGAATATACCTTATTCAATTTCTCTTCCAGAGGCGATTCCCTTCCCCCTCTCAATACTGGTTTTCGAGACTGGTTGGCATTAAGCCTGCCTGCTGCTCACCTACTTTGGTTGGCAGATGCATTAGAGGATTCGGTATCCTTGGGAGGCCTACCTTTGTGGTTGTCGTTCTCTGGATTTCTGGACTTGTTGTTATATTGGTAGTCTGGAAGAGATTTGGGATCCGCTTGTTTCAATATCTAGACTCTTTTAAGTAAGTCTTAGAGAGTTTCGGGATCAGCTGACGACTTTCCTTTAATTTTGTCCCGTGTTAACTGGTCCCAGTCATGCGTCAGGACATTCCTGGGGGTTAGCCGCCTTCGAATTTCATGAAGGTATTCCACTCTTAGACCGGAGGGAATAGCTGCTGGCTGCTTTCGGACATCAATCCCTAGTTCATAAACCAAATTTTGATTTTGTTGTGATTGCATTTGAAGGACTCGGGTTGCGAGATTTTCCACAACATTCACCAAATCATTGACTTTGGAACGGATCTTGGATAATTCCCCATCATGGTCCTGAAATTTCCCTTGAAGCCATTGAAATAATGCTTGTTCTATAGTTTTGGGGATGACGATTGGGCTATCCTCATCACCTGAGCTTGATTCCCTAAGAACCATGGTCTCTTTTTGCTTAGCAGCTCGAGCAGGGTCCTCATCATTATCTGAACCGAGCCAATATTGGACGGCGTCAACAATATCATCACCATGGCTGTGAAGCATAGGGGGTTCGTTTCTCCAGGTCCGACCATGTAGACCGTATGGATCGCGCATCTATCTGTTGCCCACTCATTATCAACGTTACTCGCTGGACCTTTGGATTGTCACCGTGGTTTGCTCCGTTCAGGGATGGGTGAACAACTGAGAGTGGTCGGTTTCTGAAATACCTCGGTCTCTGTTTGTATAAAATTGGAGGTCCCGGCTCGGTTGTTTGTCAACATGCCAGGAGACAATGATATTTCACCCGCCTTGTATTGTTTCTCGACCCAATCCATGAAAATGCAACGGCCTTCAATAGTGTGTCCCAGCACTCGGTGGTATGGGCAAAAATTAGGATGATCACTCCTGTTCTCTTCACTTAGCCTTTTTGGTTCTGGTAGCCGCAGGCCATTCTTCAGAGCATTTTTGAATATTTTGTGGACCTTGTCCCTTCTAAAAGTATATACTTTATTTCTCCTTTCTTCCAAAGTTGGCTCTTGGGGTTTGTTAGTTCTTGCTCTGCCCGCTCTTTGCTTATTTAGAGAATCGGTGCTGTTGGAACTTTCGTTTTTCCGGTTGTTGTCCCTCCGATGTCTAGGTTTGTTTGTGAATTGAAGATCCTGAGTGGACTCGGATTTTGAGTGTTCTAACATTTAGACCTTCTTGGTCAGCTCTTGGAATGTTTTAAGGCCTGCGGTGCACAGGAAAGGTTTCATCCAGTTGTTCAGATTTTCTATAAAAAGACTGACGATTGGTCTTGCTCCAACGGCGGTTCACATTTGACAGAGAGATTGCGCCATCGGACTATAAAATCCATGTTGCTTTCTTTGTTCTTTCGCTCGGTCCTTATGAGATCGGCAATGGTGATTTTATCGCTGACCCTCATGAATCTTTGCTTGAACATGGATTCTATTTGAGTTAACGTTGTGATCGAGTCATCCGGTATGCTTGCATACCAATCGAAAGCAACATCGGTCAAGCTATTGACAAACTGACGGAGAAGGAGCACATCATTGCCCCCAGTATTCATGCATGATGCTTTAAATTGGGCAATGTCTCGATTCGCATTTCCCGTCCTATCGAACTTTTCAAATTTAGGGACGACATAGCCAGTGGGAAACTCCGCAAGATCATTTTGTGCAGGATATGGTCTCCCACTGCTGTCGACCTCCTTCCATGTCTCAGCCTCGACCACCAATGTTTTGATTTTGTTGGTGATCAAATCCATGATCTGATCCTGTGTTGGCGGGCGACTGTCATCGGTAGTTAATACATTTCTTGAGGCAGAATATGGTCGACTTTCATGCGGATCACCCATCTTTGGATTTGAAGGAATTGGCGCCGGCTGCTTCGGGACACCATTTCTCGGTTCATGAGCAGAGCCCTACGCTTGATTGGACGGCTGAGAGGCAACTTGGACCGTGAGCTATAAGACAATGTTTGTCAAGTCGTCAATCTTCGAGTAGAGCTTAGCCATCTCCTTGCCTTTGTTTCTGAGTAGCTTTTGGAGCTTTTAGAGAAGTTGCTGCTTTGCGATCTTGGGATGGAAAATTGGCTCCTCTTCGCTTTCCGAGCTCGACTCCTCATGAACCGTGGGATCTTACTGCTTATCAGCCCCACTGGAAGGGTTTTCATTACCTTCCAGAGGAGGCTGACCTTGGAAAGTGGCAGCCACATTCACACCAGATTGGATTTGAGATGTGGTGGTCCCGTCCTTGCTCTTGCTACGTGGGCCCACTGTGTAGACAGTGTGGACCATATGTCCAGCCATCTCTTTATCTTTGGTGGCTGATCTTTCGGACCGTCATCGTGGCCCTTCCTCTTCTGGAAAGGATAGGTGATTGAAGATGGTTAGCCTGACTGGGTACTTTGGTGGCGCTGTCTGGCTCACAGTTTTCTTGACTCTTGCGGTCATGGAATTCTTTTGGACCAATTTCTGTGGTTCAAAAGAGTTAGCGAGTTTTACAGCCGATTCAGCTGCTGTTGCGAGGTAATCTCGTTCTTGGAACCCCCATAAAGTTCAAACTAGCAGGATCCCTAGCCCTTTTGTTGGCTATGTATTTGAGCCTTTTCTGTCTTAGTTCTCGATTTTGAGGGCTTGGCAGGCATCCGTTTTCTGGGAAGCCACCGTGAGTCGGTTGGCGGGGAAATTAGAGAAGATACCCGATTGAGCGGTTGTCAGGGGCACCACTGGAGCTTTCCCGAGATGCCTTATTACTTTATTGGTGTTGATGGCCTTTCCCCTAGCTGAGGCCAAGGAAAACCGTTCAAACACCGACTTGCATTTGGGTAGTGGTAGCCTCGAGATCACCACATTCGGCATCTTATCTTTCGTGGCCGGTTTGTCTGTTACCAGAGCTTGAGGAGCTGGGATGGCATTAGCCAGCACAAACAGAATAGAGCCAAATGGTAGGAGCAGCTCCTCCCACTGTCGCCCAACACTGGTTGGGAGGATCGTCCTGGTGTCCATCTTCATCGTATAGGAGATGGGAGCTGTATTGAGAGCTGTCCTTGGAGACATTTTTGCTGCGTCCGAAGATTGCAATTGAAAACTGTTAACCTACACAAAGAAGCATAATTTCAGTACATGTAATCAATGTATATGTTGATTGAGTTCGCATAATATCTTGGCCTGAAATATTGAAGGAAATATAGGTCCTACCGGGCATTCCAGAATCTGTAGGGCGTTTTTCGTCACCCCATTGAGATGGGAATGCGAGCGCTGTGTCAGGCATATTACAGATTCCCCTACCTAGGATAGGATAGGGTTTATTGATTGTGGAGATCCAAATCTCTGGCAGCTGTCGTTAATTACCCCCAGTCTTTGAAGTGAAAGAACCTCCGATTGGCGGGTCAAACTAGTCATGCGAACTCAATGTACAGTGGTGCGTATTTGTGTCTTGAAGGGTTTTGGATATATCGAGGGCCTCACAGAGTTTATGGGGGTTCCGCTATCCGGATAGCGGGTTAGGGGGTCAAAGGGGCTAGCAGCCCCCTTGAAGGATGCGGGGCAGCGTCCTGTTAGAATTTTTTTTCTAACGAGGGACGTATTTTGAGCATGGAGCTTGGAGGAAAAGAAGAGTGAGGAGCGTCCTAAGGACGTGTGGGCACTGGCAGTTCATGTGCAAGTCACGTGGGCGCTGGGTGCCGGCGCCTCACGCGCCCGACACATGGGCGCCTGCAGGAAAAAGGGGGGCTTAGCCCCGGAATTAGGAGTTAAACTCCAATGGACTTTGGAAACTCTCAGAAAGAGAGAGAATTTTTATCTTTAAGGATTTAAACTCCCAAGAGGATTTTGAGTGGAATTAAACTCCTAAAATAATTTTATTTATAGAGTTAAACTACAAAAGATTTTGAGTGGAGTTAAACACCCAAAAGAAATTTATTTATGGAGTTAAACTCCAAAAGATTTTGACAAATGAAGTTGAACTCCCAAAAACCTTCGGAGATGATCAAGGCGGACCCCTTTCTTCTTCCTTGAGCCTCGGATCCTCTTCTAAACCTCAGATCTTTCCCAAAGTGGGATTTTTTGGAGATGGGTCTCTTTCTTCCTCCTCCCTGTTGACTGGATCTTGGAGAAAAGGAGGTGAGACTTAAAAAATCTCTCCTTTTAGAGATTTGATGAGAGATCTGTGCTCCCCTTCGTGGGTTTTATGGTGAAAAACTATTTCTTTTTAGGAAGAGAAGAGTTAAACTCTTGATTTAATTCAGAAAAAAGAAGAAGCTTTAAAACCTCGAGGTAGGAGAAGGAGGCACAGAATCCCTAATTTTTGAGCGGAATCAATTATTTTTTATTTTATTATCATGTTGCCTTATATAGGCTTACAAGTTTACACATAGCCCCTTGGGTTTTACAAAATGGCATTTTCCCATCCCATGCCTCATGTGCTTGTTGTTTTTTACACATGAGCCATGAGATTTACAAAAAATTGGCTTTTTGCCTATTTATTTTACATTCATGCATGAAAATTACATCAAACTTATTTATTAGATAATTTTCTTCTTGGCATGGGGGAGGCCGGCCGCTTTATGTTCGGGCTTGACTTGGGTATGGGTTCAGTTGACCTGGGCTTGTGCCCACTTAGTTTAGGGTTGACTTTGAATTTGACTTGGTCAACCGGGGTGTAATTTTTGACCCCAACAATGGTTTTTGCCAAAACCAGCCGTAACCCTCCGTCATTTCAGATGGATATTCACTAGTATTCAAGCTATGTATTTTGATCTTCGTCGTGGCATAGTGATTGATAGCTATTAGGTATTCATATGTAGCATAGATAGATGCGTTAATCTAGGACATGCGTACAACTATTTTGGTCTTCGTCAAGGGTTTGTACGAATGAGTTTAGATTAACCTGGCCAATGATGGGTAGAACTTGAGTTGCGTCTTATGATATTTTGGATTTCGTCAAGGTCATAAGCACCTGGGAAAAAAATCCACATCGGGAGTTTCAAAAGAAAAGAAAACTTGCTAGGTTTGCATACCATATTGAGTGCGATGATTTTGGTAGGGTTCCTTCAAATTTATCACACAATGATAGTTGGATCTCGATCCCACCGTGAGTATTATTACTCCTCGGGAGAGTTTTTCACTTTACAATCAATGCGCCAAGTAGGTGTCTAGAACGGTGTCAGCGGGGCTACGCCTCTAGGGAAAAGAGGTTATTTAATTAAGGAACTTCGCTAAAGTGTTGTAAAACATCTCTTAAAGTACCGACACTAGCCTGGCCGAAAGGTTAAAGCAAGAATTGTAGGGTGCGATTAATCCCGAATAATTCTTCTTTTATGGTTTGAAGGAGAATTCAAGGAATCAGTGGGGGCCATCCTATTTAGATAAACTAATAACCAATCTAAATTTGCAAGAGTATCATACTGAGTGTTTCTTCTCTCTCTTTATCTCCTAATTGCAGCGACCAAGATGACCGGGCTTAAGTTACTATTAGATAAAAATATATTGATGGGGCCAAACTATAAAGATTGGTTAAGGAATGTCCAGATGGCCATTACCTATGACAAGCTGGGCTACCTCCTTACTATTAAAGCCCCCACCGTCCTAGGTTTAGATTCCACCATCGTGGATACTAAGATCCGTAAGATATGGGAACTAGACAGTGTAAAAGCCAAGTGCCTCATGCTGGCCTCTATGGATAATGAATATCAGAGGCGGCACGAGAATATAGACCGTGCTTCCATATTCCTCCATACCAAAAAATTATATGGAGAGCAATCTCGTATCACAAGATATGAGACCTCGAGGGAATTATTTCAGGCGAGATTGGCTATCGGGTCATCTTTAGGGGACTATGTCCTTAAGATGATCAACTTTATTGAAGATCTTGTAGACCTTGGGACCACGTTGAAGAACGAGTTATATACAGACTTGATTCTACAGTCTCTCCCCTCTGCCTATGTCCAATTTATATTGAATTTCAATATTCAAAATAAGGAAGTTACACTTCCAGAGCTCTTTAACATGTTGAAGAGTGCAGTGGGCACCCTGAAGAAATCCAGGAAGACACCCACTCTACTTGTTAGGGAACCTTCTTTCTCCAGATCCAAAGCGAAAGCAAAGGGGAAGAAGAAGAAGGTCCCCACCAAACCGAAAGGCGGTGTCGGTAAGGTACAGGGGAAGTGCAAGTCAAAAGTTGGGGGGCCGATAGTAGGGAAAGAGGAATGCTTCTATTGTCACAAGAAAGGCCATTGGAAGAAGGACTGTAGGGCTTGGAAACCCAGGAACTAGGATTCGAAGCAAGTTGTGGTTTCGGCTTCAGGTGTGTTTATGATTGAAAATTGTCTTTTAATCAACCTTACTTCCTGGGTATTGGATACCGGTTCAGGATCTCATATCTGTAATTCATTACAGGCACTGAGAAACCGTAGAGTTATAAAGGCAGGTGATATAACCCTCAGGATTGCTAATGGAGCGAGCGTTGATGTTGTTTCCGTAAGGGAATATCACCTAGGATTGATAAGTGGACACTTGTGATTTTGCATAATTGTTTTGTGTACCAAGTTTGACATGTAATATTATTTCTGTATCTTTACTATCTAAAGAAGATTATGATTTTACATTTGTAAGCGATATTGTAAATATTCACCTTAATCATGGTTTGATTGGGTCTGGTATACTAAATAACAGTATATACGTATTAAATCAACATCAAGTTTTCAATGTTCAGAACACACTCAAAAGAAAGACTCCAGAATTGAATCAAGCTTTCTTATTCAATGTAGACTAGGTCACATCAATGAAACACGGTTGACTAAATTACATAAAGAGAGATATTTGGATCCGTTTAAATATCTGTCTTATGCAACTTGTCAATTATATCTTAAAAGAAAGATGGTAAAGACTCTGTTCATTGGACACGGAGTGAGAGCTTCCAAGCTCTTGGGACTCATACACAACGACGTGTGTGGTCCAATGTCTATACGTGTAAGAAGTGATTATTCCTACTTCATTACTTTTACGAATGATTTCTTAAGGTATGGACATGTATTCTTGATGAAACATAAATCCGAGGCCTTTGAGAAATTCCAGAAATACAAGAATGAAGTGGGAAAAAAACAGGCAAAAGTATCAAGATACTTCGATCTGATCGGGGTGCTGAATACTTAAGTGTCAAGTTCCTAGGATATTTAAAAGTGAATGGAATTCTCTCTCATCTTACTTCTCTATACACACCTCAACACAACGATGCATTGGAAAGGCGGAACCTCACCTTACTAGACACGGTGCATTCCATGATGAGTAATGCTGAGTTACCGCGATCCTTCTGGGGTTATGTACTAGAATCTGCTGTATATCTTTTGAACAAAGTTCCGACCAAGTCAGTGCCTACCACACCATATTAAATGTAGAGTGGGAAGAAACCCTATCTTAAGTATCTAAAAATATATGGATGTCCAGCTTTTGTCAAAAAACAGTATGCAGACAAGCTCAAGGCACGATCAGTACCATGTAAGTTTGTGGGATACCCAAGAAATTCCAGGGGGTATCTTTTCTTTTATGCAGAGAAACAAAATGTTATTGTTTCTCAGCATGCCCACTTTCTGGAGACTCAATTTCTTGAAAAGGAAATAAGTGGGAGCGCAATAGAACTGGAAGAAATTCCAGAACCACAATCTATTACTGAAAGCATGATGAAACCAGAAGTTTCAAAAGAACCGGACATCCCTGCGCCACTCCGTAGATTTAGTAGGTTTGCTCATCCGCCCGAGAGATACTACGGTTTTCTTGTAGACGGGGATAGAGAGGATTACATTATCGATGGTGATGAGCCAACTAGTTTCCAGCAGGCCATTACGATAAGAGACTTAGTAAAGTGGCTTGATGCAATGAGCTCCGAGATAGAATCTATGTACACCAACAAAGTTTGGACATTGGACGTTCACCTCAAGGGGTAAAACACGTAGGATGCAAAAGGATCTTCAAAAAGAAGATTGGTGCAGATGGACAGGTTGAAACCTATAAAACTAGACTTGTAGCAAAAGGTTTTCGTCAAAGACATAACTTGGACTATGATGAAACCTTTTCTCCAGTGGCTATACTTAAATCCATTTGGATCCTACCTACCATTCCTTCCTTCCATGATTATGAATTTGGCAGATGGACGTAAAGACCGCTTTTCAAAATGGAAATTTGGAAGAGTGTGTTTATATGGATCGGCCAGAGGGCTCATAGAGAGTGAGAGCAGTGAAAGAGTGTGCAAGTTGCTTAAATCCATTTATGGATTAAAGCAGGCATCACGGAGTTGGAACATCTGCTTTTATGAGACGGTCACAAAATTTGACTTTATCAAAAATGCATATGAACCATGCATTTATAGTAAGATTGTAGCGAGAACCGTGGTATTCCTTGTCTTGTATATGGATGACATTGTTTTGATAGGAAATGATATTCCTATGCTACAATCAGTCAAAAGTTTCTTGTCATAGAAGTTCTCCATGAAAGACCTGGGTGATGCCTCATACATTCTGAGGATCCAGATCTATCGTGATAAATCTAATAGGATGTTGGGACTTTCATAGTCCAGGTACATTGACACCATACTGAAAAAATTTAGTATGGAAGATTCCAAACGCGGTAACCTATCCGCTTGTCACGGGATCACCCTCTTCAAAAAGATGACTCCCAAGAATGATTTGGAAAGGGATCACATGAGTTTTATACCCTACGCTTCTGTGGTAGGATTTATAACATATGCGATGTTATGTACCAGATCAGATGTTTCTTACATACTAAACATGGTAAGCAGGTATCAGTCGAACCTAGGAGAGAAGCGCTGGATAGCAGTAAAGAACATTCTCAAATACCTGAGAAGAACTAAGGAGATGTTATTGGTGTACGGCAGTAAAGACCTTCAGATCGAGGCCTTCACTGTCTCCAGCTTCCAGAGTGAGAAGGAAGACTCCAAATCCATGCTGGGTTATCTCTTCACCCTCAATGGAGGGGAAGTCCATTGGAAGAGCTCTAAACAGGACACCATTGCTAACTTAATGATGCAGGAAGGGTATATCGCTGCATGTGACGCCGTAAAAGAGACAGTCTGGTTAAAGAAGTTCATTATAGAACTTCAAGTGGTTCTGTCCATTGTTAATCCAATACCTTTGTATTGTGACAACAACATGGCTATAGTTTTAGCGAAGGAACCAAGTGAAGGGTTACGACAGCGCCCAGGCCATCGAAATGCGGCCAAAATGCGGAACAAAAATTTTATAAACCGGCGCTACCGCTACCAGATTTCCGGATCGACCTTAAACCCTAAACTAGCATGCTATCCGAGAGTTAGAATCGTTATACCGAGTTGATCCGTGTCCTTCAGTCTTCATTCCAAGCTCCTACTGATCCTTTGATGATGTTTGGTTGCCGGTCTTCCTCCATCTCCGATGATCCACCCGAGGGAAACGGCGCAAGCTCCAGCCTCGACAAACGAGGCATCCGACGCTCCAAAGTTGCTATCGATGGAGAGTGGGGTGTGTAGTAGTGTGTCACTATATTTTTCTCACTACCTATGAGCTCAATAAGAAACTCAAGAAAGATGAAGAAGGAGGTGAAGTTTGGCATGAACAAAGGAAATTTGGCTAAGTCTTTTTTCAAGCATGAGAGAGTGAGAGAAAGAGCTAGTGTAATGTAAATTATTGACCAAATGAAATGAGCTCCCCTCCATAATGTGGCCGGCACCCCCTCTCTCTCAATCACCAAAAAGAAAAAATATCATTTCCAAATTAACCATTAAACAATTGCAACCATACCTCAAATCCATGTTCATGCCATGCTTGAAGTCACATCACCTTTTCCACCTCATTAATAAAAAAAATGAATTTCCATAAATGGAAAATCATATAAATGAGGTGGTATCTTCTAGAAGCTATTCCGTATAAAATACGGAATACTTCCCGGTACATGTATCGAAATACATATACGCGTATTCGTACAAAAATACGTATAGCCAAGAGAGAAAATGAATAGTGAACAATAATACTAGAATACATATATATAAATACATATGTAAATTATTAAATCAAAAACCCGATTTAATAATCTGGCTTAATCCTAAGCCGCTAGTATTATCAACCATCCGATTAAAGTCTGCGTAGCTCGTGCACATATTTAAGCGGACACCTGTATGTATCAACATACATCATGTACACCATATCGCCTGAACCGTGAAAAACCCTCCGTGTGGGGCTCTAAAGACTCGTCAATACTCTGGCAGTGGGTTTAACCACAAGCACGTCAGCGGCACTAGCTGTACGTAACGACTACCCATGTATTGAGCGAAAGGGAGGCCGACGAGTAAACTCATGCAGAACCCCTACTGAGCCTGACAGTGACAATATCCGTACAGTCCGGTCTGTTCGTCTAAGAGTATTGCATATCGAGTCTAGGGGGGTGGATAAAGTCAGACCCCTAACAACGCGATATTTAGTATCGGCATGATACCCATCACCTCCTGATAAACTATCGATCCTGGATCGGTAATCCTCATCTACCATGGCCATGGATTTGTGGTGATGGCCACCCGTATACAACGTGACATCAACCCCCAATACCGGGAGAGACGAATCCCCGACGATCCGATCACTGCCTCCATGTGGCTCGGGACTGTACTCAACTAAAACCTGTTTGCACGACTCCTTTGAACTGTGGTAGGGTAGTAATCAAAGCACAGTGGGAACTCACACGAGACAAATGATGATCTCAGGTCGACAGACTAACCTGTACACTTGTCACCTGGGAACTGCTATCTGACAATAGGTATAATACCAACTAGCAGGTTCCCGGCGAGTCCGTCCAGTGTACTCATAACCCAATGAGCACCTGCATACTATCTTAGGTGAACAAACTAACACCAATGGCTTGTGAGACCTGGCCATCGCCCCTCGTCGGGGTCTCGATCAGTATACACTAGTCTACACTAGAGTATCGATGTCCGGTCTCGATACTCCTACGATTAGGGACATTTAAGGATATGCTTATAGACCCCAGCTCCCACATATATGATTGCCATCATAATACTGGCAGTCAAGCAAGAATCCTATGGGCTCTATCAACATGATGATAAAGACAAACTAGATAGCATACTATCATCTTGAGTAAGATTGTTTTATCGGTATAGGTCCTGCCTCAATCATCATAATCACAAGTCCGCGACTATGATAATTACCTTGAGGGCACTATAGCCAACAATCTCCCACTTGCACTTAAGGCCAATTATTGTGATGTCGCATACTCACAGCCCGTGTGATACCGAACACCCAACTTCTCTACTAATCAGTTCCGCAAAGCCTGTTTGCGAAAATGATTGCGTTCGAGAAATAGCCTCAGTGAGTGGATCCGCTCCAATGTTTCTTTCTGTATCTCTCTTAATCTCAACTTCGCGGAGAAAACTATCTCCCGAAATGAGCAATTCTTGTCTTAGAATTTGTCTGGATATCTGATGGGACCCAGTTTACAAGTGAACTCCAAATCCAGCAAACTACTTAGACTGTATCGTCCACTGAATTTAATCATTATCCCATGCCTTGCCTTTCCTCAGTATCCGCTTGGACCACCTGTCCATCATACTGTCCCTCAAAAGAGGGGAAAACTATAACTCTGACAGTCATTCTGTCATCCAGGTCACCTTGGAAGCCTGATATGATAACCGTCTCCAGAAGGAGGCTGCCGTTACCATACCCCAAGAACTTTCACTTATGTTCATAAACTGCCTCCCAATGTTTCTCCAGAATTGGATATGTTTATTGCAGCTAGTGCAAAAACAACATTTGGTGTGGTACTTGACATTTCATGATTAACTCAATTGCCTAAGCAAGTGATATGTTAATCATGTAGATCCCTCTCCCCTTTAGTCTGTAAGACACCTTTAGAGAGGTTGACTCCATCACCTGCAGGTTCACCACCATGCCAGGAGTCGTCCATTTAATGTCAAAGTACCCAGATTAGGATACTTCCCAAATCTAGATCCAAAACCATAGATCTAGTAACCAGAAAACCTGATATTACATCCATATCCTGTGTGGAGAAACAACTGTGTGACAACCAAAGTATAACCGATCGTAGTATAGGAATATCCCTTCCTATCAAGTGCATGTCATCCCAATACCTGGGCATCACTCTCTACTCCCTTCTTACCAGATCCATCTCCTATTCTGATGAGGTCAAGACCTATGACTGTCATATCAAAAATAGATGATCTATTTCCGCTATACCTGCTTTAGTCTATAAATAGACATAAGCTACTTGCCTACTATGCTTCCGCTGCTCCCACTGACTACAACAACCCTCTGGCAGAGTCATATACACGTGCACTTCTAAAGCTAGTTTAGAATGACACTATGCTCATCCTTCTGCCGGGTCTTATAGTCTAGAACAGCAGCAATGGCATGTCTGGGTAAACAAGAACCTCCTTGTCACCGTCACTGAGAAGACCGAAGTACCTCTCGGATGCCTGAGGTTACCCACCAAATCTGCAGAGTGGCTAATGGAACATCAAATCCAATTGAATCCTTAGGTTTTATTAAATTTTCAGTAATCGTTTGTGGTTCTGGAATAACTTCCAGTTCTACCATACTCCCACTGCTGTTTTCTGAAAAAATCCATTTTATTAAAACTGTGGCGAGTCAAGAACAATATAAATATTGATCTTCCTAATGGTAGAAAGTTAACCCTCGTCAAAGCCTGGGATAACCCACAAACAACCATTACTAAAACGTGCCTTGAGTTTATCCGGATTCTAGTTTTAAGCATCAGCCGGACAACTCCCTATACCTTAACATCGTTAAGATATAAATTGATTATATATATATCTTCTATAGAAACAAAAGCAGTAATCTAATTTGAAACAGATTCAAAATAATACAGCTGTCTCCAGTGCATATCAACCAAATGGAAAGAGGACAATCAACATTACTCATCTAGGAGTGTATCTATCTATGAGTAACCTGAAAGAGAAGCAAGTTCTCAAAACCATTACTATTAACTGAATACCAAACACAAGTATCTACATCTTCGAATTCCTCGAAGAATCCTGATACTTACAACAAATAGTTCTCTACTTTATTCTTATACCTATAACATCTGAATATCTGGACCTTGCATTTCAACGAAATACATGTCCAGAACTGGAGAAGTCACAAGTAAACCGAATATAGTACGAGTACCAACCCCTTTGTCCTAATGGACACTGGACAACATACAGTACTTTGTATAAGTCCCCTGAGTTCAATAACTCAAACCCTGTGCGTCGTAAGTTGAAAAACTGTACTATGGTTAAGAAGAGTTACACCGTTGTTGAATGCACCTTACCTAATCACCAGCTGATATAGGTAAATGTCACAGACATAATATCAAAAAGTTATATCTCACTTTATAACATAAATGTATAGATATATCAGTTTGAAATTGGTGCATAACAACGGATATTCAAAACCAAATATTTGCCATCCGGCAAAATCCAGATGATTTCCTCAAATATCACCAATTACAACGAATTCCGATATAAAGAGGATCTAATCACCCAATTCCCAATACCTTACTCCCACTCACCATCTACAATATCATACAGATGTGAGAAACCGATCTGGTAAATACATACCCTGGAGTTAGATTCTTATTAGGAAAACAATTTTCAATTAATATCGCACAGTGAAACTAAAACATGAAAATATTTCAAAAGGGTTAACTGTTATTCCTAGTAACGCCTCTTCCATTATCCTGAATCATGACAGTAACCATATACTTACCTACCCTCACTGCAATCCCTTTATTATGTCTTTACTTATTACCTTCTGTACACCTCCTTTACGCTAATTGATTTTCTTCATTCCCTACCCTTCGGCACCAGCCTAAGGTTTGGAAGAAGACTATCCAATAAGCATAATAGGTGTACTCTCCTGATTCTAGAAGCCCTCGCAACCTGAGAGAAGGTAAAGAGAAAAGACATCTGAATAATCCTATCCAATTTCTCTTGAACCAGAAACCATCCCCGAATCTGGAATGAATTCCTTCGAGTTCGTATGTAACTATACGATGGCATATCTAATGGAAGTGGATATCCGTAGTGATACGGAGTGTTCTAGAGAAACGCAAAGTGGATGTAGGAGTGGCAGGTGTATACACGATCTTTGTCGTGAATGATGGTGATTACAATTTCCTTTGCCATTATTCTAATCCCTTTATATGTTTTTACTTAATACCTTCTGTACACCACAATTAAGCTTGTTGGTTTTCTTCCTTCCCTACCGTTCGGCATCTACCTATGGTCGGGAGGAAGACTATCCAATAAGCTCAATAGGTGTACCTTCTCCTAATCCTAGGAGCCCTCACAACCTGAGAGAAGGTAAAGAGAAAAGACAACCGAATAATCCTATTCAATCTCTCCAGAACCAGAATCCATCATCGAAAAAGTTCCTTCGAGTTCGTATGTAACTATACGATGGATTTATCCAATGGAAGTAGATGTTTGTAGTGAAACGAGGTGTTCTAGAGAAAAACAAAGGTGATATAGAAGTGGCAATGATGTATGGGACACCGTGACATTCCAAAAGCCAAAGTGTTTTAAGAAGGTTCGGTTAATTTTGGTTCATGAGTTTTAGTTTAGGGTCGGGTCATAGTCGCAGCTAGAGAGAGAGAGAAATGAAACACTCAGCGTGCACTCTAACCTAAATCAGAATGGTCAATCACTTTATCTAATCTGGATGGCTCCCACTGTTTCCTCAAATTCTCCTCCAAACCCAAAAGGAGAATTAGTCGGAATCACCCGAGGAGTAATCCTACTCATCAGTGGGAATCGGGATCCAACTATCATCGCATGATAACTTGATGGAAGCCACTCAAGTTACCACACTCCAAAAGGTATGCGCAAGCCTGGCAAGTTTCCTGTATGTTTGAAACTCCCGATGTGTGTTTTTACCCCTAGGACCCAAGTGACTTTAACACAGTCAACAAATCAAAGAGTCCTAGTCAAGTTCAACCCGTCATTATCCAAGATTGCATTAAACCCACCCGTACGAGCCCTTGACACAGTCAACAAGGCCGCACGACTGTCCTAACAAATTGCACTAATATGCCACAAACAAGCACTCCTTAGCTACCGCACACTACGCCTTGACACAGTCAACAAACACAGCACGAATACTAAGCAATACTTGTAAGAAATGACGGAGGGCTATGGCTGGTTTTTGGCGAAAAACCTTTAACATAATGAACTTGATATCGTTGAAGGAATTCAAGTGGTTTTTACAAATATATAGTGGCGAAAACTTTTGCTAAAGAGGTCACTCCCGGTGAAGGGATCTCGGCTCTTTCCCCGTCGAATGGGGTGCAGGATATCCCAAACTGAATACCACGATGCAAAGCAAAAATAATCGACTATAGCAAAGTTATTACATTGACGCAGACTTTTACCCAAGGGGTCACTCCCGATGAAGGGATCTCAACCCTTGCCTCGTCAAATGAGGTGCTGGATATTCAAACTGAATACCACTGTGCAAAGCAAAAGAGAACGTCTGTAATGTCAGATTTTAAAAAACTTAGTTCCAACAACATCATATCTAGGTTTGTTTTATCCTTGCATTGATAAGAATCAATACAGTCCCATCAATTAATCACACCAGAAAAGAACGAAAATAAAATGTACGTATATGCCATCCGCATTCGCCACTGGGTCCCGTCATGACCCGTTAGGTTACTTAACTAAGGACAGAGCGGGGACTGGGCTAGCGCGGGTGCAAAACATATACAATATCTACTAATATATATAAATATATATAACAATCGTCCCAGACATGATACAAAGCAACATCACAGAAACATCACAGAAGCAACACAGAATGGTGGATAATCTGGAGCCCCGGGTTTCACTTGAGCCGTAAGTGAAACCCGACGTTCCCTGTCGTGTGGATAGCCTGTGCAATGAAAACCTAGACCCCTACGAGCGCGGCAAGTTACCCGCAAAACCAGAAGCGAGGCAGCCCCCTTTAACAAAGTGAATGGGCCACCCAGCACTTCACGGAATCCGGTAACTTGAGCACCCCTCCTGGGTCAGCTTATACCCCCTACGAGTGCGGCGAATAGCCCGCCAATTCTAGAGTAAGGTCCCCTCCATCCCAACGCCATGAGATGCGGACCAGTTGCTCTCTAGAACCCGGCTATTCGTGCACTCCACCACGGGATAATCCTAGTACAGAAAAGAAAATAATATACAAGGGTGACATCGACCTCAACCCGGTCGTGCCCCAAAAGAATAATATACAAACTGGCAGTGACGGCAGTCCACATGTCGGTGCTCGCCCCGCAATATCAAATGTACAAATGAAATAAAAACTGTACTAACATTGCACCACAGCTATCCACCACGACAATCCAACAAACATCACAGCACATCACAGAACATCAACGTGAATGTCACGTTCGCAAACCCGTTAAAAAGACATATAGCAATTAGACGAGTTTACCGATCAAATGACATTCACGGTCGCAGATAGAATTGTATGTACTATTAAACGCACACTTAAAATAT
The DNA here is from genome assembly GCA_030015575.1 of Agapanthus africanus. Taxonomy (NCBI): domain Eukaryota; kingdom Viridiplantae; phylum Streptophyta; class Magnoliopsida; order Asparagales; family Amaryllidaceae; genus Agapanthus; species Agapanthus africanus. The sequence continues at coordinate 813,099,865 of JASDDO010000019.1, read as the reverse complement.
CAATCGACTAAGTTCCAAATTGGCCCCAATAGCAAAACCAGCACTGCACAGAAAACTGGGCCAAAACGGAATATCACAAAAATCACAATTCCAAGTAAATGAGCTACAGAAAAATTTTGGGCGCCCGTTGCCACTAAATAGCCGCGAAACCGCCGCCAATAGGGGCTAAGTGCGGCGGATCCGCGGCGCTTTAGAGGAATCATGAGCCCAAACTTCTTGTGTACCCATAAAATTGCCTGCACGGATTTTAAGCCTCTGGAAATAATTTTTGAACACTTTTGAAAATCGGCAGAAACTGTGAAAATGGAATCGTGGTTTCGTAAATTTCCATCGATTGATCTATTAAGCATGTTTAAACAAGCTAGTAGGGTTAAAAGACTGGCTCTGATACCATGAATGGTTACGGCAGCGCCCCGGCCATCGAAACGCGGAACAAAATTTTTCTAAACCGGCGTTACCGCTACCCGATTTCCGGATCGACCTTAAACCCTAAACTAGCATGCTATCTGAGAGTTAGAATCGTTATACCGAGTTGAACCGTGTCCTTCGGTCTTCATTCCAAGCTCCTAGTGATCCTTTGATGATGTTTGGTTGCCGGTCTTCCTCCATCTCCGATGATCCACCTGAGGGAAACGGCACAAGCTCCAGCCTCGACAAACGAGGCAACCGACACTTTAAAGTTGCTAGCGATGGAGAGTGGGGTGTGTATTAGTGTGTCACTATATTTTTCTCTCTACCCATGAGCTCAATAAGAAACTCAAGAAAGATGAAGAAGGAGGTGAAGTATGGCATGAACAAAGGAAATTTGGCTAAGTCTTTTTTCAAGCATGAGAGATAGAGAGAGAGCTAGCGTAATGTAAATTATTGACCAAATGAAATGAGCTCCCCTCCATAATGTGGCAGGCCCCCCTCTCTCTCAATCACCAAAAAGAAAAAAATATCATTTCCAAATTAACCATTAAACAATTGCAACCATACCTCAAATCCATGTTCATGCCATGCTTGAAATCACATCACCTTTTCCACCTCATTAATAAAACAAATGAATTTCCATAAATGGAAAATTATATAAATGAGGCAGCATCTTCTAGAAGCTATTCCGTATAAAATACGGAAGACTTCCCGGTACATGTATCGAAATACATATACGCGTATTCGTACAAAAATACGAATAGCCAAGAGAGAAAATGAATAGTGAACAATAATACTAGAATACATATATATAAATACATATGTAAATTATTAAATCAAAAACCCGATTTAATAATCCGGCTTAATCCTAAGCCGCTAGTATTATCAACCGTCCGATTAAAGTCTGCGCAGCTCGTGCACATATTTAATCGGACACCTGTATGTATCAACATACGTCATGTACACCATATCGCCTGAACCGTGAAAAACCCTCTGTGTGGGACTCTAAAGACTCGTCAATACTCTGGCAGTGGGTTTAACCACAAGCAAGTCAGCGGCACTAGCTGTACGTAACGGCTACCCAGGTATTGAGCGAAAGGGAGGCCGATGAGCAAACTCATGCATAACCCCTACTGAGCCTGACAGTGACAATATCCGTACAGTCTGGTCTGTTCGTCTAAGAATATCGCATATCGAGTCTAGGAGTGTGGATAAAGTCAGACCCCTAACAACACGATATTTAGTGTCAGCATGATACCCATCATCTCCTGAGAAACTATCAATCCTGGATCGGTAATCCTCGTCTACCATAGCTATGGATTTGTGGTGATGGCCACCCGTACACAACGCGACATCAACCCCTAATACCGGGAGAGACGAATCCCCGACGATCCGATCACTGCCTCCATGTGGCTCGGGACTGTACTCAACTACAACCTGTTTGCACGACTCCTTTGAGCCGTGGTAGGGTAGTAATCAAAGCACAGTGGGAACTCACACGAGACAAATGACGATCTCAGGTCGACAGACTAACCTGTACACATGTCACCTAGGAACTGCTATCTGACAATAGGTATAATACCAACTAGCAGGTTCCCGACGAGTCCGTCCAGTGTACTCATAACCCAATGAGCACCTGCATACTATCTTTGGTGAACAAACTAACACCAATGGCTTGTGAGACCTGGCCATCGCCCCTCGTCGGGGTCTCGATCAGTATACACTAGTCTACACTGGAGTATCGATGCCCGGTCTCGATACTCCTACGACTAGGGACATTTAAGGATATGCTTATAGACCCCAGCTCCCATATATATGATCGCCATCATAATGCTGGCAGTCAAGCAAGAATCCTATGGGCTTTATCAACATGATGATAATGACAAACCAGATAGCATACTATCATCTTGAGTAAGATTGTTTTATCGGTATAGGTCCTACCTCAATCATCATAATCAAAAGTCCGCGACTATGATAATTGTCTTGAGGGCACTAAAGCCAACACCAAGGTCCCATCAGAAGTTTAGAGATATCTTGAAGTGGTATCACCAGATCAAGAAGATTGTGGATCGCTGGGAGATCGAGGTGCGGAGAGTAGACATGGAGAACAATACTGCAGATCCACTCACAAAGGCCATCCCTTAGATACAGTTCGAGAGGATATTCGAGACAATAGGTCTGCGATACGACAATACATGGTCTTAGTGCAAGTGGGAGATTGTTAGTGATATTTGCCGTAGAGGCCATTATAGTATAGCACTGGATTGTATATTACATTTTAGAAGCTTGGGATATATACAGATATATAACAGTCTTGCTCAATATAATAGTATGCTATCTGGTTTGAATCTATCATAATATGTGTATATGTTTTTTTAACATATCGCTAATACATGTCGATAGAGCCCTTATGATCTTTGTTTGACTACCGGCGTTTTGATGGCAGTCATACTAGTGGGGGCTGGATAGTCTATAAGCACATTCTTAAACTTTGTCCCTAGCTGTCGGATTATCGAAAATGGGCATCGATACTCCGGAGTAGACTAGTGTATATGCTTCTTATTCTCGTCAGGGGAGATGGCCTGTCTCCTAGCCATTGGTATATGGTACTAAAGATAGTATACAGGTGCTCATTGGGTTATGAGTTACAGTGGACAGACTCACTGGGAATTGCTTGTTAGTATTATACATATCGTCGAATAGCAGTTCTTTAATGACATGAGTACATGTTAGTCCGTTGACTTGACATCACTATTCTTCTCAAGTGTGTTCCCACTGTACTTCGATTACTACCCTACCATGACTTAATTGAGTTATGCAAACAGGTGGTAGTTAGGTGCAGTCCTGAAGTACTTGGAGGTAGTAGGGTATAGAAAGGATTTGTCTCTCCCAGTATTAGGAGTATATATCGAGCTGTGTATGGTTGGCCAATACTAAAGGTCCTGGCCTGGGCAAGTGAGATTTACTGGTAGGTACACTAGCAGTTTCTCAGGTTGTATTGGACTCCACACCGACACAATTTGTTGCACTATTAGGGGTCTGACATTAACCATCCCTCTAAACCCGATTTGCGATACTCTTAGATGAACATACCTGACTGTACGAAGAATGTCACCTATAAACTTAGTAGGGTTTTCAGACGAGTTATCGTGTCGATCTTCCCTTTGACAGATACCTGGGTAGTCGTTATATACAGCTAGTGCCACTGACGTGCTTGTGGTTAAACCAACTGTCAGCATATTGTTGAGTCTTTAGAGTCCCATACAGAGAGTTTCCCGGTTCAGGCGAAACGGTGTAGTTTGTGTATAGTAATACGCTCGGGTGTGCGATTGAATACGTGTATTTATACACATGTTTTAATTGGACGGTTTAGTAGTATTAGTAGGTTTGAGAGACAACCAGTTTTGATGCTAGTATTATATTGCTCTCTTTTGGGTATTTGTATTTTAACACGAATATGGTATTTATACGAATACGTGTATTTGTATAAATACGGGTATTTGTGCATTGATACAAATACATGTATTTCTTTCTAAATATGAATACATGTATTTTGTATTTTCGGAATAAATACGGTATTCGTATTTTGGTAGAAATACGGTATACGTATTTTGGTAGAAATACGGTATACGGGTTTAGGTATACTTGTTTATATACATGCATTTATATTTATATAAGTGTATATGTATATATATTTAGTGAGGTGGCTACACCATCTCACTCTTTTTTTCACCATTTAATGAAGAAGTGTGTGGGCTTATGACTCACCTTAGCGAGTCACTAGACCACCCACTCTTTTGTTCATGGATGAAGAGATACGATGAGAGGGTGAGATATTTTTGAAGAGATTTTATCTTGTAAGATTTTTCTCCAGTTTTCATATCCTTCATCTTCTTCCTCATTTTCTCTTCTTATGTTTTGAGGATTAAAAAAGCGTATCTTGTTTCACAAACTATGCCTCTCTAAGTATCTTGTCCTAACAAGGCTCGATCTTTAGTTGTTTCGGTTAAAACTATCGCTTGAATCGGCATCCTCGCATGGATCGTCTTTGACGTGGGAAGTTCAATTTCGAGAGCTCGTTCCATCAACCCAAGAAGCTTGAGGAGTCAACCTTTCAAGACCCGAAGGACCGTTTATAAAGGTTGTAGTACTAACCTAGTAGTTAAACCTCTAGTTAGTGTGTTTAGTTTAGTGTTTAGGCTTGTATTATAGGATTTTAGTGTATTGTGCTCAATATTTTTAAAGTTTTTGATTCCGCAAAACCATAGTTGTAACGACAAGGAGCACCATGCACTTATAAGTTGATCTAAATATTTTCAATGTACGAAGCCAACCTAGTAATTCTTATGACTTACCATGTGACATCAATGTTTTATTTGAACTGTTTAATGAGAAAACAAGTGACGATGATGAGTGTTTATTTGATTTTAAGGAATGCAATTCTTCATTTGATAGTACACATGATCAACTTATTGATGCTTCTCCTAATCTTCATGATGAACTTAATATGGTGATGTCTCGAAATAGTTTTCTTGAAGATAAAATTTTTTTGACAGAAAAGGAGAAAAAGGAATTTGTTTCATTGAATGAATCTTTGAAAAGCGAAAAAGAGAATTTGATTTTGTCTCGAAATTCTTTGAAAGAAGAAAATGATAGTTTGATTGAAATATTTACCAATGAAATTGATAGTTTAAAATCTTTGATGAGCTCACAAGAAGTTTTGAGAAATAATGTTTTGATTGATAGATCAGAAAAAAGAAAATGACTTTCTGGCACAAATTGATAAATTAGAGAAGGAGAAAATTGAGTTTCTTTCAAAAATTGATATTCAATAAAAAAACTATTGATACTTTAAAATCTAAAAATGAAAATTTGATTTTGTCATGTGATATTTTGAGGATGATCATGAAAATTTGGTTTCATCTTTTTAAAGAGAAATTGATTCTTTAAAATTGTAATGTATTTATCAAGAAAAGTTGATTGAGAAAATTTCTTCCCTTAAGAAACAAAATGATAATTTAACAGTTTATTTTGCCAAGTTTTCAGAAAGAAAGGAAACAATTGATCATTTATCAAGTAAAGAGAAGGAATTTTTAAATAAAGGAGATGTTGATCTTACAATTTCAAAGAACCAAAAATCCTCTTCATCTAAATTTGTCAACCACTATTCTAATCATAAATTTAGTTTCATGGGTATATCTAATCACACTTGTCACTATTGTGGTGCACATGGTCACTTTGCATATTTTTGTGAGTTGAAAAGAAATAAATTTTTATATACCAATTTGAAATGTGTTCCCAAAACTAACCCCCATAAACCAAAGTTGGTTTGGGTACCAAAATGCATACCCACGACTTCTTTTGTAGGAATTGAGAATTTAAAACCGGGAAGATTTCGGAAAATGTAAGCACACCTGTACCAGTGTAACAAGGTATGTAATCTAACATAATGAGAACATTTTTATAAATAAGTGTGGGGGCGGTTTTGTACATAGTTTTTAGTTTTCAAAAAAGATTACAAAATTTTGAAAATAGAAATGAAAATGTAAAAATGTATATAAAAGAGAGAGATTTTTAGAAAAATAAGAAAAAAGGATGGTTAAATGGATTAATAATAAGTTGTCATGAGCCCGTTTCCAATAAGCTAGTATCATGAACAAGTTACCAGGTTTGAGAAGATGTAAGTGGAGTCTATTTTTGAGTACAAACATTTGAAAGTTAATACCCTACTATACGCACATACACACATTTTGAAGCTTGGGATAGTAGAATAGACCTATCATGCTCTTGTCTGTAATGCTCTAATACGAAAAAAATAAAAATTTAATATCACTAGAAAAATGAAGATTGTCTTGCAATTATCAAGATAGCATAAAAAAATTCAGTAAGGGTGCTTTATCACCTGTGACTTAGACCAATTGATTTGGGATCATGTGCTGTGCTTTAGGTGTTGCAAGATTAGATACTGCTATAAGTGATTACATTCGGTAATCAGTTGGTTAGTACTTCACGAAGCATTAACGGTCACAGGAAAAATGTGGGAATAAATCCATCAATTTGATCATAATTAAAAAGTACTGAAGAGCGAAGGGTAAGAGTGTGGGAGCTTGAATTGAATTCTCCGAGTGTAGGGATGATTTTACACACATAGGGGTATATGATCATGTTTGGAAGCAAGATAAGTAGGAAAAATTTGAAAAATGGTAAGGAAGTAATTTTCGGCGTAGATCAAAATCTATTAAGGCATGGTTCATGACGACTGAAAATCTAGTAAATTTTAAACTGTTGTTTTTCGTATTTTTCTTATCTATTCCTATCTTTGTATATAGTTTTTATTTTCTTATTTTTGCTTCCTTTAGTTTCTTTTATAGGAGTAGGAGTAAGCTTTAGATAGATAGTAGTTTAGAGTTTGAAAACTTAGATTTGCTCGAGAACTCGCAAAAGATAAGTATAGGGGTATTTGATTGGTACAATTTATTGCATATTTTTCTAACCCATTTATCATTTTATTGTCATATATTATGCTGTTCCAAGTATATTTTATGAATTATTACAAATAACAGGATTTGAACGCAAAAAACGGAAAATTGTGCTAAAATAAAGATTACGTATGTACAATAGAGACTCAAGGGAGTGATTCAGAAAATCAAAAGGTAATTTGCAAATTTGGAAAAAATTTGGGAATATCATTGCAAATCAGCAAAAATTGCAACAAATAGAGATGAATCAATCACCACAACAACAAATCAGTTGAAGACACCAAATCGAATCAAAAGTAACAAATCAACCTGCCTAATTATATACCAAATTTGGGAACAATTTGAAAATCCACGCAACTACAGAAATACAACGAGATAATCAATATTTTATGAGCTCAAAAATCATCTAAATTGACGATAAAACTACAGAAAAAATCTGGAGCCACGAAGCCAAAATTCGGCGGCGGATCGGCGACGAATCAAGTCAATTAGGGATGGATCATTGGTCGGTTTTAGGCCGTTCGATAAGATTTTTTATCGTCACGAACTACTTTCACATAGATTAATATGAGATGTAATTCGTCTTTCGAAGACTGAAGAAATGCAACAACATCCAACAGAGCAACTAGATTCTCATTAATTAGATTTTCATAGTTGTTAGCAAGTTGGTTCTCTTGTATCTTTTATTACATGTTATCCAAACATTCTTAGCCCTATATTGTTGGGTTTCGGTGCCCGTGCCACAGAAACTGCGGCCGAGACGGAAGCAAAAACAAAAATTTACGCGAGCACCGAACACCCGTAAAACTCAAGATACGGTCCAATAACCTAAACTAGCTTGCTAAGAGTGCAAGATTGAGAAACTACAACTTTTGTCGCGTGTCCATCCAATTGAGAAGACCTCTCCAAGCTCATAACCATCGGGATCGCGCTTGAAAATCAACCACTCTCGCCGAAGACGATCTACCTGAGGGAAATCGGAGGAGGCTCTAACCGTTGATCCAAACTTGCTAGGTGAGTATGATCGGTGATGTATGAATATTTCACTAAAAGTTTCTCTCTAGAATCCAAGCTTTAGTGAGAGCAAGAAGAAGAAGGAGAAGAGGAGAAGGAGGTTGCTTATGCTTTCAACCATGAAGCATGCTCACTAGAGTAAATAAAATATCACTTCATCAAGTGTAGAAAGTGAATGGCTTCCTCTTTTACAACCATGCCTCAATAGTGCATCTAAATGATTTTATCATTTTAAAAACAAAGTCATACCTCTCTACATGTTTGCACCCATGCTTCATGCCACCTCTTTTCCACCTCATTACCATTTAATTTTCTAAATATAAAATCAAATATGAGGTGTTCTTCTTCTAGAAGCATTCCCGAATAAATACAGAATACTTCACCCGGAATATGTATCGCTACATACACGTGTATCCGTATAAAAATACGGATAGCACCAAAGAGAGAAAATGAATAATGAATAATAATACTAAAATATATGTATCAAAATACATATATAAATTATTAAATCAAATCCTGATTTAATAATCTGTCTTAATCCAAAGCCGGCTAATATTATCAACGGTCCGATTAAAGTCCGTGTATCTCGTACACGTATTTAATCGGACCCCTACACGTACCAACGTATGGCTCCTACATCTGTTGCCTGAACCGAAAAAACCCTCTGTATGGGACTCTAAAGACTCGATAATATGCTGGCAGTGGGTTTAACCACAAGCACGTCTGCGGCACTAGCTGTACGTAATAGCTACCCAGGTACTTGTCGAAAGGAGGGTCAACAATCAAGTACGTCCTTACCCTACTGACCCTGAATGTGACAATCTCCGTACAGTCCGGTCTCTTCATCAAAGAGTATCACATATCGGGCCTAGGAGGTGGATAACGTCAGACCCCTACTAACCCGATAAGTCGTGTCTGAGTTAAACTCATCACCAACATAGATACTACTTATCAACTATCAGTAAATCTCATCCACCGTGGCCACGGATTTTTGGTGATAGCCAACTGAACACAGCGCAACATCAACTCCTAATACCAGGAGAGACGAATCCCTGACAGTCGACCAATGCCTCCATGTGGCTCGAGACTGTATCCAACTAAAACCCGTTTGTATGACTCTTTTAAGCCGTGGTAGGGTAGTAATAAAAGTACAGTGGGAACTCACACGAGACAAATGACGACTTCAGATCAAAGGACTAACATGTACTCATGCCACCTAGGAACTTCCATCTAACGATAGATATAATACCATCTAGAAGTTCTTGGCGAGTCTGTCCAGTGTACTCACCTCCTGTGAGCAAGTGTATATTATCTTAGGCGACACAACACCAATAGATTGTGAGACCGGCCACCGCCCCTCGTTGGGGTTTATAAGCATATACACTAGTCTACTCCATAATATCTATGCTTAGTCTTGATATTCCCATGACTAGGGACATTTAAGGATGCGCTTATAGACAACCTAGCTCCCACATATATCTTCGCCATCATAATGCTGGTTATCAAGCAACAATCCTACGGGTTTCATCAATGGTGAAGACAAACCAGATAGCATACTATCATCTCGGGCAAGACTGTTATACTTGTATAGGTCCTCCCTCAATTATCATAATCGTCTAATTACGATCACAATAATTGCATACTTGCGATCACAATAATTGCCTTAAGGGCACTATATCCAATAATCTCCCACTTGCTCTTAAAGCCAATTATTGCGGTATCACATACCCACAGCTCGTGTTTTACCTAATACCTAACTTCTCTACTAATTAGTTTCACAAACTATGCTTGTGAAACTTAATTTGTTTGAGAAATAGTCTCAGTGAGTGGATCCGCTATAATGTTACAACTTCATCTCTATATATTTCAACTTTGGGGAGATTAACAATCCCCCAAACTGAGCGATACCCCAATTCAAGAATTTTTCTGGCTACTTGATGGGACCAAGTTCATAAATGAACAGCTCCATCCAACAAACTTCTTGGGCTGTATGCTCTGTTGAGTTATAACCAGCATCCTGCACCTTGATTACCTCAGTATCCCTATTGGAACAATATCCAATTTACTGATCCTCAGAAGATGCTAACTCAAAACTCTAACAACATCTCTTTCAGGTCACCTTGAAAGCCTGAACTGATAACCGCCTTCCAGAGGAGGCTGACGTTATCTTATACCAAGAACATCATCTTATGTTCTTTATTGCTTCCCTTTGTTTCTCGAGGATTGGATTAATATATGCTTATTGCAGCTAGTGTAAAAAAAATATCTAGTGTTGTACAAGACTTTGTATGATTGACTAAATTGCCTAAGCAAATAATATGTCATTCATGCCAGCCCCTCTCTTCATCAGTTTAGAAGACATCCTTTTTAGAGAGGATGACTCCATCATCTGCGGGTACACCACCACGCCAGGAGTTGTCCATTCTAAAAATACTTTTAGAATGCTGTCTAAGTACCTGATTAGGGAATTTCCTAAATCTAGATTTAAAACTAGAATCCCTGATATATTATCTATCTGGTTTTGTACAAGACATTGCATGATTGACTCAATTGCCTAAGCAAATGATATGTCATTCATGCCAGTCCCTCTCTTCATAAGTCTAGAAGACATCTCTTTAGAGAGGGTGATTCCATCACTTACGGGTACACTACCAAGCCAGGAGTTGTCCATTCTAAAATAATTTTAGAATGTTGTCTAAGCACCCGAGTTGAGAAACATCCTAAATCTAGATCTAGTTACTATAATTCCTGATATACTGTCCATATCCAACGTGGAGAAAATACTATGTGACAACCAAAGTTTGACCAACTGTAATATAGGAACATTACTTCCTATTTGGAGTATGTCATCCAAATCCGTGACAGTACTCCTTACATCCTTCTTACTAGGTTCATATTTTGTTTTGATGAAGTCAATCACATTGACTGTCACATCAAAACAGATGACCTGTCTCCGCTATCCATGCTTCAGTCTACGAATAGACATAAGCAATTTGCACACCTTCCGCTGCTCCCACTGACTATGATAACCCTCTGGTAGAGTCATATACACTTGCACTTCCAAAATCCCATTTGAAAAGACGTTATAGTCATCTACTTGCCATATATCATATCCATGAACTGCATCATTGCCAAATCATATCCATATGAACTTCAACGTAGACACTGAAATAAAAATCATATTACTGTATTTGACGAAAACTCTTTACAACAAGTCTTATTAGGTCAATATCTTTCTACCTGCACAGATCTCGAAAGATCTACTTGCTGCTAATGGGATTTACCCCTTCAAGAGCACCCAGCAAAGTCTAAAATCCATGATTTGTTGAAGTGCGTGGAGTCCATCTTGGGTATGAAATACCTGGTCATCCGGAAGTTATCACTTCCTATGACCTACTGATAACAAGTAGGGGGAATAGCAGTGCCAAGTCATATCTATATGGACTTCAGCATAGACACTGAAGTAAGAGTCTTATCATAATCCACAACGGGTATTTGACAAAAACTCTTTACAACAAGTCCAGCCTTATTAGGTTAGTGTCTTTCCACATGCACATATTTCGAAAGATCTACTTACTCCCAATGTTCAAGAGCACCCAGCAAAGTCTAAAATCCATGATCCGCTGAAGTGCGTGGAGTCCATCTTGGATATGAAGCATCTGGTCACTTGGAAGTTACCACATCCTATGACCCGCTGACAACTAGTAGGGCCATTATCACCATGATGCTGACCTCCCTGTCACCGTCTACGAGAAAACCGAAATATCTCTCAGGTGTCTAAGGCCACCTACTAAAATCTGCGGAGTGGCTAATGGTTTGTCAAATCCAATTGAATCCTTAGCTTCTACTAAATTTTCGGTAACTGTTTGTGGTTCTGGAATCACTTCCAATTCTACCATACTCCCACTAGTTTCTTTTGCAAAAGGATCCTTTTAGAAAATGGTGGCGAGTCAAGAACAATGTAACTATTGATCTTGAAAATGGTAGAATAAAATCCTAGCGAATGCTTAGGATAATCCACAAACCGCCATTACCGAAGCGTGCCTTGAGTTTGTCCGGATTCAGCTTTTAAACAGAAACTAGATAACTCCATATCCTAACAACCTCAAGATATGTAACCATTCTATGTCCATATAAAATTAAGGCACTAATTTAGATGGAACAAGATTCAAAAGTCATGCAGCTGTTTCTAGTGCATACTACCTAATGGAAAAGGGCCAATACAACATTACATATCATGGAGCGCGTCTACGGATGAGTAACTTATGAGAGAATCAGGTTCTCAATACTACTATGTTGGAATTCTAGCATAAGTATCTACATTTTCGATCACCTCGAAGAATCCTAATACTTCCAACGTATAGTTCTCAACTTTATTCTTATACGTATAATTTTCTCAAGATCTTTGGACCTTGCATTACAACGAATGCGTGTCTTAAACCAGAGAACTCATAGGTAATCCTGAATGAAGTAAGAGTACCAACCCCTTGTCCTGAAAGACACTGGACAACATAAATTTCCATGTATAAGTCCCGAGAGTGTACCAACTTAAACTCTGTGTTTTGTAAATTAAAAACTGTATTTTCGTTAAGAATGTCTTACACCGTTATTCAATGAACCTTACCTTATCCTCAACCGATAAAGGTAAATTTTTACAACACAATTTTTAAAATGAATATCTCACTTTATAAAAATAAAGGTACATAAATTTCATTTTAAAATTTGGTGTATAATAACGGTTATTTGAAACCAAATAATTGTCGTCAGGTAAAAACCAGGCGATCTTATCCAATATCACCAATTGCAACGAATTCTGATATTTGAGAATCAAATCGTCCATTTCCCAATATTCTACTCCTACTCATCATCTGTAACATTTTACAGATGTGAGATCCAAAACCGATAAATACATACTTTGAACTTAGAATTAATTGGAAAAACAGTTTTCTTTTACAAGTACACAGAAATACTGAGACATAACAATATTTCAAGGAAGTGGCTGGGTATTCCTAGTAATGCTTTTTCCATTATCTATATTCATGACAGTAGTCACAATTTGCTTTGCCCTCACTTCAGTCCTTTTATATGTATCTACTTCTTACCTTCTACATATCGTCCCTGCGCTAACTGGTTTTCTTTCTTCCCTACCTTTCGGCACCAGCTGAGATTTGGAAGAAGACTATCCAATAAGCATAATAGGTGTACTCCCCTAATAAAAGGAGCTCTCGCAACCTGAAAGAAGGTAAAGGAAAGAGACAACCGAATAATCCTATTCAATTTCTCCAGAATCTTTGGCCATCCTCGATTGAAGTAACTTCTTCGAGTTCATATGTAACTATACGATGGTCATTCCAAACAATTGTTAGGATCCGGCGCCCGCACCGCGAAGGCCGCGGTTGAGGCGGAATCGAAAAACAATAATTTTTGCGAGCACCAAAGTCCCGTAAAACCCGAGATACGAACCATAGACCTAAACTTGCTATTCTACGAGTGCAAGGGGTTGAGAAATACAATCTTTGTCGCGTGTCCATCTAATTGTATAAGACCCCTCTAAGCTCGTAGCCGCTGGAAACGCGCTTGAGCATCGACCACTCTTGCCGAAGACGATCCACCTGAGGGAACGCGGAGAAGTTTCTAACAGACGGTCCAAAGTTGCTAAGTTTAGATGGCCGGTGATGTAGGAATACTCCACTAAATTTTTCTCTCTAGGATCTTGCTCAAAAATAAGAGCAAGAAGAAGAAGGAGAAGGAGGAGGTTGAAGCATGGAGCACACCATGAGCCATGGAGCTCAAGTCAAGAAGAAGAAAAATAATCATCAAGTCTTCAAGTGAAAAGCCATAGCTACAAATAATCAACCATGCACAAAATAGTGCTACCAAATGAGAAATCATTTTTAAAATGAAGCCATGCTTTTCAACCATGTTTAGACCCATGCTTCAATGTCTCCAACTTTACACCTCATTATCCTTTTAATTTTCTAAATAGAAAATTAAATATGAGGTCATCTTCTTCTAGAAGCATTGCCACATAAATACGGAATACTTTACCTGGTATATGTATCTCTACATATACGCATATCCGTATAAGAATACGGATAGCACCAAAAAGAGAAAATAAATAGTGAAAAATAATACTAAAGTACATGTATCGAAATACATATATAAATTATTAAATCAAAACCTGATTTAATAATCCGGCTTAATCCTAAGCCGGCTAGTATTATCAACTGTCCGATTAATGTCTGTATACCGCGTATACGTATTTAATCGGACCCTTACACGTACCACCGTACGGATCCTACATCTATCACCTGAACCGGGAAAACCCTCTGTATGAGACTCTAAAGACTCGACGATACGCTGGCAGTGGGTTTAACCACAAGCACGTCAGCGGCACTAGCTGTATGTAACGGCTACCCAGGTACTTGTCGAAAGGGGGGTCGACAATTAAGTGCGTCCTTACCCTACTGAGCCTGAATGTTACAATCTCCGTACACTCCGGTATCTTCATCAAAGAGTATCGTATATCGGGTCTAGGGGGTGGATAACGTCAGACCCCTACTAACCAGATAAGTCATGTTTCAGTCTAGCTCATCACCAACTGAGATACTACTGATTAACTATCAGTAAATCTCCCTCATCGTGGCCATGAATTTTTGGTGATAGCCAACTGAACACAACGCGACATCTACTCCTAATACCAGGAGAGACGAATCCTTGACAGTCGACCACCGCCTTCATGTGGCTCGGGACTGTACCCAACTAAAACCTATTTGCATGACTCCTTTAAGCCGTGGTAGGGTAGTAAAAGTACAGTGAGAACCCACACGAGACAAATGAAGACTTCAGGTCAAAGGACTAAGTTGTACTCATGCCACCTAAGAACTTCCATCTGACGATACGTATAATACCATCTAGAAGTTCTCGGAGAGTCCTTCCAGTGTACTCACCTCCAGCGAGCACCTGTATACTATCTTAGGTGACTCAACACCAATGGCTTATGAGACCGGCCACCGCCCCTCGTTAGGGTCTCGAAGCGTATACACTAGTCTACTCTTGAATATCGATGCCCAGTTTCGATACTCCCATGACTAGGGACATTTAAGGATATGCTTATAGACTACCCAGCTCTTACGTATATGATCGCCATCATAATGATGGTAGTCAAGAAAGAATCCTACGGGCTTCATCATTATGTATTAGTGACATGTAATAATATGTACATCAATGATTAAGACAAACCAGGTAGCATACTATCATTTCGAGTAAAATTGTTCTACTTGTATAGGTTCTCCCTCAATTATCATAATCGGGTGCATGCAATTACAATAATTGCTTTGAGGGCACTATATTCAACAATCTCCCACTTGCACTTAAGGCTAATTATTGCGGTATCGCGCACCCACAGCTCGTGTGCTACCGAATACCCAACTTCTCTACTAATCAGTTTCTCAAATCTCGTTTGAGGAACATCCGTGTTCGAGAAATAGCCTCAGTGAGTGGATCCACTATAATGTTTCAACTTCTTCTCTCTATATCTCAACTTTGCAAAGATCAACAATTTCCCTAACTGAGTGATACCCCACCACAAGAATTTTTCTGGATACCTGACGGGACCAAGTTCATCAATGAACAACTCCTATCCAACAAACTTCTTTGGCTGTATCCTCTATTGAGTTATAACCAGCATCCTGAACCATACTATATTAGTATCCTTATCAGAACACTATCCATTATACTGATCTCAGAAGAGGCTAAACTCAAAACTTGACAGCATCTCTGTCATCCAGGTCACTTTGGAAGCCATAATCGATAACCGCCTCTCGGAGGAGGCTGCCGTTACCAAATACCAAGAACATCCTTTTATGTTCTTTACTGCTTCCTTTTGTTTCTCGATGATTGGATTAATATATGCTTGTTGCATCTAGTGCAAAAGTAATATATGGTGTTGTACAAGACTTTTCATGACTGACTCAATTGCATAAGCAAATGGTATGTCATTCATACCAGTCCCTCTCTTCATCAGTCTAAATGACATCCCTTTTAGAGTGGGTGTCTCCAGCATCTGCGGGTACACCACTGCGCCAGGAGACGTCCATTCTAAAATACTTTTAGAATGCTGTCTAAGTACCTGATTGAGAAACTTCCCAAATCTAGATCTAAAACCATAGATTTAGTCACCAGAACTCCTGATATATTATCCATATCCAACGTAGAGAAAACACTATGTGACAACTAAAATCTGACTGATTGTAGTATAGGAACATCACTTCCTATCTGGAGTATATCATCTAAAATATGGACAGTACTCCCTACATCCTTCTTACCAGGTTCACCTTTGTTTTGACGAAGCCATTCACTTTGACTGTCACATCAAAATAGATGATCCGTCTTCGCTATCCTTGCTTTAGTCTTCGAATAGACATAAGTATCTTGCACACCTTCCGCTGCTTCCACTGACTATGATAACCCTATGATAGAGTCATATATATGTGCACTTCTAAAATCCCATTTGGAAAGATGTTATAGTCACCCACCTGCCAGATATCATAGCCATGAACCGCATCAGCACCAAAACATATCCATATGGACTTCAGCATAGACACTAGCATAAAAGTCACATCACAATCCACAATGAGTATTTGATGAAAACTCTTCATAACAAGTCTAGCTTTATTAGGTTAGCACCTTTCCACCTGCACAGATCTCGAAAGATCTACTTGCTCATAATAGGTTTTACCCCTTAAGGAGCACCCAACAAAGTCTAAAATCCATGATTTGCCGAAGTGCGTGGAGTCCATCTTGGGTATGAAATACCTGGTCACCTGGAAGTTACCACTTCTTATGACTTGCTGATAACAAGTAGGGGAATAGCAGTGTCAAGTCATATCCATATGGACTTCAGTATAGTACTTTTCCACCTGCACAGATCTCGAAAGATATAACTACTCCTAATGGGTTTTACCCCTTAAGGATCACCCAACAAAATTTAAAATCCATAATTTGCTGAAGTGCGTAGAGTCCATCTCGGATATGAAGTATCTGGTCACTTGGAAGTTTCCACTTCCTACGACCTACTGATAACTAGTAGGACCATCATCTCCATGATGCTGATCTTCCTGTCACCGTCTGCGAGAAAATCGAAGTATCTCTCGGGTGGCTGAGGTCACCTACTAAAATCTGTAGAGTGGCTAACGGTTTGTCAAGTCCAATTGAATCCTTAGGTTCTACTAAATTTTCTATAACCGTTTATAGTCCTGGAATTACTTCCAATTCTACCATACTCTTATTAGTTTCTTTTGTAAAAAGATCCTATTATAAAAAGCTGGCGAGTTAAGAACAATATAACTATTGATCTTGAAAATGGCAGAAACAAAATCCTCAAACTGCCATTATGGAAGTGTGCCTCGAGTTTGTCTGGATTCTGCTTTATAAATAGAAACCAGATAACTTCATATTTTTGTTGGGGTCGAAAATTGCACCCCGGTTGACCAAGTCAAAGTCAAGGTCAACCCCAAGCTAGGTGGGCCTAAGCACTGGGAGCTGTGCTCCCGATTTGACTTATGCAGTTGAACTCTAAGTCGTTAAACTGGGGATGTAAAAATGTGTAAATAAAATAAAATAAAAAATAAAAAAACTAAAAAGCCGAAATGATGGGGCAACACGCAATAAAAATCAGCGAGTATAAATAAAGATGAAAATAAAGCCGAAATGATGGGGCAACTGCAAATAAATAGCCGAAATGATAGGGCAATCGCGACCTTCGCGATAAGAAAAGCTGAAATGATAGAGCAATCGCGGTAAAAAAAAGGCGAATGATGAGTCGCTCCTGGTACCATATTCTAGTACAGTGATGTAGACGCCATCCAAAACTCAAATCCCCAATGGCGAATGATGTGTCGCTCCTGGTACCATATTTCAGTACAGCGATGCAAACGCCGTTCAAAACTCAAATCCCCAATGACGAATGATGAGTCGCTCCTGGTACCATATTCCAGTGCAGCGATGCAGACGCCAACCAAACTCTGAATGTCCCAATGGTGAATGATGAGTCGCTCCTGGTACCATATTCCAGTGCAGCGATGCAGATGCCAACCAAAATCCAATTTCCCAAAATTCTTCCAGCCCTATGGTTGGTCTCCGAATTGACTACCGTATACAATCCACGGGCTCAAATAATTCTCATCATACCCATACCCCACCATAATCACCAGTCCATCGGCCGGTCTCCGCCCTTGGAATTATGCTCCATCTGGAAGGACCCACTCGTATGTCCTCACGATGCATGAGGAGAACAAAACTTGCGAGATCCTTACGACTCGTAAGAAAACGCCTTCGTAAGATCCTTACGACTCACAAAGGAAAAACACACTTGGGGGTCGTCACGACTCCTAAGGAGAAAATGCACCTACAGGATCCTTAAGACTCGTAGGGAGAAAATACTTTTATGGGACTCTTACGGCCCATAAAATTGAAAAGCCTTAGGTGATAGGGATCTAAACCTGTCTCCTAAGCCATCGCTTCCCAACAAGGAAAGGCAAATGATGATTCTCTCCTGGTACCATATTCTAGAATAGCGGTGCTGATGCCGACCCAAAAACCAATTCCTAAATCCTACCGGGCATCATTCCAGTGCAGCAATGCAGATGCCAAATCAAAACCAAAATCCCCAAATCATTTCATGGCAAATGATGATTCGCTTCTGGTACCATATTCAAGTGTAGAGATGCTAATGCCAACCAATCAAACCAACAACCTCTGCGGCGGAATCATGCTTCGTTCAAGAATGTACCCCGTGTCGAAATCATGCTACGCCTCGGTGTATCTGCCTTCCCTGTCGGAATTATACTTTGACTCGGAATCAACCAGTGACACTACGTTCCGGGGACAAGTCGAACAGCCAGCGACACTCCACGCCGAGGACAAGTCGACCAGCAACACTCCGTGCTGGGGACAAGTCGATCAGCGACACTCCGTGCCGGGGATAAGTCGAACAATCAACGATTTCGTGCCGGGGACAAGTCGACCAACGACACTCCATGCCGGGGATAATTCGAACAAACAGCGACACTCCGTGTCGGGGACAAGTCGACCAATGACACTCCATGCCGGGGACAAGTCGAACAAACAGCGACACTCCATGCCGGGGACAAGTCGACCAGCGACACTCCGTGCCGGGGACAAGTCGATCAGCGACCCTTTGCGCCGGGGACAAGTCGACTAACGACACTCCGTTCCTGGGATAAGTTGAACGGCGACACTCTATGCCAGGGACAAGTCGACCAATCAGCGACACTCCGTGCCGGGGACAAGTCGACCATCGACACTCCGTGCCGGGGACAAGTCGACCATCGACACTCCGTGCCAGGGACAAGTCGAACAAACAGTGACACTCCGTGCCGGGGACAAGTTGACCAACGACACTCCGTGCCGGGTAAACGTCGATCAGTGACACTCTGTGCCGGGGACAAGTCGAACAGCGACACTCTGTGCCGGGGACAAGTCAAACAACCAGCGACACTCCGTGCCAGGGGCACGTCGACCAAATCACTCCGGGCCAGGGATAAGTCTACCACGGACACTGCGTGTCGGAGACACGTCAAGCATCGACCATCCATGTCATAAAAAGGGCAGTGCCAGCTTCCCATAAAGTGGGAACCGAATCACTCCGTGCCAGGAAAATGTCTACCATAGACACTTAGTCTCGGAGACACGTCAAGCGTCGACCGTCCATGTCGTAAAAGGGCAGTGCCAGCTTCCCACAAAGCGGGAACCAAATCATTCCGTGTCGGGGAAATGTCTACTACGGACACTCTACCTCGAAGACACGTCAAGCGTCGACCATCCATGTCATAAAAAGGGAAGCGCCGGCTTCCCGAAAGCGGGAACCAAATAAAGTTGCGTCCACATGAAAGAAGATCCATCAATTTCATGCACACGATTCACATTTGTGGTGTGCATTTATGTAGGGTTACTAGGCACACTAAGGAGGCTCCACAAGGCATCTACCATGCCATATTCAAATTTTTCCATGTGCCAAGAAACCCTAAACTAGATCGTTAACTAGAGATTAGGCGAAAAGCAAGCAAGCAAACAACTTTGCTAATAAGTGAAAGGGATTACAACCTTTGTAGATCCGGTCCACCACTTCTTTTGCTCCGAGATGACGCCCCTCCGCTGCGATCATTGGGATCCCGGACTCTAGTGTTGATTTCATCGGAGAAATGAGCGGGCTAGGTCGTAGACTTCGGTGCCGAAGATGATCTACGTCGAGGCGACTCAAACTCAAGCTCCATCTTCACTTGGTCATGAACCTTGTGAAGAAAACACCCTATACAACATGGCAAGTGATAGAGGATGAAGAAATAGGAAGTGGGTTCACTTTGGATTTGGATTTCTCACTTGATTTCATCACTTAGAATTTTCTAGCAAGCTTTTCTTTTTCTTCATTAAGAAGAAGAAGAAGAAGAAGAAAGAAAAAGAATGAATTATGAAAATAGAAAATCAAGTGAAGCCTTATCATAATGCAACCATGGGTGAGTTTAACACGTGTAAAGAATAAACTAGGGTTTAGGTGAATGGTTAGGTTAAGGAAAGAAACAAAATGGTCAAGACTTTCAAAGCTTCAAGAATAAAACATAGTTAGCCACCATTTTATTCTTGCCAAAAATGAATAAAGAAAATAAATAAAACAAATAAAAACCTAACCATTAACTTAAAGATGGTTTAAAGCAAACATACACCCAAGTTTGCATGTATCATCAAACATGATACAATCAAGTGCACAAAAATATATCACATATACTACTTGTGCACATCAAGTGAGAAAATCTATCTTAAGTGAACAATACTAGTCAATGTAAAGTAATATATCAAATATATAATTATACATTAAATCATTAAATCAATACTTGATTTAATGATCCGGTCATATCGCATATAACCGACTAATATCAAGGGTATCAATGTATTGAATCAACACTTGATTCGGTAACCCGGCTATATCACATATAACCTGCCGATGATACAAATCGCAAGAATAGAATACAGTATCACATACTGGTATTATTCTCGGTCCCGCACATATCTCATATGTGCTCCTATTTCGTTTCGCTTGAGCCAGGAAACCTCTGTGTAGGACTCTAAAGACTCGTCAATACGCCGGCAGCAGGTGATGATCATATCAAACACCCACAAGCCGCAAGCGGTCTGCTAAACGTAACGGCCACCCGGGTATTGAGCGATCAGAAGATCAATGAGCAAGCCCGCTCACACTCCTGTGAATCCAACTAGTAACACTTACCGTACAGTCCGGTCTGTTCGTCTGATATGTCGCATATCTCGCCTAGGGGTGGTAAACGTCAGACCCCAGTAGCTCGATAAGTCATGTCGATATAAGGTCTATAACAGTTCGAGAAACTACTGATAACACTTACCAGTAAATCTCAGCAACCCTGGCCAGGGATTTTCGGTTATAGCCAATCGAACACAGCACAACATCAACTCCCTATACCGGGAGAGACGAATCCCCTCCTATCACTCATTGCCTCCATGTGATTCGGGACTGTACCCAAAAACCACCGTTTTGCACGCCCTCTTGGATGTGGTAAGGTGGAAATCAAAGCACAGTGGGAATCACACAAGACTCTATGACGATCTCGGGTCTACAGACTAACCTGTACCAGTGTCACCAGAGAACTGCCATCTGACATAAGGTATAATACCATCTGGGAGTTCTCGGCGAGTCCGTCCAGTGCACCCAGTCTCCACTGAGCACCTGTACACCATCCTTGACGTCAAACACCGATGGATATGGGATCATCCATCACCCATCATATGGGTCAAGATGTGTATACGCTAGTCTACTCTGGTTTATCGATGCCCTGTCTCGATACACCCTCGACTAGGAACAGTTATAGGAAGTACTCGTCGACTGCCGTGACCCCTCTAGTATGATCTCATCATAGTCCCAGTAGTCGATTACATATCCTAAGGGCTTTACCAACATGTAACAGAGAGACAATCAGTGTACACGTTAAGGTAAAGGGTAACCAGATAGCATACTATCACGTCGAGCAAGAAAGTCCTCCCTATATATGTCCAAGCATCCACTACAATATACATCCTATGTATAGTAATGGCCTCTAGGGCATACATATAACTAACAATCTCCCACTTGCACTAGGGCCATCTGATAGCAGTGATTGTAGTATCTCATACTCAACCATCCCATAAAAGTCTCTCTCTAGGAAAAGGCCTTTGTGAGTGGGTCCGCCGTGTTGTCCTCTGAGTCTACTCTCCCAACCTCGATCACCCTGGAGATCAACCATCTCCATGATCAGGTGACACTACCTTAGAATATGTCTGGATCACTGATGGGACGGACGTTCCTTGGCATAAGCCACAACTCCATTGTCACACAATGGGAGGAACGAAGTTCATCTCATGAACTAATATACATCCAGACTGCCTCTTTGGTAGCATCTTAAGTAACGATGTATCCAGCCTTTATCGTCTAGTATGCCACGGTATCTAGCTTGGAACTTTTCCAACATACCGTCCCTTTACTGAGGGTAAAGACAATGCCTGTGACTGACTTTCAGTCGTCCTTATCACTCTGGAACCTTTCCAGTGATTCTCCCCAGGATCGATTGATACCATCTCACTACATCTAGTGAGAATCCTAACATCCAATTAGATCTATCTCATAGATCCAAAACCCAGGATTTAGGAGGTATCATCTTGATCCTATATGGAGAATCCTTGTGATATGCGGAGATTGACCGAGCGTAGCATATGAAACTCTTTCCCTATCTAGAGTATGTCATCCACGCACTTTACGAGGATCATCACCATGCTCCCTACTACCTTTTTGTATATACAAGGTTCATCTACCATTTTGATGAAGTCAAACTCTTTGACTACCACAAAATAGACGTTCCAACTCCGCGATGCCTGCTTTATCCTATAAAGCAACTTGTACACGTTTCCGCTGCTCCCAGTGTCTACGAAGCCCTCTGGCTGTGTACTTACAGACGCTCTCTTCTAAAACATTATTTTAGAAAAGCAGTCATGACACCCAACCGCCAGATATCGTAGTCACGGTATGTAGCCGTGGCAAGTAGGATCTGGATGGACTTAAGCATAGCTACTTGAAAAGGTTTCATCATTATCCACGCCTGGTCGATGACGAAAACCTTTAACAAGTCTAGCTTTGAAAATCTCAACATTTCCATCTACACCTAGTAATCTTCTCAAGATATACTTGCTCCTGATGGGGATTTAACCCTTCAGATATAGAAGCCAAAGTCCATACTTTGTTGGTGTACATGGATTCCATCTCAGATCACTAAGCATCTAGCCATTCTTACAGAGTCCCTACTCTCGATGGCCTGCTCGAAACTAGTTGGGTCATTATCTCATGATGCAATCCTCGTTCCCACTGTCATAGAGAAACAGAAGTATCTCTCAGGTGGGTGAGGAACCCTACTAGATCGGCGGAGAGGCTGAGGTTCATTGGTAACTATTGAATCCTTTGGTTCTACTAAATCATCAGCTGCAGTTTGTATAGCTGAAACATTTCCAGTTCTACATAACAGATCTTGCCTCGAGCTTGTCCGGATTTTGCTTTTAGACATAGGCCGGACAACCCCAAATCTTAACTAACTTAAGATATGGGCTCTTCCCTTTCCATATCACATATGAAGTGGTAGGCAACTGATTTGATTTGAACCCTATTCAATAGGCATGCAGCTTCTCAAGTGCATAACTCCCTAAAAGGAAATAGGAAACTCAGTAGTACTCATCATAGAGCGCACCATATCATATAGGGTGTAATAGCTCCGCCCCGATACACCGACGTGCTGTGGTGTATACAGAGGAGTAATGCTGAGAGAGAATCTCATTCTCCTTTAGAATAATCCAGGAATTCCGTGCTCAAGTATTCTCCTCCTCGATCACATCAAAGGACATAATACTTATACCCGTATTTAGTTCTCTACTTCTAATTTATATTCTGTGAATATCTCAAAAGCTTCGGACTTGTGTTTCAACAGGAACATATGACTGAATCTTGAGAGATCATCAGAGAATGTAATGAAGTACAAAGAACTGGTCTTGGCATTTGTAGACAGGGGACCTTCATACATCATCATGTATCATCCCAAGAGTTCATCAACTCTTTCTCTGTTTCCAGTAAACGGAGCTATGGTCATCTTATCTCTGTGACATGACTGGCAAGTTTCACAAGATGTAAATTCAAACTGATTTAAATATGCATCTTGATGTAACTTGAGCTAGTCGGGTCACATTGATATGACCTAGTCTACAATACCTCAAGAAGGATTTGTTCATTTCTGAACTCTTCCTCTTGTGTGTGTTCTGTATACTAAGAACTGTAGTTTGATTTAGAACGTCAATACTTTTAGATAACGTGCCTGAACCGATCAACTCTTGATATAAGAAATGTTCAAAACATTATCCAACAATAAAAAATTATATCCTTCTTTACTAATAAAGAGATTGATATGATGTTGTATATCAGGTTCGGTATCTAACAACATTCGTTCAGAATCAATGTATTCTGGTAATACAGGGTGACAGTGACCAACAGACTTGGCTGCAACATTTGCACCGTTTTCTATCTCATGAAACTTATCACCCGTTCTCAGTTCTCTACCTATCTGTAGCCCATGTAAAAGATTACATATGCGGGATCCTGATCTGGTATCACATACCCAGGACGTAAAGGATACTGAGAAACAGTACTCTGTAATGAACACACCCGAAGATGATGCATCAGCGCGTACTTTCTTCGTTTGGGCGGCACGGGAATTCTGGTAATCCCCTATATCCTGCTCTATCTTATAACAGTTATAAGTTGGAGCGGGACCAACGTTCCCCAGCAAAGTATAACAAGCGAGTTCGGTCAATACATCCGTATTATTATCTTGATTAAAGCATGACAAGGTCGCTACCTGGAGAGAGAGAGAAGAAAACACTCTGCGTGCGCTCTTGCAAGATCAGATTGGTTATTATTTTATCTAATCAGGATGGCTCCCACTGTTTTTATCAAATCTTTCTTCAAACCCTAAAAGGAAAGACTAGCCGGGATTAATTACACCCTACAACTTCACCAATCTTTCAGCCAGGCCAGTGTCGGTACTTTGAGGGAGGTTCCCCGTGCTTTCGCACGGACCTAATTAATGTAAACCTCATTTTCCCAGAGGCGTAACCCCGTTGACACCTTTCTAGACACCTACTTGATCGGCTAATTGTAATGTGTAAAACTCTTCCAGGAGTAACAATTACTCGCAGTGGGTATCGGGATCCAACTATCTCATAGAAGGTCCGCAATCTCATTGCAAATTTCAACACTTGAAATTCCCGATAATTTTGCCTCTAACCTCCTATGACCTTGACAAAGGCCAATAAACCATAGGATGCTAGTCAAGTTCAACCCGTCATTTCTTGATTGAATTAAACACACCCGCACGACCCTTGACAAAGGCCAACAAGGTCGCACGACTACCCTAACCCAATCTGCATCATATGCATAAGCAGATAAGCACCAGTTAGCTACCGCACACTACGCCTTGACAAAGGCCAACAAACGCAGCATGAATACTAACTACTACTTATCTGAAATGACGGAGGGCTACGACAGGTTTTTCTGAAAATCTATGGCGTAATGAACTTGATATCATTGTAGAATCGAGTGATTTTAAATGGAGTGTTTTAGAGGCTTTTCTAGTTTTGCTAAAGGGGTCACTCCTGGTGAAGGGATCGTCGGCCCTTTCCTCATCGAATAAGGTGCAGGATATATCATATACATCACCGTGCAAAGCAAGAACTAGAGAAGCAATCAAAAGACAAACCGAGGGTTGTAGCATCTGCCATTTATTGCTAAAGGAGTCACTCCGGGTGAAGGGATCTCGGTCCTTTCCTTATCGAATAAGGTGCAGGATGTTCTACAAGGAACACCGCGATGCAAAGCAAGAACTGTAGCTACCTGTTTTTGAAAATTCGATTCCACAACATCTTTTAGGTTTCCTTTATTTCATTAATCATATTAATGAAGTCCCATCATTTAAGTTACCTAAACATCACAGATAAATACGACGTACACTTATGCCATCCGCATTCGCCTCGATGTCCTCTCATGCACCGTTAGGTTAGGTAACTAATGGCAGAGCGGGGCAGGGCTAGCGCGGGTGTAAAACATAAGTAACGCCTATATAATATATCATATTTACTATATACAGTATTTATCACAAAACATCAAATGATCACATCACAGATATCGCAGCAGAAGAATCATATGAAACATTGGATATATTAGGACGTCCGTGTTTTCAATACGAGCCAGTATAAAACGCGGATTCCACGGTCGCGATGAATAGCCAAACCCACACCCCTAGACCCCTACGAGAGCGGCAAGCAACCCTACCAATTCTAGAGTTAGGAGACCCGGACTCGACTCCTCGAGTTGGTCTCCCACTGGACTCCAGAACCCGGTTACTTGTGCTCTCCACCTTGGGTCTATCCTAGTGCGGAAAAGTAAATAATATACAAAAGGCGACATCTTCCGCTACCTGGAAGTGCCCCAATAAAAGAATATTACATACAAGTTTTTACATGAAGGAAAATGAAAAACGCTCATCTCACATAAAAAAAACCCTGGCTATTCAAACACGACGATCCAATATAACATATCCAGCAACACATAACGTCACATGACATCAACGTAAGTAAATATGCGCATCCCAATTGTCGTTGACATATAGCAACGAAACCGGCGATATCATATATTACACTTACGGTCACAGAAAAGAAAGTGTAAAACTACAACAGTTGGAATCCGCAACCTCTTTAGACATCGCATTCCTAACCAAATGAATTCTTTAGACATCGCATGCCTAACAATTATAAACTCCGCATTTTAGTCTCATCATCGAAAACTTTTTTCAATATCTAGTCGGGCAATTCAATAAGATTCCCGACATCTAGAACGAATGCTCGTCGCAAACTTTAGTGGATGGCCGCACCCCCGATACCGTCGACGAAGTGCACTAAGGCGGAACACCGCTACCGTGAGCACCCGAACGGATGCTTTTTGGCGACGGGGTTCTCCTACAGTCACTTGGTCGAGGCTAAGGGGTGTAGCTGTCTATTAAGTTTATCCGGCGAGTATCCGCGTACGCTACGTGATTGCGACAGACTTTTGATCGCATCAAAATTCCGTGGCAACCGATCAAGTGAGACTAAAGTGCTATGTTTATAACATTCATATTAGTTATCTCATAACTACTTGTGAATTCCAAATATTGTATCACATTCCGGATAAATAGAAAATGTTAAACTTTCCGATCGAACAATCAAACACCCAAGTTTTCCCGAAACAGCTCAACACATGAAATAAGTTTAAAAACATTCACTTCATGCCTCAGTACCAACGGTCCAGCAGTAGAAGGGTCAAGCCAACGCCTCACATGTGGCACGCCGTACTGCCCCAAATCCTAAGGTTCAAAGGGCAGTTCAAGACGGTCACATAATCGAGTTAAGGTTTGTTGTCTTCTAGAGGGTCCATCGCGTTACTTGCACTACTTAGAACGTTTTCAAACAACGGAAAAATCCAACACTTGGAAATTTCCCGGCAGGGGAAAATTTGGGTATTTACATCCGGTCGAACTTTTTAACATATTCTAAATTACCCGGAAAAACACATAGACAAAGTTTGACAATCTGATCGAATCTACGAACTCCCAATACAACCCTGAAAACTCACATCTTGAGCAGTAATTAAAATTACCCAGAAAACACAGGCATTACAGACGGGGATTACTGTGCAAAGCACGTGACAAGAAGCTTCTTTATAGCCGTGGAACCGCCGCAAATGCCATGGTGGGGCCGCGGTTCCACGGCTCTTTAGCTGATTAAGGGACACGTGCTTCACAGTAACCCCTAGAAAACCCTGCTGAATTTTTTGGATATTTTTAATTCACAAAATTCACAGTTTTGAAAAATTATACACAGAAGGGGTTTTGAATTAGGGTTTCGGGTTCGATCGGACTTCTAACATCGTCTACACTTCGCCTAGAACTCTAGCTAGGCTCTGATACCACTGTAGGGTTACTAGGCACACTAAGGAGGCTCCACAAGGCATTTATCATGCCATATTCAAATTTTTCCATGTGCCGAGAAACCCTAAACTAGATCATTAACTAGAGATTAGGCGAAAAGCAAGAAAGCAAACAACTTTGCTAATAAGTGAAAGGGATTACAATCTTTGTAGATCCGGTCCACCACTTCTTTAGCTCCGAGATGACGTCCCTCCGCTGCGATCATCAGGATCCCAGACTCTAGTGTTGATTTCATCGGAGAAATGAGCGGGCTAGGTCGTAGACTTCGGTGCCGAAGATGATCTACGTCGAGGCGACTCAAACTCAAGCTCCATCTTCACTTGGTCATGAACCTTGTGAAGAAAACACCCTATACAACATGGCAAGTGGTAGAGGATGAAGACATAGGAAGTGGGTTCACTTTGGATTTGGATTTCTCACTTGATTTCATCACTTAGAATTTTCTAGCAAGCTTTTCTTTTTCTTCATGAAGAAGAAGAAGAAGAAGAAGAAGAAAGAAAAAGAATGAATTATGAAAATAGAAAATCAAGTGAAGCCTTATCATAATGCAACCATGGGTGAGTTTAACACATGTAAAGAATAAACTAGGGTTTAGGTGAATGGTTAGGTTAAGGAAAGAAACAAAATGGTCAAGACTTTCAAAACTTCATGAAGCTTCAAGAATAAAACAAAGTAAGCCACCATTTTATTCTTGCCAAAAATGAATAAAGAAAATAAATAAAACAAATAAAAACCTAACCATTAACCTAAAGATGGTTTAAAGCAAACATACACCCAAATTTGCATGTATCATCAAACATGATACAATAAAGTGCACAAAAATATATCACATATACTACTTGTGCACATCAAGTGAGAAAATCCATCTTAAGTGAACAATACTAGTCAATATAAAGTAATATATCAAATATATAATTATACATTAAATCATTAAATCAATACTTGATTTAATGATCCGGTCATATCGCATATAACCGACTAATATCAAGGGTATCAATGTATCGAATCAACACTTGATTCGGTAACCCGGCTATATTACATATAACCTGCCGATGATACAAATCGCGAGAATAGAATACAGTATCACATACTGGTATTATTCTCGGTCCCGCACATATCTCATATGTGCTCCTATTTCGTTTCGCTTGAGCCAGGAAACCTCTGTGTAAGACTCTAAAGACTCGTCAATACGCCGGCAGCAGGTGATGATCATATCAAACACCCACAAGCCACATGCGGTCTGCTAAACGTAACGGCCACCCGGGTATTGAGCGATCAGAAGATCAACGAGCAAGCCCGCTCACACTCCTGTGAATCCAACCAATAACACTTACCGTACAGTCCGGTCTGTTCGTTTGATATGTCGCATATCTCGCCTAGGGGTGGTAAACGTCAGACCCCAGTAGCTCGATAAGTCGTGTCGATATGAGGTCTATAACAGTTCGAGAAACTACTGATAACACTTACCAGTAAATCTCAGCAACCCTGGCCAGGGATTTCCGGTTATAGCCAATCGAACACAGCACAACATCAACTCCCTATACCGGGAGAGACGAATCCCCTCCTATCGCTCATTGCCTCCATGTGATTCGGGACTGTACCCAAAAACCACCGTTTTGCACGCCCTCTTAGACGTGGTAAGGTGGAAATCAAAGCACAGTGGGAATCATACATGACTCTATGACGATCTCGGGTCTACAGACTAACCTGTACCAGTGTCACCAGAGAACTGCCATCTGACGTAAGGTATAATACCATCTGGGAGTTCTCGGCGAGTCCGTCCAGTGTACCCAGTCTCCACTGAGCACCCGTACACCATCCTTGATGTCAAACACCGATGGATATGGGATCATCCATCGTCCATCATATGGGTCAAGATGCGTATACGCTAGTCTACTCTGGTGTATCGATGCCCTGTCTCGATACACCCTCGACTAGGAACAGTTATAGGAAGTACTCGTCGACTGCCGTGGCCCCACTAGTATGATCTCATCATAGTCCCAGTAGTCGAGTACATATCCTAAGGGCTTTACCAACATGTAACAGAGAGACAATCAGTGTACACGTTAAGGTAAAGGGTAACCAGATAGCATACTATCATGTCGAGCAAGAATGTCCTCCCTATATATGTCCAAGCATCCACTACAATATACATCCTATGTATAGTAATGGCCTCTAGGGCATACATATAACTAACAATTTATTGATGGGGGCACTTTGTTGGGGTCGAAAATTGCACCCCGGTCGACCAAGTCAAAGTCAAGGTCAACCCCAAGTCAGGTGGGCCCAAACCCAGATCAAGTGGGCTCATGCCCGAATCGGGCCCGAACATGAAGCGGCCAACCTCCCTATACCAAAATAAAAATTCTTGTAATAAATAATTTTGATGTAATTTTTTATGCATGAATGTAAGAAAATGGGCATGAAACCAAATGTTTGTATAGCCCATGGCTTATGTGCAAAAGAAATGAGCACATGAGGCATGAGATGGGCAAAATGCCATTTTGTAAAGCCCAAGGGGCTATATATAAATGTGTAAGCCTATATAAGGCAACATGATGATGAATAAAGGATACACTTTTCATTCTCTAAAAAATATAGGGTTCTTTGTGCCTCCTTCTCCTTCCTCAAGGTTCTAAACCTTCTTCCCCTTTTTCAATTAAATCAAGAGTTTTACTCTTCCTTTTCCAAAACTAAATAGTTTTTCACCACAAAACCCACAAAGAGAACTCAGATCTCCTATCAGATCTCAAAAATAAGAGATTTTTAAAATCTCATACTTCTTGTTCTTCAAGATCCGGCCAACGGAAGAGGAAGAAGGAGACTCATCTTCGAAGACCCCATTATGAGAAAGATCCAAGGCTCAGGGGAAAAGAAAAGGGTTTCCTTGAGAATTTATAAAGATTTCTTGGAGTTTAACTCCATAAATTAAAGTTTCTGGGAGTTTAACTCCATAAAAAAAAGAAGAAAGAAGAATTCTTTCTTTCTAGGAGTTCAACTCCATAATTCAAATCGGGAGCACAGCTCCCAGTGCAGGGACTAAGTCCCTTTTCCTGCTGACGCCTAACGCCCGCATGCCAAGCACATGGGGCGCTGGGGCCCAGTACCCGCGTGCCCTGCACGTGGGGCGCTGGGCGCCGGCGCCCATCGCCCACATGCTAAGCACGCTAGCGCCTATGTGCCAAGCTCGTGAGGCGCCAGCGCCCAGCGCCTGTGTGCCACGCATGTGAGGCACTGGCCCCCACGCGTCCTTTGGACGCTTTTTCCCTTTCCTATATATATGTATATATGTATGTATATATATAGATACACACCCCCATAAGAACTTTGCGGGGCCCTCGATATGTCCAAAACCCCTTCAAAACACGTACTCACACTGCACATTGAGTTCGCATGGCTTGTTTGACCCGTCAATTAGAGGTTCCCTCGCATCAAAGGCGTGGGATAATTAACGGCAGCTTAGTCCGCGGCTGCCGGAGATCAGGATCCACATAATCAATTGTTAGTGTATATGCCCTAGAGGCCATTACTGTATCATACTAGTTTGTATATTACTTAATGGAAGCTTGGGATATTCACCTTGTATAAACAATCTTGCTCAATATAGTAGTATGCTACTTGGTTTGTTTCTACTTCAATGTGTACATGTGTTTATTTTGCGATATCACCTATACGCATTAGTGGAGCCCTTAGGATCTTTGCTTGATTACCAGCGTTGTGATGGCAGTCACACTAGTGGGGGCTGGGTAATCTATAAGCACATCCTTATACAGGTCCCTAGTCGCAGGACTATCGAGACAGGGCATCGATACTCCGGAGTAGACTAGCGTATGCGCTTCTCATCCCAGTATGGGAGATGGTCTGTCCCACAGCCATCAGTACGTCGTACTGGAGATAGTATACGGGTGCTCGTTGGGTTACGAGTACACTGGACAGGACTCGTCGGGAACTGACAGGTTGGTATTATACCTATCGTCAGTTATCAGTTCCCAGGTGACATGAGTACAGCTTAGTCCGCTGACTTGACACTGGCACTTCGCCTCGAGTGTGTTCCCACTGCATTTTGATCACTACCCTACCACGGCTCAAAGGAGTCGTGCAAACAGGTAATGGTTGGGTGCAGTCCCGAAGCACTTGGAGGCAGTGACGGTTAGACAGGATTCGTCTCTCCCGGTATTGGGGGTTGACATCGCGCTGTGTCTAGGAGAGCCATTACACGAGTAGTCCCTGGCCAGGGCAAGCGAGATATACTGGTAGGTTTCCAGTGTTATCTCAGGGTGTTTTGGGCTTCACTCCGACACGACTTGTACCGCTATTAGGGGACTGACGTTTTACCGCCCCCTAGGCCCGACATGCGATGTATCAGACGAACAGACCGGACTGTACGGAGACTGTCACATTCAGACTCAGTAGGAGTTCAGATGGGGTTCACCTCGTCAGCCTTCTTGTCGGCTTCTACCTGGGGACCGTTACGCACAGCTAGTGCCGCTTGCGGTCTGTGGTTAAACCCACTGCCAGCGTAGTGTCGAGTCTTTAGAGTCCCACACAGAGGGTATTCGCCTTTGGGCAAAACAGAGTAGAGGTCGCATGGTTTTGCGACAGGGTTCGTTCTCATCCGCGCACTTGTGCACGTTTGGAGTCCGGACGGATTATACTAGCAGGCTCTGGTTTGAGCCAGATACTGGTATATGTTTTGGGATTGCTTTTATCTCTCAGTATTCTTGTTCCTCGGAACGAGAATGCAGGTGTGTATGCACAGTTGTTTGAGGCGGAGGAAGAGGTCTTTCATTAGGGTTTCGGAACGGGTGCGTATGCACAGTTGACAGTCGTCTTTTTCCAAACCCTAATGGATTTATGAATTATTAATTAATAATAGTAATTAAAATGAAATTGTGTCATGGTTGATTTTGTTGACTTGTTGACCATGGTTGACTTGTTGACCATGGTTGAATGTTTGACCATCATCATTGCTTTGTAAGGATACTCCTTGATTCTAGCTTACATTCATTTAATGTAGTGATGGTAGTGGTCATTCCAAATACAACCATCAACTATTTCATTTTGTATTATTATTGTTAATTAGACATATCTTTTTCTTTTTGTTATGGTTGTAAGAAGAAAAAGAGCTCATTCTATCATATTCATTCTCTCTCCTCACTTCATCTTCTTCTTCCTCAAGCTCAAGGAGAATCCTTCTCATGTGTTGAGAATCCCTCTCCTTGAAAAGAAAACACCCCATAGATACACTCTACTCTCTCTAGGTTTCAAGGTTTAGCAAGCCGGAGATCCTAGTTCACTCAAAGTTCGAGAAAGAGCCCGAAGGTTGAACCCTCAGATGGATCCATCTTTGACGGAAGAAGGCGACGAGGAGAGAACCATCAGCCTCTACTAGGTTTCAAGAAGAAGGAGTTCAAGTTAAGGTATAACCACTTTGCCGAGTAGTTAACTCTCCTTTGCATGTTTGCTAGTTTAGTTTAGACACGATCCCGACTTATGTTAGTCCATGTTGCCCCATGCGCTAAAAATTTGATTTTTATACCGTTTCCGCCTCCCCGTAAGAACCGGGGGTCGCAACGTGGACTTACAGTGGTATCAGAGCCTAACTAAACTTAAACTAGCTTGGTAGCGAAGTGTATGGAAGTTCGAAACCGAAAAATCGCAAAACCGGAAAATCTAAAACCCTAAGTTTCTGTTAAATTTTTTTATGCTCTAAATGTATAAAATTTTACTCCTAAAATCGGCTCAGGGTTTTGTGAGAACAACCACCAAAAACGATCCCATGAACCCTTCAAAGAGCCGCGGATCCGCGGCCATTGCTATTCATGTCGCCGCGGATCCGCCGCCATTTGGACTCTTCATGTGATCGTGTTTTGTGCAGTGTTCTTCTGGTGGGGTTTTGGGATTTTTCAAATATGTTATATGTGCCCAGATTTTCCAGAAAAGAAATTTACTTTTGGGGTCCTATAAATCCGTATTTTTTTTCGAACTTCGCTACACTTTGGCTATATTGGTTATATCTGTGATGTTTGAATGTATTGAACGTCGGCTAATCGCTATATGTCGATTAGTCGGGGTTATACATCTATATGATCTGTGTTTGATATTGGAATGTGTATATGAATGTGTTGGACTGTCGTGGGTGAATAGCCGGGGTGGATGTGAGATGAGCTTTTGTTTTTCTTTCATTCATTTGTAATATGTAAATTGATGTAATAATATTATTTGTATGGCCGCACAACCGGGTCGGGGTTGTAGTCGTCATTGTATAATTCTTTTTACTGTTTTTGCTCCTAGGATAGACCCATGGAGGGGTGCACAAACTACCGGGAACTTGGCGGGTAGTTTGCCGCACCCGTAGGGGTCTTGGGTGGGGTTTTGGCTATTCACCGCGACCGTGTAATCCGCTTTTCGTTGCAGGCTCGAACGGATTGCGAATTCCTAGCATATCCAATGTATTCATCTGTGATCTGTAATGTCTATCATTGCTATATTTATAACTATTTAGACGTTGCTTATGTTTTACAGCCGTGCTAGCCCAGCCCCCGCTCTGTCGTTAGTTAAGTAACCTAACGGGTGATGACGGGGCCCCGTGGCGAATGCGAATGCGAATGGCATAAGCGTACGTCATATTTTGGTTGTTTTCTGCAATGGTAGGATTAAATGATGGGACGCATTAAAAGAACTAATGCAAGAATAT
Organism: Agapanthus africanus; assembly: GCA_030015575.1. Taxonomy (NCBI): domain Eukaryota; kingdom Viridiplantae; phylum Streptophyta; class Magnoliopsida; order Asparagales; family Amaryllidaceae; genus Agapanthus; species Agapanthus africanus. Next base: position 813,065,123 of record JASDDO010000019.1, on the reverse strand, counting down.
CACGCATTAAAAGAACTAATGCAAGATAATAAACCAAGTTAAAATCGTTGGAACACTTTCGAAAAAACCACTCGGTTCTTTTCAAAACTAACTTTTAAATGCGGAGCTTGAGCCACTCCTTCTAAAAGCTATCTCGTTCCATCGATTATATCAAGTTCACTACATTCACGGTTTCTCCAAAACCATTCGTAGCCCTCCGTCGTTTCACATGAATGGTCAATAGTATTCAAGCTGTGTTTGTTGGCCAAAGTCAAGGCATAGTGATTGGTAGCTATTGGGTATTCATGTGCAGCATAGATAGATGCGTTGGTTTGGAACAGTCGTACTGCCTTGTTGGCCAAAGTCAAGGGTAGGTACGGGTGGATTCAAATTAACCTGGAGAACGACGGGTAGAACTTGACATGTGACTTATGATTTGTTGGCCAAAGTCAAGGTCATAAGAGCATGGGGCAAAAATCCACATCGGGAGTTTCATAAGTACTGAAACTTGCTAGATTTGCATACCATTTGGAGTGTGATGATTCTGGTAGGATTCCTTCAGTTTCGTCACACGATGATATTTGGATCCCGATCCTACTGTGAGTATATGCTACTCCTCGGGAAATTTCTCACTAAACGATCAATGCTATAAACCTAGTAGGTGCCTAGAAAGGTGTTAGAGGGGTTACGCCCCCAGGGAAAAGAGGTTATTTAATTAAGGAACTTCGCGAAAGCGTTGGAAAACCTCCCTCGAAGTACCGACACTGGCCTGGCTGAACGGTTAAGCAAGTATTGTGCGGTGGGATTGATCCCGACTAATTCTTCCTTTATGGTTTGAGGAGGGATTCGAGAGACAGTGGGAGCCATCCTGTTTAGACAAATTAAAAACCACTCTAAACTTGCAAGAGCATCATGCTAAAGTGTTTCTTCTCTCTCCCCCTGCAGCGACCAAATCGAAATGACTGGACTTAAGTTACTTCTAGATAAAAACATACTGACAGGGCCAAACTACAAAGATTGGCTAAGGAATGTCAAAATGGCAATCACTTACGACAAGCTGGGGTATCTTCTTACCACCAAAGCTCCCCCCGTCCCAGGTCCCACCTCCAGCGTCGCGGATAAAGAAATCCGTAAGACTTAGGAGATTGATTGCGCGAAGGCCAGGTGCCTCGTGCTTGCCTCTATGGACAACGAACATCAGAGGAGACACGAGAATATGGACTTAGAATCCATATTTCTTCATACAAAAGAACTGTATGGAGAGCAGTCTCGTATCGCAAGATACGAAGTGTCGAAGAAGTTATTTTCGGCAAAGTTGGCCGTCGGATCATCGGTAGCGGACCACGTGCTTAAGATGATTGGCTACATTGAGGAGATCGCGGAACTTGGGACCACGTTGGAAAGTGAACTCTATACGGATTTAATTCTCCAGTCCCTTCCATCCACTTACGCCCAGTTTATACTGAACTTCAACTTACAAGAAAAAGAAGTTGAACTTTCAGAACTCCTCAACATGCTGAGGAGCGCAGAGGGCACCCTACAGAAAGGTAGGGAAACACCCGCTTTGTTTGTATGAGGATCTTCTTCTTCTAGGTCCAAGGCGAAAGCCAAGGGAAAGAGGAAGAAAGCCCCCGCCAAACCAAGGGGCGGTGTTAGTAAAGTGGGTACGAAGGGAAAAGAAATGGCAACAAAGATTGCGGGGAAGCTTGTGGGAAAGGAAGAGTGCTTCTATTGTCATAAGAGTGGACACTGGAAGAAAGATTGCAGGGCTTGGAAGGCCAGGACACAGGAACTGAAGCAGGTTGCGGCTTCAGCTTCAGGTATGTATGTTATTGAAAACTGTCTTTCTATAAACTCTACTTCCTGGGTATTGGATACCGGATCAGGATCACATATCTGTAATTCTTTGCAGGCGTTGAGAAACCGTAGGTTTTTGAAGGCAGGTGACATGACCCTCAGAGTTGCGAACGGAGCTAGCATGGATGCTAAAGCCGTGGGGGACTATCACCTAGGAATGTCAGATGGGCATGTTTTGGTTTTGCGTAATTGCTTTTTTGTACCCAACGCAACTTGTAATATCATTTCTGTATCTTTGGTTTCTAAAGAAGGTTATGAATTTGCGTTTGTAAGTAATGTTGTAAACATTCACCTTAATCAAGTTCTGATTGGGTCAGGTACACTGAGCAATGGTATATACGTATTAAACCAACCACAGATTTTCAATGTCCAGAATACACACAAAAGAAAGTCTCCAGATATCAATCAGGCTTTCTTATGGCATTGTAGACTGGGTCACATCAATGAGACACGGTTGACTAAGTTACATAAAGAAGGATACTTGGATCCGTTCGAGTATCAGTCTTATGCCACTTGTGAATCTTGTCTCATGGGAAAGATGACAAAGACTCCGTTCACTGGACACGGAGAAAGAGCGAGCGAGCTCTTGGGACTCGTACACAGCGACGTGTGCGGTCCAATGTCTTCACATGCGCGAAGCGGTTACTCTTACTTCATTACTTTTACGGATGATTTTTCAAGGTACGGTTATGTCTTCTTAATGAAACATAAGTCTGAAGCCTTTGAAAAGTTCCAGGAATATAAGAATGAAGTAGAGAAACAGACCGGCAAAAGTATCAAGATTCTAAGATCGGATCGAGGTGGAGAATACTTAAGTGCCGAGTTCCTGAATTATTTAAAAGAGAACGGAATTCTCTCTCAACTTACTCCTCCATACACGCCGCAACATAACGGTGTATCGGAGAGACGGAACCGAACCCTATTGGATATGGTACGGTCCATGATGAGTAACGCTGAGTTACCGCGATCATTCTGGGGGTATGCGCTAGAATCAGCTGCGTACCTTTTGAACCGAGTTCCTACTAAGACTGTGCCTACTACACCATATGAGATGTGGAGTGGGAAGAGACCATATCTTAAGCACATTAAGACATGGGGATGTCCAGCTTTTGTTAAAAAGCAGCATGCGGACAAGCTCGAGGCACGCTCAGTACAGTGCAAGTTCGTGGGATATCCAAAGAACTCCAAGGGATATTTCTTCTACTGCGAAGAGGAACAAAAAGTTCTTATTTCTCGTCATGCCTACTTCTTGGAAACTGAGTTTTTGGAAACCCAGATAAGTGGGAGCACAGTAGAACTGGAAGAAATTCCAGAACCACAAACCATTACTGAAAGCTTAGAGGAACCAGAGGGTTCGAAAGAACATGACATTCCTACGCCGCTCCGCAGGAGTAGTAGGCAGTCTCATCCGCCCGAGAGATACTACGGTTTTCTCATAGACGGGGATAGAGAGGATTGCATCATAGATTATGATGAGCCTACTAGCTTCCAGCAGGCCGTTCAGAGCGTTGACTCGGTAAAATGGCTGGATGCAATGCGGACCGAAATGGAGTCCATGTACACCAACAAAGTATGGACGTTGGACATTGCTCCAGACGGGGTAAAACCCGTAGGATGCAAGTGGATCTTCAAAAGGAAGATTGGTGTAGATGGACAGGTTGAGACCTATAAAGCTAGACTTATAGCAAAGGGTTTCCGTCAAAGACCTGGTTTGGACTATGACGAAACCTTTTCTCCAGTGGCTATGCTGAAATCCATTCGGATCCTTCTTGCCATTGCTGCCTTCCACGATTATGAGATTTGGCAGATGGACGTAAAAACCGCTTTTCTAAATGGAAATTTAGAGGAGTGTGTCTATATGGACCAGCCAGAGGGTTTCATTCAGAGTGGGAGCAGCGGAAAGGTGTGCAAGTTGCTTAAGTCCATCTATGGACTAAAGCAGGCATCGCGGAGTTGGAACATCTGTTTTGATGAGACGGTCAAGGAATTTGGCTTTATCAAAAATCCAGATGAACCATGCATCTATAGTAGATTTGTAGCGAGAACTGTAGTATTCCTCGTTTTATACATGGATGACATTCTCTTAATAGGAAATGACATTCCTATGCTACAATCTGTCCAGGGGTTCTTGTCACAAAGGTTCTCCATGAAAGACCTGGGTGATGCCTCATACATCCTGGGGATCCGGATCCATCGTGATAGATCCAAAAGGATATTAGGACTTTCACAGTCCAGGTACATCGACACCATACTGAAAAGATTCAGTATGGAAGATTCCAAGCGCGGTAACCTACCGGCTTGTCACGGGATCACCCTCTCTAAAGAGATGTCCCCCAAGACTGATTTGGAGAGGGATCGCATGTCTGTTATACCCTACGCTTCTGCGGTAGGCTCTATAATGTATGCGATGTTGTGTACCAGACCGGATGTAGCTTATGCACTGAGTGTGGTAAGCCGGTATCAGTCAAACCCTGGGGAGAAACACTGGATAGCGGTAAAGAACATTCTCAAGTACCTGAGAAGGACTAAGGAGATGTTCTTGGTGTATGGCGGAAAAGACCTCCAGATCGAGGCCTTTGCTGACTCCAGCTTCCAGAGTGACAAGGATGATTCCAAGTCCATGTCGGATTTTGTCTTTACCCTCAATGGAGGGGCGGTGTGTTGGAAGAGTTCCAAACAGGAAACCGTTGCAGACTCGACTATGGAAGTGGAATACATCGCTGCATCTGATGCGGCAAAAGAAGCTGTCTGGATGAGGAAGTTCTTGAAAGAACTTCAGGTGGTTCCGTCCATTGTTGACCCAATACCTCTGTATTGCGACAACAACGGGGCTATAGCTTTAGCAAAGGAACCCAGGTCCCATCAGAGATCCAGGCACATCTTGAGGCGGTATCACCTGATCAGGGAGATCGTGGATCGCAAGGAGATCGAGGTTCGGAGGGTTGCTTCAGAAGAAAACACTGCAGATCCATTCACCAAGGCACTGCCCCAGACTCAGTTCGAGCGGATGATCGAGATGATAGGTCTTCGATACGCCAGTACATGGCCTTAGTGCAAGTAGGAGATTGTTAGTGTATATGCCCTAGAGGCCATTACTGTATCATACTAGTTTGTATATTACTTAATGGAAGCTTGGGATATTCACCTTGTATAAACAATCTTTCTCAATATAGTAGTATGCTACTTGGTTTGTTTCTACTTCAATGTGTACATGTGTTTATTTTGCGATATCACCTATACGCATTAGTGGAGCCCTTAGGATCTTTGCTTGATTACCAGCGTTGTGATGGCAGTCACACTAGTGGGGGCTGGGTAATCTATAAGCACATCCTTATACAGGTCCCTAGTCGCAGGACTATCGAGACAGGGCATCGATACTCCGGAGTAGACTAGCGTATGCGCTTCTCATCCCAGTGTGGGAGATGGTCTGTCCCACAGCCATCAGTACGTCGTACTGGAGATAGTATACGGGTGCTCGTTGGGTTACGAGTACACTGGACAGGACTCGTCGGGAACTGACAGGTTGGTATTATACCTATCGTCAGTTATCAGTTCCCAGGTGACATGAGTACAGCTTAGTCCGCTGACTTGACACTGGCACTTCGCCTCGAGTGTGTTCCCACTGCATTTTGATCACTACCCTACCACGGCTCAAAGGAGTCGTGCAAACAGGTAATGGTTGGGTGCAGTCCCGAAGCACTTGGAGGCAGTGACGGTTAGACAGGATTCGTCTCTCCCGGTATTGGGGGTTGACATCGCGCTGTGTCTAGGAGAGCCATTACACGAGTAGTCCCTGGCCAGGGCAAGCGAGATATACTGGTAGGTTTCCAGTGTTATCTCAGGGTGTTTTGGGCTTCACTCCGACACGACTTGTACCGCTATTAGGGGACTGACGTTTTACCGCCCCCTAGGCCCGACATACGATGTATCAGACGAACAGACCGGACTGTACGGAGACTGTCACATTCAGACTCAGTAGGAGTTCAGATGGGGTTCACCTCGTCAGCCTTCTTGTCGGCTTCTACCTGGGGACCGTTACGCACAGCTAGTGCCACTTGCGGTCTGTGGTTAAACCCACTGCCAGCGTAGTGTCGAGTCTTTAGAGTCCCACACAGAGGGTATTCGCCTTTGGGCAAAACAGAGTAGAGGTCGCATGGTTTTGCGACAGGGTTCGTTCTCATCCGCGCACTTGTGCACGTTTGGAGTCCGGACGGATTATACTAGCAGGCTCTGGTTTGAGCCAGATACTGGTATATGTTTTGGGATTGCTTTTATCTCTCAATATTCTTGTTCCTCTGAAGGAGAATGCAGGTGTGTATGCACAGTTGTTTGAGGCGGAGGAAGAGGTCTTTCATTAGGGTTTCGGAACGGGTGCGTATGCACAGTTGACAGTTGTCTTTTTCCAAACCCTAATGGATTTATGAATTATTAATTAATAATAGTAATTAAAATGAAATTGTGTCATGGTTGATTTTGTTGACTTGTTGACCATGGTTGACTTGTTGACCATGGTTGAATGTTTGACCATCATCATTGCTTTGTAAGGATACTCCTTGATTCTAGCTTACATTCATTTAATGTAGTGATGGTAGTGGTCATTCCAAATACAACCATCAACTATTTCATTTTGTATTATTATTGTTAATTAGACATATCTTTTTCTTTTTGTTATGGTTGTAAGAAGAAAAAGAGCTCATTCTATCATATTCATTCTCTCTCCTCACTTCATCTTCTTCTTCCTCAAGCTCAAGGAGAATCCTTCTCATGTGTTGAGAATCCCTCTCCTTGAAAAGAAAACACCCCATAGATACACTCTACTCTCTCTAGGTTTCAAGGTTTAGCAAGCCGGAGATCCTAGTTCACTCAAAGTTCGAGAAAGAGCCCGAAGGTTGAACCCTCAGATGGATCTATCTTTGACGGAAGAAGGCGACGAGGAGAGAACCATCAGCCTCTACTAGGTTTCAAGAAGAAGGAGTTCAAGTTAAGGTATAACCACTTTGCCGAGTAGTTAACTCTCCTTTGCATGTTTGCTAGTTTAGTTTAGACACGATCCCGACTTATGTTAGTCCATGTTGCCCCATGCGCTAAAAATTTGATTTTTATACCGTTTCCGCCCCCCGTAAGAACCGGGGGTCGCAACGTGGACTTACATCAATAAACCCCTAGCCTACCCTAGGCTGGGGGGATCTGTAACGCGCCTGATAAGCGCGCGTGCATTCCCATCTCAATGGGGTGACGAAAAACACCCTACAATCTTAATAACCTCAAGATATGTAACCATTGTATATCCATATAGAATTAATGCACTAATTTAGATAGAACCAGATTCAATTGTCATGCAACTGTTTCCGGTGCATATCACTTAATGGAAAAAGGCCAATACAGTATTACTTATAATGGAGCACGTCCATGGATGAGTAACCTGTGAGAGAATCAAGTTCTCGATATTACTATAATGGAATACCTAGTATAAGTATCTACATATTCGATCACCTTGAAGAATCCCGATACTTCCAACGTATGGTTCTCTACTTTATTCTTATACTACAAATTTCTCAAAATCTTTTACCTTGCATTACTACGAATGCGTGTCTAAAACTAGGGAACTCATAGGTAATCCTGAATGAAGTAAGAGTACCAACCACTTGTCCCGAAGGACACTGGAAAACATACACCTCCATGTATAAGTCCCAAGAGTATACTAACTCAAATTCTGTGTCTTGTAAATTGAAAAGTGTATCTTGGTTAAGAATGTCTTACACCGTTATTCAACGCACCTTACCTTATCCTCATCCGATAAAGGTAAATGTTTACAACACAATTTTCAAAATGTATATCTCACTTTATAAAAATAAAGGTACATATATTTCATTTTAAAATCTGGTGCATAACAATGGTTATTTGAAATCAAATGTTTGCCGTCAGCCAAAAACCAGGCGATTTAATCCAATATCACCAATTATAATGAATTCCGATATTTAAGGATCAAATCGCCCATTTCCTAATATTCTACTCCTACTCATCATCTGTAACACCATACAGATATGAGATCCAAAACTGGTAAATACATACCCTAGAATTAGAATTGATTAGGAAAATAGTTCTCTATTACATGTACAGAGAAAAACTGAAATATGAAAATGTTTCATAAGGGATGGTCAGGTATTCCTAGTAATGCTCTTTCCATTATCTAGATTCATGACAATAGTCGCAATTTCCTTTGCCCTCACTTCAATCCCTTTATATGTCTCTACATCATACCTTCTGCACACCATTCTTAGGCTAATTGGTTTTCTTCCTTCCCTACCTTTCAGCACCAGCATGAGGTTTAGAAGATGACTATCCAATAAGCGTAAGAGGTGTACTATCTTAATACAAAGAGCTCTCGCAACCTGAGAGAAGAGACGACCGAATAATCATATTCAATTTCTTCAGAACCTGTGGCTATCCTCGACTGAAGCAACTTCTTCGAGTTCGTATGTAACTATATGATGGCCGTTCCAAGCAATATGATCATCGTAGCGATACGACGTGTTCTGAAGAAATGCAAAGGGTAAAGTAGGAGTGGCAGGGATATATACAACTTTGTCGTGAATCAAGACAAACCAAAGCTAAGGGTTTAAAAGGGTTCGGTCAAATTGGTTCATGAGTTTTTTTAAGGTAAGTCACGGGTCACAGTACCATAGAGAGAAAAGAAACACTCAGCGCGCACTCTGTCAAGATCATATTAGTTATCACTTTATTTGATCAGGATGGCTCCCACTATTTTCTCGAATTTTCCTTCAAACCCTAAAAGGAGAACTAGTCGGGATCATTCACACTTTACAAGTTCGCTAAACAGTTCATCCAGGTCAGTGTTATTACTCCGAGGGAGGTCCTCCGTGCTTTTGTACAGACCCAATTAATAACCTCATTTCCGCAGAGGCGTAACCTCGTTAACACTTTCTAAACACCTAATAGGTTAGCTAATTATGAAGTGAAAAATCTCTCGAGGAGTAATACATACTCATCAGTGGGAACCGGGACCCAACTATCATCATGTGATAACTTGACGGAATCCACTCAAGTCACCACACTTCAGAAGGTATGCACATGCCTGTCAAGTTTCCCGTATGTTTGAAACTCCCGATATGGTTTTTCCCCTAACGATTTATGACCTTGACTAGGTCAACATATCATAAGTCGCAAGTCAAGTTCAACCCGTCATTATCCTGATTGCGTTAGACCCACCTGCACAGACCCTTGACAAGGCTAATAAGGTCGAACGACTGTCCTAACCAATCCACATATTATGCGACAGAAAAGTATTACAGAGCTACCGCACACCATGCCTTGACAAGCTCAACAAACGCAGCACGAATACTAAGCAATACTAATCTGAAATTACGGAGGGCTATGGCTGGTTTTTGGCAAAAAACCTTTAACGTAATGAACTTGATATCGTTGAAAGAACTCGAGTGGCTTTGATATGGAGTGGTTTAAGCTTCGCATTTTAAAACTAGTAACATAAACTTTTTCTTAAGAGAGAACTCCCAATAAAGGGATCAAGGTTCTTCCCTGATATAATGAGGTGCAGGATATCCTAACCGAACACCTCTATGCAAAGCAAAAGAATATGACTGTGAGTTATGAAGAAAACCAAGTAGTTTTAAAATTTGTTCCGAAAACATCATTTAGATTTATTTTTCTTTCATTATATCGATAATGCGTTCCCATCATTTTATATTTCCAAGCCACAAAAGAAACAATCAAAATAACATGCTTTTTATATGCCATCCGCATTCGCCACGGGGCCCCGTCATGCACCGTTAGGTTACTTAGCTAACGGCAGAGCCAAAGCTGGACTAGCGCGGATGTAAAACATAAAGAATATATATATATATATATATATCAACATCGCAGGCAGATAATGGTCATCACAGCAGATAAAATCATTACAAGTATGCGAACAACAATATGGAACATCGGATAATCTAGGAGCCCCGCGTTTCATTTGAGACATAAATGAAACGCATCGTTCCCCGGCCGTATGGATAGCCAGTGCAATGAAGATCCAAGACCCCTACGAATGTGGCAAGTTACCCGCCAATCCCCGAAGTGAGGCATCCCTAATCAATAAAGTGAATGGGCCATCCAGCACTTCACGGAATCCGGTAACTTGAGCACTCCTCCATGGGTCAACCTATACCCCTTATGACTGCGGCGAATTGCCCGCCAATTCTAAAGTAAGGCCCCCCGGTCTCAACGCTATGAGATGCGGGCCCGTTGCCCTCTAGAAGCCGGCTATTCGACCACTCCTCCGCGGGGTAATCCTAGTACAGAAAAGAAAATATATACAATAGTGACAACGACCTCAACCCGATCGTGCCCCAATAAAAGAATATACAAACTAGAAGAAACATCAGTCCACATGTCAGACGCTCGCCCCGCAATAATCAATATACAAATGAATCTGAACTGTACATTAACATTTCGCACAAGGCTATCCATCATGACAATCCGTCTACAACATCAGTGCAACACAGAACATCAACGTGAATATCATGTTCGTAAACCCGTCTGAATGTACCGCTTTATGATATTCACGGTCGCAGAAACTAACATACGCAATGATACACACGAATTCAAAATTTCGATCGACTAAAGCTTTCCGTATTGGCCCTAAGTACAAACTGGTACTCAAACAATTCTGAGCCAAAACCATACATCTCAAAAATCACATCTCCAAGTTATAGAGCACCAGAAAAAAATTTGGGACCCAACGGCCAAAATAGCGACGCGGAACTGCCACAAAATGAAATTTTTTGCGGCGTTTCCGCGGCTAAATTTTGGCATCGTGTGTCCAAATTTTTTTTTGGCCACTTATATTGCTTGCACAGATTTTTAAAACATCCAGAATAATTTTTTGAACAACTTTGAAACTTGGACAGCGGGCATGCAAAATGGGAATGCGATTCGGAAAAACTCGTCGATCAAAATTCTAAACAAGTGCAAACTAGCTAGTTAAGGTTTATGGTGGCTCTGATACCATGTTGGGATCTGGCGCCCGCGCCGCAGAGGCCGCGGCTGAGGCGGAAGCGAAAAACAAAAATTCTTGCGAGCACCGAAGTCCCGTAAAACCAGGGATACAAACCCATAGACCTAAACTAGCTATTCTACGAGTTTAAGGGGTTGAGAAATACAACTTTTTTCGCGTGTCCACCCAATTTTGGAAGACCCCTCCAAGCTCGTAGCCGCCGTGAACGCGCTTGAGTATCGACCACCCTTGCCGAAGACGATCCACCTGAAGGAACGCGGAGGAGGCTCTAACCGACGGTCCAAAGTTGCTAAGTTTGGATGGTCGATGATGCAGGAATACTCCACTAAATTTTTCTCTCTAGGATCTTTCTCAAAAATAGGAGCAAGAAGAAGAAGGAGGAGGAGGAGGTTGAAGCATGGAGCTCACCATGAGCCATGGAGCTCAAGTCAATAATAAGAAAAATAATCATCAAGTCTTCAAGTGAAAAGCCATGGCTACAAATAATCAAACATGCACAAAATAGTGCAACCAAATGAGAAGTCATTTTTAAAATGAAGCCATGCTTTTCAATCATGTTTAGACCCATGCTTCAATATCTCGACCTTTACACCTGATTATCCTTTTAATTTTCTAAATAGAAAATAAAATATGAGGTCATCTTCTTCTAGAAGCATTGCCGCATAAATACGGAATACTTCACCTGATATATGTATCGCTATATATACGCATATCCGTATAAAAATACGGATAGCACCAAAGAGAAAAAAATAAATAGTGAAAAATAATACTAAAATACATGTATCGAAATACAAATATAAATTATTAAATCAAAACATAATTCAATAATCGAGCTTAATCCTAAGCCGGCTAGTATTATCAACTGTCCGATTAAAGTCTGTATACTGCATACACGTATTTAATAAGACCCCTTCACGTACCACCGTACGACTCCTATATCTGTCGCCTGAAACTGTAAAACCCTCTGTGTGGGACTTTAAAGACTCGACAATACGCTGACAGTGGGTTTAACCATAAGCACGTCGGCGGCACTAGCTGTATGTAATGGCTACCCAGGTACTTGTCGAAAGGAGGTCTACAATCAAGTGCGCCCTTACCCTACTGAGCCAGAATGTGACAAACTCCATACAGTCCGGTCTCTTCGTCAAAGAGTATTGCATATCGGGTCTAGGGGGTGGATAACGTCAGACCCCTACTAACCGGATAAGTCATGTCTGAGTCTAGCTCATCACCAACTGAGATACCACTGATCAACTATCAGTAAATCTCCCCCACAGTGGCCATAAATTTATGGTGATAGCCAACTGAACACAGCCCGACATCAACTCCTAATACCAGGAGAGAGGAATCCCTGACAGTCGACCACTGCCACCATTTGGCTCGGGACTGTACCCAACTAAAACCTGTTTGCACGACGCCTTTAAGCCGTGGTAAGGTAGTAATCAAAGTACAGAGGGAACTCACATGAGAGAAATGACGACTTCAGGTCAAAGGACTAAGCTGTACTCATGCTACCTGAGAACTTCCATCTGACGATACGTATAATACCATCTAGAAGTTCTCGGTGAGTCCGTCCAGTGTACTCACCTCCAGTGAGCACCTGTATACTATCTTAGGTGACACAACACCAATGGCTTGTGAGACCGGCCACCGCCCCTCGTTGGGGTCTCGAAGCGTATACACTAGTCTACTCCGGAATATCGATGCCCGGTCTCGATACTTCCACGACTAGGGACATTTAAGGATATGCTTATAAACCACCCAGCTCTCACGTATATGATCGCCATCATAATACTGGTAGTCAAGCAAGAATCCTACGGGCTTCATCATTATGCATTAGCGACACCTAATAATGTGTACATATCAATAATTAAGACAAACCAAGTAGCATACTATCATTTCAAGTAAGATTGTTCTACCTGTATAGGTCCTCCCTCAATTATCATAATCGCGTGCCTGCAATTACAATAATTGTCTTGAGGGCACTATATCCAACAACAATATGGAGCATCATAGTGATACGAAGTGTTCTGAAGAAATTCAAGGAGTAAAGAAACAGTGGCAGGGATATGTGCAACTTTGTCGTAAATCATGACAATCCGAAGCCCAAGGGTGTAAGAAGGATCGGTTAACTTGGTTCATGAGTCTTTAAGGTAAGTTATGGGTCATTGTACCAGAGAGAGAGAGAGAGAAAAGAAACATTCAGCGTGCACTCTATCAAGATTAGATTGGTTTTCACTTTATCTAATCAGGATGGTTCATACCGTTTCTTCGAATTCTCCTTCAAACCCTAAAATGAGAACTAGTCGGGATCATTTACACTTTACAAGTTTTCTAACCGTTCATCCAGGCCAGTGTTGGTACTTCGAGAGAGGCCCCCCGTGCTTTCGCACGGACCCAATTAATAACCCCTTTTCCGTAGAGGCGTAATCTCGTTAACACTTTCTAGACATCTAATAGGTTAGCTAATTGTGAAGTAAAAAATCTCTCGAGAAGTAATACATACTCATCAGTGAGAATCGAGACCCAACTATCATTGTGTGATAATTTTGATGGAAGCCGACCAAAATTACCACACTCCAGAAAGTATGCACATGCCTGGCAAGTTTCCCGTATATTTGAAACACCCGATATGGTTTTTGCTTCAAGCGTCTTATGACCTTGACGAAGGTCATCAAATCATAAGTTGTAAGTCAAATTCTACTCGTCATTGTCCTGATTAATCTAAACCCACCCGTACTCGCCCTTGACGAAGGCCAACAAGGCTGTACGACTGATCTAAATTAATGCATCTCTATACTGCAGAAAAGTAACACATAGGTACTATACACTATGCCTTGATGAAGACCAACAAACATAACATGAATACTAGGCGCTACCTGTCTAAAATGACGGAGAGCTATTGCTGGTATTTGGCGAAAAACCTTTAATGTAATGAACTTGATATAGTTGAAGGAACTCGAGTGGCTTTGAAATGGAGTGGATTAAGCTCTGCTATTTAAAACTAGTAACATAAACATTTTCTTTAGAGCGAACTCCTAGTGAAGGGATCAAGACTCTTCCGTCATAGAATAAGGTGCGGGATATTCCTAACCAAATATCTCTATGCAAAGCAAAAGAACACGACTATGATTTTTGAAGAAAACCGAGTAGTTTTAAAATTGGTTCCGACAACATCATTTAGTTTTATTTTCCTTGCATTATTCAGATAATACGTTCCCATCATTTTAAATTTCCAATCCACAAAAGAAACAGCCAAAATAACATGATTTTTATATGTCATCCGCATTCGCCGCGGGGCCCCGTCATGTACCGTTAGGTTACTTAACTAAAGACAGAACGGGGGCAGGACTATTATGGATGCAAAACATATAGAAGCATCTACTAAATATATAATATATATATATATATATCAATATCGTAGGATGATAATAGTCATCACGGGCAGATAAAAATCATCACAAGCATGCGAACAATAATACGGTATAATAGATAATCTAGAAGCCCCACATTTCATTTGAGCCATAAATGAGACGCGATGTTCCCCGGTCGTGTGGATAGCCAGTGCAATAAATAACCTAGACCCCTACGAGTGCGGCAAGTTACCTTCCAATTCTCGAAATGAGGCAACCCCAATCAATAAAGTGAATGGGCTACCCAGCACTTCACGGAATCCGGTTGCTTGAGCACCGCTCCATGAGTCAACCTATACCCCTTACGAGTGCGGCGAATAGCCCGTCAATTGTAGAGTAAGGCCCCCTGGTCTCAACGCCAAGAGATGCGTCCCGTTGCCCTCTAGAACCCGGCTATTCGAGCACTCTTCCATGGTGTAATCCTAGTACAAAAAAGAAAATATATATACAACGGTGACATCGACCTCAATCCGGTCGTGCCCCAATAAAAAAATATACAAACTTGCAGAAACGACAGTCCACATATCGGACGCTCGCCCCGCAATAATGAATATAAAAATAAATCTGAAATGTACATTTAATATTGCACACAAGGCTATCCATCATGACAATCCATCCATAACATCAGTGCAACACATAACATCAACGTGAATATCATGTTCGTAAACCCATCTGATTGTACATATAGCAACCGGTCGAATTGTACCGCGCTATGATATTCACGGTCGCAGAAACTAACAAATGCACTGAAAACGATGAATTCAAAATTTTGATCGACTAAAACTTTCCGCATTGGCCCCAAGCACAAACCAGTACTCAAACAGATCTGGGCCAAAACCAAACATCCCAAAAATCATATTTCCATATAATAGAGCACCTGAAGAAATTTGGGGCACAACAGCTCCAAGATGACCGCGGAACCGCGTCCAAATGCCATGACAGGCGACAGTTCCACGGCCAAAACTGGGGTACTTGTGCTCTAATTTCTTCATGGCCTCTAATATTGGCTGCACATAATTTTAAGGAAATTAGAACAATTTTTTCAACAACATTAAAATTTGAACAGCGTGCATGCATTTGGAAATGCGATTCAGAAAAATCTGACGATCGAAATTCTCAATAAGTGCAAAATAGCTAGTTAAGCTTTATGGAGTGGCTCTGATACTATGTTGTACCGAACTCACGTAACACCCAGGATACAGTCCAATAACCTAAACTAGCTATCTAAGAGTGTAAGGTTGAGAAACTACATCCTTTATTGTGTGTCCACCCAATTGTGGAAGATCCCTCCAAACTTATAGCCGCCGGGATCGCGCTTGAAAATCGACCACCATCGCTAAAGACGATCCACCCGAGGGAAACCGGAGGAGGCTTTAACCAATGATCCAAACTTGCTTGGTGAGCATGATCGGTGATGTAGAAATATTTCACTAAAAGTTTCTCTCTAGAATCCATGCTCAAGTGAGAGCAAGAAAAAGATGGAGAAGAGAAGAAGGAGGTTGCTTATGCTTGCAACCATGAAGCATGCTCACTAGAGTAAATGAAATATAAAGTCATCAAGTGTAGAAAGTGAATATCTTCCTTTTTTACAACCACGCATCAATAGTGCATCCAAATGATTTTATCATTTTAAAAACAAAGCCATACCTCTCTACATGTTTGCACCCATGCCTCATGCACCTCCTTTCCACCTCATTACCATTTAATTTTCTAAATAAAAAATCAAATATGAGGTGTTCTTCTTCTAGAAGCATTCCCGTATAAATACGGAATACTTCACCCGGTATATATATCGCTACATACACGTGTATCCGTATAAAAATACAGATAGTACCAAAGAGAGAAAATGAATAGTGAATAATAATACTAAAATATATGTATCAAAATACATATATAAATTATTAAATCAAATCCTGATTTAATAATCCGGTTTAATCTTAAACCGGCTAGTATTATCAATCGCCCGATTAAAGCCCGTGTATCTCGTACACGTATTTAATCGAACCCCTGCACGTACCAACGTACGGCTCCTACATCTGTCTCCTGAACCAGGAAAACCCTCTGTATGTGACTCTTAAGACTCGACAATACGCTGGCAGTGGGTTTAACCACAAGCACATCAGCGACACTAGCTGTACGTAACGGCCACCCAGGTACTTGTCGAAATGGGGGTCGACAATCAAGTACGTCCTTACCCTACTGAGCCTGAATGTGACAATCTTCGTACAGTCCGGTCTCTTTATCAAAGAGTATCGCATATCGGGCGTAAAGTGTGGATAACGTCAGTGTAACATTTTAAAAAAATAAATAAATAAATAAATGAAATCCTTTAGGTGATTTTTCTGATAATCGGTAAAATAAATTATATTTTCCGTAAAACTTAACTACAATTATTTTTCATTATAGACTTAAATACATCTATTTTAACTATGTAATTGCTAGTTTAATTAAATATTTTTCCTTAATTAACTATTTTAACTATTATTATAAGTTTTCATTTACACTTTTAGTCCTACATGTAGCATGTTCTAGAATTTTATAGTAGGAATTATAAAAAAATAAAAAATTTAAAAAATAAAAATAAATAAAGAATATAGAAATGAGGAAGGGTGTTTAATAATTAAGGTATGGGGAGTGTTGACTAGAAAATTCCTCACACTTTTTCCCTCACTCCTTCTTCTAATGCTCTGGCCGAGCACAATTGGAAGCCCCCCTTCTCTTTTCTTCATCTCAAACCCCACAAAACATTCACATAAGGAAAAAAAAGAAAAAAAAATTTAAATAGGAAATTGATGTGAATTGCATTTAATGAACTTGGGGGACTTTTTAACTAGAAGCATCCACACACTTCTCACCCCTCCCCCAAACTCCCCTTGGCCGAGCTTCTCACTGCAGTGAGCCCTCCCTTTTTCCCACTCATTTCTTCACCCAAATTCATCACATATCCATCAAAAAAAATCCAAACCCCTTCCCCTTTCCCTTATAGTTGTTCGATCCTGCCGAAGCTTGGATCGATCGAGATCCATGAGGTCTGGTCGTCGAATCTCGACGCGGAGTTCGCCCTCATCCGAGACATCATCGACGAATCCAAGGACCACCAATTCTTAGGGCTCTTTCTTGATCCGAACGAGATCGCCGTTGAGAAGCCGGATCCGATCATCTCGCGAGCAGGATGCTAAATTTGAAGCCGCGGAGAAAGGCGAATCCCCTTCACAAGGTACCCCTGATCCTTCGTCCCCATCACTGCCGACCCCCACGCTGTCGTCGTCCTCCGGATCGCCTCGTCGAGGCAAGAAGTGGTGACATAACAGCAGCAGCAGCAGCAGCACCGCAGCAGCAACACCAGCACCACCACCAGCAGCACCAGCAGCAAGGCAATGGTGGAGCTCAGCCATTTTGCAAATGCTGCAGAGTCTTCGCGATGACTTCTTGACTTCAGATGAAGATGATGCATCAGAGAGAGACAGAGGTAGGGACAGTGTGATCTTGATCAACCCGTTCAACCAAGCAATAATTCTTCCAGGCACTTTTGATTCGGAAAATTCAGAAGGCAATGAAACAAATATCGGCGGGCCTTTGGGTGATTATTTTATCGGTCTGGGTCTTGATATGCTACTACAGCATCTGGCGGAGAACTACCCGAACCGATATGGAACTCCTCTAGCTAAGAAAGAGGTGGTCGATGCTATGCCGGATGTCAAAGTTGAGGAGAATCTAAATTGTTCGGTTTGTTTGGATGATTTCGAGATTGGGAGTGAAGCTAGGGAGATACAGTGCAAGCATAAGTTTCATACTGAATGCATATTGCCTTGGCTTGAGATTCATAGCTCATGTCTAGTGTATAGGTTTCAGATCGTTGTTGATGAATCGAAGGTTTCAAATAGGGCAAGTTTCAGTGGGTTGTTTGGGCCTCGAAATGGGATTAATCCTTTGTCATCGACTTCGACATCCGGAAGCAATTCTCATGAGGAGGAGAATTGAAGGGTTTCTTTTTACTGCTGCTTTCCTCCAGCTTTTATGAAGTTATCATGATCGAATGCTGAGGCGTCGGACGTGGCGCAGTAAGACAAACGGAGACCGGATCGGTTTAGCCGAGGCGTCCCGGTGAGTAGATGTATACATCTATGGGGGGATCGTCTGGATGGAGCGAGGCGCCCGACGGTTTAGTATTATTTAAAATATTTACTTTATATGCGAATTTCCTAGTTAGCCATCTCATTGTAGGGCATCTTTATATATATATATATATATATATATATATATATATGCGACATCGTATTATAGGACACTTGCACCATTACCATTGGTTTCTGCCGCACGTGCACTATTTATGCGAACACTCACGCCATTGGTAATTTCTATGTCATGAACACTATAGAACCTGCTTAGATTAGTATCGAAATTATTCGCATCATACATGATATTTAAACTGGTTGTTGCATTTTCCATCTCATCAAGATTAACACTAAGGATTGCTAGTCGTACATATATCGCATTTCATCATCATTCATACATAGTTTTCTAGTTATAATCGCATTTCATGACATGGATATCATTCATTTTCCTACATAATCATGTATTGTGATTCCTTTTGAGGATTTCCGTATTGATGAGATTTCTAGATTTTAAAGTAACCTCCAAGTTACGTACTTAATTCGTTAAAATAAACATAAAACCCTTCCATCTCCCTGCGAACGACCCATACTCATCTCGGCTCGCTACACACGACACCGTTTTGATCGCGGTTACTTTAAAACTAAAAACGACACGAAAAATTTTTACCAACCAAATGGCGTCGTTTCCGGGGAGACAGTAACGTTTTTATACTTATATTCTCGGATTAATTTGTGAATATTTTTTGTATAAAACAAAATAACTTTCTTAAAAATCAACAAAAACATAAAAATTTCAAAAACCAACACGGGAACTAAATTTGTGACATTTGTTCTTTGAAAATTTGATTTGCTAACACTCTATGATTAAACATGAAAATCAAAGTATAATAGTGGCATACTAGGATAACACAGAGCACCCACACAAAATTTGAACACCTAATTTGTAAAATCGCCAGCCAGTTTCCTTAACATTCCCGCTACCGGCTGTTTTATAGGAAGGGTTTGAAAATTTTCTTTTTGGGTTTGCTCCAGGGTTCTGTTTGTACTCCATTTTTATTATTTGATTTTCAAAATTTCTTGTATGCAGAACTTTGGCTATCCATATCGCTTTCTAGCTTAAATATCCGTATTTTTCGACATTTGCAGATTTTAACGGATTGACGAACAACAATCGTGCAGAACACGATGCGTTTTCAAATTCAAGGTGATAGAACACTACAGTGCTAAAGATCCGGATAGTTTGATCCACGCAAGTGAACCATTCAAGCATTCGGAGACGATTTCAACAAGAGTTTCTTAACTCGACAAATTTCAGTGCGTATTTTTCTAAAACACCTTTTTTCTCAAATCCGACGCTCTAATATTCATGTCTTTTATAGGATTCTTTGCAATTTTCCGTAAATAGACAAAGAAAAACTAACTGTATTTGTTGCAGTGCCGCGCTTAAACAAAAAACGATTGTTTGATGATTGTGAAAACCATATTTTGAATTGCACATTGTATTGTTAATACGAACTTTAAGGGGCTATAACACCAATTCAGATTGGGTGGGGATTTCATCACCCTTCCTAATACCCCGGAAATCACTAATTGGATAAGCATCGCCTTAAGCTTAATTAAAAAATACCTAGACTCGGCCAATTAAGGACTTATCGCGTTCAATAGGATAGAGGAAGGTTGTGGGTATTCGGTCTTTTATCTAAACGTGGCTTTTGTGGTGCCTAGGCTAGACAAGTGAGGAGGTAATTTTAAAAGGCCCGTATCACGGTGATTCATGAGCGAAAAAACCTCCTTACCTCACTTGTGCTTACCTGGCCACAATTGGCTGTGAAGAGACGATTTGAGGGTTATCTTATAACTTGTCACTTTGGAACAGTTAGGAGCAGGTCTAGTTGGACTTCAGAGGACCCTAGTTCTAGGTATTGATTGCGCATTTGCTTTTGTGCAGTTATGATTGTGTATGTTTGTTTTGCGACCGTCATTTTTACATTCTGTCAAAATAGAACATAAATTTGGCTTTTTGCCACACTTCACTTTCGCCAAACACTTTTCTCCATTGACGTTTTCTTACCCCCACCTTCTATGCTTTGACTACACTAAACTCTTTTTGTGTATGTCCGCTTGGACTCGGGTCCCTAGTGCCTGTTTAGTCCGCATTTCGTTAGTTGCTACTGACTTAGAAGTCGAAACTCCTTCCACGCCCCTTTCACCTTTATCTTTACCGGTCAACTCCGACGTTGACCGTGATTTTGTCCATAGTTCCTCACCTTCACTTTCACCAAGCTCTTCTTCCGAGAAGTTAGGACTTCCTCCTAACATCACTTTAACTACTACGAAAATCATTCCACTGCCACTTAGTGCGAATAACCCAACACCTCTTGTTGCAGCGCCACAACGAATTGCGCTTCAAGATCGTTTCTACCCAACACGCGCTGCGCTTCCCACTTATCTTTCTCTTCCATCAGCCAATAGGGAAAACTTCGAGATTAAGCCCCACTTCATCAATACGCTGCCTAAGTTTCATGGGCTTAAATCTGAAGATGCCTATATTTTCATAAATAAATTCTAAAATGTGTGCGCGATGATGAAGATAACCAACTGTTTGATGATGTTATATGACTACGTGTTATACCTTACACTCTTTATGATCTTGCAGAAAAGTGGTTGTATAGTACCGCATCGCATTCGATAACCAGTTGGGACGAATTTGTGAATGCATTTCTGAAGAAATTCTACCCAAATCACTAAACCGCTAGGATCCGAAATGAGATAAACCAATTCACCCAGGTTCCAACCAAACCTTTTTGGAAGTGTTTTGACCGGTAGAAGGACCTCCTTATTCAGTGTCCTCGTCACGGTATTGAGAAATGACAATTTTTCCAAACTTTATGCGAGAGCCTGAATCCAGCAACTAAGAAGTTGATGAAAACCATTTGTCAAGCCGACTTCCTATCCAAATCCGACGAGGGCACTTGGAAATTCTTCGATGATCTTCCGGAGCAAACGCTACAATGGGAGAGCACCAGACCGAATGCTTCATCTTCTTCTAATTCTTCTTCTGATTAGTCTAGAGCAGGCGTTCACTAGCTCGATATCTCTATTTCAATGATAGCCAAAATGGCTGCAATCACGAGAAAATTTAAGGCGATTGAAAGCAAATCTTCATCTCCTTCTCCTAGCCCTGTGGCTTCCCTTCGCACCATTTGTGCTTGTTATTTAGATCCATCTCAGTTGACTGAAGAGTGTCCTTACAATCCACCATCTCAAGGACAGGCTCAGGTTAATACTGCATTTCAGCAAATACCAAGAAATGATCCATACTCTTCCACGTATAACTCTGATTGGAGGAACTACCCTAATTTCGCCTAAAACCAGAACCAGAACCAGAACCAGTTCCAAGGCCGGA
Organism: Agapanthus africanus; assembly: GCA_030015575.1. Classification (NCBI taxonomy): domain Eukaryota; kingdom Viridiplantae; phylum Streptophyta; class Magnoliopsida; order Asparagales; family Amaryllidaceae; genus Agapanthus; species Agapanthus africanus. The sequence goes on along the minus strand of JASDDO010000019.1, from coordinate 813,043,316 downwards.
ACAACTTTCAGAGGGACCCTCCACAACAGCAACAAGCTCAACAACAATTTCAGCAATCTTTCCAACCCTAACCTTTTCAAAATCCGACGAACAACTTTGCACCTTACAACAAATCTTTTTCTCAAAATAACAACTTTGTTCTATCCAATAACGATAAGGTTTTTTTGCTAGAACGGAATCTTGATGCTTTTGTGAAGCAATCAACTCAATCCACCGTGAACATTGAATCTTCTATTCAATCACTTGTGTAACACACAGCTTCTCATGGACAGAGCATTAAAACCATCAAGATCTAGATTGCACAGCTGAACGCGGTATTGAGCGAGCGAGAGAGAGGAAAACTTTCATCTCAACCATTATCCAATCTTGGTCATCCATATAATGCACTTGTTGTTCTCGAACAACAAAGTCATAATGTGACTGCCATGACAATGCTGAAATCAGAAAGAATGCTGAACAACAATATCGGCGAATGGAATGATAATGATGACGATACTCCGGCTTCTTCTTCTTCTTTTGAGACATTCTCCATTCTTCACAGGGCTCTTCTTCAAAAACTGCTGTTTTGGACGGACCCATCTCTACTCCACTCAAACTCCAGTTTTGGGTTCTATTCCAACTCCACAATCTCCTCCATAAATATTAGACTCAACCAATTTAAACAAAGCCCCATTTTCAAACCAGTTGAGATCTAATAAACAAAGTCCACAAATGGAGAAGGTTGTGGAGTTGTTCAAACAGGTTAACATAAACATTCCCCTCTTAGATGCAATCCAACAAGTCCCCTCTTATACGAAAATCTTGAAAGATTTGTGCACTAAGAAGAGAAAATCTCAGGTACCGAAGAAAGTTTTCTTGGTAAGTAATGTGAGTGATGCTCTTACCCAAGATTTACCAAAAAAACGGAAGGACCTTGGTTGTCCTACGATTTCAATTACCATTAGGAATAAGAACATCAATTTCGTTCTTTTGGATCTCGGAGCCAGTGTTAACCTTCTTCCTTATTTAGTTTATGAGCAACTCGGTGTAGGAGAACTGAAACCTACATATTGTACTCTTCAAATGGTTGACCGATTTATCACCCATCCTAGGGTGAGCTAGAGGATGTTTTCATTAAGGTTGGGAACTTCATATTCCCCATTGATTTCATTGTTTTAGATACACAACCTGTAGTCAACCCCCGGAATCAAATTTCGGGTATTCTCGGTCGCCCATTCCTTGCAACCTCAAATACGGTGATCAAATGTCGAAATGGTTCCATGAACCTATCTTTTGGTAACATGACAATTGAACTCCACATTTCAGGTTAGGAAATTAGCCACCCGAACCGAACGCTCATATATTGAATATCTGTTCCATTCAGGAGATCGCCTCCGAAAATTGTGAATTTGAAGAATTTCTGTTTGATTATAGTGATTTTGACACCACTGGTGCACGTTCCTCTTTAAACCTATTGCTTCCGACTACGACAAAGAATACGAGTTTTTTGAATGATCTTGACATATCACCACCCGAGTTGGAATCTTTTCAATTTTTTGATGAGTTAGTTGAATTATCCGACTCTGTTGCCTACACTCACTTTGAGCCCCTCTTGGAATCCTTTGAGTTCGAGACATATTCCCCTATCTTACCTTCAGTTGTTTCTCTTCCGACGCTCAAACTCAAGCCGCTGCTGCTTCACCTCAAGTATGCTTACTTAGGTAAAAACGAGACTCTCCCGGTAATCATTTCGGCTTCTCTAATTCTAGAGCAAGAGAAAGCCCTGCTTTCGGTCTGTTTTCCCTGCATTGATCAGAATCAACGCAGTCCTATCAATTAATCACACCACAAAAGAACAAAAATATGATGTACGTATATGCCATCCGCATTCTCCATTAGGCCCTGTCATCACCCGTTAGGTTACTTAACAACAGAGTGGGGGCTGGACTAGCGCGGGTGCAAAACATATACAACATCTACTAGTATATATATAACAATATATAATAATCGCTTCAGGCATGATAAATGCAGCATCACAGAAAAGAGATAAGCATCACAGAACAATACAGATAATCTGGGAGCCCCGGGTTTCCTTTGAGCAGCAACTAAATCCCGACGTTCCTCGGGTCGTGTGGATAGCCTGTGCAATGAAGACCTAGACCCCTACGAGTGCGACAAGTTACCCGCCAAAACCAGAAGTGAGGCAGCCCTCTTCATCAAAGTGAATGGGCCACCCGACACTTCATGGAATACGGTAACTTGAGCACCCCTCCTTGGGTCAACCTGTACCCCGTACGAGTGCGGTGAATAATCCGCCAATTCTAGAGTGAGGGGCAGGCCCGTTGCCGTCTAGAACCCGGCTATCCGTGCACTGCACCGCGGGGTAATCCTAGAATATAAAAGAAAATAAGTACGACGGTGACATCGACCTCAACCCGGTCGTGTCCCAAATAAATAAAATACAAACAGGCAGTGACGGAAGTCCACATGTCGGACGCTCGCCCCGCGATATCAAATGTAAAAATAAAACTAAACTGCACTAACACTACACCCAGGCTATCCACCACGACGATCCAGCCAACACACAACACAATACAGAACATCAACGTGAATGTCACGTTCGCAAACCCGTCTAAAAAAACTATAGCAATTAGATAAGTTGTACCGCTCTAATAATATTCACGGTCATAGATAGTAATGTATGTACTGTAAACTACAGCATTAGAATTCCACACGCAATTATCAAACCAAACCAATTTCCAAAACCATGGAAAAAAACAGTGAGCTAAAGCTCCAAAAACCGACCGTTTAAAGTCAATTCGGAAGTCCGAATCAAAATGAAATGTGCCCGAAGCATCGCGGGCAGTTATAGCACGAAATTAATTTCGATTCGGGGGGCCTAGAGGGGGTACCCCACCCCCGAGGCCACCACGAGGTGGCCAGGGGGTGAGGCTGACTCGAAACTGCCCAAGGTGGGGCAGTTTCGGGTCCCCACCGCCAAGACCACCTTGTGGTTGTCTTGGGGAATGGGCCCTGTTCATATCAGAATTTTGCATTATTATATCGCCCATTTTTAATCACATTACAAATAAATAGGTGCTGTAACAACCCTAATTTTTCTATACAATTTTTTTTTAAAAATCCATAAAAGGGTATTTTAGCCTGAGCACTAGATATAAGTAATTATTTTGCTTTTTAATTTCAAGTTAAAAGAATGTAAGAACTCCATTTTTAGTGTACAAAAATTTGCTTTAAAATTAATATATACTTGAGGTATTTACATTTCTGTGGCTATTTTAAGTAATTAAATAGCTCCATAATTACAAGAAGGAGCTTGTAGCTCATTGGTAATACCTTGCACTGCTGAACCAAGCCACCAGAGTTCAAATCCCATACCCCACATTATTTTGTTTTGAAATTTTTAGAATACCAACAGTCAACACGTGATAAATCCTAAAAACCCTACTACACCCAATAAAGTAAATGTTCTAGAAGCTACACCAGAAGACTCCCCACCTCCCAACCCATCGACTCGGCCCGACTCGGCCAAGTCGACCGGCGGACCGGCCGACTCGGGCCATCGCCGCCGGCCGGACTCAGCTGGACGGCCGAGTCCCCAACTGAAAAGTTGGGTCTCTTGGCCTCCCCTACCCCCCTGCACACCCTATTTATTTAGATCGGTTCCAGAGAAGCCATAAAATCCCTTTTACTCCATTTTTAATCCATTTTAACATATTTTTACATTTATTTAAATTAAAACCCTTCATCTACCCTAACCCTAACCTAACCCTATAAATACCAACCTTACACACTACCCCTCACCCCAAACTCTGAGCTAACTCTCAAGAATTTTCAAGAAAACTTGTGTACTTTGAAAACGAGCAAGAAGCGAAGCTATGGCGAATTTTTCGACGAACTTCCGACGACCATCCTAGGAGCTCCCGGCGACAAAACTGTAAGTCAATGTTGTTAGTTATGTATATGCCCTAGAGGCCATTGTTGTACATATGATGTATATTATAATGGATGCTTGGTTATATATAGAGAAGACTTTCTTGCTCGTCATGATAGTATGCTATTTGGTTTCACTTAATCTTAACATGTTGACTTGTATTGGTTTACTGTTTTACTCTCACATGTTGATAAAGCCCTTAGGATCTGTACTCGACTACTGGGACTATGATGAGATCATACTAGTGGGGCCGCGGTAGTCGATGAGTACATCCTATAACTGTTCCTAGTCGAGGGTATATCGAGACAGGGCATCGATACACCAGAGTAAACTAGCGTATACGCATCTTGACCCATATGATGGGCGATGGATGATCCCATATCCATCGGTGTTAGACATCAGAGATGGTGTACGGATGCTCAGTGGAGACTGGGTACACTGGACGGACTCGCTGAGAACTCCCAGATGGTGTTATACCACACGTCAGATGGCAGTTCTCCGGTGACACTGGTACAGGGTAGTCTGTAGACCCGAGATCGTCATGGAGTCTTGTGTGATTCCCACTGTGCTTTGATTTCCACCTTACCACGTCCAAGAGGGCGTGCAAAATGGTGGCTTTTGGGTACAGTCCCGAATCACATGGAGGCAATGAGCGATAGGAGGGGATTCGTCTCTCCCGGTATAGGGAGTTGATGTTGTGCTGTGTTCGATTGGCTATAACTGGAAGTCCCTGGCCAGGGCTGATATAGAGATTTACTGGTAAGTGTTACTAGTAGTTTCTCGACCCGTTATGAGCCACACATCGACACGACTTATCGGTTACTAGGGTCTGACGTATACCACCCCTAGACTTGATATGCGACATATCAAACGAACAGACCGGACTGTACGGGAGTGTTACTGGTTGGATTCACAGGAGAACGCACAGGCTAGCTTGTTGATCTTCTGATCGCTCAATACCTGGGTGGCTGTTACGTTTAGCTGACCGCTTGCAGCTTGTGGGTGTTTGATATGATCATCACCTGCTACCGGCGTATTGACGATTCTTTAGAGTCCTACACAGAGGTTTCTTGGCTCAGGCGAAATGGAGTAGTGGCGCATATGTGATATGCGCAGGAGCGTGAATAATGCGATATGGGATACCGTATTATATTCTCGCGATATATGGATATGAACCGGGTCATCGGATCAAGTGTTGATTCGATGAATCGGTACATGATATATTAGTCGGTAATATTCGATATAGCCGGATCGTCGAATCAAGTGTTGATTCGATGATTTAATGTATTATAATATATATGATATATTGTATTACATTATCTAATATTGGCTCGCTTTATTATTTCATTTTCTCAGTGGATGATACATTGATATATATGCGATATATGTTAATTGTATTATTTTCTTTTGTTGCAAATATATAATATATATGTGATATATATTATTGTGACATGATATGATTAATTGTTAAACATGTTTAAGGATGATTAATTGAGGTTAAGGTTTGATTAGGGTTGGATGCTTCAAGTTCCTTCTAGAAGCTTTCTTCTTTTGTCATTCTTAAGATATTTAGAATGACACATTCTTTTAACCTAACCAAACCCTAACCCTAGTTGTTTCTCTACTCATTCTTATCCTTTCATCCTTGACCATGGTTTACATATCAATTATATACTTTATTTTCTATTCATCACAAAAGGATTAATTCATATTATGATTTTTCATTATCATCTTCTTCTTCTCTCTTGAAAGCTTAATAGAAAATTCTTAAGTGATGAGAAAAATATGAGAAAATGATATTAAAAGAAAGCAAAATTACTACTCTCTCATCCTCATCTCATCTAGCCCATGGGATTAGTGTGTTCTTCTCTTTTGAGTGAGAAAGCTTGAGTCGAAGAAACTTCAAGGTAGATCATCGGAGATTTGGAACACTTCGAGCTAGCATGGATCGTTCGAGTCGTGGAGCCTCTCATGAGTCCGGAAGATCGTGGATCGCGGCAAAGGGACTTCTACTCGGAGCTTGTGAAGTGAAGGAGCGGACTACAAAGGTTGTAATCCCTCACACTTAGATAAAAGTTATCATCTTGCATATTAAACCCTAATAATCTAGCAAAGACCCCGGCTTTGGGTTGTTCGGCACGTCTAAAATTTAATCCGGGCATGTTTGATGCCTTATGAACCTTCACAAGAGTGCCTAGGAACCCTACAGTGGTATCAGAGCCTAGTTAGAGTATTAGGCGATGTGTTTACGAAGTTAAAACTCCGATCGAACCCGAAACGACGAAACTTGACCCCTCTCTGGAAATTTTTTAAATTTTGGGATTTTTCTGAATTAAAAATATATAAAAAAATCAGCAGGGAATTATAAGAATTACCATAAAACCCGAGCCCCTAATTCCACTAAACGGCGGCGGAACCGCGGCGCAAGCATGGCTTGCGCGGCGGTTCCGCGGCGGATTGATGAGATCATGACACGTGGATTTTATGGTAATAACCATAGGTACTTGCTGACTTTTTTGGGTATTTTTAATCTGTTTCAGGTGTTTAAAATTCTGGGGTTTGTTTTGTAATAGTAGACTCGATCGGAAATTTTAAATTCGTATTTCTTTCCGGATATTTAGAAACTGTTAAACTATTTGAACGGATATCATTAACTTATTGTTTCCCGGTACGGCAAACTTTCAAGTGTTGAAATTTATTCGGGTTTAAATCTTTCAGAAAAATTGTACAAGTTAAGCGGTGGACCCTCTAGAAGACAACAAACCTTAACTCAATTATGTGACCGTCTTGAACTGCCTTTTGAACCTTCGGGTTTGGGGCAGTACGGCGTGCCACATGTGAGGCGTTGGCTTGACCCTTCTACGGCTGGATCATCGGTACTGTGACATATTCTGGGATTATTTGAACTCCGCTCAAGTGTTGAGCAGTTTAGGAAATTTTAGGTGTTTGATTATCTGTTCAGAAAATTTAATACTGTCTATTTATCTGGAATGTGATACGATATGTGGAATTCATAGAGTTAGGCATGAAATGCGGAGTATGTGATATTTCGGATTTACGATGTCTAAAGTGATTGTGGATTCCAAATATTGTAGTTTTACACTTTCTTTTCTGTGACCGTAAGTGTAATATGTGATATCGCCGGTTTCGTTGCTATATGTCAACGACAATTGGGATGCGCATATTTACTTACGTTGATGATATGAGATATTTTGTGTTGCTGTGATATGTTATATTGGATCGTCGAGTTCTGAATAGCCGGGGGTTTTATGTGAGATGAGGGTTTTTATTTTCATTCATGTAAAATTCATTTGTAATGTAATATTCTTTTATTTAGGGCACTTCCAGGTTGCGGTTGCTGTCACCAGTGTATATTATTTACTTTTCCGCATTAGGTAGACCTAAGGAGGGGAGCACAAGTAATCGGGTTCTAGGGTCCAGTGGGAGGCCATCTCGAGGAGTCGAGACCGGGTCTCCTAACCCTAGAATTGGCAGTGTTACTTGCCGCCCTCATAGGGGTCTTGGGATGTGGGTTTGGCTATTCGTCGCGACCGTGGAATCCGTGTTTTATACAGGCTCGTATTGAAAACACGGACGTCCTAGTATATCCAATATTTCATATATGTTCTTCTGCTGCAATGTTCTGTGATGAGATTATATTACTGCCTGAGACGAATGCCTATTATATATATATGCTGATATATAAATATTACTGCTTTCGTTTCTTCTGTGATGCTTAGGAAGCATAAGCCGATGGGATATTTATTAATGAGATTAATAAAAGAAAAGAAACCTAAAGATGTTGTTGAATCAAAAACTTTATAAAAGGGGTAGCTACAGTTTTTCTTTGCACAGTGATATATACGATATATTCTGCACCTTATTCGATGAGGAAAGGACCGAGATCCCTTCACCGGGAGTGACTCCTTTAGCAAAACTGGCAGATGCTACAAAACTCGGTTTGTCTTTTGATTGCTTTTAGTGTTTTGCTTTGCACAGCGGTATATATGATATATCCTGCACCTTATTCGATGAGGAAAGGGCCGACGATCCCTTCACCGGGAGTGACCCCTTTAGCGAAACTAAGAAAAGCCTCAAAAACACTCCTTTTCAAAACTTCACTCGATTCTACAACGATATCAAGTTCATTACGCTCAGGGTTTTTCTAAAAACCTGCGTAGCCCTCCATCATTTCAGATAAATACTACTTAGTATTCGTGCTACGGTAGTTTGGCCTTCGTCAAGGCGTAGTGTACGGTAGCTAACTAGTACTTATCTGTTAGCATACGATGCGATTGGATTAGGGTATTCATACGGCGTAGTTTGGCCTTCGTAAAGGGTCGTACGGATGGGTTTAATTCAATCAAGAAATGAACGGGTTGAACTTGACTAGCGCCCTATGGGTAGTTTGGCCTTCGTCAAGGTCATAGGACGCTAGGGGAAAAAATATTATCGGGAATTTCAAGTGTTGAAATTTGCAATGAGATTGCATACCTCCTATGAGATAGTTGGATCCTGATACCCACTGCGAGTAAGAGTTACTCCTGGGAGAGTTTTACACAGGACAATTAGCCGATCAAGTAGGTGTCTAGAAAAGTGTTAACGGGGTTACGCCTCTGGGAAAACGAGGTTTACTTTAATTAGGTCTGTGCGAAAGCACGGGGAACCTCCCTCAAAGTACCGACACTGATCTGGCTGAAAGATTGACGAAATTGTAAGGTGTAATTAATCCCGGCTAATCTTACCTTTTAGGGTTTTAAGGTAGATTTGATAAAAACAGTGGGAGACATCCTGATTAGATAAGATAATAACCAAACTAATCTTGCAAGAGCATACGCTAAAAGTGTTTTCTTCTCTCTCTCTCCAGGTAGCGACCATGTCATGCCATAATCAACATAATAATATGGATGTATTGACTGAACCCGTTTATTGTATTGAGCAAGGGAATGTTGGACCCGTTCTTTCTTATAAGAGTTATAAGACTGAACAGGAAACAGGAGAATATCTGGATTCTCACGCCGCCCAAAAGAACATACATGTTGATGCATCTTCTTCGGGTGTGTTAGTTATTGAGAACTGTTTCTCAGTTCACCCTACGTCCTGGGTATTAGATACCGGATCAGGATCCCACATATGTAAACAGTTACATGGGCTACGTAAAGGTAGAGAACTGGAAAAAGGTGATCATTCCGTTCAAGTAGGGAACGGTGCGAGTATTGTAGCCAAAGCTGTTGGCGAATATCACCTTGTATTACCAAGTCGTAATACACTGATTCTAAATGAATGCTATTATATACCGAACATGATGTGCAATATTATATCAGTTTCTTTATTGAGTAAAGAGGGATATAATTTTGTAGTACAGGATAATGTTATGAACATATTCCTAGATCAAAAGTTGATTGCATCAGGCTCGTTACATAATGGTATATTCATTCTAAATCAGAATACAGTCCTGAATATACAAAACACACACAAGAGGAAAAGTTCAGAAATGAACGAATCCTACTTGAGGCATTGTAGACTTGGTCATATCAATGCGACACGACTGGCTAAGTTGCATAAAGATGGTTATTTGAATCCGTTCGAATTATCATCTTATGATACTTGCCATTCATGTCTCAAAGGAAAAATGACCAAAGCTCCGTTTAGTGGACACGGAGAAAGAGTTACCGAACTCTTAGGACTAATACATAGTGATGTATGCGGTCCCATGTCTACGCATGCCAGGAACGGTTTTTCCTATTTCATTACATTCACTGACGATCTCTCTAGATACGGACATGTGTTTCTGATGAAACACAAGTCTGAAGCTTTTGAGAAATTCAGAGAATATAAGCACGAAGTAGAAAACCAAACGGGCAAAAGTATTAAGATTCTTCGATCTGATCGAGGAGGTGAATACTTAAGCGGTAAGTTTTTAGATTATCTAAAAGAGAATGGGATTCTCTCTCAGCTTACTCCTCCTTATACACCACAGCATAACGGCGTATCTGAGCGGAGGAATCGCACCCTATTAGATATGGTGCGCTCTATGATGAGCGAGGCTGAGTTACCTATTTCCTTCTGGGGGTATGCGCTTGAGACAGCCATACATCTATTGAATATGGTTCCTACCAAATCAGTGCCTACCACCCCATATGAGATATGGAAAGGGAAGAGACCATCTCTTATGTATATTAAGATATGGGGTTGTCCAGCCTATGTCAAAAGACAAAATCCGGACAAACTCGAGGCAAGATCTGTCTTATGTAAGTTTATTGGATATCCCAAACATTCGCGAGAGTATATCTTCTACCACTCCGAGGAACAGAAAGTGTTTGTTTCTCGACATGCCACCTTTTTAGAAAAGGGTTTTCTTATGAAAGACATTGATGGCAATGAGGTAGAACTGGAAGAGGTTCCAGCAACACAAACTACGGCAGATGATTTATTGGAACCGGAGGATTCAGTAGTACCCGACGAACCCCAGCCTCTCCGCCGATCTAGCAGGGTTTCTCGTCCACCTGAGAGATACTACGGTTTTCTCATTGATGGTGGAAGCGAGGACTGCATCATGGATGATGATGAACCGACTAGTTTCGAGCAGGCCATCACGAGTGGTGACTCTGTGAAATGGCTGGATGCAATACGATCTGAGATGGAATCCATGTACACCAACAAAGTATGGACTTTGGAAAATGCTCCTGAAGGGGTAAAACCCATTGGGAGCAAGTGGATCTTTAAAAAGAAATTTGGTGTAGATGGAAAAGTTGAGACTTTCAAAGCTAGACTTGTAGCAAAGGGATTTCGTCAACGACCAGGTGTGGACTATGACGAAACCTTTTCTCCAGTGGCTATGCTTAAGTCCATCCGGATCTTACTTGCCATTGCTGCATACCATGACTACGAAATCTGGCAAATGGATGTTAAGACCGCCTTTCTAAACGGTGATTTAGAAGAGTGCGTGTACATGACTCAGACAGAGGGCTTCGTAGATAGTGGGAGCAGCGGAAAGGTGTGCAAGCTGCTTAAATCCATTTATGGGTTAAAGCAAGCATCGCGGAGTTGGAACATCTGTTTTGATGTTGTAGTCAAAGAGTTTGACTTCATCAAAAATATAGATGAACCTTGTATCTATAAGAAGGTGGCAGAGGGTAAGGTAGTCTTCCTCGTATTGTACGTGGATGACATACTCTTGATAGGAAATGATATTCCTATGCTGCAATCAGTTAAGCTCTTCTTATCACAGAGATTCTCAATGAAAGATCTAGGTGATGCCTCCTGCATATTGGGAATCATGATCTATAGAGATAGATCTAAACGGATACTGGGATTGTCCCAATCCAGGTACATTGACACCATACTAAAGAGGTTTAGTATGGAAGAATCCAAACGTGGGAACCAAACCACAATCTCTGGACTCACTCTCTCCAAAGAGATGTCTCCCAAGACTGATTTGGAGAGAGCTCGTATGCAAGGGATACCCTATGCTTCGGCAGTAGGCTCTATCATGTATGCGATGCTATGTACCAGACCCGATGTAGCATACTCACTAAGTGTAGTGAGTCGGTATCAAGCAGATCCTGGAAAGAGTCATTGGACAGCTGTGAAGAACATTCTCAAGTACTTACGAAGGACTAAGGAGATGTTCTTTGTGTATGGTAACGCAGAACTCCAGGTGGAGTCCTTTACCGATTCCAGCTTCCAAAGTGATAAGGACGACTCTAAGTCGCATTCGGGTTTTGTCTTTACCCTCAATAGAGGGGCGGTATGTTGGAAGAGTTCCAAACAGGATACCGTTGCAGACTCAACGATGGAGGCTGAATACATCGCTGCCAACGATGCTGCCAAAGAGGCTGTCTGGATCAAGAAGTTCATTAGTGAACTTGGTGTGGTTCCATCCATTGAGCATCCAATACCTCTGTATTGCGATAACAATGGAGCGTGGCTTTAGCCAAGGAACCCAGGTCCCATCAAAAGTCCAGACATATTCTGAAGCGGTATCACCTGATCAGGGAGATAGTTGATCGCCGGGAGATCGAGGTCAGGAGAGTAGATACGAAGGACAACACTGCGGATCCATTCACGAAGGCTATTCCCCAGATACAGTTTGAGAGATTATTCGGGATGCTAGGTATGTGATACTACAGCAGCTGGCCTTAGTGCAAGTGGGAGATTGTTAGTTATGTATATGCCCTAGAGGCCATTGTTGTACATATGATGTATATTATAATGGATGCTTGGTTATATATAGAGAAGACTTTCTTGCTCGTCATGATAGTATGCTATTTGGTTTCACTTTATCTTAACATGTTGACTTGTATTGGTTTACTGTTTCACTCTCACATGTTGATAAAGCCCTTAGGATCTGTACTCGACTACTGGGACTATGATGAGATCATACTAGTGGGGCCGCGGTAGTCGATGAGTACATCCTATAACTGTTCCTAGTCGAGGGTATATCGAGACAGGGCATCGATACACCAGAGTAGACTAGCGTATACGCATCTTGACCCATATGATGGGCGATGGATGATCCCATATCCATCGGTGTTAGACATCAGAGATGGTGTACGGGTGCTCAGTGGAGACTGGGTACACTGGACGGACTCGCTGAGAACTCCCAGATGGTGTTATACCACACGTCAGATGGCAGTTCTCCGGTGACACTGGTACAGGGTAGTCTGTAGACCCGAGATCGTCATGGAGTCTTGTGTGATTCCCACTGTGCTTTGATTTCCACCTTACCACGTCCAAGAGGGCGTGCAAAACGGTGGCTTTTGGGTACAGTCCCGAATCACATGGAGGCAATGAGCGATAGGAGGGGATTCTTCTCTCCCGGTATAGGGAGTTGATGTTGTGCTGTGTTCGATTGGCTATAACTGGAAGTCCCTGGCCAGGGCTGATATAGAGATTTACTGGTAAGTGTTACTAGTAGTTTCTCGACCCGTTATGAGCCACACATCGACACGACTTATCGGTTACTGGGGTCTGACGTATACCACCCCTAGACTTGATATGCGACATATCAGACGAACAGACCGGACTGTACGGGAGTGTTACTGGTTGGATTCACAGGAGAACGCACAGGCTAGCTTGTTGATCTTCTGATCGCTCAATACCTGGGTGGCTGTTACATTTAGCTGACCGCTTGCAGCTTGTGGGTGTTTGATATGATCATCACCTGCTACCGGCGTATTGACGATTCTTTAGAGTCCTACACAGAGGTTTCTTGGCTCAGGCGAAACGGAGTAGTGGCGCATATGTGATATGTGCAGGAGCGTGAATAATGCGATATGGGATACCGTATTATATTCTCGCGATATATGGATATGAACCGGGTCATCGGATCAAGTGTTGATTCGATGAATCGGTACATGATATATTAGTCGGTAATATTCGATATAGCCGGATCGTCGAATCAAGTGTTGATTCGATGATTTAATGTATTATAATATATATGATATATTGTATTACATTATCTAATATTGGCTCGCTTTATTATTTCATTTTCTCAGTGGATGATACATTGATATATATGCGATATATGTTAATTGTATTATTTTCTTTTGTTGCAAATATATAATATATATGTGATATATATTATTGTGACATGATATGATTAATTGTTAAACATGTTTAAGGATGATTAATTGAGGTTAAGGTTTGATTAGGGTTGGATGCTTCAAGTTCCTTCTAGAAGCTTTCTTCTTTTGTCATTCTTAAGATATTTAGAATGACACATTCTTTTAACCTAACCAAACCCTAACCCTAGTTGTTTCTCTACTCATTCTTATCCTTTCATCCTTGACCATGGTTTACATATCAATCATATACTTTATTTTCTATTCATCACAAAAGGATTAATTCATATTATGATTTTTCATTATCATCTTCTTCTTCTCTCTTGAAAGCTTACTAGAAAATCCTTAAGTGATGAGAAAAATATGAGAAAATGATATTAAAAGAAAGCAAAATTACTACTCTCTCATCCTCATCTCATCTAGCCCATGGGATTAGTGTGTTCTTCTCTTTTGAGTGAGAAAGCTTGAGTCGAAGAAACTTCAAGGTAGATCATCGGAGATTTGGAATACTTCGAGCTAGAATGGATCGTTCGAGTCGTGGAGCCTCTCATGAGTCCGGGAGATCGTGGATCGCGGCAAAGGGACTTCTACTCGGAGCTTGTGAAGTGAAGGAGCGGACTACAAAGGTTGTAATCCCTCACACTTAGATAAAAGTTATCATCTTGCATATTAAACCCTAATAATCTAGCAAAGACCCCGGCTTTGGGTTGTTCGGCACGTCTAAAATTTAATCCGGGCATGTTTGATGCCTTATGAACCTTCACAAGAGTGCCTAGGAACCCTACAAATGTTGCCCACCCCGGTGCTTACGGGGAGGCGAAAACGGTATAAAAAATCGATTTTTACAACTCAAGGCAACATGGACTATATAAAGGAGGATCTTTGCTAAACATAAACTAACAACCAAGCTAAGAGATTTAGCTACTCGGTAAAAGAGTTATACCTAAGTCTTGAAGTCATTCTCTTCTTGCTCCTTGGAGTGAGATGAACGAGTCGTCCTCGACTCCTTCTCTTGCCGAAGAAAGATCCACCCTAGGGCCTCTTCCTTTGGCTCCTACCTCAAACTAGAAGTAACTAAGGTGCTTGGTGTGCTAAACCTAGAACCTTAGAAAGAGTAGAGAATGATTTTGGTGTTTTATCTCAAAAGCTTAATGGTTCTCAACTCATGAGAGGGAGAGCTTTGAGAGAGAGGAAGAGGATAAGAGAGAATGAGCATAAGAGAATGAGAAGATAATATCAACCTTCTCACATATATGTGAATTATGATAATTAAATAATTAATCAAAGATAATTGTGATGGTTAACTTGAAATGACCATTATCATTTCACATTAATGAATTTTGCAAGAATCAAAGAGCATCTTTCATGTGAAATGATGATGGTCAATACGTCAACATAGGTCAACAAGTCAACCATAGTCAAATGGTCAACAACCCTAACCATAACACAATTATAATTAATTAATATTAATAATCATATTTCACATATAAATATTAGGGTTAAGAAAAAGACGACGGTCATCAACCCTAATGAAAGTCCTCTGTCTCTGCCTCAGTCAACTGTGCATACACACCCGCATCCGTGTTCCGAGGAACACGAATGCAATGAGATAAAACCAATCCCAAAACATATACTAGGATCTGGCTTAAACCAAAGCCCACTAGTATTAGCTGTCCGGACACCAAACGTGCACAAGTGCGCGGATGTGAACGAACAACGTCGCAAAACCATGCGACCTCTACTCCGTTTTGCCTAAAGGCGAATAACCCTCTATGTGGGACTCTAAAGACTCGACACTACGCTGGCAGTGGGTTTAACCACAGAACGTAAGCGACACTAGCTGTACGTAACGGTCCCCAGGTAGATGCCGATAAGAAGACTGACGAGGTGAACCCATCTGAACCCCTACTGAGCCTGAATGTGACAATCTCCGTACAGTCCGGTCTGTTCGTCTAAGAGTATCGCATGGCGGGCCTAGGGGGCGGTAAACGTCAGTCCCCTAATGGCGGTAAAAGTCGTGTCGGAGTGTAGCCCAGAACACCCTGAGATAACACTGGAAACCTACCAGTATATCTCGCTTGCCCTGGCCAGGGACTTTGTGTAATGGCTCTCCTAGACACAGCGCGATATCAACCCCAATACCAGGAGAGACGAATCCTGTCTAACCGTCACTGCCTCCAAGTGCTTCGGGACTGCACCCAACTTCTACCTGTTTGCACGACTCCTTTGAGCCGTGGTAGGGTAGCAATCTAAGAACAGTGGGAACACACTCGAGGCGAAGTGACAGTGTCAAGTCAACGGACTAAGCTGTACTCATGTCACCTGGGAACTGATAACTGACGATAGGTATAATACCAACCAACTGTTCCCGACGAGTCCTGTCCAGTGTACTCGTACCCTAACGAGCACCCGCATACTATCTCAAGTACGACGTACTGACGGTTGTGGGACAGACCGTCTCCCAAGCTGGGATGAGAAGTGCATTCGCTAGTCTACTCCGGAGTATCGATACCCTGTCTCGATAGTCATACGACTAGGGACCTGCATAAGGATGTGCTTGTGGATTACCCAGCCCCTACGAGTGTGACTGCCATCACAACGCTGGTAATCAAGCAAAGATCCTAAGGGCTCCACTAATGTGTAAAGGCGATATGCTATAAGAAACACATGCACACATTAAAGTAGAAACAAACCAAGTAGCATACTACTATTTTGAGCAAGATTTTCTATACAAGGTGAATATCCCAAGCTTCCATTAAGTAATATACAAACTAGTATGATACAGTAATGGCCTCTAGGGCATATACACTAACAATCGCCCACTTGCACTAAGGCCATGTACTGGCGTATCAAAGACCTATCATCTCGATCAGCCGCTCGAACTGAGTCTGGGGTAAGGCCTTCGTGAATGGATCAGCTGTGTTATCTTCCGTAGCAACTCTCCGAACCTCGATCTCCTGGCGACCCACGATCTCCCTGATCAGGTGATACCGTCTCAAGATGTGTCTGGACTTCTGATGGGACCTGGGTTCATTCGCTAAAGCTATAGCCCCGTTGTTGTTGCAATACAGAGGTACTGGATCAACAATGGACGGAACCACCTGAAGTTCTGTCAAGAACTTCCTTATCCAGACGGCTTCTTTTACGGCATCAGCAGCAGCGATATATTCCGCTTCCATTGTCGAGTCAGCAACGGTTTCCTGTTTGGAACTCTTCCAACACACCGCCCCTCCATTGAGGGTAAAGGCATAACCCGACATGGACTTGGAATCATCCTTGTCACTCTAGAAGCTGGAGTCAGCAAAGGCCTCGATCTGGAGGTCTTTTTCGCCATACACTAAAAACATCTCCTTAGTCCTTCTCAGGTACTTGAGAATGTTCTTTACCGCTATCCAGTGTTTTCCCCAGGGTTTGACTGATACCGGCTTACCACACTCAGTGCATAAGCTACATCCAGTGTGGTACACAACATCGCATACATTATAGAGCCTACCGCAGAAGCGTAGGGTATAATAGACATGAGATCCCTTTCCAAATCAGTCTTGGGAGACATCTCTTTGGAGAGGGTGATCCCGTGACAAGCCGGTAGATTACCGCGCTTGGAATCTTCCATACTGAATCTTTTCAGTATGGTGTCAATGTACCTGGACTATAAAAGTCCTAATATCCTCTTGGATCTGTCACGATAGATCCGGATCCCCACAATGTAAGAGGCATCACCCAGGTCTTTCATGGAGAACCTGTGAGACAAGAACCCTTTGACAGATTGTAGCATAGGAATGTCATTTCCTATTAAGAGAATGTCATCCATGTATAAAACGAGGAATACGACAGTTCTTGCTACAAATCTACTATAGATGCATGGTTCATCTGGATTTTTGATAAAGCCAAATTCTTTGACCGTCTCATCAAAACAGATGTTCCAACTCCGCGATGTGATTTGAGTGATTTAGCATGCTTGCGCTTTCTAAAAGATAGATCAAAAATATTTGTAACCGCAATCAAGAACGGCGTCGCATGAAGCTAGCCGGTGAGTACGGGTCGGTCCACAGGGATTTTGTGAATTTTCTAATCGCGCTAACGAGTTAATTCCGATGGATGTTCGGATTGATTATTAAATCTAAAAATTGAAGTTGTATGATACTAGGATTAGAAACTTGCTAGGATTAGGTTTAGGGAAAATTTGGTAAACAAAGATCTACATCTCTTTCCATTACCTTTTAATTAAAGATATCATATTAGTGTTATGGTAAATCTTAACAAAGGGGATAAGGATGATTGGGAAGATTGATTCTTCCTCTAGATCCTTGTCCTTCCTTTCTTAATTTTTACCCTAACCTTCATGGAAAACCTTAAAATCCGGGCCTTTAGACTACAGAATCACCGTTACCTCGAGGGTAGAGTGCCGTAGGGAGCGGAATAAGAAGGTATGCATGGAGTTCTAATTTTCATAAAAGATTGGCAAAGAAAAGAGATGAGAGATTTTCGTCTCTCAAATCCTTCCCCATTCCTAACCCTAACAAGCAAGGAAACTACTCACTCATTAGGGAATTGAAGAACATTTATCTAGAGCAGAGAATAAAAATTACCTAGGGCAAGAATTGAAATCTAAACTAGAGCAAGGAATTAAATCTACTTACAGATGCATCTCTCCAATCATCAACACAGGGTTGTCAGATCTGAATTCATGAATTGAAAGAAACACCGATGCTCTCCAAAAAGAGTTCTAGAATTTATTATTAAAAAGAGGCATGAAAAGAATACAATGATTTTGGCTTCTATTTATAGGAGATAGAAAACCCTAGGTTACAATTGATTTGCATGTCTACATTTACCAAAATATCCTTAGGAAGACCTAGTCAAAGTAGACTTCAAGCTTTGGTAAAATTTTATGTCTCTTTAAAAGAAAGTATTGGGCCTTGGATCTTTAGGCTTCCTTATTATTTGGTTCTTTATTAAAATAGCTTCTATGTTTCTTCCAGATCTCCAGTGAATAATTGCGGTAGACTTTTAACCGTTCACTTTGTAATCTTGGACCTTGCATTGCCTTGTACTTTGTGAATTTTATCTTTGATGTAGGCTTGATCAAGAGTCTTCTGTTTGTTGGTCAAAGTCCACTTTTGCATAGTCTTTTCATCGTTTTCACTGTTTTCTGTCTAAGAACCTGTAACCTGTAACATGTAGCAGACATGCGTCAAAAGCACCTGTTTATTTATAAAAAGAATAAGAATGAGGAATATAATAATGCAATATTATGGTGTGAACAAATACCCCCAAACTTATCTTTTGCTCGTCCTCGAGCAAATTTATTTTTATTCACTAAAATCCTAACCGCACTTTCGCAGGGAAACGCGATTGCACTGAGCACGTGCAACAAGCCGTTAAACCTCTAGGTGTCCCTAGTAGGAGGAGTGTTGTCTCCTGAGGGTTTTCAGCGGATACTACCCACAAAATCCTATCAATTCAGCCCATTAACTTTTGTTCTCCAATTAGGTTTTCTAACTAAGAACTCTATTATCTTTTACTTGTAAATTATCCATCCATATTCTTCACACTTCCTCATCATTTAACTTAAGATTATATATATCTTGCAGATCTACTTAGCTTTCGGCATTTCCTAAGTTTTCCTTCTAGGATTCCATCTCGACTTAGGAATTTCTATCAACTCTATTAAAGATATAAGTTCTATTTTTCATTCCTCTCTCTTATCTAAATTCCAATCACATATCCCTACGTGTGTGTATAAATCACCCCTACACTTGGAAATTCAAATCAAGCAATCATACTCTCGTCTGTTGTCCAAAGTACTCATTAGTAGGTGAATTTTTAATTGAATTTTGCTTACACATCCTTCATGCGACCGTTAATACTTCTTGAGGTACCAACAACCGATTACAAAATGCGTTTGCACTTTAAAGCGTACTTCCTAGTCTTGTAACACCCAAGGCTTTAGCAGTGACTCCCAAACCAGTTGGTCTAAGGCACTAGGTGATGAAGCACCCTCGCTAAATATTTTTCTATTTTTGCAGCCTTAAGTAATCACAAAAACCAGTGTCCATTTTTTTATTTTTTATTCACACTTATATATTTTTTTCATTTTCATCATACCAAGGACTTTAGACAAGAGCATTTCAAGGTCTCTTCTACTATTCCAAGTTTCAAAATGCGTGATTGTGCAAATTGTAGGATATACGTTTTCAGAATCTAGACTTAAGTTAGGAACTATTTTTCAAACTTATACTCTAATAAGAACATCAATACTCTTCCCTTGTTTAGACTTAGCCCAAGAAGTGAACCCAAAATTTGGCTATTTCTAAATAAACTACAATGCATATACTTTCTACCGTTAAATTTTAAGGAATGTTATTTTTAGGGTTTTTAATTCACTAAGTCTAAGATCTAGTTGTTCCTAACTAGTTAACCTATTTGTCAAACTCTAGTCAAATATGGCCAAAGTTGAATACAATAATTTTTATAATTTTTGAAAATTTTCAAATTTTTATGGGTTTTCAAATAAGTATGCAAATGCAAAAATATGTACAAATGAATGCGAAGGAAGAAGACGTACCGAGCATACCCCCAAACTTGAACTTGACAGTGTCCTCACTGTCATGCTAAACCAAGAGGGTCAAAATGCCGATACTCTCCTGTTTATTTATTTATAATAAATTTTTTTTATATTTTTAATGTTTTGAAATTTTTATTTTATTTTTTTATAGAAAAACAAAAAATATATATACATATATACAAAGATTCCTCCAAACTTAAGCTTGGCCTTGCACAAGCCAAAAGTTAGCACCAACCATTCAAAAATCTTATCGTGGAAATGGTATAGTTGGTGCAAGAAAATGAGAAGCACGCGAGACCGTGTGGAAAGAAGAATAGTAGAATATGGTCTCGGTGGGGGAGAAGAATGGCGAAAAGAAGAAGGAAGTGGAGTACGATCTTGAGGGTGTAAATTGAGTGAATAAATTAGCGCAATATGTGATGACCGATATGTTATAAGCGATTGCGCTAACCTATCAACTCGTCGAGAAATGGGATCAAATCCCTCAAGATTCGCAAGAGAACATGGGTACACCGAACTTGGTATTTGAGATGAAAGCGTCACGGTCACTTGCACGGTCGGAACAATAAGAAGGACGAAAGGAAGTGAATTAGGGATAGTATCATTCTTACCGTAGTAAACTGTATCGAACTGGAAAGATTCCATCAATGGTTCGAAACGACTGTAAGCAACCGAGTCTGAAGGATTAACTAACTCATCTGAAAATGCAAAGGACTCAAACTCGGACGGTAAGACTTCAATATCGTCCGAAAAAATGAAACACTCGTAAGTGTCATCGGCTGTGGGAACTGTGTCAGGTTCAAAGGAAAAGTTTTCAAGCTCACAGTCGTCAAGCGTGACATGAAGTGTGGTCGGAACGATGGAAAAGAGGGAGGGTGATTTAGGTAAAGGTTCAAGAGGATGAATTGGAAAATCCGACACATCAAAGAAAAATGGTTCAACCTCAATATGATCCTCACTACTCTCCTCAATATTATCCTCATAATTCTCCACAATATTCAACTCATCCATGCCATTATCATCAAAATCAAGACGCATATGAGATTCGGGAGAAACATTTAATAACTCGGGATGATGATTTGAACATAAAATTTCAATTAAATCGACAGGTTCATCATCCGAAATATTCCCGACGTCTATATCCTCAATCAAGTGAAAGTTAATTTCTTTAGACACCTCCTCAAAAGCATGGATGTTCATCAATGTAGGTTCTAGAGTGGAAGTGTAAAGGTCAAATGGATTAGGTGCTGTTTCACTCGAAGGGGGTTCCTCACAATCTGGCAAATCAAACACTACAAAATCACACAACTCGTTTTTATTTTGAACTTGTGAATCATTTAGGACATTCGATGGAAAACTGGAGTTGTGGGCTTCAATTGGGTAAGGGTAGATTTGATTTGGAAATCCTCTCACATTCTCATTCTGTCCAACCGCCTCCTCATACATTGAAAAATTTGGGGCTAGCGGGAAACTAGCTACCGGTTCAGCAGGTTGCATAAGGGCGGCCATGGACGCTTCCACATTCCTAACCATTTTGTTTGTTGCTGCGATATACGCCTCCAACGCCTCTTCCAAACTAGACTTTGGTGGTAAAGGGGTTTCGGCAAAAGATTCGAAATTGTTTGGATATGTGAAACTCCCAAAAGGCTGTGTAGAAGCAGTGTCTAGTAAGGGTGGGAAGGTCGGGTAGGACTGGTAGGAAGTGGGTGATTGGACAGGGGTAGGGTCAACATATGAATAAAAAGGTGAATAATCGTGCGGATCCCTAGAACTACCTGAGTGGAGAGGGGTGAAAGATCGGCTGCGAGATTGAGCAATATGCTCAGCAATGGACATCGCCTTAGGAGTGACAGAAGGACTTGAAAAAGTGGTATCAACATATGTAGGTGGTAAAGATTGACTTGGTTGACACAAAGTGGGTTGAAAAGTCGAATTGTTTCTCCTTGACGCCTCTATTTGATCTTTCAAAGATATTTTAGGCATGGAAGGATCGTCTTTAAATTGATCGAACAAATTGCCGAACGACGCAAAATTAGGCTCGGGATACCAAAGTTCGGCAAGTGATTTATTATGTGGGGTACCCATGATAGAAGAAAGAGAAGATGAAGAAGGTAGGTGGTGCAAGGATTTCCGAGCGACAAAAGTTGCAAGTCTTTTTTAAAAAAAATTCCTTTTATTATTCTTTTTTATTTGAGACTGTTTGCAGAAAAAATTTCGATAAAGGGCTTAGACACAAATGTAATCAACCAGAAATGCACAATCAGACCTAGATCTAGGGTCACCTAGGTCAGCTAGACAGCTCCTAACTGTTCCAAAGGGCTAGAAATAGGACCTCAAACCGTCTCTTCACCGCCAATTGCGGCCAGGTAAGTGGGAAGGAACCACAATAGTGGGCCTAATTAATAACCACTAGCCTAGACACCGCAAAGTCAGTTAGGATAAACGGCCGATGCCTATACTAGTCCTTTTCCTATTGAGCTCGATGTCCTTAGGGCTGAGTCTAGTATTTTTTAATTAAGATATGGTCAATGCAAATGCCTTATGTGATTTCTGGGGTCCTGGGAAGGGTGATGAAATCCCCACCCAATCTGATTTGGTCAAAAGCCCCTTAAAGTCCGACTAAAGATATGCAAAACAGTAAATCACTTCCAATCAAATCATTTTTGTGAATTTCAAAATTTGCAAGTTTGCTAATTAAAATTTTCCTTTTTTTCTCTTGCTCTTTAATTGGAAAGATATTTTTAGCAAAAAGATTAAGGATATGCAAATCAGAAAAGATCACTTGCAATCAATTATTATTTTAAGAATATCACAAAGAATCTTTATTTGGAAAAAAAAAATTGTTGCAAAAAGATATTCGAGAAAAAATATGCAACAAAAAAGATTACTTGCAATCAATTTCTATTTTAAATGAGGCACAAAAATCCTGCACAAGATTGTTATTTAGAAAGAGAAAGATTTTTAAAGCGCAAAGAATCCTGCAGGAGATTTTTCAGAAGATATATCTGAGATTTGCAGAGGAGGAGATCAGAAGACTTACAGATTTTTTTTTTTACCGCGTTTCTGCCCCCTGGTTTTTTTTTTTTTTAACCCGACCAGGCCGCGGCGGTTCCGCGGCCAGAAGCTGGGTCGCGCGGCGGTTCCGCGGCCGGAAAGGCAGCGTCGGTTGTTTTTTTTTTTTTTTTGCAGCACCAGATCGCGCGGTTGACTTATTGACTCGGTCCTCTAAATTTTTTCTGTTCCTCTGTTGTTGCAATCTTCTGTTGATAGGATCGTCTATTTGCTGTTTCGCTTTCTGTAGATTTCCAGATCCGAATTTGTGCGTAGATCCTGCAAAATTCACACAAAGATACCCTTTCCAAAAATAACAGATGATATATTTTTATATTTTTTTTGTGAATTTTCAGATTTTTATGATTTTTTTTTTAATTTTAAGATTAACCCGAAATTGCGAAAAGAAAAGTTCTACGCCATCCCCGGCAACGGCGCCATTTGATTTAGATGATTTAGCGTGCTTGCGCTTTCTAAAAGATAGATCAAAAATATTTGTAACCGCAATCAAGAACGGCGTCGCATGAAGCTAGCCGGTGAGTACGGGTCGGTCCACAGGGATTTTGTGAATTTCCTAATCGCGCTAACGAGTTAATTCCGATGGATGTTCGGATTGATTATTAAATCTAAAAATTGAAGTTGTATGATACTAGGATTAGAAACTTGCTAGGATTAGGTTTAGGGAAAATTTGGTAAACAAAGATCTACATCTCTTTCCATTGCCTTTTAATTAAAGATATCATATTAGTGTTATGGTAAATCTTAACAAAGGGGATAAGGATGATTGGGAAGATTGATTCTTCCTCTAGATCCTTGTCCTTCCTTTCTTAATTTTTACCCTAACCTCCATGGAAAACCTTAAAATCCGGGCCTTTAGACTACAGAATCACCGTTACCTCGAGGGTAGAGTGCCGTAGGGAGCGGAATAAGAAGGTATGGATGGAGTTCTAATTTTCATAAAAGATTGGCAAAGAAAAGAGATGAGAGATCTTCGTCTCTCAAATCCTTCCCCATTCCTAACCCTAACAAGCGAGGAAACTACTCACTCATTAGGGAATTGAAGAATATTTATCTAGGGCAGAGAATAAAAATTACCTAGGGAAAGAATTGAAATCTAAACTAGAGCAAGGAATTAAATCTACTTACAGATGCATCTCTCCAATCATCAACGCAGGGTTGTCAGATCTGAATTCATGAATTGAAAGAAACACCGATGCTCTCCAAAAAGAGTTCTAGAATTTATTATTAAAAAGAGGCATGAAAAGAATACAATGATTTGGGCTTCTATTTATAGGAGATAGAAAACCCTAGGTTACAATTGATTTGCATGTCTACATTTACCAAAATATCCTTAGGAAGACCTAGTCAAAGTAGACTTCAAGCTTTGGTAAAATTTTATGTCTCTTTAAAAGAAAGTATTGGGCCTTGGATCTTTGGGCTTCTTTATTATTTGGTTCTTTATTAAAATAGCTTCTATGTTTCTTCCAGATCTCCAGTGAATAATTACGGTAGACTTTTAACCGTTCACTTTGTAATCTTGGACCTTGCATTGCCTTGTACTTTGTGAATTTTATCTTTGATGTAGGCTTGATCAAGAGTCTTCTGTTTGTTGGTCAAAGTCCACTTTTGCATCGTCTTTTCATCGTTTTCACTATTTTCTATCTAAGAACCTGTAACCTGTAACATGTAGTAGACATGCGTCAAAAACACCTGTTTATTTATAAAAAGAATAAGAATGAGGAATATAATAATGCAATATTATGGTGTGAACACGATGCCTGCTTTAGTCCATAGATGGACTTAAGCAACTTGCACACCTTTCCACTGCTCCCACTCGGAATGAAACCCTCAGGCTGGTCCATATAGACACACTCCTCTAAATTTCCATTTAGAAAAGCGGTTTTTACGTCCATCTGCCAAATCTCATAATCGTGGAAGGCAGCAATGCCAAGAAGGATCCGAATGGATTTCAGCATAGCCACTGGAGAAAAGGTTTCGTCATAGTCCAAACTAGGTCTTTGACGAAAACCCTTTGCAACAAGTCTGGCCTTATAGGTCTCAACCTGTCCATCTACACCAATCTTCCTTTTGAAGATCCACTTGCATCCTACGGGTTTTACCCCATCTGGAGCAATGTCCAACATCCATACTTTGTTAGTGTACATGGACTCCATTTCGGTCCGCATTGCATTCAGCCATTTTACCGAGTCAACGCTCTGAATGGCCTGGTAGAATCTAGTCGGCTCATCACTATCAATGATACAATCCCCTCTATCCCCGTCTATGAGAAAACCGTAGTATCTCTTGGGCGGATGAGACTGCCTACTACTTCTACGGAGCGGCACAGGAATGTCCTGATCTTTCGAACCCTCTGGTTCTACTAAGCTTTCAGTAATAGCTCGTGGTTCTGGAATTTCTTCTAGTTCTACTGCGCTCCCACTTATCTGATTTTCCAAAAACTTAGTTTCCAAGAAGTGGGCATGACGAGAAACAAAAACCTTCTGTTCCTCTTCGCAATAGAAGAAATATCCCTTGGAGTTCTTTGGATATCTCACAAACTTGCACTGTACTGAGCGTGCCTCGAGTTTGTTCGCATGCTGCTTTTTGACAAAAGCTGGACATCCCCATGTCTTAATGTACTTAAGATAGGATTTCTTCCCACACCACATCTGATATGGTTTGGTAGGCACAGTCTTAGCTGGAACTCGGTTCAAAAGGTATGCAGCTGATTCTAGTGCATGTCCCCAGAATGATCGCGGTAACTCAGCGTTACTCATCATGGAACGTACCATATCCAATGGGGTCCGGTTCTGTCTCTCCGATACACCATTATGTTGCGGAGTGTATGGAGGAGTAAGCTGAGAGAGAATTCCATTCTCTTTTAAGTAATCCAGGAACTCGGCACTCAAGTATTCACCACCTCGATCAGATCTCAGTGTCTTGATACTTTTTCCTGTTTGTTTTTCTACTTCATTCTTATATTCCTGGAATTTTCCAAAGGCTTCGGATTTATGTTTCATTAAGAAGACATATCCGTACCTTGAAAAGTCATCCGTAAAAGTAATGAAGTAAGAATAACCGCTTCGCGCATGCGTAGACATTGGACCGCACACGTCGCTGTGTACGAGTCCCAAGAGCTCGCTCGCTCTTACTCCGTGTCCAGTGAACGGAGTCTTTGTCATCTTTCCTTTGAGACAGGATTGACAAGTTGCATATGATTAATATTCAAACGGATCCAAATATCCTTCTGTATGTAACTTCGTCAACCTTCTCTCATTGATGTGACCCAGTCTACAATGTCATAAGAAAGCCTGATTTGTTTCCGGAGACTTTCTTTTGTGTTTATTCTGGACATTGAAAATCTGTGGTTGGTTTAATACGTATATACCGTTGCTTAATGTACCTGACCCAATCAGAACTTGATTAAGGTGAATGTTTACAACATTGCTTACAAATACAAATTCATAACCTTCTTTAGATATTAAAGATACAGAAATGATATTACAAGTTGCATTAGGTACAAAATAACAATTACGTAAAACTAAAACATGTCCATCTGACATTCCCAGGTGATAGTCCCCCACGGCCTCAGCATCCATGCTATCTCCGTTTGCAACTTTGAGGGTCATATCACCTGCCTTCAAAAACCTACGCTTTCTCAGTGCCTGCAAAGGATTACAGATATGGGATCCTGATCCGGTATCCAATACCCAGGAAGTAGAGTTTATTGATAGACAGTTTTCAATAACATACACACCTGAAGCTGAAGCCGCAACTTGCTTCAGATCCTGGTTTCTGGCCTTCCAAGCCCTGCAATCCTTTTTCCAGTGTCCACTCTTGTGACAGTAAAAGCACTCTTCCTTCTCCGCAAGCTTTCCCTCTACCTTTATTGCCTTTGCCTTTCCCTTCGTATCCACTTTACTAACACCGCCCCTTGGTTTGGTGGGGTTTTCTTCTTCTTTCCCTTGGCTTTTGCCTTGGACCTAGAAGAGGAAGATCCTCCTACAAACAAAGTGGATGTTTCCCTACCTTTCTGTAGGGTGCCCTCTGCACTCCTCAGCATGTTGAGGAGTTCTGAAAGTTCAACTTCCTTTTCTTGCAAGTTGAAGTTCAGGATAAACTGGGCGTAAGTGGAAGGAAGGGACTGGAGAATCAAGTTCGTATAGAGCTCATTCTCTAACATGGTCCCAAGGTCCGCGAGCTCTTCTATGTAGCCAATCATCTTAAGCACGTGTTCCGCTACCGATGATCCGACGGCCAATCTCGCCGAAAACAGCTTTTTCGAGACTTCGTATCTGGCGATACAGAATTGCTCTCCATACAGTTCTTTTGTATGGAGAAATATGGATTCGAGGTCCATTTCTCATGCCTCCTCTGATGTTCATTGTCCATAGAGGGAAGCACGAGGCACTTGGCCTTCGCGCAGTCGATTTTTCAGGTCTTACGGATTTCCTTATCTGCGACGCTGGTTTTGGGACCTGGGACAGGGGGAGCTTTGGTGGTAAGGAGATACCCCAACTTGTCATAAGTGATTGCCATTTTAACATTTCTGAGCCAATCTTTGTAGTTTGGCCCTGTTAGTATGTTTTTATCTAGTAGTAACTTAAGCCCAGTCATGACGTTTGGTCGCTGCAATTTGGAGAGAGAGAAGAAACACTTTAGCTTGATGCTCTTGCAAGTTTAGAGTGGTTTTTAATTTGTCTAAACAGGATGGCTCCCATTGTCTCTCGAATCCCTCCTCAAACCAAAAAGGAAGAATTAGTCGGGATCAATCTCACCGTACAATACTTGCTTAACCGTTCAGCCAGGCCAGTGTTGGTACTTCGAGGGAGATTTTCCAACGCTTTCGCGAAGTTCCTTAATTAAGTAACCTCTATTCCCTGTGGGTGTAGCCCCGCTAACACCTTTCTAGACACCTAATTGGTTTATAGCATTGATCGTTAAGTGAGAAAGTTCTAGAGGAGTAGCATATACTCACAGTAGGATCGGGATCCAAATATCATCGCGTGACAAAACTGAAGGAATCCTACCAGAATCATCACACTCCAAATGGTATGCAGCGCTAGCAAGTTTCAGTTTCTTTTGAAACTCCCGATGTGGATTTTTTCCCCATACTCTTATGATCTTGACTTTGGCCAACAAATCATAAGTCACATGTCAAGTTCTACCGGTCATTCTCCAGGTTAATTTGAACCCACCCGTACCTACCCTTGATATTGGCCAACAAAGTAGTACGACTGTCCCAAACCAACACATCTATCTATGCTGCACATGAATATCCAATAGCTACCAATCACTATGCCTTGACTTTGTCCAACAAACATAGCTTGAATACTTATTGACTATCCATGTGAATCGATGGAGGGCTACGAATGGTTTTGGCGAAACCGTGAACGTAGTGAACTTGATATAATCGAAGGAACGAGATAGCTTTCAAAAGGAGTGGTTCAAGCTCCGCGTTTAAAAGTTGTTTTTGAAAAGAACCGAGTGGTTTAGAAAGTGTTCCAACGACTTTTACTTGGTTTATTTTCTTGCATTAATTTTAATGTGTCCCATCATTTAATCCTACCATTGCAGAAAACAACGAAAATATGACGTACGCTTATGCAATCCGCATTCGCCACGGGGTCCCGTCATCACCCGTTAGGTTACTTAACTAACGACAGAGCGGAGGCTGGACTAGCGCGGATGCAAAACATAAGTAACGCCTAAATAGATATCTACATATAGATATATACATTCGTCACATGCAATGATAGCTATTCCTGATCACAGATGAACACATTGGATATACTAGGAATCCGCATTCCGTACGAGCCTGTAACGAAGAGCGGATTACACGGTCGCGATGAATAGCCAAACCCCACCCTAAACCCCTACGGGTGCGGCAAACTACCCGCCAAGTACACGAAGTGAAGCAACCTCTCTCAACAATGTGAGTAGGCCACTCGACACTTCGAGGTACCCGGTAGTTTGTGCACCCCACCTTGGGTCTATCCTAGGAGCAAAAACAGTAAAAGAATTTATACAATGACGGCTACAACCCCATCCCGGTTGTGCGGCCATATAAATAATATTATATCAATTTACATATTACATGAAATGAAAAGATAAGAAAACTCTCATCTCACAACCCCCCGGCTATTCATCCGCGACAATCCAACGAATTCATATACACAAACCATCAACATTACAGATCACAGATATGTATAACCCCCACTAATCGACGTATAGCGATTAGCAGACGTTCAATACATATATCACATCACAGATATAACCCATTAGCCAAAGTCTAGAGAAGTTCGATCAAAATACGGATTTGTAACCGCCCCAAAAACTAATTTGTTCTCTGGAAAATCTGGGCAGAAACAAACCATCCAAAAAATCCCAAAACATCAATATAAGAACACTGTAGGAGAAACGCTCGGCCGCGGATCCGCGGCAAGAGTATGCTCTTGCCGCGGTTTTCAGTGAGTTGGTTGACTCGCTGGATCGTTTTTCTTGTGTGTTCTGTAAAAACCCTGAGCCGATTTTTAGTGTATAATTTATTATTTTTAAAGCAGGTTTAAAAATCGGCAGAAAGTTAGGTTTTTGAAACTTGTTTTGCGATTTTTTTTCCGATCGAAATTCTAGATACTTTGCTAACTTGTTAGTTTGTGTTTAGCTAGGCTCTGATACCACTATAAGTCCACGTTGCCCACCCCGGTGCTTACGGGGAGGCGGAAACGGTATAAAAAATCGATTTTTACAACTCAAGGCAACATTGACTATATAAAGGAGGATCTTTGCTAAACATAAACTAACAACCAAGCTAAGAGATTTAGCTACTCGGTAAACAGGTTATACCTAAGTCTTGAAGTCCTTCTCTTCTTGCTCCTTAGAGTGAGATGAATGAGTCGTCCTCGTCGCCTTCTCTTGCCGAAGAAAGATCCACCCGAGGGCCTCTACCTTTGGCTCCTACCTCAAACTAGAAGTAACTAAGGTGCTTGGTGTGCTAAACCTAGAACCTTAGAAAGAGTAGAGAATGATTTTGGTGTTTTATCTCAAAAGCTTAATGGTTCTCAACTCATGAGAGGGAGAGCTTTGAGAGAGAGGAATAGGATGAGAGAGAATGAGCATGAGAGAATGAGAAGATAATATCAACCTTCTCACATATATGTGAATTATGATAATAAAATAATTAATCAAAGATAATTGTGATGGTTAACTTGAAATGACCATTATCATTTCACATTAATGAATTTTGGAAGAATCAAAGAGAATATTTCATGTGAAATGATGATGGTCAATATGTCAACATAGGTCAACAAGTCAACCATAGTCAAATGGTCAACAACCCTAACCATAATACAATTATAATTAATTAATATTAATAATCATATTTCACATATAAACATTAGGGTTAAGAAAAAGACAACGGTCATCAACCCTAATGAAAGTCCTCTGCCACTGCCTCAGTCAACTGTGCATACACACCCATATCCGTGTTCCGAGGAACACGAATACAATGAGATAAAACCAATCCCAAAACATATACTAGGATCTGGCTTAAACCAAAACCCGCTAGTATTAGCTGTCCGGACACCAAACGTACACAAGTGCGCGGATGTGAACGAACCCCGTGGCAAAACCATGCGACCTCTACTCTGTTTTGCCTAAAGGCGAATAACCCTCTGTGTGGGACTCTAAAGACTCGACACTACGCTGGCAGTGGGTTTAACCACAGACCGCAAGCGGCACTAGCTGTACGTAACGGTCCCCAGGTAGATGCCGATAAGAAGACTGACGAGGTGAACCCATCTGAACTCCTACTGAGCCTGAATGTGACAATCTCCGTATAGTCCGGTCTGTTTGTCTAAGAGTATCGCATGGCGGGCCTAGGGTGCGGTAAACGTCAGTCCCCTAATAGAGGTACAAGTCGTGTCGGAGTGTAGCCCAGAACACCCTGAGATAACATTGGAAACCTACCAGTATATCTCGCTTGCCCTGGCCAGGGACTTTGTGTAATGGCTCTCCTAGACACAGCGCGATATCAACCCCCAATACCGGGAGAGACGAATCCTGTCTAACCGTCACTGCCTCCAAGTGCTTCGGGACTGCACCCAACTTCTACCTGTTTGCACGACTCCTTTGAGCCGTGGTAGGGTAGCAATCTAAGAACAGTAGGAACACACTCGAGGCGAAGTGACAGTGTCAAGTCAACGGACAAAGCTGTACTCATGTCACCTGGGAACTGATAACTGACGATAGGTATAATACCAACCGACTGTTCCCGACGAGTCCTGTCCAGTATACTCGTAACCTAACGAGCACCCGCATACTATCTCAAGTACGACGTACTGACAGCTGTGGGACAGACCGTCTCCCAAGCTGGGATGAGAAGCGCATACGCTAGTCTACTCCGGAGTATCGATGCCCTGTCTCGATAGTCCTACGACTAGGGACCTGCATAAGGATGTGCTTGTGGATTACCCAGCCCCCACGAGTGTGACTGCCATCACAACGCTGGTAATCAAGCAATGATCCTAAGGGCTCCACTAATGTGTAAAGGCGATATGCTATAAGAAACACATGCATACATTAAAGTAGAAACAAACCAAGTAGCGTACTACTATTTTGAGCAAGATTGTCTATACAAGGTGAATATCCCAAGCTTCCATTAAGTAATATACAAACTATTATGATACAGTAATGGCCACTAGGGCATATACACTAACAAAACGACGCACCGGCGACTCCTCCCGATCCATCTCCCTCTCCTTGTTGTCCTAAACCTGTAAGTCCCCATCCCTCTTTTCTATTCTTTTTCTAAAAATACGAAATTGCAAAACCCGACGGAATTGGAACAAAATCGATTTCCGATTCGGTTTCTTTATAAAACCTCACTTTTCTTTAATACAATCATGCTTAAACCAATTCATGTTGACTATTAAACACTAATCAACCATATTGATCAAGTTTCAGATCAAAAGTAATTGATATTTCATTTTACCGTATTTTCATTTAAATACCACATAGTTTCAATTCTACATATAACATCACAAAACTTGGTATACTTTTAAGTAGATCACGAGGTAATGACCTACCTCCTCACACACTCATATGCAACATAGCACCATACCCTTGGGAACATAGAATACGGGAAAGCAACACATTTGCATTTAAATACCATTTACTTAATAAAACCGTTTTCTAAAGGATTTAGTATTTATACAAATCATTGTAAAGCGCCGCTACAACCCATTTTGGGGAACCCGTTCGGGATGGTGCTGATTATGCACATCCTCGGGCTTAGTAGTGCGAGATTCAGACCTCCGCAAGAAGCATTCGGTCTCGAAAGATTTAAAATACGACATATTAAGAAAATGTGATTTTTAGAATATAAAATATATATTAAAATAATTTTTGTATAAATATATGTATATTTATCATTAAAATACCTATTTTGTTATGATATAAATATTCCACTATTTTCTAAAAATCACAAGAATCAATTTTACACTAAAATACCATGAATTCTATACAAAACCAATATTACAAATAAATACCACTTATTATGAAAATAGGATATTTTCACTAGAAATATCACAATATAAAATCTACATTCATTACAACTCTAAAGACGATTAATAAATACTTGGGTTGTATTTTGAAAACTATACAAGAGTATTTTTACATAACCCGTTGCTGTTGTACCGTGGCTTAACGGTTCTTTGTACATTCCGTTTGCTCTGATCTCTAGCATATAGAGACCCCTCTCGTATACACTGGCATCCTTCTGTACCAAGCTACAAACAACAGCGTTAACACAATATTACAATAATATAATACAACTTTAAAAGATACCTCTTATTCTGTCTATTTCTCGCTTATCTTTGGGACTTACCGAGCAACCTGTTCGCTGACGACATTCTCTTTCTTACTTCTTTGAATGTCGTCAGGTGATCTGGACACTTCAGAGATCGAGCCCACTACTGAAGACTTGGACCAGTTCAGTGAAGACCCCGAGCTCTAGTCATTGTACACTTCCATTCAGTACTTTTCATTTCTGTTATGCCATTGTTTAGGCATTGCTTTATTTCAGTTGTATTTACTTTCCATGCATTGTACAGAAAGAATGTGAATAAATAAAGTTGCTGTTTTAATTATATCTTGTCTCTTGTGCTTTATTTTTTATATTGCTTAGATACGCTTAGCGTATTTACTTCACAGTAAATACGTAGCGGCCTCGTCACGTCATCTGCCCGTATACTGGAAAGCGGATCGTGACAGGTGCTTTTGATCCATGTCTGCTAAATAGTTGCAGGTTACAGGTTTTCAGAACAATACAGTAAAATTCA
Organism: Agapanthus africanus; assembly: GCA_030015575.1. Classification (NCBI taxonomy): domain Eukaryota; kingdom Viridiplantae; phylum Streptophyta; class Magnoliopsida; order Asparagales; family Amaryllidaceae; genus Agapanthus; species Agapanthus africanus. The sequence goes on along the minus strand of JASDDO010000019.1, from coordinate 813,009,860 downwards.
TGAAAAGAAGTTACAAATGTGAGACTACGACCAACAATAGATGAATCCATATGATGCCGCCTACCAGTTCAAGGAATAACTGAAAATCATCAGACAGTTCAATGCACAAAGTTCAAGGGCAACACAAGATTCAAGACTTCAACGTGAAGCTCACGGCAAAAAGTCCACAATATTATGCACTGTGGAAATCTGGAAGAAAATAGAAGAGATTCTATGGAACCAAGTGAAGAAAACAGAAGGAAAAAGCAACATGAAGCAACCCTAGAAGTTTGATACCAAGATCCAACAACATGGCCGCGGAACCGCAGCCAAACATGGTTTTCTGCCGCCGAACCGCGGCCGTACAATACACGTGTCGGTGCATGTGTCGGTGGGTGTCGGTGCTTTGACCCGGCTTTCTTAGGGTAGTTCTGTAAATTCAAATGTGGATCAGATGTAAACCTAGGGTTTCTCCTATCTATAAATAGGAAAGCCGAAAGCCTAATTTGGCATGCCTCTTTTTAATTCGTAGACTTAAAATTTTAATTTCCTTGTAATCGTCGAAGAGGACATCAATAAAGTAAGCTTTCTTTTTCTATCTTGCATTTTTTTATCTGCAATTTATTACCTGTGATTTTTTTTATCTGTTCTTTTATTATCTGCAACTTAGACAGTCTTTTAAAATAAAATTATAAAAATGAATTGTATCATTAATTTCCTAATGAGTGAGTAATTCCTCACTTGTTAGGGTTAGAATAGGGAAGGTTTGAGAGAAGGAAATCTCTCTCACTCCTTTCTTTGCCCATATAATTTTTATAATACAGACTCTTTTTAATTCAACCACACACTGCTCACTACGGCACCTTATCCTAAATGATAGCGGTGATTCCCTAGTTATACCGGTTGTGGTTGAATTAACTGGAGGTTCGGGCTAAGAGCCAAGAAATGACGGACAAGGACCAAAAGGAAGAAACTAAGTTTCTTCTTAGTTGTGCTAATCCCCTTTGTTGACTATTACCCTAACACCTATATTCTTAATTAGGGCATTGTTACCAGTGAGAAGAATCCAATTTTCAAACTAACCTAATCCTAACCCCAGCAAGACTTTAAATCAATTGAATCTCATTCTTAGATTTTAAAACAAAACCTACCAAAAATAGGACTTAACTCGTTAGAATTTAAAGAAAGAACACTATTTCCCTGTGGACCGACTCGTACTCAACCGGCTAGCTACCAAGAGACACCGTCTTGATTGCGGTAATCTTAAATTTAAAACGCACGCACACAAAAACCCTCATCAATCAGGCCCAGCCGTTCGGTCCATCCCGAGGTTTCCCCGGGCTGCCCATGCACCACCCCACGGCTTCTCAGTTCAATTCGTGAGCCCGAGGGGTGTGCAAACATCTCAAAATTTCAGTTTTCGGAACTATTTTTGTCGGCAGTTTTGCATGACAAAAACGACTGATTTCTAATGTCCCAATGAGTTAGTATGGGGTTAATGGGTTGGCTCTGATACCATGTTGGGTTACGCCAGCAACCCGGCCATCAATCCGTGGCCAAATGCGGAACAAAAACTTTTATTAAACCGACGCTAACAGAACCCGATTCCCGGATCGAACCATTAACCGTACACTAGCAATATGTAAAGGAGTTTAGAGAGGTTATACCGATCAATCCGTGTCCTTCGGTTTTCAACCTCTGTCCCAAGCTCCTTGCGGCTTCCCCGATCAATTTTCATCTCCGGTCTCCCCACATCGAAGAAGATCCACGTCGATGGTTAGTAATACGAGCTCTCGCCTCAAAACCGAAGCAACTCGAGTATCCAGTTTGTTAGCCTAGATACCCAAGATGAAATAGAGATAGTTTGTGATTACTTTGTCTCAAAATACCCAATGATTCTCAACTCATGAGAGTGAATGGGTGGAGGTTGAAGAAGATGCCATGTGAGAAGAAAATGTGAGCTCAAGAAAAGAAAATAGCAAGTCTAGAAAAGAAAATGGTGGCTGCTCTTTTTTTCTTTTGTTGTTTTGGCTTTGCTAATGTGTGTGATATTTTGTGAGCTCATGAGCAACTAAAGAAAAATCCCACTTGAAAATGAGTTGCCTCCTTCTCACAAAAAAATCCCAGACCAAAAATATCTTAGCAAAAACAAAACAATCCATGTCATAATGAATCAACACATGAACCAATACCATGAGTCACCAAGTGCATGTGCTATGAATCAATGCACAATGCCAAGACTTGCACTCACACTTTACACCTCACAATAAATATTTAAACTAAATGTTTAATCCCAAAAAGAAATGACATCAACTAAAGAAATCTTGTAACGAATTACAAGAATACCCCTCATCCGTATATACATACCCGCATCCGTATTCCGACTGAATACGAATACAACGAGACGAAAGTAATCCAACAATATAATACTAGGATCCGGCTTAAACCAAAGCCCACTTTTATTATCCGTCCGATCATGATCCGTGCACAAGTGCACGTATATGATCGAACTCTGCCATAAAACCATATAACCTCTACAACGTTTCGCCCGAACTAGAGAAACTCTCTGTGTGGGATTCTAAAGACTCGTCAATATGCTGGCAGTGGGTTTAACCACAAGCACGTCAGTGGCACTAGCGGTACGTAACGGCTACCCAGGTATTGAGCGAAAGGGAGGCCGACGAGCAAACTCATCCTGAAACCCTACTGAGCCTGACAGTAACAATATCCACACAGTACGGTCCGTTCGTCTATGAGTATTGCATATCGAGTCTAGGGGTAGATAAAGTCAGACCCCTAATAACACGACATTTAGTATCAGTATGAAGCCTATCACCACCTGAGAAACTACCGATCATAGATCAGTAATTCTTGACTACCTTGGCCAAGGATTTCTGGTGATGGCCACCAGTGCACTCCGCGACATCAATCTCAAATACCGAGAGAGACAAATCCCCTGACGATCTGCTCACTGCCTCCATGTGGCTCGGGACTATACCCAACTAAAACCTGTTTGCACGACTCTTTTAAGCCGTGGTAGGGTAGTAATCAAAGCACAGTAGGAATTCACACGAGAAAAATGATGATCTTAGGTTGATAGAATAACATATACATATGTCACCAGGGAACTGCTATATGACAATAGGTATAATACAAACTGGCATATTCCCGGCGAGTCCGTCCGGTGTACTCATAACCCAATGAGAACCTGTATACATCTTAGGTGAACCAACTGACACCAATGGCTTGTGAGACCGGCCACCGCCCCTCGTCGGGGTCTCGATCCGTATACACTAGTCTACTCTCGGAGTATCGATGCACAGTCTCGAAACTCCCACGACTAGGGAAACTTTAAGGATGTGCTTATAGACCACCCAACTCTCACGTATATGATCGCCATCATACTGCTGGTAGTCAAGCCTGAATCCTATGAGCTCTATCAACATGTAATTGTGATCTGTAATGTCACCTGAAGCATGTATACGATGATAAAGATAAACCAGATAGCATACTATCATCTTGAGTAAGACTGTTCTACCGGTATAGGTCCTCCCTCAATCATTGCAATCACGTGCCTGTGATCCAATAATTGACTTGAGGGCACTCTAGCCAACACAATAGTGATCACAAACCATTAAACTAGTGAATAAAGTCATGCTTCACCCATGCCCAAAATATCTCCCATTTTCCACCTCAATTTCTATTTTCTCAAAATAGAAAATCCAAATATATATATATATATATACATATATATATCACACACACACACATATTATGAGAATATAAACTTTAAGTGAGCATAATATTAGTTAATATATAATTATATCAAATATAAATATATATCAAATTATTAAATCAATACTTAATTTAATAATCCGGTAATATCATATATAACCGACTAATATCATTTATCTGTATATCAAATTATCAAATCAACACTTATTTCAAAATCTGGTTATATCACATATAACCTAACCGATATCAAATATCGCCAAATTAAAATACAGTATCACATATTCGTATTTAATCAGGCTCCCGCACATATCAGCATATGTGCCTTACTTCGTTTCGCTTGAACTTGGAAACCTCTGTATGGGATTCTAAAGACACATCAATACGCCAGCAGTAAGTAATGATCACATTAGTTACCCACAAGACTTCAGCGGTACTAGCTGGACGTAACGGCTACCCAGGTATTGAGCGATTAGAAGATCAATAAGCAAGCTTATCCAAACACCCATGAAGCCTATAAGTAACACTTACCGTACAGTCCGGTCTCTTCATCTGATATGTCGCATATTGAGTCTAGGGGTGGAATCGTTAGACCCCAGTAACTTGATAAGTCATGTCGATGTATGGCTTATAACGGTTCGAGAACCTACTGATAACTCTTACCAGTAAATCTCATCAGCCCTGACTAGGGACTTACTGTTATAGCCAATCGAGCATAGCGCAACATCAACTCCCAATAACAGGAGAGACGAAACCCCACCCATTGCTCACTGTCTCCATGTGACTCGGGACTGTATCCAAAATCCACCTGTTTGCACGACTCCTTTGAGTCGTGGCAGGGAGGAAATCAAAGCACAGTGGGAACCACACAAGACACTATGAAGATCTCGGGTCTACAAAATAACCTATACCGGTGTCACCAGAGAACTGCTATCTGATGATAGGTATAATACCATCTAGGAGTTCTCGGCGAGTCATGTTCGGTGTACCCATTCTCTAATGAGCATCTGTGTACAATCTTTGATGTCAAACACCAATGGTTATGGCATCAACCATCGCCCCTTACAAGGTCAAGAAACGTACATACTAGTTTACCCTGGAATATCGATTCCCTGTCTCGATATCCCCTAGACTAGGAACTATTAAAGGATGTGCTTATGGACTATCCAGGCCCTACTAGTATGATCCGCATCATTGTCCTGGTAGTCAAGCAAACATCCTAAGATCTTTATCATCATGTATCAGAGAGACAGTATAACAATACAAGTATACATGTTAAGATAAAGAGCAACTAAATAGCATACTATCATGTCGAGCAAGAAAGTCCTCTATATATATATCCAAGCATCCACTATATCATACAATAATGGCCTCCAGGGTATACATATTCCTAACAATCTCCCACTTGCACCAAGTCCTGTTGTTGTAGTATCTCATACCTAACATCCTAAAACATCTCTCAAACTGTGTCTGAAGGAGGGCCTTCGTGAGTGGATCCGCCGTGTTGTCCTTCGTATCTACTCTCCTGACCTTGATCTCCCGGCGATCTACTATCTCCCGGATAAGGTGATACCGCCTAAGAATATGTCTGGATCTCTGATGGGACCAGGATTCCTTGGCCAAAGCCATAGCTCCATTGTAATCACAATACAAAGGTATTGGATGCTCAATGGATGGAACCACACCATGTACAGCAAAGAACTTTTTCATCCAAATAGCCTTTTTGGCAGCATCATTGGCAGCGATGTATTCAGCCTCCATCGTCGAATCTGCTATGGTATCTTGCTTGAAACTCTTCCAACATACTGCCCCTCCATTGAGGGTGAAGAAAAAACCAGAGACCGACTTGCTGTCGTCCTTATCACTCTAGAAGCTCGAATCGGTAATGGACTCCACCTGGAGTTCTCCGTTACAATACACCAAGAATATTTCTTTAGTCCTTTTCAAGTACTTAAGAATGTTCTTCACAGCTGTCTAGTGCTTTTTCCCAGGATCTGATTGATACCTACTCACTAAAACTAGTGTATAAGCTACATCCGGTCTGGTACATAACATCGCATACATGATAGACCTAACTGCAGAAATATAGGGTATCACTGTCATGCGAGCCCTCTCCAAATCAGTCTTGGGAGACATCTCTTTGGAGAGAGTGATTCTTGAACAAGCGGGTAAATTACCACGCGTAGAATATTCCATAATAAACCTCTTTAGTATGGTGTCTATGTACCTGGATTGGGACAATCCCAGCATCCGCTTAGATCTATCTCTATAGATCTTTATCCCCAGAATGTAGGAGGCATCACCTAGATCTTTTATGGAGAACTTTTGTGATAAGAAGAGCTTGACCGAGTGTAGCATAGGAATATCATTTCGTATCAAGAGTATGTCATCCATGTACAATACGAGGAAGACAACCTTACTCTCTACAACCTTTTTATAAATACAAGGTTTATCTATATTTTTGATGACGTCAAACTCTTTGACCGCTATATCAAAATAGATGTTCCAGCTCTGTGATACCTGTTTTAATCCGTAGATTGATTTAAGCAACTTGCACACCTTTTCGCTGCTCCCATTGTCTACGAAGCCCCTGGCCGTGTCATATACACGCTCTCTTCTAAATCACCATTTAGAAAAGCGGTCTTGACGTCTATCTGCCAGATTTTGTAGTCATGGTATGCAACAATGGCAAGTAGGATACTAATGGACTTAAGCATAGCCACTGGAGAAATGGTTTCATTATAGTCGACACTTGGTCGTTGACAAAAACTTTTTGCTACAAGTCGAGCTTTGAAGGTCTTAACCTTTCCATCTACACCAAGTTTCTTCTTAAAGATCCACTTGCTCCCAATGGGTTTTACCCCTTCAGGAGCAGCTTTCAAAGTCCATACTTTGTTGGTGTACATAGATTCCATCTCAGATCGCATAGCATCCAGCCATTTCACAAAGTCCCCACTTGTGATGGCCTGCTCGAAACTGGTTGGGCCATCATCTTCTATGATGCAATTCTCGCTCCTACCGTATATGAGAAAACCATAGTATCTCTCAGGTGGATGAGGATCCTTATTAGATCTGCGGAGTGGCCGAGGTTCGTCGGGGACTATTGAATCCTCTGGTTTTATCAAATCATCAGTTGTAGTTTGTGTAGCTGGAACTTCTTTCAGTTCTACTTTATTACCATTAATTTCTTCCATAAGAAATTCCTTTTCTAAAAAGGTGGCATGTTGAAAAACAAACGCTTTTTGTTCCTCGGTGTGGTAGAAGATATATCTATATGAATCCTTTGGATATCCCACAAACTTGCACAGAACAGACCTTGCCTCGAGCTTGTCCGGATTCTGCTTTTTAACATAGGCCGGACAACCCCATATCTTAACTCGTTTATGATATGGTCTCTTTCCACTCCATATCTCATATGGTGTTTTAGACACAGATTTTGATAGAACTTGATTCAATAGGTACGCAGCCGTCTCAAGTGCATAACCCCAAAAGGAAATATGTAACTCAGTAGTACTCATCATAGAGCGCACCATATCTAATAGGGTGCGATTCTTCCGCTCCGATACTCTATTGTGCTGTGGTGTATACGGAGGAGTAAGCTGAGAGAGAATCCCAATCTCTTTTAGATAGTCTCGGAATTCCGTGCTTAAGTACCGATCAGATCGAATGATTTTAATACTTTTACCCATCTAGTTCTCAACTTCGTTCTTATATTCCTTGAATTTATCAAAATATTCAGATTTGTGTTTCAACAGGAACGCATGTCCGAATCTTGAGAGATCATCAGTGAATGTAATGAAGTACAAGAAACCATTCTTGGCATATGTAGACATAGGACCACATACATCACTATGTATCAGTCCCAAGAGTTCAGTAGCACTTTCTCTGTATCCTGTAAATCGAGTTTTGGTCATCTTGCCTTTGAGACAAGTTTCATAAGATGTAAATTCGAATTGATTGAAATATCCATCTTTATATAACTTAGCTAGTCTTGTCGCATTGATATGACCTAGTATACAATACCATAAGAAGGCTTCGTTCATTTTTGAACTTTTCCTCTTGTGTGTGTTCTGTATGTTTAGAAACGTGTTTTGATTTAGAACGTATATATGGTTACACAACGTACCAAACCCAATAAACATTTGATTTAGGAAAATGTTCATAACATTATCCTCTAATGCAAAGTTATATCATTCCTTATGTAATAAAGAACCGAAATAATACTGCACATCATTTTTGGTACGTAATATCAGTCATTCAGAATCAATGTATTACCATTTGGCAATACTAGGTGATATTCGCCAACTGCTTTGGCTGCAACAATTGCTCCATTCACTACTTTTAGAGACATATCATATTTTTCCAGTTCTCTACTTCTCCTTAACCCATGTAACAAATTACATACGTGGGATCCTAATTCGGTATCCAATACCCAGGACGTAGAGTATACTGAGAAACAGTTCTGAGTAACGAACACACCCGAAGAAGATGCATCATCATGCTCTTTCTTCGTTCGGGTTGCGTGGGAATCCTGATATTCCTCTATTCCTTTCTCAGACTTATGACAGTCATAAGATAGAGTGGAACCAACGTTCCACGGCTCAGTATAATAAGCGGGTTCGGTCAATACATCCATATTATTATCTTGATTAAGGCGTGTCATGGCCGCTACCTGGAGAGAGAGAGAGAGAAGGAAACGCTTTAGCGTTCTCTCCTTGCAAGATTATATTGGTTATTATCTTATCTAATTAGGATGGCTCCCACTATTTTTTATCAAATCTTCCTCAAACCCTAAAAGGTAAGATTAGCTGGGATTAATTACACCCTACAAGTTCGTCAATCGGTCAGCCAGGCATGTATTGGTATTCCGAGGGAGTATCCCCATGCTTTCATATGAAACTAATTAAATAACCTTGTTTCCACAGGGGCATGACCTCGTTAACACCTTTCCTAGACAACTACTGGATCAGCTAATTGTAAAGTGGAAAACTCTCCCAAGAGTAACACTTACTCACAGTGGGTATCAGGATCCAACTATCATATAAAAGGTATGCAATCTTATTGCAAATTTCAACACTTGAAATTCCCAATATCCGTTTTTACCCCAAGAGGTTTATGACATTGACAAGGTCAACAAACCATAAACCGTAAGTCAAGTTCAACCCATTCATTTCGTGATTGAATTAATCCCACCTGCACGACCCTTGACAAGGTCAACAAGGCCGTACGACTATCCTAATCCAATAGCATTACATGCAGCAGATAAGCACTAATCAGCTACTGCACACTATGCCTTGACAAGGTCAACAAACACAGCATGAATACTAAATAGTCCTTATTTGAAATGACAGAGGGTTACGACTGGTTTTGTAGAAAACCTTTAGCATAATGAACTTGATATCGTTGTAGAATTTAGTGATTTGAAATGGAGTGGTTTAAACTTTGATTTTAAAATCGAGTATTTTTCAAAACAAACCGAGCGGGTGGTAGCATTTGCTAGTTTTGCTAAAGAGGTCACTCCCGATGAAGGGATCTCGGCTCTTTCCTCAACGAATGAGGTGCTGGATATTCATCAAGGAATACCACTATGCAAAGCAAGAACTAGAGAAGCTTCCAAAATAAACCAAGTGGGTTGTAGCATTTACTAGTTTTGCTAAATAGATCACTCCCGGTGAAGGGATCTCGGCTCTTTTCTCATCGAATGAGGTGCTAGATATTCATCAAGGAATACCACTATGCAAAGAAAGAACTAGAGAAGCTTCCAAAATAAACCGAGTGGGTTATAGCATTTGCTAGATTTGCTAAAGAGATCACTTCCAATGAAGGGATCTCGGTTCTTTCCTCATCAAATGAGGTGCTGGATATTCATCAAGGAATACCACTATGCAAACCAAGAACTAGAGCTACCTTTTTGAAAATTTTGATTCGACAACATCTTTTAGGTTTCTTATCTTTTCATTAATCTCATTAATGACATCCCATCATTTATGTTTCCTAAACATCACAGAAGAAACGAAAATAGAACGTACGCTTATGCTATCCGCATTCGCCACGGGGTCCCGTCATGCACCGTTAGGTTACTTAACTAATGGCAGAGCGGGGGCTGGACTAGCATAGGTACAAAACATAAGCTACCTTTATTATATATAGCATTCGTCTTACAAAGTTATATGATCATATCATAGAACTCAAGCAGCAGAAGAAAAACATACGAAATATTGGATATATTAGGAGATCCGTGTTTTAAATTAAGCCAGTAATGAAAAACATGGATTCTACGGTCATGATGAATAGCCAAACCCACATCCCTAGACCCCAACGAGAGAGGCATGCAATCCTGCCAATTCTAGAGTTAGGAGACCCGGTCTCGACTCCTCGAGATAGTCTCCCACTGGACTCTAGAACCCGGTTACTTATGCTCCCTGCCTTGGGTCTATCCTAATGCGGAAAAGTAAATAGCATACATCAATGGTGACATCATCATCCTCAACCCGGAAGTGTCCCAATAAAAGAACATTACATACATTTTTTTAAATGAATGAAAATAGAAAAACTCCCATCTCACGCAAAAAAACCCGGCTATTCAATCACGACGATCAAATATAACATATCACAGCAACACATAACATCACATGTCATCAACGTAATTAAATATGCGTATCCCGAATGTCGTTGAAGTATAGCAATGAGATCGGGGATACACCATATATTACACTTACGGTCGCAGAAAAGAAATGAAAAACTACAATAATTAGAATCCGCATATTCCTTAGACATCATAAACCCGGAATATCACATATTCCGGATTTCATGCCTAACCCTATAAACCTTGCATTTTAGTCTTAAATCGAAAACACTTTTCAATAACTTAGTCGGGTAATTCAACAAGATTCCCGACTACCTAATCGAATACTCGTCGGGAACTTTAGTAGATGGCCGCACCCCCGATTCCGTCGACGAAGTGCACTAAGACGGAACACCGTGGCAGCAAGCACCCGAGTGGATGCTTTTGCAACGAGGTTCTCCTACAGTCACTTGGTCGGGGATATGGGGCATAGCTATCTAGTAGTGTTATCCGGTGAGTATTCACGTACTATACGAGATTGCGATGGAGTTTTGATCCGAATCAAAACCCCGTAGCAATCGATCAATATAGACTAAAATGCTAGATTTACAATTAGTAAACTAGTTTTCACAAAACTAATTAAATGTGGATTCCAAATATTGTATCACATATCAATACTTAAACCCGAAACGATGTTAAAACGCGAATACGAAACACTTCGAATTGCCCCAATACAAAAGATAACATCATATGTGTAAGTGTAACATTATGAAAATTTAGAAATAAATAAAAATCAATTAATTAAATAATAAAATGAAAAAAAAGTTATTAAAACCAAATAAGACATTTTCATAAATAGTATGTAAAAAAAATTAAATTAAAATTTTAATAGGTAACATAAATAAATTATAAGGGTTTTAATGTGAAATTTAGCTTCATTTTAATAAAATGGTGTTTATATAATAAACTAGGTAGTGAAGGGTCATTTTGTAAAATTTAGGAAAATTATGCAAACTTGAAATTTTAGGGGTGTAAGTGGAAAAGGGGTTAGGTAATAATTTAGATCAGAATTTTATCACAAATTAACACAATTGAAGAGATAATACAAGGCCACCTCCTACTTGCATGCACAACACATACACAACACCTCCTCCTTACATGAGAGTGGCACACCCTTGTTGTTGACACCTCCTACTACACCTCACTGTTATCTTCGTCATATATAGCATGTGTTCAGATCATTTAGCTAGTTTAAAATCTGAAAAATTAAAAGAAAGAAAAAGAAAAACTAGAACAAGCAAAGGAGAACAAAAGAAAGGAGAAGGGAAGAGCTAAGTTCTAGGATTTCCACCATCAAGCTAGGACTATGAGCTTGTGCATCTTGGGGGAGTTCTTCCAAGCAATCCGTTGTAGGTAAAATCTTGGATCACTGTAGGATTTAGTTCTGTAATTAGTTTAAAATAGAAATCCAATGTCTATAATATCGTATTTTTTAAGCAAAACTGAACTCTGTAGTAACCTACTATTAGTCAGGATAAAATCAACTTAACAAAAAAATGTCTAAATATTGTATGTTAGACCTAGAACAAACCCTAGAAGCACGAACCAAGGGCCTCGAATTTGGGCCGGCGACCTATAGGCGAATTCCGGCGTCGCCGGATTTATGATAGGCTTTGGACTTTTGGGTTTTTGGGTAGGTCTCTGTATCATTGTTAGGATATTTTGGTATTGTTTAAAATAGTTAATTTAACTGTATATGGAATTTGGGGAGTAATATCGGAAGAGGGATCAAAATTCTCAAATACGACACGGGTAAAACGTAACGCGTTCTGTTTTCTGTTACGAAACAGCGTTGGGTTAAAATTCAGTAAATTTAAGTGTTAGATCGTTGCAATAGTCGTACGTAGTATAATTAGTGCTGGAAACTTGTGTTTTCATGATTTTGCCGTATCGGAATGTAGCCGTTTTCTTATATAAGTTAATTCAATGTTAGATTTGAGTGCGGGAACTTCGGAGGCCGCAAGGAAAGGAAAAAACATTGGCGATTCCTGAGTAGTTACGATGTATTTCGGTGAGTAGACTAAATATCTACCGGGGGATTTTGTAAAGATGGCGTGATACGCCATAGTTAGATTTAAATTCAAGTTTTGCTTCTGTATGTTAACTTTATCATATGCATTCTTAAATCTATATATATATCTCTAGGATTAATGTAACAACCCTAATTTTCATATGCACATTTCTGTACAAATTTTTAAAAATTATTTTTTTCCATAAAGAAGTATTTTAATCTGAGCACAAGATATATATAATTAATTATTTTGTTTTTAAATAATTTCATTTTTAGTGTACATAAAATTGTTTTAAAATTAAAGTGTACTTGAAATATTTAATACTGCTGATATCATTTTAAGTATCTACTTTTCTACAATAATTACAAGAAGGAGCTTGTAGCTCATTGATAATACCTTGCACTGCTGAACCAAGCCACCAGAGTTCGAATCCCATGCCCCACATAATTTTTATATCTTTTTTTGTTTTAATTTTTTTTAGAAGTCAAACGGTCAAACAGCCATAACTCACAATTTATTGCGAATAATAAAAAATAAAGTACACCAAAACCTTCCCCAGACTGAACCCGACCCAACGGCACCCGACTCGGCCCTGACTCGGCCGAATCGGCCGGCGCCGCCGGCCGGACTCGGCCGGCCGGCCGAGTCGTCAACACGAAAAATTTTCGTGTTGACCTGGTCAAACCCCCTGCATAGTCTATTTTTCCAGTACTGTTACACAATTTCAATTAAATCTCTTTTAAGACCAAAATTAATGAATTTTTAATGATTTTTACATTTTTTAAAATATTTTTTAATCCAAACCCTAACCCTAGCATAGCCCTATATAAAGACCCCTACCCTCTACCATTTCACCTCACCACTCTAAGTCCACTCTCCCAAATTCTCGAGAACTCGGTACGAAGAGCGAGAAGCGAAGCGCTGCCGAAATCGACGACGGATTCCGGCGACCGGATCAGAACCTTCGCGACGTTTTCGACGAATCAACAACCACCACATCCCTTAGCTTCCTTAGCTTGTCCAAACCGTAAGTCCCATCCCTTCTATCTCTCTTTTCTATAAGTGTAAAAATACGACTTTTTGGAACCCGACGGAAATCGGACAAACCAATTTCCGATTCGGTTTTTCTATAAATTTCCACTTGTCACCTAATGCATAATATCTACCCATATTCATGTTGACTATTAATCACCCATAAACCAATTTAATCAAAAAATTTCACATGAAATGATAACTTCTTTGAAAAACCGTATTCTTTTCATAAAAATACCATGAAGTTCATTTTTCTTAGTTTAATTAATTCCCTCACTCCTAAATAGGTTTATCTTGATCACTAAACTTGTAGAAACCAATTTGAATGAAATTTCACATATGAAATGATAACGTTTTCAAATACCGTATTCTTACGCTATAATACCTTTAAGTTTAATATGTCATGTTTTACCTTTAAACTTCACTAAAACTTAAAATAAGTCACGAGGTAATGACCTACCTCTACACACACTCAAATATAACCCTAATTGATAAATATCAAAACAAAGAATACGAAATTACAGGACTTTTCACTAAAATACCATAATCTTTATAACCTTTATTTAATGCTTTAAGTTGTAAACTTTTCTAAATAAAATATTTTAATAAAATAAAAGCACGATTGGTCATGAACATCGATCGTTTATCTAAACTGTCTTGTGGTGACTAAGCAAGTGTGTCTAAGGCTAGTGGTTTTTAATTAGGCCCACGACTGTGGTTCCTTCCCACTTACCTGGCACTTACCTGGCCGCAATTGACGGTGAAGAGGCGATTTGAGGCTTCTAATGACTCATCGTTTAGACCTTAGAAATAGGCTAGTTGGCTTAGGAAACCCTAATAACTAAAATACGGAAAACTAAACTCTTTTGCAAATAAATACCTTATATTTATAAAACCGTTTTCCTAAATGAGATGTGTTTATAAAACCTAAGCAAAGCGCCGCTACAACCCACTTTTGGGGAACCTGTTAGGGATAGTATGGTTCATCGTGCACCCGCAGGCTAGTAGTGCGAGATTCAGACCTCCGCAAGGAGCATTCGGTCTCGAAAGGTTTAAAATACGATATTTAAGGAAAACGAGATTTTTGAAAATAAAATATTCATTTAAAATTATTCATGTGTTTATAGATATATAATTATCATTTAGACACCTATTTTATCATAATATAAAGTTTCCACATTTTTCTAAAAATTACAAGATTAAAAGTTACACTAAAATACCATGAATTTCAGATAAAACAATTAATATTTTTATTAGGATATATTCACTAGAATAACAAAAATAAAATTCACATTCATTATAACAATAAAGGCGAATAATAAATACTTGAGGTGTATTTTGAAAACTATACAAAAATACTTTTTACATAAAACTCCCTCAAGTTTTACAAATTACAATAAGGCCCCTAACTAATATTGAACTTCAAATTATCTTTCTTTTAGTCTGACTCGGGTTAGATTCTGACTATTCCTGACTAGAATATGATTCAAGTCAATCTATATTCTTTTATATTCCAATACAATTTGAATACATGAAACCCTGAATCCAGTTAACAATATATTCTTTTGACTGAATCAAACCATGGATATTCATCCATTATCCTGATATTCCATTTTCCTGATTACACAGTTACATCATGTTTACTGATATCATGGTTTTGGTCAGTCACTCAATTTACATATTCCAATACTACAATACTGTTAAAACACTACGGGGTTTAAGGGGTAGATTGGTACGGAAGGTGTTAAAGGTGGCACGAGATGGTCAGATTAAGACACCTAACCTGAATCCTATTGCTGTTGTACCGTGGCATAACGGTTCCTTGTACTTTCCTTTTGCCCTGATCTCTAGCATATAGAGATCCCCGCCGTATACATTGGCATCCTTCTGTACCAAGCTACAAACAACAGCGTTACACAATGTTCCATAATATTCAACAATATAATACTTTAGAAAATACTGTTACTCTGTCATTCTCATTCTTCTTTTTCTTTGGGACTTACCGAGCGACCTGTTCGCTGACGACATTCTATTTCTTTCTTCTTTGAATGTCGTCAGGTACGTTGGACCAAGCTGAGATCGAGCCCACCGGTGAAGATTTGGAGCAGTTCCAGGAAGATCCAGAGCTCTAGATACTGTACCTTGTTCTTTCCAGTTTATTTCATTTTCTGTTATGCCACTGTTTAGGCATTGCTTTTCATTCCAGTTGTATTTTCTTTTCATGCATTGTACAAAGAATGTTATTAATAAAAGTTGCTGTTATTTCTATATTATTCGTCTCTTGTGATTTACTTTATATTGCTTAGTTACGCTTAGCGTATGTATTTCTGAGTATATACGTAGCGGGCCTCGTCGCGTCCACTTCGCCGTACACTGGGAAGCGGGGCGTGACAGGTTTTGTTGGTGGCCCATGCAGGTCCGAGCTGTATGAATCCCTGTCATGCAGTTCTGTTCTGCATGAACAACCTAAGCAATATAAACACAAGAACCAGCAACTAAAACATTCTTTACAATCATGTTCCTTGAATCCCATCATTTCTTTGAATCATATACCTTGAATCTGTCCTAATCCAAAATTCCCTCACCTCTTTTACAATTTTACCAAAACCTTCGCATCCTTCATTCCTTCACACATTCTTCACATTTTTAAAACCTTTGCACCACCTTGTTATATTTTTACATATTGTCAGTACACAAGCACCAGACTTTGGTTGGATTGTTACACTTTCCTTTTACAAATTTCGAGGACGAAATTTTTATAAGGAGGGTAGAATGTAACAACCCTAATTTTCATATACACATTTCTGTACAAATTTTTAAAAATTATTTTTTTCCATAAAGAAGTATTTTAATCTGAGCACAAGATATATATAATTAATTATTTTGTTTTTAAATAATTTCATTTTTAGTGAACATAAAATTGTTTTAAAATTAAAGTGTACTTGGAATATTTAATACTGCTGATATCATTTTAAGTATATACTTTTCTACAATAATTACAAGAAGGAGCTTGTAGCTCATTGGTAATACCTTGCACTGCTGAACCAAGCCACCAGAGTTCGAATCCCATGCCCCACATAATTTTTATATCTTTTTTTTGTTTTAATTTTTTTTAGAAGTCGAACGGTCAAACAGCCATAACTCACAATTTATTGCGAATCATAAAAAATAAAGTACACCAAAACCTCCCCCAGACTGAACCCGACCCAACGGCACCCGACCCAGCCCTGACTCGACCGAGTCGGCCGGCGACTCGGCCGAATCGGGGCCGGGTCGGGTGCCGTTGGGTCGGGTTCAGTCCGAGGGAGGTTTTGGTGTACTTTATTTTTTATGATTCGCAATAAATTGTGAGTTATGGCTGTTTGACCGTTTGACTTCTAAAAAAAATTAAAACAAAAAAAAGATATAAAAATTATGTGGGGCATGGGATTCGAACTCTGGTGGCTTGGTTCAGCAGTGCAAGGTATTACCAATGAGCTACAAGCTCCTTCTTGTAATTATTGTAGAAAAGTAGATACTTAAAATGATATCAGCAGTATTAAATATTCCAAGTACACTTTAATTTTAAAACAATTTTATGTACACTAAAAATGAAATTATTTAAAAACAAAATAATTAATTATATATATCTAGTGCTCAGATTAAAATACTTCTTTATGGAAAAAAATAATTTTTAAAAATTTGTACATAAATGTGTATATGAAAATTAGGGTTGTTACAATTAATATTTGTTAGAACACTGCACCATTATCGACGAGTTATGCTGCACATGCACATATCTACATGTTACACTACACCTCGTCGATATTAATATGTCACTTCACACTTAGAAATTATTTTGTTAAAAATGATTCGTATCATACCTTAAGTAGTCAATAGTTGTAGTAATTAGCATATATGACATTATATTTCTTATTAAGTATTAGTAGTTGATATAAGAGGCATTTGTATTATTGAGGATTTATGGTTTTAAGTTTTCATATACTATTACGAAAAATCAGAGATTTTCATGATTATGTGTCACGTCCACCATGATATGTCGTTTTTATGATTTGGTTTTATTCCGGACTGAGTCGGTGGGTATGCAGTTACGGATTTACAATTTTATCTAGACTGAGTCGGTGGGGATACAGTTGGATACATGGTGGACCCGGTCGAGACCGAGGGGCAGGATAGCCGCATTTGAGGCGGGGAGCCTAGCGAGGATACTCGATACCGGATATAGTTGTGAAACACGGCGGATATCTAGATGATACCGACCGGTGTTATTGATTTTAGGATCATTCGAGGAATGATGCCTGAGGGAAATGGAAGATTTGTGTCGATGATGGACACGGAAAAATGAACTTTATTTGGAAATAAATGATGAGATTTCAATTTTGGTTGTGTGATTAGTAGTACGGATTCATGTCTTCAACATGTTATCATGCATTATAATTATCCTTATTGCAGTTAGTTATAGTTCGTCATATTTACATTATCAACCGTTATATGTTAGTTTTATTCACTGAGTTGGCAGCTCACCCCCGTTGTGCCACAGTTCCTTGCAGGAGTAGGGTAGACGGTTAGCAGCAGTACAGATCCACTTTTCAGCTTTTATCGCATCTTTTGATAGGTGGGTTACATATGTAGTAACCTGTTCTTTTGGTATTGTATATGAATCTAAAATATCTCTATCAAACCCTTTATAATGACTTAGAACGATATATGGTTATATGTATATTATTTCGACAGATGAGATCGTTTAGGTATATGGAGTGATATTTCTTTTACTTATGTCTGAGATTCTCATTGATGTCGTATTATGAGTATGTATTGATTTCCACTGTTAGTATCGTTGCTCCCAACTAGGGATGCAACCAAATTAACACTGTATAACTGCTTTTATTATAAATGAAATAGGAAATTATTGTTAAGATCTTAATTACTTAAAATCTGTGATTTTTACTTAAAAACTAAATTTTCATAAAATTTCCGCAAAAAGGGTTTTGATCTTGGTTTTTGGCTTACTCGGGTTGTGTAAATATCTTAAGATATTATACAATCTAAGTGCCGGTCACATCCAAACTTTGGGTCGTGACAAAGTGGGTATCAGAGCTTAGGATTAACCATACGGAATCGTGTAGTGAGTTAAGGTAAGTTGACTTGAGTTCGTTACGTCGGATGACCCTTGGTTTGATGGAGTTGGTGGATTAGGATGAGTGCAGTACCGTACGTATGTTCCACGGCATATTTACATTTCCATACTCAGCCTAACTAACCTTAGGAGATAATTGTTCGTACTTCTTTCCTTGATTCCA
The DNA here is from genome assembly GCA_030015575.1 of Agapanthus africanus. Lineage (NCBI taxonomy): Eukaryota > Viridiplantae > Streptophyta > Magnoliopsida > Asparagales > Amaryllidaceae > Agapanthus > Agapanthus africanus. The sequence continues at coordinate 812,991,180 of JASDDO010000019.1, read as the reverse complement.
TGTAACTTGTGATTCAGTTGCAATATCCTTATCAATCATGTTTCTTACTCCAGCCGCTATGTCATCAACGACTACGGGGACTCAGAGTACCGCTGTTCGAGATAGGATTGGAGCGGGCTCGTCTGAAACGGGGACAGACCTGGGCAATATGCCTATCTTTCATGAACCGATTGATCCATCCTATATTAATCGTATAGCTAGGATGGAGACAAATGTTCAAGAGATGCGTTGAATGATCGGATCCTTGCTGGAGATTAGTCGAGCATGGAGATCGACCACTACTCCATGTACGGGTGTTCAGAGACCAAGGCAAATTCATAATAATACATCGGCACCAAGACGTGTTCGTAGAGGCCGTGATCGTAACAGTCGTAATTCTAGAGGACCAGGAGGTCGAGGCAGGTTCAATTCAGGCCGTAGTTTTGGTCGAGATTGGACTAAGGGCCAGATGTTCAGTTCATACCCAGTGGGACAGAGACCTCCATTTACATGTTATAATTGCGGAATTCCAGGGCACTTAGCTAGAGAGTGTACACGCCAAGGAAAGACTGTTGTTCCGAAGGCTGCTTTACCCCCTCCACCTTCTACGTCGATGGCTTTACTTCCTCCCCCAGTTGGCAGTACGCGCCAGGCAGTTGCACCAAGAGGTTGAGGCTTTGCAGGACGCTCTCAGAGAGGTCGAGGAGATAGAGGTAGAGGATGACAGGATGCGGGCAGGGGCCAGGCATGAGTCCTTGCGCTGACTCCACAGGATGCCAGGCATCCAATGCAGTTGTGACAGGTATTCTTACAGTATGTTCGTTAGATGCACATATTTTATTTGATCCTGGTTCTATACATTCTTATGTATCTTCACGCTTTGCACTTTCTTTGGAGGGGGGAGAGTCATCGTTGTTAGAGTTACCGTTAGTGGTGATTCTCCGGTGGGAGATTCTTTTATAGCTCGACACATATTCAGGTCTTGTTCAGTAAGTATTGGTGATAGGGATTCTTTAATTGATATAATTCTCCTGGATATGTTAGATTTTGATATACTTCTTGGTATGGATTGGTTAGCCACTTGTCATGCTTATGTAGATTGTCGGGGGAAAGCGGTTAGATTTTGTTTTCCAGCTGAACCGATCTTTATTGTGCAGGGGGACTGTAATGTAACTCCTGCCAACATGATTTCTGCTCTTTGTGCGGGACGACTCTTGAAGAAGGGTTGTCATGGGTTCTTAGTTTTTGGTTCAGGACTTAAGAGCCACTAAGATTCCATTGGACCAGGTTCCAATCGCATGAGAATTTCCGGATGTGTTTCCTGCTGAGTTACTAGGATTACCGCCCGATCGCGATATTGAATTTTGCATTGACTTGATTCCGGGTGCGGGGCCTATTTCTATACCACCCTATCGGATGGCCCCGACAGAGTTGAAGGAACTCAAAAACCAGTTGCAAAGGTTGTTAGATAGAGGACTTGTTCGTCCAAGTGTATCACCATGGGGGCTTTAGTCTTGTTCGTTAAGAAGAAGGACGGTAGCATGAGATTATGCATCGACTACCGACAGCTGAATCGAGTTATTGTGCGAAATAGGTATCCATTACCTCGTATCGATGACTTATTCGATCGGCTACAGGGAGCTAGCTACTTCTTAAAGATTGATTTGCGGTCAGGGTATCACCGGTTGAAGGTTCGGAAGGATGACATTCCGAAGACTGCTTTTCGCACACGATATGGGCATTATGAGTTTCTGGTGATGTCGTTCGGACTCACCAATACCCCAACAGCTTTTATGGATATGATGAACCGTATCTTCAGGCCATTGCTTGATCAGTTTATTATAGTATTCATTGATGATATTCTTGTTTATTCACGGAGCCGAGAGGAGCACGAGCAGCATTTGCGCATCACGTTGCAAACCTTGAAAGAGCATCAACTATTCGTTAAATTCTCCAAGTGTGCTTTCTGGCTGGATAGTGTAGATATCTTGGGTCACGTAGTTACAAGAGATGGGATACGTGTGGACCCAAAGAAGATAGAAGCGGTACAGCACTGGCCTAGACCTGTGTCAGTTATAGAGGTTCGAAGTTTCTTGGTTCTGGCCGGTTATTACAGACGTTTTGTGCAGGATTTTTCTTGGATCGCTGCACCATTGACCGGGTTGACTAGGAAGAAAGTTCCATTTCTTTGGACAGATGCATGTGAGCAGAGTTTCCGACAGTTGAAGACTTTCTTGACGACTGCACCTGTCTTATCTTTACCTTCCGGGTCATGTGGTTTCGTGGTGTATTATGATGCCTCTCGAGTAGGTTTAGGCTGTGTGTTGATGCAGCACGGTAGGGTTGTAGCTTATGCTTCTAAGCAGTTGAAGAGGCACGAGCAGAACTACCCCACTCATGATTTGGAGATGGCTGTTGTAATTTTCACACTGAAGATTTAGAGGCATTACTTGTATGGAGAGACGTGCCATATTGTTATAGATCATAAGAGCTTGACGTATATTTCAGGAGAGGAATTTGAATCTAAGGAAGCATAGATGGATGGAACTCGTGAAAGATCGCGATTGTGAGATTTTGTATCATCCAGGAAAAGTGAAGGTGGTAGCAGATACTTTGAGTCGGAGGCCTGGAGATAGCTTATCTCATGTACGCACCTTACAGAGACAGTCTTCTACAGACTGGCAGGTTTTATGTGATAGTCGTATACGGTTTGAGTTCACCTCGACAGGAGGACAGTTAGCACATGTTCGCATCCGTCCTCAGTTATTGGATCGTATTCGAGAGACACAGCCCGCAGATGCTCGTATGTTGGAGATTATGGATCAGGTTAGGCAGGGCAGAGAGTCGGAGTTCGTGATAGATGATCGTGGAGTATTACGTTTAGGACTCATCTTTGTGTGCCAGATTCGGATAGACTGAGACGTGAGATCTTAGAGGAGGCCCATAGATCAGCATACAACATTCATCTTGGTTCCACCAAGATGTATCATGACCTGAAGGATGTTTATTGGTTGGAAGGAATGAAGAGAGATGTTGCGGAGTTTGTTTCGAGATGCTTGACTTGTCAGCAAATCAAGGCAGGGCACCAGAGGCTGGCAGGAGAGTTGCGGCCCTTGCCCATCCCGGAGTGGAAATGGGAACAGATCTCCATGGATTTCATTATGGGTCTACCTAGGACTAGCAGAGGGTATGACTCCATATGGGTGATTGTACATAGATTGACAAAGGCAACTCATTTCCTTCCGGTAAAGACGACGTATGGGTTTGCACAGTATGCTCAGATTTATATCGACGAGATTGTCCGATTGCATGGAGTTTCGACGAGCATAGTGTCAGATAGGGGTACCCAGTTTACTAGCAGGCTATGGCAGAAACTTCAAGAAGCTCTTGGTACACGATTGAGTTTTAGTACAGCTTTTCACCCACAGACGGATGGTCAGTCAGAGCGGACCATTCAGACTCTTGAGGATATGCTTCGTGCTTGCAGTCTTGATTTCGGTGGTAGTTGGGATCATCACCTACCCTTGATAGAATTTTCGTACAACAACAGTTTTCATGAGACGATCTAGATGGCACCCTTTGAAGCTTTGTATGGGAGGAAATATCGATCACCCGTTTGCTGGACGAAACTGAGCGAGAGTAGCATTTTGGGACCGCGGATAGTACAGGAGACTACGGAAAATATTCAGCTGATACGAGACAGAATGAGAGCGGCCCAGTGCAAACAGAAATCTTATGCAGATCGATGACGTCGTAGACTCGAGTTTGATGTGGGAGATCATGTGTTCCTTCGTGTATCTCCGATGAAATGTGTGATGCGTTTCGGAAAAAAAAGGAAGCTCAGCTCCAGATATGTCGGACCTTATGAGAATCTGGAGAGAGTGGGTGCTGTAGCTTATCGTTTAGCACTTCTACCGAGTTTTTCCAATGTGCATCCGGTGTTTCACGTATCGATGCTTCGCAAGTATCTTCACGATCCTTCTCACGCGATCCAACATCAGATCTTACAGCTTGAGTCGGATTTATCATACACAGTGCAGCCAGTCGCTATTCTAGACAAGCAGGCAAAGAAACTGAGATTGAGGGTACTTCCATCTGTAAAGGTTCTTTGGCGAGGAAAGAATCACGAGGAGATCACTTGGGAGACCGAAGATGCGATGCGAAAGAAATTTCAACATCTTTTCGAAGGTACATCTAGTTAAGTTTAAATTCGGGGACCGAATTTTCTTAAGGGGGGAATATTGATACATTCTGAAAATTTAGAAATAAATAAAAATTAATTAATTAAATAATAAAATGAAAAAAAAGTTATTAAAACCAAATAAGACATTTTCATAAATAGTATGTAAAGCAAATTAAATTAAAATTTTAATAGGTAACATAAATAAATTATAAGGGTTTTAATGTGAAATTTAGCTTCATTTTAATAAAATGGTGTTTATATAATAAAATAGGTAGTGAAGGGTCTTTTTGTAAAATTTAGGAAAATTATGCAAACTTGAAATTTTAGGAGTGTAAGTGGAAAAGGGGTTAGGTAATAATTTAGATCAGAATTTTATCACAAATTAACACAATTGAAGAGATAATATAAGGTCATCTCCTACTTGCATGCACAACACACACGCAACACCTCCTCCTTGCATGAGAGTGGCACACCCTTGTTGTTGACACCTCCTACTACACCTCATTCTTACCTTTGTCATATATAGCATGTGTTTAGATCATTTAGCTAGTTTAAAATCTGAAAAATTAAAAGAAAGAAAATGAAAAACTAGAACAAGCAAAGGAAAACAAAAGAAAGGAGAAGGGAAGAGCTAAGTTCTAGGATTTCCACCATCAAGCTAGGACTAGAAGCTTGTGCATTTTGGAGGGAGTTCTTCCAAGCAATCCCTTGCAGGTAAAATCTTGGGTCATTATAGGATTTAGTTCTGTAATTAGTTTAAATTAGAAATCCAATGTCTATAATATTGTATTTTTTAAGCAAAACTGAACTCTGTAGTAATCTGCTATTAGTCGGGATAAAATCAACTTAACCAAACAATACCTAAATATTGTATGTTAGACCTAGAACAAACCCTAGAAGCACGAACCAAGGGGCTCGGATTTGGGCCGGCGACCTATAGGCTAATTCCGGCGTCGCCGGATTTATGATAGGCTTTGGAGTTTTGGGTTTTTGGGTAGGTCCCTGTATCATTATTAGGATATTTTGGTATTGTTTAAAATAGTTAATTTAACTGTATATGGAATTTGGGGAGTAATATCGGAAGAGGGATCAAAATTATCAAATACGACACGGGTAAAACGTAACGCGTTCTGTTTTCTGTTACGAAACAACGTCGGGTTAAAATTCCGTAAAGTTAAGTGTTAGATCGTTGCAATAGTCGTACGTAGTATAATTAGTACGGGCAACTTGTGTTTTCATAATTTTGCCGTATCGAAATGTAGCCGTTTTCTTATACAAGTTAATTCAATGTTAGATTTGAGTGTGGTAAATTCAGAGGCCGCAAGTAAAGGAAAATGATTGGCGATTCCTGAGTAGTTACGATGTATTCCGGTGAGTAGACTAAATATCTACCGGGGGATTTTGTAAAGATGGCGTGATACGCCGTAGTTAGATTTAAATTCAAGTTTTGCTTTTGTATGTTAACTTTATCATATGCATTCTTAAATCTACATATATATCTCTAGGATTAATCTTTGTTAGAACAATGCACCATTATCGACGAGTTATGCTGCACATGCACATATCTACATGTTACACTACACCTCGTCGATATTAATATGTCACTTCACACTTAGAAATTATTCTGTTAAAAATGATTCGTATCATACCTTAAGTAGTCAATAGTTGTAGTAATTAGCATATATGATATTATATTTTGTATTGAAGTATTAGTAGTTGATATAAGAGGCATTTGTATTATTGAGGATCTATGGTTTTAAGTTTTCATATACTATTACGAAAAATCAGAGATTTTCATGATTATGTGTCACGTCCACCATTATATGTCGTTTTTATGATTTGGTTTTATTCCGGACCGAGTCGGTGGGTATACGGTTATGGATTTAAAATGATACAGTTGGATACAAAGTGGACCCGGTCGAGACCGAGGGCAGGATAGCCGCATTTGAGGGGGGGAGCCTAGCGAGGATACTCGATACCGGATATAGCTGTGAAACACGGCGGATATCTAGATGATACCGACCGGTGTTATTGATTTTAGGATCATTCGAGGAATAATGCCTGAGGGAAATGGAAGATTTGTGTCGATGATGGACACGGAAAGATGAACTTTATTTGGAAATAAATGATGTGATTTCAATTTTGGTTATGTGATTAGTAGTACGGATTCATGTCTTTCACATGTTATCATGCATCATAATTATCCTTATTGCAGTTAGTTATTGTTCGTCATATTTACATTATCATTTGTTATATGTTAGTTTTATTCACTGAGTTGGCAACTCACCCCCGTTGTGCCATAGTTCCTTGCAAGAGTAGAGTGGACGGTTAGCAGCAGTACAGATCCACTTTTCAGCTTTTATTGCATCTTTTGATAGGTGGGTTACATATGTAGTAACCTTCTCTTTTGGTATTGTATATGAATCTAGAATATATCTATCAGACCCTGTATAATGACTTAGAACGATATATGATTATATGTATATTATTTCGACTGATGAGATCGTTTGGTTATATGGAGTGATATTTCTTTTACTTATGTCTGAGATTCTTACTGATGTCATATTATGAGTATGTATTGATTTCCACTGTTAGTATCGTTGCTCCCAACTAGGGATGCAACCAAATTAACACTGTATAACTGCTTTTATTATAAATGAAATATGAAATTATTGTTAAGATCTTAAATACTTAAAATCTATGATTTTTACTTAAAAACAAAATTTTCATAAAATTTCCGCAAAAAGGGTTTTGATCTTGGTTTTTGGCTTACTCGGGTTGTGTAAATATCTTGAGATATTATGCAATCTAAGTGCCAGTCACATCCAAACTTTGGGTCGTGACAGTAAGTCGATGCCGTGCACCCCGGGGAGGCGGAATATTCAAAAAACAATTTTTCAAAGTTCACAACACCAACTTGAACTCCAGGATCGATGCTAAACCTTAACTATCTAACAGGCTATGAGATTTAACTACTCGGATGGAAGTTATACCTCACGATACATGTCCTTTGGGTCTTCTTTGTTGTCCCCTCCTCGTCAGACGCTTCGAAGATCGTAATGGATCTATGCTTTCTCGTCGTCCTCCTCGAGTCAAAGACGATCCACCCGAGAGTCTATATTCCGAACCCCAACCTCAAATTCGAAGTAACTAGGGCACCTAGTTCGCTAAACTAGATGGCCTAAATGATGTAGAGAGTGAAGATGGATTAGTATGTCTCTATTAGCCCTAGGTTTCTCAACACATAAGACATGAAGGGCTAGAGAAAGAGGAAGGAGCTTGAGGAAAAGCTAGTGAAGAAATGAGCTTGGAGTAAAAGAATGGCTCAAGTGAGAAGAATAATGAAGTATACAATATTCTATGAGATAAATATCTCACAAAATATCAAGCATGCTTCAAAATATCTCTTTTGTCAAGACAATGAGTCATGCTTCATCTAACAAATATCTCCACCTCATTAATCTTTAATCAAAAAGAATAAAAACCCTAATGAGGTGTCTCCTTCTAGAAGCTTTCTCAAGTAAATTACGAGAATGCCCCTCATCCATATATACATACCCGTATTCGCTTTCCGAAGAATACGAATACAATGAGAAGAAAATAATCCATTAATATAATACTAGGATCCGGCTTAAACCAAAGCCCACTAGTATTATCCGCCCGAACATCGTACGTGTACAAGTACACGTATGTGATCGAAGCCCTGCCGTAAAACCATACGGCCTCTGCATCTTTTGCCCGGTGCAGGGAAACCCTTTGTGTGGGACTCTAAAGACTCGACACAACGCTGGCAGTAGGTTTAACCATAAGCTGCAAGCGGTACTAGCTGCACACAACGGCTATCCAGGTATCTGTCGATAAGAAGGTCGATGAGCAAACTCATCCGAACTTCTACTGAGCCTATATGTGACAATCTCCGTACAGTCCAGTCTGTTCGTTTAAGAGTATCGCATATCGGGCCTAGGAGGGCGGTAATCGTCAGACCCCTAATAGCGCAATAAGTCATGTTGGAGTGTAGCCCAAAACATCCTGAGAAACTACTGGAGTACGTACCAGTAAATCTCGCTTTCCTTAGCCAAGGACTTTGAGTAATGGCCTTCCGAACAAAGCACGATATCAGCCCCCAATACCGGGAGAGATGAATCCTATCTAACTGCCACTGCCTCCATGTGCTTCAGGACTGCACCCAAGTACTACCTGTTTGCACGAGTCCTTTTGTTAGGAATATGTATGCCCTAGAGGCCATTGTTGTACATGTGATGTATATTATAGTGGATGCTTGGACACATATATAGATGAATTTCTTGCTCAACATGATAGTATGCTATCTGATTACTCTTTATCTTAACATGTTGACTGGTATTCTTTACTGTATTGCTCTCACATGTTGATAAATCCCTTAGGATATGTACTTGACTGCCAGGATTATGATGAGATCATACTAGTAGGTTAGGGTGGTCCATAAGTACATCCGTTAATCAGTTCCTAGTCGTGAGAATATCGAGACCAGGGCATCGAGGGTGATGGTTGATCCTACAACCATTGGTGTGTGATATCAAAGATTGTACACAGGTGCTCATTGGAGAATGGGTACATTGAACAGGACTCGCCGATGACTCCTAGTTGGCAGTATACCTATCGTCAGATAGCAGTCCTCTGATGACACTGGTACAGGTTAGTCTGTAGACTCGAGATCGTCATAGAGTCTTGTGTGGCTCCCACTGTGCTTTGATTTCCTTCCTACCACGGCTCAAAGGAGCCGTGCAAATAGGTGGATTTTGGGTACAGTCCCGAGTCACATGGAGGCAATGAGCGATAGGAGGGGTTTCGTCTCTCCCGGTATTGGGGGTTGATATTGCGCTATGCTCGATTGGTTATAACTGGAAGTCTCTAGCCAGGGCTGCTGCTGAGATTTACTGATAAGAGTTATCAGTAGTTTCTCGAATCGTTATAGGCCAGACATCGGCATGACTTATCACATTACTGGGGTCTGACGTTTACTACCCCTAGACATGATATGCGACATATCAGACGAAGAGACCGAACTATACAGTAGTGTTACTGATAGGTTTCATGGAGAGTATGAACGAGCTTGCTTGTTGATCTTCATATCGCTCAATATCCGGGTAGCCGTTACGTCCAGCTAGTACCGCTGACAACTTGTAGGTGATTGATTCACCTACTGCTGGCGTATTGACGAGTCTTTAGAGTCCCACACAGAAGTTTCCTGGTTCGAGTGAAACGAAGTAGGGCACCTATATTGATATGTGCATGGGCCTGATTAAATATGAGTATGTGATACCGTATTATAATCTGGCCGTTATCTGATGTCGGTCAGAATATATGTGATATAACCAGATTATCGAATCAAGTGTTGGTTTGATAATGCGATATTCAGATTAATGATATTAGTCAGTTATATATGATATAACCGGATTATTAAATCAAGTGTTGATTTAATAACGTGATATATATTATATACGATATAATTATATCTTGACTAATATTATTAGCTCATTAATTATGTTTCTTAATATATATTAATATATATATATATATATTTGATATATGCATATATATATATATATATATATTATATAAAGCATGGCATCTATTTTCTATTTTTAGAAAATACAAAATGAGGTGTAAATTGTGGAGATATTTGTGGAATGGATAAGGCATGGGTTTTTATCATATTATATTAGTTATGACTCACTATTCAAGCATGGTTGCAATTTAGAATTGCAATTTATTCCATGCTTGAATAAGTGAGGAATGATTTATTGATATTTTCATTTTTATGCTTGCTTTTTTGTTCTTGAGTTTATGCCTTAGCCATTTTCCATGAGCCCTTGCTCTCTATTGCTCTCTACAATTTTCTTTACCTCACCTCCAAGTTCAAACCCTCACATGTGATGTGAATCATTGAACTTGTGAAAACCCTAGTGAGCAAAATAAACCCCTATTTCGCCATCTCACATTAGATTAGCAATTTGATATGGAGTGTTGCTTTCACTAATGAGATTAGTGAAGGGTTAGATTGAGCTAGTGGACTTCGGATAGATCGTCTTTGGCGCGAAGAACACGAAGGTCGTTCTTTCACCTTGAAGAGGAGCCTAGTGGAGTCGCATGGACCACAACCCGGAGCTAGAGAAGAGAAGGACTCGATCTACAAGGGTATAACCTTCTTTCCTTCTCTCTAGTTGTAGATATCAAACCATAACCCTAATCAACTAGATAAAGATCTAGGTTAGTCTAGCTTAGCACCAATAAAAGTTTGAATTTGGCATGCTTGATGCCACTTGGACCCCATGGTGGTTCTAGGGTAGAATTTCACTTTTGAGCTGTGGTAGGGTAGTAATCTAAGAACAGTGGGAACACACTAAAGGCGAAGAAGCATTGTCAAGTCGACGGACTAAGCTGTACTCATGTCATCTAGGAACTGCCACCCGACGATAGGTATAATACCCATAGCAGTTCCTAACGAGTCATTTCCAATGTATTCATAACCCAATGAGTACCTGCATACTATCTCCAGTACGACGTACTAATGGCTGTGGGACAGACCATCTCCCCTGCTAGGACGAGAAGCGTATACACTAGTCTACTTTGGAGTATCGATGCCCCATCTCGATAATCCTACGACTAGGGACCTGTATAAAGATGTGCTTATAGACTACCCTGCCCCCGATAGTATGAATGCCATCACAACGCTGGTAATCAAGCAAAGATCCTAAGGGCTCTACCAATATGTATAAGCAATATTCTAAGAAACACATGCACATATTGAGGTAGAAACAAACCGACAGCATACTACCATTTTGAGTAAGACTGTTACTATATCCGTGTATATCCCAAGCTTCCATTAAGTAATATACAAACCAATATGATACAATGATGGCCTCTAGGGCATATATCACTAACAATCTCCCACTTGCACTAAGGCCATGTATTGCCATATCGAAGACCTAATATCTCGAATAGCCTATCGAACTATATTTGAGGGATGGCCTCTGTGATTGGATCTGCAGTGTTGTTCTCCGAATCTACTCTCCTCACCTCGATCTCCTAAGGATCAACGATCTCCCTGATCAGGTGTTACCGCCTCAAGATATGTCTGGATCTCTGATGGGACCTGGGTTCCTTCCCTAAAGCTATAGCGTCGTTGTTGTCACAATACTAAAGTATTGGATCAATAATGGAAGGAACCACCTGAAGTTCAGTTAAGAACTTCCCCATCCAGACTGCTTCTTTTGCGGCGTCACAAGCAGCGATATTCTCCGCTTCCATCGTCGAGTCTGCAACGGTGTCCTGCTTGCAGCTCTTCCAATAGACCACCCCTCCATTGAGGGTATAAACATAACCCGACATGGACTTGGAGTCATCCCTATCACTCTGGAAGCTGGAGTCAGCAAGGGCCTCGATCTGGTGGTCTTTTCCGCCGTACACCAAGAACATCTCCTTAGTCCTTCTCAGGTACTTGAAAATGTTCTTTACTGCAATCCAGTGCTTCTCCCCTGGGTTTGACTGATACCGGCTTACCACGCTGAGTGCGTAAGCAACATCTGGTCTGATACACAGCATCGCCTACATTATAGAGCCTACCGCAGAAGCGTAGGATATAATCGACATGCGAGCCCTTTCCAAATCAGTCTTGGGAGACATCTCTTTGGAGAGGGTGATTTCGTGACAAGCCGGTAGACTACCGCGCTTTGAATCTTCCATACTAAATCTTTTCAGTATGGTGTTGATATACCTAGACTGTAAAAGTCCCACCATCCTTTTTGATCTATCACGATAGATCTGGATCCCCAGAATGTAGTTGGCATCACCCAGGTCTTTCGTGGAGAACCACTGTGACAAGAATCCTTTGACTGATTGTAGAATAGGAATGTCATTTTCTATTAAGAGAATCCCATCCACGTACAAGACGAGGAATACCACAGTTCTCCCTACAATCTTACTATAAATCATTGGTTTATCTGGATTTTTGATAAAATCGAATTTTTTGACAGTCTCATCGAAACAGATGTTCCAACTCCGCGATACCTGTTTTAGTCCATAAATGGACTTAAGCAACTTGCACACATTCCTACTACTCCCACTATGAATGAAACCCTCTGGCTGATCCATATAGACGCACTCTTCCAAATTACATTTTAGAAAATCGGTTTATATGTCCATCTGCCAAATTTCATAATTATGGAAGGCAGCAATGGCAAGAAAGATCCGAATGGATTTGACCATAGCCGCTGGAGAAAAGGTTTCATCATAGTCCAAACCAGGTCTTTGACGAAATCCTTTTGCAACAATTCTAGGCTTATAGGTTTCAACCTTTCCATCTACACAAATCTTCTTTCTGAAGATCCATTTACAGCCTACGGGTTTTACCCCTTCTAGAGCAAAGTCCAAAGTCTATACTTTGTTGGTGTACATTGAATCCATCTTGGTCTGCATTGCATCCATCCATTTTACCGAGTCGCCGCTCTGAATGGCTTGGTTGAAGCTAGTTGGCTCATCATCATCGATAATGCAATACTCTTAATCCCCGTTTATGAGAAAACCGTAGTATCTCTCGGGCGGATGAGACTGCCTACTAGTTCTACAGAGTGGCGCGGGGATATCTTGTTCTTTTGAAACTTCTGGTTCTACCATACTTTCAGTAATAGTTTGTGGTCCTGGAATTTCTTCCAGTTCTATTACGCTCCCACTAGTTCCTTTTTCAAAAAATTTATTTTCTAAAAAGTAGGTATGACGAGAAACAAAAACCTTTTCTTCCACTGCGTAATAGAAAAGATATCCCTTGGAGTTCTTTGGGTATCCCACAAACTTACACAGTACTGAGCGTGCCTCGAACTTGTCCACATGCTGCTTTTTGACAAAAGTTGGACATCCCTATATCTTCAGATACTGAAGATAGAGTTTCTTCCCACTCCACATCTGATATGGTGTGGTGGGCACAGTCTTGATAGGAACTTTATTCAAAAGATATGCAGCTAATTCTAGTGCATAACTCCAGAAGGATTGCGGTAACTCAGCGTTACTCATCATGGAACGGACCATATCTAATAGGGTTTTATTCCGCCTTTCTGATACACCGTTGTGTTTTGGTGTGTATGGAAGAGTAAGCTAAAAGAGAATTCCATTCTCTTTTAGATAATCCAGGAACTCGGCACTCAAGTATTCACCATCTTAATTAGATCTCAGTGTCTTGATACTTTTGCCGGTTTGTTTTTCCACTTCATTCTTATATTCTCAGAATTTCTCAAAGGCCTCGGATTTATGCTTCATCAAGAAGACATATCCATACCTAGAGAAATCATCCGTAAAAGTTATGAAATAGGAATAACCACTTCATGCATATGTAGACATTGGACCATACATGTCGCTGTGTATGAGTCCTAAGAGCTCGTTCGCTCTTACTCCGTGTCCAGTGAACGAAGTCTTTGTCATCTTTCCTATGAGACAAGATTGACAAGTTGCATAAGAATGATATTCAAACGAATCCAAATATCCCTCTCTATGTAACTTCGACAACCGTGATTTATTGATGTGACCCAATCTACAATACCATAAGAAAGCCTTATTTAATTCTGCAGACTTTCTTTTAAGTGTGTTCTGGACGTTGAAAACCTGAGCTTGATTTAACACGTATATACCGTCCTCTACTGTACCTGACCCTATCAAACTTTAATTTAAGTGGATGTGGACCACATCGCTTACAAGCTAGACTAGGTACACACAAACAGTTACGTAAAATGAATATTTGCCTAAATCCTAGGTGATATTCCCTACGGATACAGTGTCCATGCTCATTCCGTTAGCAAGCCTGAGAGTCATATCACCTGTCCTGATAACTCTACGGTTTCTTAAAGCCTGTAATGAATTACAGATATGAGATCCTGATCCGGTATCTAGTACCCAGGAAGTAGAGTTAATTAACAGACAGTTTTCAATCACAAGCACACCCGAAGCTGAAGCCACAACATGCTTCGGATCCTGGATTCTGGCTTTCCAAGCCCTGCATCCCTTCTACCAATGCCCTTTCATGTGAATAGGAACATCCCTCCTTCCCTATTATTAGCACCGAAACTTTGGCCTTTCCCTTTCCTTCTACCTTACTGATACCGCCTATCGGCTTTGCAGAGGTCTTCTTCTTCTAACCCTTGGCTTTCGCCTTGGATCCAGAAGAGGAAGATTTCCCAATAAGTAGAGCGGGTGTCTCCCTGGTTTCCTTCAGGGTGCCCTCAACTGGAAGTATAGCTTTCTTCTTCTGAGCGTAAGTAGAAGGTAGGGACTGTAGAATTAAGTCAGTACATGACTTGTTCTCCAATGTGGTCTTCAGGTCCGTGAGCTTTTCAATATAGCTAGTCATTGTAAGGACGTGGTCTCCTATAGAAGACCCAACAGCTAACCTCGCTTGAAGCAATTCCTTCGAGGTATCATATCCTGTGATACAAGATTGCTCTTCATATAAAACTTTGTTATGGAGGAAGATGGAAACTAAGTCTATCTTCTCGTACTGCTTCTGGTTTACACCATCTACTGAGACCAACACGAGGCACATGGCATTCGCACGGTCTTTTTCCCTTGTCTTACGGATATTAATATCCTTGACAGTGGAAACTGGACCTGGGACGACGAGGGTTTGAGTAGTAATTAGGTGGTCCAGCTTGTCATAGTTAATGGTCATCTGGACAAACCTTTGCCAGTCATTATAGTATAACTCCGTCATTTTATTATCTAACTGTAACTGTTTCCCCCAATCAGAGCAAAGCTCTGTTCAAAATTCAAATTTTAAAATGAACCAACGCTTCATAGCAGCGCCAAGTGCGCTACACTCTAAGCAGCGCACCACGTGCAAGGCACGTGTGCGCTAGCGCTAAGAGCGCTGCACTTAAGCAGCGCACCACGTGCAAAGCACGTGTACGCTAGCGCTAAGTGCGTTGCACTCTAAGCGGCGCACCACGTGCAAAGCACGGGTGCGCTAGCGCTGGAACTAAAAGCTCCCCACCGTTAGATCAAACATCCAATAAAGATGATAAATCATCAATTAATCAGAATATAATTCTGTTAAGGAAAGATTTCTTAAAATCTTTCCAAACAAGAAGATTGTGCTCTGTAAATTAGAGCACCGTTGGATCAATGATCCAAAGGTGATTAAAAATCACCAAAATATAGAATAAATTCTGTATGGAAAAGATTTCCCATTCTTGTTAAAAACAAGAAAATTGCCTTCTGTAAATCAGAAGCCCTTGGATCAAAGATCCAACGGTGGGGAAATCCCCAAATCAATTGGAGAAAAGATCTCCTCAACCGATTGAACAAATCAGCTTGCCCTATATAAAGGCCCCAAGACTTGAAGTCAGATAGAGTGGAACCCCCCCTCGACACACACACACAAACTTTGAGAAATCTCAGAAAGAAGAGCCAAGCTCTCGGTAGAAAAAGAAGATTTTCTTCAAGGTAAAAATAAACAAAGAGATGAAATCATCTCATATTAAAAAGAAGAATTCACTTCTTTCTTTAAGATCATAGATCTATAAGACCAAGGTCTTTCACAACAGAGATTAAAGGATCTCACTATAAAATAAGAAGAAGAATATAATTCTTCTCACAGATCATTGATCTATAAGACTAAGGTCTTTTATACAAGGAGGTCATGGACATCTCATTATAAAATAAAGGGGAGAGAATACGTCAATTCTTTTAGGATCACAGATCCATAAAGGCAAAGCCTTTCATCAAAATAAGAGATTGAAACATCTCCTATAAAAAAAATAAGAACTTTGTTCTTAGATCCATGAGACAAAGTCTCTTATAAAAAAGAGAGTTTAATTCTCAGGACGCCAAGCTGCCTAAAAAGAGCCATAGCGCTCCAATCAAAAGAAGCGCTTCAGCGCTCCAAAACTAACGCATAGCGTTGCAGAGCCTTAGCGCTCCAAATTTCATAAGAAGCGATCTGCGCTCATTGACTAGCGAACAACGCCAAGCGCACCACGTGCTCCTCACAGAAGCGCTTTGCGCTCTTTGACTGGCGATCAACGCCAAGCGCGCCACATGCTCTTTACATGTGCGCTACTTAAACAGAAGCGCTTTGCGCTCTTTGGACTGGCGCTCAGCGCCAAGCGCACCACGTGCTCCTCACGTGTACGCTACTCAGCAGAAGCGCAATGCGCTCATAATCTGGCGCTCAGCGCCAAGCGCACCACGTGCTCTTCACGTGTGCGCTACTCAGCAGAAGCGCAATGCGCTCATAATCTGTCGCTAGCACCAAGCGCGCCACGTGTCCCTCACATGCGCGCTGATAGAACATAAACTATTCTTTAAATGAAGGCCCAGAGCTATGATGAATGCTCAGCATTCAATAAAAGACAAAAATATTGTCAGAACTCAAATCAATGCTCAGCATTGTCAAATGTTTAACATTTAACTGAGTGGGCCGAGCCCAAGTTGGCCATAAACCCTTCATTCAGATTAATTGAGCCCATATGCTCATAAATCTTTTGATCTTAGTCTCAAATTGGACTGTAGATCTCTCAACCAAAATTGGTTCAAGGGTACATCTCTTTACTCCTTTAATATTTGTCGTTGTAATCTTTCAACGCCTTCAGAGAGGTGACGGGTCTCGACAACCAAACATTCCATAGACTGTGGGGTCCTTAAACTCATAGACTATGATATCCTTAACCTTGGACTGTGGGGTCCTTAAACCCATGGACTACGATGACCTTAACCTTGGACTGTGGGGTCCTTAAGCCCATGGACCGAGATGTCCTTAAACTAACATTGGAACGAGATGTCCTTAAACTAACATTGGAACGTAATGTCCTTAAACTATTAGACCGCAATGTACCTAAACTAAACAATAGAGCCAAAATGCTCTTTTGTTGGATCTAAATGATCCCGTTAAGTCGATCTTAGTCTAAAATTAGACTAACGTATCCTTAACAAATGTTTAAGTTGATCTTAGTCTCAAATGAGACTAACGTATCCTTAAACCCAACCCCAAACCCAAATTTAAGAAGATACGGATTTGGCCTAATCCACGCCCTACGGGCGACAACATAAATTATTCTCCGTATACAATCCACGGGCAACTAAAAAAAAATACACACGACACGAAGTGACCATCTGGAGAAGGAGAAAGTGGTTACCGCGATGAGGTGGCGTAATTAACTGCAGGGGCTTGCGCCTGCAGGGAAGAGCGTCCCCACAATCAAAAGCCCCTCAACGAGGGGGAATCTGACGAAGTTTGCTATATCGGCCGCATCCGTTTAAACCTTCGATATATGGTGTCATAAATCAACTTGGCATCTTCGTAGAGGTGGACGGATAGCACCAAATAGCATCTGCCCTTAAAGTTCAGGCCCAGACGTCCCAACGTCCCGGTCGCGCCTTTCGGCGGGGAACGGTAACCGAATCTTGGTTACCTGGTCGCCGCAATTAGGACAGAGAGAAGAAACACTAAGCATGATGCTCTTGCATGTTTAGATTGGTTTTTAGTTTATCTAAACAGGATGGCTCCCACTGTTTCTTGAATCCTTCCTCAAACCATAAAAGAAGAATTAGTCAGGATTTAATCTCACCTTACAATACTTGCTTAACCTTTCAGCCAGGCTGGTGTTGGTACTTCGAGGGAGGTTTTCCAACTCTTACGCGAAGTTCCTTAATTACATAACCTCTTTTCCCTGGAGGTGTAGCCCCGCTAGCACCAGTCTAGACACCTACTTGGTTTATAGCATTGATTATGTTAGTGAAAAATCTCCCAAGGAGTAGCGGATACTCACAGTAGGATCGGGATCCAAATATCATTATGCGATAATCCTAAAGGAATCCTACCAACATTATCACACTCCAAATGGTATGCAGCACTAGTAAGTTTCAGTTTCTTTAGAAACTCCCGATGTGGATTTTTGCCCCATGCTCTTATGACCTTGACGAAGGCCAACATATCATAAGTCACATGTCAAGTTTTACCCATCATTGTCCAGGTTAATTTGAACCCACACATACATACCCTTGACGAAGGCCAAAATAGCAGTACGACTATCCCAAACCAACGTATCTATCTATACTACAGATGAATATCCAGCAGCTACCAATCACTATGCCTTGGCAAAGGTCAAAATACATAGCTTGAATACTACTGAATATTCAACTGAAATGACGGAGGGCTACGGCTGGTTTCAGCGAAACCGTGAACGTTGCGAACTTGATATAATCAAAGGAACCCGATATCTTTTATAAGGAGTGGTTTATGCTTCGCATTTAAAAGTTTCTGGTTTGAAAAAACCGAGTGGTTTTAAAAGTGTTCTAACGATTCAGTTTTGGTTTGTTTGCTTTGCATTTAATCTAATGCAATCCCATTATTTACACCTATCATTACAGAGAGAAACGAAAATATGACATACGCTTATACCATCCGCATTCGCCACTGGGCCCTGTCTAACACCGTTAGGTTACTTAACTAACGCCAGAGCGGGGGCTGGACTAGCGCAGACGCAAAACATAAGGAACGTCTACTATATGGCATATATATAATAACCATTCGTCTTATGCAATAATAGGCATTCCAGATCACAGATGAACATATTGGATATATTAGGAATTCCACGTTTCGTTTAAGCCTGTAACGAAAAACGGATTCCACGGTCATGATGATTAGCCAAACTTTACCCCAGACCCCTACGGGTGAGGCAAACTACCCGCCGAATTCCCAAAGTGAAGCAACCTCCCTCATTAAAGTGAGTTGTCCACTCGGCACTTCAAAGAACCCGGTAGTTTGTGCACCCCACCTTGGGTCTATCCTAGGAGCCGAAAACAGTAAAAGAAATAATACAATGGTGGCTATAACCTTAACCCAGATGTGCCCCGCAAAATAATATTATATCACTTTACAATTTATATCGAATAAAAGAAGCTCTCATCTCATATCCCCGGCTATTCATCCACGATGATCCAACAAAGTTCATATACATAAACCAATATCACAGATCATAGATATGTGCAACCCCCACTAATAGACGTATAGCGATTAGCGGACGTTCAGCACATATATCACAACACAGATAAAACCCGATTAGCAAATAACTTAGAATTTCAATCGAAAACTATTTTCCGTGTCTACCCCAAGTGTAAACCAGTACACAGAAAAATACTGGGCAGAAACCAAATATACCAGAGAACAATACACCCAAAATAAGAAACACAGAAGAAAATCGATCTAACTCGGCGACGAATCGGCCGCGGAACGGCAGAGAATCGCACCGATTTCGCCGCGGTTCGGCGGTGGTCTTGCCGAGTTAGGGACTCATTTTTCTGCATTATTCTTATAATTCCCTACTTTCAATTTTCATGCCTCTGAAATAATTTTTATGACAGTTTTCAAAATCGACAGAAAGCAAGGGTTCGGGTGTTTTGTTTTCGCGATTTTTCGACGATCGAAGTTCTAATAATTTGCTAATAAGCTACTAAAGGTTTAGTAGGCTCTGATACCACTGTAAGTCGATGTCGCGCACCATGCGGGTTCACAGGGAGACAGAATATTCAAAAAATGATTTTTTAAAGCTCACAACACCGACTTGAACTCCATGATCGATGCTAAACCATAACTAGCTAACTGGCTATGAGGTTTAACTACTCGGATGAAAGTTATACCTCACGATACATGTCCTTCGGGTCTTCTTTGCTGTCCCCACCTCGTCATAAGCTCCGAGGATCGTAACGGATCGATGCTTCCTCATCGGCCTCCTCGAGTTAAAGACGATCCACCCGAGAGTCTATGGTCCGAGCTCTAACCTCAAATCTGAGGTAACTAGGGCACCTAGTTCGCTAAACTAGATGGCTTAGGTGATGTAGAGAGCGAAGATGGATTAGTATGTTTCTATTAGCCCTAGGTTTCTTAACACATGAGACATGAAGGGCTAGAGGAAGAAGAAGGATCTTGAGGAAACGCTAGTGAAGAAATGAGCTTGGAATAAAAGAATGGCTCAAGTGAGAAGAATAATGAAGCATACAATATTCTATAAGATAAATATCTCACAAAATATCAAGTATGCTTCAAAATATCTCTTTTGTCAAGACAATGAGTCATGCTTCATCCAACAAATATCTCCACCTCATTTCCTCCACTTCATTAATCTTTAATCAAAAAGAATAAAAACCCTAATGAGGTGTCTCCTTCTAGAAGCTTTCTCGAGTAAATTATGAGAATGCCTCTCATCCGTATATACATACCCGTATCCACATTCCGAAGAATACAAATACAATGAGACGAAAATAATCCATCAATATAACACCAGGATCCGGCTTAAACCAAAGCCCACTAGTATTATCCGCCTGAACATCATACGTGCACAAATACACGTATGTGATCGAAGCCCTGCCATAAAACCATACGGCCTCTACATCTTTTGCCCGGTACAGGAAAACCCTATTTATGGGACTCTAAAGACTCGACACTACGCTAGCAGTGGGTTCAACCACAAGCCACAAGCGGTACTGGCTGCACGTAACGGCTACCTAGGTATCTGTCGATAAGAAGGCCGATGAGCAA
The DNA here is from genome assembly GCA_030015575.1 of Agapanthus africanus. Taxonomy (NCBI): domain Eukaryota; kingdom Viridiplantae; phylum Streptophyta; class Magnoliopsida; order Asparagales; family Amaryllidaceae; genus Agapanthus; species Agapanthus africanus. The sequence continues at coordinate 812,970,460 of JASDDO010000019.1, read as the reverse complement.
ACTCATCCGAACTCCTACTGAGCCTATCCGTGACAATCTCCGTACAGTCCGGTCTGTTTGTTTAAAAGTATCGCATATCGGGTCTAGAGGGCGGTAATCATCAGACCCCTAATAGCGCAATAAGTCATGTTCGAGTGTAGCCCAAAAACCCTGAGAAACTACTGGAGTACCTACCAGTAAATCTCGCTTGCTTTGGCCAAGGACTTTTTGTAATGGCCTTCCGAACACAGCGCGATATTAACCCCCAATACCGGGAGAGATGAATCCTATCTAACCGCCACTGCCTCCAAGTGCTTCAGGACTTCACCCAACTACTACCTATTTGCATGACTCTTTTGAGCCGTGGTAGGGTAGTAATCTAAAAATAGTGGGAACACACTCAAGGCGAAGTAGCAGTGTCAAATCAATGGACTAAGCTGTAATTATGTCACCTGGGAACTGCCACCCAACTATAGGTATAATACCTACCAACAGTTCCTAACGAATCCTGTCCAGTGTACTCATAACCCAATGAGCACCTGCATACTATCTCTAGTACGACGTACTAATGGCTGTGGGACCGACCATCTCCCATGCTGGGACAAGAAGTGTATACACTAGTTTACTCTGGAGTATTGATGCCCATCTCGATAATCCTATGACTAGGGACCTGTATAAGGATGTGCTTATTGACTACCCAGCTCCCACTAGTGTGACTGCCATCACAACGCTGGTAATCAAGCAAAGATCCTAAGTGCTCTACCAATATGTATAAGCGATATGCTAAGAAACACATGCACATATTGAGATAGAAACAAACCAGGTAGCATACTGCCATTTCGAGCAATACTGTTACTATATCCGTGTATATCCTAAGCTTCCATTAAGTAATATACAAACCAGTATGATACAATAATGGCCTCTAGGGCATATATCACTAACAACATGCAATCTGGGCAAAACAAACATAACCTGAAACCCTAGATCCTACACACCTGAACACCAAAGAAATACGAGCCAAAAATTAATGAAAGGGACTGGCCAGGCCGGCCAAAATCCCCATGTGGCCGGCCAAATTTTTGAATTTGGGTCTCGAGTTTCTCTGGTGTTCTAGTTACATCATATGTAACATTCTGCACTTATTTAAAAAAAATTTAGAGGCCATTTAAAAGTTGACAGAAACTAAGGTTTTAGATCGTTCGTTTTGAAGTTATTTTGGTTTCATAATTTCTATACATCATCTAATGCTCTATCTTGGCTCTGATACCATGAAAGTGTGTCTTAGCACCACCACAAGGTTTATACCGGCATCAAGCATGCAATTTAAATTTTTTTGGAATGCTAAGCTACACTAACCTAGAATCATAACTAGAGTATTAGGGTTTAACATATGATATAGCAAGAACTACACTGAGTAAAAGAGACTACAATCTTTGTAGACTAAGTCCTTCTCCTCTAAACCTCTGAATAGTAGTCCCTACGACTCCTCTTACCTCCACTTGAAGAAATGAACAAGCTTGGTTCGCGATCTTTGAGGCCGAAGATGATCCACCTTGAAACTTCTCTAGGTCAAGATACCTCTTCACTAATCATGCATTAGTGAAGGAAACACCCTAATCTAAATGGCTAATCTAGAGTAGGATGATGAAATAGGTATTTTAGCTCACTTAGAGATCTCTAAAGCCCTAGGGTTCACAACTCATGTGGGGGTTAGAGCTTGGAGGAGGAAGAAGAAGAAAATGGAGAGAGCCGGAGCAAACGAGCTTTCATGGTGATCAAGTAAAGAATGGCTCAATAAAACATCTCACTTATTGAAGCATCCATTATTTCACAATAGAAATAATGAACCATACTTCAATAGTGATCACAAACCATTAAACTAATGAATAAAGCCATGCTTCACCCATGCCCAAAATATCTCCCATTTTCCACCTCAATTTCTATTTTCTCAAAATAGAAAATCCAAATATATATCACACACATACACACACATATAAATATATATTAAGAGAATATAAATTTTAAGTGAGCTTAATATTAGTTAATATATAATTATATCAAATATAAATATATATCAAATTATTAAATCAACACTTGATTGAATAATCCGGTTATATCATATATAACCGACTAATATCATTTATCCGTATATCATAATATCAAATTAACACTTGATTCAATAATCCGGTTATATCACATATAACCTGAATGATATCAAATATTGCCAGATTAGAATACGATATCATATATTCATATTTAATCAGGCTCTCACACATATCAGCATATGTGCCCTACTTCATTTCGCTTGAACTAGGAAACCTCTGTGTGGGGCTCTAAAGACTCATCAACACGCCATTAGTAGGTAATAATCACATCAGTTACTCACAAGCCGTCAGCGGTACTAGCTGGACGTAACGGCTACCCAGGTATTGAGCGATTAGAAGATAAAAAAGCAATCTTGTCAAAAGTCCAGTGAAGCCTATAAGTAACGCTTACCGTACAGTCCAGTCTCTTTGTCTGATATGTCGCATATCGAGTTTAGGGGTGGAATCGTCAGACCCCGGTAACTTGATAAGTCATGCCGATATATGGCTCATACCGGTTCGATAAACTACTGATAACTCTTACCAGTAAATCTCATCAGCCTTGACCAGGGACTTACTGTTATAGCCAATCGAGTATAGCGCAACATCCACTCCCTATACCGGGAGAGATGAAACCCCTCCTATCGCTCACTGCCTCCATATGACTCGGGACTGTACCCAAAATCCACCTGTTTGCACGACTCCTTTGAGCCATGGTAGGGAAGCAATCAAAGCACAGTGGGAACCACACAAGACACTATGACGATCTCGGGTCTACAGACTAACATGTACCAGTGTCACCAGAGAACTGCTATCCGACGATAGGTATAATACCATCTAGGAGTTCTCGGCAAGTCCTGTTCGGCGTACTCATTCTCTAATGAGCACCTGTGTACAATCTTTGATGTCAAACACCAAGAGTTATGGGATCAACCATCACCCTTACAGGGTTAAGAAACGTACACACTAATCTACCCTAGAATATCGATGCCCTGTCTCGATATCCCCTCGACTAGGAACTATTAAAGGATGTGCTTGTGGACTATCCAGGCCCCACTAGTATCATCCGCATCATAGTCCTGGTAGTCAAGCAAACATCCTAAGGGCTTTATCAACATGTATCAGAGAGATAGTATAATAATACAAGTGTATATGTTAAAATAAAGAGCAAGCAGATAGCATACTATCATGTCGAGTAAGAAAGTCCTATATGTGTGTGTGTGTGTGTGTCCAAGCATCCACTATATCATACAATACTGGCCTCTAGGGAATACATATTCCTAACAATTTCTTCTCTCCTCTCCCCCGAAGTGAACAAGAAGCCTTAGCCCCCAATTCACCAAATCGATTGCCGGATTCCCTTATTTTCCCACCGCCGCCGGTTTTCTGGTCTCCATTCGACGAGATTTTTTCCCCTCTGTATAAGATTTTCTCTTCTCGCCACTCCCTTATTTTTTGATTTCCCTGCAAAAATTGTTTACCTACAGCCTTGTCCTCTTCGATTGTGAGAAATTTTTTGTGAATGTGCTCACCCATGAGATATATGAGAGTTATTTTTACGATTCAATTTGTCAGATGGGTAGGAATATCTGTTATATGGGGATGAGGATATATGTGCAATACAAGAATTGGTAGAAAAATTTTATGATGCTTTGATAGCGGGTGAGACATTTCAGGATCGTGTTCGCTTTCATTTTCGAGGGAGGAGGAGGGTGTTATCGCCAGATACAATTTCCAATGTCACTAACATCCCCACCCGACCACGATTTCAGTACCCATTAGAGCTCACTGAGTATAGAACGATCGTTGAATCAAGGTGTGAACTGCGAGATAATAGGATGAACGCCCAGTAGATATATCGAAATGTGTATGCTACTTGCCGTTGGGTGTACCGCAATGTCAAAGGGCACAACCGAGTTTCTTCTTTCCTAGTGATTGTGGGTCATGTCGTTCATTACCTGATGACAAGGAACTAGCTATTTTGTATTGTGAACATGTTGTTCACAATGATCATGGATGGGGTAACAGGGCGAAAACTTTTACTTCCAGTCCTCATTACACAGATTTGCCAGTACTATATGGAGGAGGACGAATATGATGCCTGCATTACCATGTATGACACTGTACCGGTTGATATTGAGCGGATTTCACAGGGCTACATAGACACCCGATGCGAGCAGCAGATATGGTCACACACAAACCCGGGTGAGCATGCGGCGCTGCAGACGTCTTCTGAGATCTACTTAAATGAAGATATACCGACAGATCCCTATGATTTGAATAGGATGGAGGTCCGCGGCATCAAGACAATGATTTTTCATAACAAAGAGATAAAGCAACAATTGAGCCAGATACTTGCAAATCAGGAAGAGGCTAGTGGAAGCGGCCAAGGCAAATGCTAGGCGATGATGAGGGCATCATCCAGTTCAAGTTTGGGGGTGATTTTGAGATGGGGTTTTATCATGTATCGAGCATATAGTATTGCATTTGCATATTTTCTGCATTTCAGTATTTCATTTCATGTATTTTTCTTTTATTTTGCATGTAATTGCATTGCACGTTTGCTTTTGTATTGCATTCTGCCATTTGTATCCGAAAATCTAAAAAACCATAAAAATTGAAAAATTTCCAAAAATATAAAAACTTTGTCGTTAAGTTAGCTAGTAAAAAATCTTAGATTCAAAATATCGACGGTTTAGCATGATACGATAGGAACAACTAAATCCTATTTTTAGATATTGAAAACCCGAATGATAACTCTCCTTGGAGATTAAATGTAGCTAATATACGTCTTTTGCATTACACTACACGTGTCATGAGTTTTGAAAATTAGATGAAAAGTTTGATATGTCTTAAAACACTTTTAAATTTAGTGAACTCCTTCAGGATCAAACTAGTTTTTCTGAGATATGTAATATCAAGGATAGTTTATAAAGTGAAGTGGACATTAAAGGATATTATTAATGCTTTAATAGAAACTAAGCCTAAAAAATAACCTATCTAAAACTTGATTGGAATGATCGCACACCTTATCTACACAAACATGTTTTATATCATGAAAAGAATTGAACAACTGGTTATATCTCCATTCACATTGAATTGTCATGATTTTCATACCAAAATGAGTCTTTTTGTTTTAGAACCTAGGTAACTTAGGCAATTGAGTCCGCCGGGGTGTCTCTATACCTAATACCCTAAAACCAACTGGTTTGGGTGTATTGGCCCAAATCTCGCTAAGAAGCCTAGAAAATCCAATTTAAAACAAAATCAAGCAAGTGTTCTCTCCGAGTTAAAATTTCTAACGGTTTTTTGTGTAAGAATGATCTTGACTAAAGAACTTTTTTTATAAAAATATGTTTAAACGGAGATATGAAGGTTTTACTTAATGATAAAGACTAATGCACGTTCACGAAGGTGTGTATGAAACGAAAACAAGTAAAAAGTGAAGTGGAGAATAAGACCTAGTTTTCTGTTAAAAATGATAGAAATTCTGAATTTGAAACCTGGCTGGAGAACAAAACTTGAGAAAAACTTAACTCTTTATAAAATTGTATGATCATTTTGAAGTTTTATCCATTCTTTATTTTGTGACATGATGACTCTAATCGAACTTTTTGAAATGTAACGACGCTATTTGCACCCCATGTTAAGACGTATAGGATCTTAAGTTAAACAAGAAGTGAGATGTGAAAAATAAGGGTTCGATATTTCTAACTTGGGATAATAGAATTTCTAGCTTTGAAACTAAACCATAGGATTAGAACTGACAGTTATTTCGTGAAACTAGCTTAACGAGATTTTGTTGGTGTAATCCACTGAAAACCCTCAGGAGACAACACTCCTCCTACTAAGGACACCTAGAGTTTTAACGGCTTGTTGCACAGGCTCGGTACAATCACTTTCCCTGCGAAAGTGAGATTAGAATTTTGTTTTGCTCGGGGAGAGCAAAAGATAAGTTTGGGGGTATTTTTTCATCACAAAAAACTGCATTTTAATACCGCTCATTCATTATCATTTTTGTGTTATATCGGTACTATTGATCCGTATTTGCTAAATAAGTACAGATTACATGTATTCATCATAAAACACTGGAAACAGACTCAAATGCACTAATACGATATTTGTGAGCCGACACTGCAACCGGAACGGAAAACAGATCAAGATTCAAGAATTTTTGCAACAAATATATGTGTACACAATTTTTATCCATTTTGGTCCAATATGTCACAATTGTATTTTCAAGTGAGATCACAAGTATATTTTGATGCATGAACGTTGGTGGGCTGCTAAGATGATGATGGTTTGAGCAAATGGGCAAGTAGTCATGAGTGAGTGAAAAAGTTGTGATGTGATGGTTTGAAACTCTAAATTTCCCTTCAAATCTACAAGTTAAAACTCAAGTTTTTACAAAAGAATCAAACAATACCAGAGAGATCATGGAGAAGATATGAGATCATCACACAAAGATGGGCCCACCTGATAGGAATATGTATTCCCTAAAGGTCATTATTGTATATTATAATGGATGCTTGGATATATATATATATAGATAGATAGATAGATAGATAGGACTTTCTTGCTCGACATGATAGTATGCTATCTGGTTGCTCTTTATCTTAACATGTACACTTGTTTTAATTTACTATCTCATTGATACATGTTGATAAAGCGCTTAGGATATTGGCTTGACTACCAGGACTATGATGCAGATCATACTAGTAGGGCTTGTGTAGTCGGCGAACACGTCGTTTAACAGGTCATAGTCGAGGGAGTATCGAGACAGGGAATCGATATTCCAGAGTAGACTAGTGTGTACATTTCTTGACCCTGTATGGGGCAATGGTTGATCCCATAATCATTGGTGTTTGACATCAAAGATTGTATACATGTGCTCATTAGAGTATGGGTACACCGAACATGACTCGCCAAGAACTCCTAGATGGTACCATACCTATTGTCAGATAGCAGTTCTCTGATGACACTTGTACATGTTAGTCTGTAGACCTGAGATCGTCATAGTGTCTTGTGTGGTTCCCACTGTGCTTTGATTTCCTCCCTACCACAGCTCAAAGGAGTCGTGCAAACAGGTGGATTTTGGGTACAGTCCCGAGTCATATGGAGGCAGTGAGCGATAGGAGGGGTTTTGTCTCTCCTGGTATTGGGAGTTGATGTTGCGCTATACTCGATTGGCTATAACAGTAAGTCCCTGGCCAAGGATGATGATATTTACTGGTAAGTGTTATCAGTAGTTTCTCGAAAGGTTATAGGCTACACATCGGCATGACTTATCAAGTTATTGGGGTCTGACAATTCTACTCTCAGATTCGATATGCGACATATCAAACGGAGAGATCAGACTGTACGGTAAGTGTTGTTTATAGGCTCTACGGGAGTTTGGACAAGTTTGATTGTTGATCTTCTATTCGTTCAATACCTGAGAAGCCGTTAAGTCCAGCTAGTACCGCTGACGGCTTATGGGTATCTGATATGATCATTACCTACAGCTGGCGTATTGACGAGCCTTTAGAGTCCCACATAGAGGTTTCCTAGCTCAAGCGAAACGAAGTAGGGCACGTATGGAGATATATGCGGGAGCTTGATTAAATACGAGTATATGATACCGTATTTTAATCTAGCGATATATGATATCAGCCAGGTTATATATGATATAATCGGATTATTGAATCAAGTGTTGATTTAATAATTTGATATATATATATATATTTGATATTGGCCGGTTATATATGATATGACCGGATACTTGATTCAAGTGTTGATTTAATGTTTTGATATACATATATATATGATATTAGTCGGTTATATATGATTGATATATATTTATATATTTGATATATATATATATATATATTAACTTAAGATCTTCTTCTCTCTATATATATATTTGTGTGTGTGTGTGTGATATATATTGTTACGCCCCGCTTCCCAAAATATGGAATACGAGGGGTTGACAAGGCCAGCCAAGCTCCCACGGTCAAGGAAATATCCTGCCGTAGTCACACTTCGGCTTCTAGCATTATGTGGTAATCAGTAATCAATGCACAGGTAATGAGAAATGCAGTCACTACTTTTATCAACATATATAAAACTAACCAGATAGAGATCAAGAGAAAGATAGCACTGGCATCGCTGATCTAGAAGTCCACAATATCCTCGAGGCACGACAGATCCTGATCCAAGCTAAGTCCACTTCTCACTCTGAGCATGCATACTCAGGTCATTAGAGCGACACAATAACAATATATATAAATACATATGTAAACATGTGAAACGAGGATGAAAATGAAACAATAAACATGGAGTTATGACATGCGCATGGAGTAACCGGTACAGGTAAACAATAAAGCAGGTATATCGAATCAGTAATCAATGCAATATCCATGCCAATAAACCTATCAGTCTCTAAGTCTCAATGTCTAAGTCACTAAACCTATCGTCAGTCCAAGTGTGAGCGTCAACCACGGCAGGAGAATCCCCAACCCAAGGGTAGGCCCTAGGGGCAAGGGAACACGGGCCCGAATCACACTCGCTAATAATTAGTAATACCACCCATACGACTCCCGAAATCGCTGTATATGCCGGCAGCGGGACTTCCGAGATTCCGTTGATCGAACTCACACTCAAACTACCCCACACCCACGGCCTACATCAAACACCGACAATGAACCCAAATACTAGTCGCCCCATGACAAGTCTACACGAGAACTGGAGACAGGGTCTCCAACAAGCATGTCTCGACTAGTATCCAAGAAAAATGGACATTACTCGATATCTTGCCTTTGACACTAATATAAGTGTTTGCATAACCGTCCAATTCTAGTTATAGCTACACTTATATATGTCCCATAGGCGTCGACAATGCAATAATTTAACTGGTTCCACTGATTGTGTACAAGTACGTGTCATTTCACTTATTCATTCACGCTTTAAAACTAACGTACTTGCCACAATCCAATCACTAATATTTATCAATGGGTAATGTAACACGGTCACTAGGTTATCAATATTTATGACCACTATTCAAAAGAGAATATAACCCCTACATGATATGATGAGAATGCAATTAATTGTAATACGAATAAAATATAGCAGCCAGTGTCATACTACTCGCAAATTTACTATAAGCAACACGTACAGAATTAAGCAAACCAATATAAAAGGGGTAAGCAGTATGTTAAATTATCTATCAATCAAAATTGGTTTCACATCAATCAGATTTTAGGTTTTCTAGTTATGGTCATTTCATTTTAAGTGTTTACTGCTGGATATCCAATTTCTGAACCGGAAGTCCGTTTCGTAACACGTTTTACTCCCAGTTGGGAGCATAATTAGGAAACATTACAGTCGGATAATATTTAGGTTTATTAGTCATATTTCCAACGCACTAGACGGATCGATAATATCCACATTATGCTGGGAGTTATACATTATGTAATATCGGGATATACGATCTGTCCCTGCTTGGGACAGCAATATGTACTGATGGTTTAAAATGTGATTAAAATAGCAAACGATGGTAAAAATGAATGAAACCACTTCCAATAGTTAGCTAACATATTTATATTCTCTAAAGTATAGGGTTCCGCATAATACCATTATCACAAAGAGATGTAAAAGCATTTCTAATCAAGTGTTGGCAAGCAGTGTTGCTCTGGACAATAGTCCAGAGCCGTACTCCCGAACAGTTTTTGTCCCCGTTTTAATTAGAAACATATTATAAATTATGTGGGGTACTAGGCTGTCGAGTCAGTTTCGATACGAGCCCTCGAACACAATATTCCGGTCTATAAATAATTTACAATGATTTTCACAAATTTCAGGTACAGAAATTTTCAGACCTGACGGATCTAAACGGGGATGACATTTCACGGTGTTAAAGTCCGTATTTTCAACCCAACTCTTTACGAGTTATCCATTATCACTACAGGAATCTAGTAGTCATAAATTCCGCCACATTTGATTTGTGTTTTCGCATAAGGTTTGTATCGAACGCCTAAGGTAAACATTCGGTATCAAGCAAAAACACACGTTTTCCTTATCTACTCGAAACTAGTTATTATCTCTAAAATTTTCATGTAATATCAGCCTGGTCATAAGTCCTAGTTTGGCTCCTCAGCCCCATTTGTACAAATGTTCGCTATTGAGTTCGAATTCACGATTTAATTATATCTATAACTAATCACAATATTATTCGTAGCATGATAAACAAGCTGTGAAACTTGCCTGACAACGACGATCAACACCACGACAGCAGCGAACGGTGATGAACGGCATGGCACATTGCATGCATGGACTAGGTACAACATGGCAACACGAAAATTTTGTCCTCGGCTCGAGCTCGGTGCGGCTTCGGGGCTTAGGCTTGGCTAGTAGCTCGGTTCGGCGACGGTGGAGCTCGGTTGATGGAAACGGGGCGGTTGCAGATGGCGACAACGAGCTCAGGCGATGGCCGATAGCACAGAGGGCTCGGGTGATGGCTAGGAGTTATGGTTGGATGGTGATGGCGGCGCAGAAGAGCTCGGGTCGTGGTGCTCGGCTGGGGGGGCTCGTTGATGGAGGTAGTGCAGGGGATCTCGGTGGATTCGTCGGCGGTGACAAGGTGGTGGTCTCGGTTTTGATGAGTTATAGAGGGTGTTGGTGGCGATAGGTGGCTTACTAGATGCTCGGAAGATATAGGGGAGGCTGGTGCTCGAGGTGGCCGGAGCTGGTGTGACACGGTGGTTGGGTGTAGGGGCGAAGGTGCTTCGTCGAGGTTGAGGAGGCCGGTGAGGGGAGGGGGGCGAGGTTGAGTCTTTGAGTTTTTGCGGGGATGTGGGTTGCTGTCTTGGAGTTCACGCCGGAGGTGAAGGGGAGAGTAGGCGAAGTTGAGGGTGTTGGTGGTTGGCGACGGAGGTGGGACGAGGAGACCGGAGTTGCAGATGTGATGGCCGGAGCTTGGAGGAAATGGTGGTGTTGGATCATGAGGCTCAGTGCTGGCGATGGAGGGAGTTGTGCGGTAGTCATGGTGGTTGCGAGGTGGCGGGCTTATCGGAGGAGGGTTCGTCGGTGAGTTAGAAGCTACAGTCGATGGGTTTAAGTGCTTGGGTGCTCAAGTGGTGGTGGGTTCGTTTGGGGAGCTCTGGGGAGAGGAGGGCAATGAGAGGGGAGAAGGGAGGGAAAGAGTGTGAGAATGAAGGGAGAGAGAGAGTGTGTCTGATTAAGAGAGGAGAGAGAGTTATGTGTTAATATAACGGGATATAAATATGAAATTAAGTGGGAGGTGAGAGAGTGTGGGGGACCTGATTTTGGAATTTAGAACATGAGGGTTTAATTGTAGTTAATAGGATTTAAGAATTGGATTTTTAAAATGGGCTCACAGGTTTAAAACTTCTTACAAAATCAATTAATACCTACTAAAACTCATATCTAAAAATTTAATACTAATTAGAATTTGCTACAGTCAATTAATATCGAATAATTAAAATTAACAACAATTGATGACCATTAATAGAATTTAATTAAAACAAAATAATAACATGAAGGAGTATATGGTATGTGTCTTAGAAAACAATAGGAAAAATGGTTAAAGTATAAATAAATAAATTAGAATATGTAAATTTATTTAAATAAATAGTATAAGAGGTACTGGGTATTACATCATACCCTACTTAAATAAAACTTTCGTCCTTGAAATTAAATGAATGAAAACAAGAAAGTAACGATACAAATGGCCACTCGAAAAGATGGGGGAACCGCGAACGGATATCCTCATCATGTTCCCAGGTAGATTCCTTATGTGAAAGACCGTCCCAAGACACTCGGACTAACGGAATGACTTTATTCTTCAGCACCTTCTCCCTACGGTAGAGTATAGTGGTAGGCTAACGAAATTTAAAATACGATACGCTAAAAACGAATTACGAAAGCAACAAAAATCAAATATTATTATATAGCGATTTACGCAAAAGCAACTAGATGAAAATCAAAGATATATATATATATATATATAGCATAGCTAAAAGAATAGTCATAAGTATGCACAAGGCATAACCATTTATAGCAGTAAACTATATATACAATATAAGGAAGTATGACAACAAATAACAATAGCAAAAAATTGGTTGATAAGCCTTAAGCTCCGAAACTTTATTAGTAAGACTACAAATCAGGGAATTATAAAATAGCTTATAAATACCCATACGGTAAAATATAGGGAAAAGTAAAATGAACACATAGGTGACTAGTAAACAAACGAGATATCAACCATTTACGAAAAAACCAAGACTAAACTATATTTGGAAAAATGCGGAGATAATACAATACGAAAGAAATTAAGATATTACCGAGATAATGATATATGTACAAGTAGATAAAAGATAATCATAATTAATATTACAGTAAATAGAAAATTTAAATCGATTGAAACACAAGAATACGTAAATAACGTAAATACGAAAACAAAAAATAGTTGGAATAATTATGAACAAAAGAAAGGGAATACTATATAGAAAATCAATATGAAACCCATTTTAAAGAAAACTCAAAACGCTAATAATATAAATTTTGAAAGCAAATCAGAAGAACACCATCAACGAAATGAATATGAATGATAACAGTATAATAAACAATAAAATATTAAAAGAAATATAGAGTAGCAAATAATTCAAAATGACATCATGTAATTAAAGCAGATGAATAAAAAAATTTCAAGGCAAAGGCACGAAGAATGGAACTTCATAGTAAAAAGACGATAGTATGAAAAGCATAAATATGAACAATTTACTAGAAATAGAATATACGGTGTAAGTTTGAACAATTGAAAAAAATAGTAGAGCATTTCAATAAAGGGTGTAAAACTAAAATACTTACTAACACATAATGGGAATCTAAGTAACTATAAATAGACAAAACTCTAAATTTAATATAGTAAGCACTACTAGTTATAACTATATTAACAGGAAAATAACACTAGTAATATACGGTAGACTAGTTAGAGTAAGTATTGCGGTATATACTTCCAAGGTCGACGCCGCGAGCAAGCACTCGAATGAAAGAAACATAAATAGGAATTGGAATGTCCAGAATGACACAAAGATAAAAGGATGAAATTTGGATTCAAAATCTGGAAAAGATATAAATTTACAATGCGGATAGGGTTCAACAATTTCGGACAGGAGAATGCGGTAAGATACAACCTAATTGGGAAAGATCCGGGGGTGCAGTAATGAACCATGGTGTCAACTAAGTTTAGGGTCTAGATATAGCGAGTCACACAAAAGTAGTTAGTCACAATCCACTACTTTATTGTATTCAAACTAGAACTTCAACAGATACAAGATTTAAATGGATGGAAACAACTACTAAAAATAGAGTAACAATATCTTTATTGAAAGCAGGAAAGGTGATAACTCCGCATCGATATCTAAATCTCTGCAATCTCGTAAGGCAAGTCTGAATCTTATGCTAGGTCCATGCCGTCCTTGAAATTTAAGTAGGAAAACAACCAAGTCGCTCAAGCAGATTTGGAAGGCGTTGACAAATCTCCACCTTGTAGCTCCTTCCTTCTAGGGAAACCATTGACAAGATATTTGTCGGATCCACAAATCAAGCACCGCCCTTTGGCCTGGCGATAGTCCCTCTGAAAGTGTCCTAGCCTCTTGCAATAACCACAACATTGGGCTTTCCGCTGCTTCTGTTGCTGAGTAACTGTAACAACCCTAATTTTCCTATACAACTTTCTTTACAATTTTTTTTTCAAAAATCCATAAAGGGGTATTTATAGCCTGAGCACAAGACTTAAGTAATTAATTAGCAATTTAATTACAAGAAAGAGCTTTTAGCTCATTGGTAATACCTTGCATTGCTGAACCAAGCCACCAGAGTTCAAATTCCAAGCCCCATATTATTTTTAATATTTATTTTGTTTTAAATTTTATGGAAGCCCAACAGTCCACACACAATAACTCCCAAAATTCCTACTGAACGTGAAAATCTAAATATAACAGCGCCTACACCTCGAGACCCCCCACCTTCTTGACCCCCGACTCGGCCCGACGGACCGGCCGACTCGGGCCGGCGCTGCCGGCTGGACTCGGCCGGACGACCGAGCCCTCAACACCAAAAAAGTGACTCTTGGCCTCCCCTACCCCCCTGTATACTCTATTTATTTAGATCGGTTTCATAGACCTTTGAAATACCTTATTTACTCCAATTTTTAATGATTTTTATACATTTTTACAATTATTTATTTTAAAACCCTTCATCTACCCTAACCCTAGCCAAACCCTATAAATACACCCCTACCCTCTACCCTTTCACTCACATTTCTGAGCCGACTCTCAAGAAAAATCCTTAGAACCCTAGTGTGCAATCGAAGTGAGCTCGAGGCGAAACTCCGACGAATTCCCGGCGGAACTTCCGGCGATCATTTTAGGAACTACCGGCGACGATGCCATACATCGGCGATCCCTCTATTACCCTCTCACTCTCTTGAGTAATCTAAAACCTGTAAATCCCTTTTCTATCTCTATTTTCCATTCTCAAAATACGAATTACAAAACCGGACGGAATCAGAATAAATCCGATTTCCGATTCGGTTTCCTATAAAATTCCACTTCTCACTAATACAATCATACTTAAACTTACTCATGTTGACTATTAAACACTAATCAAACAATTTGATCAAGTTTCATCACATGAAATGATAACTATCTCAATTTATCGTATTTTTCACTTAAATACCACATTTTTTCAATCCTTCATTTAACTCCATCAAACTTGCTATACAATTAAATAGATCACGAGATAACGACCTACCTCCTTACACACTTACATACAACTTAACACGATACCATCGAAAACTTTGAATAAGGGAAAAAGAACATTTTCACTTAAATACCCTAAACTAAATAAAACCATTTATAAAGGATTTAGGGTTGATACATAAATACCACTTATTAGGAAAAAATACGATAAGTTGTGGACATCGGTCGTTTATCTAAACCTGAATTTATGGTGTCTAGGCTAGGCAAGTGAGAAAGGTAACTTTAAAAGATCCGTCTCACGGTGATTCGTGAGCGGATCCCTCCTTTCCTCACTTATACTTACCTGGCCACAATTAGCGGTAAAGAGGCGATTTGAAGTATCTCACAACTTGTCATTTGGACCAGTTAGGAATATACTAGTTAATTTAGGAGAATCTAGAACTTACAATACGGAAAATATACATCTTTACAAATAAATACCAATTACTTCATAAAGCCGTTTTCTAAAGAATTTAGTATTTTAAAATCTTTGCAAAGCGCCGCTACAACCCATTTTGGGGAACCCGTTCGGGATGGTGCAGTTTATCGCATATTCTCGGGCTTAGTAGTGCGAGATTCAGACCTCCGCAAGGAGCATTCGGTCTCGAAAGACTTATAATACGACATCTTAAGAAAATTAGATTTTTAGAATATATTAAAATATATTAAAATTATTTTTGTATAAATATATGTATATTTATCATTAAAATATCTATTTGGTTATGATATAAATATTCCACCTTTTTCTAAAAATCACAAGAATCAATTTTACACTAAAATACCATGAATATTACAAATAAACACCTTATTTATGAAACTAGAATATTTTC
This sequence comes from Agapanthus africanus, assembly GCA_030015575.1. Lineage (NCBI taxonomy): Eukaryota > Viridiplantae > Streptophyta > Magnoliopsida > Asparagales > Amaryllidaceae > Agapanthus > Agapanthus africanus. Next base: position 812,954,767 of record JASDDO010000019.1, on the reverse strand, counting down.
ACTAGAAATATCACAATATAAAATCCACATTCATTACAACTCTAAAGACGAATAATAAATACTTGAGGTATATTTTTAAAAGTATATAAAAGTATTTTTACAGAAAACCCCCTCAAGTTTTATAAATTACCCTAAGAACCCTAGCAATTATAGGTAAGAAATAATCAAGACTTTGATTTACATTTCTAATTATCTGATTCGGGTTTGAGTCTGATTATATCTGACTTGAATATGATTGAAGTACAAATCTACAATCTATAATCTATAATTTTCAATATTACAATTCAATATTAATTCATGAATCCAATTATCAATTTATACAACTTGACTGAACCGAACCATGGATATACATTCCATTTACATGGTTCTCCAGTTATTCCATTTACATGATTCTACGGTTACATCCGTTTACTGATATCATGGTTTTGGTCAGTCATCCAATTATACAATCTATACAGTTTACAATACAATACAACAATACAATTAAAACACTACGGGGTTTAAAGGGTAGACTGGTACGGAAGGTGTTAGAAGTGGCACGAGACGGTAAGACTTAAGACACCTAATATGAATCCAATTGCCGTTGTTCCGGGCCTTCTAACGGAGCCTTTTCTATATTCTGTTTGCCATGGTCTCTAGCATATGGAGACCCCTCTCGTATACACTGGCATTCTTCTGTACCAAGCTACAAACAACAGCGTTAATACAACATTACAACATTAAAAGCTACTCTCTATCTCTCATACTCTCTGTCTATTTCTCCCTTATCTTTGGGACTTACCGAGCGACCTGTTCGCTGACGACATTCTACTCTTTCTTCTTTGAATGTCGTCAGGTGATTTGGACCCGTCAGAGAACAAGCCCAGTGCTGAAGACTTGGACCAGTTCTGTGAAGACCCCGAGCTCTAGACATTGTACATTTTCCATTCAGTACCTTTCATTTCCTGTTATGCCATTGTTTAGGCATCGTTTTATTTCAGTTGTATTTCCTTCTCATGCATTGTACAAAAGAATGTTAATAAATAAAAGTTGTTGTTTTTATTATACCTTGTCTGTTGTGTATTTTCTTTTATATTGCTTAGATACGCTTAGCGTATGTACTTCTGAGTATATACGTAGCGGACCAGTCGCGTTCCGTTCGCCGTATACCGGGAAGCGGGATGTGAAAGATTTTGTTGGTGGCCCATGCAGGTCAGAGCTGTATGAAACTCTACTATGCAGTTCTGTTCTGTGTGAACAAACCTAAGCAATATAACACAAGAACCAGTAACTAAAACATTCTTTACACTCGTGTTCCTTGAATCTTATCTTTCATATTTCTTGAATCATATACTTTGAATCTGTCCTAACCCAAAATCCCCTCACCTCTTTTCTCATTCTTTCATTCCTTCAAACATTTTTCACATTTTTAAAAACCCTTGCACCATCTTGCTATACACTATCTATACTCCAGTCACCAGAATTTCCTTGAAACTGTTACATTTTCGTTTTACAAATTTCGAGGATGAAATTTTTATAAGGAGTGTAGAATGTAACAACCCTAATTTTCCTATACAACTTTCTTTACAATTTTTTTTCAAAAATCCATAAAGGGGTATTTATTGCCTGAGCACAAGATTTAAGTAATTAATTAGCAATTTAATTATAAGAAGGAGCTTGTAGCTCATTGGTAATACCTTGCATTGCTGAACCAAGCCAACAGAGTTCAAATCCCAAGCCCCGCATTATTTTTAATATTTATTTTGTTTTAAATTTTATGGAAGACCAACAGTCCGCACACAATAACTCCCAAAATTCCTACTGAACGTGAAAATATAAATATACCAGTGCCTACACCTCGAGACCCCCCACCTTCTTGACCCCCGACTCGGCCGAGTCGGCCGGCGGACCGGCCGACTCGGGCCGGTGCCGCCGGCCGGACTCGGCCGGACGGTCGAGTCGTCAACACCAAAAAGGTGACTCTTGGCCTCCTCTACCCTCCTGTATACTTTATTTATTTAGATTGGTTTCATAGACCTTTGAAATACCCTATTTACTCCAATTTTTAATGATTTTTATACAATTTTAAAAAATTTTATTTTAAAACCCTTCATCTACCCTAACCCTAGCCAAACCCTAGAAATACACCCCCTACCCTCTACCCTCTCACTCACATTTCTGAGCCAACTCTCAAGAAAAATCCTTAGAACCCTAGTGTGCAATCGAAGTGAGCTCGAGGCGAAGCTCCGACAAATTCCCGGCGGAACTTCCGGCGATCGTTTTAGGAACTACCGGCAACGATGCAACACATCGGCGATCGCTCTAGTTCCCTCTCACTCTCTTGAATAATCTAAAACCTGTAAGTCCCCTTTCTATCTCTCTTTTCCATTCTCAAAATACGAAATTACAAAACCGGACGGAATCGGAACAAATCCGATTTCCGATTCGGTTTCTTATAAAATTCCACTTTTCACTAATACAATCATACTTAAACTTCCTCATGTTGACTATTAAACACTAATTAAACAATTTGATCAAGTTTCAACACATGAAATGATAACTATCTCAATTTATCATATTTTTCACTTAAATACCACATTGTTTCAATCCTTCATTTAACTCCATCAAACTTGCTATACATTTAAAGTAGATCACGAGGTAACGACCTACCTCCTCAAACACTTACATACAACTTAACACGATACCATCGAAAACTTAGAATACGGGAAAAAGAAATTTTCACTTAAATACCCTATACTAAATATAACCATTTATAAAGGATTTAGTGTTGATATATAAATAACACTTATTAGGAAAAAATACGATAAGTTGTGGACATCGGTCGTTTATCTAAACCTGAATTTGTGTTGTCTAGGCTAGGCAAGTGAGAAAGGTAACTTTAAAAGGCCCGTCTCACGGTGATTCATGAGCGGATCCCTCCTTTCCTCACATGTACTTACCTGGCCACAATTGGCAGTGAAGAGGCGATTTGAGACATCTCACAACTTGTCGTTTGGACCAGTTAGGAATAGACTAATTAACATAGGAGAATCTAGAACTTACAATACGAAAAATATACTGTAGGGTGTTTTTCGTCACCCCATTGAGATGAGAATACGCACGCGCTTGTCCGGCGTACTACAGATTCCCCCTGCCTGGGGTAGGCCGGGGTTTGTTGATTGTGGGGATCCGAATCTCCGGCAGCCGCGGACTAAGCTGCCGTTAATTGCCCCTCGCCTTTGGGGCGAGGGAACCTCCGATTAACGGGTTAAACTGGTCATGCGAACTCAATGTGCGGTGTGCATGTGTTGTGTTTTGAAAAGGGGTTTTGGATATGTCGGGAGCCACGCAGAGTTTTTTACGGGGGTCCCGCTACCCGGATAGCGGGCTGGGGGTCAAGGGGGCTAGCACCCCCTTGCGGGATGCGGGGCAGCGCCCCATTAGAAATTTTTTTCTAACAGGGACAGTGTCGTGGAGTATGTGTGTATGTACATATGCATACATATGTATAGATATACATGTATATATATAAAAGGGGAAAAGACATCCAAAGGATGCGTGGGGCAGCACCTTGGACGCTGTGCGCCTAGGTGCTGGCGCTTGAGCACAAGCGCGCCACGTGTCGATATGGGGGCGACTTGCGCTGGAGCGCTTGCGCTGGAGCGCAAGCGCGCCACGTGTCGGCACGGGGGCGACTTGCTCTTGAGCGCTTGCACTGGAGCGCTAGCGCGCCACGTGTCGGCACCGGGGAGTGCGCCACGTGTCGGCACCGGGGCGACTTGCGCTCGAGCGCTTGCGCTTGAACATAAGCGCGCCACGTGTCGGCACTTGGGCGCTTTGCGCTCGAGCGCTGAGCGCTGGAGTGCAAGCGCGCCACGTGTCGGCACGCGGGCGCTCTGCGCTTGAGCACCGGCGAGAAAAAGAGGCTTTTAGCCTAAAAAGATTCTCGGAGGAGAAATCAGAGTGGTGTTGGACTCCTAAGTGTGTTTTTGGGGTTAATTGAAGGGGTTCTTCTTCTTCCTCCTCTGTTAGCTGGATCTTGAAGATCAAGAGATGTGAGATCTCAAAATCTCTCCTTTTTGAGATCTAATGACAGATCCAAGTTCCCCTTTGTGGGTTTCGTGGTGAAAACTATTTTGTTTTTGAAAAGGAAGAGTAAAACTCTTGATTTAATTCAAAAGAAAGAAGAAGATTTGAGACCTTCAGAAAAGGAAAAAAGATACAAACCCTAGGTTTTTTTTTGTGAGAATGAAAAGTGTATGCTTTATTCATCATCATGTTGCCTTATATAGGCTTACATATTTACATATAGCCCCTTGGGCTTTACAAAAATGGCATTTTAGTCATCCCATGGCTCATGTGCCATTTCATTTTTGCACATAAGCCATGGGCTTACAAAATATTGGCTTTATGCCCATTTTGTTTACATTCATGCATAGACAATTACATAAAAATTATTTATTACATGATTTTGTTGTTGGCATGGGGAGGCTGGCTGCGGGCTTGACTTGGGCATGGGCCCGCTTGACCTGGGCTTGGGCCCACCTGGCTTAGGGTTGACTTTGATTTTGACTTGGTCGACCGGGGTGTAAATTTTTACCCCAACATAGACATCTTTACAAATAAATACCATTTACTTCATAAAACCATTTTCTAAACGATTTAGTATTTTAAAATCTTTGCAAAGCGCCGCTATAACCCATTTTGGAAAACCCGTTCGGGATGGTGCGGTTTATCGCACATCCTCGGTCTTAGTAGTGTGAGATTCAGACCTCCGCAAGGAGCATTCGGTCTCGAAAGACTTAAAATACGACATCTTAAGAAAATGAGTTTTTTTAGAATATATAAAAATATATTAAAATTATTTTTGTATAAATATATGTATATTTATCATTAAAATATCTATTTTGTTATGATATAAATATTCCACCTTTTTCTAAAAATCACACCCCAGGGAAACTCCGAATACAGGCCGTCATCAAATAGGCTAGGCCGTCCCCCTTAATGAATCGAATGGTCTTTCAACCTTCGTTTGATTCCGACGGCCGGCATAGATCACAAGAATTAATTTTACACTAAAATACCATGAATATTACAAATAAACACCTTATTTATGAAACTAGGATATTTTCACTAGAAATATCACAATATAAAATCCACATTCATTACAACTCTAAAGACGAATAGTAAATACTTGAGGTGTATTTTTAAAAGTATATAAAAGTATTTTTACAGAAAACCCCCTCAAGTTCTATAAATTACCTTAAGGACCCTAGCAATTATAGGTAAGAAATAATCAAGACTTCGATTTACATTTCTAATTGTCTGACTCGGGTTTGAGTCTGATTATATCTGACTTGAATATGATTGAAGTACAAATCTACAATCTATAATCTACAATCTTCAATATTACAATTTAACATGAATCCATGAATCCAATTATCAATTTATACAACTTGACTGAACCGAACCATGGATATACATTCCATTTACATGGTTCTCCAGTTATTCCATTTACATGATTCTACAGTTAGATCCGTTTACTGATATCATGGTTTCGGTCAATCATCCAATTATACAATCTATACAGTTTACAATACAATACAACAATACAATCAAAACACTACAGGGGTTAAGGGGTAGACTGGTACGGAAGGTGTTAGAAGTGGCACGAGACGGTAAGACTTAAGAAACCTAACATGAATCCAATTGCCGTTGTTCCGGACCTTCTAACGGAGCCTTGTACTCTATATTCCGTTTGCCCTGGTTTCTAGCATATAGAGACCCCTCTCGTATACACTGGCATTCTTCTGTACCAAGCTACAAACAACAGCGTTAATACAACATTACAACAATATAATACAACATTAAAAGCTACTCTCTCTCTCTCATACTCTCTGTCTATTTCTCCCTTATCTTTTGGACTTACCGAGCGACCTGTTCGCTGATGACATTCTATTCCTTCTTCTTTGAATGTCGTCAGGTGGTTTGGACCCGTCAAAGAACAAGCCCACTGCTGAAGACTTGGACCAGTTCTGTGAAGACCCCGAGCTCTAGACATTATACATTTTCCATTCAGTAATTTTCATTTCCTGTTATGCCATTGTTTAGGCATCGTTTTATTTCAATTGTATTTCCTTCTCATGCATTGTACAAAAGAATGTTAATAAATAAAAGTTGTTGTTTTTATTATACCTTGTCTCTTGTGTATTTTCTTTTATATTGCTTAGATACGCTTAGCGTATGTACTTCTGAGTATATACGTAGTGGACCAGTCGTATTCTCTTAGCCGTATACCGGGAAGCGGGGCGTGACAGTAACAAATGAGCGCTTCATCTGCACGCCACCTTTTTGTTTAGTAGGGATTCCCCTACGATTGGGGGCTCCTCCTGGTGCTTGAGCCATTTGCCTTCTTAGTCCTTCAGTTAAGAGATCGTTTGTTCGCTCCTGGGCTTCCATTAAACCTTGCAGTACACCCAAAATCTCGACAGTCTGACTCTGGGCAGTGGAAGAGGACGGAGAATTATTGGAAGTCATGGTTTTGAAACAACAAATTTTAAGACGACATAAGGTACAAGATATGAGAATTAGAATAAGATATAGGATGGACAACGAAACAAGAATATATGGTGAGGTGAAACTCAAACGAGTGGAAATCAAATGTAGAACTCCAAGTCACTCAAGCAAAGTGCTGCCTTATAACTATGTTGCAGTTCATAGTTACAATCCTATAACTCTACTAAGTCACCCAAAACTCTAGCGGATGGAGTTAAAATGTCGCTTGACAAACTGTAGGGATTTTAGTCAAGGATAACAAGTTTACAACCTAGACCGAATGGGCGACTTAAATTGTCAAGCCCTACTCGAAAACTGTAATCCCAATCTAAACCTGGCTCTGATACCAACTAAACCAGGTCACACCGCGCTTTCCAAAATACGGAATACTAGGGGTTAACAAGGCCATCCATGCTTCTACGGTTAAGGAAATATCCTGCCTTAGTCACACTTCGGTTTCTAGCATTATGTGGTAATCAGTAATCAATGCACAGGTAATGAGAAATACAGTCACTAGTTTTATCAACAGATATAAAACTAACTAGATAGAGATCAAGGGAAAGATAGAGCTGGCGTCGCTGATCTAGAAGTCTATAATATTCTCGAGGTACGACAGATCGTGATCCGAGCTAAGTCCACTTCTCATTCTGAGCATGCATACTCAGGTCGTCAGAGAGACACAATAACAATATATAAATACATATGTAAACATATGCAACGAGGATGAACTTGAAACAATAAACATGGAGTGATGACATGAGCATGGAGTAACCGGTACAGGTAAACAATAAAGCAGGTATATCAAATCAGTAATCAATGCAATATCCATTCTACTAAACCTTTCAGTCTCTAAGTCTCAATGTACAAGTCTATAAACCTATCGTCGGTCCAAGAGTGAGCGTCAACCACCGCAGGAGTATCCCCAACCCGAGGGTAGGCCCCAGGGGAAAGGGAACACGGGCCCAAATTATGCTCGCTAATAATTAGTAATACCACCCATACGACTCCCGAAATCGCTGTATATGTCGGCAGTGGGACTCTCGAGATTCCGTTGATCGAACTCACACTCAAACTATCCCACACGCACGGTCTACATCAAACACCGACCATGAACCCAAATACTAGTCGCCCCATGAAAAGTCTATACGAGAACGGGAGACAAGGTCTCCAACAAGCGTGTCTCGACTGATATCTAAGAAAAATGGACAGTACGCGATGTCTTACCTATGACACTAATATAAGTGTTTTTATAACCGTCTCATTCTAGTTATAGTTACACTTATATATGTCCCATAGGTATCGACAATGCAATAATTTAATTGGTTCCACTGATTGTGTACAAGTACGTGTCACTTCACTTATTCATTCACGCTTTAACACTAACGTACTTGTCACAATCCAATCACTGATATTTATCACTGGGTAATATAACACTGTCACTAGCTTATCAATGTTTATGACCACTATTCAAATGAGGATATAACCGCTACATGATATGATGAGAATGCAATTGATTGCAATACGAATAAAATATAGCAGCCAGTGTCATACCACTCGCAAATTAACTATAAGCCACACGTGCAGAATTAAGCAAAACAATATTAAAGGGGTAAGCAGTATGTTTAATTATCTATCCATAAAAATTGGTTTCGCGTCAATCGAATTTTAGGTTTGCTAGTTATGGTCATTTCATTTTAAGTGTCTACTGCTGAAAATCCAATTTCTGAACCGGAAGTCCGTTTCGTAACATATTTTACTCCCAGTTGGAAGCATAATTAGGCGATGTTACAGTTGGATAATATTTATATTTATCAGTCAAATTTCCAACGCACCATACGGATCAATAATATAAGCGGTGTGCTGGGAGTTATGCATTATGTAATATCGGGATATACGTTTTGTCCTGCTTGGGACAGAAATATGTACTGATGGTTTAAAATGTGATTAAAATAGCAAACGATGGTAAAAATGAATGAAACCACTTCAAATAGTTAGCTAATAGATTTATCTTCACTACAGTATAGGGTTCCGCATAATACCATTTTCACACAGATATGTAAAAGCATTTCCAATCAAGTGTTGGCAAGTAGTGCTGCTCTGGACTGTAGTCCAGAGCCGTACTCCCGAACAGTTTCCGTCTCCGTTTTGAATTAGAAACAGAAAATTATGTGGGGTTCTAGGTTGTTGAGTCGGCTTCGTTACGAGCCCTCGAACACAATATTCCGGTGTATAAATAATTTACTATGATTTTCACAAATTTCAGGTACAGAAATTTTCAGACCAGACGGATCTAAACAGGGATGACATTTCACGGTGTTAAAGTCCGTATTTTCAACCCAACTCTTTACGTGTTATCCATTATAACTATAGGAATCTAGTAGTCATAAATTCCGCCACATTTGATTTGGGTTTTCGCATAAGGTTTGTATCGAACGCCTAAGATAAACATCCGGTATCAAGCAAAAACACATGTTTTCCTTATCTACTCGAAAGTAGTTGTTATCTCTAAAATTTTCATGTAATATCAGCCTGGTCATAAGTCCTAGTTGGGCTTCCTCAGCACCATTTGTACAAATGTTCGCTATTGAGTTCGAATTCACTATTTAATTATATCTATAACTAATCACAATATTAATCGTAGCATGATAAACAAGTTGTGAAACTTGCCTGACGACGATGATCGATGACATGACAGCAGAGAACAGTGATGAACGACACGACGCATTTCATGCACGGACTAGGCGCGACACGGCAACACGAAAAGTTTGGCCTCAGCTCAAGTTTGGCCTCAGCTCAAGATTCGGGGATTGGACTCGGCTAGTAGCTCGGGTCGGCGACGGTGGGGCACGGTTGATGGAAATGAGGCAGTTGCTGATGGCGACAACGAGCTCAGGCGATGGCCGATAGAACAGAAGGCTCAGGTGATGGCTAGGAGTTGTGGTTGGGTAGTGATGGCAATGCAGAAGAGCTCGGGTCGTGGTGCTCGGCTGGAGGGGCTCGTTGATGGAGGTAGTGCGGGGGTTCTCGGCGGCTTCGTCGGCAGTGACAAGGTGGTGGTCTCGATTTTAATGAGTTGTAGAGGGTGTTGGTGGCGATAGGTGGCTGGCGAGATGCTCGGAGGAGGTTGGGGACGCTGGTGCTCGAGGTGGCCGGAGGTGGTGTGATACGGTGGTCGGGTGTGGGGGCGAAGGTTCTTCGTCAAGGTTGAGGATGCCGGTGAGGGGAGGCGAGGCGAGGTCGGGTCCTTGAGTTGTTGCGAGGATGTGGGTTGCCGGCTCAGACTTCACGTCGGAGGTGAAGGGGAGAGGAGGCGAAGTTGAGGGTGTCGGTGGTTGGCGACGGAGGTAGGACGAGGAGGCCGGAGTTGCAGAGGTGATGGCCGGAGCTTGGAGGAAATGGTGGTTTTGGGTCGTGAGGCTCGGTGCAGGAGATGGAGGGAGTTGTGCGGTGGTTGTGGTGGTTGTGAGGTGGCGGGCTCGTTCGAAGGTGGGTTCGTCGGCGAGTTAGAAGTTGTGGTCGATGGGTTTAGATGCTTGGGTGCTCAAGTGGTGGTGGGTTCGTTTGGGGAGCTCGGGGGAGAGGAAGGGAACGAGTGGGGAGAAGGGAGGGAGAGAGTGTGAGAATGAGTGGAGAGAGAGTGCGTGTAAAAATGAGCGGAGAGAGAGAGTGGCCGATTGAGAGAGAGAGAGAGTTATGAGTGAATATAATGGGATATCAATGAGAAATTAAGTGGGAGGTGAGAGAGTGTGGAGGGCCTGGTTTTGGAATTTAGAACATGAGGGTTTAATGGTAGTTATTAGGATTTAAGAAATGGATTTTTAAAATGGACTTACAGGTTTAAAACTTCATACAAAATCAATTAATACCTACTAAAACCCATATCTAAAAATTTAATACTAATTATAATTGGCTACAGACAATTAATATAAAATAATTAAAATTAACAACAATTGATGACCATTAATAGAATTTAATTAAAACAAATTAATAACATGAAGGAGTATATGGTATGGGTCTTAGAAAACAATAGGAAAAATGGTTAAAATATAAATAAATAAATTAGAATATGTAAGTTTATATAAATAAATAGTATAACAGGTACTGGGTATTACATCTATATCTGTATTTATTTATTATTGTATCATGGTTGATGATACATGGAATTAGGATGTATGAGAATCACACACGAAGAAAGATGAGTAGATAATGATTTAGATTAATAAATTAAAAAACAAAGAGAATGAGTCATATTCTTAAGTAGCTTGTAGAATCCTTGAGAAGCTATGACTCACCTCTTCTCTTTTGGATTATTCATTGATATTTATCACTATCAATATCATCTTCTCTTTTGAGACATGGTTCAAAACTAATCCAAGTTCATCTCCTTCTTCATCTCCTTTCTAGATTTTTCTTGAGTTGAAGAAAAGAAAAGAGAAATTTTTTTCTAGTGAGCAAATCTCCTACTTCATCAACCTATACTATTCTAGCCCATTAGTTTAGATTATTAACTTCACTAATACCTTCATTAGTGAAGAGATTGCTTGAGTAAGAGAGATTTCAAGGTGGATCATTTTCAGTAACGAAGACAACAAGCAAGCTCGATCCTTTCTTCAAGTGGAGCCTTAAGAAGAGTTTTAGGGACTACTGCTTGGAGTTTTAGAAGTTAAGGACTGGTCTACAAAGGTTGTAAACTCTCTTCACCAGTTTAGAACTTGTATGCTTAACTTAATAACCCTAATTCTCTAGTTCAATTCTAGGTTAGTATGATTAGCACTCTAGATTTTTTAAAATTGCATACTTGATGCTCATATAAACCTAGTAGAGGTGCTAAGACATACTTTTACCACCAACCGCTAGAAAACCGCCCAAAACCACTATTTTCCCGCTACCAGCGGTTTTGTGGTCTCCAAAGTGCCTCATTTTTCTTTTGGTCATTTCTCATTATCATATCACCTCTTTTTTATTGTTTGTTTAAGTGCCTATAAATACCACACCAGAGAAGAGGCAAAGGGTCCATATTTTTTTTAGACCAAGTTTTTCATTTCTAGATGTTAGCTTGTAATTTCCATTTGTAATCTTGAGTTCTTAATCTCTATCTTGACCTTGTAACTTCTTCAATGAACTTACAAATTTAAGATTTAGGTTCTTAAATTCAATTAATTTGTATCTTCATTCACAATCAATAAAAAGTTCTTTTTGCTTATTTCTTGTCATTGCTTGCTACAACTTGGATTTAGTGAAATCCTTTACTTTTCTTTGATCTTTCAATCTCTTAAGTGAGTTTGCAAGTTTAAATTTTGGTATTTAATTTCATAGTGATATGTGAACTCAAAGACAATTGAAGACTTCATTTGGACATATCGGTTCTTAGTATAATTCTAACTCTTTCCTTAAACTTGATATGGTTTCTATTGTCTCTCTTTCCTTTTGTATTTTTTTTTTTATTTTTGTGAATATGTATGAGTAGTTAATCACTTGTTAAGGTTAGGAGAGGGGTAGTTTAACTCGAAGAAATGTTTTGGTAAGATCCTTTAAAATCGATAACTTCTTGTTTGAACTCCGAATACACCAATCGCACGCCGCTCCGTTAGGCAACCTATCCTACCACGATAGCGGCGATTCCTAATTATAACCGGTTGTGATTGGTTTTCCAAGGTCAAAGGTTAAGAAACAAGAACGGAAGGCAATGGCCAAAAAGTACGGATTTAGCGTGCAATCGCAAAGATGGCACTTAAGCGCCCTAATCCATATTGTTGCCGATTACCTTTGCTTCAAACATCAAGTTAAGGTTCATAAGGAAATTACAAACACTATCCGAGCTTAAACTATCCTAAACCTATCCCTAACAAGTCTCGACTTTTGAACATATCGTATTTTACATCATTTAGTATACAAACAAACTCTAAGTTACGGACTTAACTCGTTAAAACAAGTTTAAAAACCTACCATCTCCCTGCGGATGACCCGTACTCATCTTGGCTCACTATACGCGATACCGTTTTGATTGCGGTTACTTTAAAACTTAAAACGACACGTAAAATCTTTACCAATCAGATACCAATACGGCGTTGAGCTCTTGTGAGAGAGAACTTAGACCATAGCGCATTTTTCCGTACGACACGTGCTGACGACCTAGAAAAGGCTCGGGGATCGATCCCATCTCCCTGACTTTTTGAGCTCTCATTGATCGGCATACTGTGGTGAATGGCCTGATTAAACGCACCCTTAGTGACTTCGACTATCAAGAAAGAAAAGCCATGCGCGTCTGCTAGTTTGGCTGCTATCATAATAGTACGATGATTACCACACCGTACAGAGTAAGTGGTGTCAGGAAAGTGGGTAAGTGGTGGACCCAACTTGATGAATTGAGAGGATGATCAATCGGACATGTATCCTTGATTGCTCTACTTGTGTAGCTCTTGTATGATCCTGAGAAGGCGTAATTAGAGTGTGATGAATCAAAGGGTTTACATGATGGTTGAATATGTTTCTTGCGGGATTGAAAATATTTCAAACAAGACATGAATTTTGCTGATTAGATATGGAGTGCATGATATCCAAGTTATTGAATAACTTTTCTTGTTCATTAGGGAGATCCTTATGTAGGTCATAACGGATCTGGCTGCAAAGCTACCTGCTTGCAGCTATCGATGGTCGTACAACGGCACTATATTTAGTACGGAGAAGAATTGATGAAAGAGAACCGGTGAAAACTGAAAAGACATGATGACGCCCACTCGATTGTATGAGCGGGAGTATGTTGGTATTGGGCCCGTCCAATCGAGTGGGTAGGCCGACTCGACTAGAGCCGAGCGTAAGTCAGGCTCGGGCTCATATAGGGGTTGACCATATTGGCCAGCTCCTATAGTGAGTCGGTTTAGGGGTGAGATCTGCCTATTAATGAAAAGCAAGTTCTATTAAGACTTGGATCCCTAAATGTAATTTAGGTCGTCCGCTTTCTTGCCCTTTGCTATATATATGCATGCAAAGCTAAGTTTTGATATCAACCAATCAAGGGTTTTATATGATAGAGAAATAAGAGAGAAAACAAGGTTTTCCACGTTCCACATCTTCTTCCACATAGTAGCATCCACGGTGAACAAGAGGAATTTCCGACCAACGTTGTGATTTTCTCTCGTCGACTATCGCGAAGAGGAGAAGAGAACGGGATAAGGAATAAAGATTAGAGATCCACCTATCGATAAGCGAGATCTTCAACCCTGCTAAGGTTTGCAACATCCTAGTGTTTGTGTAGGACACTAGTTATATATTTTCTTCCACTGTATTTGTGTTGATCCTCCAATTGATTTGAATTCATGGAGAGATCCAAGTTGTAGTAATACATCACCATTAGCATACATATGACAATCCTTTTAACCTGCTACTACATAATTCGATTTCATGGATTGTTAAGTTTTGTTTTCTAAAGAAATAATAATAAATAAATAAATTAGGGGTACTACACTGTGGTTTGGTCTATTAACCACACCCGCAAACCATCTTAAAGTCTTTCACAGTTTCACTCTTCCATTTTGCATCCTACTCTAAGCCTGGTTAAATCAATATACCATACTACCAAATTCAAGAAATGAAAAATGAACAAATAAGGGGTTGAGATAGCGGGTCTCATCCATGTGAGCGGACATCAAAACTCCTCCTTTGTTCTTTGTGGCTTTGGAAAGTATCCTCTTCCCAAATTAACGCTTTCAGGGAAAATCTGTGGGCCCTTTACGTGTGTGTTATGTGCTTGTGTGCATGTGATGTGTGCATGGGTGTGCTTATGTGTTATATGCATAGCTTAGGACGTATGGGCCAGTGCCAAGATAAAAGTTTCATCTTTCAGAAATAAACAATACAGACAAATTCTCAAAGATCACCATTTTCAACCAGGCCGCCTAATATTATCAAAGAAAAAGCTGCTTAAAACAAGAAAAGAAATGGGGAAAAAGGTAAGAAATACAAATAAATGTTACCTTTTCTTTCTTTCTTTTTTTTCTTTTTTTTTGTGGAATGCAATCTGGTTTGTCTTGCTAAGGACACTACATGAAACTGAGACCTATTTCGACGGGGGACTTATTTCAATGTCTGTCTCCCGTCGAAATAGGTCTTCAAAATCTGAGAATTTGTTGACTTTGGTCAACACCTATTTCAACGCTAGTCTCGTGTCGAAATAAGTGTTGACCAAAGTCAACAAACCTACCCCCATTATCCCCTTTTCCCTTCCAATAAAATTTTTTATTTCCTCCCAATTAATTCCCCTTTTCCCCTCCTCCTCCATCGAGATCCTCTCCAAAATTCTCCCTTCCTCTTCCACCACCCGCATCCACCATACTTCGATCTCCCGCCTCTGAGCTAGCCTACCTCCGAGCCCCTCCTCTTCGAGCACCCCGCCTCCACCCACCTCCGAGCCCTACTGATCACCCCTTTTCCCCTCCTCCTCTACCACTCCGCCTCCACCCGCTACCGAGCCCCCCGCCTTTGATCTTCCGCCATCTGATCCCCATCGAGCCCCCTCGCCTTTGAGCCTCCGCCTCCATCGATCCCCCGCTTCTAAGCCCCTCCTCCTGTACCGACCTCCCGCCTCCACTGAACCCCTTCTTCGCCTCGTCGTCAAGCCGAACCCTTGCCTCCACCGTTCCCCTCCTCCACTGATCTACTTTGACGCCAAATCGGCGACGAAGTAGGTGAGTTATTCTTAATTTAGTTAATTTATTGTTAATTTTAATTAATTTTAGGGTTAGCGTTAATTTTATTGTTAGGGTTAGGGTTAATTTATTGATTTGTTGTTAATTTTAGGGTTAGGGTTGGGGCCAATTACATATACAAACTTGCATACGTGCTAAATATTGGTACCACTTAAAGTCAAAAATTATTTTTTATACAATTTGTTAATTTTAGGGTTAGGATTATGGTTTGTCTCAACATGAATGATATATGTTTGGGAGCTTTGATCATCATCATAGACATAATTTGAGAGAAATAATGCTAAGAAGAAAAGAAAGAGAATGAAATGAATGAAAATTTTCATATTTGATATGAATATATTGGATTTGATGATGAGGTCTAGCAAGGAGAATGTGTGTGTGTGTTGTTGTTGTTGTTTATTACAGAGAAGAGAAACATTGAATTAAGCTAAACATTTGTAATTAGAAAATATGTGTGATTGTAGGGTTAACGTCAGCGTGATTTCTCGCTCTTTCTTCGCATTCTATATACATCAGTCTCCGGCACATAACCATACCCCTTTTAATTCTTAACTAATAAACTTAGACTAAGTCACCGTACCTAGATTAAGTCACCAATTAAATATTAATTAAACCAAAAACCACGTTGTCCTAATATAGATACTTGACATGCTGTAAACCAATTAGCTATATACATACTTTCTTTCACGGGTTTAAAATCAATTAATCATCATTTCTTAAACAAACAATCAATGTCATGATCTTCATACGCCCTTCCAATAGGCCTTGGCTCCTCATTTGTAGGATTGCCATCAATGGATGATATCAAAAAGAGCATCCCTTACACCGTAGTAAAAGCACCGTAGTGAAAACTAAACTCACGAGGATAGAATACGCTGGTTACGAAAGTATTCTCCATTGATTACAGGAGGGTATGAACTGGCCGATCAAAATCGATCACGCCATCTTTCGCTTGCACTTATCCATATTTGATTGGCTCCCATCTCCTCCTGAAAAAGTAACCCATGGCCCTTGCACTTAGCCATATTTGATGGGTTCCCGTCTCCTCCTGAAAAAGTAACCCATGGCCAACATGGCGAAGCAAAATGTCGTCTTCAATTCTTTCATTCTATACATCTTCTTTCTAATCGCGCTATCGAGTACTTCACAAGCACTCTCTACCGTATTTTTATGCACTGTCGGACTTTACACCATCTCAAACTCATACGGGTTGTTGCGGTAGATAATGATGCCCTTATAGAGAGGATCAATTTTATTGCCGCGGAGCTCAATATTGAGGAAAATTTATTTTTGAATTATAAGTGATGAATTCTGGTGTTGTGATTGTTCTTACTATCTATTTGATGTGCGATATTTGCATGTCTATTGTGGATGTGTGTGTACTATGTGTGTGTGTAATATATTGTGTATGGATGTATGTATTGTGTATGAAATATGTTGTGGGCATGTGTTTATGTGAGAGAGAGTGTGTATCCTCGTGATGGTAGTGAAAACTAAACTCACGAGGATAGAATACGCTGGTTATGAAAGTATTCTCCATTGATTACAGGAGGGTATGAACTGGCCGATCAAAATCGATCACGCCATCTTTCGCTTGCACTTATCCATATTTGATTGGCTCCCATCTCCTCCTGAAAAAGTAACCCATGGCCCTTGCACTTAGCCATATTTGATGGGTTCCCGTCTCCTCCTGAAAAAGTAACCCATGGCCAACATGGCGAAGCAAAATGTCGTCTTCAATTCTTTCATTCTATGCATCTTCTTTCTAATCGCGCTATCGAGTACTGCACAAGCACTCTCTACCGTATTTTTATGCACTGTCGGACTTTACACCATCTCAAACTCATACGGGTTGTTGCGGTAGATAATGATGCCCTTATAGAGAGGATCAATTTTATTGCCGCGGAGCTCAATATTGAGGAAAATTTATTTTTGAATTATAAGTGATGAATTCTGGTGTTGTGATTGTTCTTACTATCTATTTGATGTGCGATATTTGCATGTCTATTGTGGATGTGTGTGTACTATGTGTGTGTGTAATATATTGTGTATGGATGTATGTATTGTGTATGAAATATGTTGTGGGCATGTGTTTATGTGAGAGAGAGTGTGTGAGACTTACCTGTATGTAATGTTCATTGTATGGATGCGTATTTATTTTAATGAATCGCTTCGTTATTAATATCAATTGTTTGAGCAATTAACTATTCAAACCGAAAATTCCAAAACCCTAACTAAATACTTCAATAACTGACGATATTGAAATGTTAACCATAAAAACTAATCTAATTAAGCGCATGATACTCGATGATGACAAAAAGTAAACCGATATATATCGTCATCGAGTATCTCACATTGATAAAATATCATGCCGTAGAAGATTTTTTGCAATTCTTGTCGAGAGTGGGTGGTAGTCATATTACCTGTCCTTGTAGGAAATGTTGTAACGACGCAAGGGATAGTCGAGAAGCGGTTCGAATGCATATACTTGCAAATGGATTTAGTCAAGGTTATACTATCTGGCACTTGAGGTAGTAGACTATAGAATTGCTGCACATTGTCGGTTGTCGCCTCCTATGAGAACCACAACAACCACTGGTTTAAATGATATGATGGAAGAGTTGTATGATGGCATGCATGATAATACCCCTTCGGATGATGCGGTTCCAGATGCCAAATCTACGAGGTTTTTTAATTATATAGAGGATGCTAAGAAATCTCTTTATGAGGGTGTGGCAATGACGAAGTTGGGTTAGATGGTTCGCATGTTTCATCTTAAATGCAAAAGTTTATAGAGCAACAATTCAGTCGATGATCTTCTAAAGATAGAGAAGGAGGCTTACCCGAATTTTTATCTCCCTGCCAATTTTCAAGAGATGAATAAGATGATTGCTAACATCAATTTCGGTTATTAAAAAATCGATACATGTCCAAATGACTGCATGTAATTCACGACAGATGATGACAAGAACTTAAATAAGTGTAAAAATTGTGGGGAATCAAGGTGGATCTTACCTAAAAGGTACCCGAGGGACGAGGAGTCAATTCCTAAAATTCCGGTGAAGGTGTTGCGCTTTTTTCTATTAAGAAAAGATTACAAAGGTTATTTTTGTCGTCTAAAACCACCGAATATATGACATGTCATGAGATGTTCGCAAGGATGGAGTCTTATGGCATCTCGCTCATGGTGAGGAGTGGTAAAGATTTGACACTCAATTTCCAGCGTTTGTTACGGAAGCTCGTAATGTGAGACTTGGATTATCGGCTGATGGCTTGGAACCATTTAAAGAAGGTGCATCTCACAGCGTATGGCCTGTTACACTAGTAGTTTATAAGCTCCCGTCGTGGATGAGTATGAAACAATCTTACATTCAAATGCCTTTGTTGATACCTGAAAGCAACTCTCCTGGTAATGACATCGATATTTATTTAAAGCTGTTGATCGATGAGTTGAATGAGATGTGGGGACCGACATCATTTCTTATGATGTCCAAAGAAAGGAGAGATTCATATTGTGTGCGGCGCTACTTTGGATAATAAACAATTTCCCGACATATGCCATGTTGTTAGGATAGAGTACGAAAGGTCACCATACTTGCCCCTGTTGTCAAGAATGAATCGCCTGTGAAATGCCAGTAAATCGGATTTCTTGTTACACAGGACATCGTCATTGGTTAGATGCCGATCATCGTTATCGATTCAATGGAAATGGTGAGCATGAGCATCGGCCCCCTCCTTCTGAGCCAAATGGGATAAAGGCATTTGAGGACGTAGTGCACATCAATGATGTTTTCGGTAAGAAGCATAAGCATACTATTCGGAAGGAGATATCAAATAACTGGAGAAAGAGAACTATATTTAATGACTTTTAGTATTGGCGATTTCTTAATCTTCGTTATAACTTGGATGCCATGCACATTGAGAAGAATGTCTGCGAGCTCTTGCTGGGTACCCTACTGAATACCAAATTCAAGAACAGAGACACACTTGCGATACGATAATGGTTTGTTATGAAGAATTTACAGCCAAAATTGCATCCAATTTTGAAAGGGAATGGTAAGTAGGCAATTCCACCAGCAAAGTGCACGATGTTCGATAATGAGAAGCTGAGTTTCCTTAAGATACTTAAACAAGTAAGGATACCGGATGCATATTCTGCGAACATCAGTAAATGTGTAAACTTAAAAAATAAAACCCTCGTCGGCCTAAAAAGTCACGTCTGTTATGTGATCATGCAACAATTGATGCCCATTGCTATTAGGGTGTTATCAAATAAGGACGTCGTATCAGCTGTGACTGATTTATGTCATTATTTCAGAGGCTTATGCTCCAAACATTACTCGACAATTGATTTTAGAACGCTGGAGAATAAGATACCCGGCATCCTTTTTAGAATGGAGATTTTGTTTCTACCTTCTATTTTCACCGTAATATTGCATCTCACGGTTCGCCTTACTCAAAAGGCACGTTTAGATGGTCCCGTGAACTATCGATGGATGTATCCGTTTGAGAGGTAAAACTAACTTGATAATTCTTTACTGTTTATAATAAATCGAATATTTATAATAAAGCGAATTGAATTTGTTTTCATCTGTCAGGTTCATGTACAAAGTAAAACGGTATATCCGTAACAGGAGTCGGCCTGAAGAGTCGATCGTTGAGGGGTTTCTCTTAGAGGAATGTATGAAGTTTTGTTTTATTTATCTATAGGGTATTGAGACTGCATTTAACAGGACAAGAAATAATGATTACATGGTCAAAAATAGACCCGTGATATCCGTCCACCGGGCCCATGGAAAGGAACCGGGTAAGGTAAAGTCGGGTCACATTGTGTCTCAGCAGCTCGGCATGATTCATCATTATATTTTATTCCACAGGTCAGAGATGTGCAGTTTTATCGGGTATGTATTTATTAGTTTTTCCTTAACATAAATATAAAAATCTTCAAGTCAAAATAAATAAATATTTTGATATATGCAGCGTTTGGAATGCTCAATACCGTCCACCTACTAAACGGCCTCAGTAATAGGTTTCTCGCTAGGTTGAAAACATGTGTAAGTTTTAAACCATACAAACCTAACTATAACTCATGTTGAGACACACACACACACAACTGAATCCCTTTTCATTAATAGGTTGAAAGAGATACCAATGCTAGACCTGTAGCAGAAGACATAAAAGTGCTAGCGTATGGTCTAGATGAACAAGCCGAGTATCTCTCCAGTTATGTTGTGAACGGGTTTAGATTTCACACCAGAAAACTATATAAAAATAAAATGTTTCAAAATTGCGGCGTCTGTGTGACATCCACCGTTACTAAATATTCATCTTCTAGAGATTCAAATCCAACCACGGGAAAACTGGACTATTACGGAGTGCTGAAAAAATAGTTCGGGTGTGTTATCAGAAACAAACGATTGTCATGTTTAAGTGCTTGGGGTACGATGTCCATGTTCGAATGACTAGGTTCAAAGTTTAAAATGTCCTACATTTACTTAATTCATCGAAACTCGCTTTTGGTGAAAAGCCTTAAATCCTAGCCAGTCAAGCTCGTCAATACTTTTACGTTGCAGACCCTAGGGATACCCGGTAGGATGTTGCTGTTATGACGAATCTACGAGACTATTATAACTTGGGTGAAAGTGGTGTAAGTGAGATTAGTCATCCTACAACCCCAGTTATACAAGCTGATGATATTCCTTTCGAATTTGATAACAACAGTTTATCAAGGAGGGACATAGAGCTGGAAATGGTCTCTGATGTGCTATCGGCGGTCATAAAACCAGAAGTCTAAGAACTGACGCGTCGACATTAAATATTTGCCGTTATTTTATGAACCATTTCGATTTATTCTTGATATTTAACTAACTCTTGATATTTAGGATGGACACGGAGTGGGAGAGGACCCACCCGGGCAACTGATATCTAGAGGTGGATGCCGCATGAGCCCGATAAGACGATTGTATACCTTTCGTACACAGGGGACATTATTCATAAGAGATGCAAAGAAGCGAAGTAGATGATGTCGTATATTGTGAACAGCAAGGAACGCATGCCTCATATGATCGAATACGACGATGGCGAGTGGGTGACCCTAGATTAGGAAAGCCCAGAGTTGAGGCAAAAGAAGAAAGTTGTTGTATAGGAGATGATGGTGAGTGTTTACCACCAAAGACTGGAATAAGACGCGGACGTCGTCTAGCCTGAATTTTGGGGTAGATACTATTTGGAACATATCCATCAAGCCCTCCGAAGATGCTAAGTTGATTTATGGCATCGTATATCGGAGGTTTGGACAGATGTGACTGTTGTAGCATGACTTTATCAGATTCCCCCTCCTTGAGGGTTTTTTTTTATTGTGGAGACGTTCTTGCCTGCAAGCGCAAGCCCTTGTAGTTAATTACATTACCGCATTGCAATAATAACTTTCACCTGCTCTAATAGCTTACTTCGTATCGTGTTATATATTTTGTTTATTATGGTTGTCCGTGGATTGTACATGGAGACTAGTTTATGTCGTTGCCCGTAAGGCCCGGATTATTCGAAATCCGTATATTAGATTTGGGTTTGAACCTAGGTCATATGTTCCATCGGTTCAGGGGATATTTTATTTTATTTAAGGACCGTTAATCTGGTTTTAGATTAAGATCGACTTAAATATATGAGCATATATGCTCAATTTATTTTAACTAAGGATACGTTAGTCTTATATAAGACTAAGATCGACTTAGAAATATGGTTAAGGATCATTAAATTTTGTTAAGATCCATCAACAGAGGTGAGCATATGGGCTCAGTTATGATGAGCAATATGGGCTCAGGAAATATTAGGTTTCAAGGGCTCAGCCTATTTTGAAGCTCAGTCCTGAGCTTTTTCATCATCTAGCAGTGCCAAGCACTTATTCTGTTTTACTTTATGGTGCTAACGTAGGTGTCATGTGAAGCACTCAGGTTTGGACGTTGCCCTATCAGTGCTAAGCACTTGATCCCTGTGAATATAGATTATTCAAATCATATGTTGATGCTCATGTGGATATCACATGGGGCGCTCAGGTTTGGGCGTTGCCCTATCAGTCCTAAGTACTTAGTCTTTTGATTATAGATATAATATCCAAATTCTGCTCTAGCGCTCACGTGGGTATCGCATAATGTGGTTGAGTTTGGGCATTGCCTTATCAGTGCTAAGCACTTGAACACTTTGAATATATAGTGCTAAGCACTTTCATACAACGCTCACGTGGGTATCACGTGAGGCGCTGAGTCTTTATTTATGGGCGCTCACGCATGAAGCACGTGAGGCGCTGGATCTTTAGAGATTTAATCTCTTTTTCTTTTTGAAAGAAGTTAAACTTCTATTAATGGTGTTTTGTCTATTAGCAATCACCAAGATCACTATTTTAAGGATCTGGGATCAGATTCTTTAAGAACTAAGTTTTTGATTATGAAGGAACTAAGTTCCTAGAGTATAAACTCTATCTTTTCATATTCTTTTTCATCATTGTTCTTTTCAATCTCGTTCTCCCATGAACCTCTAATTCTCAAGAACATGATTTTCCCGATGAGAATTAAATTTTCAATTTGTAGGAGACTTGTCTTGTGGATCTCAAATCTAGATAAAGAACTAAGTTCTTTTTAAGAGGGTTAAACCCTTATATATATATATATATATATATATATATATATATAGGTAAAGAAGATATTTTGATCTTTCTACTATTTTATCTAGAGTTCTTTGAAGGAGGAAGACATTCAAAAAGAGAATTAAATTCTCTATTGTAATTTTTTATCACCTTATGGGGTTTGATTCTGTCCCTGAGACTTGAAGTCTCGGGTCCTTTATATACGTGAGGAAAAATTGTTGATTAGTTTGAGAAAATCTTTCATTGAGAAATATCAATTAATTTAATTGATCTTAAAGATCACCCGGGGAATTTTTTCTACCATTGGATTTTTGATCCGGTGACTTTTATTTATTAGAAAATATTTTCTGTTTGTTTTAGCAATATTAGGAAAATATTTTCCTAACAAAGCATTTGATTTTATCTCATAATTTGGTCGGTGATATTATAATCTCCGTTGGATTTTGAATCCAAGGGTTCTCTGTTCAACAGAGAAAATCTTTCTAGTTTTAGAAAGATCAGGGAGAAATATTTTCCCAAATAGAACTTAGTTTTAAATAGAATTTTATTCTATCTAAAGCTAGCGCTTCAAATTTATGTGCTCACGTGGTTTTCACGTGAGAGCTGTCGAATATAAATGACAGCAGTGCTCGTGTGCTTTGGACCTGAGCACTAACGTGTTTAACACGTGAAGCCTATATCACAGGATTTAATCCTTATTGAAGACGGAAGTCACATGCTTTGCATATGAGCGCTCATGTTCTTTGCACATGGGAGGGTTTTTGTTTCCTTCTCTAGTTCTCTTTTTTTTATTATAAGGGAACAAATGGCCACCGGCGTTGCTCTCATGTTCCTTGCAAGTGAGTGCAACGGTGTCACCCTTATAGCTGTTAGATCACCTAGGGGAATAAGAATCTAAACTGATCCCATCATGCCCTGTAAATAGAGCCTTTGGCTCTGAAATGACTACTGTTTTTTCTTCTTCCTCGTTGAGTTTACTCTTTCTTTGAGAATTTAATTCTCGTTTAGAGCTTGGTTCTCTTCCCTCAAAAATTCTTGTGAACAAAGTCGACTCTGCCAAAATTTTTGGTAAGGATCATGAACAAAGCTCAGCTCTTAACATATTTTGGGAATTTCTGAATTTTAAATCCATTAAAATATTTGACAGAGCTTGGCTCTTGTTCTTGAATCAATCTCTTGGAGATCTAAATTTTTTTATGAAGATCATGGATCTTGATGTCCAGATCAAGGGTTCGAATCAATGGACATTCTTGAGTTCACTTAGGGATTTACCCTGTTGTCGATCTTGACATTGTGGGAATTTCTGGAATTTAATTCCATTATTTAAACCCACCATTATCATCTTGTTTGTAGAGCTTTGCTCTGATTTGATGTTTTGAAGCTTCCATATTAGGAATTTTGGGAATTTTATTCCGTCTAGGGTATTTCTTTTCTTTTTCGTGTTTTTGTCCCTATCTCTGGATTTGAGTTTTTTGTTATTAAAAGGGACCCACTTATTTGGATATTGGGAACTTAACTCCATTTTCTTATTTAATGACAATCCTTTTGATTCCTATAATGGGTACATGTTCCATCATTAATGAGTCGCACGTAGTTTCTTAAAATGAACTCATGTCCATTGGCTGACATTTATTTTGTCCATTTTTAGGTGTCACGCCCCGTTTCCCAATATACGAGGAAGGGACGCGGTGAGGTCCGCTACGTATTTACTCAGAAGTAAACACGCTAAGCGTATCTAAGCAATATAAAGTAAAAGTACACAAGAGACAAGAATATAAATGAACAACAACTTTATTTATTAAAATTCTTTTACATGTACAACTGAAATGTAAATACATGAATAGAAAGCGATGCCTAAACAATGGCATAACTGAAATGAAATAAATATGTACAAGTGTCTAAAGCTCCGGGTCAAAAGCAAACTGCTCTAAATACTCAGTACTGGGCTCGGTCTCTAATGCGTCCGAAACACCTGACAACATTCTAAAAAAAGAAGAAAGGAATCTCGTCAGCGAACAATCGCTCGGTAAGTCCCGAAGATGAGTAGAGATAGAATAGACAGAAAGAGAATAAGACTAGTAATGTTTGATTATATTATTAACGCAGTTGTTTGTAGCTTGGTACAGATACGCCGGTGTATACGAGAGGAGACTCACTATTCCGGAGACTAAGGTATACGGAGCACAAGGAACCATTCAGCCACGATACAACGGCAATGGATATTCAGATTAGGTGTACTAAGATTACAGTCTCCTGCCACTTCTAACACAGTCCGTACCAATCTACCCCTTATAAACCCCGTGATGTCTTTTTTATTGATTGTATTGTTTTGTTATATAGATGGATGACTTTCCGAAACCATGATATCAGTAAACAGAATGGATATAAATGGAGAGTCATGTAGACGGAGTATATCCATGGTTCGTTTCAGTCAATATAAATTGAATAGACGGATTCATGGATTCATGTTGAATTGTAGTTTATACTTGAATCATATTCAATTCAGATTGATTAGATTGAGACTTAGTCTGAGTCAGAAACATTGAAAAGAACTTGAAATCCTAAATTAGTTTTGATATTATCGGTAACTGCTGCACATGGGCGGCAGGATTTGTGTTTTTTCCAAGACAATTACCGTGTTGATAACACCGTTTGTTAGATATTCTACCTTAGATAGGCAAGCACCCACATTCTCCGGCTCCCTGAGACTCAAGAGAATTGGTCCCGCTTAAATCTATATTTACTAGGGTCCTTATTGTAATTTAGCATAACTTGAGGGGGTTTTATGTAAAAATAGTTTTGATATGTTTTCAAAATGCACCTCAAGTATTTAATTATCGTCTTTAGGGTTTTCATAGATGTATATTTTATAAAAGTGAATTTCTAGTGAGTAAAACCTTATTTTATTGAAATATCGGTATTTTGTATTGAATTGTAATGGTATTTTCCTGTAATGGTGATTCCTTTGATTTAGAAAACTTAGAATATTTATATAATATAATTAAAATAGATACTTTTATAATAGTTATATATATAATAAAAATAATTTTATTTATTTTTGTAGAAATCTCATTTTTTAAAGAAAAATGCATTAAAATTCCATCGAGATCGGATGCTCCTTTCGGAGGTCTGCATCTCGCTCTACTAGGCCCAAGAATATGCGATAGCCTGCATCATCATGAATGGGGTCTCCAAAAGTGGGTTGTAGAGGCGCAATTGCAAGGAATTGATTAACACACTTTTTAAAGAAATGGTTTTGCAAGTTTGATGGTATTTATTTGTAATTTCGTATTATTCCATAACTATATTCCCAAAATTTCATCGTGCTATGTCAAAGATATGTGTTGTGATGAGGTAGGTCATTATCTCATGAGTTGTCCAAATGTAATACAAGTATTATGTTGATTTATGTCGAAAGTAAAGTAAATGGTATTTTACCATAAAAATGCGATAAAAGTTGCATAAATGATTCTTTTAAGATGAAACTTATTTTAATGTGTTTGTTAATGTTTCTTAAACATTATATGAGAGTATGGTATTTTATTGTTTAATAAAAATAGAATTTTTAAAGAAAAATCGAATCGAAAGTCGGATTAACTCCGCTTCCGTCGGGTTTTCGAAATGAAACTTTTTAAGATAGGGGAAGAGAGGGGGAGAGGGCACTTACTAGCTATCGAGAAGGAAGAGAGGTAGGAGAAGACTAGGGAAGCATCGGGGCATCGTTTCGTCACCGGAATCTCCTCGGAATTTCGCCGGAACTTCAACCTTTGCTAACTCCACTTGCACACTATAAGGACGTGAGAATTTTTTTAGCGTTTTGGCACTTGAATTCAGAATGAGGAGTGTTAAAGGATAGGGTTGTATTTATAGGGTAGGATTAGGATTTAGAGGGTTAAAGAATGCATTAAAATTTGATTAAAGGGTGATTTAAATCCCTCTGTAAATTTACAGAGAAATCAAACAGTAGAGGAGTAGTGAGGGGAGTCCAAGGGTTCAGGGGTGAAAATATGGGGAGCATCCCCTATGGGGGACCTGGTGGTACCGGTCAAGAAGGCAATCTCGCCAGCCATTTCCCAGTAACTGATGCTTGGATCGTCTCCATGTGTCCCCGTCGCCTCATATACCCCAGTGCACGTGGTTGTTTATTCTGTAACCTATCATCTTACGTATAGTGCACGTACAAACCCTTGGGCTTCTAAAAGATTAAAAGAAATTTTAAATAAAAAGACAATGTGGCTGGGGGGATTCGATCATAGGGGCTACGTCACAGTAGTGCAAGGCTTTACCAATGAGCTACAATTACTTTCTTGCTGTTCAAAAGTAAAACAAATACTTATAGTGTACACAGGATTGCAAATACTCCATTTGTACATTAACTTTTAAACAATTTTCTCTGTATATTGAAATTGGAGTTGTTATATTAGGTACAATGGCTAGTCGCTTGTATGATATTGAGGAGATTGTCTCCTGTGAGGAGATTCATATTCAAGGTTGCCTTCAAGGCCAAGAATATACTGTCGCCCAATGCAATGATGTAATACGTCGCTTTCATGATCACAATAGTCGATTGCTCCCTCGTCACTCTCCCTTTTTGAAGATTATCGTTGGGTCAATCTGCGAAGCTTTACCTAGACGTCTTAAGGCTATGCCGCTCTAGACACTCGATGACGCTGAAGACAAGGTACATTCAGTATATCTGATAGGCCTGATCTCGAAAATATGGAGAGATGATATCGTCACCATCTCGCACCGCGTCTTTTAACAAAAAGAAATAGTATCATCGTACCAGAGGATGGAGGATATCAGCAGTGACCCTGAAACTTGCATCCGATAGAAGATGCATAAGAAGATAGTCGATGAAGCTGAAAGCACTTTGCTCAAACTTGCTTTTGAGTTTGAGAATCCGTGTCCGGAATTTAGCGTCCTGCCACTATAGATCCAGATGATGCGGCCCTTTTTCTGCTAAGAGTATGTCGTTCCCTTTTTTCGAAATATGAATGAAAAGCATCTTTTCTTTTCATACCTACACTTTTCTTTTCTTTTTGAGCTGAAATTAATTTATTTACTCGTTCTGGAGCGTTCAATTTGTCTCACCCTTAGGTAAAGACAAACTCATCCTAACGTCACTCGTGCATAACCCCTGTTGATATATGAGTCTATTAGATTTATGATACTGGGTTAAGTATATCGTATCGTTGCCATTAATTCGATGTCGCGCACCCCACGTTTTCGCGGGGAGGCAGAATTAGCAAAAAATGATTTTTACGGGCTTCGCAACACCGACTTGAAGTAAGGATCGAACATAAAACCCTAGCTAGCATACAATATGAGGTTTAACTACTTGGATGAATGTTATACCTCATAGTATCGTGTCCTTCTTGTCTTCTCGCTGTCCTCCTTCACTTCGTTAGCTCCTTGGAGTGAAAATGGATAGCGCCTTCTCGTCGGTTTCTCCAAGTCATAAAAGATCCACCCGAGATTTCCAACCTTGAGCTTAACCTCCAAGTTGAGCTAACTAGGTCATTTGGTGTGCTAAACTAAGTAGCCTAGAATGAGTAGAGAGTGTTAAAGGATTTAGTTATCTCACAATCCCTAGGATTCTCAACTCATGAGACAATTAGGGTTTCTTTGAGGAAGATGAAGAGAAAGCTTGAGAGGAGAGAGAATGTGTTTGTGATAATAATAGTTAACTCTTTAGCATGACATCTATTTTAACTCTAATGCAAAGAAAAAATATCTCATACAAATATCTCAAATAATATCTCAAAATATCTAAGCCTCTCACAGGAGTCTAAAAGAGTCAACATAAAACCATGCTCAATTTCACTAAAATACCATGAAGTTTCTTCCTCTCAAAAATCCACCTCATTAAGCATTTAACCTAAAATGCTAAAACAAGTAATGAGGTGTTATCATCTTAAAGCAAACTTGAATAATTACAAGAATGCCCATCGCAACCGTATATACATACCCATATCCGTGTTCCGAGAAACACGAATACAATGAGATATAACTGATCCAATAAGCAAATACTAGGATCCGGCTTAATCCAAAGCCCACTAGTATTGTCCACCCGAACATCATTTGCGCACAAGTACACATGTGTGATCGAACCCTGTCGCAAAATCATACGACCTCTACATCGTTTCGCCCAAAGTAGGGAAACCCTCTGTGTGCGACTATAAAGACTCGACAGTACGGTGGCAGTGGGTTTAACCATAAGCACGTCAGCGGTACTAGCTGCACGTAATGGCTACCCAGGTATCTGTCGATAAGAAGGCCGACAAGCAAACTCATCCGAACTCCTACTGAGCCTGTCTGTGGCAATCTCCGTACAGTCCGGTCTGTTCGTCTAAGAGTATCGCATATCGGGCCTAATGGGCGGTAAACGTCAGACCCCTAATAGCACAATAAGTCATGTCGGAGTATAGCCAAAATACCCTGAGAAACTACTGGAATCCCTACCGGTAAATCTCGCTTACCCTGGCCAGGGACTTTGTGTAATGGCTTTCCGAATCACAGCGCGACATCAACCCCCAATACCAGGAGAGACGAATCCTATCTAACCGCCACTGCCTCCAAGCGCTTCGGGACTGTACCCAACTACCACTTGTTTGCATAACTCAATAGAGCCATGGTAGGGTAGTAATCTAAGAACAGTGGGAACACACTTGAGGCGGAGTAGCAGTGTCAAGTCAACGGACTATGCTGTACTCATGTCACCTGAGAACTGCTACCTGACGATAGGTATAGTACCAACCAGCAGTTCCCCATGAGTCCGTCCAGTGTAACTCATAACCCAATGAGCACCTGCATACTATCTCCAGTACGACGTACTGATGGCTGTGGGACAGGCCATCTCCCCTCCTGGGATAAAAAGCGTATACACTAGTCTACTCTGGAGTATCGATACCCTGTCTCGATAATTCTATGACTAAGGACCATTATAAGGATGTGCTTGTAGACTACTCAGCCCCCACTAGTGTGACTGCCATCACAATGCTGGTAGTCAAGCAAAGATCCTATAGGCTCTACCAATATATATTTAGCGATACGTCAAAAGAAACATATTCACATATTAAGATAGATACAAACCAAGTAGCATACTACCATATCGAGCAAGACTGTCATAAATCCGTGTATATCTTCCAAGGTTCCAAAATGTAATATACAAACTAGTACTATACAATAATGGCCTCTAGGGCATATTACACTAACAGCCTTTGCTGATATTTCTCTGATATGCAATCCTTTGAGTTGTGGCACTAGTAGCCACGCGTTTGTCGTGTCTCTATTCCCTTCTGAGGCTAGATAAGATGTCTTTAAGTAATCTTCTTAGGTTGGAATATCCATATTACCATCGAAAAATCAAGCGTTAGGTATTGCCGTGGCGCTTTACTTGAGCTTAGACTTGATTTAAAGCCCCGACGAGTCATAACCGCATCCTTCTAGGGTGGGGTGACATCTAATAGTCTTTAGGCTTGCCATCAAAACCCGAAGCTAGGCACATGCCGTCACTTCGCTTTTGCTTTGGTGTCGCACCGATTCTTCGCTGAAGTAAGGTGACATCCGAATGACCTCTATGCTATATGTATCTCCATCAAGATCTGTAGCTAGGAATATACTATTGCTCTGATTTTATTTGACATTTGCGCCCACACCTTGTAGGTATGAGGATGAACGTTGAGGTAGTCTCTAGGTTATAGATGTGCCGTCAAGACTTAGTTCTTCTTTTAAAGTATAGTGGAAAAATATGGTTACCTTTCTTTCATTTGTGTCCATGGATCATATACAAGAGTCAATGTCGACCTACTTGCAAGGCAAAAATTTTTTTGTTTTATTATTTTTTTTATTTTTCCGCGATGCTCTATCTTTTCAGCTTTTTTTATCGTGAAAGTCGTGATTGTCCAATCATTTCGGTTATTTTTGTTCTTATTCGCTGCTTTTTATTGCGAGTCGCCCTATCATTTCGGCTTTTTTTTTCTTTTTTCATACCCATCAATTTTGCTATGAGTCGGAGACTTGGGGTCTGATGCCACCTTCGGCATCAGTATTGCTACAACTGGAACATTACCATGAGCGACTCATCATATGCCATTGCCAATTTCGGCCAAATGATGGCTTAGGTAACAGGTTTAGATCTTTGCTAACTAAGAATTTTTTGACTTTACGAGTCGTAGAGGTCTCATAAAGGTATATCTCCCTATGAGTCATGAGGATCTCATAGATGTATTTTCTCCTTAAGAGTCGTGAGGACTCCTATGTGTATATTACTCCTGTAAGTCGTACGGATAATACTTTCTCCTTATCAGTCACGGGGATTTGCAAGTGTCGTTCACCTTGTCAAGCAATATTTCTCATCTTTAGTGGGACTTGGTCGAGAATATATTTATTTACGCCCGCGGATTGTATACAAGGGTCGATATTGAACCACCTGTAGGGCATAAATTTATGGGGTTTTGATGGTTTAAGAACAGGTTTAGATCCTTGTAACATAAGACTTTCTAAATCTCGTAAGCCGTGAGGGTCTTACAGAGAATATATTCTCCTTACGAGTCGTAAGGATCTCACGTAGGTGTTTTCTCCTTACAAAGTCGTAAGGACTTTGCAAGTGCATTTTTTCCTTTCGTTTAATGAGTTCACGCCCTTTCGGGTTTTCACAAACTCGCCGGTAGTTCTGCTGTTTTTACTCACAGTGCTCTTTCAGGTTTTCATCTGTAGCCATTCTTCTTGTAGACATACCCTTTTTTTAGACGGCCCGTAATGTAACACACTAACAGTTGTAGATCACGACATTCTTCGAAGGACCGCATCGTATGGGACCTGGAAAGGATGTGAATTGTTTTATGCCCGTGGATTGTATACAGTGCTGGATATGGAGACCTACCTTAGGGCAATATATTAGTTTAAGGACATTATGGTCTATTATTAGTTTAGGGAAGTTTCGATCTAACATTAGTTTAGGGGCGTTTCTGTCCAACAATCCCATGTTTGGGATGAATATTAGTTTAAGGATATCTCGGTCCATTACTAGTTTAAGAACATAGTGGTCCTTTATTAGTTTAGGGACGTTTCGGTCCAACATTTGTTTAGGGAAGTCTCGGTCCATCATTAGTTTAGCGACGTTTCGATCCAACATTCTCGTATTTGGGACGAATATTAGTGTAAGGACATCGTGGTCCACATTCCCATGTTTGGGCCCAATATCATTTAATACCACTTTCAGAGTTTTGACTCAGAAAGATAGAGAGCGGACATAAGCGTCGTCATTTATCATTGACCTAAATCGCGACTCTTCAGGAATGGTACTTTTTGAGGAATCAACTGTTTATCAGCCGGAACGGCCTTTCACTATGCATATCCATGAGCAAATAAGCTCCACCTTGGTAGACTTTATCTAAGATGTACGGGCCTTCATAGTTTGGCTCGAATTTTCCCCGTTTTGCATGATTGGGGATCATTGGTCTTTTGACAACCAGCACATGTTCGCCTTGGCAGAATGTTCTCGGCCTGGTCAGTCTTTCATATGACCGCGTCATCCTTACCTTATAAGCTTCTAGATTTTGCTGTGCTATAAGGCGGGTTTTGTTGAGAGCCTCGAGTTCCTTGAGCCTAAGATGAACATTTTCCTCATCTGTTAGTTCGTATTGAACTGCCACTCATAATAAGGGGAGCTCTGTCTCTAGTGGGAGTACTGCTTCAGCGCCAAACACCAATGCGTATGGTGTTGTATTTTGGTCATCTTGAACGTTGTTCAGTACGCCGAAAGAGATTCATGCAGCCTCTCATGCCAGTTCTTTTTATTTCTGGACACCGTCATTTTCATAATCTTGGTTAAGGTCTTGTTGAATGCTTCAGGTAGGCCATTGGCCCAAGGATTATAAACCGATGAGTATCTTCATTCTATCGTGTGCTGCTGTGCGACATGACTTATTTTATGGTTTCTATAGGCAGGTCCATTATCCGAGATTATCCTTCGCCAAGTTCTGAATCTGTAGATGACATGTGTTTTGAAGAATGGAGGATATTCTCCGTCTTCACCTCCCTTAGCAGTACTGCTTCTGCTCACTTAGAGAAGTAATCAGTTGTTGCTAGTATAAACCGATGTCTCCTAGATGACGCTGATTCGATAGGGCCGATTATATTGGTTCCCCACATCTCGAACAGCCAGCTGGCCATTGTCGGATGCAGCGGGTTTGGATGCTGATGAATAAAGTCCTCGTGTATTTAGCATGAGTGACACTTTTTCGCATATTTGAGGTAGTCCTGAATCATTGTGGGCCAGTAATAGCCCATCCTTTTTATCTTCAGCTTCATTTTTGGTTCCGCTTGATGAGAGCCGCAAAATCTGTCGTGTACTTCTTGAACGACTTTCTTTACTTCTTTTGGCCCTAGGCATCTTAACCATACGAAGTTGAAAGATCTCTTTTATAGAGTATCGTTGACGAAGGCGAATGACAGAGCTCGTTTCATGAGCTTTGTCTAGATGATGCATCTTCAGGAGTGCTTTGGGACTTAAAGTATTCTATGAAGACTTTTCTCTAGTCCTTGACCTCTTCTCCGTTCTCTGTTTGGAGAACTTCTCGTTCGGTCGTTTCTTTTTCTTCGGATAGTTCTATCAGGTCTTCCGAAGGTATATCTGCCGGTGCCAGTATCCTGTGACTTTGAACCAGATCCTTACGTCATCGAGGTCTTCATTGGCCAATTCTTTAGCCAACTTGGCTAATGCATCCGCTTTGCCGTTTTCCGCTCGTGGTACGCTTTTCAGAGTATAGGAAGGAATTTGGGTCAATAGCTGTTGCACGCTTTCACTATACATTATTAGCTCTGGTTTGTATGTCTTGCAGTCACCATTTACTTGACTGACAATAAGCTGAGAATCTCCATATATGAGAAGGTCCTTGATCCCCATATCGATAGCGATCTAAAGACCGACTATCAAAGCTTCATATTCTAATTCATTATTAGTCCTGGGTTCCATCAAGGAGAGGGCGTAACGCAATATTCCTCCATTCAGGGTCACGAAGATAAGAGCTACCCCGGCTTTGATTATAGGAGTGTTCCTCTTTCACTGGTTCATAGAAGACGCTCCATCAAAGTAAAACTCCTATTAAGGCTCATTTTCTTCTTTCTCCTCTTTGACTGCATCGAACTCGTATTCTTCTGGCAACTTGTAGTTTAGGGGAGAATTGGCGGGTACCGAATATTCCGCAAGGAAATCGGTGATTGCTTGTCCTTTCGCTACTTTGAAGGGTCAATATGTTATCGAGAATTCCATTAGCAGTAGGGCCCATTTAGCGAGCCTTCCTGTCAGTATGGCCTTTGACATCAGATACTTTAGAGGATCCACTTTCGATATGAGATGGACCTCATGCACCAAACCGTAGTATCTGAGCTTTGTTATTGCGAAAATCAGTGCCAGGAAGTGCTTTTCGATGGGGGAGTAGTTAATTTTTTCCCCGAGGAGAACTCGACTTAGATAGTACAAAACTCTTTCCATTCCTTGATCATTCTCTTGTGCCCATAGCATGCCTAAAGAACCTTCAAGGGCCGTTGTATATAGGATAAGGGGCTTTTCCTTAACTGGAGCGGCCAATACCAGTGAATTTTGCAGGTATTGTTTGATTTTGTCCAATGCATTTTGGCATTTCCGATCCCAAACGAATAGGGTCCCTTTCTTCATTAGATGGCTATAGGAACGACATTTTCCGGAGAGCTTGGCTATGTACCGTTGGATATAGGAATGCTTGCCTTGGAGAGATCGCAGTTGTTTGAGGGTTCTGGGCGAGGACATCTCCATAATTGCCTTGATCTTCAAAAGATCAATTTCGATATCTCGGTGACGGATGATGAAGCCTATGAATTTTCTTGAGGAGACTCCAAACATGCATTTTAGAGGGTTCATCTTCAGATTATATTTTCGAAGACGTTTGAACACGATCTTCAGATGTTCCCAGTGTTCCTCATGAGATTTGCTGTTAACCACAAGGTCATCGATATAACATTCGACGATTTTGTGTATGAGGTCATCAAATATCTTCGTCATGGCCCTTTAGTAGGTGGCTCCGGCATTCTTAAGATCGAAGGGCATCACCTTGTAGAAGAATATGCCCAATGGAGTTCGGAAGGAAGTATACTTCTGGTCTTCAGGATCCATTTTTATTTGGTTGTATCCTGAAGATCTATCCATGAAGGAGAAGACTTTGTAGGTGGATGTGTTATCGATCATCAGCTCGGTGACGGGCGTTGGGAAGTCATCTTTCGGGCATGCCTTATTGAGGTCCCGAAAGTCCACGCAGTTGTGAACCTTCCTATTTTTCTTCATCACTAGAAAGATATTAGTGATCCAGTCAGGGTATTGAACTTCTTGGATGAAGCCAGAGTCGATTAATTTCTTGACTT
The DNA here is from genome assembly GCA_030015575.1 of Agapanthus africanus. Classification (NCBI taxonomy): domain Eukaryota; kingdom Viridiplantae; phylum Streptophyta; class Magnoliopsida; order Asparagales; family Amaryllidaceae; genus Agapanthus; species Agapanthus africanus. The sequence goes on along the minus strand of JASDDO010000019.1, from coordinate 812,919,487 downwards.
CGGCGCTGATACTCATCTCAAGTTCGAACCGCATCCTTCTTAGTGCATGTTTGACTTCCTTTATGTCTGGCAATATGGCTAGCTTATGTAACGCTACCTCTGGATCTAAACCCAGCATTTCGGAGTAGTTCCAAGCAAAACAATCTTTGTACTGCATAAGCACATCTTTTAATGTGGCTACCTATTTTTCAGATAGCAGCTCACTGATAAATGTCGGCCTCGGATCATACTCCTTTCCTAAGTTGATTTTACTTAGGTTGTCTGCCGTGGTATGTATCCCATCCTCCAGCTCTTTTGGTGCCGGTAGAAATTCTGAGATTTCCTCGTCATCGTCTTCGTCTGTGAAACATCTGAAGAGGTCAATCATATCCTCATCCCCTCCCTTTTGTGAGAGTGTTATCATATGACAGGTATGAGTCCGCTTCTATTTTCACGGTCGATCTGGTCCCAACCTGATGGTATAGGTCTTTATTGGTTCGTGCTTTTGCGGCAGATTTATCCTCTAATTATTGGATAACATAAACCTGCTTTGTTGATATTGGTCCTCCACCCAGTTTTTGAACGTGAAACGGTTTTCAAGGGGGTGACCTATTGCTCAGTGATAGGAGCAAAAATCTGGTTGATGAACTTCATTTATCTGTTTAGGATGCCGAGACTTCGAAAGTGTCATCATTTTGGTGCTTCGTGATAAGGTTGAAAATCTTTCCTGCCTTGTCTCGAGAAAATGAACATTTTCGACCCATCTTCTTTATGAGAGACAGTCTGAGAGCGAACTTTCCTCGCTTAGAAGGCGGTGTGAACTTGCTTTGTTGTCCTTAAGCATTGCTCGCGATTGTTGCCTCCTTCCCTTTTCCATTTCAGAATTTTCCTTTTTCGCGGGAGTACACAGCGGACCGTTGATGGAGAGTATCATGATCTACTCTTTCCACTAATTGCTAACTGAGACGCAACGTCTTTACCTTTTCGTATATGGCTATTTCGCGACAGTGGTTGTCTCGGCTGGCTTGACAAACTTCTTTTATTCACTTATCAATTTACTCTTTGAACTGTTGGGTTATGCCAGCGCCTTGGCCATCAAACCATGGCCGATTGCGGAACAAAAATTTTCTAAACTGGCGCTAACACAACTCCAAAAATACGGATCTGCCATTAACCCTAATCTAGCAATCTATAAAGAAGTTTAGTAAGTTATACTGAATGATCCGTGTCCTTCAGTCTTTAACCTACATCCCAAGCTCCTAGTAGCCACCACGATCAAGCTTGGTCGCCAGTCTCCCTCCATCGAAGATGATCCACCTGAGTGTCTATGAATGGAGCTCCAGCTTCATAGCCGAGGTAACTAGGGCACCTAGTTTGCTAAACTAGATAGCCTAGGAGATGTAGAGTCTAATGAAAGATTAATATGTCTCTAAACACCCTAATTTTCTCAACACATGAGACATTAAGGTGGAGATAGAAGAAGAAGCTAGAGAGATGAGAGTGTAAGCATGAAGTAAAGCAACTCAAGAAAAAAGCTAAGTGTTATGTGTAAGAGAAAATGAATCAAGTGAGGAAAATATCTTACAACACATACAAATATCAAGCATGGCTCAATATTGATTCAGAAGTCACCCCATGAGTCACCACCATGAGTCATGCTTCAATAAATGCTTATGTACACTCATCCCTCCACCTCATTAACCATTAAACTAAATGGTTAAAACTAAATGAGGTGTAATCTTCTAGAAACAATCTTGTAATAAATTACAAGTGTAACACTGTAGAATTCGGATAGTGTTAAAAGCGATAATACGGGCTTTTAATGAAATTTAACTAATAATTATTTTCTTCAAATTTTATTTAATTAATTAATATTTATTTAATCGTTTTCACACTTGCACACATATGTGCTTGTGGAGTTAGGGTTAATGAGGTGTTAACTATGCTCATATAGTCATGACACACTTAACCCTCTACCTTTATCAAGCCATGTTAAAATTTCACATTTTTGTATATATTTCTATTATTTAAAATAAAGGGTTTTAATCAATTTTCTTTTATTTTAAAGAGAAGAGAAGAAAAGATAATGGAGGTTTGAGTTCTAGGGGAGACTTAGGAGGATGGCTGCCATTAATGGCTTTAATGAGAGGGAGAGGGAGTATAACACTCACATACACTCACCTCATACACTCACACTCACATACACTTACCTCACAACACAAATACACTCAATTCCTTCACAATATCTCTCATTCTCACCTCACTCTCCCAATTATTAATCCCAACTCAGTTACTCTATCCTCCTTCACTACACATCAAGTTCTCCACTTGATTTATATGATTGCATCACAAACCAAAGCCAAAACTTCAACCGAACCTCACAAAACCCTTCACAATTAATGTTAAGCCCTTGTGATGACTTGAAGCTTAGAAAGCTAGGGTTTTTCTCAAGTTTTGGTGAGGTAGTGATCTTTATACCCTTATTAGGCTCTAATGAAGTTGTATGTTTATTAGTTTCAGTTTTAAAACACTAAAGTTATGGTTTTGTACAAATATCGTATTTTTATGTATATTTTAGTGTCTCTAGGATCTGCTATCACTAAGTTAGTCTACAGTAAAATCTAGCAATACAGTAGTATAGCGTTAGAAGTCCTGAGTGTACACCTGAAATCCAAACCCAACCCTTCCTAGTCGAACCGGCGAAGCATAAGGAAAATCCGGCGACACCGGATTTTTAGGAACCTGAGGAATTTTGTTTTTGAGGGTGGGTGACTGTAGGTTATTCTTGGTGTTTGGTACTGCTTGATTTTCCTATATTGACTGTAGGCAAAATCTGGGAGCTCTTTGCTAGTTTCTAGTATTTCGGCAACGCGCGATACGGATATCCGATACGGTTTTTGTACTTCGGATAGCTAGTTGCACTTGGGTTGGTTTAGAGTGTCGCTACACACGTTCGCCACTAAGCTAACACTTATTAGCTTGTGGATGTCGGTACATTGATTTAAGCGTTGTTTGCGTGTATTATCGGGAAGTTTCTAATTTGCACTTGTTATGTTTTTGATGCGATATTAGGATCGATTGTAGGGACTTCGGGCGCTACAAGGAAAGGGAAAGAGGTGGTTGGATTCACCTAGCTCGAGATCATCGGTGAGTAGATTTAACATTTACGGGGGAATCACCCATATGGCGCTAAGCGTCGAAGGCTGGATTTAGTGATATAAATCTATGTTGTTAATATATACATTGATTGCTCATAAACATCATCTTGCGCATCCCATTACCTGTTGTACATTGATACTGTATTAATTGGACACTACACCATTACTAACGGTTCATGTTGCACGAGTACTGAATTATATGCCACACACACACCGTTAGTAATTGCCATGACACGCACACTATAGAAATTACTATGGATAACATATATTGCATTGCTTCCTTTATCATTCACAGTTAGATATTAATTGTTGTCATATTGCGCATGTGAATTGCATCATACTTACATACATGCATTGCTAGCCATATATTTACTCTTATATGATGTCGCATTTCTATTTCACAGATTTGGTAAACCGCGGATACCTTTGAAAACTTGATAATTTAAAAGAGCGGTTTTCCCTTGAAATGCTTATGTTACCGTTCCGTATTTGCATATCTCGTATTTCATGGACATATGCATTGACTTACTGATTTCATGCGATTTCTGGATTTGAGAACCATGATTATATTTAAAAGTGAAAATATAATATATTGCTTATAAATAAAATGTGGTTTCTCTTGATATGATATTTCGAGGTGTCCACCATGAGTTTTCTCGGTTCTGAGATGTGAGTATACCCGATTCGAGGTGCGGTAAGCACCGTCTGTGGGTACATGGTGGACCCGGTGAGGTACCCCGGGGCAAGAAGACTCGTATAGATAGACGGTGAGCCCGACGGAAGGAGTACTACCTACCGGTGATTGTATAGAACTCGACGGATGTCCGGAGGATACCTCCTTGGAGTTATGAGATGAGATATATATATATGAGGGCCAATCGGAGTATGCAACGTCTGAGATATGAGTATTTACGTGTCGATGTTGTACACGGGTTTCATGATATTTCGAGTGTCGATGTTGGACACTCAGGTTTCATGATGTGACGGATATGAGGGCCGATCAGTGTGACGGCGCCTGAGACATTGGGATTTGGGGTGTCGTTGATAGTCATTGGTTTTCTATGATGATGATTCAAACATGAGGTTTTATGTGTTATTCCATACTCTGGATTTATTAGACAAGCATTGTTTCATGTAGTTGTTATACCCCGGTGGTGTACCTTGATCATGATTTACTGTATATCCGTATTGTTATATTTATGCCATCAGATTGCATATTTCAGATTATCGCTTTTCATGCATACTTGCGATTATCTGTACGATGTTATTTACTATTCATGAGTTGGCCACTCACGCCCATTGTGCCACAGTGTTTTGCAGGTTTGACCCTCAGTATAGTCGCGGCAGGGCTTCTCATTTCTTCTTCTTCTGCGGATACCGCTGCTGTTGGTCATCATTTTGGATAGGTGGGTGGTTTTGCAGTTATCTGTATGATCTCATTGTATATTCTATTTTATCTAGTACTCTCTATCCACCACTTTCATGCATATTGACTTAGAGACGAGTTTGTGAGGATCGGTATTGTATTATTTATGACTTTGGGTGTCGAGCTCGTTGAGTCGGTTGTTTTATTTATGTTATGATGTTGTTTCACTTCCTTATTGTGTATTCCTTCGCTACGGCGTCGTATATCTGTCTTTCTCTCTCTCTCTCCCTCTCTCTCTCTCTCTCTCTCTCTATATATATATATATATATATATAACTTGTTGTGGTTGTGTTCCTCCTTTTGGCGTGAGTTGCTCCCGTTTGGGATGCTTTATATTTATGTTATGCTTGTACCCGTTTGGGGCTAATTTTTACAAATGAGATGCTGCCGAAATTTTCAAGAAAATAAATTAACTTAAGATTTTCAAATTTTTTTAAATGTTATATCTTTCTATCTTTTTATGGTTTATATTTCTGGGTTGTCGACTTACTTGAATTACGTTACGCCTTTAGACGTTACGAGATTTAAGTGCCGGTTACGTTCCTAATTCGGGTCGTGACAACAAGAATGCCCTTCATCCGTATATACATACCCGTATCCGTATTCCGAAAAATACGAATACAAAGATATAAAAATAATACAATAATATAATACTAGAATCCGGTTTAAACCAAAGCCCACTAGTATTATCAGTCCGAATCATGGTACGTGCACAGGTGCACGTATACGATCGAACCCTGTCATAAAACCATATGGCCTCTACATCATTTTGCCCGAAGCAGGGAAACCCTCTGGGTAGGACTCTAAAAACTCGTCAATACGCTGGTAGTGGGTTTAACCACAAGCACGTCAGAGGCACTGGTTGTACGCAACTGCTACCCACGTATTGAGCGAAAGGAAGGCCGACAAGCAAACTCATCCTGACTCCTACTGAGCCTGTCTGTGACAATATTCGTACAGTCCGGTCCGTCCGTCTAAGAGTATCGCACATCGTGTTTAGGGGGTGGATAAAGTCAGACCCTTAAAAACGCGACATTTCATGTCGGTATGAAACCCATCACCACCTGAGAAACTACTGATCCTAGATCAGTAATTCTCGTCTACCTTGACCAAGGATTTGTGGTGATAGCTACCCGTGCACAACACGACATCGACCCCCAATACCGGGAGAGACGAATCCCCGATGATCCCCTCACTGCCTCCATGTGGCTCGGGACTGTACCCAACTAAAACCTGTTTGCACGACTCCTTTGAGCCATGGTAGGGTAGTAATCAAAACACAGTAGGAACTTACACGAGACAAATGACGATCTCAGGTCGACAGACTAACCTGTACACATGTACCTGGGAACTGCTATCTGACAATAGGTATAATACCAACTAGTAGGTTTCCGGCGTGTCTGTCCAGTGTATTCTCATAACCCAATGAGCACATGAATACTATCTTAGGTGAACAAACTAACACCGATGGCTTGTGAGACCTGGCCACCGCTCCTCGTCGGGATCTCGATCAGTATACACTAGTCTGCTCTGGAGTATCGTTGCCCAGTCTCGAAACTCCCATGACTAGGGACATTTAAGGATGTGCTTATAGACCACCCAGCTCCCATGTATATGATCGCCATCATAATGCTGGTAGTTAATCATGAATCCTATGGGCTCTATCAACATGTAATAGTGATCTGTAATACCACTTAAAGTATTTACATGATGATAAAGACAAACCAAATAGCATACTATCATCTTGAGCAAGACTGTTCTATCCGTATAGGTCCTTCCTCAATCATCATAATCACCTGCCTGCGATTACAATAATTACCTTAAGGTCTCTATAGCCAACAATCTCCCACTTGCACATAAGGCTAATTATTACAGTGTCACATACTCACAGCCCGTGTGATACCGAGCACCCAACTTTTCTACTAATCAGTCTCACAAAACTCGTTGGCGAAAATATTGTGTTCGAGAAATAGCCCCAGTGAGTGGATCCGCTCCAATGTTTCTATCTATATCTCTCTTTATCTCAACTTCGCAGAGAAAGACTATCTCCTGAAATAAGCAATACCTGTCTTAGAATTTGTCTAGATATCTGATGAGTCCCAGTTCACTAATGAACTCCAAATCCAACAAACTTCTTAGACTGTATCATACACTGAATTTAATCAGTATCCTGCACCATGCCTTCCTCAGTATCCGCTTAAACCACCTGTCCAACATACTGTCCTTTAAAAGAGGGAAAACTATAACTCTGACAGCCACTCTGTCATCCAGGTCACCTAGTAAGCCTAAAATGATAACCGCCTCCCGAAGGAGGCAGCCGTTACCATATACCAAGAACATCCACTTATGTTCATAACCACTTCTCAACGTTTCTTGAGGATTGGATTAATATATATACGCTTATTGCAGCTAATACAAAAGAAAAATCTGGTGTGGTACTTGACATCTCATGATTGAATCAATTGCCTAAGCAGGTGATATGTCAATCATGCAACTCTCTCTCCTCATCAGTCAAGAAGACATCTCTTTAGAGAGGGTGACTCTATCACCTGTGGGTACACCATCACGCCAGGAGTCATCCATTCTAAAACACCTTTAGAATAATGTCAAAGTACCCAAATTGGGACACTTCCTAAATCTAGATCTAAAACCATAGATCTAGTTACCAGAATACTTTATATTTTATCTATATTCTATGTGGAGAAATACCTTGTGACAACCACAGTATATAACCTATCGTAGTATAGGAATATCACTTCCTATCAAGTGCGTGTCATCCAAATACCTGGACATCACTCTCTACTACCTTCTTACTAGATCCATCTCTTATTCTGATGAAGTCAAACTCTATGACTGTCACATCAAAAATAGATGATCAATTTCCGCTATACTTGCTTTAGTCTATAAATAGACATAAGCTACTTACCCACTATGCTTCCGCTTCTCCCACGGACTACAACAACCCTCTGGTAGAGACATATACACGTGCACTTCTAAAGCTAGTTTAGAACGACATTATACCCATCCTCCTGTCGGATCTCATAGTCTAGAACAGCAGCATTGGCAAGTTTGGGTAAACAAGAACCTCTCTGTCACCGTCTTTAAGGAGACCGAAGTACCTCTCGGGTGTCTGAGGTTACCCACCAAATTTGTGGAGTGGCTACTGGAATGTCGAATCCAATTGAATCTTTAGGTTCTATTAAATTTTCAGTAATCGTTTGTGGTTCTGGAATCACTTCTAGTTCTACCATACTCCCAATAATGTTTTCTAAAAAAGAATCCATTTTACTAAAACTGGTGGCGAGTCAAGAACAATATAACTATAGATCTTCCTGATGATAGAAAGTTAACCTTCGTCAAAGCTCGGGATAACCCTCAAACTGCCATTACTAAAATATACCTTGAGTTTATCCAGAGTCTGGTTTTAAGCATAAACCGGACAACTCCATATACCTTAACATCATTAAGATATGAATCATTCTATATCCAATATAGAAATAGAGGCACTAATATAATTGGAACCAGATTCAAAAATCATGCAGCTGTTTCCAGTGCATATCAATCAAAAGGGAGGAGGCGTTGCAGCATTACTCATCAAGGAGTGTATCCACATATGAGTAATCTGAAAGAGAAGAAAGTTCTCAAAACCATTACTTACAACGGAATATCTAACACAAGTATCTACATTTTCAACCACCTTGAAGAATCCTGACACTTGCAACATATGGTTCTCTACTTTATTCTTATACTTATAACTTCTCAAAACTTGGACCCTGTATTTTAACAAAATACTTATCTAAAATTAGAGAAGTCACAAGTAAACAGAATATAGAAAGATTACCAACCCCTCTATCCTAATGGACACTGGACAATATACAATACTTTGTATAAGTCCCCTGAGTTCAACAACTCAAACCCTCTGCGTTGTAGGTTGAAAACGGTGCTATGGTTAAGAAGAATTACACCGCTGTTGAATGCACCTTACATAACCATCAACTGATATAGGTAAATATCATAGACATAATTTCAAAAAGTTATATCTCACTTTATAAAATAAACGTACATATATAACAGTTTGAAATTGGTGCATAACAATGGATATTCGAAACCAAATATTTGCCGTCAGGAAAAACCCAGGTGATTTCCTCAAATATCACCAATTATAAAGAATCCCGATATATAGAGGATACAATCACCCAATTCTCAATATCTTACTCCCATTCATCATCTGTAACGCTATACAGATATGAGAATCAAATCTGGTAAATACATACCCTGGAGTCAGAATCTAATGGGGAAAACAGTTTACACTTAACACCGCACAGTAAAACTGAAACATTAAAATTTTTCGAAGGGGTATCCGGGTATTCCTAGTAATGCCTCTTCCACTATCCAGAGTTATGACAGTATTCGTATACTTCCTTGCCATCTCTCCAACCCCCTTATTTGTCTTTACTTCTTACCTTCTGTACACCACACTTAGGCTAATTGGTTTTCTTCCTTCCCTATCTTTCGGCTCCAACCTAAGGTTTGGAAGAAGACTATCCAATAAGCGTAATAGGTGTACTTTCCGAATACCAAGAGCCCTCGCAACTTGAGAGAAGGTAAAGAAAAAAGACAACTGAATAAATCTTATTCTATTTCTCCAGAACCAGAAACCATCCTCGACCCGAAACAAGTTTCTTCGAGTTCGTATGTAACTATACGATAGCATATCCAAGCAATATAGATCTTCGTAGTGATACGAAGTGTTCTGTAGAAATACAAAGTGGATGTAAGAGTGGCAGGGGTATACGCGTTTTTGTAGTGAATGACAGTAGTCGCAATTTTCTTTACCCTTATTCTAATCCATTTACATGTCTTTACTTATTACCTTCTACACACCACACTTAGGCTAATTGGTTTTTTCCTTCCCTACCCTTCGGCACCAGCCTAAGATTTGGAAGAGGACTATCCAATAAGAGTAATAGGTGTACTCTCCTAATACTAGGAGCTCTCGCAACCTGAGAGAAGATAAAGGGAAAAGACAACCGAATAATCCTAATCAATTTCTCCAGAACCAGAATCCATCCTCGAACTGGAACAAGTTCCTTCGAGTTCGTATATAACTATACGATGAAAATATCCAAGAAATGTGGATCTTCGTAGTGATATAGAATGTTCCGGAAAAATTTAAAGGTGATATAGGAGTGACAATGATATATGCGACTAAATGACAATCCAAAATCCAAAGTGTTTTAAGAAGGTTCGGTTAACTTGGTTCATGAGTTTTAGTCTAAGTTCGGGCCATGGTCGCTGCCAAAGAGAGAGAGAGAAAAGAAACACTCAGCGTGCACTCTAACCTAAAACCTTGATTGGAATGGTTAATCACTTTATCTAATCAGGATGTCTCCTACCTGTAGGGTTGCTAGGCACGCGCACAAGGGTCTATGAGGCATCAACCATGCCCGATTTAAATTTTAGTCGTGCCGAACAACCCGAAGCCGGATCTTTAAACTAGGGTTTAGGCGAAAACATGCATGTTAAACTCTTTAACACTAAGTGAGAGGGATTACAACCTTTGTAGATCCGGTCCTTCACTTCTTAAGCTCCGTGTTGAGGTCCCTTCGCTGCGATCATCGTATTCTGGACTCTCGAGAGGTTCCACGAAGAGAAAGATGCAGTATTGCTTCCGATCTTCGATACAAAGATGATCTACCTTGAAATTTCGTTAACACAAGCTAACTCTCATAATATGAAGTGAACACCCTCATCTAAATGGCAAGGATAGATGGGATGATGAAGTAGGATTTTTGCTCTCATTTATAATCTTTTTCTCACTCACTTTCATCACAAAAGAAAGCTTTTTCAAGAAGAAAACCAAGGAAGAAGAAGAAGAATGAATATGATCACTTAATCCTTTTGTGATGAACAATGAATTATTGTAGTGGTTACAAATCTAACCAAGGGTTAAGCATGAAAGAGTTAACCCTTATAGAGAGTTAACTAGAGTTAATGGTTTGGATTGGGTTAACATAATATCTCACAAAATATCAATCAACCACAAAGTCAAAGCTTCATGAAGCTTCATGGAAGCTTCATGCAAAAGCTAACCCTAATCAAAACCCTAACCAAGTTTAAACCCTAATCCAATGTTAAATTTGCAACCCTAACATGTTACAATATTATATATCACATATACAATATATTTTGTAACAATAAAAAATAATACAATTAACATATATCGCATATATATCAATGTATTATCCCGTGAGAAAATGAATCTTTTAGTGAGCTAATATTAGTTAATGTAATTTAATATATCATATATATTATTATACATTAAATTATCGAATCAACACTTGATCCGACAATCCGGCTATATCGCATATAACCGACTAATACGATGACCCGGCTATATCACATATACCCGGCCGATATCTCATATCGCGAGAATCCAATATGGTATCACATACCGCATTATCCTCGGTCCCGCACATATCAAATATGTGCTCCTACTCCATTTTTCCTGAGCCAAGAAACATCTGTGTAGGACTCTAAAGAATCGTCAATACGCCGGCAGTAGGTGATGATCATATCAAACACCCACAAGCTGCAAGCGGTCAGCTAACATAACAGCTACCCAGGTATTGAGCGCTCAGAAGATCAACAAGCAAGCCTGTACATTCTCCTGTGAATCCAATCAGTAACACTCCCGTACAGTCCGGTCTCGTCGTCTGATATATCGCATATCTCGCCTAGGGGTGGTAAACGTCAGACCCCAGTAGCTCGATAAGTTGTGTCGATATGAGATCCATAACAGTTCGAGAAACTACTGATATCACTTACCAGAAAATCTCAGCAACCCTGGCCAGGGATTTCCGGTTATAGTCAATCGAACACAGCATAACATCAACTCCCTATACCGGGAGAGACGAATCCCCTCCTATCGCTCATTGCCTCCATGTGATTCGGGACTGTACCCAAAAGCCACCTTTTTACACACCCTCTTGGACGTGGTATGATGGAAATCAAAGCACAGTGGGAATCACACAAGACTCTATGACGATCTCGGGTCAACAGACTACTCTGTACCAGTGTCACCGGAGAACTGCCATCTGACGTAAGGTATAATACCATCTGGGAGTTCTCGGGGAGTCCGTCCAGTGTACCCAGTCTCCACTGAGCACCCGTACACCATCCTTGATGTCAAACACCGATGGATATGGGATCATCCATCGCCCATCATATGGGTCAAGATGCGTATACGCTAGTCTACTCTGGTGCATCGATGCCCTGTCTCGATACACCCTCGACTAGGAACAGTTATAGGAAGTACTCGTCGACTACCGTGGCCCCACTAGTATGATCTCATCATAGTCCCAGTAGTCGAGTACATATCCTAAGGGCTTTATCAACATGTAACATAGAGACAATCAGAGTACATGTTAAGATAAAGTACAACCAGATAGCGTACTATCATGTTGAGCAAGAAATTCTTCTCTATATATGTCCTAGCATCCACTACAATATACATCGTATGTACAGTAATGGCCTCTAGGGCATACATATAACTAACAATCTCCCACTTACACTAGGGCCATCTGTTGTGGTATCACATACCCAACATTTAGCTGCGGTTGAAGTATCTCATACTCAACCATCCCATAAAAGTCTCTACTGGGAAAAAGGCCTTTGTGAGTGGATCCGCACTGTTGTCGTCTGTGTCTACTCTCCTAACCTCGATCTCCCTGGAGATCAACCATCTACATGATCAGGTGATACTTCCTAAGAATTATATCTGGATTTCTAATGGGACGGGGGTTCCTTGGCATAAACCACAACTCCATTGTCACACAATGGTAGGAACGAAGTTCATCTCATGAACTTATATATATCCAGACTGCCTCTTTGGTATCATCCTTGGTAACGATGTATCTTGCCTTTAATCGTCTAGTAACTCACGGTATCTAGCTTGGAACTCTTCCAACATACCGTCCCTCTACTGAGGGTAAAGACAATGCCTGCGACTGACATTCAGTCGTCCTTATCACCCTGGAACCTTTCCAGTGATTCTCCCCAGGATCGATTGATACTATCTCACTACAACTAGTGAGTATCCTAACATCCAATTAGATCTATCTTATAGATCCAAAACCCAGGATATAGGAGGTATCACTTTGATCCTATATGGAGAATCCTTGTGATAAGCGGAGATTGACCGATCGTAGCATAGGAAACTCCTTCCCTATCAAGAGTATGTCATCCACATACTCTACGAGGATCACCACCATACTCCCTACTACCTTTTTGTATATACAAGGTTCATCTACTATTTTGATGAAGTCAAACTCTTTGACTACTACATCAAAAAAGATGCTCCAACTCCGCGATGCCTGTTTTATCATATAAAACATCTTGCACACGTTTCCGTTGCTCCCACTATCTACGAAGCCCTCTGGCTGTGTTCTTATAGACGCTCTTTTCTAAAACATCATTTAGAAAAGCAGTCATGACACCCAACCGCCAGATATCGTAGTCATGGTATGTAGCCGTGGCAAGTAGGATCTGGATGGACTTAAGCATATCTTTGAAAGTCTCAACTTTTCCATGTACACCAAGTAATCTTCTCAAGATATACTTTCTCCTGATGGGGATTTAACCCTTCAGATAAAGCAACCAAAGTCCATACTTTGTTGGTGTATAAGGATTCCATCTCAGATCGTTAAGCATCCAGCCATTCTTACAGAGTCCCACTCCCGATGGCCAGCCCGAAACTAGTTGGGTCATCATCTCATGATGCAATCCTTGCTCCCACTGTCATAGAGAAACCGAAGTATCTCTCAGGTGGGTGAGGAACCCTACTAGATCGACGGAGAGGCTGAGGTTCGTTGGAAACTATTGAATCCTTTAGTTCTACCAAATCATCAGCTGCAGTTTGTATAACTGGAACCTTTCCAGTTCTACATAACAGACCTTGCCTCGAGCTTGTCCGGATTTTGCTTTTAGACATAGTCCGGACAACCCCAAATCTTAACAAACTTAAGATATGGGCTCTTCCCTTTCCATATCACATATGAAGTGGTAGGCAACTGATTTGATTTGAACCCTATTTAATAGGTATGCAGCTTCTCAAGTGCATAACTCCCAAAAGGAAATAGGAAACTCAGTAGTACTCATCATAGAGCACACCATATCACACAGGGTGTGATTGCTCCGCCCCGATATACCATCGTGCTATGGTGTATCCAGAGGAGTAATACTGAGAGAGAATCTCATTCTCCTTTAGAATAATCCAGGAATTTCGTGCTCAAGTATTCTTCTCCTTGATCTCATCAAAGGACATAATACTTATACTCGTTTTTGGTTCTCTACTTCTAACTTATATTCCGTGAATATCTCAAAAGTTTCGGACTTGTGTTTCAACAGGAACATATGTCTGAATCTTGAGAGATCATCAGAGAATATAATGAAGTATAAAGAACCGGTCTTGGCATGTGTAGACAGGGGATCTTCATACATCAGCATGTATCAATCCCAAGAGTTCACTAACTCTTTCTCTGTTTCCAATAAACAGAGCTATGGTCATCTTATCTTTGTGACATGACCGGCAAGTTTCACATGATGTAAATTCAAACAGATTTAAATATGCATATAAATGTAACTTAGCTAGTCGGGTCGCATTGATATGACCTAGTCTACAATGCCTCAAGAAGGATTCGTTCATTTCTGAACTCTTCCCATTGTGTGTATTCTGTATACTAAGAACTGTAGTTTGATTTAGAACGTCAATGCTTTTACATAACGTACCTGAACCGATCAACTCTTGATATAGGAAATGTTCAAAATATTATCCAACAATACAAAATTATATCCTTTCTTTACTAATAAAGAGACTGATATGATGTTGCATATCAGGTTCGGTATCTAATAACATTCGTTCAGAATCAATGTATTCTAGTAATACAGGGTGATAATGACCAACAGACTTGGCTGCAACACTTGCACCGTTTCTATCTCATGAAACTTATCACCCGTCCTCAGTTCTATACCTTTCTGTAGCCCATGTAACATATTACATATGCGGGATCCTGATCCAGTATCTCATACCCAGGACGTAAAGGATACTGAGAAAAAGTTCTCTATAATGAACACACCCGAAGATGATGCATCAGCATGCACTTTCTTCGTTTGGGCGGCACCGGAAATCTGGTATTCCCTAATTTCCTGCTCTGTCTTATAACAATTATAAGTTGGAGCGGGACCAACGTTCCCCAACTTAGTATAACAAGCGGGTTCGGTCAATACATCCGTATTATTATCTTGATTAAGGCGTGATATGGTCGCTACCTGGAGAGAGAGAGAAGAAAACACTCAGCGTATGCTCTTGCAAGATTAGATTGGTTATCTAATATATCTAATCAGGATGTTTCCCACTGTTTTAATCAAATCTTCCTTCAAACCGTAAAAGGAAAGACTAGCCGGGATTAATTACACTCTACAAGTTCGCCAATCTTTCAGCCAGGCCAGTGTCGGTACTTTGAGGGAGGTTCCCCGTGCTTTCGCACGGACCTAATTAAAGTAAACCTCGTTTTCCCAGGGGCGTAACCCCGTTAACACCTTTCTAGACACCTACTTGATCGGCTAATTGTAATGTGTAAAACTCTCCCAGGAGTAACTCTTACTCGCAGCGGGTATCGGGATCCAACTATCTCATAGAAGGTATGCAATCTCATTGCAAATTTCAACACTTGAAATTCCCAATAATATTTTACCCCTAGCGTCCTATGACCTTGACGAAAGCCAAACCACCCATAGTCCGCTAGTCAAGTTCAACCCGTACATTTCTTGATTGAATTATACCCACCCGCACGACCCTTGACGAATGCCAAACAACGCCGTACGAATACCCTAATCCAATCTGCATCATATGCATAAGCAGATAAATACTAGTTAGCTACCGCACACTACGCCTTGACGAATGCAAAACTACCGCAGCACGAATACTAAGTAGTACTTATCTGAAATGACGGAGGGCTACGATGGGTTTTTAAGAAAACCCTTTGCGTAATGAACTTGATATCGTTGTAGAATCGAGTGATTTTTAAATGGAGTGTTTTTGAGGCTTTTCTAGTTTTGCTAAAGGGGTCACTCCCGGTGAAAGGATCGTCGGCCCTTTCCTCATCGAATAAGGTGCAGGATATTTCACAAATATCATTATGCAAAGCAAAAACTATAGAAGCAATCAAAAGACAAACCGAGTTTGTAGCATCTGCTAGTTTCACTAAAGAGGTCACTCCCGGTGAAGGGATCTCGGCTCTTTCCTTATCGAATAAGGTGCTGGATGTTCTACAAGGAACACCGCTATGCAAAGCAAGAACTAGAGCTACCAGTTTTTTTAAACAAGTTTCTACAACATCTTAGGCTTCTTTTAGTTTTATTAATCTCATTAATGAAGTCCCATTTTAATATGCTTCACAAGCATCACATTTGAAACGAAATCTGCAATATAACATATATCTCATATATATAATATACACATTCGTCTCAGGCAGTAATATGATCTCATCACAGAACATTGCAGCAGAAGAACATAAGCATTAGTTAGCTACCGTACACTATGCCTTGACGGAGGCCAAACTACCGCAGCACGAATACTAACTAGTACTTATCTGAAATGACGGAGGGCTACGACAGGTTTTTAAGAAAACCCTTTGCGTAATGAACTTGATATCGTTGTAGAATCGAGTGATTTTAAATGGAGTGTTTTTTAGGTTTTTCTAGTTTTGCTAAAGGGGTCACTCCCGGTGAAGGGATCGTCGGCCCTTTCCTCATCGAATAAGGTGCAGGGTATATCATATATAACACTATGCAAAGCAAGAACTATAGAAGCAATCAAAAGACAAACCGATTTTGTAGCATCTGCTAGTTTCATTAAAGAGGTCACTCCCGGTGAAGGGATCTCGGCTCTTTCCTTATCGAATAAGGTGCTGGATGTTCTACAAGGAACACCGCTATGCAAAGCAAGAACTTGAGCTACCAGTTTTTAAACAAGTTTCTACAATATCTTAGGTTTCTTTTAGTTTCATTAATCTCATTAATGAAGTCCCATTTTTAATTATGCTTCACAAGCATCACATTTGAAACAAAATCTGCAATATAACATATATCTCATATATATAATATAAACATTCGTCTCAGGCAGTAATATGATCTTATCACAGAACATTGCAGCAGAAGAAACATATATGAAATATTGGATATACTAGGACGTCCGTGTTTTAATACGAGCCTGTATAAAACACGGATTCCACGGTCGCGATGAATAGCCAAACCCACATCCCTAGACCCCTACGAGAGCGGCAAGCAACACTGCCAATTCTAGGGTTAGGAGACCCGGTCTCGACTCCTCGAGATGGTCTCCCACTGGACCCTAGAACCCGGTTACTTGTGCTCCCCGCCTTGGGTCTACCTAATGCGGAAAAGTAAATAATATACAATGGTGACATCATCCTCAGCCCGGAAGTGCCCCAATAAAAGAATATTACATACAAATGGATTTTACATGAATGAAAAAGAAAAACTCTCATCTCACATAAAACCCCCCCGGCTATTCAAAACGCGACGATCCAATATAACATATCACAGCAACACATAATATCTCATATCATCAACGTAAGCAAGTATACGTATCCCGATTGTCGTTGATGTATAGCAACGAAGCCGGCGATACACCATATACTACGCTTACGGTCACAGAAAAGAAAGTGTAAAACTACAACAGTTGGAATCCGCAACCTCCTTAGACATCGCATGCCTAACCAAATGAATTCCTTAGACATCGCATGCCTAACAATTATAAACCCCGCATTTTAGTCTCATTATCGAAAATTCTTTTCAATATCTAGTCGGGCAATTCAAAAAAATTCCCGACAACCTGATCGAATGCTCGTCGCAAACTTTAGTAGACGGCCGCACCCTCGGATGCCATCGACGAAGTGCACTAAGGCAGAACACCGCTGCCGCGAGCACCCGAAAGGATGCTTTTGGCGATGGGGTTCTCCTACAGTCACTTGGTCGGGGCTATGGGGCGTGGCTGTCTGTTAAGTTTACCCGGCGAGTATCCGCGTACGCTACGTGATTGCGACGGACTTTTGATCACATCAAAATTTCGTGACAACCGATCATTTGAGACTGAAGTGCTAGATTTATAACATTCAAATTAGTTATCTCATAACTACCTATGGATTCCTATTATTGTATCACATTCCAGATAAATAGACAATGTTAAACTTTCCGATCGAATAATCAAACACCCAAGATTTCCCCGATATATCTCAACACTTGAAATGAGTTTAAAAACATCCATCACTTGCCACAGTACCAATGGTCCAGCTGTAGAAGGGTCAAGCCAACGCCTCACATGTGGCACGCCGTACTGCTCCAAACCCTAAGGTTTAGAGGCAGTTCAAGACGGTCACATAATCGAGTTAAGGTTTGTTATCTTCTAGAGGGTCCACCGCGTTACTTGCACGACTTAGAACGTTCTTAAAATCGAGAAAAAAATCCAACTTTTGAAAAAATTTCCGACAGGGAAAAAAGTGAGTTATTGATATCCGTTCGAACATTTTAACAATTTCTAAAAATTATCCGGACAAAACTAAACAAAGTTAAATTATCTGATCGAATCAACGATTCCCCAATACAACCCTAGGAAACTCAACACTGGAGTGGAATTAAAAAATTCCCAGAAAAAATTAACAAGAAAGGACCTAAGAATAATTACATGAAATTACAGGGACTAAGTCACAATTTGGGCCGCGGAACCGCCGCCAAACCCTTGGTTTGGCCGCTGTTCCGCGGTCAAATTTGCGAATTAGAGGGCCGTACTTCACAGTAATTCTTAGTTTTTCATGATTATTTTTCTGAGCATTTTTAATTCATAAAAAACCACATTTTTGAAAAATGTACAAAGAAAGGTAAACATCGGGGTTTTCAGGTTCGATCGGACTTTAAAATTCGTCTAGACTTCGCCTAAAGCTCTAGCTTGGCTTTGATACCACTGTAGGGTTACTAGGCACGCATACAAGGTTCTACGAGGCATCAACCATACCCGATTAAAATTTTAGCCGTGCCGAACAACCCAAAGCCGGATCTTTAAACTAGGGTTTAGGCGAAAACGAACATGTTAAACTCTTTAACACTAAGTGAGAGGGATTACAACCTTTGTAGATCGGGTCCTTCACTTCTTAAGCTCCATGTTGAGGTCCCTTCGCTGCGATCATCGTGTTCTGGACTCTCGAGAGGCTTCACGAAGAAAATGATGCAACCTTTGCTTCCGATCTTCGATACAAAGATGATCTACCTTGAAGTTTCGTTAACACAAGCTAACACTCATAATATGAAGTGAACACTCTCATCTAAATGGCAAGGATAGATGAGGATAATGATGTAGGATTTTTGCTCTCAATTATAATCTTTTTCTCATTCACTTTCATCACAAAAGAAAGCTTTTTCATGAAGGAACTCAAGGAAGAAGAAGAATGAATGAAGATGATAACTTAATCCTTTTGTGATGAACAATGAATTATTGTAGTGGTTATAAATCTAACCAAGGGGTAAGCATGAAAGAGTTAATCCTTGTAGAGGGTTAACTAGAGTTGATGGTTTAGATTGGGTTAACATAATATCTCACAAAAATATCAAGCAACCACAAAGTCAAAGCTTCAAGAAGCTTCATGCAAAAGCTAACCCTAATCCAAACCCTAACCAAGTTTAAACCCTAAACCATTGTTAAATTTGTAGCCCTAACATGTTACAATATTATATATCACATATACAATATATTTTGTAACAATAGAAAATAATACAATTAACATATATCGCATATATATCAATGTATTATCCCGTGAGAAAGTGAATCTTTTAGTGAGCTAATATTAGTTAATGTAATTTAATATATCATATATATTATTATATATTAAATTATCGAATCTACACTTGATCCGACAATCCGGCTATATCGCATATAACCGACTAATACGATGACCCGGCTATATCACATATACCCGGCCGATATCTCATATCACGAGAATCCAATACGGTATCACATACCGCATTATCCTCGGTACCGCACATATCACATATGTGCTCCTACTCCGTTTTGCCTGAGCCAAGAAACCTCTGTGTAGGACTCTAAAGAATCGTCAATACGCCGGCAGTAGGTGATGATCATATCAAACACCCACAAGCTGCAAGTGGTCAGCTAAACGTAACAGCCACCCAGATATTGAGCGCTCAGAAGATCAACAAGCAAGCCTGTACATTCTCCTGTGAATCCAATCAGTAACACTCCCGTACAGTCCGGTCTCGTCTTCTGATATGTCGCATATCTTGCTTAGGGGTGGTAAACGTCAGACCCCAGTAGCTCGATAAGTCGTGTCGATATGAGGTCTATAACAGTTTGAGAAACTACTGATAACATTTACCAGTAAATCTCAGCAACCCTGGCAAGGTATTTCCGGTTATAGGCAATCGAACACAGCATAATATCAACTCCCTATACCGGGAGAGACGAATCCCCTCCTATCGCTCATTGCCTCCATGTGATTCGGGACTATACCCAAAAGCCACCTTTTTGCACGCCCTCTTGGACGTGGTATGATCGAAATCAAAGCACGGTGGGAATCACACAAGACTCTATGACGATCTCGGGTCAACAGACTACACTGTACCAGTGTCACCGGAGAACTGCCATCTGACGTAAGGTATAATACCATCTGGGAGTTCTCAGCGAGTCCGTCCAGTGTACCCAGTCTCTACTGAGCACCCGTACACCATCCTTGATGTCAAACACCGATGGATATGGGATCATCCATCGCCCATCATATGGGTCAAGATGCGTATACGCTAGTCTACTCTGGTGCATCGATGCCCTGTCTCGATACACCCTCGACTAGGAACAGTTATAGGAAGTACTCGTCGACTACCATAGCCCCACTAGTATGATCTCATCATAGTCACAGTAGTCGAGTACATATCCTAAGGGCTTTATCAACATGTAACATAGAGACAATCAGAGTACATGTTAAGATAAAGTATAACCAGATAGCGTACTATCATGTCGAGCAAGAAAGTCCTCCCTATATATGTCCTAGCATCCACTACAATATACATCGTATGTACAGTAATGACCCCTAGGGCATACATATAACTAACAGTATGATCCCACATCCATTGGTGTTTGGCATCAAATATTGTATATGGGTGCTCAGTGGCGATTGGGTACACTGGACAGGACTCGCCGAGAACTCCTATGTGGTATTATACCTATCGTCAGATAGCAGTATTCTGGTGACACTGGTACAGGTTAGTCTGTAGACCCGTGATCATCATAGAGTCTTGTGCGGCTCCAATTGTGCTTTGATTTCCTCCTTACCATGCTCAAAGGAGACGTGCAAACAGGTGGATTTTGGGTACAGTCCTGAGTCGCATGGAGGCAATGAGCGATAGGAGGGGTTTCGTCTCTCTCGGTATTGGAGGTTGATGTTGCGCTATGCTCAATTGGCTATAACTGGAAGTCCCTGGCCAGGGCTGTTGCCGAGATTTACTGATAAGTGTTATCAGTAGTTTCTCGAACCGTTATAGGCCAGACATCGGCATGACTTATCACGTTACTGGGGTCTGACAACTTCCACCTCTAAACATGATATGCGACATATCAGACGAAGAGACCGGACTGTATGGTAGTATTACTGATAGGCTTCATGGAGACTATGGACAAGCTTGCTTGTTGATCTTCATATCGCTCAATACCCGGGTAGCCGTTACGTCCAGCTAGTACCGCTGATGGCTTGTAGGTGTCTGATGTGATCATCACCTACTGCTGGCGTATTGACGAGTCTTTAGAGTCCCACACAGAAGTTCCCTGGTTCAAGAGAAATGAAGTAGGACACATATGTGATATATGTGTGGGCCTGATTAAATACGAGTATGTGATACCGTATTGTAATCTGGCAATTATCTGTTATCGGTTCGGTTATATGTGATATAACCAGATTGTCGAATCAAATGTTGATTTGATAATGTGATATACAGATAAATGATATTGGTCGGTCATATGTGATAAACCGGATTATTAAATCATGTGTTGATTTAATAATGTGATATATATTATATGTGATATAATTATATCTTAACTAATATCATTAGCTCACTAATTATTCTTCATTATATATATATGATATATATATATATATATATATATAATAACGAAGCATGGCATATGAATTTCTATTTTGTGAAAATAGAAATGAGGTGGAAAGTGAGAGCATGGTTGCAAGTATGGGATTTACTTTTGTTTATTCATCTTGACTCACTGTTCAAGCATGGTTGCAATTTTATATTGCATAATTCCATGCTTGAATGAGTGAGGGGTCAAGAGTTTCCATTTATTCTAGCTCATTCTCAACACTTAGCCAATTTTTCTTGAGTTGCTCCCATGGTTTCTCTCTAGCTTCTTCTTCCTCCTCATGTCATGGTTCAAGCTTCAACCCTCACATGTGATGTGAACCATGAAACTTGAACACAAACTTGTGAGCTTTTAACATCCCTTACTTCACCATCCTTCACTTAACTAGTGATCGAGTGTAGCGTGTTTCCTACGCTAAAGAGTTTAGTGTAGAGGTAGCTTGAGTCGGAGGGAATTTGCGTGGATCATCTTCAGCACGAAGGTCGTCGGAGGAAGCTTGTCCAATGCCACAAGTGGAGCCTAGTAGAGCCGAGGGACTACCACACGGAGCATGTGAAGTGAAGGACCGATCTACAAAGGTTGTATTCCTTGTTCACTTCATGTAAAGTTGTTTACATGTTGTTTCGTCTAAATCTCTAGTTATGATTCTAGGGTTAGGGTTGTTTAGCATGGAAAATTTTAGAAATACTTCCCATGAGCTTCTTCCACGAGAGAGCAGGATGCCCCCTGCTCATCCACCTTTTTGAGAACGTGCTTTTAGAGCGGATCTATCCTCCAGCTATCAGATAGTGCGAATTTCCCCTGCCGGTACTGGTCCTCGACCCAATTTTTGAAGATGTAGCAATCCTCAATTGGATAGCACGCTACACGGTGATAGGATCAGTAGTTGGGGTTATTGACGTTGCCATCTTGTGCGGGTCGCCGCGGGTCTGGCAATGTGATCAGATTATTTCACACTGCCAGCTCAAATAGCATCCTCGTCTTATCGCGATGGAATGAATAAGCACATTCCAACCTTTCTTCTAAGGATAGGCATGTACGATTTTTGTTTTGGTGGGCAGGTGCTTTTGGACCGCCCAGTTGTTGTTGTGCATTGGCTACAAAGGCTGGTTTTTCTTTGCCTTTATTATTTCGGGGGTCCTTCCTTGAGGAGGAAGGACCATGACCCATCTGATCCATCTGTGCTAACTTATCAATCAGCACCTGGAACGTGGTGTGCTTGAAGAAGGTCATGAACTGGGACACGTTCGATTGACGATCAATAGTCCCAATGAACATTCCCATGGCCGGAGACTCCTCAATGTGCTGTTCACATTTGAACCAAAGGATCCACCATCAAATCGCATAATGGACACGTATTTCCCCGAACTTGACCATGGAATTAATCAGCGCTGTGATTGGAGTGCGCTCACTTGCACTGGCGAACCTTTGCGTGAAGAGCAGCTCTATCTCAGAGAAAGTTTTCACGGAGTAATTTAGAAGCTCCGAGTACCATTCGAAAGCTGCCTCTGATAAGATTCCAATGAATTAGCGAAGCAGAAGTTTGTCGTCGCCTTCGGTATTGCCGCATAGAGCTCTGAATTGTGCGACGTGCTGATGGGGATTACCCGTTCCTTTATATACGTGAAACATCGATATCGTATATCCCGGTGGGTACTTTATCTGGTCGTACCAGGACAGACAGGATCGACCAGTTTTGACCAGCTGGTTTGCGGCTTCATTGGCCTAGTGAGCTCTGATCTACTGAGTAATGCAATCATCCATGGTTGCCTTAGAGATCGTCTCCTCTTTGGCCATTGATAAGGCCTGAGGACGATTTGATGTTTCCCTTCTATCATTTTCGATAATCACCGGAGGATCTTCAGCCGGTGGTTCTGGTTGGTTCATCATCCTAACCATATCTTGGAACAGAAGAACCATCTGCTTTATGTTAGCAGCATGCTCCGCAGCTTCCTTATCTTTCTTTTCCAGCACTCGTCGCAAGAACTCTGTATCGGTTTCTTGATCCTGGAACTGTTCTGTTTCTTTGTCCGGACTTTCTTTAGGTCTGATAAGTGTTGCCATCTTGGCAAGCATTTCTTGGAGCTTCTATTATTGCTCCTGAGCTTTCATCAATGACCGGGTATGCGGTCTGTGACTCACAGAAGCACGACTTTCCTCTTTACCATTGGTCATATAGACCGTATGTATGGTTATTCCCCCAGACTTAGGACGTTTAGAGCTTTGCCTTTGGATTTTGCCGCCGGCGATAATAATTTTCCGGCCTCCCACTTTTATGAGAGGTTGGAGCATGAGGAACCGCTATGACAGGCACCTCTTTATTGGAAATCCCCTGTTGTATGGCGGAGGAGCGGTCATTTTCTCATCGAACCTTCGATTTTTTCGGTCGATGGGAATAGATTTCATCAAGCACTAAGTCCTGGACTTTACGCCAGACTCTGTGGATTTGTAAGGAGAGCCGCTGATAAGGCTGACCCGGCTTCGTCTACATTGGAGCTGCTGCAGGTGGAGGTGAGCGGGTCGAAACTGTTCCCAGTTAGAATAGCAGCGTCAACATCCACCATTGGAGATAGCGGGGAAAGCCGAGAGGGAAAGTTGCCCCCAGCCTGTCTCACTCGGCGCAAGTGGCGACGTTAAGCTTGTTATGCAGTAGTAACGGCCTCAGTATTAGAGGCGTCTCCATCATGTCCTCGGCGTTGCTGGGGAGCTTCACTTGGTATCAACCTCTGGAAGAGACATTTTTGGCAGAGTTGGTCAATCTGTCGAAGACCAAGGTCTCAAAGGTGAAGCACTTTTGCTGACTTCATGCGTGGCACTAGTGGGGAGGGATAGTCATTTTGGGGCAACCCCCTCTAGAATCATGGGCTTCTTTACGAGCCCGTTTGAGCTTCTTTTTTGCCAATTAAAGACTGAACCTCCGGAGTTTGACGGCATGCTGATAGGAGCCATCACAATAGCTAGTCGATCAAAAATCAACCTTCGGAGAGCTTCTTCTCAGGGAGTTGAGGCACTAAAACTCATGGGTAGGAGCATGGTATCTCGATAGTGGCCTGAGTGACCTATCCTACCAGCATTGAGAAGATGGAGGCCGTGTTGGGCCCGTACGTCACTTATCCAGCTGGGGTGGAGAGGGGGTTGTTGTTGCAGGAAGTGCAGTGAGAGGCCAATGATTTTGCATAGGGGCGAAACACCAAATTTTAGAATTTCAAATCCAATTGCAACCATGATGATAGCGAACCATGATTTGTTCGTGAAACATGAAACACGAAGCGTGGAGTGGAAAGAGGAAGAAGTCCCACTAGATGTGCCAAAATCTATTTACCGTCGAAGACTGGACTGAGACGCAGAGCAAGTCTGGCCTGAATTTGGGGGTAGATTCTATCTGGAACATATCCATCCATCTCTCCGAAGATGCCAAGTTGATTTATGGCACTGTATATCGGAGATTTGGATAGATGCAACCATTGTAGCGTTACATTATCAGATTCACCCTCTTTGAGGGGTTTTTTATTGTGGGGACGTTCTTCCTTGCAGGCGTAAGCACCTGCAGTTAATTATGTTACCGCATTGCGATAACAACTTTCACCTGCTCCAGTAGGTCACTTCGTGTCGTTTTATATTATTTTTTTTTTTATTATGGTTTCCCGTGGATTGTATACGGAGACTAGTTTATGCCGTCGCCCCGTAGGGTGCGGATTAGTCCAAATCCGTATATTAGATTTGGGTTTGAACTTAGGTCATATGTTTCATCGGTTCAGGTGATATTTTATTTTATTTAAGAACCATTAATCTGCTTTTAGATTAAGATCGACTTAAATATATGAGCATATGGGCTCAATTTATTTTAACTAAGGATACGTTATGAAAGTGTGTCTTAACACCTCTATTAGGTTTCCACATGCATCAAGTATGCAATTTTAAAAAATCTATAGGTCTAAGCTACATTAAACAAGAATCAAACTAGAGAATTAGGGTTTTGATAGCAAGAAAACACTTTCTAAACTAAGTGAAGTGGGTTACAACCTTTGTAGACCAAATCCTTCACTTCTATAGCTCCAAGTAGTAGTCCCTAAGCTCCAAGTAGCAGTCCCTAGAACTCTTCTTGGCTCCACTTGTCGAAAGGAACGAACTTGCTATGCAATCTTCGAAGCCGAAGATGATCCACCTTGAAACCTCTCTATGTCAAGCTAACTCTTCACTAATCAAGGTATTAGTGAAGCCAACAAACTATACTAAAGTACTATGATAGTGTAGGTTGATGAAGTAGGAGTTTTTCTTACTTTAGAAATATTTTCCTCTCACTTTTTCCAACTCAAGAAAAATCCTAGAAAGAGCTCTTGAGGAAATAGATGAACTTGGGTGAAGAATAAACTTGTGATGAGAGAGTGAATCATGGGCTCTAGATAAATATGAGATGAATAAATATCTAAGGTAAAAACAAAAGAGAGAGATGAGTCATGGCTTCTCAATGCTTCTACAAGCATCCAAGCCATGACTCATTTTCTCCTCTTTTAATTTCCCTTTAAACATAAATCATCACAATTATCTTTACACTAGGGTGAATCTCATGCACCCATGTTCTATATATGATCAACTATGATACATAATCCAAATACATATATAAATATATATCACATGTATATTAAATGTATTTCAAGAGAAGAAAATTATAAGTGAGCAATAATATTAGTTAATATATAAATATATATAATTTATTTATATATCAAATTATTAAATCAACACTTAATTTAATAATCCGGTTATATCATATATATATGTATATCATTTTATCAAATCATTGAATCAACACTTGATTCAATAATCCAGTTATATCACATATAACCTAACCAATATCAAATATCGCGAGATTAAAATACGGCATCAGATACTCGTATTTAATCAAGCTCCCGCACATATCATCATATGTACCCTACTTTGTTTCGCTTGAGCTAGAAAACCTGTGTGGGACTCTAAAGACTCATCAATATGCCAGCAGTAGGTAATGATCACATCAGTCACCCACAAGCCGTCAGTGGTACTAGCTGGACGTAACGGCTACCCAAGTATTGAACAAAAAGAAAATCAATAAGCAAGCTTGTCCAAACTCCCGCAAAGCCAATAAGCAACACTTACCGTACAGTCCAGTCTCTTTATCTGATATGTCACATATCGAGTCTAGGGGTGGAATCGTCAGACCCCAGTAACTTTATAAGTCATGCCGATGTATGGCCTATAACCTTTCGAGAAACTACTGATAACACTTACCAGTAAATCTCATCAGCCCTGGCCAGGGACTTGCTGTTATAGCCAATCGAGTATAGCGCAACATCAACTCCCTATACCGGGAGAGACGAAACCCCTCCTATTGCTTACTGCCTCCATATGACTCAGGACTGTACCCAAAATCCACCTGTTTGTGTTCATACCATAATTTTGCATTCTTTTAGACCCCATTCTTATTCATTTTACAAATAAACAGGTGCTTTTGATCCATGTCTGCTACATAGTTACAGGTTATAGGTTCTCGGAACAAAAACAGTGAAAAAGACAAAAGACGATACAAAAGTGAGACTACGAATGATAAATGATGGAATCTTGATCGTGCCTACATTTTGAGGGACAATGAAGATCAATGAGCAAGTGCAAAGGCAGCGCAAGGTTCAAGACTTCGACACAAAGCAACGGTAAAAGTTCACTACAATTATTCACTGTAGAGATCTGGAAGAGAACTAGAAGACATTCTGAAGAACCAACTAAAGAAACAGGAAGAGAAACACAACCAGAAGCAGCACACAAAACACCAGCCCATAAGCCCACTCTTTGGCCGCGGAACCGCGGCCAAACCTGGCCTATGGTCACGGTTCCGCGGCCGTGCTAAGCCCGTGTTGGCGGAAATTTTCCATAAAGTCTGGCGGCGCGTTGACTAGTCTTCATAAGGGTATTTTTGTAAAAGCAGATATGCGTCGATTGTAACCCTAGGGTTTTCTATACTCTATAAATAGAAGCCCTAAACCTCTCTTTGAGGCATGCCTCTTTTCATTAATCAAATTCAGAATTCCTTTCTTCTGAGGGCATTAATTTTGTAAGTAGTCTTTTATTTTTGCCCTAGTTCTTAGTCTTTTATTTTTGCCCTAGTTCTTAGTCTTTTATTTCTGCCCTAGCTAAATTTATTCTCTACCCTAGTTTAATTTAGATTAGAATTTCTTATTAATCTGCAGTAGTTAGATAATTAATCTCTTAAATCAAAAACTTATAAAAATCATGTTTTTCATAGATCCCCTAATGAGCGAGTAGTTCCTCGCTTGTTAGGGTTAGGAATAGGGAAGGTTTGAGAGATGCAAATCTCTCATCCCTTTCTTACCCATCACATATTAATAATTAGGACTCCATGCATACATACACATACCGCTCCCTACGGCACCCTACCCTCGAGGTAACAGTGATACCGTAGTATAAAAGACCGGATGTGCATGTTTTCCATGGAGGTCAGGGTAAGGATTAAGAAAGGACGGACAAGGACCTAGAGGAAGAAACATCGTTTCTTCCCGGTCGTCCTAATCCCCTTTATTAATAATTACCATAACACCTAAAGAAGATCTAATTTAGGGCATTGAAAGCGGTAGGAAATCTTTACTTTCCAAACTTAACCTAAACCTAACCCTAGCAAGATTTCTAATCCTAGTCTAAGTCAATTTAGTTTTTAGTGATAAAGATCCAAATACCATTTGGAATTAACTCATTAGAACAATTAGGAAATACACAACATCCCTGTAGATCGACCCGTACTCACCGGCTAGCTACCAAGCGACGCCGTTCTTGATTGCGGTAAAATATTTTTGATCGTGAAAATCTCAACAAATCAAATGGCGCCGTTGCCGGGGATGGCGTAGTATAAAATTTAAAAAAAAAATCATAAAAACTGAAAAATATAAAAATATAAAAAATTTATCATCTTTTTATTGTTTGAAGGGTGTTTCGTGTGAATTTTTGCAGGATCGACGAACGAGTTCGGATCTGGAAAAATCCAGAGATCAAAACAGAAAACCCTAGATCTGAACAACAGAGAAAAGTCAAACCAGAGGAGCAGAATTTTTCTTAGGAACCGAGCCGCAGATCCCGCCGCCGAACCCTGTTTCCCGCCGCGGAACCGCCGCCTCCTGGTGACGTCATCTGCCCAGTTTCTTTCTATGAGCTTTCCTTCTTCTTTTCTGCAACCCCAATATCTCCTCTATAAAATCTCCAGCAGGATTCTTTGCGCTAAAAAATCTCTCCCCTTCCAATAATTGATCTTGTGCAGGATTCTTTGCGCCACGCTAAAAATAAAATTTGTTGCAAGTGATTGTTTACTGCTTTGCATATTTAATCGGACTTTAAGGGGCTTGAAACCAATCCAGATTGGGTGGGGATTTCATCACCCTTCCCAGGACCCCAGAAATCACATAAGGCATATTGCATAGACCATCAATTAATTAAAAGATTAGACTCAGCCCTAAGGACTTCGCGCTCAATAGGACAGAGGACTAGTTGCAGGCATCGACCGTTGATCCTAACCTGAATTTGTGGTGTCTAAGCAAGTGTGTCTAAGCCAATTGGTTACTTAATTAGTTCCACTACTTACGTGGTGGAGAGCCTCGCACTTACCTGGCATTTACCTGGCCATAATTGGCGGTGAAGAGGCGGTTTGATGTCCTATTTCTTGCCATTTGGAACAGTTAGGAGCTGTCTAGCTGACCTAGGTGACCCTAGATCTAGGCCTGATTGTGCATTTGTGGTTGATTGAACGGTGTCTAAGCCTTTTATCGAAAATCTTTTTGCAAAAAGCACCACATATATGAAAAAAGGAAAAAAGGAAAAAATTTTACAAAAACTTGCAACTTGTCGCTAAGAAATCCGTGCACCCCACTTACACCCACTTTCTTCTCATTAACGTTTTCTTACCTCCAAATTCTGTTCTTCATCTCTTTGAATACTCTACCTCTTTAGTGTATGTCCGGTTGGACTAGGGACACTAGAGCCCGATTAGTCCGTATCTCGTTGGTACCGATCGACGAAGCTTGATTGGTAGAGATTTTACGATCAAAAATATAATTACCGCAATCAGAAACGGCGTCGCTTCGCAGCTAGCCGGTGAGTGCGGGTCGATCCACAGAGACGGGTAAATTTCTTTAGTGTGTCTTAACGAGTTGATTCTATTTGTCGTTTTGGTTTTATAAAAATCTAGATCTAAAACTTAATTAATCTAATTTAAATTCTTGCTAGGGTTAGGCTTAGAGGAAGTTTTGGAGATTGATGTTTCCTCACCGCTTTCAATGCCGTATTTTAGATCCATTAGGTGTTATAGTAATTATCGATAAAGTGGATACGCCTCTTTTGGGAAGATGTTTTCTTCCTCTAGATTCGTATCCTTCCTTTATCGTTAATTACCCTAACCCCCATGGAAAACGCGCGCAACCGGCCCTTTATACTGCGGTTCACCGTTACCTCGAGGGGTAGGGTGCCGCAGGGAGCGGTTGTGCGCGCATGCATGGAGTTCTTAATGGGTTAGGCATTGAAAGGGGTGAGAGATCTCATCTCTCAACCCTTTCCCTAAGGCTAACCCTAACAAGCGAGGAGACTACTCGCTCATTAGGAGATGAAATAACATTAAAAGAATAAAAGAAAAATACTTACTAATGGTGATGGCTCCCTCCAAGCGATAAAGAACAGATCTGAATGTCACGTCCAGAATTTCTGAATTTTATTTATTGAAAAGAGGCATACAATTTTTAGATCTAAAATTACAATTTATAGGAAAATAGGAAACCTAGGGCTACAGACTCTCGCACATGCAAAATTACAGA
Organism: Agapanthus africanus; assembly: GCA_030015575.1. Taxonomy (NCBI): domain Eukaryota; kingdom Viridiplantae; phylum Streptophyta; class Magnoliopsida; order Asparagales; family Amaryllidaceae; genus Agapanthus; species Agapanthus africanus. The sequence goes on along the minus strand of JASDDO010000019.1, from coordinate 812,888,854 downwards.
TTTGCCCACATAAAATCCTCACATCTGCACCGACGCGCCGCCTCAGAAAAACTCCACCGACACGTGTATTAGATGGCCGCGGATCCGCGGCATTGGTAGGCTTGGGCCGCGGATCCGCGGCCCTTTAGTGGTCTTGGGCCATGAAACTTCAGGTCTTTATTCAGGGCTTCTTGGGCTTTGTCTTTTTATATTTCTTTCCTCTGTTGGACTTCTGAATCTTCTCCAGATTTTCAGTGAAGATTTATATTGGTCTTTTAACCGTTTCACCTTGACTTGCGTCGTCTTGTACCCATATGAACTGGGCTTGACTGAGATCCGTCTAATTGTTGGTCAAAAGTCCCTTTTTCTGTTGTTTTGTGTCTTTTTCACTGTATTCGCATCCAAGCCCTGTATCCTGTAACATGTAACAAAAGTGCGTCAAGAGTATCTGTTTATTTATAAAACGGATAAGAATAGGGGAATGATAAATGCAATTTTATGGTCTGAACAAAGCTTTCGACTCTGAAGTCGAAATTTCTTCCACTTCCTTACCTTAACCTTCACATTCTTCCTCCGAAGGGATGTCGGGATATAATCCTAACAACACTTTACCTGCGGGACTGATTCCACCTCCGTTAGGTGCGAATAAGCCGCAACACCCGCCTGTTGAAGCGCCCCAACGAATCGCGCTCCAGGATCTTTTCTACCCGATCCGCACCGCCTTACCTACTTGTCTTTCACTCCCACCGGAAAATGGGGACAATTTTGAGATCAAACCCCACTTCATCAATATGTTGCCAAAATTTCATGGACTGGAATCCGAAGATGCTTATATCTTCATAAATAAATTCCAAAACGTTTACGCAATGATGAAAACAACCCAATTATCAGATGATGCTATAAGGCTAAGGTTCATTCCTTTCACCTTATGCGACTTAGCCGAGAAGTGGTTATACAACACAGCATCACATTCAATTAAGAATTGGGAAGAGTTTGTTAAAGCTTTTCTTAAAAAGTTTTATCCTCATCACAAGACTGCGAGAATTTGCAATGAGATTGTACAATTTTCCCAGCTTCCTTCCGAACCCTTTTGGAAGTGTTTTGAAAGATTCAAAGACCTACTTGTTCAATGCCCTCACCATGGGATCGAAAATTGGCAACTTTGCCAAACTTTATACGAGGGATTGAACCTAGCAACAAAGCAGTTGCTCGAAACCATTTGTCAAGTTCACTTTCTAACCAAATCTAGTGAGGAAGCGTGGCAGTTTCTCGAGGATATTGCTGAACAAATACTTCAGTATGAAAGCACCAAGACCACCTCATCTTCTTCAATTGGTCAGTCTAGGGCAGGCATACATCAATTAGATATGTCGATTGCTATGAAGGCCGAGATGGCCGCACTTACGAAAAAGCTAGAAGCGATTGAGACCAAAATCTCATCGCCTTCTCCTTCCCCTGCTTTGCCCCCACGAACTGTTTGCGCTTGTTGTTCGGATCCATCACATCTCACCGAAGAGTGTCCTTACAATCCACCTGTTCAAGGACAAGATCAAGTCAATGCTGCCTTTCAGTAACGACAAAAAAATGATCCATACTCTTCGACTTATAATCCGGGTTGGATGAGTCACCCAAATTTTGCTTGGAATCAAAATCAGTAATTCCAAGGAAACAACAACTTTCAAAGGCCTCCTCCTCCACAACAACAAGCACCTCCACAAACTCAATACCAGCAACCTTTCCACCCACAACCTTACCAAAACCAAATGAACAATTTTGTGCCCAACAACTCTTACCCTCAAAACAATTTTGTTCAACCAAATAATGATAAGGTTACCTCGCTAGAAAGAAGTCTAGATGCATTCCTAAAGAAATCTACACAATCCTCAGCAAGGTTGGAGACTTCCATTCAATTTTTGGTGCAAAACAGTGCTTCACACGATCAAAGCATCAAATCTATTTAGGCACAAATTGCACAACTCAATGCTGCGTTGAGCGAGCGAGAAAAGGGAAAGCTTCCATCTCAACCACTGCCAAATCCCGGTCACGCACATGTTGCATATGAACAGCAAAATCATAACGTAAATGCTGTGACCACGTTGAGATCCGGAAAAGTGTTGCATAATAATGTGGGTATTAATGATGACACCCCTGCCGGTGGTTCTTCTTCATCTTCTTCTTCTTCACCTTCATCTTCTTCGTTAGAGCCTATTCTTCATTCTTCACAAGGCTCTACTTCTTCTAGCTCGAACGGACCCACATCTCACATCACGAACACATCTACACGGGGATCCGTTCCAACTCCACAATCTGATCCACAAAAATTGGACTCGACAAATTTTCAAAATGGTCATTTTCCAAACAGGTTGAGATCCAATAAACCAACTCCACAAATGGAGAAGATTGTAGAGATGTTCAAACAGTTTAGCATAAATATACCTCTCTTGGATGCAATCCAGCAAGTTCCATCATACGCGAAAATATTAAAGGACTTATGCACCAAGAAGAGGAAGTCACAAATACCAAAGAAAGTTTTCGTGGCTAGTTCAGTTAGTGATGCTCTTGTCCAATCTTTACCCCAAAAGCACAAGGACCCCGGCTGTCCTACTATTTCGATAACAATTGGGGACAAGAACATCAATAGAGCACTATTAGATCTTGGTGCTAGTGTCAATTTGCTACCCTATTCGGTGTACGAGCAATTAGGTGTTGGAGAGCTTAAACTCACTCATTGTACTCTCTAAATGGCCGACCGATCCATCACCCATCCTGGAGGTGAGTTAGAGGATGTGTTAATTAGAGTAGGGGATTTCATTTTCCCCGTTGACTTCATCGTGATGGATACACAACCTGTAGCTAACCCCAGGAGTCAAATTCCGGTGATACTTGGTCGACCATTCCTTGCGACCTCAAATGCGGTGATCAATTGTCGTAATGGTTCCATTAAGCTATCTTTTGGAAATATGACGATTGAACTCAACATCTTTAAGTTGGGGAATCAGCCTTCCGAGCCTAATGCTAATATACTTGATGTTTGCTCGATCCATGAGATCACGGATAAGGACTGTGAGTTCGAAAACTTTCTGTTCGATCACAGCAGTGTTGACGCCTCAAGTGCGTTCCTCCTAGAATTCGACACAGCTTTCACGCCGGACAATGATTATGAGTGTTTCACCTTTTTGGACGATTTTGAAGACTCACTACCCGAGTTTGAGTCTTTTGATTTTTCGGATGAGTTAGTTGAACCATCCGACTCGGTTGCGTACTCTCGATTTGAACCGTTGACGGAATCCTTCGAGTTTGAAACAGTTTCACCAATGCTACCGTCAATTATTTCACCTCCTAAACTCGAACTAAAGCTTTTGCCGTCGCATCTTAAATATGCTTACCTAGGTGAGAATGAGACCCTTCCTATTATCATATCGGTCTCTCTAGCTCTCGAGCAAGAGAAGGCCCTTTTAAGGGTCTTACAAAATAACCGGCAAGCTTTTGGCTGGTCTATGGCGGTCATTAAGGGGATTAGTCCCCTCATAGTTGAACATCATATACACTTGATGGATGATGCCAAACCAGTAAGGGATCCACAAAGACGCCTCAACCCCATAATGAAAGAGGCTGTCAAGAAGGAGATTGTTAAATGTCATGATAGTGGTATCATTTACCCTATCTCGGATAGCCAGTGGGTTAGCCCCATTCATGTTGTGCCAAAGAAATCGGGCATTACGGTCATAACCAATGAGGCAAATGAGTTAATACCAACTCGCACCCAATCTGGGTGGCGAGTTTGCATCGACTATAGAAAACTCAATGCCGCGACAAGGAAAGACCACTTTCCTTTACCTTTCATTGACCAAATGCTAGAACTATTGGATGGGCACGAGTTTTACTGCTTTTTGGATGGCTATTCCGGCTATAACCAAGTCCCCATCGCCAAAGAGGATCAAGACAAGACCACATTTACTTGTCCTTTCGGCACTTTCGCTTATCGTCGCATGCCCTTTGGGTTATGCAATGCACCCGCTACATTTCAGCGGTGTATGATGGGGATCTTTTCAGACCTGGTTGAAAAGTTTTTGGAGATATTTATGGATGATTTCTCCATTTTTGGTGACTTCTTCGACGAGTGTTTGCTATACCTTGACGCAGTTCTTACCCACTGTAGGGATAAGAACCTCACTTTAAATTGGGAGAAGTGCCACTTTATGGTACGAGAAGGCATTGTCTTAGGACATGTCATCTCGCAAAACGGCATAGAGGTTGACAAAGCCAAGATTGAGGTCATTTCTAATCTTCCTCCTCCTAAATGCGTCAAAGACATCCGAGCCTTCCTTGGCCATGCCGGTTTTTATAGATGGTTCATCAAGGATTTTAGCAAGATTTCTAGACCCTTGACTCTCTTATTGGCCAAGGACACAACATTTGATTTTGACTCAACTTGCATGGAAGCATTCGAGTCATTGAAACACTCACTCATTTCTGTGCCCATTCTTTCATCTCCAGACTGGATGCATCCATTCGAAATTATGTGCGATGCATCAAATTTCGCCATTGGTGCTGTTCTTGGACAGCACATTAATAAGATGCCACACGTGATTTATTACGCTAGCCGAACATTAAATGAGGCCCAACTGAACTACACAACAACAGAAAAGGAATTTCTAGCCGTTGTGTTTGCACTTGAAAAATTCCGGCCTTATTTAATCGGCTCTCCAGTGATAGTGTACACGGACCATTCAGCTCTTCGCCACCTTTTTGCGAAGAAGGATGCTAAATCGAGACTAATACGTTGGATACTCTTGCTACAAGAGTTTGACCTTGTCATAAGGGACAAAAGAGGATGTGAAAATGTAGTGTCCGATCACCTTTCAAGACTTCCTTCTTCGCCTACACTTGAACTTCTAATTATAGATGTTTTTCCCGATGAGCAACTCTTAACCGTGTCATGCGAACCTTGGTTCGCTGATATAGTAAACTACTTGCCCACCGGCTTGATACCTAAAGATTGGTCGAAACAGGATAAACTCCGATTCTTGTTCCAAGTAAAGCATTTTTACTGGGATGAACTGTATATTTTTAAATACTGTTCCAACCAAGTAATTCGTCGGTGTGTACCTGAAAATGAGTTTAAGAGTGTGCTGTCTTTTTGCCACGATCAAGCGTGTGGCGGGCATTTTGGCCCAAGAAGATATCCGAGAAAATCTTGCAGTGTGGTTTCTATTGGCCACGACTCTTTAAGGATGCATATGAATACTGCAAGACATGCTCCCGGTGCCAACACTTGGGCCGGATATCGCGGAGAAACGAAATGCCGCTCCAACCAATTTTGGTTGTGGATATTTTTGATGTTTGGGGAATAGAATTCATTGGAACATTTTCCAATTCCTTTGGGAATGTGTATATTCTTTTGGCTGTTGACTATGTGTCAAAATGGGTCGAGGCTGTGCCTAGCCGAACGAATGACAACAAGGTTGTCGTTCGATTTCTTAAAGAAAACATCTTTTCTCGGTTTGGGCACCCTCAAGCAATTATAAGTGATAATGAATCTCACTTCTGCAATAGGACTTTTGAGTCCTTAATGCGCAAATATTTCATTACTCACAAACAGTCAACGCCATACCATCCCCAAACATGTAGGCAAGCCGAGATTTCGAATCGGCAAATTAAGCAAATCTTGGAGAAAACGGTTTCTAAAAACCATAAAGATTGGTCACACAAACTGATCGACGCACTATGGGCTTTCCGTACTGCATACAAGACCAATCTTGGTATGTCTCCATACCGGCTTGTTTATGGAAATGCTTGCCACCTACCAGTTGAGATTGAGCATAAGGCATTTTGGGCGATCAAAGAGTTGAATTTATCAATGGGAGATGCGGGCAGCAATCGAAAGATGCAATTAAACGAACTAGAAGAGCCGCGGGATGAGGCTTATGATAATGCTATCATTGTTAAAAACCGAACTAAGGTGTTCCATGACAAACACCTTATGCGCAAAACGTTTAAACCTGGTCAACAGGTTTTGCTTTACGACACTCGGTTACACTTTTACCCCGGCAAGCTCCGATCTAGGTGGAAAGGGCCGTTTGTAGTATGCACCGTATATCCGCACGGTGAGGTATATCTTGAAAATCCGGAGGTCGGTACTTTATTTAAAGTAAATAGACATCGACTGAAACTGTTCCTCACTGCGGACCCATCGGAGGAGCTCCTGTTTTTGCAGGAGCCGGTTTACACTGATTGATCTTCCTCCATTTGACCCCCAAATTGTTGATCTTCTTGCCAAAACTCTATTTCAAATAAGTTTGGGGGTGTGTATCATTTGTAAATATATAAAAATTCAAAATAACAAAAAAAATAAAAATAAAAAACATTAAAAAATTAATAATAAACAGGGAAGTGCCGACATTTTCGACCCTCTTGGTGTAGCCTGACAGTGAGGACACTGTCAAGTTTAAGTTTAGGGGCGTGCTCGGTAAGTTTTCTTCCTTCGCATCATATGTATATTTTTGCATTTGCACACTTATTTTAAAACCCATAAAAAATTAAAAAATTATAAAAATTGAAACTTTCAATTTTGGCCATAATTGACTTGAGTTTGACAAATAGGTTAACTAGTTAGGAACAACTAGATCTTAGACTTAGTAAATTAAAAACCCTAAAAATAACCTTTCTTAAAATTTAACGGTAGAAAGTATATGTCTTGTAGTTTATTTAGAAATAGGCAAATTTCGAGTTGACTTCTTGGGCTAAGTTAAAACAGGGGAAAAGTATTGATATTTTTATTAAAGTATAAGTTTGAAAAATAATTCATAAGCTTAAGTCTAAATTCTGGAAATATATACCCTACAAAATTGCACAAGCACGAACCTTGAAACTTGGAATAGTATGAGAGACCTTGAAATGCTCTTGTCTAAAGTTCTTAGTACGAAGAAAAAATCAAAAAAAAAATACAAGTGTGAATAATGGAAAAAAATGAACACTGGTTTTTGTAATTACTTAAGGATACAAAAATAGAAAAAATATTTAGCGATGGTGCTTCATCACCTAGTGCCTTAGACCAACTGGTTTGGAGTCACTGCTAAAGCCTTAGATGTTACAAGACTAGGAATTACGCTTTAATGTGCAAACACATCTTGTAATCGGCCGTTGGTACCTCAAAAAGTATTAACGGTCGCATGAAGGATGTGTGAGCAAAATTCATCTAAAAAAAATTCACCAATTAAGAAGTGCTTTGGACGACGGACAAGAGTATGATAGCTTGATTTGAATTTCCAAGTGTAGGGGTGATATATACACACACGTAGGGGTATGTGATTGGGGTTTAGATAAGAGATAGGAATGAAGAATATGACTTATATCTTTAATAGAGATGATAAAAATTCCTAAGTTGAGATGGAACCCTATAAGGAAAACTTAAAAGATGTTGAAAAGCTAAGTAAGTCTACAGAACATATATAATCTTAAGTTAAAAGATAAGGAAGCGTGAAGAATACGGGTGGATAATTTCTGAGTCGAAGATAATAGAGTTCTTGTTAGAAAACCTAATTGGAGAATAAAATTTAATAGGCCGAATTGATAGGATTTTGTGGGTAGTATCCGCTGAAAACCCTCAGGAGACATACTAGGGACACCTAGAGGTTTAATGGCTTGTTGCAGTTTGCACGACTCCTTTGAGCCGTGGTAGGGAGGAAATCAAAGAACAGTGGGAACCACACATTACACTATGACGATCTCGGGTCTACAGACTAACCTGTATAAGTGTCACCAGAGAACTGCTATCTGACTAGGTATGGTACCATCTAGAAGTTCTCGGCGAGTCATGTTCGGTGTATCCATTCTCTAATGAGAACCTGTGTACAATCTTTGATGTTAAACACCAATGGTTGTGGGATCAACCATCGCCCCATACAGGGTCAAGAAACGTACACACTAGTCTACTATAGAATATCGATGCCCTGTCTCGATATCCCCTCGACTAGGAACTATTAAAAGATGTGCTTGTGGACTATCTATGCCCCACTAGTATGATCTGCATCATAATCCTGGTAGTTAAGTCCATATCCTAAAGGCTTTATCAACATGTATCTGAGAGACAATATAATAATATAAGCAAACATGTCAAGATAAAGAGCAACCAGATAGCATATTATCATGTCGAGCAAGAAAGTCCTCTATATATATGTCCAAGCATCCACTATAATATACAATAATGGCCTCTAGGGCATGCATATTCCTAACAATCTCCCTCTTGCACTAAGGTCTATTGTTATAGTATCTCATACCCAACATCCTAAAAAGTCTCTTAAACTGCGTCTGGGGGAAGGCATTCGTGAGTGGATCCGCTGTGTTGTCGTTCGTGTCAACTCTCCTGATCTCGATCTTCCGACGATCAACTATCTCCCGGATCAAGTGATACCTCCTAAAAATATGTCTGGATCGCCGATGGGACCGAGGTTCCTTGGCCAAAACCACAGTTCCATTGTTATCATAATAAAAAGGTATTGGATTCTCAATAGATGGAACCACACCAAGTTCAGCAATAAACTTTTTCATCCAGACACCCTCTTTGGCAGCATCGTTAGCAGCGATATATTCAGCCTTCATCGTCGAATCTGCCACGGTATCTTGCTTGGAACTCTTCCAACATACCGCCCCTCTATTGAAGGTTAAGACAAAACCCGAGACCAACTTACTGTCGTCCTTATCACTCTGGAAGCTCGAAACGGTAAAAGACTCCACTTGGAGTTCACCGTTACCATACACCAAGAACATCTCTTTAGTACTTAAGAATGTTCTTCATAGCTGTCCAGTGCTTCTTCCCAGGATTTGATTGATACCTACTTACCACACTAAGTGCGTAATCTACATCTTGTCTGGTGTATAACATTGCGTACATGATAGACCCAACTACAGAAGCATAGGGTATCCCTTACATTCGAGCCATCTCCAAATCAGCCTTGGGAGACATCTCTTTAGAGAGAGTGATTCCTAAGCAAGCGGGTAAATTACCACACTTAGAATCTTCCATACTAAACCTCATTAGTATGATGTCAATGTACCTAGATTGGGACAATCTCAACATTCTTTTAGATCTATCTCTATAGATCTCTATCTCCACGATGTAGGAGGCATCACCTGATCTTTCATGGAGAACTTTTATGATAAGAAGAGCTTGACCGAGTGTAGCATAGGAACATCATTTCCTATCAAGAGTATGCCATCCACGTACAATACGAGGAACACAACCTTACTTTCTACAACCTTTTTGTATATACAAGGTTCATCTACTTTTTTGATGAAGTCAAACTCTTTGACTGCCACATCAAAACAGATGCTCTAGCTCCGCGATGCCTGTTTTAATCCGTAGATTGATTTAAGCATCTTGCACACTTTCCGCTGCTCCCACTATCTACGAAGCCCTCTGGCTGTGTCATGTACACGCTCTCTTCTAAATCACTATTTAGAAAAGCGATCTTGACGTCCATCTGCCAGATTTCGTAGTCATGGTATGCAGTAATGGCAAGTAGGATCCTGATGGACTTAAGCAAAGCCACTGGAGAAAAGGTTCCATCATAATCGACACTTGGTCGTGGACGAAAACCTATTGCTACAAGTCTAGCTTTGAAGGTCTCAACCTTTCCATCTACACCAAGTTTCTTCTTGAAGATCCACTTACTCCCAATGGGTTTTACCCCTTCAGGAGCAACTTCTAAAGTCCATACTTTGTTGGTGTACATGGATTCCATCTCATATCCATAGCATCCAGCCATTTCACTGAGTCCCCACTTGTGATGGCCTGCTCGAAACTAGTTGGGTCATCATCTTCCATGATACAATACTCGCTCCCACCGTCTATGAGAAAACCTTAGTATCTCTCAGGTGGATGAGAAACCCTACTAGATATGCGGAGTGGCTGAGGTTCATCGAGGACTATTGAATCCTCTGGCCTACCAAATCATCAGTTGTAGTTTGTGAAGCTGGAACTTCTTCCAGTTCTACCTCATTACCACTAATTTCTTTCACAAGAAATTCCTTTTCTAAAAAGATGGCATTCCGAGAAACAAACACCTTTTGTTCCTCGGTGTGGTAGAAGATATACCCATGGGAATGTTTGGGATATCCAACTAACTTATACAGAACAGACCTTGCCTCGAACTTGTCCGGATTTTGCTTTTTAACATAAGCCGGACAACCCCATATCTTAATGAAATTAAGACATAGTCTCTTCCCCTCCCATATCTCATATGGAGGCACTGATTTGGTTGGAACCCTATTGTAACGTTTTAAAAATCATTTAGGATAATTATAGATTAATTAATGATATAACATGTGTTTTTCCATAAAACCAAGTTAATAATTATTTTTCTATACCGACATAAATATTCTTATTTACTTATGTAATTACTTATTTTATTGGTATTTGATTAGTTATTTATTTAATTACTTGTTTACTTAATTATTTCCTTATTTATTAATTATTAAAAATTATTTTACATGTACATACACACTAATCTAATGTTAATCATAGGTTAGTATAAATTGATACAAGTTTTTGTAACAATGGAAAACTAAAACTATTTTTGTTAACATGCTCTTTTTATTCAAACATATAGATAGTTCTAGATATTTTTTTTATATTAAAAAGAAAAAGAAAAAGAAAAAGAAGAGGCATGGTGCATTAATTGAAGGTAAGGGTGTGCCATAGCAAGGTCTTCTCTCTCTCTCTCAACTCTCTAGATTTTTCTTCTCTTCTTCTTCTTCTTCTTCTCCCTTCCTCCTTTGCAAACCCCCCACTTGAATCACTAAAAACCCTACACCAATTACCGCAAATCCACCACTAATCACTCTAAAATTACTATTTTCAACCTCTTGAAGAGTTTCTTGAAGAGAGTTTCTTCTTTTGGTGGCAATCCTATCAAGTTAGGGTCTTTTCTAATCTTCTTGAGGTATGAAACCAAGTTCCTTTCTTGTTTTGCTAATCCCTACTTTAATTAGTCTTAATTAGGTGTTAAAGTAGTTTTGAGGCAAGTTTATATTTCAAAGTGAGGGTTATGTTAAGTTTTAAGCTTTTATGACTTATTAGGTTAGTTAAGAGTAGATTAATGTCTAATTGTCTTATTAATCCACCATATTGCACTAAAACACCATAATATTTTAAGTTTAGAGTTTAAGTCGTATTTTTGTTAAGTTTTGGATCTCTGTTGAATTTGCTATCGTTGCGTTGATCTATAATTTAATCTAACAATACAGTAGTATAATATTAGAGCCCTGCGTTTACCCTAGAAACCTGGACCCAATCCATCACTGTTTGACCGGCGAGATTAGCATTTTTGCCGGCGCCGCCGGTTTTCTTGTAGCATGGGATGTTGGGTTTTTGTAGATAGCTCTCTATGGGTCATGTAGGATATTTGGTATAATTTGTTTTTCCTATTTAATCTGTAGATTAAATCTGGAACCGTTTTACTTTAAAATGAGCGTTTGCTAATGTACGATACGTACATTTCAATTCTAGATTTGGCGTTTGCTGTGTATAACATTCCCTATAGGTGGTTTTAGACAATGCCACACGCGTTTTGTACACTAAGTGCAAACGTGTTTAACTTGTGAGCGTTAGTTCTTTCGTGTGGTCTTGATATCGCGTTTTATCGGATATCTAGTCTTATATGTTATATCTGTGCGATTCTAAGATCGGTTGCAGAGACGTCGAACGCGTTAAGGAAAGGAAAGGCGGTGGTCGAATTCGATTAGCCGAGATGTTCCAATGAGTAGATGTTACATCAATGGGGAATCGCTTAGATGTCGTAAAGCTCCCGATAGTTAAGATTTATTTATAATTCTTGTATTCATATGCGTTTATCATATTCATATTGCATTTGCATCATCATGCACATTGGTATTATCCCACTGGGACACTTGCACCATTACCAATGGTTCATGCTGCACGTGCACTATTTTATGCGAACACACACGCCATTGGTAATGGCCATGTCATGAACACTATAGAGCTTGCTTAATAATCGGCATTTTTGCATTGCATCATTATTGATATGTAGTCACCAAGTCTTTCATCTTATTGCATCATATTGATATCATGGACATTCACCGTCATCGACATATGCATATATTGTGATTCTTCTTGGAGATTTCCGTATTCATGAGATTTCTGGATTTGGAGAAAACCACAAAAAGACTTTTATAAAATTATGATCGTTTTAAAATGGAAATTGCGTTTTTCTCGTGATATGATGTATAGCGTCCACCATGATATTTCTCGGTTCTTAAGCTACGTATGTACATATACCCGATTCGAGGAGAGAGGAGGTACCGTTTGCGGGTATATGGTGGACCCGGTGAGGTCCCCCGGAGCAAGAAGATCGTATAGAGAGACGTTGAGCTTGGCAAAGGAGCACTACCTACCGGTGATTATTGACCTGGCGGAGATTCGGAGGATACCGACCGGAGTCGTGTGATTCAGATTTGAGGGCCGATCTGAGAGACGACACCCGAGATATTGAGATATTGAGTGTCGATACTTGACATGGATTTCTATTTGTTTCTATATGATGATATTTTGGTTTTACTATACCAAAGATCTGTTAAGATAAAACTCAGTTTTTCTTCTTCCATCAGATATACCTAGATTTCATTGTTTGATCATTTATTCATGTCGCATTCATATTAGTATATCGCATCATAATTTATACATAGATTTTCGACACATTTGCGTGTATGCTTGCGATTGTCTCATTAGATATTATTTACTACTCACGAGTTGGCAACTCACCCCCGTTGTGCTACAGTGTCTTACAGGACCAACCCGTCAGCATAGTCCCGGCGGACGCATTGCTACTTCTCCTAATTGCTTCCTTTCGCTTCGACTTGAGTGCTATACGTGTAGGTGGGTTTTGTGAGGATATTCTTTTGTTTCCCACCATGTATATTACTTTTGTATCTAGTAAACTACATCTACCATTTATACATTTGACCTAGAGACTGAACTGTGAGACTTGTATTATTTTGGTATCTGGTGTTGAGCTCGTGTGAGCCGACTTTTATACTTTTTTATTTCTTGCTCTTGAAATGTTTTTTCACACTATTATGATATATCTTGCATGTGGTTGTGTTCCGTCATTTTGGCAAAGAGCTAGCTCCCGCTTGGGGATGCCTTTTTTTATTGCTTTATATATTCATGTTATGTATCGTTTTGAGACCGGTTTTTACAAAAGAGACTCTGCCGAAATTTTTATAAAACTTGATGCTTCTAAATGATTTTGATGTAACTCTATTTTGTTAAAACCAACCTTTTAAAAACAATTATTTTATCACTCTTTTTATTTCACAGTTTAGATTCTGGGTTTTGGCATACTTGAATTACGTTACGCCTCTAGACGCTGCGTGATTTAAGTGTCAGTCGCGTTCCACATTCGGGTCGTGACACCTATTCAATAGGTATACAGCTATCTTAAGTGCATAACCCCAAAAGGAAATAGGTAACTCAGCAATACTCATCATAAAGCGCACCATATCTAATAGGGTGTGATTCCTCCGCTCCGAAACTCCATTGTGTTGTGGTGTATACGGAAGAGTAAGCTGAGAGAGAATCCAATTCTCTTTTAAATAATCTCGGAATTCTGTGGTCAAGTATTCTCCTTCTCGATCAGATCGAAGGACTTTAATACTTTTACCCGTTAGGTTTTCTACTTAGCACTTATATTCTTTGAATTTCTTAAAAGCTTCAAATTTGTGTTTCAATAAGAACACATGTCCGAACCTTGAGAAATCATTGGTGAACGTAATAAAGTACGAGAAACTATTCCTGGCATGTGTAGACATAAGACCGCATTCATCACTATGTATTAGTCCCAAGAGTTCAGTATCTCTTTCTCCGTGTCCTGTAAACGAAGTTTTGGTCATCTCGCCTTTGAGACGTGACTCGCAAGTTTCATAAAATGTAAATTCGAACATATTCAAATATCCATTTTTATGCAACTTCGCTAATCTTGTCACATTGATATGACCAAGTCTACAATACCATAACAAGGCTTCGTTCATTTATGAACTTTTCCTCTTGTATGTGTTCTGTATATTAAGAACTGTATTTTGATTTAGAACGTATATACCGTTACATAACGTACCAAACCTAATAAACACTTGATTTAGGAAAATATTCATAACATTTTTCTCTAGTGCAAAGTTATATCCTTCTTTATCTAATAAAGAATCGAATATTATATTGCACATTATCGATAGTACGAAATAATAGTCATTCAAAATCAATGTATTACCATTTGGAAATACAAAGTGATATTCGCCGATAGCTTCGGCAGCATCAATTGCTCTGTTCTCTACTCTGAAAGATATATCACCCTTTTTCAGTTCTCTACTTCTTCTTAACCTTGTAGCTGATTACAAATATGGAATCCTGATCCGGTATCTAATACTCAGGACGTAGAGCAAACTGAGAAACGGTTCTCAATAACGAACACACCCGAATAAGATGCATCAGCATGCTCTTTATTCGCTCGGGTTGTGCGGGAATCCTGATATTCCCCTATTCGTTGCTCAGACTTATGACAATCATAAGATAGAGCGGAACCAACTTTCCCCAGCTTAGTATAATAATCGGGTTCGGTCAATAGATCCATAATATTATCTTGTTTAAGGCATGTCATGATCACTACCTGGTGAGAGAGAGAGAAGAAAACACTTTAGCGTGTGTTCCCTCATAAAAAGAGAGAAAAGGGGAGAAAACTCCCTACTGCTCAAGCCTCACGTGTTAAACACGTGAGCACCTATATGCAAGAGCATATAGGCGCTGCAGTTAAAACAACTCATAGGCTAAATAAGCCTCACGAGTTAAACATGTGAGCGCCTATATGCAAAGCATATAGGCGCTGCAGTTAAAACAACTCATAGGCTGAAAAAGCCTCACGTGTTAAACACGTGCGCACCTATATGCAAAAACATATAGGCGCTGCAGTTAAAAGCAAATGAGCTAAAAGAGCCGCACGTGTTAAACACGTGAGCGCCTATATGCAAAGCATATAGACACTGCAATCAAATAATTAGCAAGCCAAACAGGCCTTACGTGTTAAACACGTGAGAGTTTAATGCATATGAGCATTTGATCGATTGAACGATTGGGAAGAAGGCACTGAGAATAAAGCATGCTAAAACCCATGCTAGGAGTCACGTGTTAAACACGTGAGTTCTCATGCTGCACTCTTTGGCAAGATAGAATTAAAAATTATGTTATGGAATTAAATTCTATTTGGGAAATATTTTCCCTGATCTTTCTGATACGAAAAGATTCTTCTCTAACAGAGAATCTTGGATTTAAAATCCAATTATAATAAAATATCACCAAATGAACTATCAAATAGAATTGAATTCTATGTGGGAAATATTTCCATGATCTTTCTCAAACTAGAAACACCTTCTCTGTTAAACAGAGGACCCTTGGATCAAAGATCCAACGGTGATTATAAAATCACCCACCAATCATTTGATAAAATAAAATTCTATCTTAGGAAAAATATTTCTTAATCTTGTTAGACAAACAAGGAAACTTCTCTGTTAAATACAGAGCCTTTGGATTAAAAATCCAACGGTGAATAAAATTCACCGGTTGATCAACAAGATCATTTGGATTGATTATGAAATCAATCATGATCTCTCAATCAGAGTTTTCCTTAACAAGTTGATCTTTCTCTTCTCCTATAAATAGGAGCAAAGAGATTAAAGAAGACACAGAGAGAGAGAAAAGAGAGAGAATATACAGAGAAAACTTCCCTCATGCTTTAAAAGAATACAGTGAGCCATTGATAAAAAAGAGAATTTAATTCTCAAATAAGACTTGCCTCATTGAAACCCTAGGTAAAGAAACACAGAGATCGTATTATCTCTCCTTTGCCTTTCTAAGAGTTTAACCCTTCATATAAGAACTCAGTTTTTTCTCTGGTTGAGATTTGCAAAAGCAGATCTCCCCACAAGTTGAGAATTTAATTCTCATCGGGGAGATTCTGTTCTGCAGATTCAAAACATAGGGAAAAGAACTAAGTTAAAAAAAGAAATAACGTGAACATATGGGAATTTAATTCCGCCAAAAATTAAGGTTAAACCCTACATAAAGAACTTGGTTCTTACAAAAGTGAAAAAGAACTTAATTCTTCAATACAAATGATAATGATGAACCAAGATCTTCAAAACTGAAATCTTGATGATCATCAATGACTAAAAATGTTATTAAAAGAGATCAAATATCTCTGAAAAGAAACAACAAGAATAACTTGGCATCTCAACACTGTTATGGAGCCTCACGTTTTTCCCACGTGAGTGCTCAAAATAAGCAAAAGCAAAGCTAAAACTACCTCACATGTTTCCCACGTGAGTGCTTCAAACGAACAAAAAGAACAACCAAAACTGCCTCACATGTTTCCCCATGTGAGTGCTTAAAAAAAGGGAAACAAGCAAATGGAAAGCCAAAACTTCCTCACGTGATTCTCATGTGGGCGCCTAAAGAGCAAAGAAAAACTTCTTTGCAGCTGCCCTAAAAGGAAGCAGTCACATGAAACACGCGTAAGCTCTATCCAAGTGCTTAACACTTCTGTAAAAAGAGGGAGACGAACAAATAAAGCCTAAAGTCCAGTACTCACGTGCTTCCCACGTGAGCCTCATGCAGAGTGCTTAGCATTCCATGATTAGTCAAAAATGGCTAAAAACGCTCACATCTTAACACCTCATGTGTTTCACACGTGAGTACCACAGGACTCTAGTGCTTAGAACTAATCCAGCACCCCACGTGTTTCACATGTGAGCGCTGTATGTCTCAGTGCTCAGCACTGTTGGGTAATTATGGAAACTCAATCTCAGCCCAAAAATTAGCTAAGTTTCCTGAGATCAAACCTCTTTGTTCTTAAATCAATCAAGCCCATATGCTTTTGATTTCCAATGTCTCAAATATGACCAAAAATTCTCGAGCCCACAACAACGCCTTTTCTCTTAAATAAGGGATTTGGTTTAAGGGTACATCTCTTCACACCTCTGATACATGTCATTGTAATTCCTCAACGTCTTCAGAGAGGTGGTGGGTCCTGATGACCAACAACTTCTTTCGTTGATGCACTTCTAAATTGACGTGCATGCCTCGAATCGGATCGTGCCCCCAAACTGGGCACATTCCATATCTCCATTGCTCACTTTGTCACATAACAAATACATGTGTGCGCAAGATGAATAATGGACCGCAATGTCCTTAAACTAATATTCACCTCCAAAATGGAAATAAAGGACAGAAAAGTCCTTAAACTAACACCTCGCCTCAAACATGGCGATAGTGGACCGAAATGTCCTTAAAACTAAATATTCGCTTCAAACATGGCAACCCAATCCTATCCCAAATTGGCTAAGCTTATGTTTGTGATATGCAAACCAATCTTCATTCATATATCCTAAGTTAATCTTAGCCTTAAATATGACTAATGATTTTAGGTCCATCACCATCTTTTCCCTCAAATAAGGAATTTGGTTTAAGGGTACATCTCTTCACACCTCTGATACATGTCATTGTAATTCCTCAATATCTTCAGAGAGGTGGCGGGTCCCGATGACCAACAACTTCTTTCGCTGATGCACTTCCAAATTGACGTGCATGCCTCAAATCAGACCGTGCCCTAAATTGGACACATTCCATATCTCCATTGTTCACTTCGTCACGTAACAAATACACGTGTGCGCAAGATGAATAATGGACCGAAATGTCTTTAAACTAATATTCGCCCCCAAATACAGTGATAAAGGACCGAAACATCCTTAAACTAACACTTCGCCTCAAACATGGCGATAATGGACCGCGGTGTCCTTAAACTAAAATAATCGAGCCTAAATGCTCATATGTTTAAGCTGATCTTAATCTCAAACCAAATTAACGATTCTTAAATCAACCCAAACCCAAATCTAAAAATATACGGATTTTGACTATTCCACGCCCTATAGGCGATGACATAAAATAATCTCTGTATACAATCTATGGGCAACCAAAATAAAAAAAACATACACATGTTACGAAGTGAACTTCTAGAGCAGGAAAAAGTGGTTATCGTGATTCGATAACGTAATTACCTGCAGGGGCTTGCGCCTGTAGGGAAGAGCGTCCCCACAATCAAAAAACCCTCACAAATGAGGGGGGATCTGATGAAATCCACTACAACGGTCACGTCTGTCCAAACCTTTGATATATGGTGTTAGTAGATGTTGCACACTCTCACAACACTTGTGAGGAGGTGGAAGTGGCAAACAATAATTTTCTTGCATGCAACACCTACTTTAAAACTAGATCTTGTGCTAAACCATATCTAGAAACCCTATCACACCTACTTTAAAACTAGATCTTGTGCTAGATCTTGTGCTAAACCATATCTAGAAACCCTATCTAGAGATCTTATCTACTGTGATAGGGATTATACCTCTAGGACATAGTCCTTCGGGTCTTCTTTCCGTTGCGACTCCTTGGCTCCTTCGATGGTTGAGAAGAACTCGGTCTCCGGTCACCTCTAGATCCAAGATGATCCACCCGAGAGCTATAGAACAAGGTACAAACTCTTCACAAGAGTTAACTAAGAGATCAAGTGTGCTAGAAAAGATCACTTAGATGATGTAGAGATCAAGTAGTGGATTATTACGTCTCTTGGCCTATGAATCAAAACACATGTGAGTGTTTAGGTCAAGAGGAAGAAGAAGGAGATAATGAGGAGAGAGAAGGTGAGAGTGATAATGAAAAAAATCAAGTATCGAAAAAATGATATGGCTCATTGAAAATAATTGAAGCATGCAATTTTTTTCTCAAAAATAATGCACCATACTTCAATAGTAATCCCAAATGAATAAAAAATAATATAAGCCATTCCTTCATCCATGCTTTGACATTTCTCCAAATTCCACCTCATTCATTTCTTTTCCAAAAAAGAAAATCATTTAATATGAGGTGTTTCCTTCTAGAAGATGCTCTTGTACAATTACAAGAATACCCCTCACCGTATACCGTATAAGTATACCCATATTCGTATTCCGAAAAATACGAATACAAATAATCCAATAATATAATACCGGTATCCGGCTTAAACCAAAGCCTAGCAGTATTATCCTTCCGATCATCATTCCTGTAGCCAGTACACGAACATGATCGAAACCCTGCCGTAACAACTTACAGCCTCTATATCTTTTGCCTAAACCAGGAAACCCTCTATGTGGGACTCTAAAGACTCGACAGTACGCTGGCAGTGGGTTTAACCACAAGCACGTCAGCGGCACTAGCTGTGGGTAACTCCTACGCAGGTACATGACGAAAAGGTGTCTGACGAGCGAACTCATCACAACCCTAATGAGCCTGTAAGCAACACATATCGTACAGTCTGGTCTCTTCGTCTGATACGTCGCATATGAAGTCTAGGGGTGGTACATGTCAGACCCCAGAAACTTTATAAGTCATGCTGATTTATGGCCCATAACGGTTCGAGAAACTACTGATAACTCTTATCAGTAAATCTTGAAAACCCTGACCAGGGATTTGCTGTTATGGCCGATCAAGTATAGCACGACATCAACTCCCTATACCGGGAAAGACGAAATCCCTCCTATCGCTCACTACCTCCATGTGATTCGGGACTGTACCCAAAATCCACATGTTTGCACGACTCAGTAGAGCCGTGGTAGGGAGGAAATCAAAGTACAGTGGGAATCACACAAGACTATGACGATCTCGGGTCTACAGACTAACCTGTACAAGTGTCACTAAAGAACTGCTATCTGACAATAGGTATATATACCATCTAGGAGTTCTCGGCGAGTCATGTTCGATGTACCCATTCTCCAATGAGCACATGTGTACAATCTTTGATGTCGAACACCAATGGTTGTGGGATCAACCATCGCCCCAGGGTCAAGAAACGTACACACTAGTCTACTCTGATAATATCGATTCCCTATCTCGATATACCCTCGACTAGGAACTATTAAAGGATATGCTTATAGACTGCCCAGGCCCCACTAGTATGATCTACATCATAATCCCGGCAGTCAAGCATAATCCTAAAGGCTTCATCAACATGTATATAAAGATATGAAATACAACACAGCACACGTTAAGATGAAGATAAACCAGATAGCATATTATCATTTCGAGCAAAAATTGTTTCTGTACATATACATGCCTAGCATCCTATACAATACAGGCCTCTACGGCATACATATCTAACATATGGTGTCATAAATCCACTTGGTATTTTCGAAGAGGTTGATGAATAAATCCAAATAGCATCTGCCCCCAAAATTCAGGCCAGATGTCCCAACGTCCCGGTCCGACTTTCGGCGGTAAACAGATTCTGGCACGTCCGGTGGGACCTTTTCCTCTTTCCACTCCACACTTCGTGTGTCGTGTTTCGTGAACAAAATCTCGGTTTGATATGGTTTCCCTTGGATTCAAGGTACTAAGATTTGGTGTCTTGCTCCTGTGAAGAAGAGAACTTCAATGGCTTCCAACTGTACAACCTGCAACAGCAACTCCTGCTCTGCCTCAACCGGAGGAGTGACATATAGGCCCAGACACCTCGGTCTTCAACAGACTGAGTCGAAGCTCAGACACCTCGGTCTTCAACAGGCTGAGCCAAAACCAAAATGGGCTCGCAAAGAGGCTCGTCATACCTGAAGGGGCTGCTCCAAAATGGATAGCCCTACCAACTCCTCCTGCAGTTGAAGTCGTCAAAAGTTCTTCCCCTACCAGAAGATCAGTCTTCAGAAGATTGGACGTTCCTCCGCAAACCCTACCAAGGACGTCAGTTTTTAATAGGCTGGCACCAACAACAGCCCCTCACCAAAGCTCGGGACATGAAGACACCGCTTCCAAAACTGAGGCGGTCCCGTCTGCAAGACAAGCTCGACGTCGCCACTGGTGCTGGGTAAGAAAAGCCGAGGGCAACTCCCCCTCTGGACTTACTCCACCAGCTCCAATAGTGGAAGTTGATGTTGTTGTTCCAACCGGGAACAGCTTTGATCTGCTTAGGAGGGTGCGAAAGAACTCTCCAATGACGGTGCTAAAGAAATCGTCCCCGTCTGTAGAAGCCACAGTGAAGGCAAAGCCGGAGCGCCCCCATCAGTGGCTCTCCTCACAAATTCACAGAGTCTGGCGAAAAGTCCAGGTATCTGTAATCAACAAAGATTACTCTCGTCGACCAAAGAAATCAAAGGCTCGACAAGAGAAAGACCACTCCTCCGTCATACAGTGAGGGGCTTCTTATACACAGGTACCTATTACAACGGCTCCTTCAACTTCAACCACCCACAGAAGAACGAGGATGGAGAAAATTCTACCGCCGGCGGCAAATTCTAAAGGAGATGGACCTAAATGCCCCAAGTCTAGGGGCATGATCGTGCATACGGTCTACAAGGCTTCCGGGAAAGAGGAAAGCCGTGCTTCCATGGCTCATTGACCGCAAACTCGGTTATTGACAAAAGCTCAGGAGCAACAACAAAAGCTCTAGGAGATACTGACGAAATGGCGGCACTCACCGGACAGAAAGAAAGTATGGAACCAGCAATCGAACAGCGCCAAGAGCATGAGACCGATACAGAGTTCTTGCGAAGGGTGCTTGAAAGGAAGGACAAGGAGGCCATGGAATAAGCTGGTAACATAAAGCAGATGGCGCTTCTGTTCCAGGACATGGTTGGAATGATGATCCAGCCAGAACCCCCAACCGAAGATCCACAGATAATCATCGATGATGACAGAGGGAAAACATCAAACTCTCTTCCGGCCTTATCGGCAGCCAAGAAAGAGACAATCTCCAAGGCTGCTCTTGATGATTACATCGCTCAACAAATTTGAGCTCATCAAGCGAATGAAGCGGTTGGCCAAATTTTCAGAACCAGGCGACCGTATCTAGGATGGTATGACCAAATCAAGTACCCGCCGGGATATAGGATCCCCAAATTCCATGTGTACAAGGGGACAGGAAACCCCCATCAGCACGTCGTGCAGTTCATAGCTCTGTGCGGCAACACTGGAGGAAACGACAAACTGCTGCTTCGCCAGTTCGTTGGTAGCCTGTCGGAGACAGCTTTTGAATGGTACTCGGAGCTCCCAAATGACTCCGTAAATACATTCACAGAGATGGACCTGCTGTTCACACAGCGGTTCGCCAGCGTAAGCGAGCGTACCCCGATCACGGCTTTAATGAATGCCAGGGTAAGGCTGGGAGAATCCTGGATCCAATATGCGATCCGGTGGTGGAACTTGTGGTCACAGTGTGAACAGCGCATCGAAGAATCCCCCGCTATGGGCATGTTCATCAGGGCCCTAGATCCCCAAATGACTGTCCCATTTCATGATGTTCTTCAAGCCGATGACTATCCAGGATCTGATCAATAAACTGGCCCAAATGGACCAGGTGGGTCACGGACCTTTCTCCTCAGATAAGAAGCCTTGAAATAACAAAGGTAAAGGGAAAACGAACTTTGTCGCCAACACTCAACAACAACTGAGCGACCTAAAACCAGCGGCTCACCAAAACAGTGCACGTCCACGCCTATCCCTGGAAAAAAGGCTGGGACGCGCTTACTCGTTTCCCCGCAATAAGACGAGGAGGCTATTCGAGTTGGCAGTGCGCAACAAATTCATCATACTACCAGACCCACGGCGTCAACCACAACCCGACGACGTCAACAACCCTAACTACTGCTCCTATCACAGAAAGATGAGCAACACAATTGAGGATTGCTATGTTTTCAAGAACTGGGTCGAGGATCGGTATCAACAAAGAAAGTTCACGGTTTCTGAGAACTGGAAGGTGAACCCACCACAGAAACACACTCCCAAAAAGTTAGATGCACCGGGAGCATCATGCTCGCTCGTGGAAGAAGCTCCATGGGAAGTCGTTTTCTCGGCTAAAACTAAAAGAATGTTAAAAGATCTACAGGCATTTCCGACAGTCAGGTGGAAAAACCCACTTGAACCCGAAATTATCGAAGGGATGCAGAAACCGCGTCCCGTACCGAAAGTTGTTGACAAAGGTAAAAATCCCCAAGTCAGGCCTTCAAAATCTTCGAAGAAAAAAAAGAAGACCAATAAGCCCGTGCAGCCTGCCGAGTATGACGACAAGCGCACAAACATACAAAAGTACATTGACGCGTTGGAAGTGTACAACCAAAAGGCCCGGATACCAGTCACCCTCGAAGAGTTCCTCAAGCATATTCTTAAGAACGAAGATCATGACAACGATGAGGAAAACGACTCATTAGAAGAAACTGATGACTATGTAGCAAGTTGCCATATGGTCTCCTATTCGTCGTTAAATGGCGAAGGAGCTTCCTCAGCGTCAGAAAACCAAGCAGAGGAACTGGGGGCAGGATCGGCGCTAAAATCCCCGGAACTGGCAGAAGACCCAATCGATAGGCTTTAAACGAAGCCTTTCGAAAAAGCAAAGCTGACCGAGAACGCAAGACAGCCATATATGAAAAGGCTAAGCATCAGCGTCAGAATGAAGAAGCTGCAGCAAGGATGAGTCGTAAAATACTCCAACCAAACCGAAGCACACCTACCACAAATAAGAGCAGAATCAATACAGAGAAACGGTTCGCCAAAGCCTTGTCCATGGGAATGAAGCTTCCACCTCTCGTAAGAAACACTCCCGGGGTCATATGCCTCGACGGAAAGGATTCATATCCAAACTACTGCCTATATCATCGGAGGGTTCCCATCCAACTGAAGAGTGCAGTGCCTTCGAGAAGTGGTGGTAGGGATATGTTGCCCATCAAAAACACTTCAAGAGGATGAAACGCGAAACTCGTCGACAGCAAGAAGGTGCGATAAGTACGCATGAAAAAATGACTGGCAACTATCATATGGTTGATATCAGTCCGGAAAGGAAAAAAACCCTAAGTTCATAGCTTTGGGAGCAATTCTGAGGACGAAATGACCCTCAGCCCTCTCTTCGAAGACTCCATCTCTGAAAAAGAAGAGGAGGAGATGAACTGCGAGAATATTCAGCTTCATAACCACACGCTGCCTAAAACGAACCTCAGACCTACAAATAAAGGTTCGGGCAAAAAGGACAAAGGGAAAGAAAAAATCCCATACACTATAGATAAGATCTATCAAGATGGAGCCTACCTGCTCATGAATATGAATGGAGAAAGACCCTTCCGGCCAATAAATGACCGGTTCCTCAAAAAATACTACACTTGACTAGTCATGACCTAGGTCAATGATAGATAACGACGCTTGTGTCCGCTCGCTATCTTCCTGAGTCAAAAACTCTGAGAGTAGTCTGCAAAGAATCTATGTCGCCTCAAAATGGCGATAACGGACCAAGATGTCCTTAAACTAAACGGCGCCTCAAACATGGCGACAACGGACCGAGATGTCCTTAAACTAAATGGCGCCTCAAACATGGCGACAACGGACCGAGATGTCCTTAAACTAAAAGGGTGCCTCAAACACGGCAACAACGGACCGAGATGTCCTTAAATTAAAAATTCGCCTCAAACATGGCGAAAGTGGACCGAAAAGTCTATAAACTAAAAACTGCGCCTCAAACATAGCGACAACGGACCGGGATGTCCTTAAACTAAAAATTCACCTCAAATATGGTGACAGTGGACCGAAAAATCCTTAAACTAAAAATCTGCCTCAAATATGGCGATAACGGACCGAGATGTCCCTAAACTAGCACATCGCCTCTAAAATGGTGACATGCTCTCTTAAGATCTATATTGCAATCGAAGCCCCAACGGCAAAGACTGCAACCCAAGTCCTACTAACTACACAGCTACTCCAGCGTTGAAGTCACCCTCAATTCCCACCGACAAACAGATGGGTTAAAAAAATGGCATGTCCACAAGCAAAATGGGCACGGATGAAAACCCAAAAGGGCGCCGTGAGTAAAAACAGCAGGATTACCGGCAAGTTTGTGAAAACCCGGAAGGGCGCAATCTCGTAAACAAGGGTATGTCCACAAGCAAAAAGGGAATGGATGAAAACCCGAAAGGGCGCCGTGAATAAAAACAGAAGGACCGACGGCGAGTTTGTGAAAACCCGATAAGGGCGCAAACTCATAAAATAAAAAATTCATGTGCACTTGCAAATTCATCACAACCTTGTGAGGAGAAAATACCTGCGTGAGATCCTTATGACTCATAAAGGATCAACACACTTAGGAATCCCCACGATTCCTATGGAGAAATTACACTTACGAGATTCTCACGACTCGTAAGGAAAATTCCCCTTATGAGACCCTCACGGCTCATAAGATTCAAAAGCCTTAAGCTACAGGGATCTGAACCTGTTAATAAGCCGTCGTATTCCTTAAGTTTCCCTACAGGCAGTCCAAAATTGGCCCTTGTATACAATCCACGAGCACAAATAAATAATTTCCATGCCAAGTTCCACCAATGACGAGAAATGTCCTCATATGGTGAACGACACTTGTAAGTCCTCTCGACTTATAAGAAGAAAATACTCAAATAAGATCCTTACGACTTATAAAAGAACACACACTTAGGAATCCCCACGATCCCTAAGGAGAAAATACACCTACGAGATCCTCACGACTCATAGGGAGAAATAACTTTATGAGACCCTTACGGCTCATAAAGTCAAAAAGTCTTAGTCGACATAATCTTAACCCTGTTTACTAAGTCATCTTTGTTCAAATCGACAAAGGCGAATGATGATTCGCTCCTGGCAATATTCTAGTTGTAGCGATCCCGATACCTAAATAGGTGTCAAATCCCAAGTCCTCTCAAGGAAAATGATGATTCGCTCCTGGGAACATTCCAGTGGTAGCGATGATGATGTCTAAACAGGTGTCAAACTCCAAGTCCTTTCATGGCAAATGATGATTCGCTTCTAGCAATATTCCAGTCGTAGCGATGTTGATTCCAAGGTTGATATCAGATTCCAAACTCGCAATAAAAACAATAGCGAGTAGCCAAAAAATATGCATATAAAAACAGCCGAAATGTTTAGGCAACTCGCAATAAAAATCAGCGAGTACAAATATAAAAAAATAGCCAAAATGATTGGGCACTGCGGATAAAAAGTCAAAATGATTGGGCAATCACGACTTTCGCGATATGAAAAGCTGAAAAGATAGAGCATCGCGGAAATTAAAAATAAAATAAAAGTAAAGTAAAATTTCTTTGTCCTGCAGGTTAGTCTACACCGACCCCTGTATGCAATCCATGGGCACAAATAAAAAGGGAACCATGTTTTCCCGCTAGGCTCCGTTAAAGGGAGAGCCAGATCTCGATGGCAACATCTACAGCCTAGACATCAGCTTGACGTTCCTTCTCATTGCAGAAGAGACGTCAACAAAGACCCTAGGGTCGAACAAAAAAGGAGCCATGGCAAATTCTTAGCTCCAAGTCTTGACAGTTCATATACAACCTAGAGACTACCCCGACGTTCCTTCTCATTCCAGCAGGATGCTGACACAACATCAACAAAGGCCTAAAGGTCAAAACAAAGTGGAGCCATGGCAAATTCCTAGCTTCAAGTCTTGACGGTTCATATACAAACTAGAGACAATCCCGGCGTTCCTTCTCATTCCATCATGGTGCAGACACAACGTCAACAAATACTTAAGGGTCAAATCAAAAGTGGAGTCACGGCAAAATCCTGGCTCCAAGTCTTGACGGTCCATACACAACCTAAAGACTACCCCAACGTTCCTTCTCATTCTGACAGGATGCAGACACAACGTCAACAAAGACCCAAGGGTCAAATCAAAAATGGAGCTGTAGCAAAATCCTAGCTCCAAGTCTTGACAGTTCAAATACAACTCAGAGACTACCCCGGCGTACCTTTTCATTCCATTAGAGTACAGATGTGACGTCAACAAAGATCCAACGAGCCAAATGAAATTGGAGCAAAGGCATACTCCTAAGCTCTAGACTTCAACTGCAATACATACAGCATAGAGGTCCTACAGATGTCTACCCAACTTCAGCAAAGAAACGGTATGGCATCGTCAAAACAAAAATCGAATCTTGACGGCAACTCATATAAAGCCTCAAAGACTATCGGATATCATTCCACACGAGCGCGAAGTGGTTATGACTTATCGGGGCTCCAAATTGAGCCTAACATCAAGTAAAAAGCGATATGGAAAATTCCTAACAATTGTTCTTCCGACGGTCATATAGCCTAAGGAGATTACTTGAAGACGTCTTGTCCAGCCTCCGAAGGAATCGGAGACACGACAGTCATGGGGATACTCGAACAACGGCTTAAAGACCACCTATCGAGGAATACATCAACCAACGCGACGATACCACGAACCAAAGCCCTAGTACCACAAAACCTAACAGACCACTATTGCAAAGAATGGAGCTTATCTATAAACAATGTTAGGCCAAGTTTGCCTATAAACACAAGGGAGGTAAACTAAATAAACTCCGAATGAGTACATAAACTAGAGACTCAGAAATGAGTGAATAAACTACAAACTCCGAAATGAGTACATAAACTAGATACTCCAAAATGAGTGAATAAACTACAGACTTCGAAATGAGTACATAAACTAGAGACTCCGAAATGAGTGAACAAACTACGAACTCCAAAATGAGTACATAAAATACTTCATGCCAAGTCAAGATATCAAGAAACAGAAAGGCGCAACCCAGGAGCCTCAGGGTTCAGAACTACATTTCTTAAGGGTCGAGATCTGAGAAGGCGCTTGAATCCGCTCGCTATATTCTCATATCAAAATTCTAATAAAAGTCATGTGTGCATATACACTGGGGATAAAACGTTCAGTGGTCGAAATTATTTTTATTTTTGGGATCAGAGATACAAGAATTAACAAAACAATATACAAGATTCTCTAATTCCCTCTCAGCCTTCTCCACCATATCGAAACGGCGATCTTCGCGAGGAGTCGCTCCCTAGTGCCATGCTCATCAGCGAAGGCAGACATGATGGCCTGCTGAGCCCGTATCTGGCTTAGCAGCCGAACTGAACAATCCCTTAGAGGCTAGGCAATCAAATAAGCCTCATGAAAGCACTCGATCTTGTCCTCCGCCATGTTGAGCATCACCAGAGTCATCTACGCTGGATGAGGAAGGATGTTAGCAAGTACAGACGAGACAATCATCCGAAGCCAAATGGAGTCGACATGAAGAGAAGAGCCCCTACGAGCCACGAGCTCGCACATCACTATGTCACATTGATCATCAGTGAGAACGGGATCTGCTAAACGCACGGCAAAATAAGGGACGATCCCCTCGATAGGTACCTCCCACGGTTGCCGACGAGCATGCGAAAGATTGCAAGTCATAACTCTCGGTTTGTTAAAAAGTGGTCCTTGTGAAAGAAGGGGGAAGCAGAGCTTCAGATTGTAAAGAGGAGCATTCGAGTCTAGGTACAGATAGTGTAGTGCATGGTGGAGAAATTCCTAAGGCCCGACAAAAAAAAGGCATGAGGAAAGAAAGAGTTGACTCATAGGAATCAGAGCAAGGAGGTGAAACAACTCCATCAGCAGCGCCTCACGTGCACGATTCGTGAATGCCCGCATTGATTCTTTCAGGGACTAGAGCAATGCCTCACGTGCATAACATGTGAGCACCGGCGCTAGTTCAGGATTAAAATCCTCAGTAGCACCTCACGCGTATAACACATGGGTGACAGCAACGGTTTTTTATATATGTATAACAACACTTCATGTGAGACACATATGATCATTGGCATGAAGAGAAAAGGGAATTTTGTCATTTATACTCCGAAGAAATTTATACATTGGTGATTAAAAAAACCATCAAAATGTTTACAACGGCAAAACACTAAATTCCGGACATGGATTCAGAAACTTGGAAGCGAGTCTGAGTAGAGTGCTTCCGGCTTCTTTGGCCATTTTCTTATGCATTTTGTAACACCCTAGTTCATTTATACCAGTTCTTTTGGGTATTTCTTTATTTAAGGCTATTTCTTGATTTATTGTGTTTTGGGTGTGAATAGTGTAATTGATATCTGTGTTTTGCATCCGACCCGACCCGCATGCTGGAAACCCGTCTTGATTCATGTTTATGATTTATCCTGGCTAGTTTTGAGAATCCGTGCACTTTCATGTTATATCACTGCATTATATCTGGCATCTGCATTTTTTAATATAACTTATAAAGTCAAATAAAATATTTTAAAAATATCTAGCATGGCCTGTATCTTACCTCTGACCCTGTGCTAGCATCCGTACATCATGTTCTCGTCCCGTTCAGTGAAACAGACCCATTTGGATAGATACGTGCACGCTACGTGTATCCGTTCTTGGGGGTATGCATTTTTCGTTACCCGGATATCCTATTTTGGTTTTGGTTGCCACGTATATTATCCGTATTTTTAAACCATAATTTTAGACCCGACCCGGGCGTGTTTTGGACTATTTTTATATTAACCTGAAATCTCAAAATATACAATATAAAATCCTTATATATTTATAACTGATTAATATATATGTTTAACAGATAAAATTATATTAATATATATTTTAAACATAAGATTGTAACTGCTCTCTCTCTCTCTCTTCTGATTTATATATATATCCTTTTATACTTTTTTTATCCCTATTAACCCACTGTTCCCCACGTTCTCTCTCTCTCTCATCTTCTCAAAATTTCCCGACGCTTTCGAGCTCGAACTGACCGCACCCATCGCCTCGCTCTCGCCTTTTCGCCGTCGCCGCCTTCTCACGCTCGTCTCCACGCCCTCTCCGACACCATCTCCTCTTCTCTCCCCTGCACAACCCACTCCCGACGACAAACCCAAGAACTCGCCGCGACGAATTCAAGAACCCCATCATCTCATCGTCGCCTTGCCGTCGACCTCGCCCTCCCGTCGCCGTCACGACCACCATCCCTTTCTCCTCTCTCTTCTTTCCCGACTCCGAAACCATCAGCCTCGACCAACCCACTGCAACCATCACCGCACGACCCAACGTCAGAACCCTGCATACCTCGCCGCCAACGATCCCTCGTCGTCACCATTCACCGCCGCCGACCTTCTCAACCCTTTCTGACCTCAGCTCCACTACCACCTCTCCCCTGCAAACTCCCCATCGCAACAACCCATCACTAGAGCTTTAACCCTACAACTCGCACCTGCCCCTTCGACGGAGCTCCGACCTCATTGTCGTCTCCACATCGCCCTCGTCATCCCTTCTCTCCAACCCAACACCACCCTAACCCTGAGCTCATTTTCTCTTCCATGCACAGAACCTGACCCCGACAACAAGAAACCCCACTGCCTTCGCCGTGAAACCTCGCCGGAAAACCCACGATTCGTCGACGTCACCCCATCGCTGCCTTCTCTGATCCATGAACCCAAACCCAGAGCCAAACCCCAGATCTTGGTCTTCTTCTTCTTCTTTTCCTCGCTTTTCTTTTCTTGGTCCTGATTTTTCCGGTGATCGCCGCAACCGTGCCATCACCGACGATCCGAGCAACCCAGTGGACGTCACCAGCCAGCGCGGTCGTGTTCTTGCTTTGCCTGGTCCTGTTCTGTACGCCCCAGTGCTAGTAGGTGAATGCGCCTTCTGTGTGTGTGCATTGCGAAGTTTACCCGACGTCGAACGCAGCGTACGCACCCTGTCGTGAGATCCGTTCATGCAAGTTTACCTTGCTACATGCTATAATACTTATTTTTCATCCATATGAATAAAAACATCACATGTTTACTGTATTGTACATCCATGTTACTGTTTTACTGTTTTCGGATAGCCGTACGTATCCATATCATTAATTACATATCTGGTTGCATGCAAATTAGCTTGATACATGCTATATTATTATACTTGCATCTATATTAATAAAAAATATGGCATGTTTATTGTATTGTGCATCCATTTTACAGTTTTACCGTTTTCCGATATCCGTTCGCATCCGTATCATTTATTGCATATCTAGCTTCATGCCATCTCATATTTTATCATGTTACCGTTATATTAGTACCCCATGCTTGATAATGTGCTTCATGCGTAGTCATGGAATTGTAGATGTAATCCCTGATAGACATTTGTGCATCCGTGGTTTTACCGTGCATTCGTACTTGCTACGGTTTTATTTCGACCATCTATATGATACATATGCACTACCTGTCATGACCTGATACACCACTACTTGACCTGTTACCTGATACTGCTTCTAATGCCGACAATCCTGACATGTTGTTCTGACGGACGTATCCTGTTGTCTGCATAGATAAACCTGTATCTGCTTGATCCTGTGTTGGCATTAGCTCCAGATTATCAATACCTGACTTGAACGCATAATCTTGGGGGTAAGGGGAAATCAATGATGAAAGATGACTTGTAACTCAACAGTTCGACGCTTATACTGATCAGTTTTATGGGCTAGGCCAGCCCCGGGATGATGCTGCCGACATCATTCGTCTGTACATGTTACCTGTTTACTGCCTGACGGCACGTCTCGGATTCAGCCCGAGAGTCTTGACCGTGGTCTCGGGCATCCACGGGATACTATTGAGTTACATCGACGATTCATTAAATTGATTTCAAAGACTTGAGAGTGATTAATCCAGTAGCATAGAATACTCACCGCATGCACATACACTTCACTGTTCCATATTCATGTTACTGTTATACACTTATTACTGTTCATACTCATGCCTGCATATCTTGTTACCTCCTGATTATATTTTATCGTTTGATATTATGACGCACTGACGTCTGGGTTTTGCATGGCCCAGATACTTTATTTCTTTCGCAGGCCGACCAGTAGTACTTCAGTCGATAGGCCGAACAGTGAGGAGCAATTTGGTATTTAGTTTAGTTTTCTTTCAGCATTTTCATTTCCTGACGTGAGCCCATATTTGGGACGTATTTTCCAGATGTTATTGCTTATTGGATTTATTGCTTCCGCATATATTATTTCTTGACTCGTTTATTCTGGCATATAGACATGTATTATATAGTTTATTTTATGTTACTGTTCTTGATATCTTATAGACAGCCGTAATGTGACTATGAGGGGATGTTTCCTAGCCACAGGTGGTATGGTTGGCTCTGTTACGCGCCGATCTTAACGCATTCTGGGAAACGGGGCGTGATAGGGTTTGTTTGGTATCAGAGTCATAGGATTTAGGTTAATCGGGTTTGATTCTTTTGTAGTTGGGTATTGAACCCAATACACGAATCAGAAAACCCATGATTGGGAACATGTCCTGCCATATTGTTATCATGATTCTTGAATCATATATTTCTCTTGACCCTTGTCTTGACGATATGAAAACAAATTTGCATATCGACTTGAAACCTTCTGGTTCCCTATTGTTTCCTTCGATTCTTATACTAGAATTTGGGCGACTTGAATGGAGTTATGTAATTGTACCTATGAACTGCAGTATGATTACAATGTGGTACTCTATTTAAGTAACTTGGAGTCCTGGTCTTGATTCATTTCCTTGTTTTATGATCGTTATATTACCTTGCTTCTCTCGGTTTTATTGCTTACCGGTTCATGTTTTATCGCAAGCTTGAATCCTGTTTATCGTGCATATCTTCTTCAGTATCTTGGTTTCATATGAAGTTGTTTCTGGTATCCTACTTGTTCATGATTTTCCCGTATTAGCACTATTCGATTCAGGTGCATCCCATTGCTATATGTCGTCTAAATTTATTGCTGCACGCTCGATTTCTTGCACGGACCTGTCTAGTTGTTGGGACATACATACTGGGAACGGAAAAATCGTATCTTGTAGTGAGTGCAAGGATTGTTCAGTTGTTTTCTGCAGATGAGAGTTATTTGCAAATTTCTTGGTGATCGATACCGACTGTTACGATGTCGTCTTGGGAATGGATTTTCTCGGCACTTTCCACGCTCACATTGATTGTAAGGCAAAAAAAGTGATTTTCCAGATTCCCGGACATCCGGAGTTTTTTTTTTGCTGGAGATAGCAGTTCTGTCGGGCCAGTTGAGTTTAGGGTTAGGCCGACAAACAGTGTTCTTTCGTCGATGAAAATTGATAAAGAGGAAGCGCCAACTGTAATTCGAGAGTCCATGGATGTGTTCGAGGACATCTCGGGTTTACCGCCAAAACAAGATGTGGAGTTCACGATCGATCTTGTTTCTGGTGCAGCGTCAATCTCAAAGGCGTAGCACCAGTGGAGTTGGAAGAAGTAAAGAAGCAGGTTACAAAATTTCTTGAGAAGGGTTGGATTCGAAGTAGTAATTCATCTTGGGAAGCTCCAGTTCTTCTAGTTAAGAAGAAAGATGGCACGCGGAGAATGTACATCGATTATCGAGAATTGAAATTTGGTATATTGATCGTTTAATTAAATGAATCCTTCATAAATTCCAAGATCTTTTATTAATTGAAAGAATAGTTTCTGAGCTCTGCCTTTCATTTTCATGCTTGCTGAAAAGTTGGTATATTGATCGTTTTAGACTATGCTTCTAATTTTTTTTTTTTTTTGAGATCTCGCATATAAAGAAAAAAATTTACTTATCAAATTTTTTTACAAACTCATATCAATATCAAGATTTTTTATTTATTCTCCAAAGCTTTAATTTCAGATCATTAAAATTTTATTCATGCAAATTGTTTTCATCGGTTTTCATTATTACTTCTAATATTAATATATGAAAAAACAAGGGAATTCCTCAAAATTGTATTGGAAAGTTATGTAAATTAAAATATTATGTTTTCAAACGAAACATTAAATTTAAATAAAAAATCCACTGTCCTGGAGCATCCAAATTGTATGTTTTCGTATGACCCCATGGTATTTGAATGCTTCTTCTAACGATAAGAAAAATTAATTATGATTGGAATTTGATTGCCAAAGTGTTTTTGGTTAGTTCCAATACCTAACTGTGTTCATGTCTAATAATTCTAGTATTTTGCAAGCAAGATGCACGGTATATAAATTGCAGATAGAGATTTCTGGAGTTAGTTATTGGACTAGAAGCGTGTGGGTTAGTTGCAGTTATAAATTGAGATTTGATTTTTTAATATATTTTAAATGAATTTCTCTTGCAAATTAGATAACCAAACTTCCAAATCAATTTCAAAATTGGAGAACTCTCGCCTTTTGCCCCGTAATCTCATATGATATATGTATATAGAAAGAGAGGGGGGAAGATGCCCTAGGAGGCTTTTTTCGTTAGGTGACGGCAAAAAATATACTCTCCATCATTTTATTCGACGATCGGCACCATCCATCTTGAACTTCATCGTCTAATACGTCGATACACCAAATTTCATGTGATTTTAACACTTTTTCACCGTTGATTTAGTAGCTGTAAAATTAACGGTTTACAGATAATAGAACTTTTTATATTGCTAAATCAACGGTGAAAAAATATTAGAATCATATGAAATTTGTTATATCGACATATTAGACAATGAAGATCAAGTTCAAAGGTGTCGATTATCAAATGAAATAGTGGAAGGTGTACTTTTTGTTGCCACCTAACAAAAAAAACGTCTTAGGGTCTTTTTCCTCCATTATTCTCATATATATATATATATATATATATATATATATATAGAGAGAGAGAGAGAGAGAGGTTTATGTCATTAATACATTTCCTTATGTTTTTGGGTTTATGTCATTAATACATTTCCTTATATTTTTGGGCATGTTAAAATAATATATATATATATATATATATATATATATATATATATGGGGAGAGAGAGAGTAATGGACGAAATGTGTCATGAAATTTTTTTTCCTCCTATGACGCCGAAAAAATACATCCTCCATGATTTTTTCAAAAATCGGCACCCATCATTATTATCTTAATCATATAAGAAGTGGATATACTAAATTTCATTTGATTCCATCACTTTTTCACCGTTGATTTAGTGGATGCAAAATTAACGGTTTACCGCCAATAAAAAATTTTACATTGCTAAATCCATGGTGAAAAAGTGGTGGAATCACATAAAATTTGGTGTATCCATATGTTACTTGATAAAGATGATGATGATGGGTGTCGATCATCGAAAAAAATCATGAAGGAAATAAAGATTTTACCCCACCTAACAAAAAAGTCTCCTACGTCCTTTTTTCTTCATTGTTCTCGTGTGTGTGTATTAATGGAAAAAAAAAAACACACACACACATATGTGTGTATTATTATTATTATTATTATTATTATAACACACATGTGTGCGGTTTAGCCATTAATGCCTTTTTTAAATTCTTGTTCATGTTAAATAATAATAATAATAATAATAATAATAATAATAAAAATATAGTAATGGTAATATATATATATATATATATATATAAAAATAAAAAGTTAGATTCTTATACCATGGCTTTCTTAATGTGTTTAGGTTTTTGTCATTAATAGTAATAGTAATAGTAATAGTAATGTTTTAACAATAATAATAATATATATATAATACCTGCTTTAAATATAGATTTGGGTTTTTCCCACAAATTTATATCTACATGTATATAGTATATCAATCTATATAGATTTGGAGGTTTTCCATTTCCAATAATAATTGATTTTATAATTTGTTAATTAATTTATATAGATTTGTGTTTTTTTCTTTCAAAAATCTATATTTACACACACATATATAAATAATAATAAATTTGTTAATATATAGATTTGAGTTTTTGCCATAAATCTATACCTGCATATTTATAGAAAAAAATATTTATTATATATAGATTTGGGTTGTTGCTATAAATTTATATATATATATATATATATATATATATATATATATATATAAGGCTAAATTTCACTAAACATCCCTAAGTTTTATGGGTGTATCATATAACCCCCTAAGTTTCAAAATAGCTTTTTAGATTTTTATTTTATATCACACAATCTCACTATATTTCAAAATGCAACAATAAACCACTCAAAGTTTATTTAAATTTCAAAATTAGACATTTCATATAAAATAAAAAGACTACTTTACCCTTATGTTATGCTAAGAAAATATAAAATAATCGATAAAGATAAATTGTATTGAAATTAATTTTTTAACGTGATTTTCTTCCCTTCATCAATAATCTAACTCTTTCATTTCTCCTTAATCCCTTTCAATTGAAAAATAACCTTAATCCCTGTCAATTGAAAAATAATAATATTGAATGTAATATGACATTTTATAACTTGAGAAAGTAAAGTAATTGAAATTAAAAAATGAGTGGATGATAGAAAAAGAAAAGCAAATAATCAAATGAAGGAGGAAAATAGTTTCCAAATTGTTTTTTAGATAAATACTTTGGGTTATTAGGTCATTTCACTAGATTTATTTTGAGTTTGAGATGTTTCATAAGTGGTGAAAATATAATAGGGGTAATGATGGAGGTCTCAATCTCCTGGGATATT
This sequence comes from Agapanthus africanus, assembly GCA_030015575.1. Taxonomy (NCBI): domain Eukaryota; kingdom Viridiplantae; phylum Streptophyta; class Magnoliopsida; order Asparagales; family Amaryllidaceae; genus Agapanthus; species Agapanthus africanus. Next base: position 812,852,512 of record JASDDO010000019.1, on the reverse strand, counting down.
GTCCACTGTCGATCTTGCAGCCAGCAGGGTTGAACAGCTAAAATTTGTTGTGGAAGATTGAGCGTGTGGATCTCAATAGGTTGTTGACGCCGAGCTACCTGCAAAGTAAGTCCCGGGGTGGGAAACCATCATAGGACCCTCCGATGATCAAATAAGTACCAAGAAATATTGAGACAGAATAGCGGCGTATTGGATTGAGTTCCCGTTACTTGAGTCGTCTGGAAGAGGGGGTTTTTATAGCGGTCGCACGGAGCGAACCGGCACAAGATTCTCACCGCCCGTTATGCCCCCGCCTTACGTTCACGTTGATGGCGGGGTACGTCCATTAATGGCGGGATATGCCCATTAATGGAGAGATACGCCAGCGTGGGATGCAGGACATGGAGCGGCGGAGATCTCGTTTTGGCGAGATATACGGAGCTGTTACAGGGGAGCTTAGGTTTCATGCTCTCGGTCGAAAAGGGAAACCGAGGAAGCTCATCTGGGTGAATAGCTCGGAAGCGAGTGAGGGTGCCAGGGAAACTCAGCTCTGTCACAACTCGGAGACAAGCAAGGTGGCTGAGAAAGCTCGGGTGTAGGATAGCTCGAAGGCGAGCTGTTGGCTGGTTGCTAGGCAAATTGGGAAGGTGCTCCGGAGAGGTCTCCAAAAGGTTGGATGCAACCTCGGGGACAAGGTGCCGAGGAATACCCCAAATGCATTGTACTTCACTTCTGCAGACCCCAAGAATCTAGCAGGCTTAAGCGATTAACATATCATTCGCTATGTATCATGATATGGGGAATTCCCACTTACGAGTATCATCATTAGCTCCCCACTCTAGTTCCGACCTATTTATAGGTCGGGTCGAGAGTGGTCTGCTCGGTTTTCTCCGTTCAGCTTGGTGCTAAGGAATCTTCGCGGTGGATTGTCTGGGAATGATGTGGCGTTTGGCGACCGTGTCTCTTCGATCTTTGGATCCACGCGGAGATATACGGTACACCTAAATTTCCACGTGTATCCTTGATGACGTCAGCGAATCAGCGAAATGATTGCGCCATAAAGAAGACGTCACTTCGCTCGCTCATGCAGTTGATGCTCGTGCCACGGGGCCACTATGGGGTGGCGGACTGTGAGACGTCGCCAGTCGGATCCGTGTGAGGGGGAAACCCAATGGTCGGTATAACAACTCTGAAATCCCAGTACAAGATTACTTATTTATTGTATGGAAAGGGTATTTCAGCCTGTTGTAAAGTTATAAATTAGATTTGTTTAATAAAAGTAAGAAGAAACTTGTAGCTTATTGATAAAGCCTCTACACTGCTGCGACATAGCCTATGCGTTTAAATCCCATCAGATCCAATATTTTTTTAGGATTTTTCTTTTTAATTTTTCGGAAGCCCAAGAGTTGCACATGTAATTCACGGAGAAACGTAAAGTTTTAGAAAAATCGAACAGGCGCAAAAAGAAGTAAACAACAACCTTAACATGTGGCTCGAATCTCGAAGCGATTAGGCTAAATCCAACCGCCCGTTTTCTTCATTTAGCCGGCACCGCTGGTCCACATAGCTCCACACGACTCCGTGCTTTGCACACATACACCCTTTCGACTCCCCTTAACTCTCCTGCACTGCTTTATTTTCGTGCAATCAAACAGAGACTTTTCAATTCACCATTTAACACCATTTTAATTCATTTAATCCAAATTTTTAATTCCCAAACCCTAATTCTTCACTATAAATACCATCACATTCCCTAGCTCTCCCTCATTCTGAAATTTCTATCAAAAATTCTCTCAAACTCTCTAAGTACCAAGTGGAGTTAAGCACCCAAGTGGAGTAGCAAGCCAAACTCGATGACCAACGACTTTCCGACGACACCACGACACCCGAAGACTTCTTCTCTCTCTTGTTCACTATCTAAAACCGTAAGTCCCTCTTCTCTCCATTTCTTTCATCTCAATTCGTCTTCTAAGAAAGTATCGACAAAACTGGAGTTAACACGTAACAACCTTCTCATTTAAATATTTTATCATGCTTTATAGGTTTATATGTCACATAATCACCCTAATATATTTTTAAAACAAAACTCATATCTATTGTCTTTTGACGTAACCAAAATTTCATGTTCAATATTCAAATAACGAACTTTTCATTAAAATACCATGAACTTTATTATAACTTTTCTCGAGAACTAGATTATTTACCTTTAGGGAAACTTCATGGGGTAATGACCTACCACACATGCACACCATGGTTTCATAGCACGGTATTCTAAATCTATGGTTCATTTAAAGAATATCTTTTTCATTAAAATACCACACTTTTTCAAAACGGGTTTCTTTTAATCGGTATTTTTGTAATCTTTTGCAATTACGCATTTACAACCCTTATTAGGGGACCCGCTAATAGATGATGCAGATTATCGCACATCCTTCGAATAGTAGAGCGAGATGCAGAACTCCTCACGGAGTATTCGGTCTCGAAAAGAAATAAAAATACGGTTTTTAAGAAATACGACTTTTCTAAATAAAAAATAATTTTTTTTTTGAAAATTATATAAAACTATGAATTCGTATTTTCAATAAAAACATATTATGAAACTATATTTTTTTAAAAACTACCAACAAATTTCCAAAAGAGCTAGTTTTTCATAAAAATACCATAAACTTTTAAAAGTTTGGTTTTATCACTAAAATATTATAACAATTAAAATACATGTTCATGAAAACTCTAAATATTATAAATCACCCTCAAGATTTATTTTTAAAATGTATTAAAGCATTTTTCATAAAACCCCCTCGAGATATGCAAACAATATTTTAAAGACTATATAATTAATATAGATTTAAGCGGTATCATTTCTCTTGAGCCTCAGAAAACCGGAGAAAATGAGTGCTTGTCTATTCAGGTTAGACAACTTAACAGAGTTATCAAATGGCAATTGTCTTGGAAAAAGACAAATCATGCCGTTTATGTGCATCAGTTGCCGATTTCTCCCGAATATAAGATTTTTAACAATTTAAAACAACTCATATGAAAAAGACCCGAACTCGAATCCAAACTCGAATCTAAATTCGAACTCGAACACAAATTCGAACTCTAACCCAACTCGGATCTAAACCTGAATATGAACTCGAATCTAATCTACTCGAACCAAGATTGCAATTGTCATGACTTGCATATCATTCAACTACATTCTACACCTTTTGCAATCTATGATTTCGATCAAGACATGTTAATCAATCAATCAAATCGATTAAGTATATTAACCAGTTATAATATATTATACTCGGGGTGCTTGGGATAGTTTCTTGTGTGAATCCAACGGAGCTTTAGAAGTCCCATATTAATCTCTTTTTATTTTTACTCGAATATCAGTCGGGTTGACTCATCTACAGCCAAGAGCCCCAATAATAACACATGAAATGGGCCCGTGTTTTCTTGCTCCTGGGGCCTCACTCTTGAGCTCGTGAATATTTCTACGGCTGTGTTGATATTTACACTTGGAACTTAACGTTAACATGGTGACCATATAGAGACCTATAAAACATAATTACGCATGATCAAATACTCTTACTCGTCATATATATATATATATATATATATATATATATATATATATATATATATATTCTACAATTGTCATTTTCTATATTCTTACTTATCCTTGGGAATTACCGAGCGCTAGTTTGTTGACGGGCATTCCACCCATTTTTTCTTCTCTTAGAATGTTTGTCAGATACGGTTGAGACGGAGGAAGTGGAGGCCACAGAGGTGGACTACAATAGGATTGCTCCATAGGATTAGCCTAACATCACTTTTATTCAGCTCATGTATGCCACATGTTTAGGATTGTTCTTTTATTGTATTTATTTTCCAGTTGAAACTCTTTTACTTGTAAATATTTGAAGTTGAATGTAAATAAAGATGTTTGTTGAAAAAATTTACGGTCTTCATTCATTCTTGCATTGTGTATTATTGTTTCAATACGCTTAGTATAGTTATTTAGGGAATGACCTTCTCTGGATAAATATGTCGCGGGCTTGCTACGTCATCGTTTCTGTCTACTGGGAAGCGGAGCGTGACAAGTTTTATTGGTGGCCCATACAGATCAGTTCTGTATAAAGTCATAAACAATATACTACAAGAATTAATGAATTCAACAAACATTTACATTCTTTGCATTTCAAATTCCTTGAATCTATCCTAACCTATCTTTTATATCAAGGTGATGGACTCTCCAAACAATACCAGCAAAATCGTCAACGACAATACTCTACCGCCTACACTACCATCACCACTTACTGTTGCCACTCCTATCAATAAGCAAACGGTACTTCTGGAGGCTATCAAGAGCCTATTATAGGGTCAGCACCAGCAGACTACTATCCTTATGAACCGCCCCAAAGCCGAGGCACCCAGAGTAAAGCAGTTTCGGGCATTGCACCCAAAGAACTTCTTGGGTATAGAGAGTTTTCTTGAAGCAGAACAATAGGCTCAAGCGATTGAGGATGATCTAGCAGCAGCTCAAGTTCCAGATATTGTATGGGTGAGAGTTGCTAAGTTGCAACTGACCGATAATGTCGGAGTTTGGTGGAAGGCTGAGGAGAGACGTCTCGCGCAACCGATAGAATGGAGAACATTCCGAGACCTCTTCGATGCAGAATGCTTCCCAGAGACTGCCCGCTTTGACATGGAGCAGAAATTCATCCATTTACAACAAGGCTCAATGTGAGTCAAATCAGTGGATGAATATGATGCTGAGTTTACCATGCTCAGCAGGTAAGATATAGTCTCAAATTCAATTTTCTGATCTTACTCACAACACTGCTAACACAAGGTCGTATCAGGTTTTCCGCACACTTTATTTGCACTGCTGAGATCCGGGCATGGCGATTTCAACAAGGATTAAACTTTGAAATCCAAGCTGCACTCACTACAGAGGATTTCCCAACCCATGAGCTTGCTTTGAAGGCTGCTCGACGCTATGAGGCAGTTGTGAAGAAGAAGGGCAGGACGCAAACTGCCAATGTGAAACGCCCTGTGCATCAGATCACAAGAGGGGCCTCTTCTAGAACAGTTTTTAACGAACCATCTCGGAGGCCTGTAGGTTCATTTGCCAACAGCAGGCCAAATATTTGCATCTACTGCAAAAGAACAGGGCATCTTGTGAAGAACTGTCACAGGGCGAACAACTTGTGCCTGATCTATGGGTATTCTACTCACGCCATTAGAGCATGCCCCCAGAACCGAGGACCCAACAACCCTCCAGCTAGACCAGTGATCCAAGCTCCTCCTACCCGGTTAGCTCTACCGGCTCGAACTCCCCGCACCCAGAACGCTCAACCCTAATGCCGAGTGTTTAACCAGGCACAGAGGAAAGTGCCGCGACGCCAAGCATTCACTATGTCGGTCGAAGAGGCCGAAGCAACGGGTCAGGTTATCACTGGTAAATATCTTCTATATTCTCTTTTAAGTCCTTTCAATTCATAGTCATTTTATATCTGTTATACCTAAACATATCCCATGCGACTTAGGTACAATCTTAGTAGCCTCCCTATCTGCACTCGCTCTCTTTGACACTAGGGCATCACATTGCTTTATGTTTCAACGGTTCGTCCGAACTCATGAGATCCCAGTTAAACCGCTTATATCTAGCTAGAACGACATTCTAAAAAAAATTTTGGGATACGACATGTATCCAGTGGTCGTCTGCATTTGAAAATTCTATGCGGACTTCAAGGTGCTGGATATACTGAAATTCGATGTAGTCTTGGGAATGGACTGGCTGGAACCTTTCTTCACTACCATCGACCGTCGTCAAAGGAGGGTAGTGTTTGAAATTCAAGATCATCCAGTGTTCTACTTCAAAAGCGGAGACCGGACCTTAGAACCTAGCATCTACAGAGCAAAACCAAAGAAGACGGAGGTTGCAGTGTTGCAAGCGGAAGGATCGATACCAGAGGTAGTTCAAGACTTCGAGGATGTATTCGTGGAAGATATATTAGGTATTCCTCCCGATCGAGCTCTTAAATTCCGCATCAATTTACAACCCAGCGCACAACCAGTAATAAAAGATCCGTACCGATTAAGTCCTGAGGGATTGAAGAAGATCTGTATTCAGTTGGACGAACTCCTGAAGAAAGGTTGGATTTGTCCCAGTACTTCAAGCTGGGGATCTCCAGTGCTACTGGTGAAGAAGAAGGAAGGTACCTACAAGATGTGCGTAGATTATCGAGCTCTCAACAAGGTGACAATTAAAAACAAGTATACGCTACCTCACATCGATGATCTTTTCGATCAGTTAAGTGGATCTTGTATCTTTTCCAAATCAGATCTTCGTTCAGAATATCATCAGGTGAAGGTCAAGGAGTCTGACATTCCGAAGACGGCATTTAGGACACATTACGGTCATTATGAATATCTCGTAATACCATTTGGAGTGACCAATGCACCTGCCATCTTTATGAACTTGATGAACCAAGTTTTCTGAGAGTACTTAGACAGGTTTGTTGTTATCTTGATCGACGATATCCTGGTGTATTCAAATAATCGGAAAGAGCACGCCGAGTACTTACGAATTGTCCTGGAGACATTACGACAACACCAGCTCTACGCCAAGTACAGAAAATGTGAATTTTGGCTAGATCAAGTCGGATTTCTCAGACATATTGTCTCAAGCGAAGGAATCTCGGTGGATCCAGCTAAGGTGTCAGCTGTCAGCGAGTGGCTGACACTAAAGACGGTGAAAGATATAAGCAATTTCTTAGGCTTAGTAGGATACAACCGATGATTCATTGAAGGATTCTCAAAGATCACAGTATCCTTGACCAAGCTCACACATAAGGACGAAGCATTCATGTGGTCAGAAGCATGTGAGATGAATTTTATAGAACTCAAGTCGAGGTTAACCTCTACTCCTATCCTTGTAATATCGGATCAATCTAGCGGATTTGATGTGCACTGTGTTGCGTCCGGTAAAGGATTAGGATGTATCCTACACCAGCATGGAAAAGTTGTAGCTTTTGCATCAAGACAGTTAAAAGTTCATGAACGCAACTATCCAACACATGATATGGAACTAGCAGCAGTGGTCTTCGCACTCAAGATTTGGCACCATTACCTTTTAGGAGAATGAGTGGATATATACACTGACCAAAAAAAATCTTAACTATGTATTTACTCAGAAGGAACTCAACATGTGGCAAAGAAGATGGCTAGAACTTATGACGGACTTCGACATCAATCTACAGTATCATCCTGAGAAAGTGAACATAGTTCCTGATGCACTTAGTCGCCAGCCATTAGCAATGAACATCACCGCTCAATGAAAGCTACAGCAAGAATTGCACAGATTGGAGATCGAAGTAGTTATGCCAGGTAACGCTTCATATTTGATGAACTTACAACTCCAGTCCACTCTTGTCAATCAGATCAAGACAACTCAAGCAAATGATACCAAGCTACAAAAGATCCGAGAACAAATAGAAAGTGGACTATGAATGACTTCATCATCAACGAAGATGGATCCTTGCCGTATGGGAGCCGTTTATGCGTACCATTCGGACCTGTTCGAGAAGAGTTGATGAAAGAAGCTCACAGCTGTCATGACCCAGAATTGGCACGTGACCAGTACTTGAATCACGTGAACTCTATATGACCCCACCGTAATCCAAGTAAGCCAAAAGCCCAGAAATCTAAACCTTTTTAGGAAAATAATGGTGGTGGAGTTTTGAAATAAAGGTATAACGTGATCAAGTTCTTCCTTTTAAAAGCATAAGTAATAATATATAGAAATACAAGTGGGTTGTATACTATCTTTGAAAACATTTTCGTCATTGAAATTTTGGCAGCACCTCCTTTGTAAATTTTGATCCAAAACCAATACACTACAGCAATAATATAGACATACCCAAGCGGGAGCTAGCTCTTCGCCAATTGGCGGAATCATAACCACGCAATATAAAAATATACGACGCGCAAGGCAAAGATCAATCACAGAAATAAAATAAAGAAGACCGAGACATCATCAAGCTCAAAATAAAGAACAATACACCCATCTCGCTCTAAGTCTCAAAGAATATACAAGTCTGGTGTCTAGGTCTATAATTAGTCTAAAATATTGCACATTTGAATGAATAGTTTCCCTACTATTGTTAAGTACTAAAAGGTGTTTATTGTAAATATAGAACATATGAGGATTTATTTGTAAAAACATTATTATCATATATTTCTACATTCTAATTAACATGATGAGGGAAAATATATGCATATAATATTTAAACAAAATCTTTGTAATTAAAATATGCATAGCATATCAAATATTTCTAATCAATATTCTTAAGATTTAATATCATATAAAATGGTTAAGATAATATCTCAAAAATACCAAATACTACTAACACTATGACATGAGATATTGTACAGATATTAGCTCAGGTCTGGAATCCAAAAGATCCGAGTTAAATTGGGATGTCAGAATTAAATCTGCCAAAATATTGAAAAAAATCAAGAGATATAGCAACGACAGAGACTCAGAGTATGATTTGCAGAATCTATACATCAAAATGATCTCCAAATATCAAGATAAAAGACCAGAAAAATCCCAAAAATTGATACCACCAAACCACTGCGGAACCGCGGCCAAACAAGGCTATATGCGGCGGTTCCGCGGCTCATTTGTAGCCACAGGATGTGAGATTTTAGGGATTTGATTGTAACAGTATATATTCACAGATAGCATCTAGGATTTCTAGTTTCTGGGACTATATATAGGACCGAGAGCCGCACATTAAAAATCATCACCGAAGAGATCCACGTACCCGAGTGATCATCATCTATTTATTTACCTCCAACAAAAGAGAGATCTAGAGCAAACTAGGGTTCTTATAATCTACTTTCTAAAGAAAATTGTAGATGCAATAATTGATTAATAAATGTAGTGTTTTTATTATTTTTTTTGCAATTAATTTCCGCACTTACTTTCTGCACTTATTTTCTGCATCTTATCATGTTTTCACTCTTCATCCTTTCTTCTAACTTAATCATGAGCGAGTAATTCCTAGCTTGCTAGGGTTCGTAGGATAGGGCAGAACAATGGATGATAAAATCTCTTAATCTCTTTTATACATTTTAAAGTCTATAAACTTTAGCAAAATAAATGTCAACATCCTTATCGGGCACGCTACCAATTTATTGTTAGTCATAACCATGATTTGAGATTGGTTTAACACTTGTTTTGTTAAAGGCTAGACATGAATAGAGATCAATGCAAGGAAAATGGTTAGTAGTAAGGAAACCCTAGTTTCTTCCAAAAACCCTAATCTACATTCATCACTATCGATCTAGTTTTAAACTATTAAAAAATAAAAGAGTCAATTTTAATTATTCATCCATTACTACTAAGTCATATGAACCCTACAAGCCTTTTTATTATAAATTTTATATACGTATTAAAATATAACGACAAACAATCACCCATCTTACATCAACTCGTCTAAAACAAGAAAAGAGTCCGTGTTCTTTGCGGACAACCCGTACTCATCACGGCTAGCTACTAGCGACACCGTCCTGATTGCGGTTATTTACAACACACTTTTTTCACGATCAATCAGTCTACCAAATATACATAGTCTGGTTGATGGAAATTTTAACTGGATACAACTGAAAATAATATATACAAAAGGTGGTCACGATCCAAGTGTATCATACCTACCAATGCAAATCACCCAGAAAGAAGCTGTGTGCTAACAAACCGCTACAGATTCGAGCGGCCGATCCTGTAAAAAAACTATGACACAACAGGGATGAGTTGCCAACTCGTGAGTAGAAAATATCAGCCGATAGAAATTGAATGTATAACGATCTCCTAGGTCATACTGTAACATAAAAATACTACTGTGTGGTATCTAGGGTGATCGTGTATACATATGTGTAATGATAACAAAGTCGTGTCGGTATCAATATATAGTACCAAGTCATATGTGTCATACATAAATGTATACGTGTATCATCCAACGTATGTCCATCAATGACACATCAAATCATCATGAAACCTGATTGTCCAGTATCGACACTCGAAAATTTCATAAAACCCATGTCCAGCATCGACAAGAAAATACTCATATCTCAGGTGTCGTCTCATCGGATCGGCCCTTATATCCATCTGTATCGATCGCTATGGTCGGTATCCTCCGGATATCCGCCGAGTCCAAACTATCACCAGTCTGTAATGCCCTCATGCCGGGCTCAACGTCTCTCTATACGATCTTCTTGCCACGGAGTACCATACCGTGTCCACCATGTACCCACAGACGGTGCCTTCTCTCTCCTCGAATCCGGTATACATTTAACTCATAACCAAGAAAACTCATGGTGGACGTCGAAATATCATATCAAGAGAAACCGCGTTTTTAAAACAATTATAAGGCTTTAAAAATATATTTGCGGTTCTCAAATCCAACAATCTCATGAAAACCAAATCTCCTAATCATATAACCATGATGGAACAGTAAATGCAACCATGGAACAGTACTGTAAGGTATAACCGGTGTTTTCATATAAGTATGTCGTGTAACTGGGTAAGGAAGCGCAATATCTAAACTAGCATGTGCGGTAATAAGTGCTGAACAACAACTATAATTCTACTGCTTAAGAAACAATACGGCGATACAACAGTTTCTAATGTGTAAGTGGCATGGAAATTACCGATGATGGGTGTGTGAGCTGGTGGGTTTGTGTACATGCAACATGCGCATCATCGATAATGATGCATATGTCCTAGCAGACGAAGTCATATAAAAATAAACACAAGAAAACGTAACACGAACAGTTTAAAATACGTAACTATATATGAACCATACAGTTAGAACTTAAATAATATGAATCGTTGTTTTTTTTGAAAATGGGGGCTATGGTGTTCTTGCGAAAAATATATCATTTGAAAATCCGCAGCGTCCTTTGAGATTGTCATTTAAAAGTGCATACGATTCGTTAGTTTTGAAAATGGGTATGGTTTCGAATATATATATCATAATATCTACTTAAATGATCTTAATCAATATTCCTCGAGTTGAATATATGTGTCGACGATTCATGCTCATCATATCACGTACGGTATAATCTATCGTACGGTATCATCAAATCAAAGTAAGGATATATCGTTATGTACATAATATCGCGTACGATATAATCCATCGTATAGTATCATCAAATCAAAATAAGGATCTATCATTCTGTACATAATATCACGTACGGTATAATCCATCGTACGGTATTATCAAATCAGAATAAGGATCTATCGTCCTATACATAATATCGCATACGGTATAATCCGTCATACGGTATCATCAAATCAGAGTAAGGATCTATCGTCTTGTACATAATATCACGTATGGTATAATCCATCGTACGGTATCATCAAATCAGAGTAAGGATCTATCGTCCTATACATAATATCGCGTACGGTATAATCCATTGTACGGTATCATCAAATCAGAGTATGGATCTATGGTCATGAACATCATATTATCTCATATTCTCATATATATATATATATATCATCTCATATCATATCTTAGCATATGTGTGTGTGTGTGTGTGTGTGTGTGTGTATATCGCCTCACATCCTCATATCAAACCTATCGACTCGTGTCATTTTATTCCATCACATTCGCATCTTATCATCTCATCTCATAATTATCTTTATGGTATATCCGTATGTATATAAGCGTATGTATCTATATACATACTACATCTCTGATCTTCTAATACTATGGTTGCGGGGGTGCTATACGTCATCCACCCGACTTCCCCCGTAGATATACATCTACTCACCTAATGTCCTCGCTCTAGAAAAAGTCGATGAACTCCTTGCTCTCTTCGAATCGTCCCAGAAGTCCACGCGAATGCACCTACAATCAAAGCATATCGTATCGAAATCAAAAACAAATCCGAACACCGATACGGCAAGCGAAACGCACATAGGCTAAAACCTATGGTCCATGCATGCGAGAACAACCAAACAACTCCCAACATTGACATACAAACGTCAAACGACTGAGTCAAAACTCAAATATCAAAAATCTAGTTTTCAAAAGTCGCAAAACGAAATCAGCAACTTGAAAAACACTCCCAGATTTTACCGTATGTGAAATCAGGACATTCTGCACATTAGATAGGCCTAATTATAAGATGTTTGAGCTATGGACCAAGAACCAAACCCTAATCCCAAGATCAGGGCGCAATTTGCGGCCACGGGGAAAAAATTTGTAGCCAAGAATAGGAGATAAGGGCTCGGGCTTCAGGGGTAGCTTCTAAATAGCCTCCACATCTCACTGTGTTTGCAACTAAATTTTCAGAGTCTCCATCACAATTTGGGAAAAACCCGATATCGGAAAATTCCAAGTTCATGTTTGGGACTTCAAAGCTCATTTTTGACAAGGCTACCATCACTACTAGGCCAAAGTGCACTCACTACACCTCCCCTAACCTCTACTACAAGTTTCATCCACTAACCCTCATCTTAGAATTTTCCAAGATCGTAAAACATAACTTGTTTAACCCTAAACTAAAACTTGAGCTTAAGAAACTTAAAACTTGAAGGAAGGTGAAGGTTTTACCTCATGGAAGCAACTCAAGAAAATTCTTAGATGACCTAAAGTGCTCAAAACTCTAACTTGCCTCCACCATGGGGTGTAAGATGAGGTTATGGACATTTTTTATGAAGGTGGTGTGAGATTTAAATGAAGTTTTAGGGGTGGTTTGTGGTGGTAATGAGGGTGGAGGATGAAGAAGATGAAGGAGAAGATGATGATGAAGAATGAAGGAAATAAGAAGGAGAAGGGTGAAGGGTAGCCATACATCTCTCTCTCTCTCACTCTTTCTCTTTGTCACTCCTCATTATTATGGTCACATCTTGTCTCCCTCTCTCATCAAATATTTTTCCCTTTTCTTTTTCTTTTTAAAACCAAATAACAAAAAATAAAAATGAAACTAAACATGCAACAAATGAAATGTGTCATGGTACATCAAACATAGTTAACAAAAATGGATTTGACTTAATACATAATTAGTAATATACTAATCAAGTTTAACGTAAACTTGTATATAAATAATTGTATAATGATTTATAAAATACCCAAATCCAATAAATTCCTCCATAATTAATAATTCATACTAATTTCCAAATATTTCCCAAAATATAGATATATAATTATACCATTCTACGAAAACTCAAATCCATACTCGTATAGTTTTCATGAAATTTATTATTTTATTATTTAAATTCCAAAAATATTATTTTATATTTTCTGAAATGCTACAACAGCTCTCCATATTTGGTACACCCGGTGGCACAAAAATGTACAAGAATCTATGGCAACATTACTAGTGGCATGAAAACAAGCACGAAATAACAAGGAGCATAGTCAAGTGTTTAGTATGTCAGTAAGTGAAAGCCAAATATCACAGAACTGCTGGTCTACTTCAGCCATTACCAATCCCAGAATGGAAATGACAGCACATTAGCATGGTTTATGACTGCTCTCTCGCAGCATGAAGGGTAACGACGCAATTTAGGTTATTATGGATCGACTCACCAAGTCGGCTCATTTTATTCCATTTCGAATTGGCCAGTCAACCGAGACGTTAGCAAGGAAGTATATGGAGGTGAGTATAAATCTAAAGTAAGTTTGATACCTTCAAGATATACCATATCTGATACCCATAAACTCATGAAGGAAATTGTGAGATTATATGGGGTACCTGTTTGCATCGTCTCCGATCGTGATATAAGATTCCGATCACAATTTTGGCAGAGTCTGCAAGCTAGCCTGGGAACGAGTCTGAATTTCAGTATGGCGTATCATCTACAAATGGACGGACAGTCCGAGCAAACAATTCAGATTCTGGAAGACATGCTGAGAACCTGTATGTTAGACTTCGGAGGTTCGTGGGACAATCACCTACACCTAGTGAAGTTTTCATACAATAACAGCTATCAAGAAAGCATTTGGATGGCACCTTTCACAGCACTCTGCAAACGGAAGTGTCTTTCCCTGCTGAGTTGAGACGACGTTGGAGATCATGAATTCTTTGGACCAGAGATGATCGTAGCAACTGTAGATGTGGTTCACACGATAAGGGAAATGATGCGTATAGCCTAAGACCGACAAAAACATTGGGCAGATGCAAAGCGTTGACATATGGAATTTCAACCCGAAGAACATATATTCTTGAAGATCTCTTCGAACAGAGGAGTGATACATTTTGGTAAGAGAGGTAAATTAAGTCCAAGAAACATAGGACCGTTCGACATACTCGAACAAGTTAGAGAAGTGGCGTATCGCTTGGGACTACCACCCTCATTGGAAGGAGTGCACAACGTATTCCACATATCCCAGCTAAGACGATATGTGAGTGACCCCAACCATATATATGATCACTTAGAGCTCATAGTACAGGCTGACCTAACCTGCGAGCAACAACCAGTTGAGATCCTAGACCGAAAGGTGAAGACCTTACGGAATAAAGAAGTGAACTTGGTTTGGGTAATGTGGAGAAAAGACTCATCAGGAGAATCGACACTAGAGCGAGAAAATGATATGTATGCACGGCACCCTCAACTATTCGAAGATTAGTTCTATATGTAAATTTCGAGGAAGAAATTTTTATAAGGAGGGTAGATATAACGACTCTGAAATTCCTGTACAAAATTACTTGTTTATTGTATAGAAGGGGTATTTCTGTTGTAAAGTTATAAGTTAGATTTGTTTAATAAAAACAAGAAGGAACTTGTAGCTCATTGGTAAAATCTCTACACTGCTGCGACATAGCCTGTGCATTCGAATCCCATCAGACCCAATTTTTCTTTTTAATTTTTCGGAAGCCTAAGTGATGCACGTTCAATTCATAGAGAAACGAAAAGTTTCAGAAAAATCAAACAGGCGCAAAGAGGAGTAAACACCCACCTTAACACATGGCACAAATTTCGAGGCGATTGGGCTAAATCCAACCTCTTGTTTCCTTCATTTGGCCGGCACCGACGGTCCGCATAGCTCTAAACGACTCCGTGCTTTGCACACACACCCTTTTGACTCCCCTCTACTCCCCTGCACTGTTTGATTTTCCTACAATCAAACAGAAACTCTTCAATTCACCATTTAACACCATTTTGATTCATTTAATCCAAATTTTTAATTTCCAAACCCTAATTCTTCACTATAAATACCACCTCATGCCCTAACTCTCCCCCATTCTAAAATTTCTATCAAAAATTCTCTCAAACTCTCTAAGTAACAAGTGGAGTTAAGCACCCAAGTGGAGTAGCAAGCCAAACTCGACGACTGAAACCTTTCCGACGACACCACGGCACACGAAGGCATCTTCTCTCTCTTGTTAATCATCTAAAACCGTAGTCCCTCTTCTCTCCATTTCTTTCATCTCAATTCGTATTCTAAGAAAATATCGACAAAAATGGAGTTATCACGTAACGACCTTCTCATTTAAATATTTTATCATGCTTGATAGGTCTACATGTCACATAATCATCCTAATATCTTTTTAAAACAAAACTCACATCTATTGTCTTTTGACGTAACCAAAATTTCATGTTCAATTCTCAAATAACGAACTTTTTATTAAAATACCATGAACTTTAGTATAACCTTTCTCAAGAACTAGATTATCTACCTTTAGGAAAACTTCACGGGGTAATGACCTACCCCACACGCACATTTCGGTTTCATAGCACGGTATTCTAGATCTATGGTTCATTTAAAGAATAACTTTTTCATTAAAATACCACACCTTTTCAAAACAGATTTCTTTTAATCGGTATTTTTGTAATACTTGGCAATTACGCCTGTACAACCCTCGTTAGGGGACCCGCTAATGAATGGTGCAGATTATCGCACATCTTTGGAACAGTAGAGCGAGATGCTAAACTCCTCACGGAGTATTCGGTCTCGAAAAGAAATAAAAATACGGTTTTCAGGAAATATGACTTTTCTAAATAAAAACTATTTATTTTTGAAAATTATATAAAACTATGAATTCATATTTTCAATAAAAACATATTATGAAACTATATTTTTTAAACTGAAACATTAGAATTTTTAATAAAATACCAACAAGTTTCCAAAAGAACTAGTTTTTCATAAAAATACCATAAACTTTTAAAAGTTAGGTTTTATTACTAAAATACAATAACAATTAAAATACATATTCATGAAAATCCTAAATATTATAAATCACCCTCGAAGTTTATTTTTAAACTATATTAAAGTATTTTTCATAAAACCCCCTCGAGATTTGCAAATAATATTTGAAGGACACTAGAATTAATATAGGTTTAAGCGGTATCATTTCTCTTGAGTCTCGAAGAGACGGAGAAAGTGAGTACTTGCCTATTCAGGTTAGAAAATTTAACAAAGTTATCAAATGGCAATTTTCTTGGAAAAAGACACAAATCCTGCCGTCCATATGCAGCAGTTGCCGATTTCTTCCGAACATATGAATTTTAACAGTTTAAAACAATTCATACGAAAAATACCTGAACTCGAATCTAAACTTGAACTCGAACTCGAACACAAATGCGAAAACCCAACTCGGATCTAAACCTGAACATGAACTTGAATCCAATCTACTCGAACCAACTTGACTCGAACCAAGATTGCAATTGTCATGACTTGTATATCACTCGACTACATTCTACACCTTTTGCAATCTATGTTTTGATCAAGACATGTTAATCAATCAATCGAATCGATTAAGTATAGTAACCAGTTATAATATATTATACTCGGGGTGCTTGGGATACTTTCTTGTTTGAATCCAACGGAGCTTCAGGAGTCTCGTATTAACCTCTTTTTATTTTTACTCGAATATCAGTCGGGTTGACTCATCTACAGTCTAGAGCCCCGATACTAACACATGAAATGGGCCCATGTTTCCTTGCTCCTGGGGCCCCACTCTTGAGCTCGTAAATACTTCTACGGCTGCGTTGACATTCATACTTAGAACTTAACGTTAACATAGTGACCATATAGAGGCCTATAGAACATAATTACCAAGATCATATATTCTTACTCGTTATATATATATATATATTCTACAATTGTCATTTTCTTTACCCTTACTTATCCTTGGGACTTACCGAGCGCTAGTTCGCCGACAGGCATTCCACCCATTTTTTCTTCTCTTGGATTGTTCGTCAGATACGGTCGAGTCGGAAGAAGTGGAAGCCATAGAAGAAGACTACAACAGGATTGCTCCACAGGATTAGCCTAGCTTCACTTTTATTCAGCTCATGTATGCCACATGTTTAGGCATTTTCTTTTATTGCATTTATTTTCCAGCTGAAACTCTTGTACTTGTAAATATTTGAAGATGAATGTAAATAAAGATGTTTACTGAAAAATTTTACAGTCTTCATTTATTCTTGCATTGTGTATTATTATTTCAATATGCTTAGTATATTTATTTAGGGAATTTCCTTCTCTAGATAAATATATCGTGGGCTTGCCACGTCATCGTTTCCGTCTACTGGGAAGCAGGGCGTGACAGTCGGTTGCCACGTAGCGTCGTCGGGGCCGTGGGGTGCAACACTTCGTTTTGGCGAGAGTGGATTTGGATCGTTGGATGGTTTTGCCGAGCATATAATAGGGCAGGCATTTCCTTAAGAAACACTTTTGCTTTAGTTGCCTTTTGTTGTCTGAAGATTGCCCGGCGCTCAATCACTTAGGTCGGATTTTCAGCTAAAATCCATCTTTAGCCGACCTTTTCTTGAATCAGGTTAAATATCTTCTTCTGAAGTTTCTGTTAACATAGTTAGGGTTGATTCGACAATGAGGCTTCAGCATCTGAAGCCAAATCCAGTGGGTCATCTTCTTTTTCCTCGACTTTTGATAGCCGAGAAAGTTCTTCTTCTTCTTCTTCTTCTTCTCCGTCGGGCTCGCCCCCAAAGGGTGGCGATGCCCTTGTTCTTCATCATCGGGTGGCAAAGAGGGCCCCCAAGGTGCACATCAAAAATACTCATGATGCGCCTTCGTTATTGAATCGATTGGATGAGATTTCCGATATCCGGGTTGGTTTCTACATCCCCTGACTATTAACTTCGTCTGGCAAGGGAGGGTGAACAGGCAAACCAGGTATAGGGCAATAATATTGCTCTGTGCCTGGAAGCATTCCGAGCGGGGATGCATCTGCCTTTCTCATCCGAGCTTTGTGTTGTACTCCATTTTGCTTCCGGCTTTCCCCGGGCCAGCTAGCGCCGAACTCATGGAGAATTCTCCTCGGGTTCCTGGTCCGGTTGAAGATTGATCGGATCCCCTTTGACTTGAGCCTCCTTCTTTCCTTCCTTTGCTATAAAAATCACCTTGGCACTCGCAAGGACAATCCGAGAGGGGTTTACATTTCTTTTCAAAAATATAATGGTGGGGCAGTCGGGTCAGGGATAGTGGTCATCCCTTCTTCCATTCACGAGTGAAAGGAGAAGTTTGTTTTCGTCGGTTCTCCGGAGGGAAAGGATTGGCCAGTGCCCATAAAATGGCATATGGAAGATTGCCCCAGGGTCAGTCAAACACCCCGGAGGCGGGGATAATGTCATAGTGGGAGCCAATCCAGCGGGCCGATGTTCTGCTTTCCGCGCAGGATTTGAGCTAGGCGGGGCTCAGTCCTGCGCGCTTCAGGGGTAAGTTAGAACTTCGCCAATTAATTTAAGCTTAGCGTAATTTTTTCACTCATGTTGTCGACATTTTCTTTCGTTTTCTTCCGCAGAGCCAATGGATTAGTTGAAGATTGTGGCCGCCATGGCTGCCAAGGCATAAGGGAGGAAAGGCGGCGGCACTAGTTTATCTAAGCCCGCACCTGGCATGGTCCTCGGCCAACTCCTCCCGCCAAGGTAGCCGTTGATCCTCCCGTCTCAGAGGAACGCTGGAGTGGAGGGCAGAAGCATGCCCAGGATCAGGCTCCCTGGGCTAGAACAGAGACGTCGTCCTCCGCTGAGTCTCCAGCCAAGAGACTCAAGAGAGTGGTTTCCCGGCCACCATTGGCCGGGATATAGGTGCAGGAGGACGACTTCTGCATCGAGTTGCCGTCAGGGCTCTCCATGACCGACAACTTGCCGACGGACATAGAGAAAGCAACGGGGGCGAAGATTCCCCAAGGCACCATGAAGGCTCAAGTGCCGGCAATAGCCCGGGAGGCAATCCCGGTTGTTAATCTTCTAAAAAAATTCCCAAGTGCTTTTCCTTCTGTTTAGCTTCTGATGAAAATTGTTCATGTTTTTGTGTAGATCCTTCAGCATTGTGCCCTCCTTGCCGCCTGGAGGCTGAAGAGGTGGTCCCGATGATGAAAAAGACCGGAGAGTCATCCTCGTGCGAGGAAGAGCTCCTCGCCAAACTGAAGGAAGCGAAGGACAATGCGGCCTCTCTGGACTCGAGGCTGGTCGCGGAAGGCCTGATGGTCGCGAGGCTGAAGGACTCTCACCGGGCCTTGACCGAGTCTAACCGGGCCTTTAAGGCCCGGGCCAGTGAGGTTAACGAGCTTTATGACGCCATGAAGAGGCAGAGGGACTCGTTTAAGAGAAATGCCTGGGCGGCCCATGAGGCGGCGAAGCGAGCCGAGAGCAGGGCAAAAAGGTTCGTGGAAGACTATAAGGCGTCCGACCAATTTTTAAATCGACCTTGCTAATTCCGTGGCCGTCGGGTGGCACAATGCTCTCGACGCCATTAAGGAAGCAATGCTGGGTTTCGACGACCGGGAGCTTCGAGCAAGGTATCCCATTATAGAGGAAGGACCCCCCGACGGTAGCGCCGAGCCGGCGGATGGAGGTTAGGCTGCAGGCAAAGGCGCCGAGAAAGCGGTTTTAGTTGAGACCCCTGGCAGATCCGCTGAGCAGGCAGACGACGTGGAAGCCTTGGCTAAGAAGGCAGTTTGAAGCCGTTGTCCTTCCTGCTCCCTGTCCTCCCTTTTTTGTTTTTATTTTTGTAGGCCTTCGGGTATCTTGTAAAGCTGAGGAGCATATAATACTTTGTATATAATTTGGACCGTCAATAAAGCTTTTTAAGCTCGTCTATGATGTGCATGGTGTAATATTTTCATCCTTATTTATTTCATAGGTATGGATAGACCTGTGTCCCTCCTCACCCCGGAGTTGTGTCCGCATGAGAACGAGCGAACACCAAATATGAATACTAAGTAGAAATGGACCGGTGTCCCCCTTATCCCGGAGTTAAGGTGGCATAGACCGAGCGGACACCAAATATGAATACCAAGTAGAAATAGACTGGTGTCCCTCCTCACCCCGGAGTCGAGATGACGTAGACCGAGTGAACACCAAATATGAATACCAAGTAAAAATAGACCGGTGTCTCTCCTCACCCCGGAGTCGAGGTGATGTAGACCGAGCGAACACCAAATATGAATACCAAGTAAAAATAGACCAGTGTCCCTCCTCACCCCGGAGTTGAGGTGGCGTAGATCGAGCGAACACCAAATATTAATACCAAGTAAAAGAAGACTTTAGTAAAGCTTAGCACGGTCGCTCCCTCAGATGCGAGTGGGGTTAAAATTGCGCTAGTTATCGACCAAATCCGAGCTTTATCTTCTTGGGTCGAGTTAGGAGTTTGTCTACTTCGTGCCCAGGTAATGGTCGGCCTACCGACTTTAACGTGTGGCCTCAGGTTCCGCTGTTAAGGCCGAGTAGGAAGCCGTCCGGCGGCCTTATGATGAGGGCTTTGGATCCGCAGCATTGTCGGGAAGGAAGCTACTCGCTACAGATGGGCCGAGCAGGAAGCTGCTTGGCCGCTTCATGATGAGGGCTTTGGATCCTCAGCGTTGTTAGGAAAGAAGCTACCTGCTGCGGATGGACTGAGCAGGAAGATTCTCGGCCGCCTCATGACGAGGGCTTTGGATCCACAGCGTAGTTGGGAAGGAAGCTACCCGCTGTAGATGGGTCAAGCAGAAAGCTGCCCGGACGCCTCATGATGAGCAGCGTTGTCAGGAAGGAAGCTACCCGCTGCAGACGGGCCGAGCAGGAAGATTCTCGGCTGTCTCATGATGAGGGCTTTGGATCCACAGCGTAGTTGGGCAGGAAGCTACCCGCTGCGAATGGGCCGGGCAGGAAGCTGCTTGGACGCCTTATGATAAGGGCTTTGGATCCATAGCGTTGTTGGGCAAGAAGCTACCCGCTGCGAATGGGATGAGCAAGAAGCTGCTTGGCCGCCTCATGATGTGAGCTTAGGGATAAGAATCCATTCGTGTGGACTGGTCAATGGATAGTTAGATTGTCATGACTCCGATATTTTGCGCTACATTGATTCTCGGCGCTACGTGGTGCATAGCGGGCATCTTGAGATATGTGCGCATCTCCTGAAGATGTCGGTCAATCTTCCCTGATCCACGTGAAAGGGGGGAGCCAGTGACAGGACACCATGTGGCGGTGCCTTATTAGGGAGATGTGATATTCCATGATTTGCGTCGTGGCCTGAGAAGATCTTAATCGTCGGGGGATTTCTGTTGAGGCTATAAATAATGGATGTTTGGCCCCTTCTTAGACACTCTCATTGATTTGCCTCTAGTTGACTTCATCTCCTCCTCTTTTTCTTTCACCGTTCTCCGTAGTCCGTTGTTTCCTGATGGCCGGTAAACATACAACATCCGAGATATCATGACATGCAATGATGTCTACCATTACGGCTTTGACAGTTCCGAGGCGACATATGAGGCCATGATAGGTCTTCTAGAGCGTCATTGCGAGAGTTTGCTCCCGTGCCGATCCTCTCTTCTGCAGGTGCTCATCTACACGATCTGGAGGTCCTCCCTGGGCCTTTTCAGGGCTTTGTCCCAACAGGTGCTGGAGGAATCCATCGACAAGATGCATACGGCCCATGAGTTGGGCCTGATCTAGAAGAGCAGGAGGGCCCGCTCGATAGATATCCTTCGCCGAGCTTTCCAACAGAGGCTGATCATATCTTCATGCGCGACGGTAGGAGTCCCTAACGGAACCGTAACTGCTCAGGTCCACGGGCATCGGCAGAGAGAGAGATGGGATGCCGCTCGGGCTCGGTTGGAAGATCTCTGCTTTGAATACCACGATCAATGTTTTCTGGACCCCCTTCCCCTTTTGCTGTAATAGTTTTTATTTTACGAGCCCCAGGCATTTTTGTAAGGCTGAGGAGCCGAGAATACCCCTTATCAATAAAAGTCTTTCTTTTCCTTAAGGAAATTTTATCACCTTTTTTGTTTTGTCCATTACTAAACTTTCCATTGTTCATGAACTCCTTCTTTACCCTAGAGCCGAGTTAAGATTGGTGGAGCGAGGCTTACGTCGGCTACCTACAGGTGCATCCGGGCTTTTATTCTTCTGAGTAAGAGGCTGGCTGGGGGTACCTCCCATCTCTCAGCTCATGGGCTCGAGAGAAGACTATAAAACTTCTGTTTGGTTAGGCGAGGAACTACCCATCATGAACGAAGACAACGAACAAGGGGCTGTCCGTCGGTCCTCGGAACCAAGCAGGAATCTACTTGCGTAAGGGTAAGGGCTTAGCTCAAAAAATGAATTTTATTGACATAAATAGAGGAACCTTATTATTCGAGAGGGTACAAGTTCATCTACACAATTTTAGTTTTTCAGCGTTATATAGCCGTGGAAAATTATGCCTTAAGGAGTCGTGGAGACGATAGGCTCCGCTGGGAAACGTCTCGGTTACGAGGAAGGGACCATCCTATTTCGGGGAGAACTTGTGCAGCTTTCCTTGATTCCCGAACTCATTTTGTCATAGGACTAAGTCTTCCATCTTGAATGCTCGGTGTTTGACGCGGGCATTGTAATATCGGGCGGTCTGTTGCTGATATGCGGTCATCCTTATTGCACCCAGTCTCTCTTCCCCAATAGGATGTCTAAATTGCTTCGAAAGGCAAAGACATTGACCTCGTCGTCAAAGTGCTCGACTCGATAACTGGGAAGGTAGATTTCTGTGGGGACAACTGCCTTGGTGCCATAACAGAGACTGAATGGGGTTTCCGCCGTGGGTGTCTTCTTTGACGTTCGCAATGCTTACAGCACCCGTGGCAGTTCCTCGACACATCCTCCCTGTCTTCCTTCCAGGAGGGCTCTGAGGCCCCGTATGACACCTCGGTTTACTATCTCGGCTTGCCCATTGCCATGGGTATTGACCTCGGAGAACTTCATCAATATGTGATGGTCGTTGCATAATTCTCTGACTTTGTCATTTTCAAAGTTGGTTTCGTAGTTGATGATGATGCACCTCGGAATTCTAAATCGGGTAATTACATTGTTCTGCAGGAACTTCACTATGGAGGCGGCATCCGGTTTCCGGATCGGCGTGGCTTCAACCTATTTCGTAAAGTAGTCCACAGCGACAAGGATGTATTTTTGGCCACCCGTGCCAGTGGGGAGTTAGCCAATCATGTCCATCCCCTACTACGCGAATGGCCAAGGGAAACTCAATGGTGTTAACTCAGTGGCTGGTAACCAAGGGGAGCTGCCGAAAAGTTGACATGTCTTGCACCTTCTTACTAGCTTTTATGTGTCTTAGTGGATAATTGGCCAGTAATACCCCTGTAGAAGTGTCCTTTGAACTAGGTTGCGGACTCCTTGATGCGCTCCTCCCACTCCTTCGTGTGTCTCTCAAATAACGTACTCTACTTTATCGGAATCGATGCATCTGAGTAGATGTTGGATGTACGACTTTCTGTACAAGTTCTCTTTGCTCTATATGAAGTGGCGAGCTTTCATGCGGAGTCATCGTGCTTCCTTTCGGTCCTCGGGGAGCGTTCCATCCTTGAGGAATTCCACTATGGGTTTTCTCCAATCCAGGATATTCCCCTGAGTAGTGTAAATTCGGTGTATTACTTTCTTATCTCCGACGCTGGGTCGCGGTAGGACTTCGAAGAGGATGTTCCTCTTGTAATTGGCCGAATAGGAGGAGACGAGTTTGCTCAACGCATCTGCCTCAACGTTCATGCTCCGGGGAATCTGTTCCACTTGGACCTCATCGAAATTTCTCCGGAACCTTTTTACCTCAGCTAAGTATTTCATCATCAGGAGTTCTGTAACATTTTGAAATATTTTAGATAATTAATTAAGTTAATTAGTTAAATAGATAATGTTATTTAATTTTTATTGTAGTAAAGAGGACTTTTTAAATTAAAGTGGAATTAAATTAGTAAAGAGAATAGTGTTTTTATTATAACATGAGTAATGAGGGGTTTATGTGAGAAAGTTAGTGTCCTTATGCTAATTAGAGTGGTATGAGGGATTTTGTGAAAAGTTTAAATAATTGTGAAATTTTGGAATTTGTGAGGGTTTATGTGTAAAAGGGTAATGCCATGTTTAAGTTTAAGTTTAAGTTACACTCATGGTATAACATATCCTAGATGACACCTCTTGCATACACCTCCTCTTTTCATGAAAACCCCACCATCTTCCATGCTACACCTCCTACTTGCATGAAACTACCACATCCTTGCTAGGTGACACCTCCTCCTACCACCCTCACTCATTCTCCTTATCTTATACCATTTGTTCGGTTCATAAAACAAATTTAAAAATCAGAATTTAAAGAAAAAAAAGAGAAAGAAAACAATTTAGAACACAACAAGAGAAAAGAAAAGAGAGAAGAGAAGAAGAACTAGGTGCTAAGGATTCTCACCACCATCTAGTTAGAAGCTAAGAGCTTGTGCATCTTGGAGGAAACCTTTTCAGTGATCCTTTGTAGGTATAATCTTTAAACACTATAGAAATTTAGTTCTGAAATGTTTAAATATAGAAATCGGATATATCGTATTTTAGGAAAATTAGGCTCTGTGTTAAATCTGCTGTAGCTTAGATAATAATTAAAATAACCAAACAGTGCCTTCATCTTATAAATTGGACTTAGAATAAACCATAGGAAGACGGACCCATTCCCTTGGATTTTGGCCGGCGACATGAAGGGAAAATCCGATCTCGCCGGATTTTTAGAGGAGTTGGGTGTTGTGGTTTTTAGGGTAGGTCTCTGTATATGTATTAAGATATTTGGTATTGTTTATTTAAGTTATTTTAGCAGTATATGGAATCTGGAAGCGAATATCAGTAAAGGGGTTAAAATTCTAAAACACGACACGGATGGTTCGTAACGCGTTTCTGTTTTCTGTTACGAACAGCGATTGGTTAAATTCTAGTTAGTATATGTATTAGATAGTTTACAATAGTCGTACATAGTATAGTTAATACGTAAAACTTTTTATTTCATGTTTTCGCCGTATCGGAGTTTTAGCCGTTTCTTATACAAGTTAATATGGATGTTAGATTTGAGTACGGAAACTTCGGAGGCCGCAAGGAAAGGAAAGGAATTGGTGATATCTGAGTAGACTCGACGTATTTCGGTGAGTAGACTAAACATCTACCGGGGGATTTTGTATGGATGGCGTGATACGCCCGTAATTTAAGTTTAAATTACAATTGTTCCTTCGTTTATAAAATTTGATCGTATGCATTCATATATATACATCGTCATGTTAATAATTGTTAGAACACTGCATAATTATCGACGAGTCATGTTACACCTGGACATACCTACATGTTACACTACACCTCGTCAATATTAACATGTCACCTACACACTTAGTAATTATTATGTTAAATATGATTTCTATTATACCTTAAGCATCAATAATGGTAGTTACTTGCATAAATGATATCATGCTTCATATTCAAGTGTTAGTAATTTGATCTAAGATGCATTGAATTATTGAGGATTTATGGTTTTGAGTTTTTACATACTATTGAGTAGATTCAGTGATTCTTCATATTGATGTGAGATGTCCACCATGAGATATTGTTTTTATGATTTGGTTTTATTCCGGACCGAGTGGGGCAGCTATACAGTCGCGTATTTTTACGTTACCCTGACTAAGTGGGGGAGTTATACAGTCGGATTCATGGTGGACCCGGTTGAGACCGAGGGGCAGGAAAGCCGCATTTTAGGTGGGGAGCCTGGCGAGGATACTCGATACCGGAGACAGTTATGAACACGGCGGATATCTAGGTGATACCGATCGGTGTTATTGGATGACAGGATCGTTCGGGGAACGATACTTGATGGAAATAGAAGATTTGTGTCGATGTTGGACACGGAAAAAATGAACCTTATTGGAAATAATTGATGAGATTTCAGTTTTGAGTTATATACTTAATATTACATGTTCATGCTGTAAACTATTATCATGCATTATATTCATCCTTGTTGATATTAGCTCTAGTTCGTCATACTTAAATTATCAGCCGATATATGTTAGTTTTATTCACTGAGTTGGCAACTCACCCCCGTTGTGCCATAGTTCCTTGCAGGAGTCGAGTGGACGCGTAGCAGCTGTGCGGATCCACTTATCAGCTTCTATCGCTCTTTTTTCTAGGTGGGTTACTTACGCAATAATCTTTTATTTTGGTTTTGTATATTGGATCTAGTATTACTCCATCAGACCCTGTATAGTTGACTTAGAACGAGATGTGGTTGTATGTATCCTATTTTGACTGATGAGATCGTTTAGTTGTGTTAAATTATATTTCTTTTATTTATGCTTGAGATTCTTCATTTTGAGTGTCGTATTATTTTTGTGTATTGATTTTCGCTGTTTGACATCGTTTGCTCCCAACTAGGGATGCAACTTATTCCCACACCCTATAACTGCTTAATTAATAATTAAAAAGGAAGTACTGTCGAAGTTTCAAAACCAGTTGTTTAAACTTCTCTTATTTAAAAATAATTCGACATGCTACTTCATTCTTTTACTTAAAAACTAAAATCTTCTAAATTCCGAAAAAAGGTTTTTGATCTTGGTTTTTGGCTTACTCAGATTGTGTCGACATCTTTAGATATCATACAATCTAAGTGCCAGTCACATCCAAACTTTGGGTCGTGACAAGTTCCCGGGCTTCGAATCGTCCGGTCACCTGGCCAACAACCAATGCGGAGTCGCTGTGAATTCTAATTCTCTTTATCCCTACTCCTGAGGTGATTCGTAGACCGACTAATAAGGCCTCATATTCTGCGGCGTTGTTGGAGGACTTGAAGTCGAGCAGCAGAGAGTATTCCATCTCGGCTTCATCGGGGCCGTGGATGACCAGCACAGCCCCACTCTCTTCCTCTGTAAAGGAACCGTCCACATAGAGTACCCAGTTCGAAATCGAACCAAGCTTTTCTTTGATTGAGTGTTGTGGGTTATGATCTCATGCCGACGCTTCCTCTTTGTTGGGAATGGTGCACTCAACCACGAAATCGACGAAGGCTTGGGCTTTGATGGCTTGCCTCGGTCTATACCAGATGTCAAACTATGACAACTCCCATTTCCATTTCTCCAAGCGGCCCGATGACTTGGGGGAACCGAGGATGTTCCCAAGGGGTTGGTTGGTGAGAATGATGATGGTATGAGCCTAGAAATAATGCTAATGTTTCCGGGATGTGAAGATGAGCGCTAGGACTATCTTTTCAATGGATGGGTACCTGGTCTCCGTGTTTTTGAAAACGTGGCTGACATAGTAGACCGGTCTTTATATCCCCACGGATTCTTTGTTGAGCACGGAGCTGGCGGCCTGGTCGAAGACACCCAGGTACAGCAGCAGCTCGTCTCCTACAGCTAGTCGGGTGAGAAGCGGTAGCGTCGTAAGATGTGTCCTGAGCTGCTCGAAAGCTACCTGACATTATTCGGACCACTCGAACCCAGGGATTTTTCTCAAGGCTTTAAAGAAAGGCTGGCACTTTTCGCCAAACCTGGACATAATTCGACTCAAAGCGTCCATCCTGCCCGCGAGTCGCATGATTTCAACATTGCTTTAGGGTGTCGCCATGTCAATAACGGCCCTGATTTTCTTCGGGTTTGCCTTGATTCCTCGATGTGTGACCATGAATCCAATAAAATTTCCATCCGTGATGCCGAAAGCATACTTGGCTGGATTCATCTTCATTTTGTACTTTCGCAGGACCTCAAAGGTCTCACTGAGATCCATAGTATGCCCAGCTGACAGGGTGGATTTCACGAGCATGTCATCGACATAGACTTCCATATTTCTTCTGATTTGTGGCTTGAACAGCTTGTTGACCAGCCGCTGGTACGTTGCCCCAGCATTTTTGAGGCTGAAAGGCATTACCTTGTAGCAGTAGACTCCTTGATCAGTGGTAAAGGCGGTGAGCTCTTCATCGGCCGGGTTCATCCGGATTTGATTATAATTGAAGAAAGCATCCATGAAGCTCAGCAACTCATGACCGGCTAAGCTGTCAACTAACTGGTCTATGCGCGGGAGCGGGTAGTTGTCTTTAGGGCGGGCCTTGTTCAGGTCGGTAAAATCGATGCACATGCGCCACTTCCCATTTGCCATTTTGTCCATGACTACGTTGGCTAGCTAAGCTGAATAGTCTAGGTTCCTGATGAAACCAGCCATGAGTAATCGGTCCACTTCCTCCTCGATCGCCTTCTGTTTGACAGGCGCGAAGCTTCTTTTCTTTTGTCAGTACGGACGGGCTTTTGAGTCAACACCGAGCTTATGGAAGATCATCTTGGGGTCGATTCTCGGCATGTCCTCGGGAGTCCAAGAAAACACATCAGACTTGCTTCGGAGGAACTGGATAAGGTTGTCCCGAGTTTCCTCGGTCAAGATGGAGCCGATCTGGACAGTTCGACTGTTGTCTTTGTAACATTTCAGAAATATAAAATATTATTTTTGGAAATTTAATATTAAAATAATATATTTCGCGAAAACTATTCAATTTGCGAATAGAGATTTTTCGTAAAATGGTATAAGTATATACCAATATTTGGAAATTAATCGGAGATTAAAATGATTTATTTATTATAATGATATTTAACGGATTTTGGCATTTTTATAAATAATTATATGCAAATTTCGATTTAAAATCGATTAATGCACTACTAATCGCGATTTGGCCGAATCCGTATTTTTACATTTTTCCATGGCTAGTGTACCATATCATGTGTATGTTGTGTTTGTGTTTGTGAATTATGAGTTAGTGAAATAAAAGAGAAAAGAAAAGGAAATGCAAACAGAAAAAAGGTTTATGTGTGTGAAAGGAGTTATGAGTGAAAAACAAGAAATGAGAAGAAACAAAAGAGATATTTGTTGAGAGGTGAGTGTAGCGGATATTTAGAGTGAGAGAGTGAGCATAAGAGAGAGAGGGTGTGACTTGGCTGCCCAATTCTCCTTTCCCCATTGTTTTCTTCAACTTAATTGCTTCATGCTTCATCCCTCACTACCTCCAGGCCCCATCTCCAAATACTTTCCAAAACCTCATGCCACCTTCATTAAAAACATGCACAAACCTATTCTAAACCCTTTGAACCATCCAAGTTTTAATTTTGAAGACTTTGGTCAATTCAAGAATTTTCCTAAGTTGCCAAATGAGGTAATCTCTTCACTTGTAGATTAGTATTTGTGTTATATATCTTAGTTTAGTTAGAATTTGATATAATTAGTTTGTGTGATCTTAGAAAATTCCAAGTTGCTGTTAAGTGGTAATTAGAGGTGTAGTGAGTGTTTTCATGACCTTAGAGATTGTTTTGCTAGACCAGAACAAAGAATAGAGCCGATACACGAACTTAGAATTTGTTCCGTGTCGGTTTTGTGGAGGTTGTTAGCCTATAGGGTATCTGGAGCAACTAGGGTTATTTCTAAGAAAATCAAACAAGTCCATTGACCTATATAAACCACTAGAAGACCATCACAGAAGTACGAACCCAAATCTCCCCTTTTTGACCGGCGAGGCCGGGTATTTTCCTCTTGTCGCCAGACCTCCTATTATCTTTGGAGTTGTGGTTTTGCCTGTAGCACACACTCAATATAACCTATCCCTTGTACTTGTTTGTTTAGTCCCAATTTACCTGAGCCAATCTGGGAAGTACTTGAGAGTGTTTTGGCTATGTTTTCCGATATGTGAATTCTTGGTTTTTATATTTGAGATTTGAATTGGTCGTTGGATATTTGTACGTCAACAGCGAGGGTTGTTTGGTTGATCTTTCATTCGTAAGCTATAGGTTCTAAGCTATAAGCAATCCGTGTGCCGTATCGGTTTTCGGATATTGGTTTTAATAGTATTGCGATTGTGTATTGATTGTAGGTACCTTCGCGTGGACTTCCAAGACGACGAAGCACATCGACTTCGGCTAAGTGAGGAGTTTAGCAGATGAGTAGATTTATATCTATGGGGGAGTCGGATGGATGGCGTATAGAACTCCCGCAACCATTGATACGGAAGATTGTGTTTTAAATTATAATTTTGATAAAGGATATGCTATGAACTTATAGACATGGTTATAGGATTTAGTAAAGAGGACAAGTATGAGTTGTTAATGGTATGATATGAGATCGAGATCGATAAACACGATACGAGATTGAGATAGAGGTGTTGTGAAATTAATAAGATATGACGTTTATACAAATGTGATTTGAGATGTGTGTGTGTGTGTGTGTGTGTGTGTGTGTGTGTGTGTATTTATGAGTATAATGAGTAATATGTAGTACGAGATTTTAGATCCTTACCCTTATTATTATATAGGTCGATAGATTCCCTATTCTGTTTGATGACCCCGTACGATGGATTACCGTACGAGATGAGATGTACCGTATGACTGATCTGTGATTATGATTTAAGAATGATGATTGAGGATTATTGTCATATCGGATGTTATGAGGCGGGATCGCCAATGTTCAGATGCCACTTGAACCATACCTATTTCCATAGCTGACGAATCGTATGCATTTTTTAAACGGAAACTTTATGGGATGCTATGGCTTTCCAAATGATGTCTTTTTATAAAATCACCGTAGCACCCACTTTCAAAACTACGATTCGTATCTTTTAAAAAGTGACCGTATGGTTCATGTGTAGATAGATATACCCATTATTGTTCATGTTGTGTAAGATATTACCCCTCGTGATGTACATAACACATGCCAGTATTTAATGCTATATGATATCAATTGCTAGTACACCTACACAATTACCGTTGATGCGCATGTTACACATACACAGATTTGCCGGCTCACACACATTCTTCATCGATAATTGCCATGCCGCATATACAGTAGAATTGCCATGTCACTTACATAGTAGAATTTCCATATTATGAGATAAATCTTAAAAGTAAAAGTGCATTCATTGTTCAGTATTATCATTTGACATGCTTGCAAGATATACTCGATATGCTCATATTACTACTCTATGTTGCATACATCGTACTTATGGTTATATGCATTAAGATGCTATTTTTATGAGATCTCTGGATTTGAAAACCGTGGTATATTTCAAATGAAATAGTGTATTGTTTTAAAAACCTGGTTTCTCTTGATATGATATTTCGAGATGTCCACCATGAGTTTTTTCAGAGATTGTTTTCGAGACCCGATTTGATGGCGGATGCCGTTTGCGGGTACATGGTGGACCCGGTATGGTACCCCGGGGTAAGAAATGATTTTTGTGGTGTAGACGAGCCTGGCAGAGGGATCCCTACCTACCGGTGATTATATAGAACTCGGGGGATATCCGAAGGATACCGTTTTGGAGTTATGATATAAGATGGATATGAGGACCGATCTGAGGATGCGGCACCTGAGATGAGATAGATATGAGGGCCGATCTGAGTATGCGGCGCCTGAGATATAAGGATTTACGTGTCGATCCTAGACATGGGTTTTCATGATGTTTCGAGTGTCGGTGTTGGATACTCAGGTTCCATATTTTGATGTGTCGTTGATGGACACACGTGGTTGATATCCTCATATATATATATATATATATATATATATATATATATATATACACAGGCTTATGTTTTCATAATGTTCGAGTGTCGGTGTGGGACACTCAGGTTCCATGATATTGTTTGTGTCGTTGATGGACACGTGGATGATATCCACATGCATACATGCATATGATGTCGGATGTTTATTTATATATGTCATTGCATTGATCGATTGTTGACATATATACATATGTGGTCACCCTAGATATCATAGTATTGCCCTCAGGATATAGTGACCTAGGAAATCGTTGTTTTATTCGATTTCTACTTGCTGATGTGTTCTACTCACGAGTTGGTAACTCACTCCCGTTGTGCCACGGTTCTTGTAGGTTTGACCGCTTGGGATTAGTTGCGGTATTGCTGGCATACAGCTTCATCCAGGGTGTTTGCTTTGGTAGGTAGGACACATGTTGGATTGTGCCTACTCTCGTACTATTATATTCTATTATATCTAGATAAAATCTATCACATCACATCAGATCTAATCAAATCAGAGACTAGAATTTGTATATTGGTAGATCTAGTCAGACTTGGGTTTTGTGCGAGACTTAGAGCGATGGGTTATATTCGCTTTTCTAGAGTTTTGATGTCTTTCTTATTTATTGTTCTTTCTGGGTTGATTCTTCGCCGTTGGGCGTCATATATATGTTATTGCGTGGTTGTGATTCCGCCAGTTGGCGAAGAGCTAGCTCCCGCTTGGGGATGCCTATAAATTGTTGTGTATATGGTTTTGGATCAAAATATACAAGGGAGGTGCTGCCCGAAATTTTAAAAAAACGAAAATTTTTAAAAGACGAAACATGATTCATTATACCTTATTTCAAAACCGCACCCCCACTATTTTCCACAAAATGGTTTAGATTTTCTGGGCTTCGACTTACTTGATTTACGTTACGCCTTTAGACGTTGCGTAATTTAAGTGCCGGTCACGTGCTAAATTACGGGTCGTGACAAAGTTGGTATCAGAGCGTTGGGTTTAACCTTGGTTTGAGTCTGGGTTTGACTATGCGGAGTCTAGGGCGTATATATTTTGGAACCTAGGCTTGACATTACAGAACTTAGACTTAACGGAGGGTATTAGACCCGAACTTTTGTTTCATAGGTTGACCTTGATTGATGGAGTAGGTAGCTTGAGTAGAGTGACGTACCGTACGTATGTTCCGCGGTATATTTACGATACGATACTCCACTTAAGAAACCTTAGGATGTACTTATCTTGAGATCTGTGATACTATTCGTTCCTTTGAACATATATCCATTTGGGATATGTTGATTTCTTTCGTTCATTTGATCTGTCTTCATCGATACCTGCTTGAGGTTCCTGTCACCATGGTTTGAGCGCAGATTGAGCTGCTGCTAGTGTTGCGGTCAGGGTGAGCTCGTCATGGACGAGAACTAACTATGTTGTTTCTGGTGACATAGGGACACGTAGGTATAGTATTGTGTTGTGATCTCTTATTTGAGGCGAGTGTTCGGTTTTGCGCCAGATGATCGGGCCATTGATAGAGGCTGCCAGTTTGAGAGGACTGCTGATGTACAACCTACCTCAAAGATCATGATGTTGTCTATCGTGCAGAAAGATGACCCATCTGTTGCTGAGATTGATAGGATGTCGTTTCCAGAGTTTATGAGATGAAACCGCTGGAGCTTTCAGACAAAGATGTGACAGGAGATAGCTAGTCTATCTCGAGTTGAGCGACTGATATGATTCGTCAGATTTGATGTGCCGATGCAGGCTCAGTTGAGTTAAAGAATTCCAGTTGAAGGATCTTACTTGGATCTAGAATAGATCAATCAAGAGAGGACGTTGTCCGTCGGATACTCCGATGTGAGATCGGTAAGTTGACCAGTTTCAGATAGAAGGGCCTCACCCAGATGCGTTGTGAGTTGATCGAGAACGGACGAGTAAAGTGTATTCCTCCGATGATTTGGACGAGTTCTCGAGGACGTGTTCGGCTAGATATCTTCTACAGAGTGGTGAAGATACCAAGTTTTTTTTATTTCGAGTTCGTGTGAGAGACTCCATATTGACTGTAGCCGAGAATGAATTGCAATACGCAGGTAACAAGAGATGACGTTGAAGTAGACGATAATAAAGACGAGTGGAACAAGAGGTTCGTGCAAGGTGTTAGCGAGCGGTTGTTATGCTTCGTTGATGTCAGAGGATTGATATGTGTGCAGAGGCTTTAGATACAGCCAAATTCCAGAGGAAAGCCGTGTTAAGGATGCAGCTGTCCGGTTACGAGAGAAGAGTTAAGCAAGAGTGCCAACTTTCGTATAGTTCGGCATAGGTGAGATCGGAAGAAGCCATAAGCAGGTTCCTTCCAGGACAGCGCAGTGATAGAGACTTGCACCGAGGATCAGTTATATTTTGTGTATTCAGAGGGCCAGATGCCGCCGTCGGTAATGTGTCGTTTGAGAGTGGTCATGTTGATTGGCCAAACGATGATCAGAGGAGTTCCAGAGCGGGACTGTTCCATTAGTACACCTAACCGGGCCGATGAGGGGAGGATCGTGAGATTGGTAATCCACAGAGAAAATAGGGAACCCAAAGACTGAAGACGCCATATCGTGAGCAGGAGACAAGTAGATGATCTTGCTCTGCCATCTTTGGACGCACCGGCATATTTTTCGACATTGTAGGAGGTGTACCTCAATGTCAGTTATTGCGATTTGCATTTTGTGATCCGAGTATCACACTTTTATCGCTTGGACTTGAGTTTCGATGATTGGGTTTCATGATTTATGTTTTTGTGCACCATGGCTGCACCTATGAAAATTATATTTTGTGCACAGTTATTGCACTTGATTTATATTTTATACATCGCTTCATTGAGATTTATAATTTGTGCATATTGTTTCCCCCAATCAGAGAAAAACTCTGTTTGAATTTCAAAATTCAAAATTCGATGCAACACGCCACGTGTCAAAAGCTGATATATCAGCGCAGCGCCCAAGGCTGCGCGCCCAATCAGAGCAAAGCTCTATTTAAAACAAAATTAAAGAAAGCAACGCTTCAGTTGCGCAAGCGCTGCGCTGTGCAACACATGTCAGCGCAGATGCGCTGCGCCGTACGCTGCGCGACACGTGTTAGTGCAGATGCGCAAGCGCAGTTGCGCTGCGCCGTGCGCTGCGCGACACGTGTCAGAGCAGTTGCGCTGCGCCGTGCGCTGCGCGACACGTGTCAGCGCAGTTGTGCAAGCGCAGCTGCGCTGCGCTCTGCGCTGCTTGACACGTGTCATGCACTGGGGCGTTTGTGTCAAACAGAATTAAATTCTAGCAAGATTTTTCTGTTCTTGTTAAAACAAGAAGATTGCCTTCTGTAAAACAGAAGCCCTTGGATCAAATATCCAACGGTGGGGAAAATTCCCCAAATCACTCAGAGAAAGATCTCTTTAACAAATTTATGGGCACTATATAAAGACCCCTAGACCCCAAATCAAAAGGCATCAAGATCATCATTGAGAACTCTGAAGAATTGGAGAGAATTATTCAAGAACAAATAAGGTAAAAACCTTTAGAAAAAAGAGAAAATTCTCTTATGAACAGATCATTGATCTGAGAACAAGATCAATGATCTTCAATAAGAAGAAAAATAAATAATAATAAGTGCTTTGCACTTTTTTATGAACCACTGGTTCCCTGAAATAAGAAAAACAAGAGAAACTTGTTTTCTTTGATCTAAATTAGATCAAGAAAACAAACAGTGCTTTGCACTTTTTTATGAACCATTGGTTCTAGAATCTAAAAGATTCTCAAGTTAATAGTGCCTTGCACTTGCAAAACTGCACTGTTGCGCTCTTGGGTTGGCGCAAGCCACAAGAGAGCGCCACGTGTCAGCATCTAAACCACTTACGCTATGCGCTTTTGAAATAGAGCTTTGCTCTCCGAAACTGGCGCAACTCACCACAGCGCGCCACGTGTCAGCAGCGCAAGCGCAGCGCACTGGCGCAGTGCACTGCGCTTGCGTGACACGTATTATCACCACAAGCGCTTGCGTGACAAGTGTTATCACCGCAAGCGCTTGCGCTCATTGATTGGCGCAAAGCACCTGACAAATGCAATGCATTTCTTTTACTAAAGGGCCAGGCCCAAATCAGAAAGACCTAGTAGGCCAAATTAAATTGCAATGCAATAAAAAGGGCAGAGCCCAAACAAAAAGGGCAGAGTCCAAACAAAATTGATGCTCTGCATCATTTATAAATGGGCACAGCCCAGAAAAAATGAATAATGCAATGCATTATTAAAAAGGGGCCAAGCCCTAGCACAAGCCTCATAGGCCAAAAACAAATAAAAGCGTTGAACATTTTTCAACTGGACTTAGCCCAATCATGGCCGTAAGTCCTCAAATTAAATTGACTGAGCATGGTTGCTCTCTTAAATCAATTTACATCCGGTTCGAGGGTACATCTCCGAACTCCTTTGACTCCTATCGTTGTGATCCTTCAACGACGTCAGAGAGGTGACGGGTCCTGACAACCACACATCAACACGGACTGTGGGGTCCTTAAACTCATGGACTTAAGCGTCCTTAAACCAAAATACGGACTGTGGGGTCCTTAAACCCACGGACTTAAGCGTCCTTAAACTAAATATGGACCACCATGTCCTTAAACTGGCGATGGACCACTACGTCCCTAAACTGGAACAATAGAGCCCTCAAATGCTCTTTTGTCGGATCTAAACGGTCCCGTTTAAGTTGATCTTAGCCTCCAATATGGCTAACGTATCCTTAAACATTCAAACAGAATTTAGTCCCAAATTGGACTATAAGACCCCCAATCAACTTTGGTTCAAGGGTACATCTCCGAACTCTTCTGACACCTATTGTTGTAATCCTTCAACGTCGTCAGAGAGGTGACGGGTCCCGACGGCCATATATTAAATGGACCACCATATCCCTAAAATGGAAATGGATCTAGACGATCCCGTTAAGTCGATCTTAGTCTCAAATCAGACTAACGTATCCTTAATGAACGTTTAAGTCGATCTTAGCCTAAACATGGCTAACGTATCCTTAAACTAAAATACCAAACCCAAATCTAAGTAAATACGGATTTGGACTAATCCACGTCCTACGGACGACGGCATCACTTAGTCTCCGTATACAATCCACGGGAAATCACAAACAAAACAAACACACACGACACGAAGTGAAATTCTGGAGAAGGAGAAAGTGGTTACCGCGATGCGGTAGCGTAATTAACTGTAGGGCTTGCGCCTGCAGGGAAGAGTATCCCCACAATCAAAAACCCCTCGAATGAGGGGGAATCTGACGAAGTCTGCTAAATCGGCCGCGTTCGTCTAAACCTCCGATACACGGTGCCATAAATCAACTTGGCATCTTCGGAGAGGTGGACGGATAAAACCAAATAGCATCTGCCCTGAATCTCAGCGTCAGGACTTCGCAGTCTTATGCGTCGTCTTTCGGAGGGGAACAGATTCTGGCACGCCCGGTGGGATCTTTTCCTCTTTCCATTCCACACTTCGTGTGTCGTATTCGCGAACGAATCACGGTTTGTTAATGGTTGCCTTTGGATTTTAAGTTACTAAGATTTGGTCTTTTGCCTGGTGCAGAAATCAAGCATCGATGGCATCTACCTGTTCGAAGTGCTCCAACTGCAGCTGCTACTCGCATCCTGCCTCAACTGGGGGCATAACTTACGGGCCCCAAGCGGCCTCTTTGTTCACCATGCCCGTGGAGCAGATTACTCAAGCCACCACAGGGCTGTTTTTCGGAACCATGCTTCCGCCAACAAGCTTCAGCACCCATGTGCCCGTACAAGAAGCTCCTAAGAAGTCGGTCTTCGATCGACTTATAGTTACTACGGCCCCTCTCAACGGGTCGCCCAACACCAATGCCTCGGTCTTCTCCAGACTGGGCCAAAACTCCTGCGGGCCCACAGTGAAGCTTGCAGTCCTAGAAAAGGTTATCCCAAAAAGAGTAGCCAAACCTGCTCCTGAAGTCGTCAAGACGGCTTCTCCTGCTAAGAGATCGGTCTTTACAAGACTGACCGTCCCAACTCCCACTCCTGCTCCTGCTGCTCAAAAGACGTCGGTCTTCAATAGGCTGACGCCGGCAACAGCCCCACACCTGAACAGGGAGCAAGAAGAAGTTGTTTCTATCTCTGAACCAATACCGACAACTCGTCTCACCCGACGACGCCACTGGCGCCTGATAAGGAAGACTGGGGGCAACTCCTCCTCTGGGATAACTCCGCCACCTCCAATGGTGGAAGTTAACGCTGCTGTTCTAACCGGGAACAGCTTTGAGCTGTTGAACAGGGTACGCAGGAACTCGCCAACTGTGGTCCTAAAAAAATCTCCTCCACCAGTAGAGACTGCCGTGGAAACAGAAAATCCGGAGCAGTCTCCTCAATCGCTGTCCTCCAGGATTTACAAGACATGGCGACGAGTCCGAGAATCTGTGATTGATCCTAATTTCTCTCACCAACACAAGAAGTCTAAAGGTCGGCAAGAAGGAAATTCCCCGATCAAGCAACGAAAGGCAACGACCACTTGGGTGCCTAAAGCAACGGCCCCCTCAACTTCAACAGCCCATAAAAGAAGAAGGCCGGAGAAAGTGCCGACGCCGACGACGAATGTCAAAGGTGGCGAACCAAAACGCCCTAAGTCTGGGGGCATCATAGTTCATACCGTCTACGTGGCGTCTGGTAAAGAGGACAGTCGCATATCGACGGGTCATCGACCGCTCACGCGATCGGTGACCAAAGCGCAGGAGCAGCAGCAGAAGCTCCAAGAGATGATGAACGCTATGGCTGCACTTACTGGGCCAAAAGAAAACCCTGAAACGTCCTCGGATGAAAGCCAGGAGGAAGAAACCGACGCCGAATTCCTTCGTCGAATATTGGAGAAGAAGGATAAAGAGGCTGCTGAACAAGCAGCCAACATAAAGCATATAGGCCTCCTGTTCCAAGACATGGTGGGGATGATGATCCAACAAGATCCTCCGGCTGAAGATCCCCCGATCGTCCTTGAAGACGATAGGGGAGAGACGTCGAATCCTCCGCCAGCTCTGTCAACAGCTAAGGAGGA
The DNA here is from genome assembly GCA_030015575.1 of Agapanthus africanus. Lineage (NCBI taxonomy): Eukaryota > Viridiplantae > Streptophyta > Magnoliopsida > Asparagales > Amaryllidaceae > Agapanthus > Agapanthus africanus. The sequence goes on along the minus strand of JASDDO010000019.1, from coordinate 812,813,659 downwards.
AACAATCTCCAAGGCTGACCTGGATGAGTACATAGCCCAACAAATACGGGTTCATCATGCGACTGAAGCAGCCGGCCAGGTCGTAACAACAGGACGATCGTATCCGAGTTGGTATGACCAGATCAAGTATCCGCCGGGCTACACAATTCCTAAGTTCCATGTCTATAAGGGGACGGGCAATCCTCACCAGCATTTTGCCCAGTTCAGGGCACTCTGTGGCAACACCGGCGGTGATGACAAGCTGTTGCTTCACCAGTTCGTTGGAAGCTTATCAGATACAGCGTTCGAGTGGTACTTTGAACTCCTGAACGACTCTATCAAGACCTTCGTGGAGATAGAGCTGTTGTTTACCCAGCGTTTTGCAAGCGCCAGTGAACGCACCCCGATGACGGTACTGATTAACGCCAGGGTAAAGCCAGGCGAGACATGGGTCCAATATGCTATACGATGGCGAAACTTATGGTCAAAGTGCGAGCAGTGCATTGAAGAAGCTCCCGCAGTGGGTATGTTTGTGGGAACCCTTGATCCGCAAGCAACCATCTTGCAATTTATGATGTTCTTCAAACCGACTACCTTCCAGGCCTTGATTGACAAGCTAGCGCAAATAGATCAGATGGGCCATAAACCCCCTCTTCCAAAGCCGGACTCCCGAAATGACAAGGGGAAGGGAAAAGCGATCGTTGTCGCTGATGCTCAACAACAGCCGAGCAACTCGAAGCCGGTTGTTCGTCAAAATAATATGCGTCCACAGGTATCCCTTGAGGAGAGACTAGGACGTTTTTACTCGTTTCCCTGAGATAAAATGAGAAGGTTATTCGAGTTGGCGTTGCGCAACCGACTCATAAATCTGACGGAGCCAAAACGCCCGTCGCAACCAAATAATGTCAATGAGCCCAACTACTGTCCCTATCACCAGGTGCTGGGTCATCCGATCGAAGATTGCTATGTCTTCAAAAATTGGCTTGAAGACCAGTACCAACAGGGCAAATTCGCATTATCCGATAGATGGAAGGTGAATCCGCCGCAACCTCACACCTCTAAGAGGACAAATATGCCGGAGGCAACGTGCTCTTTCGTCGAAGAAGCCCCATGGGAGGTTGTGCTGTCAGCTAAGACCAAGATGATGCTGAAGATCTTCAGAGATGCCCAGCGATCAAGTGGAAGAACCCGTTGGAACCGCAAGTCATTGAGGGGATGTTGAAGCCACGTCTAACTCCAAAGACCGATGGTGGTGGCCCAAGCACTCACAACCAGTCGTCAAAATCTTCGAAGAAGAAGAAGAAGAAATCTAAGAAGCCTGTGAAGCCTAGCAACAGGCGCACGGACTTACAGAAACAAATTGACGCGCTGGAGGAATACAACCAGAAAGCACGGACTCCCATTACACTCCAAGAGTTTCTCAACCATGTCTTTCAAGAAGAAGATGAGGGAGAAGGTTCGTCGGATGAGTCTGAGGAATACGTGGCGAGCTGCCATATGATCTCCCATTCGTTTACGGACGATGAAGAGACTCCTTGCACTGAAAAGCTGGGGGCAGATCCTGAACCAAAAATTCTGGTGCCATCAGAAGAAGTGATTGACGCATTCCTCCACGAAGCTCGGTTGAGAAGTAAAGCTGATCAGGAACGTGAGACGGCTATATTTGAAAGGGCCAAGCTCCAGCGACTTGACGAAAGAGCTGAGACACTCCCGCTGGAGAAAAATACATCCACTACCGACAAAAGCAAATTCAAGATGAGGAAAAGGTTTGCTAAAGCCATAACAATGGGCATGAAGCTACCATCCTCCGAAGGAAACACTACTGGAGAAGTGGAAATGCACCCCTCTTATTGCTTATATCATCGGAAGATTTCGCACCCCACCGAAGAGTGCAAATCTTTCGATAGATGGTGGCAAGGATATGTTGCTCATCGACAACATTTTAAGCGGGAAAAGCGTAAAACTCGTCGGGAGCGAGAAAATATGACCGAAGGGCTTAAAAGAACTACCGGCAATTGTCGCATGGTTAACACCGGCGGGTCACAAGTGCTTACATTCGGGAGTGATTCTGATGAAGAGCTGGAGCTTGGCCCTTTCTTTAAAGAGTCCACTTCGGGAAAAGAAAAAGAGCCGAAGGTTTGCGAAAATATCCTGCTGCGTAATCGGACGCTGCCTGAAAAGAATCTCGGACCCTCAAACAGAAAAGATAAAGGGAAAGAAAAGGTCTATGAAGATATCGTCTTAGATACCAAGTGGTGGAGGAGCTAAGTGCCAAAGACCCGCCGAAGAGAAATAAGGTGGATTACAACGTCTTAGCGCATTTGAGGAAACTACCCTCACAGCTCAGCATTCTTGACGCCCTTTTGCTATCAAAGGAGGCAAGAGATTCATTAATCAAGGCACTACAGGATCCGGAACAATTCCAAGCTTTCCTGACTGAAGAAAAGATGAAGGATGAATTGGAGGAAGTGCACACTGCTGATGTCGCTTTTGGTGATGAAGACCTTTTTCTTGGGACGTGCGAACACAATCGCCCCCTTTATATCTCAGAATACTGCCATGATATAAAGATAGGCAAAATCCTGATCGACAATGGATCCTCCGTTAACCTCCTCAATGTGCGGGTGTTAAAAGAAATCTGCATGAGCGTCCAGCACCTTGCTCGGGACAAGATCACTATCTCCAGGTTCGACTCCCAGTCATCAAGAACTCTTGGGTCTGTGATACTGACGCTACGTTTCGGGCTACTCGTCACGGATATTAAGTTCCACGTCATAGACGCCAAGACATACTACAATGCTCTGCTCGGCCGACCATGGTTACATGAGTACAACATCATCCCTTCTACACAACATCAGTGTATGAAGTATGCTAAGGATGGTCTCGAATATACCGTGGCGGGAGAACTGAACCCGTTCTCTGTGAACGAGGTCTGCAAATATAAAGATGCAAAGTACTTCTTACCGAATTTCGAGGACACAGAGAGATGTTGCAAACCGGAAAACAAAGCCGCTGCCACCATTCCTGTTTTCGGGAGTGATACCGAAGAAGAAGAAGAGATAGTTTACTCTGGGCCATCTCGACACAACAGGCCAGGACCATCCGCTCCTACGTTGATCTTTGGTAGCGACTCAGAAGATGAGGTCCATGCTGTATTCTCTACTCGACCTTCAATACAAACGTCCGAAGACGAAGAGCAAAGTCTACAAGTCGCCATGGTGCCGCTTAGACACCGTAAAGAACTGGATGCACTTGATATCTACAATGTAGAAGAGCTACAGACGTTCTATTTCCTCCTGGGCGAGAATGCGAAAAAGCAATTCTATTCTACCGCTCTGAAGAAACCAGAGTGGAGAAAGAAATATGGCATGGCGCGGACCCCACTCTTGACAAGCTTCAGCCCATCCGTCTCCCCAGATATTATACAGAAGGCTTGAAGAGGTTTCTGAAACGCCAGGGGATATCCTTCAAGCAGACCGTTCGAAAAGCCAAGTTCTACGACAAAGTCTAGAACGTTCCCGGGACTCAACGCAAACTGCCTAATAGGAGAATGGAAACAATCGGGCTTGGATACATCCGGTCAAAGAAATGAGAGCTGCTCCACGGTTACTACGTCGTGTATGACTTTGATGAAGAAGCAGATGCTCAATGGGAAGATGCTAATCCTGAACCAGTAAAAGTTCCAGACACAAAAGTGCCCAGTCCGTCATTCGAAGAACAAATGGACAAACTTATAAGGGAAGCTGGTCAAAAAGTCCGAGACGACCATAACCGCGAAATGGCCATCTACGAGAAAGCCAAAACACAATGCCTCCTCCAACAAGCTGTGAAGGATGAAGATGCCGCTCCATGTCAACCTGTTGTAAAGAAGGCTCGACGCAGAGGCAGAAACAAGTCGAAACGCGAAAAAGGCGCTCAACAGCAACGAAGCGGGACTAAGAGATCACGCAAGCGGGAATCGAACGGTTCCGATCTATCACTCATAAGAAAATGGGTCGGGCGTACTCCTTTCCTCGAGACAAGATGAAGAAAATACTCGACCTCGTTCTAAAACATCAGATGCTTACGCTGCCGGAGTCTAAACACTCCGAACAAGCAGGCGAAGTCTCTCACCCGGACTATTGCCCTTATCACCGAGTGATAGGGCACCCTCTCGAGGACTGCTTCACCTTCAAGAATTGGGTTAAAGATTAGTATCAGCTTGGCAAGTTCGCTCTGTCTGACAAGTAGAGGGTAGCATCTCCACAGAAGCACGAACCCAAGCCCACAAAAGAAGAACCAGTTCCTCATTGGGATTGGAAGCGAATTCGTACTTGTCACATGATAACAATAGCAGAGGAAGAGCCCGAGAACATGGATGACCTTCCCTGGTGCTTCGAAAACAACAACAATGAGGTAATCTCGGAATTTCCACCAGCGCCAAAAGAGCTGGAAGATGGAATTCATACCACCGCAGATAACCTCAAGAAAATTGAGTTGGGAACGGTGAACGACCCGCGACCGACATTCATTAGCGAGCTGCTGTCTGAAGAAAGGGTGGCTTCATTAAAAGACCTGCTTATGCAGCATAAGGATTGCTTCGCATGGAACTATTCCGAAATGCCGGGACTGGATCCAGAAATTGCCGTGCATAAATTGGCAATATCCCAGGATGTTAAGCCAGTCAAACAAGCACCAAGAAGAATGCGGCTCGAACTTGAGATGAGCATTAATACCGAAGTCAAGAAGCTGATCGACTCTGGCTTTATTCAGGAGGTTCAATATCCTGAATGGATCGCCAACATCATCCCGGTGATGAAGAAAAATGGGACGGTGCGCATATGCGTAGACTTCCGAGATCTCAATAAAGCCTACCCGAAGGACGATTTCCCAGTGCCAGTCACCGAACTGATGATTGACAATACGTCCACTCATGAGGTTTTCTCCTTCATGGACGGCTCGTCAGGGTATAATCAGATCAAGATGCATCCCGAAGACCAGAAGCACACCGCTTTTCGGACCCCTTTGGGTATATTCTGATACAAGGTGATGCCCTTCGGTTTAAAGAATGCCGGTGCCACCTATCAGAGAGCCATGACTAAAATCTTTGATGACCTTATACACGAAATTGTCGAATGATATATCGACGATCTCGTGGTGAAAAGCAAATCATACGAGGAACATCTTGAGCATCTGAAGACCGTATTTCAACGCCTTCGACAATACAACTTGAAGATGAACCCTCTCAAGTGTGCATTCGGGGTTTCCTCGGGCAAATTCCTAGGATTCAACGTCCGACACTGAGTTATTGAGATATATCCGTCAAAGACCAAGGCGATCATGGAAATGCCTCCGCCAAGGACTTTCAAACAGCTGCGGTCTCTCCAGGGGAAGCTCGCGTATATACGGCGATTTATAGCCAACCTTTCAGGCAAGTGCCGTCCTTACAGCCACCTGATGAAGAAAGGAAACCCGTTCGTCTGGGACCAAAAATGCCAAAGAGTGCTAGACGAGATCAAGCAATACTTGCAGAACCCGCCGGTGTTGGCTGCTCCGGTCAAGGGAAAGCCCCTCATTCTTTATACAACCGCCCTCGAAGGTTCCTTAGGTGCATTATGGGCACAAGAGAACGATCAAGGGAAAGAAAGAGCACTCTACTACTTAAGTCAAGTTCTACTGGGGGCAGAAAGCAATTACTCCCCCATTGAAAAACACTGCCTGGCGTTGATCTTTGCGATAACAAAGCTCAGACACTATGCGTTGGCACATGAAGTCCGTCTCGTTTTGAAGGTGGACCCCCTTAAATATTTAATGTCGAAGGCCATATTGACTGGACGACTCGCTAAATGGGCCCTGCTCTTGATGGAGTTCTCGATAACGTATCAACCTCTCAAGGCAGTGAAAGGCCAGGCCATCGCCGACTTCCTCGCTGAGCATCCGATACCTGCCGATTCTCCTTTAAATTGCGATCTTCCAGATGAACATGCGTTTGATGCGATCGACGGTGGTGATACCCGATGGGAGCTTTATTTCAATGGAGCATCTTCCGTGAAGAAGCGCAAACAAAGTACCCATATAATCAAATCGAGGGTGGGACTCATCTTTGTAACTCCACAAGGAGGCATAATGCGCTTTGCTTTCTCCCTAACAGAGCCAAGGACAAACAATGAAGCCGAATACGTAGCTTTGATAGCGGGCCTCGAGATCGCCATCGACATGGGAATTGAAAACCTCCTCATATACGGAGACTCCTAGCTGGTCGTTAGTCAAGGAAACGGCGATTATCAAACGTGCAAGCCAGAGTTGGTGAAGTACGGTGAAAAGGTGCACCAACTGTTGACCCAAATTCCTTCCTATACTTTGGAGAACATACCACGCGCGGAAAACAGCAAAGCGGATGCACTAGCCAAGCTCGCTAAAGAACTGGCTGACGTCAGAATCGTGGTACAAAGCCGTCGGGTGCTTGCCCCAGCGGAAATATATCCAGAATCATCTGAAGAAAAGGGAGCAGCTGAGCAGACGACCCTGCAAATAAAAGATCGGGAAAATACCGAGGATTGGAGGGAAGTCTTTATATACTACTTCAAATACCGTCGAACGCCCGAAGATGCGTCCTCAAGACATCAGCTTATGAAACGAGCTCTGTCTTTTGCCTTCGTCAATGATACTCTGTATAAGAGGTCATTTGATTCTCTGTGGTTAAGATGTCTGGGACCTGACGAAGCGAAAAGAGTCATTCAGGAAGTTCATGACGGACTCTGCGGTTCTCACCAAGCGGGCCACAAGATGAGGCTGAAGATCAAACGGATGGGCTACTACTAGCCCACGATGATTCAGGACCGCCTCGAATATGCGAAGCAATGCCACTCATGCCAAATTCATGGGGACTTCATCCATCAGCATCCAAATCCACTCCATCCAACAGTGGCTAGCTGGCCATTTGAAATGTGGGGAACTGACATAGTCGGCCCTATCGAACCAGTATCGTCTAGAAGACATCGTTTCATCCTGGCGATAACTGACTACTTCTCCAAATGGGCAGAGGCAGTACCGCTGAGGGAAGTTAAGACGGAGAATATCCTCCATTTCTTCAAGACGCACGTCATATATCGGTTTGGAACTCCGCGCCGGATCATCTCCGATAACGGGCCAGCTTACAGAAGCCACAAGATCAGTCACTTCGCGCAACAACACAATATAGACTGGAGATATTCCTCGGTTTATAATCCACGAGCTAATGGTCTAGCTGAAGCCTTCAACAAAACCTTGACAAAGATCATGAAGAAAACGGTGTCCCGAAATAAGAAGGACTGGCATGAGAGGCTATAAGAAGATCTTTGGGCGTATCGAACTACGTTCAAGACAGCCACAAACACAACGCCATATGCGTTGGTATTCAGTACAGAAGCGGTACTCCCCCTCGAGATAGAGTTACCCTCTCTACGAGTGGCAGTCCACTACGAGCTGACAGACGAGGAAAATGCTCACCTTCGGCTTGAGGAGCTTGATGCCCTTGATGAGACCCGGCTCATAGCGCAACAAAATCTGGAGGCCTATAAAGCAAAGATGACGCGCTCATATAAAAGATTGACCCGGCCAAGGACATTCCGCCAAGGCGAACTCGTGCTAGTGGTCAAAAGGCCTATGATCCCCAATCGCGCCAAACGGGGAAAATTTAAGCCAAACTCTGAAGGCCCGTACATCATAGAAAAGGTCTACCAGGGTGAAGCCTATCTACTCATGGATATGCACGGTGAAAGGCCTTACAGGCCAATAAATGGTCGATTCCTAAAGAAATATTACGCTTAGCAAGTTACTGCCTAGGTCAATGATAGATGACGACGACTATGTCCGCTCGCTATCTTCCTAAGCTCAAACTTTATAAGCAGTAGCCAGCCCTCTCTTGGACGGACCGAAATGTCCCTAAACTAATGACGGACCGAAACGTCCCTAAACTAATAACGGACCGAAACGTCCCTAAACTAATAACGGACCGAAACGTCTTTAAACTAATGAAGGACCGAGACGTCTTTAAACTACTACCACGGCATCCTTAGGCGGACGAGATGAATAAAAAAAATATAAAAAAAAATAATAATAATAAACGGTATGTCCATAAGCAAAATGGGCACGGATGAAAACCCGAAAGGGCTCCGTGAGTAAAAACGGTAGGGCTACCGACGAGTGTTCGTGAAAACCCGAAAGGGCGCGACCTCGTAAAAAAAAGAGTGAATAAAAAGAATAAAAAAACGGTATGTCCATAAGCAAAATGGGCACGGATGAAAACCCGAAAGGGCTCCGTGAGTAAAAACAGCAGGACTACCGGCGAGTGTTTGTGAAAACCTGAGAGGGCGCAACCTCGTTAAAGGACACTTACAGGGTCCTCTCGACCTTGTAAGGAGAAACCACCCGCGTGAGATCCTTACGACTCACAAGGGAGCAACACACTTAGGGATCCCCACGATTTCTAAGGAGAAAATACACTTGCGAGATCCTCACGACTCGTAAGGAGAACTCTCTTATGGGACCCTCCCGGCTCATAAGATTTGAAAGTCTTAAGTTACAGAGACCTAACCCTGTGCTTAAGCAAACCCCCCACAACCTTCGATACTGCCCTACAAGTGGCTCAATACAGACCCTTGTATACAATCCACGGACACGAATAAACATTTCCCTAACCAAGTTTCATCCGTGATTGGGGATATGTGCGCATGATTAACAACCCTTGTAGGTCCTCTCGATTTACAAGGAAAAAACCCTCCTGTAGGATCCTTACGACTTACAGAGGAACATACACTTAGGAATCCTCACGATTCTTAAGAAGAAAATACGCCTACAAGATCCTCATGACTTGTAGGGAGAAATACCTTTGTGAGACCCTTACGGCTCATGAAGTTACAAGCCTTAGTCGACAGGACCTTAACCCTGTTCGCTAAGCCACCTTTGTTCGGCATCCACGGAGGCAAATGATGATTCGCTCCTGGCAATATCCCAGTTGCAGCGGTGCTGATGCCGAAATCGGTGTCTAAGTTCAAGTTTACGGTGAAAAGCCGGTAGGCCGCACATGCATACGAAATAGCCGAAATGATGGGGAAACTTGCAATAAAAAGCAGCAAGTAAAAACGTATGCATATAAAACAGCCGAAATGGTTGGGCACCGTGAAAAATAGCCGAAATGATTGGGCAATCGCGACCTTCGTAATATAAAAGCTGAAATGATAGAGCATCGCTGAAATAAAACAATAAAAATGAATGAAACTTTTGCCCTACAGTTGAGATCATATCGATCCCTGTATACAATCCAAGGGCACAAACAAAAAGGAGACTACATTTCCCAACCAGGCTGCGTCAAAGGGAAGCCAGATCTCGACGACCACATCTACAGCCTGAAGACCAAGAGCAGCGTTCCTCCTCATTCCAGCAGGACATGGACGTGACATCACCAATCGAAGCTACGGTAAAGTCCCCAATTCTAAGACTCTACGGTTCACAGACAACCTAAAGTCAACCAACGACCTCTGTCTCGGAAACAAGTCAATCAACGACCTCCGTCGCGGAAACAAGTCAGCGAATGACCTCCGTCTCGGAAACAAGTCAACAAATGACCTCCGTCGCGGAAACAAGTTAACAAATGACCTCGTCTCGGAAACAGGTCAGCCAATGACCTCCGTCTCGGAAACAAGTCAACAAATGACCTCCGTCGCAGAAACAAATCAACAAATGACCTCCGTCTCGGAAACAAGTCAACCAATGACCTCCGTCGCGGAAACAAGTCAGCAAATGACCTCCGTCTCGGAAACAAGTCAACCAACGACTTCCGTCTCGGAAACAAGTCAATCAACGACCTCCGTAGCGGAAACAAGTCAGCCAATGACCTCCGTCTCGAAAACAAGTCAGCCAATGACCTCCGTCGCGGAAACAAGTCAGCAAATGACCTCCGTCTCGGAAACAAGTCAGCCAATGACCTCCGTCTCGGAAACAAGTCAGCAAATGACCTCCGTCGCGGAAACAAGTCATCAAATGACCTCCGTCGCGGAAACAAGTCAACAAATGACCTCCGTCGCGGAAACAAGTCAGCAAATGACCTCCGTCTCGGAAACAAGTCAACCAACGACCTCCGTCTCGGAAACAAGTCAATCAACGACCTCCGTCGCGGAAACAAGTCAACCAACGACCTCCGTCCCAGAAACAAGTCAGCCAACGACCTCCCCGTCGGAGCAATACTTCGACTCGGAAACAAGTCAACTCACCAACCACTTATGAGTCCTCTCGACTTGTAAGTGAGAAAATTCTCTTATAAGATCCTTATGACTTATAAGAGAAAACACACTTAGGAATCCTCACGATTCCTAAGGAGAAAATCCACCTACGAGATCCTCTCGATTCGTAGGGAGAAATGTCTCTATGAGACCCTCACGGCTCATAGAGTTGAAAAGTCTTAGGCAGCAAATCTGAACCTGCGGCCAAAGCCATCGCTATTTCTCGGAGAAATCTAGATGCTTACTCTATTATCTATCAATGGTGTCTATCAAGACAGCCTGTTGATAATAAGAGAAGGGAGGAAGCAAAGAAATAATACAAGACATTGCAAAGAAAAATGTGTATCTTTATTGAATGTAATCAAGTACAAAGTGAAGCGTACAAAAGAATAAAGAATGGATACATATTATTTAAAAAGAAAAATTTTACAAGTATGTAGATACAAGGGGAATCACTGGGAAGGAAGCATCTTGCATAACCCTAGCAATTGTTCGCGCACCTCCTTCCACATTTTCTCCTGATCGGCCACCACCGCCAGATCTGCCTCCACTTGAGCCCGCTGCTGCAAGACAGATGCAAGCTGCTCCCTAACGGCCTGATGAGCAGCTTCGCGGCCTGGGGTATCATGCTCGGCGACATCAAGCTTTCGCTTCAAGTTTAGCCCATGAGAGATGCGTTCCAGGAGGCCCTCAAAGATAGCCTTCACTTGAGCAGCATTCACCTCGACCTCAGCATGCAGACGAGCCATCTCGCTCGAGGTCTCTTGGCATTCCCTCAGCCTTAAAGCCGCTTCTTGTTCCAAGTGGTGGACGTAAGAAGCACTTTGCTCGATCCATGCTTCTCTTTAATTGCTTACGGCTAAGGTCTCGGGGGCGGGACGCATCGACTCCAGCTGATGCAGGCGAGCCTCGATCTCCCTATAATGGTTAACCCAAAATACGATGATGCTCTCGTCATGGAAATTCACGAGTATCACCAGCATCGGGTTAACCGCCGTAGCGAAATCCGCAACAGACGTAGGAGTCTCGACATCGAGCTCCTCAATGTAGTCGCTCAACATACGCAAACTGTTCGCGGCGCCTTTCGAAGACGGACGTCTCAGGAAAGGACCTGCCGGCATTGTGATGCAAGGCTCGAAGGGCGCTGAGACCGGAACGACAGCTGAAAAAACAAAATATGATCAGATAACAGTTCAAGAGATTAAAAAAAAGGGGGAGTTATCAATGCGATAGTTGATGTACCAGCTGCGGCAGATGGCAAGGCCGGAAGGGCCGGCGGTGCGGCCGATCTTTCATCCCCTCCTTCAATTTGTAGCACTGCAGTCAGGACGAGAAAAAAAAGTTAGAAGTAATTCCATCAATGAAAAAGAAAGATATCAATGGGAAACCATACTCACCAGTGCCACCAGAGGAAGAAGCGAATTCAGATGGGAAGGAGAAGTGTGGGAGCAACACTTGATAGAGATAATCAAAAAGCACTCCTGAAAAGACACCGCAGTACGACTTTAGTATATAAATTAGGCGGCTGAAAGACGAAACTAATGGGTTGCAAATCTGTACCTTCCAGCATCTTCGATGGTATAAGAGAGGGCTGAGAAGTGACCACCGCCAAGACAGTAGTTGACGGCGCTCCCTCGAGCAGTGGAGTATCGGCGCTGGCCGCACCTGCGTTAAAAAAAACAAGGGTAAACCTGTTACAAGCGATTGCAAGATAAAAAAAGGGGGGACGGTAATCCGAAATTTACCTGATGAGCCTCCAGCCGAGACGGAGGCGTCTCCCTCCTCCATCGACATAAGACCACCACCCGTGGCCTCATCCCCAGACTCCACGGGGGCCGTTGTCATGCTCGCGAAGCCAGGAGACAGCGGAGGGCCATAGGCGGGGAGAGCTATGACCGGAGCATTGCCAGACTCCTGAGAAAGAGTGGTTGGCTCGTCTTCAGGAATCATATCCACCTCACCCGCTACTCCCTCGGGCTTAGCAATCACGGTTGTCTCGTCCACCGTCACCACGAGGTCATCAGTCTCAGGCACTCCGCCCGCTGCTACCTCGGGCTCGACGTCAACCACTTCCTCAGGCATAATGGGCATGACCAGTTCATCAGCCACTATCTCGGGCCCAGCAATCCCAGCTGTGTCATCCGCCACCGGCTCGGGCTCGACCAATGCCTCTTCCCTTAGCCCCTCAGGTTCGACAGTCTCCGCCTCCCCCTCGGTTGGACTTGGCCCTGCAGGGTAGAACATATAAGAACCGACAGCTTTATAATTCTTACAACAAAATTCTGAAAGAAGTATTACTTGAGGTGGACTTGTCGTTAGCCTCCCTATTGGCGCGAATCGCCTGTCTATGAGCTGTAGACAAGGCGACCGGGGGCTCTTCTGACGGAGTATCGGCACGAGGGACGGTGCTTGGGCCCGCTCCAATGGCCAAGGCAGCCCTGCGTACCTTTGCTTCGCGCCTCGACCGCTTCCTTTCCTCCCAGGCTGTCGCGATGGACCTCTTCGACGCTTCCTTCATCAAGGCGTCGTCGTCCTCGTTCAGAGATGCCTCCAGAGCCTTTAAGGCATCTCTCATCGGCTCTTCAAGACGGACCTCCCGCGGTAGCCCTGAGGAAGCAGGGACATCAGCAGCTGGCAGCTAATCCGCGTCACTTGGCGGGAATGGCATTGAGGTTCCTGCAAAAAAAAGGGAGAGGTTAGATTGACCATAACACAAGGAAAATGAAAACTTGATGAATTGAAACTTACTAAGGCCTAAAGACGCTCTAAGGCGTTCCTCCTCTTGGAAGGTCTTGAGGGAAGCGGCAATGGCTTCTTCAGTGGTGATGCCTGTTGGAAGAAAAGAAGGAAAAATGTTAGTCAAAAGCAATAATAAAGATATGATGCAATAGAAAATGCGACTAGTGATTACCTGATTCCGCAAGCTTAGCAGCCATGCGTCACGCCTCGCCAACCGCTCCGAAGCTTCGAGGGCGGCCTCCAAATCCGTGTCATCCGGCTGCATGACTAATCCCTCGTTAGTCCCATATTCACTCAGGCCCTCACCATAGGGAGCTTGGGGTTCCTGACCGAACGCGACGTCAGCAGCGAAAAGCGACTTCTTTTTCTTCTTCTGCCCACCAACCCTAGGTGCACCCGGAATCGACTTGCGCTTTGCAGACACCTTAGGGAGACGGGTCCCGATGTCCGCACCCACGCCAGACTCCGGCGAGGCTACAACCACTGTCTCTACTGGAGCACAGGGCGCTGGTAGTGCATTCGCGATATCGGGGAGCGGCAATCCATGTGGAGGACTTTGCGCACGCGATTGTCCAGCTCTGGCATCTTTTAGAGGGGAACTACAGGGATCCTTGGCACTAAAGGAGCATTGTGGTCGCTACCTGGAGGCGCACCTTTACGGTCGACCAGCAATCGCCTTTCCTCCTTTATGACGGCTCCTGTCGAATGACTGTACCATTCTGTATATACCTTGAGGAGTCGTGGGGCGCAAGCCGGTTCACTGATAAAGAAGTGGGAGCCCGTGTTCAGACGCATGAAATGATGCAGCGCTCTCTCCATCCCTTCTTCGGTCTCAGCAGGTTCCGATAGGAAGGCCTCCAATGGTACCCCTTGATTGTAGCTCAGTTGTTGGGCGAAGCGATGCGGGTTGTACCTCATGAAAATCGCCGCACCGTTCTTCCTGAACACCAGGAAGCCCGGTTTAATAGAATATAAGTGAAGGGTCTCCCGGGCCGTCAGAACTGAGGCTCCATCTTTGAAAGTGTCCTGCAATGGCCGCACCGTAGTGGTAGATGCCTTTCTAATAGTTAACACCTTGTCGACGGAAGACACCCCGTCTCCAACGGTGTGGGGGCGAAGGAGTAAACCTCTGGCATTCCGTGGCGATGGAGTCATAATTGATGCTCCAATCAACTGTATGATGCGAGGGAAGCTGCACCTGTCATAGAACGATGGCCTTTTATGCATGCCGAAAACACCCGATGTATGTAGCTCGAGCCACGATACGAAGTAGTGCATCGGGAAGATCACGTGCAGCACCCCAGGCTCTTTAGCATCCGCCGCTCGACTGAGGCCGTGATACAAGTGTGCCAAGCCGGCTATCCCAACGGCCACTTTTACCCCGATAGTCATCCGGTGAGCAGGGTAAAAGACGGAGGGCCGCATATGGCGAGAATGCATTGGGAGCGCAAACCAACTCATCCATAGCCCAAGAAATCCTAAGAAGAAGGCCTCCTCGTCCATCCCAGGAGCTGCAACTTCCGCAAAAGACATAGCCAGAGAGTTAGGAAGGAAAAAACCCTTTTGGTCTATTTCCTTCGCCGGTAGGTTATCCAAACCTAGACCGAAAGGGTCCTCGAGGGTAGCAAACTTGGCAGCTTCTGTCGAGAGGACACTTGGGTGAAGGAACCGGGCGATGAAATCCTCAAAACTAACTCCGCGACTCCCACGCTCGATGAAAAGGGCCTCGTAGATGTTCAACACTTTGATCAAACTTGGGAATTGGTGTTGAACAGCATTCTCCGGCGTGAGGCCCTTTACCGCCGGCTTAGCACCGAAGACATACTCGTCTGTCGGAAGCAACTCCTCATAGTACTCCCCTATAACCGGTAAACCGGAGACCTCTGTGAACTCCTCCAGAGAAATTGACACTTCCCGATCCATTGCGAGGAAAGTGTGAGTAGGGATGTTCCACTGCTCCAAGAAAGCCTTGAACCACCAGGCGGGAAGCATGGGATACTGGAAGAGGAAGACATAAACCGCAGTGTACAATCCTAATCTTATCAACTGCGACTTCTTCGCCGACAGGATATACCGAGCCCACGGCAGGTAGCCGATCGGGTGGCGGGGGATCAGACCTATGTTGTATGATTGCCCCCAAGGTCGCGCCTCGCCTTGACAGATACGGCGTCCCAGGATATCCAAAACCATAGGACGCTGGACCGGGATTGCATCTATGGCAGGATGAAGAAAGCCCTTCGTTGTCCAATCAACCATCTCCACGGCATACTGCACCGGGGGCGGGCTGGCATAATGGATCGCCGTAATGGGCTCCGCCGGCACTGCACACGTGAAGCTCCGTCGACCCATGATAATCTGATTATACCACGACCCCCAAAGGTGGAGACTCTTATATTCCGGATCGTGGTCCTTGATCATATCCAGGACTTCGCGGTCCAAGGGCGCCTCAGGAAATCCCTCCTCTGAATGAACAAACGGAAATGAGGTATCGAGAGACATAGCCGCTACAAGGGAACAAAAGTAGCCGTTAGTGTTGCAACTCCAACGCTTGGCGTTTAAAATTTTTAATTGATTAATTAAATTAAATTAAAAATTAATTAAAATTAAATTAAAATTAATTACACCACACAGCAGTGCAGTGGGTAGGAGACCAAAGGGGACCCACAAAATCTGGACGACAATACGTCAGTTAATAAGACAACCCCATCATTGGATGAGATTGTCAGTTGGTCCCCAAGAGAATATTCCCATTAATAATAAAAAAATCCCTAGAAACAAGAAGAAAATCTTCTCTTTCAGAGCAAAGCTCTGTCACAAAGTGACACTTGTCAAACTCTGGTCTCAAGGGAATAAGATTCTTTGAAAGAGCTTAGCTCTGTAATAATATAAAAAAAATCATCAAAGAATTTTTTTTTAATTAATTAATTCCTAAAAAGTTGAAGTTCTGGGATCTTAAAGATCCATATGAAAAAACTCTTAAGAGTTCATCATCAGAAGATCAGGGATCTATATTCTGTCAATATCAGCAAAGCTCTGTTCATGGGCTAAGAAACCCTGAAACAAATTCTTGAGAGCAAAGCTCTGTTTATGAAACTCCAAAGGGGATTTCTTTAGATCAAACGATCTATGAGAGCAAAGCTCTGTTGGTTAAAATTGATTTAATTTAATTTAAAATTGATTATTACCTAAAGTTTTCTAACTTTGGGAAATGAGAGCAATCTAGAGTCTGAAAGCAAGAGCAAAGCTGTGAAGTTCTTAAGCAAGAGCAAAGCTCTGTAAATCAAAATCTAGAAAATGGTGAAGATTTTCTAAGAGCCAGGGGTCCTATTTATAAGGCGCTTGCGCCCCTTCAGCTCACCTGTTGATCCAACGGTCAGGATCTTGCCACCGCTCCACTCACGAGCGCGCCACGTGAGCGCAACGGTGGGGGGGCATTTGTTTCCCCCAATCAGAGCAAAGCTCTGTTTGAATTTCAAAATTCAAAATTCGAAGCAACGCTTCAGATTCTTTGCGCTGCGCGCAACGCGGCACGTGTCAAAAGCTGATACATCAGCGCAGCGCCCAAGGCAGCGCGCCCAATCAGAGCAAAGCTCTATTTAAAACAAAATTAAAGGAAGCAACACTTTAGTTGCGCAAGCGTTGCACTGTGCGACACGTGTTAGCGCCGATGCGCTGCACCGTGCGCTGCGCGACACGTGTCAGCACAGATGTGCAAGCACAGTTGCGCTGCGCGACACGTGTCAGCGCAGTTGCGTTGCGCTGCGCTGTGCGCTGCGCGACACGTGTCAGCGCAGTTGCGCAAGCGCAGTTGCGCTGCGCTGCTTGACACGTGTCATGCACTGGGGCGTTTGCGTCAAACAGAATTAAATTCTAGCAAGATTTTTCTGTTCTTATTAAAACAAGAAGATTGCCTTCTGTAAAACAGAAGCCCTTGGATCAAAGATCCAACGGTGGGGAAAATTCCCCAAATCACTCAGAGAAAGATCTCTTTAACAAATTTAACAAATTTATGGGCACTATAGAAAGGCCCCTAGACCCCAAATCAAAAGGCATCAACATCATCATTGAGAACTCTGAAGAATTGAAGAGAATTCCTCAAGAACAAAAAAGGTAAAAACCTTTAGAAAAAAGAGAAAATTCTCTTATTAACAGATCATTGATCTGAGAACAAGATCAATGATCTTCAATAAGAAGAAAAATAAATAATAATAAGTGCTTTGCACTTTTTTATGAACCACTGGTTCCCTAAAATAAGAAAAACAAGAGAAACTTATTTTCTTTGATCTAAATTAGATCAAGAAAACAAACAGTGCTTTGCACTTTTTTATGAACCATTGGTTCTGGAATCTAAAAGATTCTCAAGTTAATAGTGCCTTGCACTTGCAAAACTGCACTGTTGCGCTCTTGGGTTGGCGCAAGCCACCAGAGAGCGCCACGTGTCAGCATCTGAACCACTTACGCTATGCGCTTTTGAAATAGAGTTTTGCTCTCTGAAACTGACGCAACTCAACACAGCGCGCCACGTGTCAGCAGCGCAAGCACAGCGCACTGGCGCAGCGCACTACGCTTGCGTGACACGTGTCATCACCACAAGCGCTTGCGCTCATTGATTGGCGCAAAGCACTTGACAAATGCAATGCATTTCTTTTACTAGAAGGCCAGGCTCAAATCAGAAAGGCCTAGTAGGCCAAATTAAATTGCAATGCAATAAAAAGGGCAGAGCCCAAACAAAAAGGGCAGAGCCCAAACAAAATTGATGCTCTGCATCATTTATAAATGGGCACAGCCCAGACAAAATGAATAATGCAATGCATTATTAAAAAGGGGCCAAGCCCTAGCACAGGCCTCATATGCCACAAACAAATAAAAGCGTTGAACATTTTTCAACTGGACTTAGCCCAATCATGGCCGTAAGTCCTTAAATTAAATTGACTGAGCATAGCTGCTCTCTTAAATCAATTTACATCCGGTTCGAGGGTACATCTCCGAACTCCTTTGACTCCTATCGTTGTGATCGTTCAACGACATCAGAGAGGTGACGGGTCCTGACAACCACACATCAACACGGACTGTGGGGTCCTTAAACTCATGGACTTAAGCGTCCTTAAACCAAAATACGTACTGTGGGGTCCTTAAACCCACGGACTTAAGCGTCCTTAAACTAAATATGGACCACCATATCCTTAAACTGGCGATGGACCACTACATCCCTAAACTGGAACAATAGAGCCCTCAAATGCTCTTTTGTCGGATCTAAACGGTCCCGTTTAAGTTGATCTTAGCCTTAAATATGGCTAACGTATCCTTAAACATTCAAACAGACTTTAGTCCCAAATTGGACTATAAGACCCCCAATCAACTTTGGTTCAAGGGTACATCTCCGAACTCTTCTGACACCTATTGTTGTAATCCTTCAACGTCGTCAGAGAGGTGGCGGGTCCCGACGGCCATATATTAAATGGACCACCATGTCCCTAAACTGGAAATGGATCTAGACAATCCCGTTAAGTTGATCTTAGTCTCAAATCAGACTAACGTATCCTTAACGAACGTTTAAGTCGATCTTAGCCTAAACATGGTTAACGTATCCTTAAACTAAAATACCAAACCCAAATCTAAATAAATACGGATTTGGACTAATCCACGTCCTACGGGCGACGGCATCACTTACTCTCCGTATACAATCCACGGGCAATCACAAACAAAACAAACACACACGACACGAAGTGAAATTCTGGAGAAGGAGAAAGTTGCTACTGCGATGCGGTAGCGTAATTAACTGTATGGGCTTACGCCTACAGGGAAGAGTGTCCCCATAATCAAAACCCCTCGAATGAGGGGGAATCTGACGAAGTCTGCTAAATCGGCCGCGTTCGTCTAAACCTCCGATACACGGTGCAATAAATCAACTTGGCATTTTCGGAGAGGTGGACGGATAAAACCAAATAGCATCTGCCCCGAATCACAGCGTCAGGACTTCGCAGTCTTGTGCGCCGTCTTTCGGAGGGGAACACATATCTATTGTACTGGGTATCGATTTGTGCCTTCGTTGCATGTATTTATGGTTCCGTGGATTCAATACCGTCGATTTGATTTCGTGCATATTATATGCACTTGCCTTTACTTATGCACTCGGTATAGCTTATATGTGCTTGCAGTGCATTGATTCATATTTTGTGCACACAGTTGCACACGTTTATGGTTCTATACATCTTGGTATACTCGGTGTTGTTTTAATATACATTAGAGATAAAGATGAGTTTTCGTGCATTAGTTGCACCAGATTGGTATTTCGTGCATTGGTTGCACCGGATTCGTATTTCATACATTGGTTGCACCAGATTTGTATTTTATACATTTATTGCACCAGATTTATGTTTTCATGAGCGTCTGCACTTGGCGTTCGTTATCGTGCACGCTACAGCACTAGATTTTTTGTGCGGCTGTATACGGCGAGTGTCCTCGTTGCTCGGAGCCGAGTCAACAGAGATGACCATGATCTGCCCGACCATCAACTCTCCGGGTGGAGGCTGGTCTATTTGCTCCCGATCTTCTTTACATTTGTTTGTAGGTACTTTTCTAAGTGACCAGTGCGGATCAACTCTTCAATATAATCATGAAGTTGTTTGCAATTCTCGGTCGGGTGCCCCTGTGATCGATGAAAGGCGCAATATGGGTCGCGAAGTCACTTACCCGGCCTTTATATCATTAGTGGGAGTTTGAAGAATCTCAGTCTCTTTTCCTCCTCTAGCAGCTCATCCTGAAAGACCTTCAGAGGGGTGTACTCGTGAAAGCTTAGGGAATACGGTTTCAGATGATCATTCTTTTTCTTCTCCTCCCGGTCCTGTTTCTTTCGGTCCGTCCGATCCTCGCGGGGTAGGTTGGCATTCACTTCAGACTCGAATTAGATCTCTCGCTCGGTCTAGACTTTTACCTCGGCCATGGTCTTAGATTGTGCTAATGCAAAAGTGTAGAGCCACTCTTTGTGCCTAAGACCCAATCTCATGGCGGTGATGACCGTTTCGTCAAGGTGCTCGGGTACTTCCAGAAGGGCATTATAGAACCAAGTGACGTAACGTTTGAAAGATTCCCGATCCTCGCTCTTGATGGTGAACAGGTAGTCGACCGTCCTTTTCTGTCGTCGGTTGCCGATGAAATGACCAAGGAACTGAGTAGCCAGCTCTTCAAAGGTTGATATTGAACATGAAGCAAGACCACGGAACCAATCTCGCCCGGCCTGGATAAGGGTGGTGGGAAAGACTCGGCACTGAGCCATGTCCGAGTTGTCCTGGAAGCTCATGCCTGCTGTGAACGTGTCCAGGTGGTCCTTTAGGTCAGACTTCCTATCGAAGAGAACCACCATGGGCGGCTTGTTTCAAGACAAGACACGCTCACGTAGTAACTACTCTGTAAAGGGCCTCGTGAGAGAATCCGCGGAGTATTTCACCGACCCTCCAGGCGAACGAGTGGCAAGCTGCTTGTCCTCAATCTTCTTCTCGAAGACCTTGATTCGCTGTTGATACCCCGAGGATTCACTATAGTCGGAGTGCCTGCTATCTCTACTCTGGGCTTATGCGATGGAGCGATTTTGGCTTCGTTCTATCACGTTCCTCAGATCCTAGGGGTGGACTATTTGTGGTTGGCCCTGACGTTCGCCATGTGCATGGTTTTGTTGAGTGTGGTGATGTTAGTCTTGCCTTGAATCAGGTACCTGACCAACGTTTCTTCACGGGGCAAGAGAGCGCACGAGCGTTGAAGCGGTAGTCTGGTCGCTCCCGAGATCTCGGTGTTGAACTATCTGGCGCCCAATGAGTCATGGAATCATTCCTCGTATGGGGGTTGTGACTACCGAAATCAAAACGCCGGTGTTCTGTGACATCGAGATGGGCATGAACGAGGTTAAAGGCCTGAATGCAACCCTCCGTTGCTCCACACACGCTGTTGTTTCGGGGAGTGGGGACGGTGGTTTGGTGGGCATGGCCGGCCGTTTGAACATGAGAGAGCACGTCCACCATCGCCGTCAGCCTGTTGATCCACGTAGATAAGACGTCGACGATGTTGGGAGGTAGAGTAGAACTGCCCCCACCTCCGTTGTGGAGGACAGGGCAGCTCGTGCTGGGATTGTTGAGATTATTGCTGGCCATTGAATCGAAGATGTAAGATCAACTTTCTTAGGTGGGAAAGTCGTTCCCACAGATGGCACCAACTGATTATTAGGAATATGTATGCCCTAGAGGCCATTATTATACATATGATGTATATTATAGTGGATGCTTGGACATATATATAGAGGACTTTCTTGCTCTACATAATAGTATGCTATCTGGTTACTCTTTATCTTAACATGCTGGCTGGTATTCTTTATTGTCTTGCTCTCACATGTTGATAAAGCCCATAGGATATGTACTTGACTACTACGATTATTATGAGATCATACTAGTGGGGCCAGGGTGGTCTAAAAGTACATCCTTTAATCATTTATTAGTCGAGGGAATATCGAGACTAGGGCATCGATGTTCCAAAATAGACTAGTGTGTACGTTTCTTGTCCCTTAGAGGGCGATGGTTGATCCCACAACCATTGGTGTATGACATCAAAGATTGTACGCAGGTGCTCATTGGAGAATGGGTACACCGAACAGGACTCGTCGAGAACTCCTAAATGGTTATATACCTAACGTCAAATAGCAGTTCTCTGGTGACACTTGTACAGGTTAGTCTACAGACCCGAGATCGTCATAGTGTCTTGTGTGATTCCCACTGTGCTTTGATTTCCTCCCTACCACGGCTCAAAGGAGTCGTGTAAACAGGTTGATTTTGAGTACAGTCCTGAATCACATGGAGGCGGTGAGCAATATGAGGGGTTTCATCTCTCCCGGTATAGGGAGTTGATGTTGCGCTATGCTCGATTGGCCATAACTGAAAATCCCTGGCCATGGTTGCTTAGATTTACTGATAAGAGTTATCAGTAGTTTCTCAAACTGTTATGAGCCACACATCGGCATGACTTATCAAGTTAATGGGGTCTGGCATTTTCTGCCCCTATACTTCATATGCAGTATATCAGACGAAGAGACCGGACTGTACGGTAGTGTTACTGATAGGCTTCATGGAGAGTATTGACGAGCTTGCTTATTGATCTTCATATCGCTCAATACCTGGGTAGCCGTTACGTCCAGCTAGTACCGATGACGGCTTGTGGGTGACTGATATGATCATCACCTACTGCTGGTGTATTGACGAGTCTTTAGAGTCCCACACAGAAGTTTCCTGGTTCAAGCGAAACGAAGTAGGCCACATATGTTGATATGTGCGGGCGCCTTATTAAATACGTGTATGTGATACCGTATTGTAATCTGACAGTCATCTGATGTCGGTCAGGTTATATGTGATATAACCAGATTATCGAATCAAGTATTGATTTGATAATGTGATATTCAGATATATGATATTAGTTGGTTATATGTGATATAGCCGGATTGTTAAATTAAGTGTTGATTTAATAATATGATATATATTAAATATGATATAATTATATCTTAACTAATAATATTAGCCCACTAATTATGTTTCTTAATATGAATTAATATATATATATATATATATTAAATGAAGCATGGCATCTATTTTCTATTTCTAGAAAATAGAAAATGAGGTGTAAATTGTGGAGATATTTATAGAATGGGCAAGGCATGGGTTTTTCATTTGTTTATTCATTTGTATGCATTATTGAAGCATAGTGCATTATTTATATGGATTTTAATTCGTGCTTCAAGAAGTGCTAGATAATTTGGATGAGCCATTTTTCACTTGTAAAAAGTTGAGCTCTTCATGCCTTAGCCAATTTTTCCTTTCTTGAGTTGCTCTCTACAATTTTCTTCACCTCACCTACAAGTTCAAACCCTCACATGTGATGTGAATCATTGAACTTGTGAGAACCCTAGTGAGCAAATTAAACCCCTATTTCACCACCTCACATTAAATTAGCAATTCGATGTGGTGTGTTGCCTTCACTAATGAGATTAGTGAAGAGTTAACTTGAGCTAGTGGACTTCGGGTGGATTGTCTTTAACGTGAAGATCACGAAGGAGGCCCGTTCAACTCTAAAAGGAGCCTAGTGGAGTCACGTGGACTTCAACCTCCTTTCTTTCTCTTTAGTAAAGTCTATAT
This sequence comes from Agapanthus africanus, assembly GCA_030015575.1. Taxonomy (NCBI): domain Eukaryota; kingdom Viridiplantae; phylum Streptophyta; class Magnoliopsida; order Asparagales; family Amaryllidaceae; genus Agapanthus; species Agapanthus africanus. Next base: position 812,790,534 of record JASDDO010000019.1, on the reverse strand, counting down.
CAAACTATAAAACCCTAATCATCTAGCTAAAGATCTTGTTAAGTGTTAGTTACCACCCTAAAGATTTTTAAATGGCATGTTTGATGCTATTAAAACCAAGTGGTGGTGGTAACGTAGACTTTCACTGATGGACGTCTGAATCTCACTCAAATATTGTCCTCTGTCGATCTTGCGGCCAGCGAGGCTAAACGGCTAAGATTTTTTGTAGAATATTGAGCGTGTGGATCTCAATGTGTTATTGACGCCGAGCTACCTGCAAAGGAAGTCCCGGGGTGCGAAACCACTGTAAGACCTTCCGACGATCAAGTAAGTACCGAAGAATATTGAGGCGGAGCAGTGGCGTATTGGACTGAATTCCTGTTACCTGAGTCGTCTGGAAGAGGGAGTTTATATAGTGGTCGTAAGGAGCGAACCGGAACGAGATTCTCACCACCCGTTACGCCCCCGCCTCACGTTCGATTTTTTAGCGGGGTACATCCATTAATGGCGGGATACGCCCATTAATGGAGAGATATACCAGCGTGGGATGCGGGACGTAGAGCAGCAGAGATCTTGTTTTGGAGAGATACACGTGTTAGGAATATGTGTGCCCTAGAGGCCATTATTGTATGATATAGTGGATGCTTGGACATATATATAGAAGACTTTCTTGCTCGACATGATAGTATGCTATCTAGTTGCTCTTTATCTTAACATGTACACTTGTATTGTTATACTGTCTCCCTGACACATGTTAATAAAGCCCTTAGGATGTAGACTTCACTACCAAGACTGTGATGCAAATCATACTAGTGGGGCTTGGATAGTCCACAAGAACATCCTTTAATAGTTCTTAGTTGAGGGAGTATCGAGACAGGGCATCGATATTCCAGAGTAGACTAGTGTGTATATTTCTTGACCCTGTATGGGGCGATGGTGGATCCCATAACCATTGGTGTTTGACATCAAAGATTGTACACATGTGCTCATTAAAGAATGGGTACACCGAACATGACTCGCCGAGAACTCCTAGATGGTACCATATCTATCATTAGATAGAAGTTCTCTGATGACACTGGTACATGTTAGTCTGTAGACCCAAGATCGTCATAGTGACTTGTGTGGTTCCCACTAAGATTTGATTTCCTTTCTACCATGGCTCAAAGGAGTCGTGCAAACAGGTGGATTTTGGGTACAGTCCCAAGTCACATGGAGACAGTAAGCGATAGGAGGGGTTTTGTCTCTCCCGGTATTGGGAGTTGATGTTGCGCTATGCTCGATTGGCTATAACAGCAAGTCCCTGGTTAGGGCTGATGAGATTTGTTGGTAAGTATTATCAGTAATTTCTCGAACGGTTATAGGCCACACATCGGCATGACTTATCAGCTTACTGGGGTCTGACGATTCCACCCCTAGACTCGATATGCGACATATCAGACGAAGAGACCGAACTGTACAGTAAGTGTTACTTATATGCTTCATGGGAGTTTGGACAAGTTTGCTTGTTGATCTTCTAATCGCTCAATACCTGGGTAGCCGTTACATCCAGCTAGTACCGCTGACGGCTTGTGGGTAACTGATGTGATCATTACCTACTGCTGGCGTATTGACGAGTCTTTAGAATCCCACATAGAGGTTTTCTAGTTCAAGAAAAACGAAGTAGGGCACATATGTTGATATGTGCGGGAGCCGATTAAATACGAGTATGTGATATCGTATTCTAATCTGGCGATATTTGATATCGGTAAGATTATATGTAATATAACTGGATTATTGAATCAAGTGTTGATTTGATAATATGATATGCATATAAATGATATTAGTCGGTTATATATGATATAACCGGATTATTGAATCAAGTGTTGATTCAATAATTTGATATATATATATATATATATTTATATTTGATATATTTATATATATTAACTAATATTAATGCTCACTAAAGATTTTATTCTCTTCTAATACATTTAATATATATGTGATATATATTAATATATGTATTTGAATTATCTATTTTTGGAGAAATAGATTTGTGAGGTGGAAAATGGGGAGATATTTTTGGCATGGGTAAAGCATGGATATTTATGTTATTTTATTTGTTTGGCTGCAGTATTGAAGTATGGTTGATTATTTGTATTGATAAATAATCTATGCTTCAATGAATGAGGATACTTGAGCCATTCTTGACATGCAGAAAAAACTAGCTCATTCATTCACACTCTCTCATATTTCACCCATATTCATCTTCTTCCTCATCTAGCTTTTTCTTGAGTTGGAAAAATAAAGAGAAGGAGATTTCTAAATGAACTAAAACTCCTACTTCATTAACCTACTCTAAACTAGCCATTTAGATTAGGTTGTTTCCTTCACTAATACTTGATTAGTGAAAATGTAGCTTGACCTAGAGAGAGTTCAAGGTAGATCATCTTCGACCTCGAAAAGCGCAAAGCAAGCTCGATTCTTTCTTCAAGTGGACCCAAGAGGAGTTCTAGGGACTACTACTTGGAGCTATAGAAGTGAAGGACTTGGTCTACAAAAGTTGTAACCATCTTCACTTAGTTATAGAACTTGTTTACTTGCATAAAACCCTAATTCTCTAGTTAGATTCTAGGTTAGTATAACTTAGCACTCTAGATTTTTTTAAATTGCATACTTGATGCTTGTACAAACCTAGTAGAGGTGCTAAGATATACTTACATGGTATTAGAGCCAGGATAGAGTATTAGACGGTGTATAGAATTACGAAATCGAAACAACTCCGAAACAGACGAATCCAAACCTAAGTTTCTAACGATTTTAAAATCGCTTCTGAAATTTTTTTAAATAAGTGCAGAAAGCTCCTCTTGAAGAAGTGACAAGAACGCCACCCAAAAATGAGGCCTAAACACCAACTTTTGGCAGGCCAAAGTGATGATTTTCCTGGCCTAGACGGTTGTACTATGTGTTTGGTCTCGAGTTTTCTTTAGTGTTCTGGAATCTTGGACTTTGGGTTTTCGGTGCAGTTTGATTTTCCCCAGATTGCATGTGATGTTATCTTTGTGTTAGGGCAATTCAGAGTGTTTCGAAGTCGCAGTTTTAACATCGTTTACGGGTTTAAGTTTGTAAATGTGATACAATATTTGGAATCCACATTAATTAATTTTGTACAAACTAGTTTGCAATTTGTAAATCTAGCGTTTTAGTCTCGTTTGATTGATTGCCACGGAGTTTCGATTCGGATCAAAACTCCGTCGCAATCGTGTATTATACGCGAACACTCGCTGGGTAACACTACTAGATAACCATGCCCCATAGCCCTGACCAAGTGAATATAGGAGAACTCTATTGCCAAAAGCATCCACTTGGGTGCTTGCGGCTGCGGTGTTCCGCCTAAGTGCACTTCGTCGTCGGCATCAGGGTGCAGCCATCTACTAAAGTTCCCGACGAGCATTCGATCATTTAATCGGGAATATTGTTGAATTACCCGACTTGTTATTGAAAAGTGTTTTCAATTTGAGACTTAAATGCAAGATTTATAGTGTTAGGCATGAAATCCAGAATATATGATAATCTGGGTTTATGATGTCTAAGGAATATGCGGATTCTAATTATTGTAGTTTTCATTTCTTTTCTGCGACCGTAAGTGTAATATGTGGGTATCTCCGATCTCGTTGCTATACATCAATGACATTCGGGATACGCATATTTATTTTCGTTGATGACATGTGATGTTACTGTGTTGCTGTGATATGTTATATTGGATCGTCGTGATTGAATAGCCGGGGTTTTTGCGTGAGATGAGAGTTTTTCAATTTTCATTCATGTAAAAATTTGTATGCAATATTCTTTTATTGTGATACTTCCGAGTTGAGGTTGTTGTCACCATTGATGTATATTATTTACTTTTCCGCATTAGGATAGACCCAAGGCGGGGAGCACAAGTAACCGGGTTCTAGAGTCTAGTGGGAGACTATCTTGAGGAGTATAGACCGGGTCTCCTAACTCTAGGGTTGGGAGGGTTGCTTGCCGCACTCGTAGGGTCTAGGATGTGGGTTTGGCTATTCATCACAACCGTAGAATCCGTATTTTTCATTACTGGCTTAATTTAAAATACGGACCTCCTAGTATATCCAATATTTCATGTGTTTGCTTCTGCTGCTTTAGTTATATGATATGATCGTATAATTTTGTGAGACGAATGCTATATATATATATGATAAATGTTGCTTATATTTTGTACCCACGCTAGTCCAGCTCCCGCTCTGCCGTTAGTTAAGTAACCTAACGGTGCATGATGGGGCCCCGTGGTGAATGCGGATGGTATAAGCATACGTTCTATTTTCGTTTCTTCTGTGATGTTTAGGAAACATAAATGATGGGACGTCATTAATGAGATTAATGAAAAGATAAGAAACCTAAAGATGTTGTAGAATCAAATTTTTCAAAAAGGCAGCTCTAGTTCTTGCTTTGCATAGTGGTATTCCTCGATGAATATCCAGCACCTCATTCGATGAGGAAAGACCCTAGATCCCTTCACCGGGAGTGACCACTTTAGCAAAACTAGCAAATGCTACAACCACTCGTTTTTTTAAAACTACTCGATTTTAAAAGCGTGGCTTAAACCACTCCTTTTCAAATCACTAGATTATACAACGATATCAAGTTCATTACGCTAAAGGTTTTCTTGAAAACTAAACATAGCCCTTCGTCATTTCAGATAAGGACTATTTAGTATTCTTGCTGCGTTTGTTAACTTTGTCAAGGCATAGTGTGCGGTAGCTGATTAGTGCTTATTTACCGCATATGATGCGATTGGATTAGGGTAGTCGTACGGCCTTGTTGACCTTGTCAAGGGTCATGCGGATGGGTTTAATTCAATCACGAAATAATGGGTTGAACTTGGCTAGCGCTTATATTTTGTTGACCATAGCCAAGGTCATAAGTCGCTATGGGTAAAAACACATATTGGGAATTTCAAAAGTTGAAACTTGCAATGAGATTGCATACCTTCTATATGATAATTGGATCCTGATACCCACTGCGAGTAAGTTTTACTCCTGAGAGAGTTTTCTATTTTACAATTAGCTTGTTTCCCCAATAAAAGAGCAAAGCTTTGTTTAAAAATCAATGAGACAACGCATTACGTGCTTCCCACGAGGGCGCCAGCGCCAAGACCAATCTGAAAGGAATTAATCCTATGGTGACACCTCACGTGCTCCTCACGCGGGTGCCAGCACCAAGACCAATCTGATAGGAATTAATCCTATGGTGGCGCCTCACGTGCTCCTCACACGGGCGCCAATATGCAAAGCACATAAATACCCATTATAAGAATTAAAACTTTGAGTAGCACCCACGTGCACTATACGTAAGCGCTAGCGTCCAGGTAGAATTAAATTCTACGCTCTGTTAAACAGAGCCGTTGAATCAAAAATCCAACGGAGATGATAAATCATCAAAAATACAGAATTAAATTCTGTCGGGAGAAAACATCTCCTAAATTGGATTATAGAATAAAATTCTAGTTTGGGATATATTCCCTCAATCTTTCTAAAACAAGAAAGATTGCCCTCTGTAAAACAGAGAACCAGTGGATTAAAAATCCAACGGTGATTAAAAATTCACCGTTTCACAGAATAAATTCTGTGTAAGGGAAAATATTTCCCCAATCTTGTTAGAAATAAGAAAATATGTTCTGTAAAACAGAAATCCTTGGATCAAAGATCCAATGGTGGGTAAAAATCCCTAAATCAATTGGGGTCTCTTAATGAGAGATTTCTTCAAAATTAATTAACAAATTGCCTCCACTATATAAAAGACCGAAGACTTCAAGTCTGATAGAGAGGAACCCCCTCCCCCCATAAGCTTCTAAAAACAAAGCAGAAAACTTCAAAAAGGAACAAAGAAGAAGATCTCCCTTCTAAAAAAAACTCTAGGTAAATAAAAAGAAGAGAGATCAAAGCATCTCATTTACCTACTGAAGGATTTAACCCTTTTAAAAGAACTTAGTTCTTTTTCTGGATCTGAGATCCACAAGACAAGTCTCCTACAAGTTGAGAATTTAATTCTCATCAGGAAGAACTTATTCTTGAAAATCAAAGATTAAGAAAATAACTAGGAATCAAATTCCTCAAAACAAAGCATATAAGGAAAAAACCTAGCGCTCAGCGCCCCACGTGTCCCTCACGTGGGCGCCACAGAAGAAAAGAGCACTTAGCACTCATCGGACAGCGCCCGGCACCTCATGTATCCCTTACGTGGGCGCCACAGAAGAAAAGAGTGCTTAGCTCTCATCGAGCAATGCCTAGCGCCTAGCGCTTCACGTGTCCCTCATGTGGGTGCCATAGAAGAAAAGAGTGCTTAGCACTCATTGGGCAGCGCCCAGCGCCTCATGCGCTCTCCACGTGGACGCCATAAAGAGCGCCTAGCACTCCATATAAAGACAAAAGGAGTAAAGTGTTTTACACTTATTGGGTAATTCCCCAAACTTCACATGATCATATGCGGGCGTAAGAACTTATATATGTAGGGTTTCTAGGCATACAAATGAGGTTCTACAAGGCATCAACCATGCCAAAATCAAATTTTTATATGTGCCGAACAACCCTAATCAAGATCGTTTACTAGAGGTAAGGCGAAACTAAAAGCAAGCAAACTACTTTGCTACTAAGTGAAAGGGATAACAACCTTTGTAGATCCGGTCCTTCACTTCTAATGCTCCGTGTTGACGTTCATTCGCTGCGATCATCGGTATCCCGGACCCTAGCGATGGTTTCTTCGGAGAAATGAGTGGGCTAGGCTGTTGACTTCAAGGCCGAAAATGATCTACGTCGAGGAGACTCAAGCTCAAGCTCCATCTTCACTTGGTCATGAACTTTGTGAAGAGAACACCCTATACTACATGGCAAGTGGTAGAGGATGAAGAAATAGGAAGTGGGTTTACTTTAGATTTGGATTTCTCACTCTAAATCTTCACTTGATATTTTTCTAGAAAGCTTTCTTCACTTGAAGAAGATGATGAAGAAAGAAAAGAATATGAATAATAGAATTAACTAAAATGAATAATCAAGTGAAGTATATCATAATGCAACCATAGGTGAGTTTGACCTTTGTAGAGACTAAACTAGAGTTTAAGTTAATGGTTAGGTTAGTGAAAATGTCATGTAAAACAAAATGGTGGACTTTGTCAAAGATGCTTGAAAGCTTCATGAAGTTTCAAGCAAAGACAAAGAAAACCATAATTTTTGAATTACTAACTAATTAAAAACCTTAACCATTAACATAAACATGGTGTAAGTCATACACACACCCAAGTTTGCATGTATCATCAAACATGATACAATAAGTGCACAAATATATATCACATATACAACTTGTGCACATCAAGTGAGAAAATTAATCTTTAGTGAAAAAATACTAGTTAATGTATAAAGTAATATATCAAATATATAATTATACATTAAATCATTAAATCAATACTTTATTTAATGATCCGGTCATATCGCATATAACCGGCTAATATCAAGTGTATCAATGTATCGAATCAACACTTGATTCGGTAAGCCGGCTATATCACATATAACCGACCAATGATACAAATCGCGAGAATAGAACAAAGTATTACATACTGGTATTATTCTCGGTCCCGCACATATCTCATATGCTCTCCTTTTTCGTTTCGCTTGAGCCAGGAAACCTCTGTGTAGGACTCTAAAGACTCGTCAATATGCCGGCAGTAGGTGGTGATCATATCAATCATCCACAAGCCGCAAGCGGTTTTCCAAACGTAACGGCCACCCGGGTATTGAGCGATCAGAAGATCAACGAGCAAGCCTGCTCACACTCCTGCGAATCCAATCAGTAACACTTACGGTACAGTCCGGTCTGTTCGTCTGATATGTCGCATATCTCGCCTAGGGGTGGTAAACGTCAGACCCCAGTAGCTTGATAACTCATGCCGATGTAAGGTCCATAATAAGCATGAAACTACTGATAACACTTACCAGTAAATCAGTGCAACCCTGGCCAGGGATTTCCAGTTATGGCCAGTCGAGCATAGCGCAACATCAACCCCCAATACCGGGAGAGACGAATCTCCTCCTATCGCTCATTGCCTCCATGTGAATCGGGACTGTACCCAAAAACCACCTGTTTGCACGACTTAGTAGAGTCGTGGTAGGGTGGAAATCAAAGCACAGTGGGAGACACAAAGACTCTATGACGATCTCGGGTCAACAGACTAAGCTGTACCAGTGTCACAGAGAACTGTCATCCGACGTAAGGTATAATACCATCTGGGAGTTCTCGGCGAATCCGTTCAGTGTACCCAGTCACCACTGAGCACCCGCATACCATCTTTGATGTCAAACACCAATGGATATGGGATCATCCATCGCCCATCACATGGGTCGAGAAGATATACGCTAGTCTACTCTGGAATATCGATGCCCCGTCTCGATATTCCCACGACTAGGAACATTAAAGGATGTACTCATTGACTACTCAGGCCCCACTAGTATGATCTACATCATTGTCCTGGAAGTCGAGTAGACATCCTAAGGGCTTTATCAACATGTAATAGAGAGACAGCAATTATACATGTTAAGATAAAGAGCAACCAGATAGCGTACTATCATGTCGAGCAAGAAAGTCCTACCTATATATGTCCCAGCATCCACTACATTATACATCTCATGTACAGTAATGGCCTCCAGGGCATACATATAACTAACAATCTCCCACTTGCACTAAGGCCATCTGTAGCAGTGGTTATAGTATCTCATACTCAACCATCCCATAAAAGTCTCTCTGAGAAAAGGCCTTTGTGAGTAGATCCGCCGTGTTGTCCTCTGAGTCCACTCTCCTAACCTCGATCACCCTGGAGATCAACTATCTCCATGATCAGGTGATACTGCCTTGGAATATGTCTGGGTCACTGATGGGACCGGGGTTCCTGGGCCAAAGCCACACTTCCATTGTCACACAATGGTAGGAACCTAGTTCATCTCATGAACTAGTATACACCCAAACTGCCTCTTTGGTAGTATCTTTGATAGCGATGTCACTAGCCTTTATCATCTAGTTAGCCACGGTATATAGCTTGGAACTCTTCCAACATACCGTCCCTCTACTGAGGGTAAAGACAATGCCTGCAACTGGCATTCAGTCGTCCTTATCACCCTGGAACCTTTCCAGTGATTCTCCCCAGGATTTAGGAGGTATCACCTTTATCCTATTTAGAGAATCCTTATGATAAGAGGAGATTGACCGTGCGTAGCATAGGAAACTCTTTTCCTATCGAGAGCATGTTGTCCACGTACAATACGAGGATGACCACCTTACTCTCTACTACCTTTTTGTATATACAAGGTTCATCTACCATTTTGATGAAGTCAAACTCTTTGACTACCACATCAAAACAGATGTTCCAACTCCGCGATGCATGCTTTATTATATAAAACATCTTGCACACGTTTCCGCTGCTCCCACTGTTTACGAAGCCCTCTGGCTATGTACTTATAGACGTTTTCTTCTAAATCAGTATTTAGAAAAATAGTCTTGACACCCAACCACCAGATATCGTAGTCATGGTATGTAGCAACGGCAAGTAGAATCCGGATGGATTTAAGCATAGCCACTGGAAAAGGTTTCATCATTATCCACGCCTGGTCGATGACGAAAACTATTAGCAAGTCTCAACTTTTCCATCTACTTTAAGTAATCTTCTCAAGATATACTTGCTTCTGATGGGGATTTAACCCTTCAGATATAGCATCCAAAATCCATACGTTGTTGGCGTACATGGATTCCATCTCAGATCGCTAAGCATCCAGCCATTCTTATAGAGTCTCCACTCTTGATGGCCTGCTCGAAACTAGTTGGGTCATCATCTCATGATGCAATCCTCGCTCCCACTGTTATCGAGAAACCGAAGTATCTCTCAGGCGGATGAGGAACCCTGCTAGATCGGCGGAGAGGCTGAGGTTCGTCGGAGACTATTGAATCCTTTGGTTCTATCAAATCATCCGTTGTAGTTTGTATAGATGGAAATCCTTCCAGTTCTACAGAACTGACCTTGCCTCGAGCTTGTCCGGATTTTGCTTTTGACATAGGCCGGACGATCCCAAATCTTAACTTACTTAAGAGATGGGCTCTTCCCACACCATATCTCATATAGAGTGGTAGGCATTGATTTGATTGGAACCCTATTCAATAGGTATGCATCTTCTCAAGTGCATAACTCCCAAAAGGAAATAAGAAACTCAGTAGTACTCATCATAGAGCGCACCATATCACATAGGGTGTGATTGCTCCGCCCCGATACACCGACGTGCTGTGGTGTATACGGAGGAGTAATGCTGAGAGAGAATCTCATTCTCCTTTAGAATAGTCCAGGAATCCCGTGCTCAAGTATTCTCCTCCTTGATCTCATCATAGGACATAATACTTCTACCCGGTTTTGGTTCTCTACTTCTAACTTATATTCGGTGATTATCTCAAAAGTTTCGGACTTGTGTTTCAACAGGAACATATGTCTGAATCTAGAGAGATCATCGGTGAATGTAATGAAGTACAAAGAATCGGTCCTGGCATATGTAGACTGGGGACCTTTATACATCACTATGTATCAGTCCCAAGAGTTCAATAACTCTTTCTCTGTTTCCAGTAAACGGAGCTATGGTCATCTTATCTTTGTGACATGACTGGCAAGTTTCATAAGATATAAATTTAAACTGATTTAAATATGCATCTAAATGTAACTTAGCTAGTCGGGTCGCATTGATATGACCTAGTCTACAATGCCTCAAGAAGAATTCGATCATTTCTGAACTCTTCCTCTCGTGTGTGTTCTGTATACTAAGAAATATAGTTCGACTTAGAACGTCAATGCTTTTAGATAACGTGCCTGAACCGATCAACTCTTGATATAGGAAATGTTCAAAACATTATCCTTCAATACAAAATTATATCCTTTCTTTACTAATAAAGAGAATGATATGATGTTGTATATCAGGTTCGGTATCTAATAATATTCGTTCAGAATCAATGTATTCTAGTAATACAGGGTGATAGTGACCAACAGACTTGGCTGCAACACTTGCACCATTTTCTGTCTCATGAAACTTATCACCCGTTCTCAGTTCTCTACCTTTCTGTAGCCCATGTAATAGATTACATATGCGGGATCCTGATCCGGTATCTAACACCCAGGACGTAGAGGATGCAGAGAAACAGTTCTTTGTAATGAACACACCCGAAGAAGATGCATCATCATGCACTTTCTTCGTTTGGGCGGCATGGGAAATCCGGTATTCCCCAATTTCCTGCTCTGTCTTATAACAATTACAAGTTGGAGCGAGACCAACGTTCCCCGGCTCAGTATAGCAAGCGGGTTCGGTCAATACATCCATATTATTATCTTGATTAAGGCGTGACATGGTCGCTACCTGGAGAGAGAGAGAGAAGAAAACACTCTGCGTGCCCTCTTGCAAGATTAGATTGGTTATATATTTTATCTAATCAGGATGGCTCCCACTGTTTTATCAAATCTTTCTTTAAACCCTAAAAGGAAAGACTAGCTGGAATTAATTACACTCTACAAGTTCGCCAATCTTTCAGCCAGGCCAGTGCCGGTACTTTGAGGGAGGTTCCCCGTGCTTTCGCACGGACCTAATTAAAATAAACCTCGTTTTCCTAGGGGTGTAACCCCGTTGACACCTTTCTAGACACCTACTTAATCGGCTAATTGCAAAGTGCAAAACTCTCCCAGGAGTAACAATTACTCGCAGTGGGTATCGGGATCCAACTATCTCATAGAAGGTATGCAATCTCATTGCAAATTTCAACACTTGAAACTCCCGATAATGGTTTTTACCCCTAGCGCTTATGACCTTAACTATGGTCAACAAATCATAAGCACTAGTCAAGCTCTACCCTTCATTTCGTGATTAATTAGACCCACCCACAAGACCCTTAACTAAGGTCAACAAAGTCACGCGTCTGTCCTAACTAATCGCATCATATGCGGTGTAGGAAGACATCACTTAGCTACCGTACATTGTGCCTTGACTATGGTCAACAAACACAGCACGAATACTAAGTACTCTACTTCCTAAAATGACGGAGGGTTCCGGATGGTTTTTAAGAAAACCTTTAACGCTTTGAACTTGATCTCGTTGCGGAATCAAATGGTTTTTAAAAATGGAGTGCTTTTGAGGCTTTTGCTAGTTTCGCTAAAGAGGTCACTCCCGGTGAAGGGATCTCGGCTCTTTCCTCGTCGAATGAGGTGCAGGATATTCACAATACCACTATGCAAAGCAAGAACTATAAAAGTAGTCAAAAGACAAACCGAAGGTTGTAGCATCTGCTAATTATTGCTAAAGAGGTCACTCCCGGTGAAGGGATCGTAGGCTCTTTCCTCATCGAATAAGGTGATGGATGTTCTGCAAGGAACACCGCTATGCAAAGCAACAACTAGAGCTACCTAATTTTTGAAATTCGATTCCACAACATCTTTTTTTTAGGTTTATTTTCTTTCATTAATCTCATTAATGAATGTCCCATCATTTAAGTCCGCCTAAACATCACAGATAAATACAACGTACACTTATGCCATCCGCATTCGCCTCGATGTCCCGTCTGCACCGTTAGGTTAGGTAACTAACGGCAGAGCGGGGCAGGGCTAGCGCAGGTGTAAAACATAAGCAACGTCTATATAATATATCATATATACTATATACAGTATCTATCTGAACAAATCACATGATCACATCACAGATAACGCAGCAGAAAATATCATATGAAATATTGGATATACTAGGACGTCCGTGTTTTATTTGGAGCTTGTATAAAACACGGATTCCACGGTCGTGATGAATATCCAATCCCACACCCCTAGACCCCTACGAGAGCGGCAAGCAACCCTACCAATTCTAGAGTTAGGAGACCCGGACTCGACTCCTCGAGATGGTCTCCCACTGGACCCTAGAACCCGGTTACTTGTGCTTCCCGTCTTGGGTCTATCCTAATGCGGAAAAGTAAATAATATACAATGGTGACATCATCCTCAGCCCGGAAGTGCCCCAATAAAAGAATATTACATACAATAAATTTTTACATGAATGAAAAAGAAAAACACTCATCTCACATAAAAAAAAACCCCGGCTATTCAAATACGACGATCCAATATAACATATCCAGCAACACATAACATCACATGTCATCAACGTAAGTAAATATGCCTATCCCAATTGTCGTTGACATATAGCAACGAAACCGGCGATAACACATATTACACTTACGGTCGCAGAAAAGAAAGTGTAACACTACAACAGTTGGAATCCGCAACCTCCTTAGACATCGCATGCCTAACAATTACAAACCCCGCATTTTAGTCTCATTATCGAAAATTCTTTTCAATATCAAGTCGGGAAATTCAACAAGATTCTTGACATCCTGAACGAATGCTCGTCGCAAACTTTAGTAGACGTCCGCACCCCCGATACCGTCGACGAAGTGCACTAAGGCGGAACACCGCTGCCGCGAGCACCCGAACGGATGCTTTTGGCGACGGGGTTCTCCTACAGTCACTTGGTCGGGACTATGGGGTGTAGCTATCTATTAAGTTTACCCGGTGAGTATCCGCGTACGCAACGTGATTGCGACGGACTTTTGATCACATCAAAATCCCGTGGCAACCGATCAAGTGAGACTAAACTGCTAAATTTATAACATTCAAATTAGTTATCTCATAACTACTTGTGGATTCCAAATATTGTATCACATTCCAGATAAATAGACAATGTTAACCTTTCCGATCGAACAATCAAACACCCAAGTTTTCCCGAAAAGCTCAACACTTGAAATAAGTTTAAAAACATCCACTTCATGCCACTGTACCAACGGTCCAGCCGTAGAAGGGTCAAGCCAACGCCTCACATGTGGCACGCCGTACTGCCCCAAACCCTAAGGTTCAAAAGGCAGTTCAAGACAGTCACATAATCGAGTTAAGGTTTGTTGTCTTCTAGAGAGTCCATCGCATTACTTGCACTACTTAGAACGCTCTTAAACTACGGAAAAATCCAACACTTGGAAATTTTCCGGTAGGGGAAAAGGTGAGATATTGATATCCGGTCGAACATTTTAACACGTTCTAAAATACCCGGAAAAACAAAATAAACAAAGTTCAATAATCCGATCGAATCATCGAGTCCCCAATACAACCCAGAAAACTCAACTCTTGAGTATAAATTAAAAATTCCCAGAAAACACAGGAATTACAGACGGGCATTACTGTGCAAACCACGTGCCATGATTCATCTTTATGGCCGCGGAACCGCCGAGCAAACCAGGGTGGGGCCGCGGTTCCGCGGCGCATTGGTCGAATTGGGGGCACGTGCTCCACAGTAATTCCTAGAAAACCCTGCTGAATTTTTTGGATATTTTTAATTTGGAAAAATCCACAGTTTCAGAAAATGTACAGAGAAGGGTGTAGTTTAAGGTTTCGGGGTTCGATCGGATTTCTAACCTCGTCTACACTTCGCGTAAAGCTCTAGCTTGGCTCTGATACCACTATAGGGTTCCTAGGCACACAAATAAGGTTCTACAAGGTATCAACCATGCCAAAATCAAATTTTTATACGTGCCGAACAACCCTAATCAAGATCGTTTACTAGAGGTAAGGCGAAACTAAAAGGAAGCAAACTACTTTGCTACTAAGTGAAAGGGATAACAACCTTTGTAGATCCGGTCCTTCACTTCTAATGCTCCGTGTTGACGTCCATTCGCTGCGATCATCGGTATCCCGTGTTAGTTATATGTATGCCCTAGAGGCCATTACTATACATAGGATGTATATTGTAGTGGATGCTGGGACATATATAGGGAGGACTTTCTTGCTCGACATGATAGTATGCTATCTGGTTGATCTTTACCTTAACGTGTATGCTGATTGTCTCTCTGTTACATGTTGGTAAAGCCCTTAGGATGTGTACTTGACTACCTGGACTATGATGCGGATCATACTAGTGCGGACATGGTAGTCCATAAGTACATCCTTCAAAGTCCCTAGTCGTGGGTGTATCGAGATGGGGCATCGATATACCAGAGTAGACTAGCGTGTACCTTCTCGACCCATACAGATAGGCGATGGATGATCCCATATCCATTGGTGTTTGACATCAGAGATGATATACGGGTGCTCAGTAGAGACTGGGTACACTGGACGGATTCGCCGAGAACTCCCAGATGGTATTATACCTCACGTCAGATGGCAGTTCTCTGGTGACACTGGTACAGAGTAGTCTGTTGACCCGAGATCGTCATAGAGTCTTGTGTGGTTCCCACTGTGCTTTGATTTTCATCTTACCATGTCCAAGAGGGCGTGCAAAACGGTAGTTTTTGGGTACAGTCCCGAGTCACATGGAGGCAATGAGCGATAGGAGGGGATTCGTCTCTCCCGGTATAGGGAGTTGATGTTGCGCTGTGTTCGATTGGCTATAACAGGAAATCCCTGGCCAGGGTTGCTGAGATTTACTGGTAAGTGTTACCAGTAGTTTCTCGAATTGTTATAGACCTCATATCGACACGACTTATTGAGCTATTGGGGTCTGACGTTTACCACCCCTAGGCGAGATATGCGACATATCAGACGATCAGACCGGACTGTACGGTAGTGTTACTGGTTGGATTCACTGGAGTGTGAGCGGGCTTGCTCGTCGATCTTCAGATCGCACAATACTCGGGTGGCCGTTACGTTTAGCAGACAGCTTGCGGCTTGTGGGTGCTTGATATGATCATCATCTGCTGCCGGCGTATTGACGAGTCTTTAGAGTCCTACACAGAGGTTTCCTGGCTCAAGCGAAACGAAATAGGAGCGCATATGAGATATGTGCGGGACCGAGAATAATACCAGTATGTGATACTGTATTCGATTCTCGTGATGTGACATTGATCGGTTATATGCGATATAGCCGAGTTATCGGATCAAGTGTTGATTCGATAAGTTGTTACTGATGATACCAGTCGGTTATGTGCGACATGACCGGATCATTGAATCAAGTGTTGATTTAATGATTTAATGCATAATTATATATTTGATATATTACTTTGCATTAACTAGTATCGGTTCACTTTAAATGGATTTTCTCGCTCGGGTGTGCACATTGTATATACGATATAGTTTTGTGCACTTACTTGTATCATGTTTGATGATACATGGTTTTTGGTTAAGTGTATAGAATTAAACTATGGTCAAGATGATGATTAGGGTTTTGCATATTCTTTTAATTATTTGCTTATTCATTTTGGAAAATAATTAAAGCATAAAAGAAGAAAAACAAAATGGTTTTCTTTCTTTATTCTTCATGAAGCTTATTGAAGCTTCATGAAACTTTGACCACTTAACCATTTTGTCTTCTTCTTTTAACCCTAACCATTGATCTAACCTAAGTTAATTCTCTACACCTAACCATGGTGAAAATTATGATAAGTTTATTATTCTTTTCTATTCTAAAATAACTTATCATAACTTTTATCTTCTTCTTGCTCTTCTTCTTCTTCATGAAGAAGCTTGTCTTCATCAATGGCATATTGAGCATATGAGTGAGAAATCCAATTCTAAAGTGAACCCACTTCCTATTTCTTCATCCTCTACCTCTTGCCAAGTAGTAGAGTGTGTTTCCTTCACAAGTTTTCATGGCAAGGTGAAGGTGGAGCTTGATCTAGCGATGCCTCGACGTAGATCATCTTCGGCATGGACATCGACGACCTAACTCGCTTATTCTTCGACGAAGCCGACGCTAGAGCCCGGGAGTTCACTTGGACAGTGAAGGGACTTCGTTGCGGAGCTATGGAGGTGGACAAACGGATCTACAAAGGTTGTATTTCCGTATTCCCTTAGTTAATTGTTAACTAGTTTTTAGTTTCGCCTAGAAATCTAGCCGACGATCCGTAGTCTAGGGTTTCTCGGCACCGTATATTTGAAATTGGCATGGTTGATGCCTTGTGAGACCTCTTGGGAGTGCCTAGGAACCCTACATCCCGGACCCTAGCGATGGTTTCTTCGGAGAAATGAGTGGGCTAGGCTGTTGACTTCGAGGCCGAAGATGATCTACGTCGAGGAGACTCAAGCTCAAGCTCCATCTTCACTTGGTCATGAACTTTGTGAAGAGAACACCCTATACTACATGGCAAGTGGTAAAGGATGATGAAATAGGAAGTGGGTTTACTTTAGATTTGGATTTCTCACTCTAAATCTTCACTTGATATTTTTCTAGAAAGCTTTCTTCACTTGAAGAAGATGAAGAAGAAAGAAAAGAATATGAATAATAGAATTAACTAAAATGAATAATCAAGTGAAGTATATCATAATGCAACCATGGGTGAGTTTGACCTTTGTAGAGACTAAACTAGCGTTTAAGTTAATGGTTAGGTTAGTGAAAATGTCATGTAAAACAAAATGGTGGACTTTGTCAAAGATACTTGAAAGCTTCATGAAGCTTCAAGCAAAGACAAAGAAAACCACCATTTTTGAATTACTAACTAATTAAAAACCTTAACCATTAACCTAAACATGGTGTAAGCCATACACACACCTAAGTTTACATGTATCATCAAACATGATACAATAAGTGCACAAATATATATCACATATACAACTTGTGCACATCAAGAGAGAAAATTAATCTTTAGTGAACAAATACTAGTTAATGTATAAAGTAATATATCAAATATATAATTATACATTAAATCATTAAATCAATACTTTATTTAATGATCCGGTCATATCGCATATAACCGACTAATATCAAGTGTATCAATGTATCGAATCAACACTTGATTCGGTAACCCGGCTATATCACATATAACCGACCAATGATACAAATCGCAAGAATAGAACACAGTATCACATATTGGTATTATTCTCGGTCCCGCACATATCTCATATGCGCTCCTTTTTCGTTTCGCTTGAGCCAGAAAACCTCTGTGTAGGACTCTAAAGACTCGTCAATACGCCGGCAGTAGGTGGTGATCATATCAATTACCCACAAGCCGCAAGCGGTCTGCCAAACGTAACGGCCACCCGGGTATTGAGCGATCAGAAGATCAACGAGCAAGCCTGCTCACACTCCTGCGAATCTAATCAGTAACACTTACGGTACAGTCCGGTATGTTCGTCTGATATGTCGCATATCTCGTCTAGGGATGGTAAACGTCAGACCCCAATAGCTTGATAAGTCATGCCGATGTAAGGTCCATAACAAGCATGAAACTACTGATAACACTTACCAGTAAATCAGTGCAATCCTGGCCAAGGATTTCCAGTTATGGCCATTCGAGCATAGCGCAACATCAACCCCCAATACCGGGAGAGACGAATCCCCTCCTATCGCTCATTGCCTCCATGTGAATCGGGACTGTACCCAAAAACCACATGTTTGCATGGCTCAGTAGAGCCATGGTAGGGTGGAAATCAAAGCACAGTGGGAGACACACAAGACTCTATGACGATCTCGGGTCAACAGACTAAGCTGTACCAGTGTCACCAGAGAATTGCCATCCGACGTAAGGTATAATACCATCTGGGAGTTCTCGGGGAGTCCGTTCAGTGTACCCAGTCACCACTGAGCACCCGCATACCATCTCTGATGTCAAACACCAATGGATATGGGATCATCCATCGCCCATCACATGGGTCGAGAAGATATACGCTAGTCTACTCTGGAATATCTATGCCCCGTCTCGATATTCCCACGACTAGGAACATTGAAGGATGTACTCATTGACTACCCATGCCCCACTAGTATGATCTACATCATAGTCCTGGAAGTCGAGTAGACATCCTAAGGGCTTTATCAACATGTAATAGAGAGACAGCAATTATACATGTTAAGATAAAGAGCAACCGGATAGCGTACTATCATGTCAAGCAAGAAAGTCCTACCTATATATGTCCCAGCATCCACTACATTATACATCTCATGTACAGTAATGGCCTCTTGGGCATACATATAACTAACAATATAAGTGCTCAGCACTGTTTGCATAAAAGGGGGACTGATTAAACAAAGCCCAAGTAAGTGCTTAGCACTTTTTCAATAAAGAAAAACCATTGAGCAAATCAAGCCCAAATTGGCTAGGTCCTCTGAGGATAAAACCACCTTGATTCAAATCAACTGAGCCCATATGCTCATGATTCCCCAAATTGATCTTAGTCCTAAACAAGACTAATGATCTTTCAACTGATGATATCCAAAATGATATTCATCTTATATCTCCTAAGATAATATTAGTCTCAGAATGACTAATGACTCTTAGGTCCGCAGCAATCCCCCCTTTTCCTCAAATACGGGATTTGGTTTAAGGGTACATCTCTCCACATCTCTGATATATGTTGTTGTAATTCTTCAACGTCTTCAGAGAGGTGGCGGGTCCCGAAAACCAACAACTCTTTGATGCACATCCAAATTGACGTGTACACCTCAA
Source organism: Agapanthus africanus (assembly GCA_030015575.1). Classification (NCBI taxonomy): domain Eukaryota; kingdom Viridiplantae; phylum Streptophyta; class Magnoliopsida; order Asparagales; family Amaryllidaceae; genus Agapanthus; species Agapanthus africanus. The sequence goes on along the minus strand of JASDDO010000019.1, from coordinate 812,771,088 downwards.
ATCAAATCGTGCCCTAAATTGGGCACATTCCATATCAACATCGTCTACTTCATCACGTAACAAATACACGTGCGCGCAAGTTAATAACGGACTGAAACGTCCCTAAACTAATATTCGCCTCCAAAAGGGCGATAAGGGACCGAAATGTCCTTAAACTAATATTCGCCTCCAAAATGGCGACAGTGGACCGAAATGTCCTTAAACTAATATTCGCCTCCAAAATGGCGATACTGGATTGTAATGTCCTTAAACTAATATTCGCCTCCAAAATGGCGACAACGGACCTAGACGTCCTTAAACTAAAACTTCACCTCAAAAAAGGTGATCAATGGACCGAAATTTCCTTAAACTAATGTTTGCCTCCAAAATGGCGAAACCGGACCGAAATGTCCTTAAATTAACCGTTGCCTACATAATGGAGACAACGGACCGAGACGTCCTTAAACTAAAACTTCACCTCAAAATGGTGATCAACGGACCGAAATGTCCTTAAACTAATCGTTGCCTTCAAAATGGTGACAACAGACCGAGATATTCTTAAACTAAAACATCACCTCCAAATTGGCGACACTGGACCGAAATGTCCTTAAACTAACCGTTTCCTCCAAAATGGCGACAACGGACCAAGACGTCCTTAAACTAAAATTTCACCTCAAAAATAGTGATCAATGGACCGAAATGTCTTTAAACTAATATTCGCCTCCAAAATGGCGATATCGGACCAAAATGTCCTTAAACTAATCGTTGCCTACAAAATGGCGACAGCGGACCGAGACGTCCTTAAACTAAAAATTCACCTCAAAAATGGTGATCAATGGACCGAAATGTCATTAAACTAACCTTTGCCTCCAAAATGGCGACAACGGACCGAAACGTCCTTAAACTAAAACAATAGAGCCTAAATGCTCTTTTGTTGGATCTGAAATAAAAATGATCCTAAAACCTTGTTAAGTGGATCTTAGTCTCAAATTGGACTAACGTATCCTTAACAAAAACTAACCAAGCCCTAACTGCTCACATACATTTAAGTCAATCTTAATCTCAAAACAGATTAACGGTCCTTAAATAAAAATCGCAAATCTAAAAATATACGGATTTGGACTAATCCACACCCTATGGGTGACGACATAAATTAGTCTCCGTATACAATCCACGGGTAACCAAAAATAAAACAAACACACACGACACGAAGTGAACATCTAGAGCATGAGAAAGTGGTTATCGCGAAGCGGTAACGTAATTAACCGCAGGGGCTTACACCTGCAGGGAAGAGTGTCCCCGCAATCAAAAAACCCCTCGCAAATGAGGGGGAATCTGACGAAGTCTGCTACAATGGCCACATCCTTCCAAACCTCCGATATAAGGTGCCATAAATCAACTTGGCATCTTCGGAGAGGTGGACGGATAAATCCAAATAGTATCTGCCCCCAGGAATTCAGGCAGGACGATCCATCCCGGTTCGTCCCCGTTTCCGGCGGTGAATAAATTCTGGCACCCCCGGTGGGACCTTTTCCTCTTTCCACTCCATACTTCGTGTGTCGTGTTTCGCGAACAAAATCGTGGTTTGCTATTGTTGCCTTTGGACTCGAGGTACTAAGATTTGGTGTCTTGTTCCTATGCATAAAGAAGAAGTGAACATCAATGGCTTCTAGCTGCACAAACTACAATAGCAAATTCCGCTCTGCCCCAGCTGATGGAGTGATATACGGGCCCAATGTGGCTTCCATCTTTTCAATGCCGGTAGGGCAGGTAACTCAAGCCACCACTGGATTGTTCTTCGGGACCATGCATCCGCTAGCGAGTTTCAACACCTCAGTGCCACCACAGGAAGCTCCTAAGAAGTCGGTCTTCGATCGACTGGCAACCACCATGACCCCTCTCAACGGGTCGTCCAAGTTTTCCACCTCAGTCTTCAATAGGCTGAGTTGAAACTCAAGTGAGCCTGCAAAGAGGCTCGCGATACCTGAAAGGGTTTTCCCAAAACGAATAGTCCTCCCAATTCCTCCGGTGGGTGAAGTCGTCAGAAGTGATTCGCTTGCCAAAAGATCGGTCTTCGACAGATTGGTCGTTCTAGCTCCTACAGGTGAAGTCGTCAAAAGTGCTTCCCCTACTAGAAAATCGGCCTTCGAAAGATTGGTCGTTCCTGCTCAACGGATGTCAGTCTTCGACAGGCTGACACCAACAATAGCCCCTCATCAAAGCCGGGGGCATGACAGAGCCGCTTCCACAACTGAGGCGGTCCCATCTGCAAGACATGCTCGATGTCGCCACTGGCGCCGGGTGAGAAGAGCCGGGGGAACCTCCCTCTCTGGACTTACTCCACCAGCTCCAATGGTGGAAGTTGACGTTGCTATTCTAATAGGAAATAGCTTTGAACCGCTAAGGAGGGTGCGCAAAAACTCCCCAACCGTGGTGCTGAAGAAATCTCCCCCACCTGTTGAAAACACGACGCAGGCAAAGCCGGAGCAACTCCCTCAGCGGCTCTCTTCCCAAATTAACAGGGTCTGGGAGAAAGTCCAAGATTCTGTAATTAACAAAGACTACTCTCGCCGACTGAAGAAAATAAAGGTTCGGCAGGAGAAAGCTTATCCCTCCGTTATATAGCGAGGTACATCTTCTACACAGGCGCTTGTTACAACGGCTTCTTCAACTTCAACCTTCCAAAAAAGGACAAGGCTGGAGAAAATCCCACCACCGGCGGTAAATTCCAAAGGTGATGGACCCAAACGCCCCAAGTCTGGGGGCATGATCGTATACACGGTTTACATGGCTTCCGGAAAAAAGGAAAGCCGTACTTCTGTGGGTCATCGACTGCAAACTCAGTCATTGACAAAAGATCAGGAGCAGCAACAAAAGCTCCAGGAGATGCTGATAAAAATGCTAGCACTCACTGGGCAGAAAGAAAACCCGGAATCGGCGTCTGAACAGCGGCAGGAGCAGGAGACCGATACAGAGTTCCTGCGAAGGGTGCTGGAAAGAAAGGATAAGGAGGCCGCGGAACTGGCTGCTAATATAAAACAGATGGCACTCCTGTTCTAAGAAATTGTTGGAATGATGATCCGGCCAGAACCTCCAGCTAAAGACCCGCTGATAATCATCGAGGACGACAGAGGGGAAACATCAAACCCTCTTACAACTTTATCAACAGCCAGGGGGAAACGATCTCCAAGGATGCCCTTGATGATTACATAGCTCAACAAATATGAGCTCATCAAGCGAGTGAAACGGCTGGCCAAGTCTTCAGAACTGGGCGGCCGTATCCAGGCTGGTACGAAGTATCCACCGGGATATACGATCCCCAAGTTCCATATATACAAAGGGATAGGCAATCCTCATCAGCACGTTACTCAGTTCAGAGCTTTGTGCGGAAATACTGGAGGCGACGACAAATTGCTGCTTCGCCAGTTCATTGGCAGCCTGTCGAAAACAGCATTCAAATGATACTCGGAGCTCCCAAATGACTCCGTCAAAACATTCACAGAAATGGAGTTGCTATTCACGCAGCGGTTCGCCAGCGTAAGCGAGTACACCCCGATCACAGCATTAATCAATGCCAGGGTGAAGCCAGGAAAGACCTGGAATTAATACGCGATCCGGTGGTGGAACCTATAGTCAAAATGCGAACAACGCATCGAAGAAGCTCCTGCCGTGGGCATGTTCATAGGGACCCTCGATCCTCAGGCGACTGTATCCCAGTTCATGACGTTCTTTAAACCAACCACCTTCCAGGCTTTGATCGACAAGTTAGCCCAAATGGACCAGATCGGCCACGGGCCTTCCTCTTCAAAAATGGATCGTCGAAATGCCAAGGGTAAAGGGAAAGCATCCTTCGTTGCTAATACTCAACAGCAACCAAATGACCCAAAACCGGTTACTCTCCAAAACAATGTACGTCCATGCTTATCCCAGGAAGAAAGGCTAGGACGCGCCTACTCATTTTCCATGACAAGACGAGGAGATTGTTCAAGCTGGCAATATGCAACAAACTTATCACATTGCCAGACCTACGGCATCCACTGCAACCCGGCGACGTCAACAACCCTAACTACTGCTCCTATCCCCGAATGGTGAGCCACCCCATTGAAGATTGCTATATCTTCAAGAACTGGGTCGAGGACCAGTACCGCCAACGGAAATTCACACTGTCCGAGAACTGGAGGGTGAACCCGCCACAGAGGTACGCTCCTAAAAGGTGGATACGCCTGGGGCATCATGCTCATTTGTGGAAGAAGCTCCGTGGGAAGTTTTCCTTTCAGCTAAAACCAAAAGAATGCTGAACGATCTTCAAGCATGTCCAGCGATCAGAAGGAAATGCCCGCTGGAGCCCGAGATCATTGAAAGGATGATAAAACTGCGTTCCACACCGAAAACTGTTGACGATGGGCGAAACCCCAGGTCAAGCCTTCAAAGTCTTCGAAGAAAAAGAAGAAGACAAAGAAGCCTGTGCAGCCTATCGAGTATGACGACAAGCGTATGGACCTGCAAAAATACATTGACGCGCTGGAAGAATACAACCAGAAGACGCGGAAACCAGTCACTCTCGAAGAGTTTCTTAACCATGTCCTTAAAAATGAAGACAGTGACAATGATGAGGAACATAACTCATCGGGAGGAACCCAAGACTACGTAGCAAGTTGCCACATGGTTCATCATTTGTCATCAAATGGCGAAGAAGCTCCCTCGACATTAGAAAACAATGCAGTGTAACTGGGGGCAGGACCGGCGCTAAAATTCCCAGAACTGTTAGAAGACCCAATTGACAGGCTGCTAAACGAAGCCCTTCAAAAGAGCAAAGCTGACCAAGAACGTGAAACGGACATATACGAAAAAGCCAAGCATCGGCATCAGGATGAAGAAGACGCGGCAAAGAGGAGTCGCAAAGTACTCCAACCAGACCGACGCATACCTGCGGCAAACAAAAGCAGGATCAAGACAGAAAAGTAGTTCACCAAATCCTTGTCAATAGGAATGAAGCTACCACCACTTAAGGGAAATATTCCCGGGGCCACATGCTTCAATAGAGAGGTTTCACATCCGAACTACTGCCTATATCATCGGAGGGTCACTCACCCCACCAAAGAGTGCAATGCCTTCAAGAAGTGGTGGCATGGATACGTTGCCCACCGACATTACTTCAAGCGGATAAAACGCAAAGCTCATCGACAGCAAAGAAGCGTGACAAATGAGCGTGAAGGAACGGCTGGCAACTATCATATGGTTGATACCAGTTAGACAAAAGGAAAATCTCAAGTTCTTACATTCGGGAGCGATTCTGAGAAAGAAATACCCTCGGCCCTCTCTTCAAAAAAGAAAAAGAAAAAAAGGAGAAGAACTGCCAGAACATTCAGCTGCGTAAACGCACGCTTCCTAAAAAGAATCTCAGGCCTACAAACAAAGGTTCGAGCAAAAGGGACAAGGGGAAGGAAAAATCCCCTGAGTAAATTGCGCTCAATGATAGAGTAATCAAAGAGCTCGCAGCCAAAGAGCCGCCAAAGAAAAACAAGGTGGATTACAATGTCCTGGCACATTTGAGGAAGATACCCTCACAACTGAGCATACTGGATGCTCTCCTCCTGTCTAAAGAAGCAAGAGATTCTCTGATCAGGGCATTACAAGAGCCCGATCGGTTCTAAGCTTTCCTTGCAGAAGAAAAGATAAAGGACAAGCGGGCAGAGGTTCATACAGCTAGCATCACATTCGGCGATGAAGATCTCCTTCTCGGAACGTGTGAGCACAACCGTCCTCTATATGTCATCGGGTACTGCCATGATATCAAGATAGGGAAGATACTGGTTGACAACAGATCTTCCGTCAACCTTCTCAACGTGAAGGTGCTGAAGGAGATTTGCATGAACGCTCAACACCTGGCTCGGGACAAAATTACCATCTCCGGGTTCCACTCACAGTCATCACGGATGCTTGGGTCCGTAATATTGACATTACGCTTTAGGCTGCTCGTCACTGAAATCAAATTTCATGTCATTGACGCCAATACTTGCTACAACGCTCTGCTCGGCCGGCCTTGGTTACACGAGTACAACGTCATACCTTCTACACAACACTAGTGTATGAAGTATTTCAAAGATAGCCTCGAATACACCATCACGGGGGAGCTAAATCCATTCTCCGTAAATGAAGTCCGAAAATATGAAGACGCAAAATACTTCCTACCAGACTTCAATGATACGGAAAGATGCCATAAGCCGGAGAATAAACAAAAAGCCGTCACCACCATCCCGATCTTTTGGAGTGACACCGAGGAAGATGAGGAAATAGTCTACTCGGGGCGACCCCAATGCAACAGACCCGGACCATCTACTCCTATTTTGGTATTTGGCAGTGACTCTGAAGATGAGGCCAACGCCGTGTTCTCTACTCGCCCGTCGGTACAAACCATTACTAGAGCTGATCAGAGTTTACAAATCACCATGGTTCCGCCATGACATTACAAAGAACTTGATGCGCTTGATACATACAGCATACAAGAGCTGCAGACTTTCTACATCCCTCCCAGGCGAAGAGGTGAAAAGGAGATCCTCTTCTATCAATCTACGGAGACCAACGTGGAGAAAGAAGTCTGGCATGGTGCCGAGCTTGCGCGTGACAGACTTCAACCAATCTGTATTCCCATATATTACGTGTAAGTGCACGGCGGCGCCCCGGCCGTCAATCCGACGCCGGAATGCGGAAACAAAACTTTTTACTTTAACTTTTGAACCGGCACCACCGCGCACTAAAATCTCGGATCGGGCCATTAATCTAGTCCTAGCTAACAAGAGAAGGGGTAGAGAGATATACCGAGCGATCCGTGTCCTTCGGTCTTCTCGTCGTCGTCCCGATCTCCCCGCGGAATCTCCGGTCTTCAACTCCTCGTCGGAAGGGCACCACTTCGCCGGCTTCTTTTACGGGCTCCCACCTCTGGACCGAGGCAACTCGGGCACGAAGTTGGCGAGCCGACGTGCCCAAAGATTGCTGTAGAATACGTGTAGTGCTCTATGTCTCATTTGGGGTTTGAGGAAGTTGCCTTTGGTGGAGGAAATGAACTAAGCTTTTGGATATAGAGCAATGGGAATTTTGCAAGCCAAAAGAGATCAAAATTCCCCACTAGAATTTTTGGACAGCCCCCCCCACACTCACATGGCCGGCCATCCTTGAGAGAATGAGAGAGGGAGAGTTAAGAGCAAGAGAATGAATCAATAATTCAAGATGATGCAAGGTTGAGTGAAAAAGAAAAAGGCAAGTCTCACATCCATCATCATAACCCTCCATCATCATCAATCATCATGACTCCAAAAGTCAAGCCATCATGAACATAGAAGTCAAGGTCAAACAAGAGCTATCATGAAGCAACAATATGCAAAGACCACCCTCCACAATGCTTATTTGCACATTTGCAAATAAGCCCTCCTCCACCAAATTTCAGCCAAGAAAAGATACAAAGGAAAATGGTCGAAACGGAAAGCAAACTGGCAACATCAGAAAACTGATCCCGTAATAAATTACAGGAAAACCCCGCTACTGTATATACATACCTGCATTTGTATTGCGACCGAATACAAATGCAATGAGACAAAATCTACACTATACAATACTAGGATCCGGCTTAAACCAAAGCCTGCTAGTATTATCCGTCTGATCATTATCAGTGCAATACCGCACGTATCTGATCGAACCCTGCCATATCTCCATACGGCCTCTACAGCGTTTCGCCCGAAACTTGAGAAACTGGTCTGTGGGGGACTCTAAAGACTCGTCAATACTTTGGTTGTGGATTTAACCACTAGCACGTCAGAGGTATTAGCCTATACGTAACGGGCTACCAGGTATTGACCAAAAGGGACGTCGATGAGCGAACTCATCCTGACACCCTACTGAACCTGTCAGTGACAATATCCGTACAGTCCGGTCCATTCGTCTATGAGCATCGCATGGCAGGCCTAGGGGGTTGGTAAAAGTCAGACCCCCAAAAGCGGTACAAGTCGTGTCGGAGTGTAGCCCAGAACACCCTGAGATACTACTGGAATACCTACCAGTAAATCTCCTGCCTTGGCCAAGGACTTCATGTAAGGGCTCTCCTAGACACAGCGTGATCTCACCCACAATACCGGGAGAGACGAACCCCTGCAGATCCGCTCACTGCCTCCATGTGGCTCGGGACTGTACCCAACTAAAACCCGTTTGCACGTCTCCTTTGAGCGTGGTAAGGTAGTAATCAAAGTACAGTGGGAACTCACACGAGACAAATGACGATCTCAGGTCGATGAACTAACCTGTACACATGTCACCAGGGAACTGCTATCTGACGTCAGGTATAAGACCAACTAGCATGTTCCCGGTGAGTCCTGTCCGGTGTACTCATAACCCAATGAGCACTTGTATACATCTTAGGTGAACCAACTGACACCAGTGGCTTGTGAGACCGGCCACCGCCCCTCGTCGGGGTCTCGACTGTATACACTAGTCTACTCTGGAGTATCGATGCCCTATCTCGAAACTCCCACGGCTAGGGACCTTTTAAGGATGTGCTTATAGACTACCAGCTCCCATGTATATGATCGCCCTCATACTGCTGGCAGTCAAGCAAGAATCCTAGGGGCTCTATCAACGCGCAATAGTGACCTGTAAGGTCACCTGAAGCAGTACACGATGATAAAGATAAACCAGATAGCATACTATCATTTTGAGTAAGACTGTCCTACCGGGATAGGTCCTCCATCAATCATTGCAATCACGTGCCTGTGATCCAATAATTGACTCTGAGGGCACTATCTCCAACATTACGCAGAGGGGTTGAAAAGACTATTAAGATGCCAAGGCGTACCTTTCGAATAAACCGCTCGACAAGCCCGGTTCTACAACAAAATTTGGGACGTTCCCGGGACTCAGCGAAAGATGCCCAACGGGAGGATGGAGACGACTGGGCTTGGATACGTTCGGTCCAAGAAACGGGAGTGATTCCATGACTGCCGCGTCATAAATAGCTCCGGTAGAAAAAGGAATGCTTTCCAGATAGCTGTGATGTTGAAACGAAGAAAAATCCCGCTATAAGGACGTCAAGTTCGTCGTTTGAAGAGCAAGTTGACAAGCTAATGAGAGAATTCGATCAAAAGGTTCGGCATCATTACAACAGCGAAATGGCTATTTACGAAAAGGCCAGGACGCAGCGTCTCAATCAGCAGTCTGTAGAAAGAGAAGATTACGAAGCCCTTCACCCTCAACCCGCTGTACGTTCTCACGACAAGAGAAAAGCCCAAAACATGGGCAAAAACATGGTGGAGAACGAGAATGACATTCGAAAACAGCGAAGCGGATCCAAGAAGCCACGCGATCGAGTAAAAGTCAGCTGGAATCCGTCTTTTATGAAGAAGATGAGCCGGAAATACTCTTTCCCCCAAGACAAGACAAAGAAAATATTCAACCTTGTCATAAAGTATCAAATGATGACACTTCCGGAGCCTCGGTACCCCGAACAGATAAATGCGGTCCATCACCCAGATTATTGCTCCTACCATCGAGCAATATGACATCCTCTTGAAGACTGCTTCACTTTCAAAGACTGGGTCGAAGACCAGTATCAAAAAGGCAGGTTCTCTCTATCTGACAGCTGGAAGGTAACCCCACTGCGAAAGCATGAGCCAAAAGCAACCTATATTGCGAGAGTAGGGCCAGATCAACATCGAGCTTGGAAACGAACTCGTACCTACCACGTGATAACATTCTCAAAAGAGGGGAACAACGAGAATATGGATGACCCCTCCAGATGCTTCACAGAGGAGGATGAGGACAAGGTGATCTCAGAGTTTCCACCGGCGCCAAAAGAGCTGGAAGATAGGATACACACCACGGCGGACAATCTAAGGAAAAATGACTTAGGAACGGTAAATGATCCGAGGCCAACGTTCATCAGTGAGCGGCTATCTAAAAAGTAGGTGGCTACTTTAAAAAATGTACTCATGCAATATAAAGACTGCTTTGCATGGAACTATTCTGAGATGCCGGGACTAGATCCATAAATAGCGGTACATAAACTGGCTATATCTCCGGACGTCCAGCCAGTCAAACAGGCGCCAAGAAGCATGTGGCTTGAACTCAAGATGAGTATCAATGCCGAAGTCAAGAAACTAATTGACTCCGGCTTCATCCAAGAAATTCAGTATCCCAACTGGATTGTCAACATTGTTCCAGTGATAAAGAAAAATAGGACAGTGCGCATCTGCGTGGACTTTCGGGACCTTAACAAAGCTTGCCCAAAAGATGACTTCCCGGTACCTGTTACTGAGCTGATGATCGACAACACGTGCACTCATGAGGTCTTCTCCTTCATGGATGGATCTTCAGGCTACAATCAAATAAAAATGCATCCTGAAGACCAAAAGCACACTGCCTTCCGGACTCCATTTGGTATATTTTGCTACAAGGTGATGCCCTTTGGTCTGAAGAACGCTGGCGCTACCTGCCAGAGGGCCATGATGAAGATCTTCGATGACCTCATCCATGAGATTGTTGAATGCTACATTGACGATCTTGTGGTGAAGACAAAATCTCATGAGGAACATTGGGAACATCTAGACGTAGTCTTCCAACAACTTCAGAAATATAATCTAAAAATGAATCCTCTCAAATGCGCATTTGGAGTCTCCTCAGGAAAATTCCTGGGATTCATCGTACGGCACCGGGGTATCGAAATTAAGCCTTCGAAAATTAAGGCAATTATGGAGATGCCTACGCCAAAAACTCTCAAACAACTGCGGTCTCTCTAAGAAAAGCTCGCGTATATCTGGCGGTTCATAGCCATAGCCATCCTTTCCGGAAAATTCCATCCCTACAGTCGTCTAATGAAGAAGGGGACCTCGTTCGTCTGGGATCATAAATGCCAAAATGTACTGGATGAAATCAACCAATACCTGTAGAACCCGTCAGTACTGACCGCTCCGGTTAAGGGAAAGCCCCCCATCCTGTACACAACAGCCCTGGAAGGTTCTCTAGGCACGTTATGGGGACAGAAGAACGACCAGGGGAAGGAGAGAGCTCTCTACTATTTGAGTCAAGTTCTCCTAGGGGCAGAAAACAACCACTCCCCCATCGAAAAGCATTTCCTGGCACTGATCTTCGCGATAACGAAGCTCAGACACTACGCCTTGGCACATGAGGTCCATCTCATATCAAAGGTGGATCCTCTCAAATATTTGATGTCAAGACCCATACTAACAAGAAGGCTTGCCAAATGGGCCCTCCTCTTGATGGAATTCTCGATAACATGTCGACCCCTCAAAGCAGTTAAAGGCCAGGCCATCGCCGACTTTCTCGCTGAGCATCCGATACCAGCCGATTATCCCTTAAATTGCAAATTGCCAGACGAACACGCGTTCGACACAATCGAAGGGGAGAAGGATGAAAATAATGTCCAATGGGAACTCTACTTCGATGGACCATATTACATGAGAAGCGTAAACATAACACTCCTATAATTAAAGCCGGGGTGGGCCTCTTCTTCGTGACTCCACAAGGAGGGATAATGCGTTTCGCCCTTTCCATAACGGAGCAAAGAAGAAACAACAAGTCCGAATATGAAGCTTTGATAGCAGGTCTTAAGATCACTGTCGATATGAGAATCGAAAACCTTCTCATATATGGAAACTCCCAGCTGTTCGTTAGCGAAGTAAATGGCGACTATCAGACGTGCAAACCAGAGTTGATAAAATATGGCAGAAGAGTGCAGCAACTGCTGACATTAATCCCCTCCTACATCCTAGAAAGCATATCGCGTGCGGAAAACAACAAAGTGGATGCATTAGCCAAGCTTGCTAAGAAACTGGCTGACAAAAACCTCGATGACGTAAGGATCGCTGTGCAAAGCCACCGGGTTCTTGCGCCAGCAGAAATATCTTCGGGGGATTTAACAGAGTCATCTGAAGGAAAGGAAGCAACTAAACAAGTAGTCCTCCAAATAAAGAACGAAGAAAAAGCTAAGGATTGGAGAGAAGTCTTCATAGACAATTTCAAATCCCATCGAACGCCTAAAGATGCGTCATCAAGACATCAGCTCATGAAACGAGCTCTGTCTTTCACCTTCGTCAATGATACTCTATATAAGAGATCATTCGACTGTCTGTAGCTGAGATACCTGGGTCCAGAAGAATCAAAAAGAGTCTTTCAAGAAACTCACGAAAAACCCTGCGGTTCTCATCAGACCAGGCCAAAGATGAAGCTGAAAATCAAATGGATAGGCTATTATTGGCCCACAATAATTCTGGACTGTCTCGAATATGCGAAGCAGTGTCACTCGTGCCAAATTCATGGGGACTTCATCCACCAACATCCAAATCCTCTACACCTAACGGTAGCTAGCTGGCCGTTCGAAATGTGGGGTACTGACATAATTGGCCCCATCGAACCAGCATCATCCAAAAGTCACCGGTTCATACTGGCAACGAACGACTACTTTTTTAAATGGACGGAAGCAGTACCACTAAGGGAAGTGAAGACGCAGAATATTCTCCATTTCTTCAAGACACATGTCATCTACCGGTTCGACACTCCGCGACGGATAGTCTCGGATAATGGGCCAGCCTACAGGAGCCATGAAATCAGCCGCTTCGCAGAACAGTATAAAATAGACTGGAGATACTCTTCCGTCTGTAATCCCCAAGCTAATGGTCTAGATGAAGCTTTCAACAAAACCTTGACCAAGATTATAAAGAAACGGTGTCAAGAAGCAAAAAATACTGGCATGAAAGGATGCACGAAGCTCTCTGGGCGTACCGGACGACATTCAAAACAGCCACGAATACAACCCCATACACGTTGGTATTCGGCACGGAAGCAGTCCTTCCTTTAGAAATAGAACTCCCTTCTCTTCGAATAGCAGTTCAATATGAGCTAACAGATGACGAAAACGCTCATCTCCGGCTTGAGGAGCTCGATGCCCTCGACGAAACCCGCCTTATAGCACAGCAAAATATGGAAGATTATAAGGCAAGGATGACGCGGTCATACGAAAAACTGATCAGGCCGAGAACATTCCGCCAAGGCGAACTCGTGCTAGTCATCAAAAGACCTACGATCTCCAATCATGCAAAATGAGGGAAATTCGAGCCGAACTATAAGGGCCCGTACATCATAGACAAGGTCTACTAAAATGGAACCTACCTGCTCATGGATATGTACGGCGAGAGACCCTTCCGGCCGATAAATGGCCGATTCCTCAAGAAATACTACGCTTGACGGGTTACGATTCGGGTCAATGATAGATGACGACGCTTGTGTCTGCTCGCTATCTTCCTAAATCAAAACTCTAAAGTAGTAGTATCCAAAAGAATTTTCATCTCCAAAATGGCGACAACGGACCGAAAAGTCCGTAAACTAGCACGTCGCCTCAAATACGGTGATAATTGACCGAAATGTCCCTAAACTAGTGCTCCGCCTCAAACATGGCGCATCGCCCCAAATACTGTGATATCCTCTCTTGAGATCTATATTGCAATCAAAGCTCCAACAGAGAAGACTGCAACTCAAGTCCCACTGGCTACGCAGCTACTCCAACAGTGAAGTCACCCTTAAGTCCTATTGGCAAACAGATGGGTAAAAAAAAGGTATGTCCACAAGCAAGATGGGCACGGATGAAAACCCGAAAGGGCGCAGTGAGTAGAAACAACAGGGCTACTGGCGAGTTTGTGAAAATCCGGAAGGGCACAATCTCATTAGAAAAAAGGTATGTCCACAAGCAAGATGGGCACGGATGAAAACCCGAAAGGGCGCCGTGAGTAAAAACAGCAGGGCTACCGGCAAGCTTGTGAAAACCCGAAAGGGCGCAATCTCATAAAATTTTCACTTATAAGATCCTCTCGACTCGTAAGGAGAACTCCCCCTATGAGACCCTCACGGCTCATAGGATTCAAAGCCTTATGCTACAGGGACCTGGACCTGTTCTTAAGTCGTCGTATTCCCCAAGTTGCCCTACAGGCGGTTCAATATTGGCCCTTGTATATAATCCACAGGCATAAATAAACGATTTCCCTACCAAGTTCCACCAATGACGAGAAATGTACTCATGTGGTGAACGACAATTGTAAGTTCTCTCGACTTATAAGGAAAAAATACTCTTATGAGATCCTTACGACTTATAAGAGAACACACACTTAGGAATCCCCACGATTCCTAAAGAGAATACGCCTTTGAGATCCTCATGACTCATAGGGAGAAATAACTTTATGAGACCCTTACGGCTCATAAAGTCTAAAAGTCTTAGTCGATATGATCCTAACCCTGTTTACTAAGCCATCTTTGTTCAAATCGACAAATGCAAATGGTGATTCGCTCCTGGCAATGTTCCAGTAGTAGCGATGCTGATGCCTAAAAAGGTATCAAACCCCAAGTTCTCTCAAGGCAAATGATTATTCTCTCCTGGCAATATCCCAGTAGTAGCGATGTTGATACCAAGATTGGTATCAGATCTTAAGTTCCATACTTGCAACAAAAAAATCAGCGAGCAAAAAATATACATATAAAAATAGTCGAAATGATGGGGCAACTCACAATAAAAAGCAGCGAGTAAAAAAAATAATATATATATATATATACACAAAAAAAATAGCCGAAATGATTGGGCAACACGATAAATAGCCGAAATGATTGGGCAATTGTGACTTTCGCGATATGAAAAGCTGAAAAGATAAAGTATCGTGGAGATAAAAAAATAAAATAAAATAGAATTTCCTCTGCCCTGCAGGTGAGTCTACACCGACCTATGTATACAATCCATGGGCACAAATGAAAAAGCGAACCATATTTTCCCACCAGGCTCTGTCAAAGGGAGAGCCAGATCTTAACGGCAATAACCATAGTCTAGAGATCAGTTTGGCGTTCATTCTCATTCCAGCAAAATGTAGACGCAACGTCAACAAAAGACCCAATGGTCGAAATAAAGAAGATCCATGGCAAATTCCTAGCTCCAAGTCTTGACGGTTCACATACGACCTAAAGACTACCCCGGCATTCCTTCTTACTCCAGCAGAATGCAGACGCAACGTCAACAATAGACCCCAGGGTCGAAAAAAAATGGAGCCATGGCAAATTCCTAGCTCCAAGTCTTGAAGGTTCACATACGACCAAAATACTACCCCGTGGCACCTTCTCATCATTCTATCAGGGTGTAGACGCAATGTCAACAAAGGCTCCAAATAGCCAAACCAAAAAGGAGTGACGGAAAAATCCCAGCTCCGACTCTACATTCTTCTTGTTACACTAGATGCAATGTCAACAAAGGCTCCAAATAGCCAAATCAAATCGAAGCAACGGTGTATTCCTGACTTCAGGGTTTCAACGGCAAGTCATATAAAGCCTAAGAGACTATCGGAGATCATCCCACACCAGCGCGGAGTGGTTCTCCAGCTCGACATTCTTCTCGTTACAGCAGACGTAATGTCAACAAAGGCTCCAAATAGCCAAACCAAAAAGGAGTGACGGCAAAATCCCAGCTCCGACTCGACATTCTTCTCGTTACAGTAGACGCAATGTCAATAAAGGCTCCAAATAGCCAAATCAAATCGAAGCAACGGCATATTCCCAGCTTCAGGGTCTCGATGGAAAGTCATATAAAGCCTAAGAGACTATTGGAGGTCATCCCACACCAGCGCGGAGTGGTTATGACTCATCGGGGCTCCAAACTGATTCTAACCTCAAGTAAAAAGCGGCATGGAAAAATCCCTAATGCTTACTCTTCCGACGGTCAAATTGCCCAAGAAGATTACTCGAAGACGTCTTGTCGAGCCCCCAAAGGGATCAGAGACACGACAATCGCGGGGCTACTCGAACAGCAGCGTAAAGACTGCATATCGGGGAATGCATCAGCCAACGCGACGGTACCACGGACTAAAACCCTAGTACCACAAACCCTAACATACCTCTGTCGCAAAGAGCAAGGGTTATCAATATATAACGTTAGGATAAGTTTGCCTGTAAACCCAAAGGATGTAAACTAAACAAACTCCAAAATGAGTCCATAAACTAAAAAAGCTCCGAAATGAGTTCATAAACTAGAGACTTCGAAATGAGTGAATAAACTACAAGCTCCGAAATGAGTTCATAAACTAGAGACTCCAAAATGAGTGAATAAACTACCAACTCCGAAACGAGTGGATAAACTAGAAACTCCGAAACGAGTGAATAAACTACAAACTCCGAAAGGAGTAAATAAACTAATTAGCACTACATTAAGACACAGATAAGCGCAGACAAAAAATGTACATTCTTATTCATGAATCAAAGTGTTTGAGAGATACAATTAATACAAAAGGGGGAATACAATTGCAACTGTTACGAAGGCGGGGCTTTCAAAAAATTGGCAATCCGCTCACGCGCTCCCCGCAGCTCCTCCTCGCATGCTTCTACTGCGGCCAACCCCGCTTCAATTTGAGCCCTTTGTTGCAAGCATGATAAAAGCTTCTCAGTAATTTCCTGCTTAGCAACTTTGCAATCTTGCATGCCCCGCTCGGTAAAGTCCAGCTTCTGCCTCAGCGCTAGCCCATCAGAAATACATTGTTGGAGGTTTTCGAAAATAACTTGCAGTTGCGCGACATTCACTTCAAGCTGAGCGTGCAATTTGATGGATTCTCCAGAAACTGTCTCATGCTCTTTCCGCTTCAGGGTTACTTTTGTTCAAAATGTTGAATGAAATTGGCACTTTTCTTGATCCATGCGACCCGCTGAGCCTTCAAGGTCAATACTTCGGGAGCGATATGCTTGAGCTCGATCTCATGCAGACAGGCCTCGATCCTCTTACAATAGTCGGCCCAAAAGCCGACTGTGGAAGTTTGCAAGCGTCGCCAACATAGGATTGACTTCGTCAGCGAAATCCGCAGCAGAGGTAAGAGCCTCGGTATCAAGATCATCAATAAATTCGGGTAACATCAGCTTGCTAGTTTCTGCACCTCTAGAAGATTGACGCTTAGCAAAAGGCCCCGTAAGAATGAGAATGCGGGACTCAAAAGGAACCAAAAACGGTGTAGTCGTTGCAAAATAAATTACGCACGAATGAGGATCAGATTTCGAATTAAAAAAATAATAAATAATACGGCTGATAGACGAGATCTACCGTAGCATCTGTTAAACGTAGCACGACAGGGAGCACAGGAGACTCGGCTATCCCTTCACTTCCTCCCTCGAGCCATGGTACTGTGGTCAATATAGGGAAAGCTTAGCGACAGAATAAAAAAAAGAAACACTAAGCAAAGAGTATACTAACCAATTCCGGAAGGAGGAACGAATGCCGACTAGAAGGCAAAATGCAGGCTTAACACCTGGTGTAAGTGATCAAAGAGCACTCCTGCAGGATTGCAACAATATATGGTCAGTACAGGAAAATGGTATGTATACTGAAGCAAAGATATGAGAAATCTTCACCTTCAAGAATTCAGAGAGGCGCCGAAGAAAGGGGTGGAACCGTGGCAGTCAGAGCAATGACCGGCGGCAATTCTTCAGTCAGTGCAGCATCAAGGTCTACTACGCCTATACTCAGAATAAAGGAAATATCATTAGATGTCTAGTGGGATTAAAAACTCAAAGATAATAACTCAGGGAGTATCTGACAGAACAGAAACTGAGACAGTGGTCGAAGCATCACTAGTTGTGACGGCTTCCTCGGTTCCTGTTAGAAAAGTGGACTCAGCACCTACACCTTAATCCCCTGACCCAATAAGGGAAGTTGTAATGCTAGAATCCCCCGCCGATATCAAGGATCCGTAGGGAGAAAAGGCGACAATCGGAGCGGTCTCAGATTCCAGAGAATGGTTGGCCACTTCAGGCTTTTTAGTCGCCGGCACTTCACCTGCCAGGCCACCACCAGAACTTGGCCCTGCTTTAAAACAAATAATGTTTCATGATTCGAGGAAAAATGGTTACTAAGTTCTAATAAGGGATTGTGCGTTGTTATACCTTGAAGCAACCGCTCGGCTTCTTTCCGAGATGCACGCGCGACTTGCCTATGAGCAGTAGACAAGTCAGAAGGAACGTCCACCGGAGGAATGTCAGCAAGTGGAACATTACTCGAACCTGCACCCGCGGTCAAGACAGCTTCGCGTTCCCTCACAGCATGCTTTCTACGCTTCCTCTCATTCTGGACCGTGTGAAACGACCTCCTTAAAACTTCCGACATAGGGACGTCGTCTTCCAAACCGAGCTCAGCGTTCGGAGCCGTTATGGCATCCATCATCGGCTGCTTCAGCAACATCTCCTACGGTGTCCTTAGGAGGGCTTCGGCCGTAGTCGGTGACTCTGGAAGCTTTCCTACATCATCACCTGGGATTGTCACTACACTCGAAACAACCTGGGTTTTGGTGGTCCCTGTAATAGGATAAAGAAAAAGAGTCAGACCATGAATAAAAGGAATTAAAAGAGTAAAGGTGTACTGAAACGAATTATATCAAGGCCCAAAGAGGCGTGGAGCCTCTCTTCCTCCTCAAACGTCTTGAGGGAAGCCGCGAGAGCCTCTTTAGCAGAGATACCTGTTAAGGAAGAGAGCGTTAAAAAAGCATAATGATGAGGGAGGGGATATATGCAAAAAAAGTGTAAATGAAGTATACCGGACTCCACAATAGAGACCAACACTGATTCTTCATGGGCCAGTCGTTTGGAAGCGTCAATAGCAGCCTAAAGGTCAGTATCGGTCACAGGCGCATCAAATAAACCCTCGTTGGTGCCATATTCACACAAGCCCTCGCTATAAGGGACGTGAGGGTCTTGGCCGAATACGACGTCAGCAGAAAATAGGGACTTCTTCCTTTTCTGCGAAACGACGCCCGCCGCCGACGATAAAAGCTTTCGCTTAACAGGCTTCTTCGGAGAACGGGTCCCGATCTATGAACCGATGCCCGAGTCCGGAGACGCCACTATTACCGCGGTGATAGGAACATCCGGTCGAGGCCTACTGGAAAAAGCGCGCGGTACTATAACCGGGGCGGTCTCTTTCAAAGAAGGGAGCACGGCTACCCGTCGCTTCAAAGGGACCGCTGGATTACCAGCTGGGATGACATCCTTATGGTCGAGTATCAGCCGTCTCTCCTCCCTGATAATAGCACCTGTCGCATGATGGTACCACGCAACGTAAGCATTCGAGGCTTTTGGCATATGGCTCGGCTCACTGACAAGGAAATGGGACCTCGTATTTAATCGCATAAAATGATGTGTTGCGCTGCGAATACCCTCCCCCGTAGCAACCGGCTCAACTAAGAACGCCTCAAGAGGAACACCTTGGTTATGACCCAATTTTTGGGAAAAACGATGCGGGTTGTACCTCATAAACAGCACCGAGGTGTTCTGTCTAAATACTAGGAAGCCCGGCCTGATAGAATACAGGTGCATAACCTCCTGAGCCCTCAACGCAGAAGCCCCGTCCTTGAAAGTATCATGCAACAGTTGGACCACCTTGGAAGATTCTTTGCCAATAGTCAGGACTCTCTCGACAAAAGTCATACTGTCCCCAACCATGTGTGGGCGAAGGAGCAATCGCCGAGCCTCTCGCTGTGATGGATCTGGAGCAGAAGCGTTAACTAGATACATGACCCGGGGGAAGTTGTAGCCTTCGTAGAATCGGAGTCGTTTATGAACACCAAAGGTGCCCGGCACATGCATCTCGATCCATGATGTGAAATAGTGCAATGGCAGATACACGGGCTTTACCCCCGGTTGAGTGGTGTCAGCTGCTAAGCTCAGGCCAAGATATAAATGAGCCAACCCCGCGATCCCAACGGCCGCGTGCGTCCCCGCGACGATGCGATGAGCCGAATAAAAAATAGATGGCCTCATATAGCAGGGGTGCGTCGGAAGTGCAAACCAACTCAGCCACAAGCCAATAAACCCCAGAAAAAACGTCTCTTCGTCAACATTCGAGGCAGCAATCTCTGCAATGGGGACAACTGGAGTATCCGGAATAAAGAATTTATTTAAATCCGCTTCCGCAGTCGGCAAATTATCCGAACCAAATCCGAACGGGTCGTCAATTTTGGCAAATTTTGCAGCCTGTTTAGACAGAACTTCCGGACGAAGAAAGCGGGCGATAGAATCTGCGAAGCCAACTCCGTGTCTGCCAGACTCCGGGAATAAACTCTCATACATGTTCAACACCTTAATCAATCTTGGGAACTGATGTTGAACGGCGTTCTCCGGAGTAAGGCCCATTACCACTGATTTAATGGCGAAGATATACTCATCGGGGGGAAGTATCTCCTCATAGTGCTCCCCTCTGACGGGTAAGCCGGATATTTCCCCAAACTCCTCCAATGAAATCGAAACCTCCCGATCTGATAAGAGAAAGGTATGGGTCAAGATGTTCCATTGCTCCAAAAAAATTTGACCCACCACACATGAGGGCGTGGTAGTGAAAGAGAGATGCGTAGATCGCAGGACATAGCCCAGTCTTTAATAGCAGCGATTTCTTGGCCGATAGGATATATCGAGCCCACTGTAGATAGCCAGCCGAATGACGGGGAGTCATTCCTATCATGTAAACTTTCCCCCAAGGATGCGACTCTCCTTGGCATATGCATCACCCTAAAATGTCCAAGGACATCGGTGGCTGCACGGGTATCGACGCCAAGGAAGGCTGAAGACGACCTTCCGAAGTCTAGTTGATCTCTTCTACGGCGTAATTCACTTGAGGCGGGTCAGCATAATGGACCGCTGGGATCGGCTCCGAAGGAACTGCGCAAAAAAAACTGCGCCGACCCCGGATAATCTGACTATACCATGACCCCCACAGATGCAGAGATTTTTGCTCTTGGTCATGATCCTTAATAAGTGCGAAGACTTCCCGATCTACGGGCACGTCGGCAAAAGCGATCTCCGAACGTACGAAGGGAAAGGAAGAATCAAAAGCCATAGTACCTACACAAAAAGGGAAGGGTTAGATATCGATATAATGTTCAAGGCTTTAACATTCTAAAATTGTACTGCATCGCAGTTCAAAAAGAAAGGGACAGGGGATCCACAAAATCAAGGTAACGCCCCATCAATGGTGGGGCAGCCACTCATTAAAAATAAAATCCAAAATGATTCTCACTTAATGAAAAAACATCATTAAACTCTGGAGTTAAACTCTCTCGAGAACTGTGTTCTGCAAACAGATTTCAAATCTGTCAAGAAAATTAGGAAAGGGATAAAATTCCCAAAAGAATTTCTTTAAAAGAAACTTTTCAGAGCCAAGCTCTGTAGAACAATAGGATAACATCCCTGAATTTCGCTCGAGAAAGGGAATTAAATTCCAAATAACCTTCAAAAACCAAAGTTTCTAACAGGGTAAAACCCTAAAAGATCTACGATCTACTCATGTAAAATAAAATTTAGATCTCTAAGAGATCATTGCAAAAGAATAGCAAAGCTCTGTTATTGGGTTAAAAACCCCTAAAACATGAAGAGATTCCTTCAAGAGTTTCCTCAGACATTAAGACATGGTCATGATTCTTATCAAATTTTGACAGAGATTTGACTCTAAAAGAGTTTCTTTGAACAGAAATCTGAACTCTGAAAAGAGAATTAAATTCTCAAGAAAAGAAGAAGGCTAAAAAGAAGATGAACAGTAGTCATCTCAAGGGCCAAAGGCCCTATTTATAAAACTTTAAGAGACAGTTCAACTCCCCAAGAGATCGAACGGTGGAAAAGATGCCACTACTGCACTCACGTGTGAGCAACGTGAGCGTAACGGTGGGGGCATTTGTTTACCCAATAAAAGAGCAAAGCTCTGTTTAAAAATCAATGAGGCAGCGCCTCACGTGCTTCCCACAAGGGCGCCAGCGCCAAGACCAATCTGATAGGCATTAATCCTATGGTGACGCCTTACGTGCTCCTCACACGGGTACCAGCGCCAAGACCAATCTGATAGGAATTAATCCTATGGTGGCGCCTCACGTACTCCTCACGCGGGCATCAATGTGCAAAGCACATAAATACCCATTATAAGAATTAAAAACTCAAGTAGCGCCTACGTGCACAACACGTGAGCGCCAGTGCCTAGGTAGAATTAAATTCTACTCTCTGTTAAACAGAGCCGTTGGATCAAAAATCCAACGGAGATGATAAATCATCAAAATACAGAATTAAATTCTGTCGGGAGAAAACATCTCCTAAATTGGATTATAGAATAAAATTCTAGTTTGGAATATATTCTCTCAATCTTTCTAAAACAAGAAAGATTGCCTTCTGTAAAACAGAGAACAGGTGGATTAAAAATCCAACGGTAATTAAAAAATCATCGTTCTACAGAATAAATTCTGTGTAAGGGAAAATATTTCCCCAATCTTTTTAGAAACAAGAAAATGTGTTCTCTAAAACAGAAACCCTTAGATCAAAGATCCAATAGTGGGTAAAAATCCCTAAATCAATTTGGATCTCTTAATGAGAGATTTCTTCAGAGTTAATTAACAAATTGCATCCACTATATAAAGGACCGAAGAGTTCAAGTCTGATAGAGAGGAACCTCCCCTATAAGCTTCTAAAAATAAAACACAAAGCTTCAAAAAGGAACAAAGAAGATCTCCCTTCTCAAAAAAACTCTAGATAAATAAAAAGAAGAGAGGTCAAAGCATCTCATTTACCTATTGGAGGGTTTAACCCTTTTAAAAAAAACTTAGCTCTTTCTCTGCATCTGAGATCCACAAGACAAGTCTCCTACAAGTTGAGAATTTAATTCTCATCGGGAAGAACTTGTTCTTGAGAATCAAAGATTCAGAAAAGAACTAGGAATCGAATTCCTAAAAAAACAAATAAGGAAAAAACCTAGCGCACAGCGCCTCACGTGTCCTTCACGTAGGCGCTACAGAAGAAAAGAGCGCTTAGCAGTCATCGGGCAGCGCCTCACGTGTCCCTCACGTGGGCACCACAGAAGAAAAAAGCGCTTGGCACTCATCGGGCAACGCCTAGTGCCCAGCGCCTAACGTGTCCCTCACGTGGGCGCCTCAGAAGAAAAGAGTGCTTAGCACTCATTGGGCAGCGCCCGGCGCCTAGCACCTAATGTGCTCCCCACGTGGACGCCATAAAGAGAGCCTAGCACTCCATATAAAGACAAAATGAGTAAACTGTTTTACACTTATTGGGTAATTCCCCATGACTGAAAGCTTCACATGATTATATGTGGGCGTCAGAACTTATATAAGTGCTCACCACTGTTTGCAAAAAAGGGGGACTGATTAAACAAAGCCCAAGCAAGTGCTTAGCACTTTTTCAATAAAGAAAAACCATTGAGCAGATCAAGCCCAAATTGGCTAGGTCCTCTGAGGATAGGACCTCCTTGATTCAAATCAACTGAGCCCATATTCTCATGATTCCCCAAATTGATCTTAGTCCCAAACATGACTAATGATCTTTCAACTGATGATATGCAAAATGATATTCATCTCATATCCCCTAAGATAATATTAGTCTCAAAAATGACTAATGACTCTTAGGTCTGCAACAGCCCCGCTTTCCCTTAAATACGGGATTTGGTTTAAGGATATATCTCTCCACACCTCTGATATATGTCGTTATAATTCTTCAACGTCTTCAGAGAGGTGGTGGGTTCCGACAACCAACAACTCTTTGGTGCACTTCCAAATTGACGTGCACACCTCAAATCAAATCGTACCCCAAATTGGGCACGTTCCATATCAACATCGTCTACTTCTTCACGTAACAAATACATGTGCGTGCAAGTTTATAACGGACCGAAACGTCCCTAAACTAATATTCGCCGCCAAAATGGCGATAAGGGACCGAAATGTTCTTAAATTACTATTCGCCTCCAAAATAGCGACAGTGGACCGAAATGTGCTTAAACTAATATTCGCCTCCAAAATGGCGATACTGGACCAAAATGTTCTTAAACTAACCGTTGCCTCCAAAATGTCGATAACGGACCGAGACATCCTTGAACTAGAACTTCACCTCAAAAATGGTGATCAATGGACCGAAATGTCCTTAAACTAAAGTTCGCCTCCAAAATGGCGATACTGGACCGAAATATTCTTAAACTAACCGTTGCCTCCAAAATGACGACAGCGGACCGAGACGTTCTTAAACTAAAACTTCACCTCAAAATGGTGATCAATGGACCAAAATATTCTTAAACTAACCGTTGCCTCCAAAATGGCGACAACGGACTGAGACGTCCTTAAACTAAAACTTCGCCTCCAAAATGGCGATACTGGACCGAAATGTTCTTAAACTAACCGTTGCCTCCAAAATTGCGTCAACGGACCAAAACGTATTTAAACTGAAACTTCACCTCAAAAATGGTGATCAATGGACCGAAATGTCCTTAAACTAATATTCGCCTCCAAAATGGCGATACAGGACCGAAATGTCCTTAAACGAACCGTTGCCTCCAAAATGGCGACAATGGACCGAGACGTTCTTAAACTAAAACTTCACCTCAAAAATGGTGATCAATGGACCGAAATGTTCTTAAACTAACCGTTTCCTCCAAAATGGCGAAAATGGACCGAAACGTCCTTAAACTAAAACAATAGAGCCCAAATGCTCTTTTGTTGGATCTGAAATAAAAATGATCCTAAAACTTTGTTATGTAGATCTTAGTCTCAAATTGGACTAACGTATCCTTAACAAAAACCAACCGAGCCCTAACTGCTCGCATACATTTAAGTCGATCTTAATCTCAAAACAGATTAACGGTCCTTAAATAAAAACCCCAAATCTAAAAATATACGGATTTGGACTAATCCACACCCTACGGACGATAACATAAATTAGTCTCCGTATACAATCCACGGGCAACCAAAAATAAAACAAACACATACGACATGAAGTGAACTTCTGGAGCAAGAGAAAGTGGTTATCGCGATGCGGTAACATAATTAACTACAGGGGCTTGCTCCTGCAGGGAAGAGCGTCCCCACAATCAAAAAACTCCTCGCAAACGAGGGGGATCTGAAGAAATCTGCTATAACGACCGCATCCATCCAAACCTCCGATATGCGGTGCTATAAATCAACTTGGTATCTTCGGAGAGGTGGACGGATAAATCCAAATAGCATCTGGCCCCAGGAATTCAGGCAGGACGATCCATCCCGATTCGTCCCCGTTTTCGGCGGTGAACATAGCTGATCCAGTAGGTGTCTAAGAAAGGTGTTATCGAGGTTATAACCCTGCGGAAACGAGATTATTTAATTAGTTCCATAGGAAAACATGGGGAGACTCTTTCGGAGTACCAATACCTGCCTGGCTGACCGATTGGCGAACTTGTAGGGTGTAATTAATCCCGACTAATCTTACCTTTTAGGGTTTGAAGGAAGATTTGATAAAAACAGTGGGAGCCATCCTGATTAGATAAGATAAAAACCAATCTAATCTTGCAAAGAGCGCACGCTAAATTGTTTACTTCTCTCTCTATTTCCTGGACCATGACACGCCTTAATCAAAATTATAATATGGATGTATTGACCGAACCCACTTATTATACTGAGATGGGGAACGTTGGTTCCGCTCTATCTTATGACTGTCATAAGTCTGAGCAAGGAATAGGGAAATATCAGGATTCCCACGCAACCCGAACGAACAAAGAGCGTGATGATGCATCTTCTTCGGATGTGTTCATTACCGAGAACTGTTTCTCGGTATGCTCTATGTCCTGGGTATTGGATACCGGATCAGGATCCCACGTATGTAATTTGTTACATGGGTTAAGGAAAGGTAGAAAACTGGGAAATGGTGATATGTCTCTCAAAGTAAGGAATGGGCAATTGTTACAGCCAAAGCAGTTGACGGATATCACCTAGTATTACCAAATGGTAATACATTGATTCTGAAGAAATGTTATTACGTACCAAAAATGATGTGCAATATTATATCAGTTTCTTTATTACATAAAGAATGATATAACTTTGCATTAGAGGATAATGTTATGAACATTTTCCTAAATCAAGTGTTGATTAGGTTTGATACGTTGTGTAATGGTATATACGTTCTAAATCAAAACACGGTTCTAAACATAAAGAACACACACAAAAGGAAAAGTTCATAAATGAACGAATCCTTCTTGTGGCATTGTAGACTTGGTCATATCAATGCGACAAGACTAGCTAAGTTGCATCAAGATGGATATTTGAATCCGTTCGAATTTATATCTTATAAAACTTGCGAGTCATGTCTCAAAGGTAAGATGACCAAAACTCCGTTTACTGGACATGGAGAAAGAGCTACTGAACTCTTGAGACTGATACATAGTGATGTATATGGTCCTATGTCTACACATGCCTGGAATGATTTCTCGTACTTTATTACATTCACCGATGATCTCTCAAGATTCGAACATGTGTTCTTGTTGAAATACAAATCTGAAGTTTTTGAGAAATTCAAGGAATATAAGAACGAAGTAAAGAACCAAACGGGTAAAATTATTAAAATACTTCGATCTGATCGAGGAGTAGAATACTTAAGCACGGAATTCTGAGACTATCTAAAAGAGAATGAGATTCTCTCTCAGCTTACTCCTCGGTATACACCACGACACAATGGAGTATCAGAGTGAAGGAATCACACCCTATTAGATATGGTACGCTCTATGATGAGTACTGCTGAGTTACCTATTTCTTTTTGGAGTTATTCACTAGAGACAGCTAAATACTTATTGAATGGGGTTCCGACCAAATCCGTGCCTACCACTCCATATGAGATATGGAAAGAGAAGAGACCATGTCTTAATTTTATTAAGATATGGGGTTGTCCGGCTTATGATAAAATGCAAAAACCGGACAAGCTCGAGGCAAGATCTATTCTATGTAAGTTTGTAGGATATCCCAAACATTCACGAGGATATCATCTACCACACCAAGGAACAAAAGGTGTTCATTTCTCGACATGTCTCCTTTTTAGAAAAGGAATTTCTTGTAAAAGAAATTAGTGGTAATGAGGTAGAACTGGAAGAAGTTCCAGTTACACATACTATAACTGATGATTTGGTAAAACCGGAGAATTTAAAAGCCCCCGATGAACCTCAGCCACTCCGCAGATCTAGTAGGGTTCCTCATTCACCTGAGAGATACTACGGTTTTCTCATAGACGGTGGAAGTGAGGATTGCATTATGGAAAATGATGACCCAACTAGTTTCGAACAGGCCATCACTAGTGGGGGCTTTGTGAAATAGCTAGATGCTATCCGATCTGAGATGGAATCCATGTACACCAACAAAGTATGGACTTTGGAAGTTTCTCCTGAAAGGATAAAACCCATCGGGAGCAAGTGGATTTTTAAGAAGAAAATTGGTGTAGATGGAAAGTTTGAGACCTTCAAAACTAGACCTGTAGCAAAAAGTTTTCTTCAAGGACCAGGTGTCAATTATGATGAAACCTTTTCTCCAGTAGCTATACTTAAATCATTCAGGATCCTACTTGCCATTGCTGCATACTATAACTATGAAATCTGGCAGATGGACATCAAGACCTCTTTTCTAAATGGTGATTTAGAAGAGATCGTGCACATGATACAGCCAGAGGGCTTCGTAGACAGTGGGAGCAGCGGAAAGGTATGCAAGATACTTAAATCAATCTACGGATTGAAACGGACATCACGGAGTTGGAACATTTGTTTTGATGTGGCAGTCAAAGAGTTTGACTTCATCAAAAACGTAGATGAATCTTGTATATACAAAAATGTTGTAGAGAATAAGGTTGTTTTCCTCATATTGTACGTGGATGACATACTCTTGATAGGAAATGATGTTCCTATACTACACTCGGTCAAACTCTTCCAATCACACAAGTTCTCCATGAAAGATCTAGGTGATGCCTCCTACATCCTAAGGATAAAGATCTATAAAGATAGATCTAAAAGGATGTTGGGATTGTCTCAATCCTGGTGCATTGACACCATACTAAAGAGCTTTAGTATGGATGATTCTAAGCATGGTAATTTACCCACTTGCTCAAGATTCACTCTCTCCAAAGAGATATCTCCCAAGACCGATTTGGAGAGGGCTCGTATGCAAGAGATACCCTATGCTTCTGTAGTTGGGTCTATCATGTACGCGATGTTATGCACCAGACCGGATATAGCTCACGCACTTAGTGTAGTAAGTAGGTATCAATCAGATCCTCGGGAGAAGCACTAGACAGCTGTGAAATACATTGTTAAGTACTTGAGAAGGACTAAAGAAATGTTCTTGGTGTATGGTAATGGTGAACTCCAGGTGGAGTCCTTTACTGATTCAAGCTTCCAGAGTGATAAAGACGACAGTAAGTCGATCTCGGGTTTTGTCTTCACCCTCAATGGAGGGACGATTTGTTGGAAGAGTTCCAAGGAAGATACTGTGGAAGACTCGACGATGGAGACTGAATACATCGCTGCCAACGATGCTGCCAAAGAGACTGTCTGGATGAAGAAGTTTATTGCTGAACTTGGTGTGATTCCATCCATTGAGCATCCAATACATTTGTATTATGATAACAATGGATCTATGGCTTTGGCCAAGGAACCCCGGTCCCATCAGAAATCCAGACATATTCTGAGGCGATATCACCTAATCCGGATGATAGTAGATCACCGGGAGATCGAGGTCGGAAGAATTGACACGAAGGACAACACAGCGGATCCACTCATAAAAGCCCTCCCCTAGAAGAAGTTTGAGAGACTTTTGGGAATGTTGGGTATAAGATACTACAACAACTGGCCTTAGTGCAAGTTGGAGATTGTTAGGAATATGTGTGCCCTAGAGGCCATTATTGTATGATATACTGGATGCTTGGATATATATATAGAGGACTTTCATGCTCGACATGATAGTATGCTATCTGGTTGCTCTTTATCTTAACATGTACACTTGTATTTTTATACTGTCTCTCTGGCACATGTTGCTAGATGTGGACTTCACTACAAGGACTGTGATACAGATCATACTAGTAGGGCCTCGGAAGTCTACAAGCACTTCCTTTAATAGTTCCTAGTCGAGAGAGTATCAAGACAGGGTATCGATATTCCAGAATAGACTAGTGTGTATGTTTCTTGACCTTGTATGGGACGATGGTTGATCCTATAACTACTGGTGTTTGACATCAAAGATTGTACACAGGTGCTCATTAGAGAATGGGAACACCGAATAAGACTCGCCGAGAACTCCTAGATGGTACCATATCTATCGTCAGATAGCAGTTCTCTGGTGACACTGGTATAGGTTGGTCTGTAGAACCGAGATCGTCATAATGTCTTGTGTTGTTCCCACTGTGCTTTGATTTCATCCCTACCACGGCTCAAAGGAGTCGTGCAAACAGGTGGATTTTGGTATAGTCCCGAGTCATATGGAGGCAGTGAGCAATAGGAGGGGTTTTGTCTCTTCCAGTATTGGGAGTTGATGTTGCGCAATACTCGATTGGCTATAACAGCAAGTCCCTAGCTAGGGCTGATGAGATTTATTGGTAAGTGTTATCAGCAGTTTCTTAAATGGTTATAGGCCACACATCGGCATGACTTATCAAGTTACTAGGGTCTGACGATTCCACCCTTAGACTCGATATGCGACACATCAAACGAAGAGACCAGACTTTACGGTAAGTATTATTTATAGGTTTCATGGGATTTTGGACAAGTTTGCTTATTGATCTTCTAATCGCTCAATACCTGGATAGCCGTTAAGTTCAGCTAGTACCGCCGACGGCTTATGGGTAACTGTTGTGATCATTACCTATTGTTGGCGTATTGACGACTCTTTAGAGTTTCACACAGAGGTTTCCTAGTTCAAGCAAAATGAAGTAGGGCACATATGCTGATATGTGCGGGAGCCTTATTAAATACGAGTATGTGATACCGTATTCTAATCTAGCGATATTTGATATCGGTAATATTATATGTGATATAACCGGATTATCGAATCAAGTGTTGATTTAATAATATGATATACATATAAATGATATTAGTCGGTTATATATGATATAACCAGATTATTGAATCAAATGTTGATTTAATAATTTGATATATGTATTTATATTCGATATATTTATATATATTAACTAATATTAATACTCACTAAAGATTTTATTCTCTTCTAATACATTTAATATATATGTGATATGTATTAATATATGTATTTGAATTATCTATTTTTTGAGAAATAGATTTGTGAGGTGGAAAATGGGGAGATGTTTTTGGCATGGGTGAAGCATGGCTCTTTATGTTATTTTATTTGTTTGGCTACAGTATTGATGTATGGTTAATTATTTGTATTGATAAATAATCTATGCTTTAATGAGTGAGGATACTTAAGCCATTCTTGACTTGCAAAAAAACTAGCTCATTCATTCACACTCTCTCATATTTCACCCATGTTCATCTTCTTCCTCGTCTAGCTTTTTCTTGAGTTCGGAAAATAAAGAGAAGGAGATTTCTAAGTTAGCTAAAACTTCTACTTCATCAATCTACTCTAAACTAGCCATTTAGATTAGGTTGTTTCCATCATTAATACTTGATTAGTGAAGAGGTAGTTTGACTTAGAGAGAGTTCAAGGTGGATCATTTTCGGCCTCGAAAATCGCAAAGCAAGCTCGATTATTTCTTTAGGTGGAGCCAAGAGAAATTCTAGGGACTACTACTTGGAGCTATAGAAGTGAAGGACTTGATCTACAAAGATTGTAACCTTCTTCACTTAGTTATAGAACTTGTTTACTTGCTTAAAACCCTAATTCTCTAGTTAGATTCTAGGTTAGTATCTCTTAGCACTTTAGATTTTTTAAAATTGCATACTTGATGGTTGTACAAACCTAGTAGAGATGCTAAGACATACTTTCAACACGGAGCCGTTATGGAGGCGTTTGGGCTCCGTGCTCTCGGTCGAACAGGGAAACCGAGGAAGCTCAGTTGGGTGAATAGCTCGGAGGTGAGCGAGGGTACCGAGGAAGCTTGGCTGTGTAACAGCTCAGAAACGAGAAAGGAGGTTGAGGATGTTCGGCTATAGGATAGTTCGGAGGCGAGCTATTGGCTGGTTGCTAGGTGAATTGGGAAGGTACTCCGGAGAGGTCTCCAAAAGGTCGGATGCAATCTCAGGGACGAGGTGCCGAGAAATGCCCCCAATGTATCGTACTTAATCCAGCTCTGCGACCCTCAGGAATCTAGTGGGCTTAAGCAGTTGACACGTCATCCGCTACGTGTCACGATATGGGGAATTCCCACTTACGAGTATCATCGGGTAATTTGTAGCATATTGAAATTTAGGATGGTTATGTATTACCCCAAAACTTAGGAAGGTTTTATGAAGTTTAGCCTATATATAAATACAAAAATAAATTTGTAGGTATGTGAATAAATTAGCTAATTATAAATATAATTCTAATAATAAATCCCATTTTTCTGCTTGGTTTTCTTCCAACTTGAATACACGTGCTTTATTTTACTCTCACCCCCTCCCTTCTCCTATAAATTAATTTTTTCATTGCTATCGAACTTGATTTGTGTTTTTTATATATAAATTTTTATTATCTTCTAATATTTTTAAATGACAGAGTTTAATGTGATGGTTTTTGTTTTGTAGACAATTTTGAAGCAATAAAAGACGGAGAAAGAGAGTTATATAGGTATTTATTTTTTTTCGATCTAAAAAATATAATATTTCTCATTTAGAATACATAGTTTTTATCTAGGTTACATTTTTACGATAACATGAACTATGTTTTCTTTAAAGGTATTTTTTTGTAAACAATATTCGTGATTACCTTTTTGTAGGTCTAACAAAAATCATCCAATATTCAAGAAAAACTTATATAAACTTTAAAATTTTATTTTTTTCTAAATGGCAAAATTAATAATAGAAATATCTTTTTTATTTAAGTTCTTATGTTATCTAAGGGTTTAATAATTCTTAATAATAACAATATATTTTAAAATTTTAGAATTTAGAATAATGAACATAACCATTCTACGCACGGACCTTAAAAGCCTAGTCTTTAATATCTTTACTATTAAAACTAGAATTTCTTTGATGATGTCAACAACAACAACAACAACTAAGCCTTTTATCCCAAACATATGGGGTAGGCTACATGAACCAACAAGAGAATCACACCGGGTCCAGCACATGAATCCTCTGCCTCCACTCACTCCTATCCAACAATATACTTTCATTGAGTCCTTTGGCAACCATATCGTTTCGTATCACCTCCATCCATATTTTCTTCGGTCTCCCTTTTACCCTTTTACCATTGCCCATATCGAGAGTATCTATTCGTCGAACCGGTGCTTCCATAGGTCTACGTCGCACATAACCAAACCATCTTAGCCGGTTTTCCCGCATCTTCTCCTCCACAGGTGCTACACCAACTTTTGCATGAATATCCTCATTTCGCACCTTATTTTTTCTAGTGTTACCACACATCCAACGAAGTATGCACATCTCCGCTACGTACATCTTTTGTGTATGATGCTTTTTAGGAGCCCAGCATTCTGTACCATATAATAAGGCAGGCCGAATAGCGCTCCGATAAAACTTCCCTTTCAATTTTAACGGAAAGTTATGATCATACAAAATCCCTGTTGCACTCTTCCATTTCATCCAACCAGCTTAGATCCTTTGATTAACATCACTATCGATCTCCCCATTCTTTTGGATGATGGAACCTAGATATCTAGACTGGTCGCTCGGTGATATCTCTTGCCCTTCCAATATTATACCAATATGGTTTTGACTTCTCTGGTTACTAAATTTGCAATGCATATATGCTGTCTTGGACCTGCTCAATATGAATCCCCGAGATTCCAATGTTTGCCTCCATAATTCTAATTTGGCATTAACCCCTGCTTTCGTCTCATTTACTAGAACAATATCATCAGCGAATAGCATACACTAAGGTAACTCATCTTGGATAATTCTAGTAAACTCATCCATCACGATGGTAAACAGGAATGGACTTAATGCAGATCCTTGAAGTAAACCAATTGTAATCGTAAAATCACTCGTTAAGCCGCCGCAAGTTCTGACATTTTCCACTACTCCATCGTACATATCCTTGATTATGTCAATATACTTGACGGGGACCCCCTTCTTCATCATTGTCCCCCATAATATCTCTCCAGGTACCTTGTCATACGCTTTTTCTAAATCAATAAATATCATATGCAAATCTCTTCTTCTCTCTCGAAAACGCTCGACAAGTTGACGAAGCAAATGAATAGCCTCTGTCGTCGATCGTCCAGGCATGAACCCAAACTGGTTCTCTATTATCTTAATATCCTTGCTTAGCCTGTGTTCAATCACTCTCTCCTAAAGTTTCATGGTGTGACACATAAGTTTTATTTCACGGTAGTTTGAGCAACTTTGAATATCACCCTTGTTCTTGTAGATAGGTACAAGGATACTTTTCCTCCATTCACTTAGCATCTTTTTTGTCTGCCAAATCTTATTAAACAGATCTGTCAGCCATTTAACGTATATTTCTCCTAAGCATCTCCAAATCTCGATAGGAATCCCGTCAGGACCAACCGCTTTTCTTAAACTCATTCTGTTCAAAACTTCTTTAACCTTAGGTAATCTTATTTTACGCATGAAATCACGGTTTATATCTTGAGATTGAATGACAAGTCCATCCAAATTCTTAGTAAAGCTCTTATTGAACAATTTGTCAAAATAATCTCTCCATCTTTCCTTGATATTCTCATCTCGAACGAAAACCTTCTGATTTTCATTTTTTACACATTTCACCGCACATAAATCTCTAGTCTTCCTTTCCCGCATCCGAGCAATCCGGTATATATCATTTTCAGCCTCTTTAGTGTCTAATTTCTTGTACACCTCCTTATAGACCTTAGATTTAGCTTCCCGAACAGTTTTCTTAACTTCTTTTTTAGCCATTTTATACTTCTCAAATCTCTCCACATCTCTACTTTTTTTCAAATCTTTATAAGAATCCCTTTTAGTTTTAATAGCAGCCATTATTTCTTCATTCCACCATGATGTGTCCTTTTGGTTACAACTAGCCATTTTGTCCTTTTGGTTACCTTTGATGATGTCATTGATTAACAAAATAAAAATAGAAAATATGACAAAATTATATTAGACAATATAGAAAATTAAAGATATCCACCTTATTCACCACAAAAAACAAAAGTAAGAAAATAAAAAGTCAACTACACTCTTTCTCTCTCTCATTCATTAAACATTCTCTCTCATGCTTAAAAGATCAAAATGAGATGTGCCATACAAATTTATACATAAGCCCTTATATATTTGTTTATTTGTATAACTCATAAATTTATCAATTTTAATATTACCACTAACCGCATTCATTTGGTATAAATTTAGAAAAACTATATATATATTTTAGAAATTTTCATGTAATGTCCTGGACAAAAAAATTTACACATGCCTTCAGTAAATGTTCAAAATATACATATGTGCATCTAGAGTGCAAAATACTAGTTATAGGGTAAAAAGAAGGGGGTCATTTAATTTTGGAATTGATTGATGATGTGGCTTCTTATTTATTTCAAAGAAATCAAACAAAAAAACACCATTGGTTTATATGCAATGCACGTAATTAAATGCAACGCCATTATTATTTTACAAATGCGATGCATGTAATTAAATTGACATGCCGTCATTATTTTCTAAGAGCAATGCATACAATTAAATTAATAAAGAAATTTACCATAAATTTTTGGGTTTTTTTCCGTTAGCCCCCCACCCATACTTCAATATTTTTCTCTATCCCTCCATAGTTAGTACTTACTTGTATCTTCTTATACTTATAAGTTACTCCTGCAGTCCTTCCTACTTCACTTTTGTAAATTATTCCTCCTCCTTTCCTGCCGCCGCCGTCCCCGTCATCGCCGCCTTCTTCCTTCTCCTCTTCTTCAACTCATCGCCTCCTCCTTTCTCCTCCTCTTCAACGCCACCGCCACCGTCATCTTCTTCCTTCTCCTTTTCATCCACCCATCGCCTCCTTCTTTCTTCTCATTCTCAACACCGCCGTCGCCGCCATTATCAACACCATCACCACCACCTTCTTCTTCTTTTTCTTCTTCAACCCACAACCGCCGCAGCCGTCATCCTTCTTCCTCCAAAGATGGCGGTGACGGCTGTTGTGGGTTGAAGAAGAAAAGGAAGAAGAAGGTGGTAGTGATGGTGGCGGCAGCGGCGGTGTTGAATAGGAGGAGGAGGAGATAGTTGGTGCCGATGGGTTGAAGAAGAGGAGGAGGAAGATGATGGTGGCGTTGACAGTGGTGAAGAGTGGGAGAAAGAAGGTGGCGGTAGTGGGGACGGCAGCGGGGGATGACGGAGGAGGAGGATTAATTTTCAAAAGTAAAGTAAAAGGCTGCAGGAGTAACTTATAAGTATAGGAGGACTACAGGTAAATACTAATTATGGAGAGGACAAGAAAAATATTAAAGTATGGGAGGGCTAATGGAAAAAACCAAAATGTTTTTACAATTGCGTGCAACACATGTACCAAAATCACCAGTATTAGTAGAGATAGTAGAGATACTATTATTATAATTTAGCATAACTAGTATGTAGCACGTGTGATGCACGTTTGTATATTTTAAAATGGGCAAACTTTTTTAAAGAATAAGTTAAAATAATATAGGTTTTAAAAGTTTTCCCTGGATTTTTATTTTTTTAAAAATCTAATAAGTTAGCCGTCTTAAATAATTTTTAAAAATCGTAAAAGTACTTAAAATATTTCTCAGACCAAAAATTAAAGTGATTTAAATTAATAAACTAATAAATCTCTTTGCACGTGTCATAATAAGTTGATATGGCAATTAGAGGGCTTTTTTTCTACGTGTTCCGTACACCATTTTTCTGGCATTAATATATTAGAAACAAGATATAAACAAAATAATCATTTTATATTGTTTGTATCTATATAACCGTCCATGGCAAAAATATCTGCATTTGATAACAAGATATGACCATATTTAGGTCATGTTTAAATAGTTAGGGTTAAAGTCTATATAATTAAGTTTAGAATTAGAATATCCCGAAATGCACTTACATTTCTTTTGGATGAAAATGTAGCAGATTTTTAATTTGAATGAATGTTTGGATAGGTTGGGATAAATTGAACAAGCATCCAATATTTTAAAAATATAGAAAAAAATACATGATCATCAGAGGATCTCGATATAGAAGAGACTGATCTAGAGGCCTCAGTCTCTTTGGACTCTTTTATGATGATTTCATCCTCCAAAGCCAGCTCCTTCGATTCATTCCCTAATCTCAATCACTCAACAATCAATCACCGAATAGATTCCAAATCTAAAAACACAATCACAAACAAACTAGCAAGTGATCAGAGAGACAAATCGACACCCAAAAACAAATCGATCACAAATCATAAAAGGTTCAAATTAAAGAAACCCATGGATGAAAATCCCAAATAAAACCTACCCATCTTCCAAAATCTCATCTTTTAAAGACCCAAAATCAAGGAGGAAAAAGGCGGGGTCGGAGATGGAGGAGGGATTAAGGGGCACGTGCTCGACATGGTTCTGTTTCGATGTGAAGAGGAAGAAGCTCGAGGCTCAGGCGAGGGCAGCGTGGG
This sequence comes from Agapanthus africanus, assembly GCA_030015575.1. Classification (NCBI taxonomy): domain Eukaryota; kingdom Viridiplantae; phylum Streptophyta; class Magnoliopsida; order Asparagales; family Amaryllidaceae; genus Agapanthus; species Agapanthus africanus. Next base: position 812,734,585 of record JASDDO010000019.1, on the reverse strand, counting down.
CGAGGACGAATTGCTGGGAGGAGGGGAGGAGGTGAAGAGGAGCCATCGCATAGAGAGGCAGCGGAGTCGGCCGATGAATTTTGCAGGGATGTGCACGAGGATGTCAGTGATGAGATCGTCGATGAGGGAAGGGTAAGGACGGTGACCCCTAAGTTTCGAGAGTTTCTCCATTTTGATGGAGTGAGATGAGAAATAAAGAAAAAGAGAGAGGAAGCTAGGCAGGAGAGGCGAGTGAAAGTTGGAAAGAAAAAAATTGAGTCTGGGTCAATTTTTTCTATTCAGTGGACAGGGCCAAAGTAAAGGGTTTTTTTCCCTCCGGATCAAAAAACAAAAAATTCATCCAAATAGTCTTTTTTGCAGGATTGGACCAATCCGGTGGAAAAATGGTATCTGAGCTTTTTTCTCTTGGGATAGATGTTATCCAAATACGGCCTTAGCATGGAAACTTAAATTAAAAATTCCTATGGCTTTGGGTTGCTGAGAAAATGCTTTATAAAAGATTCCTATGAACCATGAAGTGACCTTCTGCCAATCCCTACTTAGATTAAGTTTGGTTAAATGCGTCCTTCATAATTCCTGGCTCTTTTATTCAAAGAAAAGTTTCTTAGCTCTGCCTTTCATGTAGTTTCAAAGTTGGAAAAAGCTTCTATGCAAGAGTTTATATGGTGCAAGCCACTTGCAAGTCCTTGGATGATTTTCTCTGCATAAATCATAAACCCATCCAAAAGCTTGTAAAGGGTTTGCACCATGCAAGTCCTTACATACTAGTTTTTTCCCTCAAAGTTGGTGTATTGATCTTTGAACTTGTAGGCTTCTACTTTTTTAATTTATGTTTTAGATCTCGCATATAAAGAGAAAAAACTACTTCTAATTTTTTTTAAACAATATCAAGAATTTTGATTTATTCTCAAAAACTTTTAATATAGATCAATAAAACTTTATTCATTTGAGCTGTTTTGATCGATTTTCATTATTTACTTCAAATATTAATATATGAAAAATCAATTTCTCACATAAATTATTTTTACACACATTTTTAAATAATCGATACAAAATTTAATTTAGGGTTTTTTTTCGAAATAGGGTGTAATAACATTAAATTTATTAAAATAATAGGGTTTAAATTATATTCAGCAGAGTAGGGCAGTTCCCCACCCCACCCCACAAGAGAGCGGGTTACTAGAACCCGCTCCCAGCCTCGTAAAGAAGAGGGAGGGTTTTAGGAACCCGCCCTCTTCTATAAGAGGGTGGGTCGGGTTCTAGGAACCCGCCCTCTCCTTGAGAGGGCGGGTTCCTAGAACCCGCCATATTTAATTTAAAAAAAAATAATAAATTAAAAATAGAATTTTAAAAATCTCGTTTTAAAAACCTGAATAAATAATAAAAAACCTGAATAAGTAATAAGATTGTTGTTTTGGTTAAGGACGGGTGACAATTGTTATTACAGTTCATATACAATTACTATAAATATGAATCTTGTATACATTCCATTAACAAAATGAATCCGGCAAAATTATAATACAAAAAAATCATATCATACTAAAATGTAAATTGTACAAGTTTCTTTACAAGCGCTAATCTATTTTCCTCCCATGCACTTGTCACGATCTCGAAAGTCTCGCCCCTGTTGACTGTCCTGAACATCTGGTCCTATAATGATATGGTTATTTGCATAGGCTACATCTTTCGTGTCTTTGCTGAGGATCAGCATCTATTTCCATTCGATCTCGACGCACCTTAGGTCTTCCGGGTCCTATATTTTTGTCTAGCGGTAATACGGTCGGTGTTTGTCTGTTCCCAGTATAATAGTGCCAATAGCGACTGTCTGGTATAGGATGAAATTTTGGATTTTATGCGTCTTGATAATTGGAAACTGTATAGTAACGGGAAGTAAAATTATAATGTGAGTTATGCATGCTGCTCGCAGCAGCAATTGCATGGGCACAAGGTAAATGTTGTTGCTGGAAAACACCGCATGTGCACGATGAGAGACCTTTATCTCTAAAATTTACGGTATATTGATTCCTATTATCCCCCGTAACTTGAAACTCCGCTGTGTCAAAACTTTCAAATCTGTAGTATTGTGATATGCGCTCTCTTTTCCCGAATATATCTTCGTAATACGCGGTGAATGGAGTCTTCATCGCCAAATACTTTTCCCTTCTTTGCACAAACTAAGTATTCACTCTGAAAAAGGTTCGAACAATCAACCCATGTATCGGTAAGCCTCTAACACCTTTAAGAACTCTGTTGAAACTTTCAGACATATTAGTGGTCATTAGTAGATATCCGCATCCATTATCATGTGTTTATGACCACATGCGTACCGGATACTCATCTAACCACGCTTTCGCTGCTTGACTCATCTCTCCAATTTACGTCATGTACATGTCATGAACATTAGGGTCAGACACTTCACCAATTTTGTACATAAGCTTATGTAAATCTGAATTTTTAAATTTTCTATCAAAATTTTGTCTGAATTGCCGTAGGCAAAACCTATGTGAGGTCGTCGGAAAGACAGCTCACATTGCAGCTAGTATTCCAAAATGTCTATCAGTTATGATGCATAAATCTGTTTTATCAATAACAGATGGGATACTTTTGAGTTGAAGAAAAAACCATGACCAGAATGATGTATTTTCACCCTCGACAATAGAAAATCCCAATGGAAATATACCATTATTAGCATCAACACCTGTAGCAATTAATATGCAATCTTTGTATTTACCATATAGATACGTCCCATCCACGCACAATACCGGCCGACAGTGTGCGAAACCAGCCGCACAATGAGCAATGCACCAGAAATTTTTTTGAAACTTGACACAGCCATCGACATCTGTTTCTGTGGTTTTTAATCGGAATACGGACCCCGGATTTGATGCTTTCATGGTTTCCATAAAAAGGAATAGTGAATTGTATGAGCTTTCCCAATCCCCAAATATCTTGCATAATACCTTTCTACGAGCATCCTATGCCTTCACATACAAAATCTGAATTTTGTTGAGCGTTAGAGAAAAGAGACTCACGCTTTTCATCTTAGATGGGGTGATGCCACTATCACACTCCAGCATATTGGCCTTCTACTTGGTTTACAGGTAAATGGCCTTGGATTGGGCGGAGCTACAATTGTGGGTCCAGATACCGAGCACCCGTATTGGGATACATATATTGAGTCTGCTCTCGGACAGGTATATTCATAATTTTTTTAATCAAAAGTTTAAGTATGTTACAGTGATATTAATTAACAATTATTTGTTAAATTCAGGTACCAAGAAGCTATACTAAGGGGTATAAGATCAGTTTAAACTGGCTCAAAGATAATTTACTAATATCCCTGATGAAGCTACCGATGATGTATTGGATAGACATGCACGTGCCTACTGTTAGTGATATGTATGCCTTAGAGGTCATTACTGTACATACGATGTATATTGTAGTGGATGTTTGGACATATATAGGGAGGACTTTCTTGCTCGACATGATAGTATGCTATCTGGTTGCCCTTTATCTTAACATGTTCTCTGATTGTCTCTATGTTACATGTTGATAAAGCCTTTAGGATGAGTACTTGACTACAAGGACTATGATGTAGATCATATTAGTGGGGATAGAGTAGTCGCTAAGTACATCCTTCAAATGTTCCTAGTCGTAGGTGTATCGAGACAGAGCATCGATATACCAGAGTAGACTAGTGTATGCTTCTTGACCCATAAAGATTGGCGATGGATGATCCCATATCCATTGGTGTTTGATATCAGAGACAGTATACGGGTGCTCAGTGGAGACTGGGTACACTGGACGGACTCGCCGAGAATTCCCAGATGGTATTATACTTCACGTCAGATGGCAGTTCTCTGGTGACACTGGTACAGGTTAGTCTGTAGACCCGAGATCGGCATAGAGACTTGTGTGATTCCCACTGTACTTTGATTTCCACCTTACCACCTCCAAGAGGGCGTGCAAAACGGTGGCTTTTGGGTACAGTCCCGAATCACATGGAGGCAATGAGCGATAGGAGGGGTTTCGTCTCTCCCGGTATAGGAAGTTGATGTTGTGCTGTGTTCGATTGGCTATAACTGGAAATCCCTGGCCAGGGTTGCTGAGATTTACTGGTAAGTGTTATCAGTAGTTTCTCGAACTGTTATGGACCTCATATCGACACGACTTATCGGTTACTGGGGTCTGACGTTTACCACCCCTAGACAGGATATGCGACATATCAGACGAAGAGACCGGACTGTACGTGAGTGTTACTGATTGAATTCGCATGAGAATGTACATGCTTGCTTGTTGATCTTCTGATTGCTCAATACCTGGGTGGCTGTTACGTTTAGATGACCGCTTGCAGCTTGTGGGTGTTTGATATGATCATCACCTACTGTCGGCGTATTGACGATTCTTTAGAGTCCTGCACAGAGGTTTCATGGCTTAGGCAAAACGGAGTAGGAGCACATATGTGATATGTGCGGGACCGAGAATAATACGTGTATGTGATACCGTATTAGATTCTCGCGATATGTGATATCGGCCGGGTATATGTGATATAGTCGGATCATCGGATCAAGTGTTGATTCGATGAACTGATACAGATTATATTAGTCGGTTATTTATGAAATAGCCGGATTATCGGATCAAATGTTGATTCGATAATTTAATGTATAATTATATATTTGATATATTATATTACATTAACTAATATAAGCTCACTTAAAGATTCTTTTTCTCATTTGGATAATACATTGATGTATATGTGATATATGTTAATTGTATTATTTTATTTTGTTACAAAATATATTATATATGTGATATATAATATTGTAACAAGTTAGGGTTACAAATGCAACATGTTTTGTGGAGTTTAAACATGGTTAGGCTTTGGATTAGGGTTAAACTTGGATGAAACTTTCATGAAGCTTCATGAAGGTTTGACTTTGACCTTTGATATTTTGTGTTGATATTTATTAACCCAACCCAAACCTTAGCCTCTAGTTTATTCTCTTCAAGGGTTAACTCTATCATTCTTAACCCATGGTTGATTTGTAACCACAACAATGATTTTCATTATTCATCACAAAAGGATTGCTTCATCTTCTTCTTCTTTCTTCTTTGATGAAAAGCTTCACTAGCTTTTTCATAAGTGATGATAATAAGTGAGAATATGAAAACAAAAGAGAGCTAAATTCCTACTTCATCATCCTCATCTATTCTAGCCACTTAGATTAGGGCGTTTGCTTTGCTAATACTTGATTAGTGAAGCAAGAGCTTGGGTTTGAGTTTCTTCAAGGTAGATCATCTTAGTTGTTGAAGATTGGTAGCAAGCTTGCATCTTTCTCTTCATGGAGCCTCTCTAGAGTCCAGGTACTTGATGATCGCAGCCAAGGGAGCTCTACACGGAGCTTATGAAGTGAAGGAACGGACTACAAAGGTTGTAATCCCTAACTCTTAGATGTAAAGTTGTTTACATGCATGTTTAACCCCAAGTCTCTAGTTAAGATCTTGGTTAGGGTTTGTTTAGCACTCCAAAATCTTAAACTAGCATGATTGATGCTTGCCAAAACCTTCACAAGGTGCTAAGCTAACCCTACAGTGGTATCAGAGCCAAGCTAGAGTATTAGGCGTTATCTAGACGAAGTTTGAAGTCCGATCGAACTCCAAAACCCCGATAAATCCCACTTTCTGGAAAAAATTTCAAAAGTTGAAATTTTTCATATTAAAAATACTCAGAAAATCATGTAGGGAATTCTAAGGATTACTGTAAAGTACAAAACCATAACTCACTCAAGCAACCGCGGAACCGCGGCCAAAACATGAGTTTGGCGGCGGTTCCACGGCCAACTTTAGGAGCTGGGGGCTAATACTTCAGGGGTTTATTCTTGGATACTTTTTCATACTTCTGGAAATTTTTAGTTCTACTCAAGTGTTGAGCTTTCTAGGATATATTGGGAACTCGTTGATTCGATCGGATAGTTCAACTTCGTTTAAGTTTTTCCGGGTAATTTAGAATGTGTTAAAAGGTTCGAACGGATATCAATAACTCACTTTTTCCTCTGTCGGAAAACTTTCAAGTGTTGGATTTTTCCTGAGTTTAAAACTTTCAGAAAATCATGCAAGCAAATCTTTGGACTCTCTAGAAGAACGTAAGCTTAACTCGATTATGTGACCGTCAAAACCGCCACTGAAACATATGGTTTGTGGTAGTTTAGCGTTGCCACATGTGAGGCGTTGGTTTGACCCTTCTACGGCTGGTTCATAGCGGCCGTGACATGTTCTCAGACTTTTTGAACTTCGCTCAAGTGTTGAGCTATTTGGGAAATCTTGGGTGTTTGTTTATTTGATCGGAAAGTTTAACATTGTCTATTTATCTGGAAGGTGATACAATATGTGGAATTCATAAAGTTAGGCATGAAATGCGAAGTATGTGATATTTCGGATTTAAGATGTCTAAGTGATTGTAGATTCCAAATGTTGTGGTTTTACATTTTCTTTTCTGTGACCGTAAGTGTAATATGTGGTATATCGCCATTTTCGTCGCTATAGATCGACGACAATTGTGATAGGCATATTTACTTACGTTGATGACATGTGTTGTTATGTATTACTGTGATATGTTATATTGGATCGTCGTGTTCTGAATAGCCGGGGGTTTTATGTGAGATGAGGGTTTTATTTTTCATTCATGTAAAATTCATTGTATGTAATATTCTTTTATTGGGGCACTTCCGGGTTGAGGATGATGTCACTTTTGTATATTATTTACTTTTCCGCATTAGGATAGACCCAAGGCGGAGAGCACAAGTAACTGGGTTCTAGGGTCCAGTGGGAGACCATCTCGAGGAGTCGAGACTGGGTGTCCTAACTCTAGAATTGGTAGGGTTGCTTGCCGCTCTCGTAGGGGTCTAGGGGTGTGGAATTAGGTATTCATCGCGACCGTGGAATCCGCGTTTTATATGTAGGGTTCCTTGGCACCCTAATGAGGTCTCACAAGGCATCAACCCTGCCAATTTCAAATTTAAACGGTGCCGGGAAACCCTAGAACGGATCGTTGGCTAGAAAACTAGGCGAAAAGTAAACTAGTTAACACTTAACTATAAGAATAGGGAAATACAACCTTTGTAGATCCGGTGCTCCACCTCCACGGCTCCGCAATGAAGTCCTCTCCGCTGTCCAAATCGAACCATGACTCTCACGGTGGTTTCATCGGAGAAAAGACCGGGCTAGGTCGTCGACAACGTGCCGAAGATGATCTACGTCGAAGCATCACTAGATCAAGCTCCACCTTCACCAAGCCATGAAAACTTGTGAAGGAAACACACTCTACTACTTGGCAAGAGGTAGAGGATGAAGAAATAGGAAGTGGGTAGACTTTAGAATTGGATTTCTCACTCTAATTCATCAATCACCATTGATGAAGCAAGCTTTTTCTTCATTGAAGAAGATGAAGAAGATGAAGAAAGAATTATGATTAGATAATTAAAAAGAAAAGAAAATGAATTCTTATCATAATATTAACCATGGTAAAGTGTAGAGAATTAACTTAGGTTAAATGAATGGTTAGGGTTTAGGAGATGAAGACAAAAGAGTCACTTTGGTCAAACCTTCATGAAGCTTCAACAAGCTTCATGTTGAAAGCAACCCTTTTGTTTTTCTTTCCTCATTTCTTTTAATCCAAATTAAAAGATAAATGAAAGAATAAATATGTAAAAACCCTAACCATTTACTTAACTAAGATTTAACTCTTTACACAATCATGTATCATCAAACATGATACAATCAAGTGCACAAAAAATATATCACATATACAATATGCACAAGCGAGTGAGAAAATCCATTTAAAGTGAACCAATACTAGTTAATGCAAAGCAATATATCAAATATATAATTATGCATTAAATCATTAAATCAACACTTGATTTAACGATCCGGTCATATCGCATATAACCGACTAATAAACAATGTATCGATTTATCGAATCAATCCTTGATTCGATAACTTGGTTATATCGCATACAACCATTCGACACATTGTTCGTGAGAATGAAATACGGTATCACATACACGTATTATTCTCGGTCCCGCACATATCTCATATGCGCTCCTATTTCGTTTCGCTTGAGCCAGGAAACCTCTGTGCAGGACTCTAAAGACTCGTCAATACGCCGGCAGCAGGTGATGATCATATCAAACACCCATAAGCCGCAAGCGGTCTGCTAAACGTAACGGCCACCCGGGTATTGAGCGATCAGAAGATCGACGAGCAAGCCCGCTCACACTCCAGTGAATCCAACCAGTAACACTACCGTACAGTCCGGTCTGATCGTCTGATATGTCGCATATCTCGCCTAGGGGTGGTAAACGTCAGACCCCAATAGCTCGATAAGTCGTGTCGATATGAGGTCTATAACAATTCGAGAAACTACTGGTAACACTTACCAGTAAATCTCAGCAACCCTTGCCAGGGATTTCCTGTTATAGCCAATCGAACACAGCGCAACATCAACCCCCTATACCGGGAGAGACGAATCCCCTCCTATCGCTCATTGCCTCCATGTGACTCGGGACTGTACCCAAAAACCACCGTTTTGCACGCCCTCTTGGACGTGGTAAGATGGAAATCAAAGCACAGTGGGAACCACACAAGACTCTATGACGATCTCGGGTCAACAGACTACTCTGTACCAGTGTCACCAGAGAACTGCCATCTGACGTAAGGTATAATACCATCTGGGAGTTCTCGGCGAGTCCGTCCAGTGTACCCAGTCTCTGCTGAGCACCCGTATATCTCCTCTGATGTCAAACACTAATGGATATGGGATCATCCATCGCCCATCTGTATGGGTCGAGAAGGTACACGCTAGTCTACTCTGGTATATCGATGCCCTGTCTCGATACACCCACGACTAGGGACTTTGAAGGATGTACTTATAGACTACCATGTCCCCACTAGTATGATCCGCATCATAGTCCAGGTAGTCAAGTACACATCCTAAGGGCTTTACCAACATGTAACAGAGAGACAATTAGTGTACACGTTAAGGTAAAGATCAACCAGATAGCATACTATCATGTCGAGCAAGAAAGTCCTCCCTATATATGTCCCAGCATCCACTACAATATACATCCAATGTACAGTAATGGCCTCTAGGGCATACATATAACTAACAATCTCCCACTTGCACTAAGGCCATCTGTAGCAGTGGTTGTAGTATCTCATACTCAACCATCCCATAAAAGTCTCTCTCTGGGAACAGGCCTTTGTGAGTGGATCCGCTGTGTTGTCCTCTGAGTCTACTCTCCTAGCCTCGATCTCCCTGGAGATCAACCATCTCCATGATCAAGTGATACTGCCTTAGAATATGTCTGGATCACTGATGGGTCCGGCGTTCCTTGGCATAAGCCACAACTCCATTGTCACACAATGGGAGGAACATAGTTCATCTCATGAACCAATATACACCCAAACAGCCTCTTTGGTAGCATCTTAAGTAGCGATGTATCCAGCCTTTATCGTCTAGTATGTCACGGTATCTAGAAACTCTTCCAACATACCGTCCCTCCACTGAGGGTAAAGACAATGCCTGTGACTGACATTCAGTCGTCTTTATCACCCTGGAACCCTTCCAGTGATTCTCCCCAGGATCGGTTAATACCGTCTCACTACAACTAGTGAGAGTCCTAACATCCAATTAGATCTATCTCATAGATCCAAAAACCCAGGATTTAGGAGGTATCACTTTGATCCTATATGGAGAATCATTGTGATAAGCGGAGATTGATCGAGCGTAGCATAGGAAACTCCTTCCCTATCAAGAGTATGTCATCCACGTACTTTACGAGGATCGTCACCATACTCCCTACTACCTTCTTGTTTATACAAGGTTCATCTACCATTTTGATGATGTCAACTTCTTTGACCGCTTCATCAAAACAGATGTTCCAACTCCGCGATGCCTGCTTTTTCCTATAAAGCATCTTGCACACGTTTCCGCTGCTCCCACTGTCTACGAAGCCCTCTGGCTGTGTACTTATAGACACTCTCTTCTAAATATCATTTAGAAAAGCTGTCATGACACCCAACCACCAGATATCATAGTCATGGTATGTAGCCGTGGCAAGTAGGATCTGGATGGACTTAAGCATAGCTACTTAGAAAAGGTTTCATCATCATCCATACCTGGTCAATGATGTAGACCTTTAACAAGTCTAGCTTTGAAAGTCTCAACTCTTCCATGTACACCAAGTAATCTTCTCAAGATATACTTGCTCCTGATGGGGATTTAACCCTTCAGATATAGCAACCAAAGTCCATACTTTGTTGGTGTATATGGATTCCATCTCAGATCACTAAGCATCCAGCCATTCTTACAGAGTCTTACTACTGATGGCCAGCTCGAAACTAGTTGGGTCATCATCTCATGATGCAATCCTCGCTCCCACTGTCATAGAGAAACAGAAGTATCTCTCAGGTGGGTGAGGAACCCTACTAGATCGGTGGAGAGGCTGAGGTTCGTTGGTAACTATTGAATCCTTTGGTTCTTTCAAATCATCAGCTGCAGTTTGTATAGCTGGAACCTTTCCAGTTCTACATTATAGACCTTGCCTCGAGCTTGTCCGGATTTTGTTTTCAGACATAGGCCGGACAACTCCAAATCTTAACTAACTTAAGACATGGGTTCTTCCCATTCCATATCACATATGAAGCGGTAGGCAACTGATTTGATTAGAACCCTATTCAATAGGTATGCAGCTTCTCAAGTGCATAACACCCAAAAGGAAATAGGTAGCTCAGTATTACTCATCATAGAGCACACCTTATCACATAGGGTGAATTGCTCCACCCCGATATACCATCGTGCTATGGTGTATGCGGAGGAGTAATGCTGAGAGAGAATCTCATTCTCCTTTAGAAAAGTCCAGGATTTCCGTGCTCAAGTATTCTCCTCCTCGATCACATCAAAGGACATAATACTTATACTCTTATGGGTTCTCTACTTCTAACTTATATTCTATGAATATCTCAAAAGGTTCGGACTTGTGTTTCAACAGGAACATATGTCTGAATCTTGAGAGATTATCAGAGAATGTAATAAAGTACAAAGAACCGGTCTTGGCATGTGTAGACAGGGGACCTACATGCATCAACATGTATTATCCCAAGAGTTCACTAACTCTTTCTCTGTTTCCAATAAACAGAGCTAGTGTCATTATATCTTTGTGACATGACTGGCAAGTTTCACAAGATGTAGATTCAAACTGATTTAAATATGCATCTACATGTAACTTCAGCTAGTCGGGTCACATTGATCTGACCTAGTCTACAATACCTTAAGAAGGATCCGTTCATTTCTGAACTCTTCCTCTTATGTGTGTTCCATATACTAAGAACTGTAGTTTGATTTAGAACATCAACGCTTTTAGATAACGTGCCTGAACCGATCAACTTTTGATATAGGAAATGTTCAAAACATTATCCAACAATACAAAATTATATCCTTTCTTTACTAATAAAGAGACTGATATGATTTTGTATATCAGGTTCGGTATCTAATAACATTCATTCAGAATCAATGTATTGGTAATACAGGGTGACAGTGACCAATAGACTTGGCTGCAACACTTGCCCCGTTTTCTGCCTCATGAAACTTATCACCTGTTCTCAGTTCTCTACCTTTCTGTAGCCCTATGTAATAGATTACATATCTGGGATCCTGATCTGGTATCACATACCCAGGACGTAAAGGACTCTGAGAAACAGTTCTATATAATGAACACACCCGAAGATGATGCATCATCATGCACTCTCCTCGTTTGGGCGGCACGGGAAATCTGGTATTCCCCAATTTCCTGCTCTGTCTTATAACAATTATAAGTTGGAGCGGGACCAACGTTCCCCAGCTCAGTAAAACAAGCGGGTTCGGTCAATAATCCGTTTTATTATCTTGATTAAGGCGTGATATGGTCGCTACCTGGAGAGAGAGAGAAGAAAACACTCAGCGTGCGCTCTTGCAAGAATAGATTGGTTTTTATTTTATCTAATCAGGATGGCTCCCACTGCTTTTTATCAAATCTTCCTTCAAACCCTAAAAGGAAAGACTAGCCGGGATTAATTACACACTACAAGTTCGCCAATCTTTCAGCCAGGCCAGTGTCGGTACTTTGAGGGAGGCCCCCCGTGCTTTCGCACGAACCTAATTAATGTAAACCTCGTTTTCCCAGAGGCGTAACCTCGTTAACACCTTTCTAGACACCTACTTGATCGGCTAATTGTAATGTATAAAACTCTCCCAGGAGTAACTCTCACTCGCAGCGGGTATCGGGATCCAACTATCTCATAGAAGGTATGCAATCTCATTGCAAATTTCAACACTTGAAATTCCCGATAATATTTTGCCCCTAGCGTCCTATGACCTTGATAGAGGTCAACAAACCATAGGCTGCTAGTCAAGTTCAACCCGTCATTTCCTGATTGAAGTAAACCCACCCGCACGACCCTTGACAGAGGTCAACAAGGTCGCACGACTACCCTAAATCAATCACATCATATGCTTATGCAGATAAGCACTAATCAGCTACCGCACACTACGCCTTGACAGAGGTCAACAAACGCAGCACGAATACTAACCAGTACATATCTGAAATGACGGAGGGCTACGACAGGTTTTTCTGAAAACCTGTTGCGTAATGAACTTGATATCGTTATAGAATAAAATGATTTTAAAATGGAGTGCTTTTGAGGCTTTTCTAGTTTTGCTAAAGGAGTCACTCCCGGTGAAGGGATCGTCGGTCCTTTCCTCATCGAATGAGGTGCGGGATATATCACATATATCACTGTGCAAAGCAAAAACTCTTAAAAGCAATCAAAAGACAAACCGAGTGTGTAGCATCTGCCAGTTATTGCTAAAGGAGTCACTCCCGGTGAAGGGATCACGGTCCTTTCCTTATCGAATAAGGTGCAGGATATATCACATATACCGCTGTGCAAAGCAAGAACTGTAGCTACCTGTTTTATTTTGAAATTCGATTCTACAACATCTTAGGTTTCTTTTTATTTCATTAATCACATTAATGAAGTCCCATCATTTATGTACCTAAACATCACAGATAAATTCGACGTACACTTATGCCATCCGCATTCGCCTCGATGTCCCCTCGTGCACCGTTAGGTTAGGTGACTAACGGCAGAGTAGGGCAGGGCTAGCGCGGGTGTAAAACATAAGTAACGCCTATATAATATATCATATATACTATATACTGTATCTATCACAGAACATCACATGATCACATCACAGATATCGCAGCAGAAGAAACATATGAAATATTGGATATACTAGGACGTCCGTGTTTTCAAAACGAGCCAGTATAAAACACGGATTCCACGGTCGTGATGAATAGCCATTGCAGGGTTCCTAGGCACACTAGTGAGGTCTCCCAAGCCATCAACCATGGCAATTTCAAAAATATGGTGCCTACAAACCCTAGTGTACGGATCGATAGCTAGATGTCTAGGCGAAAAGAAAGCTAGCTAACAACTTAGCTATTGAGAATACGGAAATACAACCTTTGTAGATCCGGTGCTCCACCTCCACGGCTCCGCAACGAGGTCCTCTCCGCTGTCCAAATCAAATCCGGGCTCTAGGATCGGCTTCGTCGGAGATTGGGCAAGCTAGGTCGTCGATGTCCATGCCGAAGATGATCTACGTCGAGGCATCGATGAATCAAGCTCCACCTTCACTAAACCGTGAAAAGTTGTGAAGGAAACACACTCTACTACTTGGCAAGAGGTAGAGGATGAAGAAATAGGAAGTGGGTAGACTTTAGAATTGGATTTCTCACTCATTTCCAACAATCACCATTGATGGACCTTGCTTTTCTTCACTTGAAGAATGAAGAAGAAGAAGAAAGATATTATGATAAGTTTTTAGAAAAAGAAAAGAAAATGAATTCTTATCATAATTCTAACTAGAGTTAAGTGTAGAGAATGAATCATGGTTAGTGGGAATGGTTAGGGTTAAGGATGAGATAAGGATGGTTGACTTGAACAAAGCTTCATGAAGCTTCAACTAAAGAACAAAAGAAGCCACCATTCTTTTTCTCTTTTTCTTTTATTCATTTATCAAAAATAAATGGATAACAAAATAAGATAAATGAATAACAAATAAGAAACCCTAACCATTTCATTAACCAAGGTTTAATCTTTACACTTGAACCCTAGCATGACATGTATCATCAAACATGATACAATCAAGTGCACAAAAGTATATCGCATATACAATGCGCACATCCGAGTGAGAAAATCCGTCTAAAGTGAACCGATACTAGTTAATGCAAAGTAATATATCAAATATATAATTATACATTAAATCATTAAATCAACACTTGATTCAATGATCCGGTCATGCGCACATAACCGACTGGTATCTAATATATCGGCTTATCGAATCAACGCTTGAATCGATAACTAGGTTATATCGCATACAACCATTCGATATATTTATCGCGAGAATAGAATACGGTATCACATACACGCATTATTCTCGGTCCCGCACATATCTCATATGCGCTCCTATTTCGTTTCGCTTGAGCCAGGAAACCTCTGTGTAGGACTCTAAAGACTCGTCAATACGCCGGCAGCGGATGATGATCATATCAAACATCCACAAGCCGCAAGCGGTCTGCTAAACGTAACGGCCACCCGGGTATTGAGCGATCTGAAGATCGACGAGCAAGCCCGCTCACACTCCAGTGAATCCGACCAGTAACACTACCGTACAGTCCGGTCTGATCGTCTGATATGTCGCATATCTCGCCTAGGGGTGGTAAACGTCAGACCCCAATAGCTCAATAAGTCATGTCGATATGAGGTCTATAACTGTTCGAGAAACTACTGGTAACAATTACCAGTAAATCTCAGCAACCCTGGCCAGGGATTTCCTGTTATAGCCAATCGAACACAGCGCAACATCAACCCCCATATACCGGGAGAGACGAATCCCCTCCTATCGCTCATTGCCTCCATGTGACTCGGGACTGTACCCAAAAACCACCGTTTTGCACGCCCTCTTGGACGTGGTAAGATGGAAATCAAAGCACAGTGGGAACCACACAAGACTCTATGACGATCTCGGGTCAACAGACTACTATGTACCAGTGTCACCAGAGAACTGCCATCTGACGTGAGGTATAATACCATCTGGGAGTTCTCGGCGAGTCCGTCCAGTGTACCCAGTCTCTACTGAGCACCCGTATATCATCTCTGATGTCAAACACCGATGGATATGGGATCATCCATCGCCCATCTTCATGGGTCGAGAAGGTACACGCTAGTCTACTCTGGTATATCGATGCCCCGTCTCGATACACCCTCGACTAGGGACTTTGAAGGATGTACTTATGGACTACCATGTCCCCACTAGTATGATCCGCATCATAGTCCAGGTAGTCAAGTACAGATCCTAAGGGCTTTACCAACATGTAACAGAGAGACAATCAGCATACACGTTAAGGTAAAGTTCAACCAGATAGCATACTATCATGTCGAGCAAGAAAGTCCTCCCTATATACGTCCCAGCATCCACTACAATATACATCCTATGTATAGTAATGGCCTCTAGGGCATACACATAACTAACAATCTCCCACTTGCACTAGGGCCATCTGTAGCAGTGGTTGCAGTATCTCATACTCAACCATCCCATAAAAGTCTCTCTCTGGGAACAGGCCTTTGTGAGTGGATCCGCTGTGTTGTCCTCTGAATCTACTCTCCTAACCTCGATCTTCCTGGAGATCAACCATCTCCATGATCAAGTGATACTGCCTTAGAATATGTCTGGATCACTGATGGGACCGGCGTTCCTTAGCATGAGCCACAACTCCATTGTCACACAATGGGAGGAACATAGTTCATCTCATGAACCAATATACACCCAAACAGCCACTTTGGTAGCATCTTAAGTAGCGATGTATCCAGCCTTTATCGTCTAGTATGTCACGGTATCTAGCTTGGAACTCTTCCAACATACCGTCCCTTTACTGAGGGTAAAGACAATGCCTGCGACTGACACTCAGTCGTCTTTATCACCCTGGAACACTTCCAGTGATTCTCCTCAGGATCGATTGACACCATCTCACTACATCTAGTGAGTATCCTAACATCCATTTAGATCTATCTCATAGATCCAAAACCCAGGATTTAGGAGGTATCATTTTGATCCTTCACGGAGAATCTTTGTGATAAACGGAGATTGATCGAGCGCAGCATAAGAAACTCCTTTCTTATCAAGAGTATGTCATCCACGTACTCTACGAAGATCGTCACCATACTCCCTACTACCTTTTTGTTTATACAAGGTTCATCTACCATTTTGATGATGTCAAACTCTTTGACTAATTCATCAAAACAGATGTTCCAACTCCGCGATGCCTGCTTTATCCTATAAAGCATCTTGCACACGTTTCTGCTGCTCCCACTGTCTACGAAGCCCTCTGGCTGTGTACTTATAGACACTCTCCTCTAAATCATCATTTAGAAAAGCAGTCAAGACACCCAACCACCAGATATCGCAGTCATGGTATGTAGCCGTGGCAAGTAGGATCTGGATGGACTTAAGCATAGTTACTTGAAAAGGTTTCATCATGATCCATGCCTGGTCTATGACGAAAACCTTTAACAAGTCTAGCTTTGAAAGTCTCAACCTTTCCATGTACACCAAGTAATCTTCTCAAGATATACTTGCTCCTGATGGGGATTTAACCCTTCAGATCTAGCAGCTAAAGTCCATACTTTGCTGGTGTATAAGGATTCCATCTCAGATCACTAAGCATCCAGCCATTCTTACAGAGTCCCACTCCTGATGGCCATCTCGAAACTAGTTGGGTCATCATCTCATGATGCAATCCTCGCTCCCACTGTCATAGAGAAACTGAAGTATCTCTCAGGTGGGTGAGGAACCCTACTAGATTGGCGGAGAGGCTGAGGTTCGTTGGAATCTACTGAATCCTTTGGTTCTATCAAATCATCTGCTGTAGTTTGTATAGCTGGAACCTTTCCAGTTCTACATTACAGTCCTTGCCTCGAGCTTGTCCGGATTTTGCTTTTAGACATAGGCCGGGCAACCCCAAATCTTAACTAACTTAAGATATGGGCTCTTCCCTTTCCATATCACATATGAAGTGGTAGGCAACTGATTTGATTCGAACCCTATTCAATAGGTATGCAGCTTCTCAAGCGCACAACTCCCTAAAAGGAAATAGGTAACTCAGTAATACTCATCATAGAGCACACCATATCATATAGGGTGTGATTGCTCCGCCCCGATATACCATCGTGCTATGGTGTATTCGGAGGAGTAATGCTGAGAGAGAATCTCATTCTCCTTTAGAATAGTCCAGGAATTTCGTGCTCAAGTATTCTCCTCCCTGATCGCATCAAAGGACATAATACTTATACCCTCAAATCTGGTTCTCTACTTCTAACTTATATTCTGTGAATATCTCAAAAGGTTCGGACTTGTGTTTCAACAGGAACATAGGTCTGAAACTCGAAAGATTATCAGAGAACGTAATGAAGTATAAAGAACCAGTCCTGGCATGTGTAGACAGGGGACCTACATACATCAACATGTATCATCCCAAGAGTTCACTAACTCTTTCTCTGTTTCCAATAAACGGAGCTATGGTCATCTTATCTTTGTGACATGACTGGCGAGTTTCACAAGATGTAAATTCAAACTAATTTAAATATGCATCTTTATGTAACTCTAGCTAGTCGGGTCACATTGATCTGACCTAGTCTACAATGCCTCAAGAAGGATTCGTTCATTTCTGAACTCTTCCTCTTGTGTGTGTTCCGTATACAAAGAACTGTAGTTTGATTTAGAACATCAATGCTTTTAGATAACGTGTCTGAACCGATCAACTTTTGATATAGGAAATGTTCAAAACATTATCCAACAATACAAAATTTTATCATTTCTTTACTAATAAAGAGACTGATATGATTTTGTATATCAGGTTCGGTATCTAATAACATTCGTTCAGAATCAATGTATTGGTAATACAGGGTGACAGTGACCGACAGACTTGGCTGCAACACTTGCCCCGTTTTCTGCCTCATGAAACTTATCACCCGTTTTCAGTTCTCTACCTTTCTGTAGCCCTATGTAACAGATTACATATCTGGGATCCTGATCTGGCATCACATACCCAGGACGTAAAGGACACTGAGAAACAGTTCTATATAATGAACACACCCGAAGATGATGCATCATCATGCACTCTCCTCGTTTGGGCGGCACGGGAATTCTGGTAATCCCCAATTTCCTGCTCTGTCTTATAACAATTATAAGTTGGAGCGGGACCAACGTTCCCCAGCTCAGTATAACAAGCGGGTTCGGTCAATAATCCGTATTATTATCTTGATTAAGGCGTGATATGGTCGCTACCTGGAGAGAGAGAGAAGAAAACACTCAGCGTGCGCTCTGTCAAGAATAGATTGGTTTTTATTTTATCTAATCAGGATGGCTCCCACTGCTTTTTATCAAATCTTCCTTCAAACCCTAAAAGGAAAGACTAGCCGGGATTAATTACACACTACAAGTTCGCCAATCTTTCAGCCAGGCCAGTGTCGGTACTTTGAGGGAGGTCCCCCGTGCTTTCGCACGAACCTAATTAATGTAAACCTCGTTTTCCCAGAGGCGTAACCTCGTTAACACCTTTCTAGACACCTACTTGATCGGCTAATTATAATGTATAAAAGTCTCCCAGGAGTAACACTTACTCGCAGCGGGTATCGGGATCCA
Organism: Agapanthus africanus; assembly: GCA_030015575.1. Lineage (NCBI taxonomy): Eukaryota > Viridiplantae > Streptophyta > Magnoliopsida > Asparagales > Amaryllidaceae > Agapanthus > Agapanthus africanus. The sequence continues at coordinate 812,715,786 of JASDDO010000019.1, read as the reverse complement.
ACTATCTCATAGAAGGTATGCAATCTCATTGCAAATCTCAACACTTGAAATTCCCGATAATATTTTGCCCCTAGCGTCCTATGACCTTGACGCAGGCCAACAAACCATAGTCCGCTAGTCAAGTTCAACCCGTCATTTCCTGATTGAATTAAACCCACCCGCACGACCCTTGACGCAGGCCAACAAAGTCGCACGACTACCCTAATCCAATCACATCATATGCTTATGCAGATAAGCACCAGTTAGCTACCGCACACTACGCCTTGACGCAGGCCAACAAACGTAGCACGAATACTAACTACTACTTATCTGAAATGACGGAGGGCTACGACAGGTTTTTCTGAAAACCTATTGCGTAATGAACTTGATATCGTCGTAGAATCAAATGAATTTTAAAAATGGAGTGCTTTTGAGGCTTTTCTAGTTTTGCTAAAGGAGTCACTCCCGGTGAAGGGATCGTCGGTCCTTTCCTCGTCGAATGAGGTGCGGGATATATCGTATATATCACTGTGCAAAGCAAAAACACTTAAAAGCAATCAAAAGACAAACCGAGTGTGTAGCATCTGCCAGTTATTGCTAAAGGAGTCACTCCCGGTGAAGGGATCTCGGTCCTTTCCTCATCGAATAAGGTGTAGAATATATCACATATACCTCTGTGCAAAGCAAGAACTGTAGCTACCTGTTTTATTTTGAAATTCGATTCTACAACATCTTAGGTTTCTTTTATTTCATTAATCACATTAATGAAGTCCCATCATTTAAATTACCTAAACATCACAGATAAATACGACGTACACTTATGCCATCCGCATTCGCCTCGATGTCCCCTCGTGCACCGTTAGGTTAGGTAACTAACGGCAGAGCGGGGCAGGGCTAGCGCGGGTGTAAAACATAAGTAACGTCTATATAATATATCATATATACTATATACTATATCCATCACAGAAACATCACATGATCACATCACAGATATCGCAGCAAAAGAAATATATGAAATATTGGATATACTAGGACGTCCGTGTTTTCAATACGAGCCAGTATAAAACACGGATTCCACGGTCGTGATGAATAGCCAAACCCACACCCCTAGACCCCTACGAGAGCGGCAAGCAACCCTACCAATTCTAGAGTTAGGAGACCCGGACTCGACTCCTCGAGTTGGTCTCCCACTGGACTCCAGAACCCGGTTACTTGTGCCCTCCTCCTTGGGTCTATCCTAGTGCGGAAAAGTAAATAATATACAACAGGTGACAACTTCCGCAACCTGGAAGCGCCCCAATAAAAGAATATTACATACAAGTTTTTACATGAATGAAAATGAAAAACACTCATCTCACATAAAAAACCCCGGCTATTCAAACACGACGATCCAATATAACATATCTAGCAACACATAACATCACATGTCATCAACGTAAGTAAATATGCGCATCCCAATTGTCGTTGACATATAGCAACGAAACCGGCGATATCACATATTACACTTACGGTCACAGAAAAGAAAGTGTAAAACTACAACAGTTGGAATCCGCAATCTGCATAGACATCGCATGCCTAATCAAATGAATACCTTAGACATCGCATGCCTAACATTATAAACCCCCGCATTTTAGTCTCAAATCGAAAACACTTTTCAATATCAAGTCGGGCAATTCAACAAGATTCCCGACATCCTGATCGAATGCTCGTCGCAAACTTCAGTAGACGGCTGCACCATTGATACCGACGACGAAGTGCACCAAGGCGGAACACCGCTACCGCGAGCACCCGGAGGGATGCTTTCGGCGACGGGGTTCTCCTACAGTCACTTGGTCGGGGCTATGGAGTGAGGCTGTCTATTAAGTTTACCCGGCGAGTATCCGCGTACGCTACGTGATTGCAACGGACTTTTGATCACATCAAAATTCCGTGGCAACCGATCAAGTGAGACTAAACTGCTATGTTTATAACATTCATTTAGTTATCTCATAACTTTTGTGAATTCCAATTATTGTATCCCATTCCAGATAAACAGAAAATGTTAAACTTTTCGATCGAACAATCGAACACCCAAGTTTTCCCGAAACTGATCAACACATGAAACAAGTCTAACAACATTCCGTTCGTGCCTCAGTACCAACGATCCAGCCATAGAAGGGTCAAGCCAACGCCTCACATGTGGCACGCCGTACTGCCCCAAACCCGAAGGTTCAAAGGGCAGTTCAAGACGGTCACATAATCGAGTTAAGGTTTGTGTCTTCTAGAGGGACCATCGCATTACTTGCACTACTTAGAACGTCGTTAAACTACGGAAAGATCCAACACTTGGAAATTTCCCGACAGGGGAAAAGTTGGGTATTTATATCCGGTGGAACTTTTTAACATATTCTAAAATTTATCCGGAAAGCCACACAGACAAAATTTGATACCCGATCGAAATACCGAATCCCCAAATCAACTCAGATTATTCAACACTTGAATAAAATTTTAAAAATATCCAGAGAACTCAGCACAGTTAAATAGGAGTTACTGTGCAAACAACCCCACAGAAAACGACAAAATGGCCGCCCTTCCGCCGCACGAGCCAGGCTCGTGCCGCGGAAGCGCGGCGCTCTAATGGAATTAGGGCTACGAAATTCACAGTTTCTCTTATATTTTCCTGCATGTTTTTCTGAATATTTTTAATGTTGAAAAATCCCAGATTTTGAAAATTGTACAGAGAGCATGTTTTGGGTTTCGGTTTTGTGTCGTTCGGACTTCAATTTCCGTCTACGCTTCGCCTAAGGCTCTAGCTAGTCTCTGATACCACTGCAGGGTTCCTAGACACACTAGTGAGGTCTCCCAAGCCATCAACCATGGCAATTTCAAAAATATGGTGCCTACAAACCCTAGTGTACGGATCGATAGCTAGATGTCTAGGCGAAAAGAAAGCTAGCTAACAACTTAGCTATTGAGAATACGGAAATACAACCTTTGTAGATCCGGTGCTCCACCTCCACGGCTCCGCAACGAGGTCCTCTCCGCTGTCCAAATCAAATCCGGGCTCTAGGATCGGCTTCGTCGGAGATTGGGCAAGCTAGGTCGTCGATGTCCATGCCGAAGATGATCTACGTCGAGGCATCGATGAATCAAGCTCCACCTTCACTAAACCGTGAAAAGTTGTGAAGGAAACACACTCTACTACTTGGCAAGAGGTAGAGGATGAAGAAATAGGAAGTGGGTAAACTTTAGAATTGGATTTCTCACTCATTTCCAACAATCACCATTGATGGACCTTGCTTTTCTTCACTTGAAGAATGAAGAAGAAGAAGAAAGATATTATGATAAGTTTTTAGAAAAAGAAAAGAAAATGAATTCTTATCATAATTCTAACTAGAGTTAAGTGTAGAGAATGAATCATGGTTAGTGGGAATGGTTAGGGTTAAGGATGAGATAAGGATGGTTGACTTGAACAAAGCTTCATGAAGCTTCAACTAAAGAACAAAAGAAGCCACCATTCTTTTTCTCTTTTTCTTTTATTCATTTATCAAAAATAAATGGATAACAAAATAAGATAAATGAATAACAAATAAGAAACCCTAACCATTTCATTAACCAAGGTTTAATCTTTACACTTGAACCCTAGCATGACATGTATCATCAAACATGATACAATCAAGTGCACAAAAGTATATCGCATATACAATGCGCACATCCGAGTGAGAAAATCCGTCTAAAGTGAACCGATACTAGTTAATGCAAAGTAATATATCAAATATATAATTATACATTAAATCATTAAATCAACACTTGATTCAATGATCCGGTCATGCGCACATAACCGACTGGTATCTAATATATCGGCTTATCGAATCAACGCTTGAATCGATAACTAGGTTATATCGCATACAACCATTCGATATATTTATCGCGAGAATAGAATACGGTATCACATACACGCATTATTCTCGGTCCCGCACATATCTCATATGCGCTCCTATTTCGTTTCGCTTGAGCCAGGAAACCTCTGTGTAGGACTCTAAAGACTCGTCAATACGCCGGCAGCGGATGATGATCATATCAAACATCCACAAGCCGCAAGCGGTCTGCTAAACGTAACGGCCACCCGGGTATTGAGCGATCTGAAGATCGACGAGCAAGCCCGCTCACACTCCAGTGAATCCGACCAGTAACACTACCGTACAGTCCGGTCTGATCGTCTGATATGTCGCATATCTCGCCTAGGGGTGGTAAACGTCAGACCCCAATAGCTCAATAAGTCGTGTCGATATGAGGTCTATAACTGTTCGAGAAACTACTGGTAACAATTACCAGTAAATCTCAGCAACCCTGGCCAGGGATTTCCTGTTATAGCCAATCGAACACAGCGCAACATCAACCCCCATATACCGGGAGAGACGAATCCCCTCCTATCGCTCATTGCCTCCATGTGACTCGGGACTGTACCCAAAAACCACCGTTTTGCACGCCCTCTTGGATGTGGTAAGATGGAAATCAAAGCACAGTGGGAACCACACAAGACTCTATGACGATCTCGGGTCAACAGACTACTCTGTACCAGTGTCACCAGAGAACTGCCATCTGACGTGAGGTATAATACCATCTGGGAGTTCTCGGCGAGTCCGTCCAGTGTACCCAGTATCTACTGAGCACCCGTATATCATCTCTGATGTCAAACACCGATGGATATGGGATCATCCATCGCCCATCTTCATGGGTCGAGAAGGTACACGCTAGTCTACTCTGGTATATCGATGCCCCGTCTCGATACACCCTCGACTAGGGACTTTGAAGGATGTACTTATGGACTACCATGTCCCCACTAGTATGATCCGCATCATAGTCCAGGTAGTCAAGTACAGATCCTAAGGGCTTTACCAACATGTAACAGAGAGACAATCAGCATACACGTTAAGGTAAAGTTCAACCAGATAGCATACTATCATGTCGAGCAAGAAAGTCCTCCCTATATACGTCCCAGCATCCACTACAATATACATCCTATGTATAGTAATGGCCTCTAGGGCATACACATAACTAACAGCCATACCCACACCCCAAGACCCCTACGAGAGCGGCAAGCAACCCTACCAATTCTAGAGTTAGGAGACCCGGACTCGACTCCTCGAGTTGGTCTCCCACTGGACTCCAGAACCCGGTTACTTGTGCTCCCCTCCTTGGGTCTATCCTAGTGCGGAAAAGTAAATAATATACAAACGGTGACATCTTCCGCAACCTGGAAGTGCCCCAATAAAAGAATATTACATACAAGTTTTTACATGAATGAAAATGAAAAACACCCATCTCACATAAAAAACCCCGGCTATTCGAACACGACGATCCAATATAACATATCCAGCAACACATAACATCACATGTCATCAACGTAAGTAAACATGCGCATCCCAATTGTCGTTGACATATAGCAACGAAACCGGCGATATCACATATTACACTTACGGTCACAGAAAAGAAAGTGTAAAACTACAACAGTTGGAATCCGCAACCACCTCAGACATCGCATGCCTGACCAAATGAATTACTTAGACATCGCATGCCTAACAATTATAAACCCCGCATTTTAGTCTCAAAATCGAAAACACTTTTCAATATCAAGTCGGGCAATTCAACAAGATTCCCGACATCCTGATCGAATACTCGTCGCAAACTTCAGTAGGCGGCCGCACCCCAGATACCGTCGACGAAGTGCACCAAGGCGGAACACCGCTACCGTGAGCACCCAGACGGATGCTTTCGGCGACGGGGTTCTCCTACAGTCACTTGGTCGGGGCTATGGGATGTAGCTGTCTATTTAGTTTGTCCGGCGAATATCCGCGTACGCTACGTGATTGCGACGGACTTTTGATCGCATCAAAATTCCGTGGCAACCGATCAAGTGAGACTAAAGTGCTATGTTTATAACATTCATTCAGTTATCACATAACTTTTGTGAATTCCAATTATTGTATCCCATTCCAGATAATTAGAAAATGTTAAACTTTCCGATTGAACATACGAACACCCAAGTTTTCCCGGTACAGCTCAACACATGAAATAAGTCTAACAACATTCAGTTCGTGCCTCAGTACCAACGGTCCAGCCGTAGAAGGGTCAAGCCAACGCCTCACATGTGGCACGCCGTACTACCCCAAACCCGAAGGTTCAAAGGGCAGTTCAAGACGGTCACATAATCGAGTTAAGGTTTGTTGTCTTCTAGAGGGTCCATCGAATTACTTGCACTACTTAGAACGTCGTTAAACTACGGAAAAATCCAACACTTGGAAATTTCCCGACAGGGGAAAAATTGGGTATTTATATCCGGTCGAACTTTTTAACATATTATAAAATTTATCCGGAAAGCCACATAGACAAAATCTGATAATCCGATCGAACATTCGAATCCCCAAAACAACCCAGAAAATTCAACTCTTGAATTAATATTAAAAATTCCCAGAAAATCCAGCATAATTTAATAAGAGTTACAGTGCAAACTATATTAAATAAGGTGGCCGTACGGCCGCGGAACCGCCGCACGAGCCATGCTCGTGCCGCGGAACCGCGGCAGTTTAATGGATTTAGGAGCACGAATTTCATAGAAACTCTTAAAATCACCTGCTGAATTTTCTGCATATTTTTAATGTTGAAAAATCCCAGATTTTAGAAAAAGGACAGAGAGCATGTTTGGGTTTGGGTTTTCGGGTCGTTCGGACTTCAAACTCCGTCTAGACTTCGCCTAAGGCTCTAGTTAGGCTCTGATACCACTGTAGGGTTCCTTGGCACCCTAATGAGGTCTCACAAGGCATCAACCATGCCAATTTCAAATTTAAACGGTGCCGGGAAACCCTAGAACGGATCGTTGGCTAGAAAACTAGACGAAAAGTAAACTAGTTAACACTTAACTATAAGAATACGGAAATACAACCTTTGTAGATCCGGTGCTCCACCTCCACGGCTCTGCAATGAAGTACTCTCCGCTGTCCAAATCGAACCATGACTCTCACGGTGGTTTCATCGGAGAAAAGACCGGGCTAGGTCGTCGACAACGTGCTGAAGATGATCTACGTCGAAGCATCACTAGATCAAGCTCCACCTTCACCAAGCCATGAAAACTTGTGAAGGAAACACACTCTACTACTTGGCAAGAGGTAGAGGATGAAGAAATAGGAAGTGGGTAGACTTTAGAATTGGATTTCTCACTCTAATTCATCAATCACCATTGATGAAGCAAGCTTTTTCTTCATTGAAGAAGATGAAGAAGATGAAGAAAGAATTATGATTAGATAATTAAAAAGAAAAGAAAATGAATTCTTATCATAATATTAACCATGGTAAAGTGTAGAGAATTAACTTAGGTTAAATGAATGGTTAGGGTTTAGGAGATGAAGACAAAAGAGTCACTTTGGTCAAACCTTCATGAAGCTTCAACAAGCTTCATGTTGAAAGCAACCCTTTTGTTTTTCTTTCCTCATTTCTTTTAATCCAAATTAAAAGATAAATGAAAGAATAAATATGTAAAAACCCTAACCATTTACTTAACTAAGATTTAACTCTTTACACAATCATGTATCATCAAACATGATACAATCAAGTGCACAAAAAATATATCACATATACAATGTGCACAAGCGAGTGAGAAAATCCATTTAAAGTGAACCAATACTAGTTAATGCAAAGCAATATATCAAATATATAATTATGCATTAAATCATTAAATCAACACTTGATTTAACGATCCGGTCATATCGCATATAACCGACTAATATACAATGTATCGATTTATCGAATCAATCCTTGATCGATAACTAGGTTATATCGCATACAACCATTCGACACATTGTTCGCGAGAATGAAATACGGTACCACATACACGTATTATTCTCGATCCCGCACATATCTCATATGCGCTCCTATTTCGTTTCGCTTGAGCCAGGAAACCTCTGTGTAGGACTCTAAAGACTCGTCAATACGCCGGCAGCAGGTGATGATCATATCAAACACCCACAAGCCGCAAGCGGTCTGCTAAACGTAACGGCCACCCGGGTATTGAGCGATCAGAAGATCGACGAGCAAGCCCGCTCACACTCCAGTGAATCCAACCAGTAACACTACCGTACAGTCCGGTCTGATCGTCTGATATGTCGCATATCTCGCCTAGGGGTGGTAAACGTCAGACCCCAATAGCTCGATAAGTCGTGTCGATATGAGGTATATAACAATTCGAGAAACTACTGGTAACACTTACCAGTAAATCTTAGCAACCCTGGCCAGGGATTTCCTGTTATAGCCAATCGAACACAGCGCAACATCAACCCCCTATACCGGGAGAGACGAATCCCCTCCTATCGCTCATTGCCTCCATGTGACTCGGGACTGTACCCAAAAACCACCGTTTTGCACGCCCTCTTGGACGTGGTAAGATGGAAATCAAAGCACAGTGGGAACCACACAAGACTCTATGACGATCTCGGGTCAACAGACTACTCTGTACCAGTGTCACCAGAGAACTGCCATCTGACGTAAGGTATAATACCATATGGGAGTTCTCGGCGAGTCCGTCCAGTGTACCCAGTCTCTGCTGAGCACCCGTATATCTCCTCTGATGTCAAACACCAATGGATATGGGATCATCCATCACCCATCTGTATGGGTCGAGAAGGTACACGCTAGTCTACTCTGGTATATCGATGCCCTGTCTCGATACACCAACGACTAGGGACTTTGAAGGATGTACTTATAGACTACCATGTCCCCACTAGTATGATCCGCATCATAGTCTAGGTAGTCAAGTACACATCCTAAGGGCTTTACCAACATGTAACAGAGAGACAATTAGTGTACACGTTAAGGTAAAGATCAACCAGATAGCATACTATCATGTCGAGCAAGAAAGTCCTCCCTATATATGTCCCAGCATCCACTACAATATACATCCAATGTACAGTAATGGCCTCTAGGGCATACATATAACTAACATTATATAGGCTCGCATTAAAACAAGAACCTCCTAGTATATCCAATATTTCATATATGTTCTTTTGCTGCAATGTTCTGTGATGAGATCATATTACTGCCTGAGACGAATGCTTGTATTATATATATGTGATATATATTATATATTGTTGTTTTCGTTTCGTATTTGATGCTTGTGAAGCATAATAAATGGGACTTCATTAATGAGATTAATGAAATAAAAGAAACCTAAAGATGTTGTGGAATCGAATTTTCAAAAACAGGTAGCTCTAGTTCTTACTTTGCATAGCGGTGTTCCTTGTAGAACATCCAGCACCTTATTCGATACGGAAAAAGCCGAGATCCCTTCACCGGGAATGACCTCTTTAGCAATAACTGGCAGATGCTACAACCCTCGGTTTTGTCTTTTGATTGCTTTTCTAGTTTTTGCTTATGCATAGTGATATTTGTGAAATATCATGCACCTTATTCGATAAGGAAAGAGCCGACGATCCCTTCACCGGGAGTGACCTCTTTAGCAAAACTAGAAAAGGCCTTAAAAACATTCTATTTAAAATCGCTCGATCCTACAACGATATCAAGTTCACTACGCAAAGAGTTTTCTTAAAGACCTGTTGCAGCCCTCTGTCATTTCAGATAAGTACTAGTTAGTATTCGTGCTGCGTTTGTTGACTATGTTAAGGCGTAGTGTGCGGTAGCTGATTAGTGCTTATCTGTATAAGCATATGATGCGATTGGATTAGGGTAGTCGTGCGATTTTGTTGACTATGTTAAGAGTCGTGCGGGTGGGTTTAATTCAATAAGGAAATGACGGGTTGAACTTGAATAGCACTTATGATTTGTTGACTATATTAAGGTCATATAGCCGCTAGGGGTAAAATATTATTGGGAATTTCAAGTGTTGAAATTTACAATGAGATTGCATACCTCCTATGAGATAGTTGGATCCCGATACCCACTGCGAGTAAGAGTTACTCCTGGGAGAGTTTTACACATTACAATTAGCCGATCAAGTAGGTGTCTAGAAAGGTGTCAACGGGGTTATGCCTCTAGAAAAACGAGGTTTATTTTAATTAGGTCCGTGAGAAAGCACGGGGAACCTCCCTCAAAGTACCGGCACCGGCCTGGCTGAAAAATTGGCGAACTTGTAGGGTGTAATTAATCCCGGCTAGTCTTTCCTTTTAGGGTTGAAGGATGATTTGACTAAAACAGTGGGAGACATCCTGATTAGGTATATTAATAACCAATCTAATCTTGCAAGAGCATACGCTGAGTGTTTTCTTCTCTCTCTCTCCAGGTAGCGACCATATCACGCCTTAATCAAGATAATAATACAGATGTATTGACCGAACCCACTTATTATACTGAGCTGGGGAACGTTGGTCCCGCTCAAACTTATAATTGTTATAAGACAGAGCAGGAAATAGGGGATTACCAGAATTCCCGTGCCGCCCAAACGAAGAAAGTACATGCTGATGCATCTTCTTCGGGTGTGTTCATTACCGAGAACTGTTTCTCAGTATCCTTTACGTCCTGGGTATGAGATACCGAATCAGGATCCCGCAAATGTAATTTGTTACATGGGCTACAGATAGGTAGAGAACTGAGAACGGGTGATAACTTTCAAGAGTCGGAAATGATGCAAGTGTTGCAGCCAAGTCTGTTGGCAGTTATCACCCTGTATTATCAGAATACATTGATTCTGAATGAATGTTATTAGATACCGAACGTGATATACAACATCATATCAGTCTCTTTATTAGTAAAGAAGGATATAATTTTGTATTGTTGGATAATGTTTTGAACATTTCCTATATCAAGAGTTGATCGGTTCAGGCACGCTATCTAAAAGCATAGACGTTCTAAATCAAACCACAGTTCTTAACGTACAGAATACACACAAGAGGAAGAGTTCGGAAATGAACGAATCCTTCTTGAGGCATTGTAGACTAGGTCATATCGATGCGACCCGACTAGCTAAAGTTACATAAAGATTCATATTTAAATCAGTTTGAATTTACATCTTGTGAAACTTGCCGGTCATGTCACAAAGATAAGATGATCATAACTCCGTTTATTGGAAACAGAGAAAGAGTTACTGAACTCTTGGGATTGATACATGCTGATGTTTGAAAGTCCCCTGTCTACATATGCCTGGACCGGTTCTTTGTATTTCATTACATTCACTGATGATCTTATAGGGTGTTTTTCGTCACCCCATTGAGATGGGAATACGCGCGCGCTTGTCAGGCGTACTACAGATTCCCCCTGCCTAGGATAGGCCGGGGTTTAATGATTGTGGGGATCCGAATCTCCGGCAGCCGCGGACTAAACTGCCGTTAATTACCCCTCGCCTTTAGAGCGAGGGAACCTCCGATTGACGGGTTAAACTGGTCATGCGAACTCAATGTGCAGTGTGCATACGATGTATTTTGAAAGGGGGTTTTGGATATGTCGGGAGCCATGCAGAGTTTTTACGGGGGTCCCGCTACCCGGATAGAGGGCTGGGGGTCAAGGGGCCTAGCAGCCCCCTTGCGGGGTGCGGGGCAGCGCCCCGTTAGAAAATTTTTTTCTAACAGGGACAGTGTCATAGAGTACGTGTGTGTGTAAATATGTATACATATGTATATATATATATGTATGTACATAAAAATAGGGGGAAAAGACATCCAAAGGATGTGTGGGGCCAGCGCCTTGAGCGCTATGCGCTTAGGTGCTGTGCGCTTAGGCGCAAGCGCGCCACGTGTCGACCCATGGGCGCTTTGCGCTTGAGCGCAGGGCGCTGTAGCGCAAGCGCGCCACGTGTCGGCACGTGGGCGCTTTGCGCTTCAGCGCCTGACGCTCGAGCGCAAGTGCGCCACGTGTCGGCACGGGGGCGACTTGCGCCAGAGCGCTGGGCGCTTGAGCGCAAGCACGCCACGTGTCGGCACGGGGGCGACTTGCGCCAGAGCGCTGGGCGCTTGAGCGCAAGCGCGCCACGTGTCGACACTGGGGTGACATGCGCTCGAGTGCTTGCGCTTGAGCGCAAGCGCGCCACGTGTTGGCACGTGGGCGCTTTGCGCTCAAGCGCATGGCGCTGTTGTGCGAGCGCGCCATGTGTCGGCACGTAGGCGCTCTGCGCTTGAGCGCTGAGCGTTTGAGCGCAAGCGCGCCACGTGTCGACACGTGGGCGCTCTGCGCTTGAGCGCCGGTGAGGAAAAGAGGCTTTTATCCTGAAAATATTCTCGGAAGAGAAATCAGAGTGGAGTTGGACTCCTAAGTGTGTTTTTGGGGTTAATGGAAGGGGTTCTTCTTCTTCCTCCTCTGTTAGCTGGATCTTGAAGATCAAGAGATATGAGATCTCAAAATCTCTCCTTTTTGGGATCTAAAGACAGATCCAAGTTCCCCTTCGTGGGTTTGGTGGTGAAAAACTATCTTGTTTTTGAAAAGGAAGAGTAAAACTCTTGATTTAATTCAAAGAAAGAAAAAGGTTTGAAACCTTCAGAAAAGGGAAAGATGTACAAACCCTAGATTTTTGAGAGAATGAAAAAAGTGTTGCTTTATTCATCATCATATTGCTTTTTATAGGCTTACATATTTACATATAGCCCCTTGGGCTTCAAAAAATGGCATTTTGCCTATCCCATGGCTCATGTGCCATTTCATTTTTGCACATAAGCCACGGGCTTATAAAATATTGGCTTTGTGCCCATTTTGCATACATTCATGTATAAAAAATTACATAAAAATTATTTATTACATGATTTTGTTGTTGGCATGGGGAGGCTGGCCGCGGGCTCGACTTGGGCATGGGCCCGCTTGACCTGGGCTTGGGCCCACCTAGCTTGAGGGTTGACCTTGACTTTGACTCGGTCAACCGGGGTGTAAATTTTTACCCCAACAAAGTGCCCCCCATCAATAAATGCACACCGCACATTTGAGTTGTGTGCATGAAATTGATGGATCTTGAAGTTGGACTTCGAGGTAGAACATCATTCCAGGGGCGGAGCATCATCCCGGGGAGCATGATTCCCGGGGATCGGAGCATCATTCGGATTCGCGGAGCATAATTCTAGAGATCAGAGCATCATTCCAATGAGCGGAGCATGATTCCAAAGATCGGAGCATCATTCCGATGAGCGGGGCATAATTCCAGAGATCGGAGCATCATTCGGAAGGGCGGAGCATAATTCCAGGGATCGGAGCATCATTCCAAAGGGCGGAGCATAATTCCAGGGATCAGAGCATCATTCCGATTCGCGGAGCATGATTCCAGAGGGCGGAGCATCATTCCGAAGGGCGGAGCATAATTCCAGAGATCGGAGCATCATTCCGAAGGGCGGAGCATGATTCCAGAGATCGGAGCATCATTCCGAAGGGCGGAGCATGATTCCAGGGATCAGAGCATCATTCCGATTCGCGGAGCATAATTCCAGGGATCGGAGCATCATTCCGATTCGCGGAGCATGATTCCAAAGATCGGAGCATCATTCCGATGAGCGGAGCATAATTCCAGAGATTGGAGCATCATTCCGAAGGGCGGAGCATGATTCCAGAGATCGGAGCATCATTCCGATGAGCGGAGCATAAATCCAAGGATCGGAGCATCATTCTGATGAGCAGAGCATGATTCCAGAGATCGGAGCAACATTTCGAAGGGCGGAGCATGATTCCAGAGATCGGAGCATCATTCCGATGAGCGGAGCATGATTCCAAGGATCGAAGCATCATACCGAAGAGCGGAGCATGATTCCAGGGATCGGAGCATCATTCCGATGAGCGGAGCAGAATTCCAGGATTCGGAGCATCATTCCAAAGAGCGACAGACATTCTAACCGAAGCATAATTTCGATGCGGAGGTTAATTCCCAGGCGAAGCATAATTCCGACAGAGAAGGCAAATACTCCGAGGCGAAGCATGATTTCGACACGGGGTACATTCTGAGACGGAGCATGATTCCGGCGCAGAGCTTGTTGGTTGACTTGATTCCGAGACGGAGCATAATTCCGGCAGGGAAGGTAGATATCCCGAGGCGAAGCATGATTTCGACACGGGGTACATTCTAAGACGGAGCATGATTCCGGCGCAGAGCTTGTTGGCTGACTTGATTCCGAGACGAAGCATAATTTCGACAGAGAAGGAAGGTACACCGAGGCGAAGCATCATTTCGACACGAGGTGCACATTCTAAGACGAAGCTTGATTCCGACGCAAAGCTGGTTGGTTGATTTGATTCTGAGGCGGAGCATAATTTCGACAGGGAAGGAAGGTACACCGAGGCTAAGCATCATTTCGACACGGGGTGTATTCTGAGACGAAGCATAATTCCGACGAGGAGGTCGTTATCCCGAGGCGAAGCATGATTTCGACACGGGGTAAATTCTGGGACGAAGCATGATTCCGCCGCAGAGGTTGTTGGTTTGATTGGATTTGGGTTGACATCAGCATCGCTACACTGGGATATGGTACCAGGAGCGAATCATTATTTGTCATGAGAGGATTTGGGGATTGGGTTTTTTTGTTTGTTTGGTATCAGCATCGCTACACTGGAATATGGTACCAAGAGCGAATCATCATTTGCGTTTTCTTATTAGGAAACGATGGCTTAGGAGACAGGTTTTAGGTCCCTATCGCCTAAGACTTCTCAACTTTGTGAGCCGTAAGGGTCTCACAAAGCATTTTCTCTCTACAGGTCGTAAGGATCCCGTAGGTGTATTTTCTCCTTAGGAGTCGTGGGGACTCCTAAGTGTGCTGCTCCTTTGTGAGTCGTAAGGATCTCACGTGGGAATTTTCTCCTCACAAAGTCGAGAGGACTTTGTGAGTGCATTTCATCTCTTTTTCACGAGTTTGCGCCCTATCGGGTTTTCACAAACTCGCCGGCAGTCCTGCTGTTTTTACTCACGGAGCCCTTTCGGGTTTTCATCCGTGCCTATTTTGCTTGTGGACATACCTTTTTTTATTTTATTATTTTTTGTGGGACTTTGAATATGGTCTCACCGGTAGGACTCTGAAGAGATTCAGATTGTTTTACGCCCGTGAATTGTATACGGTTTTGCAGGATGTATGATCCAGACCGTAGGGCCGGAAACATTTCGGGACTTTGTTGGCGTCTGCATCGCTGCACTGGAATATGGTACCAGGAGCGACTCATCATTCGCCGTTGGGGTATGGGATTTGGAATTTGGTTGGCGTCTGCATCGCTTCATTAGAATATGGTACCAGGAGCGACTCATCATTCGCCATTAGGAATTTGAGTTTTGGACGGCGTCTGCATCACTGCACTGGAATATGGTACCAGGAGTGACTCATCATTCGCCACTTAGGGGTATGGGATTTGGAATTTGGTTGGCGTCTGCATCGCTGCACTGGAATATGGTACCAGGAGGGACTCATCATTCGCCATTGGGGTATGGGATTTGGAAAGCGATGGCTTAGGAGACAGGTTTAGATCCCTATCACCTAAGACTTTTCAATTTTATGGGCCGTGAGGGTCCCATAAAAGCATTTTCTCCCTTCGAGTTGGAAGGATCTCGCAGATGTATTTTCTCCTTAGGAGTCGTGGGGACTCCTAAGTGTGTTTTTCCTTCGTGAGTCGTAAGGATCCCACAAAGATTTATTCTCCTCATATATCGTGAGGACACATGAGTGGGTCTTCTTAATGGAGCATAATTCCAAAGGCGGAGACCAGTCGCGTAACTGTTGATTACGGTGGGGCATGGGTATGATGAGAATTATTTGAGCAAGTGGATTGTATACGGTGGTCAACTTTGGCACCAACCGTAGGGCTGGGAGAATTTTGGAAATTGGATTTCGGTTGGCGTTTGCATCGCTGCACTGGAATATGGTACCAGGAGTGACTCATCACTCGCCTTTTTTTTATATATACCGCGATTGCTCTATCATTTCAGCTTTTCTTATCGCGAAAGTCGCGATTGCCCTATCATTTCGGTTTTATTTTCATTTTCATTTTTACTCGCTGATTTTTATTGCGAGTTGCCCCATCATTTCGGCTTTTCTTTATTTTTCATTTATTTACACATTTTTTTGCTTATTTACATTTTGTTTACATTCCCGGTTTAACGACTTAGAGGTCGATTGTTCCCGGTTTAATGACGTGGTGGTCGATTGTTCCCAGTTTTATGACATGGTGGTCGACTGTTTTCAGAGAAAGGCAGATGTCCGAGAGAATCAGTTTCACGAAGAACTTCGGTCTCCGTTTGTATGAAATTGGCGGTCGCAGCTTGATCGTTGGTTAACACGCCAGGGGACAATGATATTTCTCCCGCCTTATATTGTTTCTCGACCCAATCCTTGAAGATGCAACATTCTTCAATAGTGTGCCCCAGCACTCGGTGGTATGGGCAAAAGTCAGGATGATCATTCATGTTCGCTTCACTTAGCCTTTTTGGTTCTGGTAGCCGCAGGCCATTCTTCAGAGCATCTTTAAAAATTTTGTTGATCTTGTCCCTTCGGAATGAGTAGACCTTATTTCTTCTCTCCTCCAAAGTTGGCTCTTGAGACTGGTCAGTTTTTGCTCCGCCCGTTCTCTTCTTATTTAGAGAATCGGTGCCGTTAGAACTTCCGCCTTTTCGGTTGTCGTCCCTCCAAGGTTTCGGTCTGTTTGTGAACTGAAGGTCCTGAGCAGACTCGGGCTTTGAGCGTTCCAACGTTTGGACCTTTTTGGTCAGCTCTTGGAATGTTTTAAGGCCCGCGGTGCATAGAAATAGGGCCATCCAATTATTAAGATTTCCGACAAGGAGACTGACAGATTGGTCCTGCTCTATCGGCGGTTCACATTTGACGGAGAGATTGCGCCATTGGGTTATAAAATCCGTGATGCATTCGTTGTTCTTGGGCTTGGTCCTTACGAGCTCGGCAATGGTGATCTTATCGCTGACGCTCATGAACCTTTGTCGAAACAAAGATTCCATTTGGACGAAAGTAGTAATGGAACCATCCGGTATGCTCGCGTACCAGTCGAAAGCAATATCGGTCAAGCTATTAACGAACTGGTGGAGGAGAAGCGCATCGTTGCCCCCAGTGTTCCCGCATGAGGCTTTGATGTGGGAGATGTGCTGATTCGCATTTTCCGTCCCGTCGAATCTTCCGAATTTGGGGATGACATAGCCGCTAGAAAATTCTACCAGATCATACTAAGCAGGATATGGTCTCTGATTTAGAGAGGTTTTGTCGATCAAAAAAATAATTACCGTAATCAAGAACGGCGTCGCATGAAGCTAGCCGGTGAATACGGGCCGGTCCACAGGGATTTTGTAATTTTCCTTAAAGTTCTTACGAGCTAATTCCAAATGGTGTTTGGTCTTATAATTAAATCTAAAACGAAGTTGTGTTATACTAGGATTAGAAACTTGCTAGGATTAGGTTTAGGGAAAGTTTGTTAAACAAAGATCTACACCTCTTTTCAATGCCTTAATTTAGATTTGATTTTAGGGGTTATGGTAAATTTTAATAAAGGGGATTAGGATGATTGGGAAGATGTTCTTCCTCTAGATCCATGTCCTTCCTTTCTTAACCTTTACCCTAACCTCCATGGAAAACTCACAACTCCGGTCTTTTATACTACGAATCACCGTTACCTCGAGGGTAGAGTGCCGTAGGGAGCGGAAGATGAGAGTATGCATGGAGTCCTAATGTTCATAATAGATTGGCAAAGAAAAGAGATGAGAGATCTTCATATCTAAAACCCTTCCCTACTCCTAACCCCAACAAGCGAGGTAACCACTCGCTCATTGAGGAAATTAAGAAAGTCATAATTTTTGTTTTGTTTTGTTTTTATTAAAGAGAAGAAACATCTATTGCAAGTTAATAAAATTCTAAACTAAATTAAACTAGGGCAAGTAAAGAATTTACCTAGGGCAGATATAAAAAAACTAGAACTAGGGCAAGAAAAAATACCTACTTACGATTGATGCACTCCAAACTTCAAAAAAAACAGAATTTTATTGATGAATAGAGGCATGAGAAAATACAAGGATTTGAGTTCTATTTATAAGACATAGAAACCCTAGGGCAACAGTTGATACGCATGTCTACAATTACAAATATACCCTCAAGAAATCTTTTCGGCGCCGCAACAACATTATGGTAAATTTTCCTCGAAGTACGGGCTTATTATGGCCGCGGAACCGCGGCAATGGCGGGCTTAGGCCGCGGTTCCGCGGCCTTTTGATGAGTTCAGAGGATAAAAAGTTGTGGGCTGATTCCTGGTTCTCTGGGCTTTTCATTTCTTTAGTTTTTTCTCCATTTGGGCTTCTGAGTCTTCTCCAGATCTCTCAGTGAAAACTTGTAGCGATCTTTTAACCGTTTGCCTTGACATTTTGGATCTTGCGTTGTCTTGTTGATTGTGAACTGTTCTTCGTCTAGGCTTGACTGAGATCCTCCTAATTGTTGGTCAAAAGTCCTTCTTTTGTGTCGTCTTTTGTGTTTTTCACTTTTTTCGCTCCAAGAACCTGTAACCTGTACTATGTAGCAGACATGCGTCAAAAGCACCTGTTTTTATTGTAAAATGCACAAGAATGGGGAATATAAAATGCAATATTATGGTGTGAACAAATACCCCCAAACTTATCTTTTGCTCGTCCTCGAGCAAACTTATTTTTTATTCTCTACAAAAACCTAACCGCACTTTCGCAGGGAAACGCGATTGCACTGAGCTTGTGCAACAAGCCGTTAAATATCTAGGTGTCCCTAGTAGGAGGGGTGTTGTCTCCTGAGGGTTTTCAGCGGATACTACCCACAAAATCCTATCAATTTAGCTTTTCGACTTTTGTTCTCCAATTAGGTTTTCTAACAAGGAATTCTATTATCGTCGACCCGCAAATTATCCACCCATATTTTTCACATTTCCTCATCATTTAACTTAAGATTATATATGTTCTATAGACTTACTTAGCATTCGGCATTTCTTAAGTTTTCCTTCTAGAGTTCCATCTCCACTTAGGAATTTTTATCAACTCTATTAGAGATACGAGTTCTATTCTTCATTCCTTTCTCTTATCTAAACTCTAATCTCATATCCCCACGTGTGTGTAAATATCACCCCTACACTTGGAAATTCAAATCAAGCAATCGTACCCTTATCCATTGTCCAAAGCACTTATTAATTGTTGAATTTTTGCTTACACATCCTTCATGCGACCGTTAATACTTCTTGAGGTACCAACAACCGATTACAAGATGCGTTAGCACTTTAAAGCGTACTTCCTAGTCTTGTAACACCCAAGGCTTTAGCAGTGACTCCCAAACCAGTTGTTCTAAGGCACTAGGTGATGAAGCACCCTCGCTAAATATTTTTCTATTTTTTTTAGCCTTAAGTAATCACAAAAACCAGTGTCCATTTTTTTATTCACTTTTTCTTTTTCATTTTTATTGTACTAAGGACTTTAGACAAGAGCATTTCAAGGTCTCCTCTACTATTCCAAGTTTCAAGGTGCGTGATTGTGCAATTTGTAGGGTATACGTTTTCAGAATCTAGACTTAAGCTAGGAATTATCTTTCAAACTTGTACTCTAATAAAAATTTCAATATTTTTCCTTCGTTTCGACTTAGCCCAAGAAGCGAACCCAAAATTTGCCTATTTCTTAATAAACTATAAAGACATATACTTTCTACCGTTAAACTTTAAGGAAGGTTATTTTTAGGGTTTTTTAATTTACTAAGTCTAAGATCTAGTTTTTCCTAACCAGTTGACCTATTTATCAAATTCAAGTCAATTAACCAAAATTGAATACATTAATTTTTATAACTTTTGAAATTTTTCAATTTTTATGGGTTTTTCATTTTCTAATTTTTTTTTATGTTTCAAATTTTTATGATTTTTATATAAAGGTGCAATGCAAAAGTATACATATGAATGCAAAGAAAGAAAACTTACCGAGCATACCCCCAAACTTAAACTGGACAGTGTCCTCACTGTCATGTTGTACCAAGTGGGTCGATAATGTCGGCAATTATATTTACATATTATACACACCCCCAAACTTATTTGAAATAATGTTTTGGAAAAAGATGATTGGAAATTCGGGGGTGAAAGCGGAGGAGAATTAATCAGTGTAGATCGGCTCCTGCAAAAACAGGAGCTCCTCCGATGGGTCCGCTGTGAAGAACGGTTTCAATCGATGCCCATTCACTTTGAATAAAATACCGTCTTCTGGATTTTCAAGATCAACCGCACCGTGCGGATAAACGGTGCGGACTACAAAAGGTCCTTTCCATCTAGAACGGAGCTTGCTGGGGTGATAATGTAACCGAGTATCATAGAGTAAAACCAGTTGACCAGCTTTAAATGTCTTTCGCAAAAGGTGTTTATCGTGGAACACCTTAGCTCGGTTTTTAGCAATTATGGCATTATCATATGCCTCATCCCGCAGCTCTTCTAGTTCATTCAACTGCAGCTTTCGATTGCTGCCCGCATCTCCTAAAGATAAGTTCAGCTCTTTGATAGCCCAAAATGCCTTGTGCTCAATTTCTATTGGGAGGTGGCAAGCCTTCCCGTAAACAAGCCAGTATGGAGACATGCCAAGATCGGTCTTGTATGCAGTACGGAAAGCCCATAGTGCATCGATTAATTTGAGTGACCAATCTTTACGGTTTTTAGAAACCGTTTTCTCCAAGATTTGCTTAATTTGCCGATTCGAGACCTCAGCTTGCCCACATGTTTGGGGATGGTATGGTGTTGACAGCTTATGGGTGATAGAATATTTGCGCATTAAGAACTCAAAAGTCCTATTGCAAAAGTGAGAACCATTATCACTTATTATCGCGCGAGGGTGCCCAAATCTAGAAAAGATGTGTTCTTTAAGAAATCGAACGACAACTTTGTTGTCGTTCGTTCGACTAGGCACAACCTCGACCCACTTTGAAACGTAGTCAACAGCCAAAAGAATATACACATTTCCAAATGAGTTAAGAAATGGTCCCATGAAGTCTATACCCCAAACATCAAAAATATCCACAACCAAAATTGGTTGGAGATGCATTTCGTTTCTCCGCGATATCCGGCCCAAGTGTTGGCACCGGGAGCAAGTTTTGCAGTATTCATATGCATCCTTGAAGAGTCGTGGCCAATAGAAACCACACTGCAAAACTTTCTCGGCTGTCTTCTTTGGGCCAAAGTGCCCGCCACATGCTTGATCGTGGCAAAAAGACAGCACACTCTTAACCTCATTTTCCGGCACACACCGACTAATGATTTGGTCGGAACAGTATTTAAAAAGATAAGGTTCATCCCAGTAAAAATTCTTTGCTTGGGACAAGAATCGAAGTTTATCTTGTTTCGACCAATCTTTAGGTATCAAGCCGGTGGCTAAGTAGTTTACAATATCGGCGAACCATGGTTCGCAAGACACGGTCAAGAGTTGCTCATCGGGAAAAACATCAGTGATTGGAAGTTCAAGTGTAGGTGAAGAAGGAAGTCGTAAAAGGTGATCGGCCACTACGTTTTCACATCCTCTTTTGTCCCTTATGACAAGGTCAAATTCTTGTAGCAAGAGAATCCAACGTATGAGCCTCGATTTAGCATCCTTCTTCGCATAAAGATGGTGAAGAGCTGAATGGTCAGTATACACAATAACTGGAGAGCCGATTAAATAAGGCCGAAATTTTTCAAGTGCAAACACAACCACTAAAAACTCTTTTTCTGTTGTTGTGTAGTTTAATTGGGCCTCATTTAATGTTCGGCTAGCGTAATAAATCACGTGAGGCATCTTATTAATGTGCTGTCCAAGAACAGCACCAATGGCAAAATCTGATGCGTCGCACATGATTTCGAAAGGGTGCGTCCAATCTGGAGATGAAAGAATGGGCACAGAAATGAGAGAGTGTTTCAAAGACTCGAACGCTTCCATGCAAGTTGAGTCAAAATCAAATGTTGTATCCTTGGCCAATAAAAGAGTCAAAGGTCTAGCAATCTTGCTAAAATCCTTAATAAACCGTCTATAAAAACCGGCATGGCCAAGGAAAGCTCGGATGTTTTTGACGCATTTAGGAGGAGGAAGATTAGAAATGACTTCAATTTTGGCTCTATCAACCTCTATGCCGTTTTGCGAGATGACATGTCCTAAGACAGTGCCTTCTCGTACCATAAAGTGGCACTTCTCCCAATTCAAAGTTAGGTTCTTATCCCTACAGCGGGTAAGAACCGCGCCAAGATGTCGTAAACACTCGTCGAAGGAGTCACCGAAAATGGAGAAATCATCCATAAAGATTTCTAAAAACTTCTCCACCATGTCCGAAAAGATCCCCATCATACACCGCTGAAATGTAGCGGGTGCATTGCATAACCCAAAGGGCATGCGACGATAAGCAAAAGTGCCAAAGGGACAAGTAAATGTGGTCTTGTCTTGATCCTCTTTGGCGATGGGGACTTGGTTATAACCGGAATAGCCATCTAAAAAGCAGTAGAACTCATGCCCCGCCAATCGTTCTAGCATTTGGTCAATGAAAGATAAAGGAAAGTGGTCCTTCCTTGTCGCGGCATTAAGTTTTCTATAGTCGATGCAAACTCGCCACCCAGTTTGGGTGCGAGTAGGAATTAACTCATTTGCCTCATTGGTAATAACCGTGATGCCCGATTTCTTTGGCACGACATGAATGGGGCTAACCCATTGGCTATCCGAGATAGGGTAAATGATACCGCTATCAAGACACTTAACAATCTCCTTCTTGACCGCCTCTTTCATAATGGGGTTGAGGCGTCTTTGTGGATCCCTTACCGGCTTGGCATCATCCATCAAGTGTATATAATGTTCGACTATGAGGGGACTGATCCCCTTGATGTCCGCCATAGACCAGCCGAAAGCCTGCTGATTATTGTGTAAGACCATTAAAAGAGCCTTCTCTTGCTCGAGAGCTAGAGAGGCAGATATGATAACGGGTAAGGTCTCATTCTCACCTAGATAAGCATATTTTAGGTGCGACGGCAAAAGCTTTAGTTCGAGTTTAGGTAGTGAAACAATAGATGGTAATAATGGAGTAACTGTTCCAAACTCGAAGGATTCCATCAAAGGTTCAAATTGAGCGTACGCTACCGACTCGGATGGTTCAACTAACTCATCCGGAAAAGAAAAAGACTCAAACTCGGGTGGAGAGTCTTCAAGATCGTCAACAAAGGTGAAACACTCATAATCCTTGTCCGTCGTGAAAGCTGTGTCGGATTCTAGGAGGAACGCACTAGTGGCGTCATCATTGTTGTGATCAAACATAAAATTTTCGAACTCACAGTCCTCCTCCGAGATCTCATTGATCGAGCAAACATCAAGTACGCTAGCATTAGGCTCGCAAGGCTGACTTCCCAACTTGAAAATATTGAGTTCAATTGTCATATTGCCAAATGATAGATTCATTGAACCATTACGACAATTGATCACTGCGTTCGAAGTTGCGAGGAATGGTCGACCAAGTATCACCGGAATTTGATTTCGGGGGTTAGCGACAGGTTGTGTATCCATAACAATAAAGTCAACGGGGAAAATGAAATCCCCTACTCTAATTAACACATCCTCCAACTCTCCCCTAGGGTGGGTGATTGATCGGTCAGCCATTTGGAGAGTACAGTGAGTGGGCTTAAGCTCTCCAACGCCTAATTGCTCGTACACCAAATAAGGTAGCAAATTGACACTAGCACCAAGATCTAATAGTGCTCTATTGATGTTCTCGTCCCCAATTGTTATCGAAATAGTAGGACAACCGGGGTCCTTGTGCTTTGGGGGTAAAGAATTGACAAGAGCATCACTAATAGCACTAGCCACAAAAACTTTCTTTGGTACTTGTGACTTCCTCTTTTTGGTGCATAAGTCCTTTAAGATTTTTGCATATGAAGGAACTTGTTGGATTGCAAAAGAGGGATATTTATGCTAACCTGTTTGAACAACTCTACAATCTTCTCCATCTGTGGAGTTGGTTTATTGGATCTCAACCGATTTGGAAAAGGAACATTTTGAAAGGTTGTTGAGTCCAATTTTTGTGGATCCGATTGTTGAGTTGGAATGGAACCCCGTGTCGATGTGTTCGTGTTGTGAGAAGTGGGTCCGTTCGAGCTAGAAGAAGTAGAGCCATGTGAAGGATGGAGAATAGGCTCTAACGAAGAAGAAGAAGAAGAAGGTGAAGAAGATGAAGAAGGACCACCGGCAGGGGTGTCATGGTTAATACCCACATTGTTTTGCAGCACTTTTCCGGATCTCAACGTGGTCACAGCATTTACGTTATGATTGCTGTTCATATGCAACATGTGCGTGACCGGGATTTGGGAGTGGTTGAGACGGAAGCTTTCTTTTCTCTCGCTCTTTCAATGCTGCGTTGAGTTGTGCAATTTGTGCCTCAATAGCTTTGATGCTTTGATCGTGTGAGGCATTGTTTTGCACCAAAGATTGAACAGAAGTCTCTATCCTAGCTGTGGACTGTGCAGATTGCTTTAGGAATGCTTCTAGACTTCTTTCGAGCGAGTTAACAGCATTTTGAGGGGGAACAAAATTGTTGGGTACAAAATTGTTCATTTGATTAGGGTAAGGTTGCTGTTGGAGAGGTTGCTGAAATTGAGTTTGTGGAGGTGCTTGTTGTTGTGGAGGAGGAGCCCTTTGAAAATTGTTGTTTCCTTGGGATTGTTGATTTTGGTTCCAAGCGAAATTTGGGTGACTCTTCCAACCCGGATTGTATGTCGAAGAGTATGGATCATTTCTTTGTCGTTGCTGAAAGGCAGCATTGACTTGATCTTGTCCTTGAGTATATGCAGTGTGAGGACACTCTTCGGTGAGATGTGATGGATCCGAACAACAAGCACAAACAGTTCGTGGAGGCACAACAGGGGCAGGAGAAGGCGATGAGATTTTGGTCTCAAGCGCTTCTAACTTTTTCGTGAGAGCGGCCATCTCGACCTTCATAGCAATCGATATATCTAATTGATGTATGCCTGCCCTAGATTGACCACTAGAAAAAGATGATGTGGTCTTGGTGCTCTCCCATTGAATTGTTTGTTCACTAAGGTCCTCAAGAAACTGCCACACTTCCTCACTTGATTTGGTTAGAAAGTGACCTTGACAGATGGTTTCTAGCAACTGCTTCGTTGCTGGGTTCAATCCCTCGTATAATGTTTGGCAGAGTTGCCAACTTCCGATCCCATGATGAGGGCATTGAACGAGTAGGTCTTTGAATCTTTCAAAACACATCCAAAATGGTTCCGACGGAAGCTGAGAAAATTGTATAATCTCGTTACGGATTCTAGCAGTTTTGTGATGAGGATAGAACTTTTTAAGAAAAGCTTTCACAAACTCGTCCCAATTTCTAATTGAATGTGATGCTGTGCTGTAAGCCACTTCCCGGCTAAGTCACATAAGGTGAAAGGAATGACCCTTAGCCTTATAGCGTCATCACTTAATTGGGTAGTTTTCATCATGGCGCAAACGTTTTGGAATTTGTTGATAAAGATATATGCATCTTCGGATTCCAAACCATGAAACTTAGGCAGCATATTGATGAAGTGGGGTTTGATCTCAAAATTGTCCCCATTAGCCGGTGGGAGGGAAAGACAAGTAGGAAAGGCAGTGCGGACGGGGTAGAAAAGATCCTGGAGCGCGACTCGTACGGGTGCTTCAACAGGAAGGTGATTCGGGTTATTCGCACCTAACGTAGGTGGAATCATTCCCGTCGGTAAGCTGTTGTTAGGATTGTATCCCGACATACCTTCGGAAGAAGAATGTGATGGTGAAAGTGAAGAAGTGGATAGGATTTCGACTTCGGAGTCGAAAGGTTCGTCGGTCGGTACCAACGAAACACGGACTAATCGGGCGCTAGGGTCCCTAGTCTAACCGGACATACACTAAGAGGGTTAGTGCAGTCATAAGATGAAAGACAGAATGTGGAGGTAAGAAAACGTCAATGAGAAGAAGTGGTGTAAGTGAGTGCAAAGATTCTTTAGCGACAAGTTGCAAGTTTTGAAAAGATTTTTCCCCTTTTTTTTATGTGAGCTTTTGCAAAAAGATTTTTGAAAAAACTTTTGACACAAATGCAATTAACCACAAATGCACAATCAGGCCTAGGTCTAGGGTCACCTAGGTCAGCTAGACAGCTCCTAACTGTTCCAAAGGGCTAGAGATAGGACCTCAAACCGCCTCTACACCGCCAGTTGCGGCCAGGTAAGTGCCAGGTAAGTGGGAAGGAACCACACTGTGGGCCTAATTAAAAACCACTAGCCTTGACACACTTGCCTAGGCACCGCAAAGACAGGTTAGGATAAACGGCCGATGCCTATACTAGTCCTCTGTCCTATTGAGCGCGACGTCCTTAGGGCTGAGTCTAATATTTTTTTTAATTAAGAGTGGTCAATGCAAATGCTTTAAGTGATTTCTGGGGTCCTGGGAAGGGTGATGAAATCCTCACCCAATCTGAATTGGTCAATAGCCCCTTAAAGTCAGATTAAAATATGCAAAGCAGTAAATCACTTGCAATCAATTTGCTATTTAGCGCGGAGAAAAGAATCCTGCAGAAAATCAATTATTGGAAGGGGGAAGAAGATTTTTAGCGCAAAGAATCCTGCAGAAGATTTGGCAAAAGATATATGAGGATTTGCAGAGGAGAAGGAAAGAAATCAAACCATGCAAATTTCGCGCAGAGAACTCCACAGATGATCGCGGTTCCGCGGTTTGGAGCTTGTCAAGGCCGCGATTCCGTGGTTTAAAGGAGGGTTCAGGTGTCCAAATTTTCTCAGCTGCTCTGTACTTTCAATCTCCTCCTGTTTTGATGTATCATTTTCTGATTTGCCTTCCTGGTTGTTTCAGATCCGTCAATCCTGCAGAGATTCACAAAAGAAACCCTTCAAACAATAAAAGATGATAGAATTTTTATATTTTTGATTTTTTTAGATTTTTATGGTTTTTTATATTTTATATTAACCCGAAATTACAAAAAGGAAATTTTACGCCATCCCCGGCAACGGCGCCATTTGATTTAGAGAGGTTTTGTCGATCAAAAAAATAATTACCGCAATCAAGAACGGCGTCGCATGAAGCTAGCCGGTGAATACGGGTCGGTCCACAGGGATTTTGTAATTTTCCTTAAAGTTCTTACGAGCTAATTCCAAATGGTGTTTGGTCTTATAATTAAATCTAAAACGAAGTTGTGTTATACTAGGATTAGAAACTTGCTAGGATTAGGTTTAGGGAAAGTTTGGCAAACAAAGATCTACACCTCTTTTCAATGCCTTAATTTAGATTTGATTTTAGGGGTTATGGTAAATTTTAATAAAGGGGATTAGGATGATTGGGAAGATGTTCTTCCTCTAGATCCTTGTCCTTCCTTTCTTAACCTTTACCCTAACCTCCATGGAAAACTCACAACTCCGGTCTTTTATACTACGAATCATCGTTACCTCGAGGGTAGAGTGCCGTAGGGAGCGGAAGATGAGAGTATGCATGGAGTCCTAATGTTCATATTAGATTGGCAAAGAAAAGAGATGAGAGATCTTCATCTCTCAAACCCTTCCCTACTCCTAACCCCAACAAGCGAGGTAACTACTCGCTCATTGAGGGAATTAAGAAAGACATAATTTTTGTTTTGTTTTTATTAAAGAGGAGAAACATCTATTGCAAGTTAATAAAATTCTAAACTAAATTAAACTAGGGCAAGTAAAGAATTTACCTAGGGCAGATATAAAAAAACTAGAACTAGGGCAAGAAAAAATACCTACTTACGATTGATGCACTCCAAACTTCAAAGAAAATAGAATTTTATTGATGAATAGAGGCATGAGAAAATACAAGGGTTTGGGTTCTATTTATAGGACATAGAAACCCTAGGGCAACAGTTGATACGCATGTCTACAATTACAAATATACCCTCAGGAAATCTTTTCAGCGCCGCAACAACATTATGGTAAATTTTCCTCGAAGTACGGGCTTATTATGGCCGCGTAACCGCGGCAATGGCGGGCTTGGGCCGCGGTTCCGCGGCCCTTTGATGAGTTCAGAGGATAAAAAGTTGTGGGCTGATTCCTGGTTCTCTGGGCTTTTCATTTCTTTAGTTTTTTCTCCATTTGGGCTTCTGATTCTTCTCCAGATCTCTCAGTGAAAACTTGTAGCGATCTTTTAACCGTTTGCCTTGACATTTTGGATCTTGCGTTGTCTTGTTGATTGTGAACTGTTCTTCGTCTAGGCTTGACTGAGATCCTCCTAATTGTTGGTCAAAAGTCCTTCTTTTGTGTCGTCTTTTTTGTTTTTCACTCTTTTCGCTCCAAGAACCTGTAACCTGTACTATGTAGAAGACATGCGTTAAAAACACCTGTTTTTATTGTAAAATGCATAAGAATGGGGAATATAAAATGCAATATTATGGTGTGAACAGTCTCCCACTACTGCTGATATCTTTTTGCGCTTCGGCTTCGGCTACCAAGGTTTTGACATTGTCTGTAACCAAATCCATGATTTGATCTTGATTTAGCGGGCTACTGTCAACGGTAGCCAAGACATTTGCCGAGGTAGGATGCGACTGACTTTCGTGCGGTCCGCCCACCCTTGGATTTGAGGGAATAGGCGTCGGCTGCTTTGGGACACCGTTTCCCTGTTCACGAGCAGAGCCCTCCGCTTGATTAGGCTGCTGAGACGAAATTCGGGCCGTGAGCTGCAAGACGACATTTGTTAAGTCGTCAATTTTGGAGTAAAGTTTGGCCATCTCCTTGTCTTTGCTTCTGAGCTATTTTCGGAGCTCTTGGAGAAGTTGCTGCTCTGCATTCTTGGGACGGAAGATTGGCTCCTCTTCACTTTCCGAGCCCGACTCCTCATGGACCGAAGGGTCTTTCTGCTTTTCAGCATCACCGGGAAGGTCTTCATTACCTTCCAGAGGAGGCTGGCCTTGGGATGTGGCAGCCATATTCACGCCAGATTGGATTTGGGATGTGGTGGCCCCGTCCTTGCTCTTGCTGCGCGTGCCCACCATGTAGACAGTGTGGACCTCATATCCAGTCGTCTCTTTCTCATTGGCGGGGAGCTTAAAGAAGACACCCGACCGAGCAGTGGTCAAAAGCACCGCTAGAGCTTGCTCGGGACGCGTTGTAGCTTTGTTGGTGTTGATGGCCTTGCCCCCAGCTAGGGCCATGGAGAGTCGTTCGGAAACGGACTTGCGCTTGGGCTGAGGTGCCCTCGCGACCACCACATTTAGTCTTCTGCCTTTCGAGACCGGTTTGTCCGCCACCGGGGCTTGAGGAGCCGGGATGGCGCCAACAGGCATGAACATAATAAAGCCAAATGGTAGCAGAGGCTCCTCCCATTGTCGCCCGAGACTGGCCGGAAGGACCGTCCTGGAGTCTATCTTCATCGTGTAGGAGACGGGAGCTGAGTTCATCATCGAAGACATCGTCGGAAGGTGATTGTTTGAAAATCTGCATGAAAGAGCATTATTTTAGTATAAATACAGGTATGTATAATGATTGAGTTCGCATGAATGCTTAACCCGAAATATAGGAGGAGAGATTGGTCCCACCGGGCGTGCCAGAATCTGTAGGGTGTTTTTCGTCACCCCATTGAGATGGGAATACGCGCGCGCTTGTCAGGCATACTACAGATTCCCCCTGCCTAGGGTAGGCCGGGGTTTAATGATTGTGGGGATCCGAATCTCCGGCAGCCGCGGACTAAACTGCCGTTAATTACCCCTCGCCTTTGGAGCGAGGGAACCTCCGATTGACGGGTTAAACTGGTCATGCGAACTCAATGTGCAGTGTGCATGCGATGTATTTTGAAAGGGGGTTTTGGATATGTCGGGAACCACGCAGAGTTTTTACAGGAGACCCGCTACCCGGATAGCGGGCTGGGGGTCAAGGGGGCTAGCAGCCCCCTTGCGGGGTGCGGGGCAGCATCCCGTTAGAAATTTTTTTTCTAACAGGGACAGTGTCATAGAGTACGTGTGTGTAAATATGTATACATATGTATATATATGTATGTACATAAAAAGAGGGGGAAAAGACATCCAAAGAATGCATGGGACCAGCGCCTTGAGCGCTGTGCGCTTAGGTGTTGTGCGCTTAGGCGCAAGCGCACCAAGTGTCGACACGTGGGCTCTTTGCGCTTGAGCACAGGGCGCTGTAGCGCAAGCGCGCCACGTGTCGGCATGTGGGCGCTTTGCACTTCAGTGCCTGACGCTCGAGCGTAAGTGCGCCACGTGTCGGCACGGGGGCGACTTGCGCTTGAGCGCTGGGCGCTTGAGCGCAAGCGCGCCACGTGTCGGCACGGGGGCGACTTGCGCCAGAGCGTTGTGCGCTTGAGCGCAAGCGCGCCATGTGTCGGTACTGGGGCGACTTGCGCTCGAGCGCTTGCGCTGGAGCGCAAGCGCGCCACGTGTCGGCACGTAGGCGCTTTGCGCTCAAGCGCATGGCGCTGTTGTGCGAGCGCGCCACGTGTCGGCACGTGGGCGCTCTGCGCTTGAGCGCTGAGCGCTTGAGCGCAAGCGCGCCACGTGCCGACACGTGGGCGCTCTACGCTTGAGCGCCGGTGAGGAAAAGAGGCTTTTAGCCTGAAAAGATTCTCGGAAGAGAAATCAGAGTGGAGTTGGACTCCTAAGTGTGTTTTTGGGGTTAATGGAAGGGGTTCTTCTTCCTCCTCCTCTGTTAGCTGGATCTTGAAGATCAAGAGATATGAGATCTCAAAATCTCTCCTTTTTGGGATCTAAAGACAGATCCAAGTTCCCCTTCGTGGGTTTGGTGGTGAAAAACTATCTTGTTTTTGAAAAGGAAGAGTAAAACTCTTGATTTAATTCAAAGAAAGAAAAAGGTTTGAAACCTTCAGAAAAGGGAAAGATGTACAAACCCTAGGTTTTTGAGAGAATGAAAAAAGTGTTGCTTTATTCATCATCATGTTGCCTTTTATAGGCTTACATATTTACATATAGCCCCTTGGGCTTCAAAAAATGGCATTTTGCCTATCCCATGGCTCATGTGCCATTTCATTTTTGCACATAAGCCATGGGCTTACAAAATATTGGTTTTATGCCCATTTTGCATACATTCATGTATAAAAAATTACATAAAAATTATTTATTACATGATTTTGTTGTTGGCATGGGGAGGCTGGCCGCATGCTCGACTTGGGCATGGGCCCACTTGACCTGGGCTTGGGCCCACCTAGCTTGAGGGTTGACCTTGACTTTGACTCGGTCAACCGGGGTGTAAATTTTTACCCCAACAGATCTCTCAAGATTTAGACATATGTTCCTATTAAAATACAAGTCCGAAACTTTTTAGATATTCACAGAATATAAGTTAGAAGTAGAGAACCAAAAACGGGTAAAAATATTATGTCCTTTGATGAGATCGAGGAGGAGAATACTTGAGCATGGAATTCCTGGACTGTTTTAAAGGAGAATGAGATTCTCTCTCAGCATTACTCCTCCGTATTCACCACAGCAAGTCGGTGTATCGGGGCGGAGCAATCGCACCCTATATGATATGGTGTGCTTATGATGAGTACTACTGAGTTGCCTATTTTCTTTTGAGGTGATGCACTTGAGAAGTTGCATACCTATTGAATAAGGTTCCAACCAAATCAGATGCCTACCACTCCATATGTGATATGGTATGGGAAGAGCCCATCTCTTAAGGAAGTTAAGATTTGGGGTTGTCCGGCCTATGTCAAAAGCAAAATCTAGACAAGCTCGAGGCAAGGTCAGTTCTGTGGAAGTTTGTTGGATATCCCAAGCATTCGCAAGGGAATATCTTCTACCAAACTGAGAAGCAAGAGATGTTTTCTCAACGTGCCACCTTTGGGAAAGGGAATTTCTTGTGAAGAAATTAGTGGTAATAAGTTAGAACTGGAAGTAGTTCCAGCTAAAACAAACTGCAGCTGATGATTTGGTAGAACCGGAGGATTCAATAGTTTCCAACGAACCTCAGCCTCTCTGCCGATCTGGTAGGGTTCCTCATCCACCTAAGAGATACTTCGGTTTCTCTATGATAGTGGGAGCAAAGATTGCATCATGAGATGATGACCCAACCAGTTTGGAGCAGGCCATCAGGAGTGGGGACTCTGTGAGAATGGCTGGATGCTTAGCGATCTGAGATGGAATCCTTATACACAACAAAGTATGGACTTTGGTTGCTTTATTTGAAGGGTTAAATCCCCATCAGGAGTAAGTATATCTTGAGAAGATTACTTGGTGTATATAGAAAAGTTGAGACTTTCAAAACTATGCTTAAGTCCATCCAGATCCTACTTGCCACTGCTACATACCATGACTACGATATCTGGCGGTTGGGTGTCATGACTGCTTTTCTAAATAGTGATTTGGAAGAGAGCGTCTATAAGTACACAGCCAGAGGGCTTCGTAGATAGTGGGAGCAGCGGAAACATGTGCAAGATGTTTTATGGGATAAATCAGGCATCGCGGAGTTGGAACGTCTGTTTTGATGTAGTAGTCAAAGAGTTTGACTTCATCAAAATGGTAGATGAACCGAGTATATACAAAAAGGTAGTAAGGAGTATGGTGGTGATCCTCGTATAGTACGTGGATGACATACTCTTGATAGGGAAGGAGTTTCCTATACTGCGCTCGGTCATTCTCCTCTTATCACAAAGATTCTCCATATAGGATCAAGGTGATACCTCTTAAATCCTGGGTTATGGATCTATGAGATAGATCTAATTGGATGTTAGGATTCTCACTAGTTGTAGTGAGATGGTATCAATCGATCCTGGGGAGAATCATTGAAAAGGTTCCAGGATGATAAGGACGACTGAATGTCAGTCACAGGCATTGTCTTTACCCTCAATGGAGGGACGGTATGTTGGAAGAGTTCCAAGGTAGATACCGTGACATACTAGACGATTAAATGCTAGATACATCGTTACCAAGGATGCTACCAAAGAGGAAGTCTGGATATATATGAGTTCATGAGATGAATTTTGTTCCTATTATTGTATGACAATGGAGTTGTGGCTTATGCATAGGAACCCCCGTCCCATCTGAGATCCTGACATATTCTTAGGTAGTATCATCTGATCATGGAGATGGTTGATCTCCTGGGAGATCGAGGTTAGGAGAGTAGACACAGAGGACAACAACGCGGATCTACTCACAAAGGCCCATTTCCCAGTAGAGACTTTTATGGGATGGTTGAGTATGAGATATTTCAACTATAGCTGATTGTTGGGTATGCGATACCACAACAGATGGCCCTAGTGCAAGTGGAAGATTGTTAGTGATATGTATGCCCTAGAGGCCATTACTGTACATACGATGTATATTATAGTGGATTCTTGGACATATATAGGGAGGACTTTCTTGCTCGACATGATAGTATGCTATCCGGTTGTCCTTTATCTTAACATGTACTCTGATTGTCTGTGTGTTACATGTTGATAAAGCCCTTAGGATGAGTACTTGACTACCAGGACTATAATGCAGATCATACTAGTGGGGACAGAGTAGTCGCTAAGTACATCCTTCAAATGTTCCTAGTCGTAGGTGTATCGAGACAGGGCATCGATATACCAGAGTAGACTAGCGTATGCTTCTTGACCCATAAAGATGGACGTTAGATGATCACATATCCATTGATGTTTGACATCAGAGACAGTATATGG
Source organism: Agapanthus africanus (assembly GCA_030015575.1). Classification (NCBI taxonomy): domain Eukaryota; kingdom Viridiplantae; phylum Streptophyta; class Magnoliopsida; order Asparagales; family Amaryllidaceae; genus Agapanthus; species Agapanthus africanus. Next base: position 812,682,284 of record JASDDO010000019.1, on the reverse strand, counting down.
GTGCTTAGTAGAGACTGGGTACACTGGACGGACTCGCCGAGAATTCCCAGATTGTATTATACCTCATGTCAGATGGCAGTTCTCTGGTGACACTGGTACAGGTTAGTCTGTAGATCCGAGATCTTCATAGAGTCTTGTGTGATTCCCACTGTACTTTGATTTCCATCTTACCACGTCCAAGAGGGCGTGCAAAACGGTGGCTTTTGGGTACAGTCCCGAATCACATGAAGGCAATGAGCGATAGGAGGGGTTTCGTCTCTCCCGGTATAGGGAGTTGATGTTGAGCTGTGTTCGATTGGATATAACTGGAAATCCCTGGCCAGGGTTGCTGAGATTTACTGGTAAGTGTTATCAGTAGTTTCTCGAACTGTTATGGACCTCATATCGACACGACTTATCGGTTACTGGGGTCTGACGTTTACCACCCCTAGACAGGATATGCGACATATCAGACGAAGAGACCGGACTGTACGTGAGTGTTACTGATTGAATTCGCATGAGAATGTACATGCTTGCTTGTTGATCTTCTGATTGCTCAATACCTGGGTGGCTGTTACGTTTAGATAACCGCTTGCAGCTTGTGGGTGTTTGATATGATCATCACCTACTGTCGGCGTATTGACGATTCTTTAGAGTCCTGCACAGAGGTTTCATGGCTTAGGCAAAACGGAGTAGGAGCACATATGTGATATGTGCGGGACCGAGAATAATACGTGTATGTGATACCGTATTAGATTCTCGCGATATGTGATATCGGCCGGGTATATGTGATATAGTCGGGTCATCGGATCAAGTGTTGATTCGATGAACTGATACAGATTATATTAGTCGGTTATTTATGAAATAGCCGGATTATCGGATCAAATGTTGATTCGATAATTTAATGTATAATTATATATTTGATATATTATATTACATTAACTAATATAAGCTCACTTAAAGATTCTTTTTCTCATTTGGATAATACATTGATGTATATGTGATATATGTTAATTGTATTATTTTATTTTGTTACAAAATATATTATATATGTGATATATAATATTGTAACAAGTTAGGGTTACAAATACAACATGTTTTGTGGAGTTTAAACATGGTTAGGGTTTGGATTAGGGTTAAGCTTGGATGAAGCTTTCATGAAGCTTCATGAAGGTTTGACTTTGACCTTTGATATTTTGTGTTGATATTTATTAACTCAACCCAAACCTTAGCCTCTAGTTTATTCTCTACAAGGTTTAACTCTATCATTCTTAACCCATGGTTGATTTGTAACCACAACAATGATTTTCATTATTCATCACAAAAGGATTGCTTCATCTTCTTATTCTTTCTTCTTTGATGAAAAGCTTCACTAGCTTTTTCATAAGTGATGATAATAAGTGGGAATATGAAAACAAAAGAGAGCTAAATTCCTACTTCATCATCCTCATCTATTCTAACCACTTAGATTAAGGTGTTTTCATTGCTAATACTTGATTAGTGAAGCAAGAGCTTGGGTTTGAGTTTCTTCAAGGTAGATCATCTTAGTTGTTGAAGATTGGTAGCAAGCTTGCATCTTTCTCTTCATGGAGCCTCTCTAGAGTCCAACCACTTGATGATCGCAGCCAAGAGACCTCAACACGGAGCTTATGAAGTGAAGGAACGAACTACAAAGGTTGTAATCCCTAACTCTTAGATGTAAAGTTGTTTACACGCATGTTTAACCCTAAGCCTCTAGTTAAGATCTTGGTTAGGGTTTGTTTAGCACCCCAAAATTTTAAAGTAGTATGATTGATACCTGCCAAAACCTTCACAAGGTGCTAAGCTAACCCTACACCTACATTCTGTACATGATCGGTTCGTGGTTGATACCGGACCAATTGGCAACGCATGTCCATCCTTTATACCTTGGGTTTCTTACGGATTTTGATATGTGTGGCCAGTATGCTTGGGGAGCAGGGGTCCTTGGATATCTTTACAAGGAACTAGATAAGGCATGTGCTCCTATGAAGAATAAAATTTGTGGCTGCATTACATTACTTCAGGTACATAATATTTTCTAACAGCTACACATTTGCAAAATTGTAATATTGGTTCTTTCTCTTAACATCTGACACTTTATATATAGATTTGGTCATAGGAGCACATGTGTATGGGAAGACCAGATCGTATTAATATTTCTGCCGTGGATACCCCTGGAAAACCTCTCGGCTCTTAGTGGAGTGGCAAGAAATCTAATAAGGCTCTTCGTCGAGTACTTAAATATTATAGAGATGAGTTGGATCTCTTGGGGGTGACTCAGGTAACCATACATTAGGTCATTAAATTTGTTTAAAAATTTTAAAATAGCTTCATAACAATTTATGTACTATGTTATTTGCGCAGTTCACGTGGACGTCTTATACAGCAGATCGTCTGTAAGGATTACCCGGCATCTGTATCGAAGGAGAGCCGGTTTGGCGGGCTCGATGCCCACTACTATGCATTAATATCGTGGTCATGCATCTACCGGACCGGGTGTTGCGACTGTTCAGTAGAATGCAACATATTCCTGTTCCACCATCTGCGCCTATGACAATAGAGGAAGACATGTGAGGAGGAAAGGCGGAGCGTGATTGGAGGGAGGATTATCATCAATATTTGCTGAGATGAGAGGATAGGCAGCGTAATATTGCCTTACAGGAAATAGGTGACCAAACAACCACCGACGCTACAGAAACATATCTACAATGGTATGGGCGTGTCACTGTAAGATATCTGTCTGCTCCCCCTAACGACTTTCCAAACATCTGGCAGTACGAGCCTAAAGGCCACGTGAAACGAGAAATGGTAAGTTAAATTCTTTAAATTATATTACTTTTTAACATCTGGCGGTATGAGTCAATAATTATATCTTATTTTTAATGTAACGACAGGCTCGTGGATTGCATCATATACTATCAATGATACAGAATCCATATCCGACTGATACTGGTCCAGATACTCGGGCTTTATTTTCTACTGTAGACTCATATATTGGTGGCATATTCAGTTCATATAATATGCTTCCACATTTATCGCCATCGCTAAAGCAGCAGCATGAGTCGGCATCAGAGCCGTAGCATTTGCCGGCACCAGAGCAGCAGTATGAGCCGAAACCAGAGCCGCAGCATCAGGGAGATCCAGAGGAGCGGGATCAGTGGTTCGAAACACCATACTGTCAGCAGCAACCCTAGTATATTGAACAGGCGCAACAACCGAAGTAACAACAGTTTTTAGGGACAGGTTTTGCGCAACAACAGCAGTCTTGGGGGTCAGGTTTTGCGCAACAACAACAGACTTGGGGAACATGTTTTTGTAAGTCCGCGTTGCCCATCCCGGTGCTTGCGGGGAGGCGGAAAACGGAATAAAAATCAAATTTTTATCACTTTAGGCAACATGGACTAGACAAAGAAGGATCTTTGCTAAACAAAAACAAGCTAAAGCTAACTAGAAACTAGCTAAGGGTAGAAGTGGTTATACCTAGGGCTTTATGTCCTTCTCTCCTTGTTCCTTGGAGTAGTAGAAAGAGGTCACCTTTGTCGTCTTCTCACGTCGAAGAAAGATTCACCCGAAAGCCTCAACCTTTGGCTTCAACTCCAAGCTAGAAGTAACTAGGGTGCTAGAAGTGCTAATCCTAGAACCCTAGATAAGAGTAGAGATTATCAAGAAGAGGTTTTTCTCAAGCTCAAGTGTTTCTCAACACATGAGAGGGGAGAGCTTGAGGGAGAGGAAGAACAAGAGAGAGAAAGTAAATGATAGAATGAGAGAATAAACAACCATTCTCACATATATGTATGAATTATTATAAATTGATAATTAGCTAGATAATTGTCATAGTTAATCAAGACATGACCATTATCATTTCATATTTAATGCTAATTGCAGGGATCAAAGAGCATCTTTTATATGGAATGATGATGGTCAACATGTCAACTAAGGTCAACAAGTCAAGATAGTCAAATGGTCAACAACCATAACCATGCACAATTATATTAAACTAATATCAATTAACCATAATACACACATAAGCATTAGGGTTAATAAAAATGACAATGGTCATTAACCCTAATCAAAGTCCTCTCCCTCTGTCTCAAGCAACTGTGCATACGCACCCGTATTCGTGATCCGAGGAACACGAATACAATGAGATAAAACCAATCCCAAATCATATACTAGGATCCGGCTTAAACCAAAGCCCGCTAGTATAAGCTGTCCGGACAGCAAACGTGCACGAGTGGGCGGATGTGAACGAACCCTGTCGCAAAACCATGCGACCTCTACTCATTTTGCCTAAAGGCGAATAGCTCTCTGTGTGGGACTCTAAAGACTCGGCACTACGCTGGAAGTGGGTTTAACCACAGACCGCAAGCGGCACTAGCTGTACGTAACGGTCCCCAGGTAGATGCCGATAAGAAGACTGACGAGGTAACCCCATCTGAACTCCTACTGAGCCTGTATGTGACAGTCTCCGTACAGTCCGGTCTGTTCGTCTGATACATCGCATGGCGGGCCTAGGGGGCGGTGAACGTCAGTCCCCTAATAGCGGTACAAGTCGTGTCGGAGTGTAGTCCAGAACACCCTGAGATAACACTGGAAACCTACCAGTATATCTCGCTTGCCCTGACCAGGGACTACTCGTGTAATGGCTCTCCTGGACACAGCGCGATGTCAACCCCCAATATCGGGAGAGACGAATCCTGTCTAACCGTCACTGCCTCCAAGTGCTTCGGAACTGCACCCAAAAACTACCTGTTTGCATGACTCCTTTGAGCCGTGGTAGGGTAGTAATCAAAGTACAGTGGGAACACACTTGAGGCGAAGTGACAGTGTCAAGTCAGTGGACTAAGCTGTACTCATGTCACCTGGGAACTGATAACTGACGATAGGTATAATACCAACCAACAGTCCCCGACGAGTCCTGTCCAGTGTACTCGTAACCTAACGAGCACCCACATACTATCTCAAGTACGACGTACTGAAGGCTGTGGGACAGACCGTCTCCCATGCTGGGATGAGAAGCGCATACGCTAGCCTACTCCGGAGTATCGATGCCCTGTCTCGATAGTCCAACGACCAGGGACCTGTATAAGGATGTGCTTATGGATTACCCAGCTCCCACGAGTGTGAGCGCCATCACAACACTGGTAATCAAGCAAAAATCCTAAGGGCTCTACTAATATGTATATCAGCGATATGCTAAAAGAAACACATGCACATATTAAAGCAGAGACAAACCAAGTAGCATACTACCATTTCGAGCAAGATTGTATATACAACTATGAATATCCCAAGCTTCCATCAAGTAATATACAAACTAGTATGATACAGTAATGGCCTCTAGGGCATATACACTAACAATCTCCCACTTGCACTAAGGCCATGTGCTGGCGTATCGAAGACCTATCATCTCGATCAGCCGCTCGAACTGAGTCTGGGGCAAGGCCTTGGTGAATGGATCTTCTATGTTATCTTCTGAAGCAACCCTTCGAACCTCGATCTCCTGGCGATCCACGATCTCCCTGATCATGTGATACCGCCTCAAGATGTGTCTGGATTTCTGATGGGACCTGGGTTCCTTCGCTAAAGCTATAGCCCCGTTGTTGTCGCAATACAGAAGTATTGGGTCAACAATGGACGGAACCACCTGAAGTTCTTTCAAGAACTTCCTCATCCAGACAGCTTCTTTTGCGGCATCAGATGCAGCGATGTATTCCGCTTCCATAGTCGAGTCGGCAACGGTTTCCTGTTTGGAGCTCTTCCAACACACCGCCCCTCCATTGAGGGTGAAGACAAAACCCGACATGGACTTAGAATCATCCTTGTCACTCTGGAAGCTGGAGTCAGCAAAGGACTCAATCTGGAGGTCTTTTCCTCCATACACCAAGAACATCTCCTTAGTCCTTCTCAGGTATTTGAGAATGTTCTTTACTGCTATCCAATGTTTCTCCCTAGGGTTTGACTGATACCTGCTTACCATACTCAGTGCATAAGCCACATCCGGTCTGGTACACAACATCGCATACATTATAGAGCCTACCGTAGAAGCGTAGGGTATAATAAACATGCGATCCCTCTCCAAATCAGTCTTGGGAGACATCTCTTTGGAGAGGGTGATCCCGTGACAAGCCGGTAGATTACCGCGCTTGGAATCTTCCATACTGAATCTCTTCAGTATGGTGTCGATGTACCTGGACTGTGAAAGTCTTAATATCCTCTTGGATCTGTCACGGTAGATCCGGATACCCAGAATGTATGAGGCATCACCCAGGTCTTTCATAGAGAACCTGTGTGACAAGAACCCTTTGACAGATTGTAGCATAGGAATGTCATTTCCTATTAAGAGAATGTCATCCACGTATAAAACGAGGAATACTACAGTTCTCGCTACAAATCTACAATAGATGCATGGTTCATCTGGATTTTTGATAAAGCCAAATTCCTTGACCGTCTCATCAAAACAGATGTTCCAACTCCGCGATGCCTGCTTTAGTCCATAAATGGACTTAAGCAACTTGCACACCTTTCCGCTGCTCCCACTCTGAATGAAACCCTCTGGCTGTTCCATATAGACACACTCCTCTAAATGTCCATTTAGAAAAGCGGTCTTTACGTCCATCTGCCAAATCTCATAATCGTGGAAGGCAGCAATGGCAAGAAGGATCCGAATGAATTTCAGCATAGCTACTGGAGAAAAGGTTTCGTCATAGTCCAAACCAGGTCGCTGACGAAAACCCTTTGCTACCAGTCTAGCTTTATAGGTCTCAACCTGTCCATCTACACCAATCTTCCTTTTGAAGATCCACTTGCATCCTACGGATTTTACCCCATCTGGAGCAATACCCAACGTCCATACTTTGTTGGTGTACATGGACTCCATTTCGGTCCGCATTGCATCCAGCCATTTTACCGAGTCGACGCTCTGAATGGCTTGCTGGAAGCTAGTAGGCTCATCACAATCTATGATGCAATCCTTTCTATCCCCGTCAATGAGAAAATCGTAGTATCTCTCGGGCGGATGAGACTGCCTACTACTCCTGCGGCGTGGCGTGGGAATGTCCTGATCTTTCGAACCCTCTGGTTCTACTAAGCTTTCAGTAATAGCTTGTGGTTCTGGAATTTCATCCAGTTCTATTGCGCTCGCACTTATTTCTTTTTCTAAGAATTGATGTTCCAGAAAATGGGCATTACGAGAAACAAGGACTTTTTGTTCCTCTGCGTAATAGAAAAGATACCCCCTGGAGTTCTTTGGGTATCCCACAAACTTGCACAGTACTGAGCGTGCCTCTAGTTTGTCCGCATGCCGCTTTTTGACATAAGATGGACATCCCCAAATCTTCAAGTATTGAAGATAGGGTTTCTTCCCACTCCATAACTCATATGGTGTGGTAGGCACAGTCTTAGTGGGAACTCGGTTCAAAAGGTATGCAGCTGTTTCTAGCGCATATCCCCAGAACGATCGCAGCAACTCAGCGTTACTCATCATAGACCGTACCATATCCAATAGGGTTCGGTTCCGTCTCTCCGATACACCGTTATGTTGCGGAGTGTATGGAGGAGTAAGCTGAGAGAGAATTCCATTCTCTTTTAAGTAACCCAGGAACCCGGCACTCAAGTATTCACCACCTCGATCAGATCTCAGTGCCTTGATACTTTTGCCTGTTTGTTTTTCTACTTCATTCTTGTATTCCTGGAATTTTTCAAAAGCCTCGGATTTATGTTTCATTAAGAAGACATAACCGTACCTTGAAAAGTCATCCGTAAAAGTAATGAAGTAAGAATAACCGCTTCGTGCATGTGTAGACATTGGACCGCACACGTCGCTGTGTACGAGTCCCAAGAGCTCGCTCGCTCTTACTCCGTGTCCAGTGAACGGAGTCTTTGTCATCTTTCCTTTGAGACAGGATTGACAAGTTGCATACGATTGATATTCGAACGGATCCAAATATCCTTCTGCATGTAACTTAGTCAACCTTCTCTCATTGATGTGACCCAGTCTACAATACCATACGAAAGTTTTATTGATTTCTGGAGACTTTCTTTTGTGTGTATTCTGGACATTGAAAATCTGTGGTTGGTTTAATACGTATATACCGTTGTTCAATGTACCTGACCCAATCAAAACTTGATTAAGGTGAATGTTCACTACATTACTTACAAATGCAAATTCATAACCTTCTTTAGATAATAAAGATACAGAAATGATATTACAGGTTGCATTTGGTACATAATAACAACTACGCAAAACAAAAAAGTGTCCATCCGACAGTCCCAGGTGATAGTCCCCCACGGCCTCAGCATCCATGCTAGCACCGTTTGCAACTCTGAGGGTCATGTCACCTGCCTTCAAAACTCTACGCTTTCTCAACGCCTGCAAAGAATTACAGATATGAGATCCTGATCCGGTATCCAATACCCAGGATGTAGAGTTTATTGATAGACAGTTTTCAATAACATACACACCTGAAGCTGAAGCCGCAACTCGCTTCAAATCCTGTGTTCTGGCCTTCCAAGCCTTGCAATCCTGTTTCCAGTGACCACTTTTGTGATAGTAGAAGCATTCTTCCTTCCCCACCAGCTTACCCGCTACCTTTGTTTCTTTTCCTTTTCCCTTCGTATCCACTTTACTGACACCGCCTCTTGGTTTGGCGGGGGCTTTCTTCTTCTTACCCTTGGCTTTCGCCATGGATCTAGAAGAGGAAGATCTTCCTACAAACAAAGTGGATGTCTCCCTACCTTTCTGTAGGGTGCCCTCTGCACTCCTCAGCATGTTGAGGAGCTCTGAAAGTTCAACTTCCATTTCCTGTAAGTTGAAGTTCAGGAAGAACTGGGGGTAAGTGGAAGGAAGGGACTGGAGAATCAAGTCCGTATAGAGCTCATTCTCCAACGTGGTCCCAAGTTCTGCGAGCTCCTCTATGTAGCCAATCATCTTAAGCACGTGTTCCGCTACCGATGATCCAACGGCCAACCTTGCCGAAAACAACTTCTTCGACACTTCGTATCTGGCGATACGAGACTGCTCTCCATACAGTTCTTTTGTATGAAGAAATATGGACTCTAGGTCCATATTCTCGTGCCTCCTCTGATGTTCGTTGTCCATCGAGGCAAGTACGAGGCATTTGGCCTTCGCGCAATCTATTTCCCAGGTCTTATAGATTTCCCTATCTACAACACTGGTTTTGGGACCTGGGACAGGGGGAGCTTTGGTGGTAAGGAGATACCCCAGCTTGTCGTAAGTGATTGCCATCTTGACATTCCTGAGCCAATCTTTGTAGTTTGGCCCTGTCAGTATGTTTTTATCTAGTAATAACTTAAGTCCGGTCATGTTGAATGGTCGCTACAATTAGGAGAGAGAAAAGAAACACTTTAGCATGATGCTCTTGCAAGTTTAGAGTGGTTTTTAGTTTGTCTAAACAGGATGGCTCCCACTGTCTCTCGAATCCCTTCTCAAACCGTAAAGAAATGATTAGTCAGGATCAATCTCACCATACAATACTTGCTTAACCGTTCAGCCAGGCCAGTGTCGGTACTTCGAGGGAGGTTTTCCAACGCTTTCGCGAAGTTCCTTAATTAAGTAACCTCTTTTCCCTGTGGGCGTAGCCCCGCTAACACCTTTCTAGACACCTACTAGGTTTATAGCATTGATCGTTAAGTGAGAGTTTTCCCGAGGAGTAGCATATACTCACAGTAGGATCGGGATCCAAATATCATCGCGTGATAAAACCGAAGGAATCCTACCAGAATCATCACACTCCAAATGGTATGCAGCGCTAGCAAGTTTCAGTACTTATGAAACTCCCGATGTGGATTTTTGCCCCATGCTCTTATGACCTTGGCGTGAGGTTAAAATGTCATAAGTCACATATCAAGTTCTTCCCATCATTATCCCGGTTAATTTGAACCCACCCGTACCTACCCTTGACGTAGGCCAAAATGGCAGTACGACTGTCTCAAACCAACGCATTCTATCTATGCAACAGATAAATATCCGGCAGCTACCAATCACTATGCCTTGGCGTGAGGTCAAAATACATAGCTTGAATACTACCGAATATTTAACTGAAATGATGGAGGGCTACGAATGGTTTTGGCGAAACCGTGAACGTAGTGAACTTGATATAATCGATGGAACGAGATAGCTTTTAAAAGGAGTGGTTCAAGCTCCGCGTTTAAAAGTTTAGTTTTGAAAAGAACCGAGTGGTTTTCAAAGTGTTCCAATCGACTTTTACTTGGTTTATTTTCTTGCATTAGTTCTTTTAATGCGTCCCATCATTTAATCCTACCATTGCAGAAAACAACCAAAATATGATGTACGCTTATGCCATTCGCATTCGCCATGGGGCCCCGTCATCACCCGTTAGGTTACTTAACTAACGACAGAGCGGGGGCTGGGCTAGCGCGGCTGTAAAACATAAGCAACGCCTAAATAGTTATAATATATAAATATATAGCAATGATAGACATTACAGATCACAGATGAATACATTGGATATACTAGGAATCCGTAATCCGTTCGAGCCTGCAACGAAAAGCGGATTACACGGTCGCGGTGAATAGCCAATACCCCACCCAAGACCCTTACGGGTGCGGCAAACTACCCGCCAAGTACCCGAAGCGAAGCAACCTCCCTCACCACCGTGAGTAGGCCACTCGGCACTTCGAGATACCCGGTAGTTTGTGCACCCCCTCCATGGGTCTATCCTAGGAGCAAAAACAGTAAAAAGAATTATACAATGACGGCTACAACCCCGACCCGGTTGCGCGGCCATACAAATAATAATACATCAATTTACATGTTATAATGAATGAAAGAAAAAGAAACACTCATCTCACATCCACCCCAGCTATTCACCCGCGACAATCCAACGCATTCATATACACATACCATCATCAAACACAGATCACAGATATGTATAACCCCCACTAATCGACATATAGCGATTAGCCGACGTTCAATACATATAAACATCACAGATATAACCCATTAGTCAAAGTGTATTGAAGTTCGATCAAAAATACAGATTTATAGGCCCCCAAAAAAAATTTTCTTTTCTGGAAAACCTGGGCACATATAAACCATCTTAAAAATCCCAAAACCAAGCCAGAAAAACACTGCACCAAACTCGACCCAGACCCGAGCCAAAACGGCCGAGCCAAAACGGCCGCGGTTGCGCGGCAATAGCTTGCTATTGCCGCGGAACCGCGGCTCTTTGAGCGAGTCACTGGATCGTTTTTGGTGGCTTTCTTCACAAAACCCTGAGATGATTTTTGGAGTATGATTTATTTTATTTTGAACAGAAAAATATTTTAACAGAAAGTTAGGGTTTTGAAAACTCGGTTTTGCGATTTTTCCGATTGAACTTCCATACACTTTTACTACCTAGCTAGTTTATGTTTAGTTAGGCTCTGATACCACAGTAAGTCCACGTTGCCCACCTCGGTGCTTGCGGGGAGGCGGAAAACGGAATAAAAATCAAATTTTTATCACTTTAGACAACATGGACTAGACAAAGAAGGATCTTTGCTAAACAAAAACAAGCTAAAACTAACTAGAAACTAGCTAAGGGTAGAAGTGGTTATACCTAGGGCTTTATGTCCTTCTCTCCTTGCTCCTTGGAGTAGTAGAAAAAGGTCACATTTGTCGTCTTCTCACGTCAAAGAAAGATCCACCCGAAAGCCTCAACCTTTGGCTTCAACTCCAAGCTAGAAGTAACTAGGGTGCTAGAAGTGCTAATCCTAGAACCCTAGATGAGAGTAGAGATTATCAAGAAGAGGTTTTTCTCAAGCTCAAGTGTTTCTCAACACATGAGAGGGGAGAGCTTGAGGGAGAGGAAGAACAAGAGAGAGAAAGTAAATGATAGAATGAGAGAATAAACAACCATTCTCACATATATGTGTGAATTATTATAAATTGATAATTAGCTAGATAATTGTCATGGTTAATCAAGACATGACCATTATCATTTCATATTTAATGCAATTGCAAGGATCAAAGAGTATCTTTTATATGGAATGATGATGGTCAACATGTCAACTAAGGTCAACAAGTCAAGATAGTCAAATGGTCAACAACCATAACCATGCACAATTATATTAAACTAATATCAATTAACCATAATACACACATAAGCATTAGGGTTAATAAAAATGACAATGGTCATTAACCCTAATCAAAGTCCTCTCCCTCTGTCTCAAGCAACTGTGCATACGCACCCGTATTCGTGATCCGAGGAAAACGAATACAATGAGATAAAACCAATCCCAAATCATATACTAGGATCCGGCTTAAACCAAAGCCCGCTAGTATAAGCTGTCCGGACAGCAAACGTGCACGAGTGCGCGGATGTGAACGAACCCTGTCGCAAAACCATGCGACCTCTACTCATTTTGCCTAAAGGCGAATAGCTCTCTGTGTAGGACTCTAAAGACTCGGCACTACGCTGGCAGTGGGTTTAACCACAGACCGCAAGCGGCACTAGCTGTACGTAACGGTCCCCAGGTAGATGCCGATAAGAAGACTGACGAGGTAACTCCACCTGAACTCCTACTGAGCCTGTATGTGACATTCTCCGTACAGTCCGGCCTGTTCGTCTGATACATCGCATGGCGGGCCTAGGGGGCGGTGAACGTCAGTCCCCTAATAGCGGTACAAGTCGTGTCGGAGTGTAGCCCAGAAAACCCTGAGATAACACTGGAAACCTACCAGTATATCTCGCTTGCCCTGGCCAGGGACTACTCGTGTAATGGCTCTCCTGGACACAGCGCGATGTCAACCCCCAATACCGGGAAAGACGAATCCTGTCTAACCGTCACTGCCTCCAAGTACTTCAGGACTGCACCCAAAAACTACCTGTTTGCACGACTCCTTTGAGCCGTGGTAGGGTAGTAATCAAAGTGCAGTGGGAACACACTCGAGGCGAAGTGACAGTGTCAAGTCAGCGGACTAAGCTGTACTCATGTCACCTGGGAACTGATAACTGACGATAGGTATAATACCAACCAACAGTCCCCGACGAGTCCTGTCCAGTGTACTCGTAACCTAACGAGCACCCGCATACTATCTCAAGTACGACGTACTGACGGCTGTGGGACAGACCGTCTCCCACGCTGGGATGAGAAGCGTATACGCTAGTCTACTCCGGAGTATCGATGCCCTGTCTTGATAGTCCAACGACCAGGGACCTGTATAAAGATGTGCCTATGGATTACCCAGCTCCCACGAGTGTGAGCGCCATCACAACGCTGGTAATCAAGTAAAGATCCTAAGGGCTCTACTAATATGTATATCAGCGATATGCTAAAAGAAACACATGCACATATTAAAGCAGAGACAAACCAAGTAGTATACTACCATTTCGAGCAAGATTGTATATACAACTGTGAATATCCCAAGCTTTCATCAAGTAATATACAAACTAGTATGATACAGTAATGGCCTCTAGGGCATATACACTAACAGTTTTGCGCAGCCATGGGGGCCAGGTTTTATGCAACAACAACAGCATGATATCTGGACAGGTTCTTCGCAACAACAGCCCAGTTGGGATACGGATTTTTCGTCCTACATACAGTTGTTGGGAGGCAGCACATATCCAGCACATATCCAACACATGTCCCACATTCAGGAATTGCGGAACAACAGCCTGTCCAAGACGATACTGAAGACGAAACAGAAAATCAGCCACCGCCGCCGCCATATACCCAAGAAACGGGAGGGTCGTCCAGTCATCCCAAGAGGTATAGGCTTATGTCAAGCCTCCTCGGATTGGGAAAGGGAAAGGGAAAGGGATAATTGTATACTTTTATAAATGGATGTATAAATGTATTATAATTTTGCCGGATTCATTTTGTTAATCGAGTGTATACAAGATTCATATTTATAGTAATTCTATATGAACTGTAAAAACAATTGTCAACCGTCCTTAACCAAAACAACAATCTTATTATTTATTCAGGTTTTTAAAACTATAATTTTAAAATTCTATTTTTAATTTATTTATTTTTATAAATTAAATATGGCGGGTTCTTAGAATCCGCCCTCTCGTTTATAAAGGTGAGGGCGGGTTCCTAGAACCCGCCCCCACCTTCTTTTAGAAGAGGGCGGGTTCTCCTAGAACCCGCACCCGCCCACTTCTTTACGAGGGTGGGGGCGGGTTCTAGGAACCCGCTCTCTTATGGGGTGGGGTACGGAACCGTCCTACTATGTTAAATATAATTTAAACCCTATTATCTTAATAAATTTAATATTATTACACCCTATTTCACCCAGCAAAGATCAAGCATTCAAAGTATGTTTAGGGTGCCCAAATGCTACCAAGAGAAATGACAAATTAAGATTCATATGATCTCATGATGGTATTTGAATAGCTAATTTATTGGAAACTTAATCATACGTCGAATATCATTGCCAAAGTGGTTTTGGTTAGCTACAATATCTAATTGTTTTTATGTCTAACAATACAATATATTAACAAAACGAAATTTTTATAATATTATTTGTGTATAAATAAATCCTATAGCAAAAAAATAAACTGCATATGATAGAGAAGATATGATCATATTTAGAGTCACTTGTTTAGTATGGAATCTTAAATTAGAAATGTCGCCTACTAAAAGCATGGCTTTTCTATTTTATTACTTCTCTGTTCTTCTTCTTCTTTTGGAAAATTGGTTGTTGTGAGTTATAGAAAGTCATTTCAAATGCATGAAGAGGGATGTGCATCGATGCCGGCCATGCTTCTTATTCATAATTGTCTTGTGAATTTTTGAGAAAAGCGGGGTTACAATAATTAAGTTTTAGTTTTAATAATAATCAAAAATATAAATTTTAAATTATTTAATTTAGGGTCTGTTGATTTTGCATCCCCTTGGCTTTGGTATTCTTTAAAATAACATTCAAAACTTCATAATTTTAACACTCAAATCTGCTGTGTTAAAAACTAACGATTACAGAACCTAATTGTGTACATATGGGATCAAACCCATAACCACCTCCACCGAATTCCAATGCTATAACCAAAACATACCAATAAGCAATAGCTCAGTTGGTATGACATTTCTGCGGAGAGTGCAGGGTTCGATCCCCAAAAGAGGAAGTGACCACAATTTAACGTTTTTGGAGCAAACTCATGGGTCCAATTGGCGGGTGGACGTGTTGTGTGTATGAATTAGGGTTCGAGGCCGGTGACAATCATAAAAAAAGTCGACGGATGGTTGACTATTAGATCCGTTAATATTAAAAATCATGTCACTTGATACTCTGCGTTCTCTTATAAGTATATAAAAGGCGAAGTTTAGTTTAAACTTTTTATACTACCAGTTTAGGTATAAGTTCAAGTTCGGGCAATGGGCTTTTCCACTTTTCCCTTTTTTTTTCCTTTTCCTTTTTGCCCCCTCCTTTTCTTTTGAAAAACAAGCGTAGCATGATGAACTGGACTTTCAACTCTACACCTCCTTCTCAACCACAAGAAAGTATTACCGCTAGAATAGAGTTTTACACACGCATTACTAACATTCCTAGATAGAGCATCTAATTTGGGATGTTGTGGCAATGCAGCACCAACAATTAGGCCCTAAACCCAAAGGACCACGGCTCATGCAGTAGAACTTTATTTTCAAAAGTGAGACCGTTTTTCCTCCAGAAGGGGTCACATCCAAGAAAAAAGATAAGAAATAATTTCTTATTGATATTTGTTTAATACTTAGCATGATGAACTGGACTTTCAACTCGACATCTCCTTCTCAACTACAAGAAAGTATTGCCGCTAGAATAGAGTTTCATACACGCATCACTAAGCTTCCTAGATAGTGCATCTTATTTGAGATGTTGTGCCGATGCAGCACCAACACTTAGGCCATAAACCCAAAGGACCACAGCTCATGCGGTAGAATTTTATTCTCAAAAGTGAGACCATTTTTTCCTAAGAAGGGGTCACATCCAAGAAAAAAAGATAAGAAATACTTTCTAATTGATATTTGTTTAATACCCGACTTTCTATAATTATTATGAAATAAACTTTCTTTGTTTATTCAGCAGCAAAAGAAAAATTAATACTCTTTTCAATTGGTTACATCTTTTCTACATCTTTTCTATATAGATTTATATATAAGAAGAAAAAAATTCTTAACTTTCATTAAGTTGTCATTATTTATACTATTCTATCATCTCCTTTTCATTATTTTATATGCATTTCGCTTAGACACAGGTTTTGAGTGAAAAAATTGATAAGTTAGTTTCAATATAAGAGGCAAGAATAGCAATGAAAATAAATAATAATCTTAAATATTACATCATAAATATAACATACATGAGTTTAAATAAGCTAACATACCATCTTTGAGTACACAACTTTTAGATCGAAGGGTGTTTGTTAAACCAAATGAAAAATTTAAGGAGGATATTTATAATACTAGGATTACAAGAGGGTATAAATTTCATATAAATGATTATACAGGGTGATGTTAAAAGAAACTACAAAAGGTTTGTCTCTTTGACAAGATCAATTATGATTAAAACGTCAACGTGGTCAACTCTTAATATTAGTCATACATGTTTATGACATTTCTCCAATGTAAATAGAATATTATGTTTTCAACCCAAAATTAAATTTAAAACAAAGGTCCACCTGGCTCAAGCATCTAAATTGTATGTCCAAATTACCATAAATTCTGCAAAGAGAAATGAAAGATTGAATCTGCTATTAGAATTGTTGAATTCATTGCCAATGTGTTTTTGGTTAGCTCCAATACTTCAATATATATATATATATATATATATATATATATATATATTCTTGAGCCTCTCCATGGAAAAAAAACTGCATACGATAGAAAAGATATGACCATATTTAGAGTCACTTATTTGGTAGAAATGTCACCTATTAAAACTTGGCTTTTCTATTTTACTTCTCCATTCTTTACTTCTTTCGAAAAATCGGTTGTTTATGTGTTATATCAGCGAAAGTCATTTCTACTACATGAAGAGGGATGTGCATCCCATGCATCCTTATTCATAACGGTCTTGTGATTTTTTTAGAAAAGCCGGGCCAGGGGTCACCTACATAATTAAGTTTTAATTTTAATGATAATTAAATATAGAAATTTTATTTCATTAAATTTAAGGTCTTTTGATTTTGTATCCCCTTGTCTTTGGTATTTGTTTTAAAAAAAACTTTCAAAACTATATAATTCTAAAAAAAACACTCAAATCTTTTCTGTTAAATTTATGGAGGCTAAGGATGAAAAAAACATATCTACTAAAATCTAATCTTGTCGAAAATCAATATTCTTGTTGGCCCAACTAACAAAATGTCATGTAAATGTCTAATTTTTAATGAACATGAAGCTTAAATATCATTCAAAGTTAAATAAATAAGGGTTTTTTTACTTAAAGCACCCTCAAAACTGAGCTAATTACTTAAAAACCCTAAAACTTGATAATTACTTATTACCCCAAAACATTTAAGTTGCTTCATTTTACCCCCACTAGTCCTTTCATTTTCCGCTAGTCAATTAAATAAGGAAGTCAGGTTAAGATTATCAAACCCCAACGCACTCGTATTCCCTATTCTTCATCTAAAATTCTAAATCAGAACCCCTGGTTGAGAAAGAGAACTCATATTCCATTGACAATTGGAGATTTGAAGCCTTAATTCCGATTTGGTGCTCGTTAGATTTTTTGCAAGGCATGCAAGGAAGACGCGCAAAAATAAGAATACACAAACACTAATATTTAACGTGGTTCGACCAACGGTCTACATCTACGAGGCAAACATGAGAATCTCTTCCTTAATGATAAAAAATACCGGTATATTTTATATTCTCTTTCATCTCTCTTCAAATCTCATCTCAACACTCATATAAACACAAATACCACTTTTGGTAAATCTCTCCACCTTCATCTGTGGATAAGATTACCCTTCGCTTTCACATTTGCCTTCGTCTCTTCATACAAAGACAAAAATTACTCTTCTAGTGCTTCACCTTCTTTTCTTCTTCTTCTTCTTCTTCATATTCATCATGTTTAGTGTCACGACCCAAAGTTTGAATGTGACCGGCACTTAGATTGTATCATATCTAAAGATATGCATACAGTCCAAGTAAGCCGAAAACCAAGATCAAAATCCTTTTTGCTGAATCCTTTATATAGAAAATTTAGGTTTTTTTTAGTAAAAATCACATGTTATGAAATTAAAATATTAAACAAGTATAAGGTGTTCAGTTTGGTTACATCCCTAGTTGGGATCAACAATATCAACAACGGAAAATAAAATATCAGTATATATGACATCAATACGAATCCCAGACATAAAGAAAAGAGATAACAATTTATAGAACTAAACAATCTCAATTGTCAAATAATATACATATCATCTCTCACTCTAGTCAAAATACAGGTCTGATGGAGATTTTCTAGATACAACATACAATGCCCAAAAGAGAAGGTTACTACATAAGTAACCCACCTACCAAAAAATACGATAAAAGCGGAAAGAGTAGATCTGCACCGCAGCTAACCGTCCACTCTACCCCTGTAAGGAACTGTGCCACAACGGGGTTGAGTTGCCAACTCAGTGAATATAACTAATATATAACGGTTAATAATGTAAATATGACGATCATACGAACTGAAATGTGAACAAGTATAATGTATGATTATGTGTGAAAATCAATAATCTATAATACGAATCTCAAAGTCCAACTGAAATCTCATCATTTATTCCCAATAAAATTCATTTCCCCGTGTCCATCATCGACACAAAACTTCCATTTCTCACAGGCATCATTCCTCGAATGATCCTGAAATCAACAATACCGGTCGTTATCATCTAGATATACGCCGTATTTTTTTTCCCACTATCTCCGGTATCGAGTAATCTCGCTAGGCTCCCCGGCCTCAATACGGCTATCCTGCCCCTCGGTCTCGACCGGATCCACCATGTATCCAACTGTATATCTCCCCCACTCAGTATGGATAACGTAAAATCCGCAACCGTATATCTCCCCCATTCGGTCCGGAATAAAACCAAATCATAAAATATCTCATGGTGGACATAACACATCAATCATGAAAATCACTGGATTTATGTAATAGTATTCAAAACTCAAAACCATAAATCCTCAATAATACATTTACCTCTTATATCAACATGAAATACGCAGATACTAACAGATACTAAACATGATATTAATAATGCAATTTACTACTATTATTGGTATGTAAGATACGAGATGAATCATTTGAACAAAAAAAATTTCTATGTGTAAAAGTGACATGGTAATATCGACGAGGTGGGTGTAACGTATATGATGTGCATGTGGCATGACTCGCCGATACTTGTATAGTGTTCTAGCAACTAAGCAAGGTATGCGTGAATTATGAATACATATGGTTAATTTAGCATATCAAATAACTCATTTATTTAAATAAAACTACGGGCGTAAAACGCCATCTTTACAAAATTCCACGGTAGATGTTTAGTCTACTCACCGGAAAACGTCGAATCTATTCAGGAATTGCCAATCCTTTCCCCTTCCTCGCTGCCTCCGAAAACCCCGTATTCGAATCTAATATCATAAATTAATTTATATAAGTCAACGGCTACTCCGACATGACGGAAACGAAAAACACCCGTTCTCACGTACTAGTTATATTTTATACGACTATATCCAGCTATTAGACACTTAACCTTACTGGATTTTAACCCTAACCTGGATCGCTACAGAATTTAAATCGCGATGCGTTTTAACCGTATCGTATTTTGTGTTTTAAGATATCCTTTCCGATATACGCTTCCAGATTCTATCTGCAGTGAAACTAATTTATTTAAACAACACCAAAATAGCCAAAATTATACACTGAACCCTACCCCACAAGCCAAAACTACATAGCATCCCACAAATCCGGCGACGCCGGATTTCCTCTTTTGGTCGCCGGCCCAAATCCGAGCCCTCTGGTTCGTGATCTTATGGTTTGCTCTAGGTGTTACATACATCATTTTAGCACTGTTTTGTTAAGTTTATTATCTTCCAAACAATAGCAGATTTCAACAGAGCCTGTAATTAACTAAAATACAATATTATGGAACTTGTTCATTTCAATTTAAATTAAGTACAGAACCTAAATTTCCTACTGTGATTAAGAAATTACCCACAATAAGTTGTTGGAATAACCCTTCCAAGATGTTAAGCCCCTTGTCCTAGCTTGATGGTGATGAAAACCTAGAATCTAGCTTCCTTCTTCTTCTTCTTCTTGTTCTTTCAATGTTTGGTTTTGTTTTTCTTTTCATTAGATTTTCAGAAATTTTTTTTATTTACCACTGATCTGAACAAGGTTTATATATGGCAAAAGAAAGAGATAAGATGAAAGAGGTGTGATCAAGTTAGATGTAATGGTTTCATGCAAGTAGGAGGTGTGAGGTGAGTATTGTGCATGCAAGCAAGAGGTGTGCTTGCATTATCTTCTTAATTTTTTTTAATTCACAATAAAATTCTGAGCTAAAAGTTTCCTATCACTTTTTCATTTACACCCCTAACAATTTTCCATTTGCACAAAAATCCTAACTTTACCTAAAAAAACCCTCACGACTTAGTTTATTATAAAACACTTATTTTATTAAAATGAAGCTAAAATTATCACTAAAACCCTTATAACTTATTTATGTTGCATACTAAAATTTCTATTTAATTTGTTTTACAATGAATTCATGAAAATGACTTATTTGTTTTTAATAACTTTGTGATTTATCATTTTATTATTAAATTAATTCGTTTTATTTATTTCTAAATTTTCAAAGTGCTACAATATTCCTTCCTTAAGAAAATTCGGTCCCCGAATTTAAAATTAACTAGACATACCTTCAAAAAGATGTGGAAATTTCTTCCGCATCGCATCCTCGGTCTCCCAAATAATCTCCCCGCGATTCTTTCTTTACCAAAGAACTTTTACAGATGGAAGTACCCTTGATCGTAGTTCTTTACCTGCATGTCAAGAATAGCGACTGGCTGCACTGTGTAGGATAAATCCGGCTTAAGCTGTAAGGTCTGGTGCTGAATCGCGTGAGAAGGATCGTGAAGATACCTGTGAAGCATCGAAACGTGGAACACCGAATGCACGTCGGGAAAACTAGGTGGAAGTGCTAAGCGATATGTTACAGCACCCACTCTCTCCAGAATCTCGTAAGGTCCAACATATCTGGGGCTGAGCTTCCCCTTTTTCCCGAAACGCATCACACCTTTCATTGGATATACCCGAATGAACACATGATCTCCCACTCCAAACTAGAGTCTACGACGCCGTCAATCTGCATACGATTTCTGTCTGCATTGGGCCGCCTTCATTCTATCCTGTATCAACTGAATCTTCTCTGTAGTCTTATGTACTATCTGCGGTCCCAAGATGCAACTCTCGCTCAGTTCCGTCCAGCAAACGGGTGATCGACATTTCCTCCCATACAAAACTTCAAAGGGTGCCATCTGGATCTTCTTCTGAAAACTATTGTTGTACGAGAATTCTAGCAAAGATAGGTGACGATCCTAACTACCACCGAAATCAAGGCTACAAGCCCGAAGTATAATCTCTAGTGTCTGAATGGTCCGCTCTAACTAACCATCTGTCTGTGGGTGGAAAGCTGTACTAAAACTCAACCATGTACCCAAAGCTCCTTGAAGTTTCTGCCATATCCTGCTAGTAAACTGGGTACCTCTATCTGAAACTATGCATGTCGGAACTCCATGCAGACGTACAATCTCATCGATATAAATCTGAGCATACTGTGCAAAACAATACGTCGTCTTCACTGGGAGAAAATGAGCCGCCTTTGTCAATCTATCCACAATCACCCATATGGAATCATACCCTCTGCTAGTCCTGGGTAGACCCACCACGAAATCCATGGAAATCTGTTCCCATTTCCACTCTGGAATGGGTAACGGCTGCAACTCTCCGGCTGGCCTCTGGTGTTCTGCTTTGACTTGCTGACAAGTCAAGCATCTCGAAACATATTCCGTAACATCCCTCTTCATTCCTTCCCACCAGTAAACATCCTTCAGATCATGATACATCTTGGTGGTGTAGGGTTCCTAGGCACTTTCAAGAGGTCTCACAAGGCATCAACCATGCCAATTTCAAAAATTATGGGTGCCGAGAAACCCTAATACGGATCGTTGACTAGAAGTTTAGGCGAAAAGATAAACTAGTTAACTACTTAACTAAAAGTTAGATGCTACAACCTTTGTAGATCCGGTTCTCCACTTCCTTAGCTCCACGTGGGTGTCCTCTCGCTGTCCATCATGAATCCCGAACTCAATCGTCGGCTTCATCGGAGAAACGGGAAAGCTAGGTCGTCGGCTTCATGTCAAAGACGATCTACGTCGAGGCATCACAAGTTCAAGCTCCGACTTCACAAAGTTGTGAAACTTGTGAAGAAAACACCCAAAACAACTTGGCAAGAAGGTAGAGGGTGAAGAAATAGGAGGTGGGTTCACTTTAGAATTGGATTTCTCTCACTAGAACTCAAGTTGCCATTGATGGCATCAAGGTTTCTATCTTGATGAAGAAGGAGAAGATGAAGCTAGTTTTATGATAAGTTATTTAAAATGAAAAGAAAATTCATACTTATCATAATCTAACTAGAGTTAAGTGTAGAGAATAAACCCATGGTAAGTGGATGGGTTAGGGTTAAGCATGAAGACAAAATGGTCTCCTTGGTCAAAACTTCATGAAGCTTCAACAAGCTTCATGACAAAAAACAAAACCATTTTATTTTCATTTATCCAATAAAATAAATAAGAAATGAATAAATAAATGATAAGGCAAAACCCTAATTATCATTTAACCATGGGTTTAATTCTTCACACTTAACCAAATGATCAAGTATCATCAAAAATGATACAAATATGTGCACAAAAAATATATCACATATACAACTTGCACATCAAGTGAGAAAATTCATATAAAGTGATCCAATACTAGTTAATGCAAAGTAATATATCAAATATATAATTATACATTAAATCATTAAATCAACATTTGATTCAATGATCCGGTCATGTCGCACATAACCGACTAGTATTCAATGTATCGATTTATCGAATCAATGATTCGATAACTAGGTCATATCGAATATAACCAATCGAAACATTTATCGCGAGAATGAAATGCGGTATCACATACACGCATTATTCTCGCTCCCGCACATATCTCATATGCGCTCCTATTTCGTTTCGCTTGAGCCAGGAAACCTCTGTGTAGGACTCTAAAGACTCGTCAATACGCCGGTAGCAGATGATGATCATATCAAGCACCCACAAGCCGCAAGCGGTCTGCTAAACGTAACGGCCATCCGGGTATTGAGCGATCAAGAAGATCGACGAGCTAGCCCGCTCACACTCCTGTGAATCCAACAGTAACACTTACCGTACAGTCCGGTCTGTTCGTCTGATACGTCGCATATCAAGTCTAGGGGTGGTAAACGTCAGACCCCAATAACCGATAAGTCGTGCCGATGTGAGGCTCATAACGGGTCGAGAAACTACTGGTAACACTTACCAGCAAATCTCTGATCAGTCCCTGGCCAGGGACTTCCCTGTTACGGCCAATCGAGCACAGCGCAACATCAACCCCCAATACCCGGAGAGACGAAACCCCTCCTATCGCTCATTGCCTCCATGTGACTCGGGACTGTACCCAAAGACCACCGTTTTGCACGCCCTCATGGACGTGGTAAGGTGGAGATCAAAGCAAAGTGGGAATCACACAAGACTCTATGATGATCTCGGGTCTACAGACTAACCTGCACAAGTGTCACCTGAGAACTGCCATCTGACGTGAGGTATAATACCATCTGGGAGTTCTCGGCGAGTCCGTCCAGTGTACCCAGTCTCACTGACTGAGCACCCGTACACCATCTCTGATGTCAAACACCAATGGATATGGGATCATCCATCGCCTATCTCATGGGGTCGAGAAGCGTATACGCTAGTCTACTCTGGTATATCGATGCCACCGTCTCGATACACCCACGACTAGGGACCTTGAAGGATGTACTTATGGACTACCATGTCCCCACTAGTATGATCTGCATCATAGTCCAGGTAGTCAAGTACACATCCTAAGGGCTTTACCAACATGTAACCATAAGACAGTTTAAAGAGACTAGTGTACATGTTAAGATAAAGAGTAACCAGATAGCATACTATCATATCGAGCAAGAAAGTCATCTCTATATATGTCCAAGCATCCAATATAATATACATCATGTGTACAATACTGGCCTCTAGGGCATACATACAACTAACAATCTCCCACTTGCACTAGGGCCAGCTGCTGTACGTATCGCATACCGAGCATCCCGAAGAGTCTCTCAAACTGTATCTGGGGAATGGCCTTCGTGAGTGGATCCGCCGTGTTGTTCTTCGTGTCAACCCTCCTGACCTCGATCTCCCGGCGATCAACAATCTCCCCGGATCAGGTGATACCGCCTCAGAATATGCCTGGACCGCTGATGGGACTGGGTTCCTTGGCCAAAGCCACCGCTCCATTGTTATCGCAATACAAAGGTATTGGATGCTCAATGGATGGAACCACTCCAAGTTCAGTAATGAACTTCTTGATCCAGACAGCCTCTTTGGCAGCATCGTTGGCAGCGATGTATTCAGCCTCCATCGTCGAGTCTGCCACGGTTTCCTGCTTGGAACTCTTCCAGCTAACCGCCCCTCCGTAAAGGGTAAAGACAAAGCCCGACTGCGACTTAGAGTCGTCCTTATCACTCTGGAAGCTCGAATCGGTAAAGGACTCCACTTGGAGTTCTCCGTTACCGTACACCAAGAGCATCTCTTTAGTCCTTCGTAAGTACTTGAGAATGCTCTTCACAGCTGTCCAGTAACTCTCTCCAGGATCAGCTTGATACCTGCTCACTACACTTAGTGAGTATGCAACATCGGGTCTGGTACATAGCATCGCGTCATGATAGAGCCTACTGCCGAAGCATATGGTATCCCTTGCATGCGAGCTCTCTCCAAATCAGTCTTGGGAGACATCTGTTTGGAGAGAGTGACTCCAGAGATCATGGGCAAGTTCCCACGCTTGGATTCTTCCATACTAAACCTCTTTAGTAGGATTGGGACAATCCCAGTATCCTTTTGGATCTATCTCTATAGATACTGATCCCCAATATGCAGGAGGCATCACCAAGATCTTTCATTGAGAATCTTTGTGATAAGAAGAGCTTGACCGATTGCAGCATAGGAATATCATTTCCTATCAAGAGTATGTCGTCCACGTACAATACGAGGAAGACAACCTTACTCTCTGCCACCTTCTTGTAGATACAAGGTTCATCTGGATTTTTGACGAAATCAAACTCTTTGATAACGACATCAAAGCAGATGTTCCAACTCCGCGATGCTTGCTTTAATCCATAAATGGATTTAAGCAGCTTGCACACCTTCCCGCTGCTCCCACTGTCTACGAAGCCCTCTGGCTGAGTCATGTACACGCACTCTTCTAAATCACCATTTAGAAAGGCGGTCTTAACATCCATTTGCCAGATTTTGTAATCATGATATGCAGCGATGGCAAGCATGATCCGGATGGATTTAAGCATAGCCACTGGAGAAAAGGTTTCGTCGTAGTCCACACCTGGTCTTTGACGAAAACCCTTTGCAACAAGTCTAGCTTTGAAAGTCTCCACTTTTCCATCTACACCAAGTTTCTTCTTAAAGATCCACTTGCTCCCAATGGGTTTTACCTCTTCAGGAGCAATTTCCAAAGTCCATACTTTGTTGGTGTACATGGATTCCATCTCGGACCGCATAGCATCCAGCCATTTCACTGAGTCCCTACTCGTGATGGCCTGCTCGAATCTAGTTGGGTCATCATCCTCCATGATGCAATCTTCACTTCCACCGTCAATGAGAAAACCGTAGTATTCTCTCAGATGGACGAGAAGCCCTGCTAGATCGGCGGAGAGGCTGGGGTTCGTCGGGTACTACTGAATCCTCTGGTTCTACTAAATCTTCAGTTATTGTTTGTGTTGCTGGAACCTCTTCCAGTTCTACCTCAATGCCACTAATCTGTTTCATAAGAAAACATTTTTCTAAGAAAGTGGCATGTCGAGAAACAAACACATTTTGTTCCTCGGGGTGGTAGAAGATATACCCTTGTGAATTTTTGGGATATCCTACAAACTTACATAAGACTGATCTTTCCTCGAGTTTGTCCGGATTTTGTCTTTTGACATAGGCTGGACAACCCCATATCTTAACATACTTAAGAGATGGTCTCTTCCCTTTCCATATCTCATATGGTGTGGTAGGCACTGATTTGGTAGGAACCATATTCAATAGGTGTATGGCTGTCTCAAGCGCATACCCCCAGAAGGAAATAGGTAACTCAGCTGTACTCATCATTGAACGCACTATATCTAATAGGGTGCGATTCCTTCGTTCCGATACACCGTTGTGCTGTGGTGTATAAGGTGGAGTAAGCTGAGAGAGAATCCCATTCTCTTTTAGATAATCTTGGAACTCATTGCTCAAGTATTCTCCTCCTCGATCTCAGATCGAAGGATCTTAATACTTTTGCCCGTTTGGTTCTCTACTTCTTGCTTATATTCTCTGAATTTCTCAAAAGCTTCAGACTTGTGTTTCAAAAGGAACACATGCCCGTATCTAGAGAGATCGTCAGTGAATGTAATGAAGTAGGAAGAACCGTTCCTGGCATGGGTAGACATGGGACCGCATACATCACTATGTACTAGTCCTAAGAGTTCAGTAACTCTTTTCTCCGTGTCCACTAAATGGAGCTTTGGTCATTTTTCCTTTGAGACATGAATGGCAAGTATCATAAGATGATAATTCGAACGGATTCAAATAACCATCCTTATGTAACTTAGCCAGTCGTGTCGCATTGATATGACCAAGTCTACAATGCCACAAGAAGGATTCGTTCATTTCTGAACTTTTCCTCTTGTGTGTGTTTTGTATATTGAGGACTGTATTTTGATTTAGAATGAATATGCCATTATGTAGCGAGCCTGATGCAATCAACTTTTGATCCAGGAATATATTCATAACATTATCCTTTACTACAAAATTATATCATTCCTTACTCAATAAAGAAACTGATATAATGTTGCACATCATGTTTGGTATACATAATAGCACTCATTCAGAATTATTGTATCACCACTTGGTAATACTAGGTGATATTCACCAACTGCTTTGGCTGCAACATTTGCCCCATTCCCTACTTGAACGGAATGATCACCTTTTCCCAGTTCTCTACCTTTCCGTAGCCCATGTAACATCTTACATATGTGGGATCCTGATCCGGTATCCAATACCCAGGACGTAGGGTGAACTGAGAAACAGTTCTCAATGACAAACACACCCGAAGATGATGCATCAACATGCATGTTCTCCTTTTGGGCGCTGTGAGAATCCAGATATTCTCCTGTTTCCTGTTCATTCTTATAACTCTTATAAGATAGAACGGGTTCAAACGTTCCCCTGCACAGTATAACATGCGGGTTCGGTCAATACATCCATATTATTATCTTTGTTAGGGCATGAAATGGTCGCTACCTGGAGAGAGAGAGAAGAAAACACTTTAGCGTATGCTCGTGCAAGATCAGATTGGTTATTATCTTATCTAATCAGGATGGCTCCCACTGCTTTTTTATCAAATCTTCCTTCAAACCCTAAAAGGAAAGACTAGCCGGGATTAATTACACACTACAAGTTCGCCAATCTTCAGCCAGGCCAGTGTCGGTACTTTGAGTGAGGTCCCCCGTGCTTTCGCACGAACCTAATTAATGTAAACCTCGTTTTCCCAGAGGCGTAACCTCGTTGACAACCTTTCTAGACACCTACTTGATCAGCTAATTGCAATGTGTAAAACTCTCCCAGGAGTAACTCTTACTTGCAGTGGGTATCGGGATCCAACTATCTCATAGAATGTATGCAATCTCATTGCAAATTTCAACACTTGAAATTCTCGATAATATTTTACCCCTAGTGTTCTATGACCTTGACGAATGCCAAACAACCCATAGTCCACTAGTCAAGTTCAACCCGTACATTTCTTGATTGAATTAAACCCACCCGCACAACCCTTGACGAATGCCAAACAACGCCGTACGAATACCCTAATCCAATCTGCATCATATGCATAAGCGGATAAATACTAGTTAGCTACCGTACACTACGCCTTGACGAATGCCAAACTACCGCAGCACGAATACTAATTAGTACTTATCTGAAATGACGGAGGGCTACGCAGGTTTTCAGAAAACCTATTGCGTAATGAACTTGATATCGTTGTAGGATCAAATATAGTTTTGAAATGGAGTGATTTTGAGGCTTTTCTAGTTTTGCTAAAAGGGTCACTCCCGGTGAAGGGATCGTCAGCCCTTTCCTCGTCGAATGAGGTGCGGGATATATCATATATATCACTGTGCAAAGCAGAAACTATAGAAGCAATCAAAATTCAAACCGAGTGTGTAGCATCTGCCAGTTATCGCTAAAGGAGTCACTCCCGGTGAAGGGATCTCGGTCCTTTCCTCATCGAATAAGGTGCATGGTATATCATATATACCGCTATGCAAAGCAAGAACTGTAGCTACCTGTTTAATTTAAAATTTGATTCTACAACATCATTTGGTTTCTTTTCTTTCATTAATCACATTAATGAAGTCCCATCATTTAAATACCTAAACATCACAGATAAATACGACGTACACTTATGCCATCCGCATTCGCCTCGATGTCCCCTCGTGCACCGTTAGGTTAGGTAACTAACGACAGAGCAGGGCATGGCTAGTACGGGTGCAAAACATAAGTAACGTCTATATAATATATCATATATACTATATACTATATCCATCACAGAACATCACATGATCACATCACAGATATCGCAGCAGAAGAAACATATGAAACATTGGATATACTAGGACGTCCGTGTTTTCAATACGAGCCAGTATAAAACACGGATTCCACGGTCGTGATGAATAGCCAATCCCACACCCCTAGACCCCTACGAAAGCGGCAAGCAACCCTACCATTTCTAGGGTTGGGAGACCCGGACTCGACTCCTCGAGTTGGTCTCCCACTGGACCCCAGAACCTGGTTACTTGTGCTCCCCTCCTTGGGTCTATCCTAATGCGGAAAAGTAAATAATATACAAAAGGCGACAACTTCCGCTACCTGGAAGTGTCCCGAATAAAAAGAATATTACATACAAGTTTTTACATGAATGAAAATGAAAAACACTCATCTCACATAAAAACCCCCGGCTATTCGAACACGACGATCCAATATAACATATCCAGCAACACATAACATCACATGTCATCAACGTAAGTAAGTATGCATACCCCAATTGTCGTTGACGTATAGCAACGAAACCGGCGATATGAACATACTACACTTACGGTCACAGAAAAGAAAGTGTAAAACTACAACAGTTGGAATCCGCAACCTCTTTAGACATCGCATGCCTAAACAAATGAAATACTTAGACATCATATGCCTAACAGATATAAATCCCGCATTTTAGTCTCATTATCGAAAACTCTTTTCAATATCATGTGGGACTAAACTGCTAGATTTACAACATTCATTCAGTTATCTCATAACTGTTTGTGAATTCCAATTATTGTATCACATTCCAGATAAACAGAAAATGTTAAATTTTCCGATCGAACAGTCGAATACCCAAGTTTTCCCGATACAACTCAACACATGAAATAAGTCTAACAACATTCAGTTCGTGCCTCAGTACCAACGGTCCAGCCGTAGAAGGGTCAAGCCAACGCCTCACATGTGGCATGCCGTACTGCCCCAAACCCGAAGGTTCAAAGGGCAGTTCAAGACGGTCACATAATCGAGTTAAGGTTTGTTGTCTTCTAGAGGGTCCATCGCGTTACTTGCACTACTTAGAACATCGTTAAACTACGGAAAAATCCAACACTTGGAAATTTTCCGACAGGGGAAAAGTTGGGTATTTATATCCGGTCGAACCTTTTAACATATTCTAAAGTCATCCGGAAAAACACAAAGACGAAATTTGATAATCCGGTCGAAACATCGAATCCCCAAAACAACCCCAGAAAATGCAACTCTTGAATAAATTTTAAAAATTCCCAGGAAAAACAGCACTGGAAACTAAGAATTACTGTGCAGAATTCTTTGTTTAATGAGGCCGTACGGCCGCGGAACCGCCGCATGAGCCATGCTCATGCCGCGGAACCGCGGCGACTTGGTTGATTTGGGCTGTCGAATTTCACAGTAACTCTTAGAATCACCTGCTGATTTTTCTGCATATTTTTAATTTGGAAAAATCCCAGATTTTAGAAAATGTACAGAGAGCATTTTATGAGTTAGGGTTTCGGTTCGTTCCGACTTCAAACTCCGTCCAGACTTCGCCTAAGGCTCTAGCTAGGCTCTGATACCACTGTAGGGTTCCTAGGCACTTTCAAGAGGTCTCACAAGGCATCAACCATGCCAATTTCAAAAATTATGGGTGCCGAGAAACCCTAATACGGACCGTTGACTAGAAGTTTAGGCGAAAAGATAAACTAGTTAACTACTTAATTAAAAGTTAGATGCTACAACCTTTGTAGATCCGGTTCTCCACTTTCTTAGCTCCACATGGGTGTCCTCTCGCTGTCCATCATGAATCCCGAACTCAATCGTCGGCTTCATCGGAGAAACGGGCGAGCTAGGTCGTCGGCTTCGTGTCAAAGACGATCTACATCGAGGCATCACAAGTTCAAGCTCCGACTTCACAAAGTTGTGAAACTTGTGAAGAAAACACCCAAAACAAATTGGTAAGAGGTAGAGGGTGAAGAAATAGGAGGTGGGTTCACTTTAGAATTGGATTTCTCTCACTAGAACTCAAGTTGCCATTGATGGCATCAAGGTTTCTATCTTGATGAAGAAGGAGAAGATGAAGCTAGTTTTATGATAAGTTATTTAAAATGAAAAGAAAATTCATACTTATCATAATCTAACTAGGGTTAAGTGTAGAGAATAAACCATGGTAAGTGGATGGGTTAGGGTTAAGCATGAAGACAAAATGGTCTCCTTGGTCAAAGCTTCATGAAGCTTCAACAAGCTTCATGACAAAAAACAAAACCATTTTATTTTCATTTATCCAATAAAATAAATAAAGAAATGAATAAATAAATGATAAGGCAAAACCCTAATTATCATTTAACCATGGTTTAATTCTTCACACTTAACCAAATGATCAAGTATCATCAAACATGATACAAATATGTGCACAAAAATATATCACATATACAACTTGCACATCAAGTGAGAAAATCCATATAAAGTGATCCAATACTAGTTAATGCAAAGTAATATATCAAATATATAATTATATATTAAATCATTAAATCAACATTTGATTCAATGATCCGGTCATGTCGCACATAACCGACTAGTATTCAATGTATCGATTTATCGAATCAATGATTCGATAACTAGGTCATATCGAATATAACCAATCGAAACATTTATCGCGAGAATGAAATGCGGTATCACATACACGCATTATTCTCGCTCCCGCACATATCTCATATGCGCTCCTATTTCGTTTCGCTTGAGCCAGGAAACCTCTGTGTAGGACTCTAAAGACTCGTCAATACGCCGGTAGCAGATGATGATCATATCAAGCACCCACAAGCCGCAAGCGGTCTGCTAAACGTAACGGCCATCCGGGTATTGAGCGATCAAAAGATCGACGAGCTAGCCCGCTCACACTCCTGTGAATCCAACCAGTAACACTTACCGTACAGTCCGGTCTGTTCGTCTGATACGTCGCATATCAAGTCTAGGGGTGGTAAACGTCAGACCCCAATAACCGATAAGTCGTGCCGATGTGAGGCTCATAACGGGTCGAGAAACTACTGGTAACACTTACCAGCAAATCTCTGATCAGCCCTGGCCAGGGACTTCCCTGTTACGGCCAATCGAGCACAGCGCAACATCAACCCCCAATACCGGGAGAGACGAAACCCCTCCTATCGCTCATTGCCTCCATGTGACTCGGGACTGTACCCAAAGACCACCGTTTTGCACGCCCTCATGGACGTGGTAAGGTGGAGATCAAAGCACAGTGGGAATCACACAAGACTCTATGACGATCTCGGGTCTACAGACTAACCTGCACAAGTGTCACCTGAGAACTGCCATCTGACGTGAGGTATAATACCATCTGGGAGTTCTCGGCGAGTCCGTCCAGTGTACCCAGTCTCCACTGAGCACCCGTACACCATCTCTGATGTCAAACACCAATGGATATGGGATCATCCATCGCCCATCTCATGGGTCGAGAAGCGTATACGCTAGTCTACTCTGGTATATCGATGCCCCGTCTCGATACACCCACGACTAGGGACCTTGAAGGATGTACTTATGGACTACCATGTCCCCACTGGTATGATCTGCATCATAGTCCAGGTAGTCAAGTACACATCCTAAGGGCTTTACCAACATGTAACCATAAGACAGTTTAAAGAGACTAGTGTACATGTTAAGATAAAGAGTAACCAGATACCATACTATCATATCGAGCAAGAAAGTCATCTCTATATGTGTTCAAGCATCCAATATAATATACATCATGTGTACAATACTGGCCTCTAGGGCATACATACAACTAACAGGTGGAACCCGGATGAATACTGTATGCTGACTTATGGGCCTCCTCTAAAATCTCACGCCTCAATCCGTCAGAATCTGGAACACAGAGACGAGTCCTAAGACATAATACTCCATGATCATCAATCACAAACCCCGTCTCCCTGCCCTGCCTAACCTGATCCATAATCTCCATCATACGAGTATCTGCGGGCTGTGCCTCTCGAATGCGATCCAATAACTGGGGTCGGGTGCGAACATGTGCTAGCTGGCCTCCTGTCGCTGTGAACTCAAACTGTATACGACTATCACATAAAATCTGCCAGTCTGTAGAAGACTGTCTCTGCAAGATGCGCAAATGAGATAAGCTACCTCCAGGTCTTCGACTCAAAGTATCTACTACAACATTCGCTTTTCCTGGATGATACAAGATCTCATAATCGTAATCTTTCACCAGTTCCATCCATCTACGCTGCCTTAGGTTCAGATCCCTCTGCTGAAAAATATACTTTAAGCTCTTATGATCTGTGAAGATTTGACACGACTCCATACAAGTAATGTCTCCAAATCTTCAATGCGAATACCACAGTAGCCATCTCTAGATCATGAGTGGGGTAGTTTTGTTCGTGCCTCTTCAACTGTCGAGAAGCATAACCTACTACTCTGTCGTGCTGCATCAACACACAGCCTAAACCCACTCTAGAAGCATCACAATACACAACAAAACCACCTGACCCGGAAGGT
The DNA here is from genome assembly GCA_030015575.1 of Agapanthus africanus. NCBI lineage: Eukaryota > Viridiplantae > Streptophyta > Magnoliopsida > Asparagales > Amaryllidaceae > Agapanthus > Agapanthus africanus. The sequence continues at coordinate 812,648,891 of JASDDO010000019.1, read as the reverse complement.
AAAGATAAGACAGGTGTAGTCGTCAAGCGCGTCTTCAACTGCTGGAAACTCTGCTCACATGCATCTGTCTACTGAAATGTAACTTCCTTCCTAGTCAATCCTGTCAAAGGTACAGCTATCCGTGGAAAATCCTGCACGAAGCGTCGGTAATAACCTGCCAGACCTAAGAAACTCCGAACCTCTGTAACTGACACAGGTATGGGCCAGTGTTGTACCGCTTCAATCTTCTTTGGGTCCACACATATACCCTCTCTCGTAACTATGTGACCCAAGAACTCCACACTATCGAGCCAAAAAGCACACCTAGAGAATTTTGCAAACAGCTAATGCTCCTTCAAGGTCTGCAACGTAATACGCAAATGCTGCTCGTGCTCCGTCCGACTCCGAGAATAAACAAGTATGTCATCTATGAATACTATAATAAATTGATCAATGAAGGGTCTAAAGATACGGTTCATCATATCCATAAAAGCTGCTGGAGCGTTGGTGAGTCCGAACGACATCACCAGAAATTCATAGTGCCCATATCTTGTGCGAAATGCAGTCTTCGGAATATCGTCTTTTCGAACCCTCAACTGGTGATACCCCGACCTCAAATCAATCTTCGAGAAGTAACCAGCTCCTTGCAACTAATCGAATAAGTCATCTATACGTGGTAGTGGATACCTGTTTCGCACAGTGACGAGATTCAGCTGTCGGCAGTCGATGCACAGTCTCATACTACCGTCCTTCTTCTTTACAAATAAGACTGGAGCTCCCCACGGTGATACACTGGGACGAACAAGCCCTCTATCTAACAACTCTTGTAACTGGATTTTGAGTTCCTTCAACTCCGTCGATGCCATTCGATAGGGTGGTATAGAAATAGGCCCCCATCCGGAATCAAGTCGATGCAAAATTCAATGTCACAATCGGGTGGCAATCCTGGTAACTCAACAGGAAACACCTCAGGAAATTCTCGTGCGATCGGAACCTGGTCCAATGGAATTTCAGCGAACCCTAAGTCCTGAACAAAAGCCAAGAACCCATAACAACCCTTTTTCAAGAGTCGCCCCGCACAAAGAGCAGAAATCATGTTGGCAGGAGTTATTTTACAATCCCCCTGCACAACAAACACTGGTTCACCTGGAAAACAAAATCTAACCGCCTTCCCCGACAATCTACATAGGCATGACAGGCGGCTAACCAATCCATACCAAGAAGTATATCAAAATCTAACATATCTAGAAGAATCAGATCAACTAGTGAATCTCTATCACCAATACGCACAGAACATGACCTGAATACGTGCCGAGCTATTAAAGAATCTCCCACCGGGGTAATCACTACTAATAGTAACTCTAACAACGATGATTCTTTCCCCCCAAAAAGTGCAAATCGTGAAGATACATAAGAATGTGTAGAACCGGGATCAAATAAAACATGTGCCTCTAACGAGCATACTGTAAGAGTACCTGTCACGACTGCATTTGATGCCTGGGCATCCTGTGGAGTCAGCGCAAATACCCGTGCCCGGCCCCTGCCCGCATCCTGTCGTCCACTACCTCTATCTCCTCGACCTCTCTGAGAACGTCCCGCAAAGCCTCGACCTCGTGGTGCAACTGGCTGGCGTGAAGCGCCTACTGGGAGAGGAAGTAAAGCCATCGGCGTAAGAGGTGGAAGGGGTAAAGCAGCCTGTGGAACAACGGTCCCTCCCTGGGATCTACAATCCCGCATAAAGTGTCCGGGAAGTCCGCAACTAAAACATGTAGATGGAGGCCTCTGATAATCGGGATAAGAACTGAACATCTGGCCCTGGGTCCAACCTCGTCCGACACTGCGGCCTGGAGTATATCTGCCTCTACCTCTACCAAACTGTCTATTCATTGGCCTGATCGGTCTACTCCTCTTTGGCTCTGGAACAACCACTGCCTCGCTCAAACGCTCCTCCACTCGTATCGCTGCATCCATGGCCTGCGCATATGTATCAAAATGCTGGGAGCCTATAGCCAGATACAATTGCGTGTCCAGACTCCTTAAGAACCTCTTCACCCGAAGCTCCTCCGTAGGTACTAAGTATGGGGCATAGCGCGACAGCTGGGTGAATCGTAAGTCATAATCTGCCACCGACATACTTGCCGATTTCCGCAACGCTTCAAAACTGCTAGCTCTAGCATCCCTCACACTCTGTGGAAGAAATCTAGCAAGAAAGACCGTGGAAAACTCGGTCCACGACATCGGAGGAAGACTCGTGGCTCGCCCTCTCTCCATCGACTCATACCACTCCTGTGCAAGTCCCTCCAAACGAAAGCTAGTCAGCTCAACTGACCTCGCATCAGAACATCGCAATGATCTGCCAATCCTCGCCATCCTATCGAGAAAGGACTGAGGATCTTCCGCTACATCGGTCCCCGTAAATACCAGAGGTCTCAATCTCATAAACTCTGCAAGTGATACCTCCATCACCCTCGTATCTACCAGTGCCCCCGTCTGCGTAGGCTGTACCTCGGACTCTGCTACGGTCGGTGCCGGATCCTGTCTCAGTACTCGAGTGGCCTCAGCTAACAGTCCTACCACTCGCTGCAATCCCAACATGCCCTCCTCAATCCTAATCATACGATCTGGAGGAGGAGGATCAACATGCTCATGCACCGCCGGAACGTCCGGTGTACCAGTCGCCGTCACAGGCAGACTCGCCCTAGCTGCATCTCTGGCTGCGGCTCGCCTAGCCCGCGTAGCCATAGCAACTGGAACAAGAAACGAGAGTTGATAAGGCTTACGGATAGGAACAATCAATAACAGAGAATCAACGGAAGAAAAGATCCAGATATACATCCTAAGGTTAGTTAGGCTGAATACGATAACGTAAATATGCCGCGGAACATACGTACGGTACTGCATTCATCCTAATTCACCCACTCCATCAAACCAAAGGTCATCCTAACTCACGGACTCATGTCAACCTATTTTCATTCCCTACTCAATTTCGTAAGGTTATTCCTAAGCTCTGATACCAACTTTGTCACGACCCAAAGTTTGGATGTGACCGGCACTTAGATTGTATCATATCTAAAGATATGCACACAGTCCAAGTAAGCCGAAAACCAAGATCAAAATCCTTTTTGCGGAATCCTTTATATAGAAAATTTAGTTTTTTTTATAATAAAAATCACATGTTATGAAGTTAAAATATTAAACAAGTATAAGGTGTTCAGTTTGGTTGCATCCCTAGTTGGGATCAACAATATCAACAGCGGAAAATAAAATATCAGTATATAGGACATCAATACAAATTCCAGACATAAAGAAAAGAAATAACAATTTATAGAACTAAACGATCTCAACTTTCAAATAATATACATATCATCTCTCACTCTAGTCAAAATACAGGTCTGATGGAGATTTTCTAGATATAACATACAATGCCCAAAAGAGAAGGTTACTACATAAGTAACCCACCTACAAAAGATACGATAAAAGCTGAAAGAGTAGATCTGCACCGCAGCTAACCGTCCACTCTACCCGTGGAAGGAACTGTGGCACAACGGGGGTGAGTTGCCAACTCAGTGAATATAACTAACATATAACGGTTAATAATGTAAATATGACGATCATACTAACTGAAATGTGAACAAGTATAATGTATGATTATGTGTGAAAATCAAGAATCTATAATACGAATCTCATAGTCCAACTGAAATCTCATCATTTATTCCCAATAAAATTCATTTCCCCGTGTCCATCATCGACACAAAACTTCCATTTCTCACAGGCATCATTCCTCGAATGATCCTGAAATCAACAATACCGGTCGTTATCATCTAGATATACGCCGTATTTTTTTTCCACTATCTCCGGTATCGAGTAACCTCGCTAGGCTCCCCCGTCTCAATGCGGCTATCTTGCCCCTCGGTCTCGATCGGGTCCACCATGTATCCAACTGTATATCTCCCCTACTCAGTATGGATAACGTAAAATCCGCGACCGTATATCCCCCCACTCGGTCCGGAATAAAACCAAATCATAAAATATCTCATGGTGGATATAACACATCAATCATGAAAATCACTAGATTTATGTAATAGTATTCAAAACTCAAAACCATAAATTCTTAATAATACATTTACCTCTTATATCAATATGAAATACGCAGATACTAAACATGATATTAATAATGCAATTTACTACTATTATTGGTATGTAAGATACGAGATGAATCATTTTAACAAGAATTTTTGCTAAGTGTAAAAGTGACATGGTAATATCGACGAGGTGGGTGTAACGTATAAGATGTGCATGTGGCATGACTCGTCGATACTTGTATAGTGTTCTAGCAACTAAGCAAGGTATGCGTGAATTATGAATACATATGGTTAATTTAGCATATCAAATAACTCATTTATTTAAATAAAACTACGGGCGTAAAAAGCCATCTTTACAAAATTCCCCGGTAGATATTTAGTCTACTCACCGTAAACGTCGAATCTATTTAGGAATTGCCAATCCTTTTCCTTTCCTCGCTGCCTCCGAAAACCCCGTATTCGAATCTAATATCACAAATTAATTTATATAAGTCAACGGCTACTCCGATATGACGGAAATGAAAAACACCCGTTCCCACGTACTAGTTATATTATATACGACTATATCCAGCTATTAGACACTTAACCTTACTGGATTTTAACCCTAACCTGCATCGCTACAGAATTTAAATCGTGATGCGTTTTAACCGTGTCGTATTTTGTGTTTTAAGATATCCTTTCCGATATACGCTTCCAGATTCTATCTGTAGTGAAACTAATTTATTTAAACAACACCAAAATAACCAAAATTATACACCGAACCCTACCCCACAAGCCAAAACTACCAAGCATCCCACAAATCCGGCGACGCCGGATTTCCTCTTTTGGTCGCCGGCCCAAATCCGAGCCCTCTGGTTCGTGATCCTATGGTTTGCTCTAGGTGTTACATACATCATTTTAGCACTGTTTTGTTAAGTTTATTATCTTCCAAACAATAACAGATTTCAACAGAGCCTATAATTAACTAAAATACATTATTATGGAACTTGTTCATTCAATTTGAATTAAGTACAGAACCTAAATTTCCTACTGTGATTAAGAAATTACCCACAATAAGTTGTTGGAATAACCCTTCCAAGATGCTAAGCCTCTTGTCTTAGCTTGACGGTGATGAAAACCCAGAATCTAGCTTCCTTCTTCTTCTTCTTCCTCTTGTTCTTTCAATGTTTGGTTTTGTTTTTCTTTTCTTTAGATTTTCAGAATTTTTTTTATTTACCACTGATCTGAATAAGATTTATATATGGCAAAAGAAAGGGATAAGGTGAAGGAGAAGGTGTGATCAAGTTAGAGATAATGGTTTCATGCAAGTAGGAGGTGTGAGGTGAGTGTTGTGCATGCAAGCAAGAGGTGTGCTTGCATTATCTTCTTAATTTGTTTTAATTCACAATAAAATTCTGAGCTAAAAGTTTCCTATCACGTTTTCATTTACACCCCTAACAATTTTCCATTTGCACAAAAATCCTAACTTTACCTAAAAACCCCTCATAACTTAGTTTATTATAAAACACTTATTTTATTAAAATGAAGCTAAAATTATCAATAAACCCTTATAACTTATTTATGTTGCATACTAAATTTTTTATTTAATTTGTTTTACAATGAATTCATGAAAATAACTTATTTGTTTTTAATAACTTTGTGATTTATCATTTTATTATTAAATTAATTCATTTTATTTATTTCTAAATTTTCAAAATGCTACATTTAGCGACTTTTCTCTGATGAAACCCTTCTCTATTTATAGCATAAAATAATAAAACACCTTACACCAATTAGAATCTCATCAAATTTTCAAAACAAATATTCAATCATCTCTTCACAAATTTTCAAATAAATCTTCAATTATCTCTTCATGTAAATCTCCCAAAAATTTTCTAAAAAGAATCTTTCCAAATCAGCCCAGAATACAAGGCAATCTTAACAAATCTCCACCTTGACTTGTATTCAACGAGTCATCTTAAATTTCTTCTCTTCAACAAATCTCAATCTTGATCCGAACTTCCTCCATATCATTTTCTGTTTATTGTTGCAACAAACTTAACATTCTCTCTCGAATTTTTGAGCCAACACCTTCGAAATTACAATCTAAGAAGATAGGAAGCAGACACAAGTATCGTCACCCACTGTAAACTTAGACCGTAGAATCGAAAACCCTTCAATTCTATACGCTCTGATACCAGTTTATTAGGTTTTTCGCTAGGAATGCAAAGAAGACACGCAAAAATAAGAACACGTAAACACTAATATTTAACGTGGTTCAACCAACAACCTATGTTTATGGAGCAAATATGAGAATCTCTTTATTAATGATCAAGAATACTGATACATTTTATATTCTCTCTGATATTTCTTAAATCTCATCTCAACGCTCAGACAAATACAAAAACTACTCTTGGTAATTCCTTCATCTTCATCTGTAGATAAGACTGCCCTTCGTTTTCGCTTTCGTCTCTTCATACAAAGACAAAAACTATTCTTCTGGTGCTCCATCTTCTCTGTGGATGACTACTCTTCGCTTTTACCTTCGTCTTCTTTTCTTCTTTTTCTTCATCTTCATCATGTTTGGCCACTTTTCTCTGATGAGACCCTTATCTATTTATAGCACAAAATAATAAAACTCTTATTCCAATAGAAATCTCATTAAATATTCAATTATCTCTTCATATAAATCTCCTAAAAGAATCTCTAAAAATAATCTTTCTAAATCACCCCAGAATACAAGACAATCTCAACAGGGCTTTAATTTGAAATTTTAGATGATGAAGAGTGCACGAGTGGGGTGGGAGGGATTTGATAACTCTATCCCAACTTCCTTCGTTAATTAACTAGCTTAAACGTTCTTTCAGCCGACCGATCGTTGGACCATGTACTTTTGTGGAGTAATAAGTAATTATCAAGAATTGGGGGTTAGTAATTAGCTTGGTTTCAGGGGGGAAGTAAAAACCCCTATAAATAAATTTAGAGTTAAAGCTGTATGAATAATTATTTGGATAAACTTTATTATAAAAATTATTTAGAGTTTGTATATAGCTTAAGCTTTTTTCATAAAATAGAAGCAGAGAAAAACAGAGTATGATAGAAAATACTCTATATTAGCGATTTTAAAAGTCAACCATCCATTGACTTTTTGGATGACCGGCACCGTCAAACTTGGTCATAGTATCTTTTAAATTTAGGTTCATTAATGTGAATTGGATACTATTCATCTTTGCATCGAATGATTGCAAAGTAAATCGTGTTACGACAATAAAACTTTATACGGGACTAAATGAATGGGAAAGAATATCTAAATGACTTAAAAATGGATGTATCCGTATGTTAGGACATGAAGATTAATATGGCCAATGTCGTTCATCAAAAAATTCAACAGATGGTTGACTTTTAGATCAGCGAATGTAGAAAATTTCCTGTTACGTCATTTTATACTCCGCATCAACTGATGGTTGACTTTTTATCTCTAAAAAGCTTGTTGTTACGCTCGATCCACAGACACCAACATGTAGAAAAACAAAATAATTGTCATATAAAGAGGATGCCGACATTTGTGTAGGATATAGCCAATAATGAAAGAAATTTGTGTATAAAAAAACTGCCTATGATAGAGAAGATATGATCATATTTAGAGTCACTTAAATTAGAAATGTCACCTAATAAAAGCTTGGCTTTTCTATTTTATTACTTCTCCGTTCTTTTTCTTCTTTTGGAAAATTGGCTGTTGTGAGTCATATCAGTGAAAGTCATTTCAAATGCATAAAGAGGGATGTGCATCAATCCCGGCCATGTATCTTATTCATAATTGTTTTGTGAATTTTTGAGAAAAGCCAGGGTTCACCAGTTTTAATTTTAAAAATAATCAAAAATAGAAATTTTAAATTATTTAATTTAGGGTTTGTTGATTTTGCATCCCCTTGGCTTTGAGGCGTTCTTTAAAAACACATTCAAAACTTTATAATTTTAGAAAAACACTCAAATCTGCTCCATTAAAAGCTATGGATTACAAAACCTAATTGTGTACATATGGGATCAAGCCCATAACAAATTCCAATGCTATAACCATAACATACAAATAAGTAGTAGCTCGGTTGGTACATATCCATCTCCACCAAATTCCAATGCTATAACCAAAACATGCTAATAAGCAATAGCTCGGTTAGTATGACACATCTGCGGAGAGTGCAGGGTTCGATCCTCAAAAGAGGAAGTGGTCACAATTTAACGCATTTTAAGCAAACTCATGGGTCCAATTGGTTGGTGGATGTGTTGTGTGAATGAATTAGGGTTATAGGCTGGTGACAATCATCAAAAAAGTCGACGGATGGTAGACTATTAGATCCATTAATATTGAAAATTTCCTTCATGCCGCTTGATACTCTGTATTCTCTTATAAGTATATAAACAACGATGTTCTGTTTAAACTTTTTATATTACCGATTTAGGTATAAGTTCAAGTTCGGGCAATGGGCTTTTCCTATTTTCCCTCTTTTTTTTCTTTTTTTTCCCCTCTCTCCTTTTCTTTTGAAAAATAAGCTTATTGAGTCTGCTATTAGAATTGTTGAATTCATTGCCAAGGTGTTTTTGGTTAGCTCCAATACCTAATTGTGTTCATGTCTGATAATATATATATATATATATATATATATATATATCCATGGGGAAAAAACTGCATATGATAGAGAAGGTATGACCATATTTAGAGTCACTTATTTGGTAGAAATGTCACCTAATAAAAGCTTGGCTTTTCTATTTTACTTCTCCATTCTTTACTTCTTTCGGAAAATCAGTTATTTATGAGTTATATCAGTGAAAGTCATTTCTACTGCATGAAGAGGGATGTGCATCCCAAGCATCTTTATTCATAATTGTCTTGTGATTTTTTGAGAAAAACCGGGCCCTGGGTCACCTACATAATTAAGTATTAATTTTAATGATAATTAAATATAGAAATTTTATATCATTAAATTTAGGGACTTTTGATTTTGTATCCCCTTGTCTTTGGTATTTTTTGTAAAAACACATTCAAAACTATATAATTCTAAAGAAAAAACAACTCAAATCTTTTCCCTTAAATTTATGGAGGCTAAGGATAAAAAAACACATCTACTAAAATCTAATCTCGTCTAAAATCAATATTCTTGTTGGGCCAACTAACAAAATGTCAAGTAAATGTCTAATTTTTAGTGACCGTGAAGGTTAAATATCATTCAAAGTTAAAAAAAATAAGGGTTTTTAACTTAAAGCAACCTTAAAACCGAGCTAATTACTTTAAAAAAAAACCCTAAAACTTGATAATTACTTATTACCCCCAAACGTTTAAGTTGCATCGTTTTAGCTCCATTAGCCCTTTCATTTCATTCCGCTAGTCAATTAAATAAGAAATTCAGGCTAGTTTATATCAAACCCCCAACGCACTCATATTTACTATTCCTAATCTAAAATTCTAAATCAGAACCCTGATTGAGTAAGAGTACCCATATTCAATTTCCAATTGGAGATTTGAACACTTAATTCTGAATAGGGGCTTGTTAGGTTTTTCGCTAAGCATATAAGAAAGACGTTTAAAAATAAGAAAACGCAAATATCAATATTTAACGTGGTCCGACCAACGGCCTACATTCACGGGGTAAATATGAAAATCTCTTCATTAAGGATCAAGAAAGCGGTACATTTTATATTCCCTCTTATCTCTCTTCAAATCTCATCTAAACGCTCATACAAACTTAAAAACTATTCTTGATAAATCTCTCCACCTTCATCTGTGGATACCCTTATCTATTTATAGCACAAAATAATAGAACTTCTACTCTAATTAGAATCTCATTAAATCTTCAAAATAAATCTTCAATTATCTCTTCACAAATATTTAAATAAATCTTCAATTATCTCTTCACAAATATTTAAATAAATCTTCAATTATCTCTTCATGTAAATCTCCCAAGAGAACCTCTAAAAGGAATTTTTCCAAATTAGCCTAGAATACAAAGCAATCTCAACAAATCTCCATCTTGACTTGTATTAAACAAGCCATCTTCAATTTCTTCTCTTCAACAAATCTCAACCTTGATCCGAACTTCCTCCATGCTATCTTCTGTTTCTCGTTGCAACAAACTTAACCTTCTTCCTCGAATGTTTAAACCAACACCTTCGAAACTACAATCTAAGAAGATAGGAAGCGCACAAAAGCGTTATCACCCACCATAAACTTGGACCGTAGAATCGAAGAACCTTCGATTCTCTACGTTCTGATACAGTTTGTTAGGTTTTTCGTTAGGCATGAAAAGAAGACGTGCAAAAATAAGAACATGCAAACACCAATATTTAACATGGTTCAACCAACGGCCTATATTCACGGGGCAAATATGAGAATCTCTTTATTAATGATCTAGAATACTGGTACATTTTATATTCTCTTTCATCCTTCTTTAAATCTCATCTCAACGGTCATATAAATACAAGGACTACTATTGGTAAATCTCTCCACCTTCATGTGTGGATAAAACTATCATTTTTCTTCGTCTTCGTCTTTTCATATAAAGAAAAAGACTATTCTTTTGGTGCTTCACCTTCTCTGTAGATGACTACCATTCTTCTTCCCTTCTTCTTCTTCTTCATCTTCATCATGTTTGACCACTTTTCTCTAATGAGACCCTTCTCTATTTAATACACAAAATAATAGAACTCTTACTCTAAATAGAATTCATCAAATATTCAAAACAAATTTTCAATTATCTCTTCATGTAAATCTTCCAAAACAATATCTAAACGAAATCTTTCCAAATCAGCCTAGAATACAACGCAATCTCAACATGGCTCTAATTTGAAATTTTAGATGAAGAAGAGTGCATACAAGTGGAGGGTTTGATAACCCTAGCCCAATTTTCTTCGTTAATTTACTAGCGGAATGAAGCAAAAGGGCTAGTGGATGGTAATGTTGGATATATGTATACCCTAGAGGCCATTATTTGATATTAGATTCTTGGATATGTATGTGTGTGTGTGTATATATATATATATATACAGAGGACTTTCTCGCTCGACATGATAGTATGCTATCTGGTTACTCGTTATCTTAACATGTTCACTTGATTGTGTATACTATTCATTTGGTATATGTTGATAAAGCCCTTAGGATATTCGCTTGACTATCATGATTATGATGTAGATCATACTAGTGGCGCATGACTGGTCTATAAGCATATCCATAAATGTTCCTAGTCGTGGGTGTATCGAAACGGGGTATCGATATTCCACAGTAGACTAGCGTATACGTTTCTTGACTCATTTGATAGGCGATGGATAATCTCATATCCATTGGTGTTTGACATCAAAGATTGTATACGGATCCTTAGTGGAGACTGGGTATACTGAACGGACTCGCCGAGAACTCCTATATGGTATTATATCTATCGTCGGATAGCAGTTCTCAGGTGACACTTGTACAGGTTAGTCTGTAGACCCCAGATCGTCATAGAGTCATGTGTGTTCTCCCACTGTACTTTGATTTCCACCCTACCACGGCTCTATTGAGTCGTGCAAACAGGTTGTTTTTGGGTACAGTCCCGAGACGTATGGAGGCAATGAGCGATAGGAGGGGTTTAGTCTCTCCCGGTATTGGGAGTTGATGTTGTGCTATGTGCGATTGGCTATAACTGAAAGTCCCTGGCCATGGCTGATGAGATTTACTGATAAGTGTTATCAGTAGTTTCTCGATTTGTTATAGGCCACACATCGGCATGACTTATTGAGTTATTGGGGTCAACGATACCATCCCTAGACTCGATATGCAACATATCTGATGAAGAAACCGGACTGTACGGTAAGTGTTAACGGTTGGCTCTACGGAAGTTTGGACAAGTTCGCTTATTGATCTTCTGTTCGTTCAATACCTGAGAGCCGTTACGTGCAGCTAGTACCGTTGACGGTTTGTGGGTATCTGATATAATCATTACCTACTGCTAGCGTATTGACGAGTCTTAGAGTCCCACAAAAGGGTTTTCGAGCTTAGGCGAAACGATGTGGGGGCGCATATAGGGATATGCGCGGGAGCTTGATTAAACACGAGTATATGATACCGTATTTTAATCTGGAATTTTCTATTGGTCGGGTCGTATGTGATATGACTGGATTATTAAATCAAGTGTTGATTTAATATAATGTGATCATTAGCTCATTATTAAATCATTTCTTTATTTGTATGTATGTTTATATTGATATGTATGCACACATGCATGTATACATGTGTCATGGTTGATGATACATTGGAGATGGCTATGCAAGACTCACATGGAAACATTTGTGATATTTTAATTATTGAGTTAATGGAAATTATGAATTAATCCATGGTTGATATTTGTTTCTACACACTTCTTTTAAAATATCTTTTGTAACCATGGTTTCATTTCTAATCCTCCACTAACTCAACTACTAAAAATATCTAGATATTTTCATGTCTTAGTTAAGAGTGAGTATGACTCTCTCATTTTCATTATTATTGTTCTTGTGTTTTATTTTCTTAAGCCCAAGCTAAGCCATTTCCATCTCCTTCTTCTTCCAAGTTCTCTACCATTTTCTAGTGAGTGAAGAGAAAGAAAAAGAAAGGTTTTTTTGGTGAGATTATTACTCACTTTATCAATCTATACTAGTCTAGCCCACTTATATAGGTTGTTTGCATCACTTCCACTTATGTCAAGTGAAGTAAGGAGCTTGAGTAAAGGAACTTCGTGGTGGATCATCGTGGACTTTGAAGGCTTCAAGCGGACGCATTCAAACTCTGAGTGGAACCAAGGAGTCAAGGACATCTTCACGGACCTAAAGACAAGGATGAGAGGTCTACAAAGGTTGTATTTCTTTTTTCTTAGTGTTAGACACTTACTAGTATGTGATACTTATTAGCTATACGCCTAATCCTTTAGTTCGATTCTAGGTTCGGGTTGGTTAGCACCCTAGATTTTTAAAGTTGCATACTTGATACTTGTTGGTGCTAGGCAAACCCCAACAGTGGTCTCAAAGCCAAGCTAGAGTATTAGGCATCACCTAGATGGCGTTAAAGTATTCGAACGAACATCGAAACCCATGCATTAGATACTCTCTGGAAATTTTTCAAAAGTTGGAATTTTTGGGTTTAAAAATATGCAGAAAATAGTGCAGGGTATTGTGTGGACCCCTAAGAAAAATGACCCCCTAGCTTGACCTAACTATCGCGGAACCGCGGCCAAAACATGCTTTTGGCGGCGGTTCCGCGGCTCCATTGGTAAGGCCAGGGACGTGCCTTCTTGTGCTGGTCCGTATGTGCTAATGGCACTTTCTGGGTATTTTTGAATATGTCTCAAGTGTTGAGCTCTCTGAGAAATGTGGGTTTTGATAGATCGATTGAAATGTTTAACATCGTCTAGTTTTTTATGAATGTGATACAATATTTGGAATCTACACAAATTAGTTTTGAGAAAATTAATTGGATACTTGTAAATCTAACATTTCGGTCTCGGGCGGAATCGGGAATCTTATTGAATTACCCGATTTCTTTTGAAAAGGTGTTTTCATGTAAGATCTATATTGTTAGGCATGAAAGCCAGAATATGAAATATTCCGGGTTTGTGATGTCTAAGTGTTATGCGGATTCCAAATGTTGTAGTTTTACATTTCTTTTTTGCGACCGTAAGTGTAATATGTGCATCCACAATTTCGTTGCTATACATCGACGACGTTGGGAATACGCATATTTAGTTACATTGATGATCTGTGATGATTATTCTGTTGCTGTGGTGATATGGTGTATAAGATCGTCGTGAATGAATAGCCAGGGGTTTTTATATGAGATGAGAGTTTTTCTTTTCATTCATGTAAAATTCATTGTATGTAATATTCTTTTATTGGGACACTTCCGGGTTGAGGATGATGTCGCCATTGTTATATATTATTTACTTTTCCTCATTAGGATAGACCCAGGAAGGGGAGCACAAGTAACCGGGTTCTAGGGTCCAGTGGGAGACCATCTCGAGGAGTCGAGACCGGGTCTCCTAACTCTAGAATTGGCAGGGTTACTTGCTGCTCTCGTAGAGGTCTAGGGGTGTAGGCTTGGCCATTCATCACGACCGTAGAATCCGTATTTTTTATAGTTGGCTGAATTTAAAATGCGGACTTCTTAGTATATCTTATGCATTCATATATTTGATTCTGCTACGATGTTATGTGATAAGATCATATTACTGCCTAAGACGAATGTTATTATATATATGATATATAATAAATATTGCTTATGTTTTGCATCCGCGCTAGTCCTGCCCCGCTATGCCGTTAGTTAAGTAACCTAACGATGCATAACGGGACACTGTGGCGAATGCGGATGGCATAAGCGTACATTCTATTTTCGTTTCTTTCTGTGATACTTAAGGACTTAAATAATGGGACTACATTAATGAGATTAATGTAAAGAAAAAGAAACTTAAAGATATTGTAGAATCGAATTTGAAACCCACTCGGTCTTTTTATGAAAAATCAAGTTTCAAAGATGCGGAGCTTAAGCCACTCTTTTTAAAACAATTTGATTCTACAACGCGATCAAGTTCAAAACGTTAAAGATTTTCTTAAAAACCATCTGCAACCCTCCGTCATTTTAGGAAGTAGAGTACTTAGTATTCGTGCTACGTATGTTGATCATAGTCAAGGCGTAGTGTACGGTAACTAAGTGATGTCTTCCTACACAGCATATGATGCGATTAGTTAGGACATTCATGTGATTATGTTGATCATAGTCAAGGGTCATGTGAATGGGTCTAATTAATCACAAAATGGCGGGTAGAACTTGACTAGTGCTTATGATATGTTGACCATACCCAAGGTCATAAGCTGTTAGGGATAAAAACCATATCGGGAGTTTCAAGAGTTGGAATTTGCAATGAGATTGCATACCTTCTATATGATAGTTGGATCCCGATCCCACTGTGAGTAAAAGTTACTCCCAGGAGATTTTTGCACTTTACAATTAGCTAATCTAGTAGGTGTCTAGAAAGGTGTCAACGGGGTTATACCTCTGGGAAAATGAGGTTTACTTTAATTATGTTCGTGCGAAAGCACGGGGAACCTCCCTCAAAGTACCGACACTGGCCTCGCTGAACGGTTAGCGAAGTTGTAGAATGTAATTAATCCTGACTAATTTTCTTTTTAAATTTTGAAGGAAAATTTGATAAAAGCAGTGGGAGACATCGATTAGATAAGATAATAACTAATCTAATTTTTGCAACAGCATTTCGCTGAGTGTATTCTTTTCTCTCTCCTAATGGAAGATACCCATGACTGGACTTAAGCTTCTATTAGAGAAAAATAAACTGACGGGACCTAATTATAAAGACTGGCTGAGAAATATAAATATTGCCCTTACATATGATAAGACATCATTTGTCCTCACCGCCCCAGCCCCTCCCATCTCAGGCCCCGTCTCTTCTTTTATGGGTAAGGAGATCCACAAATCATGGGATTTTGATTGTGCCCGAGCCAAATGCCTCATGCTAGCTTCGATGGATAATGTACATCAGAAGCAGTATGAGAAGATGGATGTTCAATCCATCTTTCTTCATACAAAGGAGTTTTATGGGGAGCAATCTCATACCCTGCGCTACGAGATATTTAGAAAGACGTTTGAGATGAGGATGGCTGCTGACACATCAGTAGGTGATCATGTCCTGAAGATGATAGCTCTTATTGAAGAACTTGAGGGCCTCGGATGGACCATGGCGAACGAGCAGTATGTTGATATTGTTCTACAGTCTTTCCCCCTACCTTTGCTCAGATTATTGTGACCTTCAATATGCATAGCATGGAGAAGTCACTTCCTGGACTTCTCAATATATTGAGAAGTGCAGAGAGTACGCTCAAGTCGGCGAAGACTCCCTCTCTGATTGTCGGGCAATCTTTCTCTTCCGTCCCAAAATCCAAGGCCAAGAGAAGGAATAAGAAGAAACCTACCAAACCAAAAGGTGGAGTCAAAAAGGCAAAAGGGAGAGACAAATCCAGGGTAGAGAAATCGGGAAAAGGAGAATATTTCTACTGCCACAAGTCCGGACACTGGAAGGGAAATTGTGTTGAGTATCTTTCTAATCTCAAGAAGAAGAAGTATGGTGATGCTTCCGCTTCAGGTGTGTTCGTGATTGAAAACTGTTTTTCAATAAACTCTGCTTCCTGAGTGTTGGATACCGGTTATGGGTCTCACATCTTTAATTGTATGTAGGGGTTGAGAAGTAGCAAAGTTTTGAAGACTGGTGATCACACTCTCCGGGTTGGAAATGGTTCCAATGTACATGCTGTATCAGTGGGAGCGTATTGTTGGGTTACGCCATCGCCCCGACCATCAATTCGTGGCCAAATGTGATCAGTTAGGACATTCATGTGATTATGTTGATCATAGTCAAGGGTCATATGGGTGGGTCTAGTTAATCTTGAAATGATGGGTAGAACTTAACTAGTGCTTATGATATGTTGACCATAGCCAAGGTCATAAGTAACTAGGGGTAGAAACCATATTGGGAGTTTCAAGAGTTGAAATTTGCAATGAGATTGCATACCTTCTATATGATAAATGGATCCCGATCCCACTGTGAGTAAGTGTTACATCCAGAAGAGTTTTACACTTTACAATTAGCTAATCTAGTAGGCGTCTAGAAAGGTGTCAACGGGGTTTGACCTCTGGGAAAACGGGGTTTAATTTAATTAGATCCGTGCGAAAGCACGGGGAACCTCCCACAAAGTACCGACACAGGCCTGGCTGACCGGTTAGCGAAACTGTAGAATGAAATTAATCCTGGCTAGTTTTCTTTTAAGGTTTTGAAAGAAAATTTGATAAAAGCGGTGGGAGACATCGATTAGATAAGATAATAACCAATTTAATTCTTTGCAAGAGCATTTCGCTGAGTGTATTCTTTTCTCTCTCCTAATGGAAGATACCGATGACGGGACTTAAGCTTCTTTTAAAGAAAAACAAACTGACATGACCGAATTATAAAGAATGGTTAAGGAACTTGAACATTGCACTCACATATGATAAAGTATCATATGTCCTCACTACCAAAACCCCACCCGTCCCAAGACCTGAATCATCTGTTTCGGATAGAGAGATTCGAAAAATATGGGATATTGATTGCAACACGGCCAAGTGCCTCACGCTTGCTTCTATGGACAGTATCCATTAGAAACAGCACGAGAAGATGGATGTGCAATCCATATTTCTTCATACAAAGGAGTTGTATGAAGAGCAATCTCGTACGATACGAGGCATCTCGAAAGTTGTTTCAGATGCGGATGGCCCCTGGCGCATCAGTAGGAGAACATGTTCTGAAGATGATTGGTCTTATAGAAGAACTTGAGGAACTGGGATAGACCATGGATAATGAAAAATATATAGATATTGTTCTGCAGTCCCCTCCTCCCGCCTTTGCTCCGTTCATAGTGAATTTCAATATGAACGATTTGGAGAAATCATTGCTTCTCAATAGGTTGAGAAGTGCAGAGAGTACGCTTAAGATAGCGAAGACTCCTGCTCTGCTTGCTGGGCCATCTTCCTCTTCCATCCCAAAAGGCAAGGCCAAGGGAAAGAAGAAGAAGAAACCCATCAAACTGAAAGGTGGAGTTAAAAAGGCGAAGGGGAAAGACATACCTAGGGCTGCGGAAAGTGGAAAAGGAGAATATTTTTACTGCCACAAGTCGGGACATTGGAAACGCAACTGTGCTGTGTATCTTGCTGATCTCAAGAAAAAGAAGCATGCTGATGCTTCTGCTTCAGGGATTGAGAAACAGTAGAGTTTTGAAGACCGGAGACCATACTTTGCGGGTTGGAAATGGTTCCAATGTACATGCTGTATCCGTAGGAGAGTATCATCTGGGGTTGCCTTCGGGTTGTATTTTGGTTTTGAACTCTTGTTATTTTGTACCTAGTATGCTATGTAATATAATATCCGTTTCTTTGTTGGACAATGAAGGATATCATTTTGTGTTGCAAAATGTTATGAACATTAACTTGAATCAAGAGTTGATTGGGTATGGTACACTAAATAACGGTATTTACATCCTGAACCAACACACAGTTTTCAATATACAACATACTAATAAAAGAAAATTTTCAGATATAAATGAAGTTTTTCTTTGGCATTGTAGATTTGGTCATATTAATGAAACAAGACTAAGCAAGCTACATAAAGATAGATATTTAAATCCTTTTGAATATAAATCTTATGTGACTTGTCAGCCCTGTATCAAAGGTAAAATGACCAAAACTCCGTTTATGGGACATGGAGAAAGAGCCGTGGAACTCTTAAGCCTCATACATAGTGATTTATGCGGACCAATGTCTACACATGCTAGATGCGGTTTTTCATACTTCATTACTTTTACAGACGATTTCTCAAGATTCGGACACGTATTTTTGTTAAAGCATAAGTCCGAAGCATTCGAGAAATTCAAGGAGTACAAACTTGAAGTAGAAAAACAAACAGGCTTGAGTATCAAGAAACATCGATCGGATCGAGGTAGAAAGTATTTAAGTACAGAGTTTTTAGACTTCTTAAAAGAGAATGGGATTCTCTCCCAGCTCACTCCTCCTTACATACCACAGCACAACGGTGTGTCAGAAGGGAGGAATCGTACCCTATTAGATATGGTACGGTCCATGATGTGTGATGCTGAGTTACCGCTTTCCTTTTGGGGGCATGCATTGGAGACATCAATGTATCTGTTAAATAGGGTTCCAACCAAGACCGTGTCTACCACTCCATATGAGATATGGAGTGGAAAGAGACCATATCTTAAAAGAGTTAGGATATGGGGTTGTCCGGCTTTTGTCAAAAAGCAGAATCCAGACAAACTCGAGACACAATCGGTCATGTGTAAATTTGTGGGATATCCAAAACATTCGTATGGATATCTATTCTACCACAAGGAGGAACAAAAGGTGTTTGTCTCTTAACATGCCACATTTTTGGAAAATGAAATCTTTACAAATAGTACTGATGGCAATGCGGTAGAACTAGAAGAGGTTCTAGAGACACAAATTACTCAGGACAAATTAGTTGAAACTGATGTTGCAGTAGAACTTCAAGAAGCTCAGCCGCTCCGGAGATCTAGTAGAACTTATCGCCCACCAGAGAGATACTATGGGTTTCTCATTGATGGTGATAGAGAAGATTGCATCATGGATGATGATGACCCTACTAGTTTTCAGCAAGCTATCACGAGTGGTGACTCAGTGAAGTGGCTGGAAGCCATGAGGTTCGAAATGGAGTCCATGTACACCAACAAAATATGGACTTTGGACGTTGCACCTCCTGAGATAAAACCCGTTGGGTGCAAATGGATCTTTAAGAGAAAGATTGGTGTAGATGGACAGGTAGAGACCTTTAAAACAAGGCTTGTAGCGAAAGGTTTTCGTCAAAGACCAGGATTGGACTATGATGAAACCTTCTCTCCAGTAGCAATGTTTAAATATATTCGGATCCTACTTGCTATTGCTGCTCACTATGATTATGAAATCTGGCAGATGAATGTTAAAACTGTATTTCTAAATGGTGATTTAGAAGAATGCGTTTATATGGATCAGCCAGAGGGCTTCATTGACAGTGGGAGCAGCGGGAAAGCATGTATATTGCTTAAATCCATTTATGGATTAAAGCAAGCCTCACGGAGCTGGAACATCTGCTTTGATGATACAATCAAAGAGTTTGATTTTGTCAAAAATATAGATGAATTATGCATTTATAAGAAGATTGTAGGGAATACTGTCACATTCCTCGTATTGTACGTGGATGACATTTTCTTGATAGAAAATGATATTTCTATGCTACAATCGGTCAAACTATTCTTATCGCAAAGATTTTCCATGAAGGACCTGGGTGATGCCTCGTGCATTTTGGGCATAAGGATCTATAGAGATGGATCCAAGAGGTTATTGGGATTGTTCCAATCAAAATACATTGACACCATCCTAAAGAGGTTTAGTATGGAAGATTCCAAGCGTGGTGCCTTACCCGCTTGTCATGGAATCGCTCTCTCTAAAGACTTCTGTCCGAAGACTGATGAAGAGAGAGCTCGCATGAGCATTATACCCTACGCTTCAGCCGTAGGATATATAATGTATGCGATGTTATGTACTCGCCCTGATATAGCTTACGCACTAGCTGTAGTAAGCAGGTATCAATCGAACCCAGGGGAGAAACATTGGATAGCAGTGAAGAACATTCTTAAGTACTTGCGAAGGACTAAAGAATTGTTCTTGGTGTATGGTAATGGGGATCTCCAAATGGAGGCCTTTACTGATTCCAGCTTCCAAAGTGATAAGGATGACAGCAAATCTATCTCAGGGTTTGTATTTACCCTCAATGGAGGGGCGATTAGTTGGAAGAGTTCCAAACATGATACCGTTGCAGACTCCATGATGGAAGCTAAGTATATTGTTTCAAATGATGCTGCCAAGGAAGCCGTCTGGATGAAGAAGATCGTCGCGGAACTAGGAGTAGTTCCAACCATTGTTGATCCAATACCATTGTATTGTGATAATAATAGGGCTATGGCGTTAGCCAAAGAACCAAGGTCCCTTCAGAAGTCCAGACACATCCTAAGACTATATCATTTGATCCGGGAGATAGTAGATCGCCACGAGATCAAGATTCAGAGAGTAGATACAAAGAATAACACCGCGGATCCACTCGCCAAGGCCCTTCCACAGCCGCAGTATGAGCGACTTTTTGAGATGTTGGGTATGAGATACGCCAATAATTGGCCTTAGTGCAAGTGGGAGATTGTTGGATATATGTATGTCCTATAGGCCATTATATGTATAGTAGATGCTTGGACATGTATATATGTGTATATATGACTTTCTTGTTCGACATGATAGTATGCTATCTGGTTTACTTTATCTTGACATGTTCATTTGATCATGCATTTTATTCATTTGGCACATGTTGATAAAGCTCTTAGGATATTTGCTTGACTACTCGGACTATGATGCGGATCATACTAGTGGGACACGTGTAGTTTATAAGCATATCCTTGAACTGTTCCTAGTCGTGGGTGTATCGAGACAGGGCATCGATATTCCAGAGTAGACTAGCGTATACCATTCTTGTTCCATATGATGGGCGATGGATGATCCTATATCCATTTGGTGTGATGACTTCAAAGATTGTATGCGAGTGCTCAGTAGAGATTGGGTACACTGAACGGACTCGCCGAGAACTCCTATGTGGTATTATATCTATCGTCGGATAGCATTTCTCAGGTGACACTGGTACAGGTTAGTCTATAGACCCAAGATCGTCATAGAGTCTTGTGTGTCCTCTCACTGCACTTTGATCTCCACCCTACTACGGCTCTACTGAGTCGTGCAAACAGGTGGATTTTGGGTACAGCCCTGAGGCACATGGAGGCAATGAGCGATAGGAGGGATTTCTTCTCTCCCGGTATTGGGGGTTGATGTTGTGCTATGCTCGATTGGCTATAACAGGAAGTCCCTGACCAGGGCTGCTGAGATTTACTGATAAGTGTTATCAGTAGTTTCTCGATCTGTTATGAGCCATACACCAGCATGACTTATTGAGTTATTGGGATCGACGATACTATCCCTAGACTCAATATGCAACATATCTGACGAAGAGACCGGACTGTACGGTAAGTGTTGCCAGTTGGCTCGATGGGAGTTTTGACAGCTTTGCTGGTTTTCTTCTGATCGCTTAATACCTGGGTAGCCGTTACGTTTAGCTGACCGCTTGTGGCTTGTGGGTGTTTGATATGATCATCACCTACTGCCGGCGTATTGACGAGTCTTAGAGTCCCACACAGGAGTTTCCTAGCCCAGGAGAAACGATGCGGTGTGTATATGAGATATACATGGGGACCCGATTAAATGTGAGTATGAGATACCGTATGTTAATCGGGCATTTTTCTATTGGTCGGGTCGTATATGATATGACCGGTTTGTTAAATCAAGTTTGATTTAACATTTGACTTTTAGTTTAATTTCTTTATTAAACCATTTTCTTTATATTTGATGTATGCATGCATGTATGCACATGTTGATGTGCATGGACACATACATGCATACATAGTATCATGGTTGTTGATACACTCATGATGGCAATGCAAGACTCACATGGAACTTATATATATATATATATATATATATATATATATATTTGTATTTGAGTTAAAGAAATGAAAAAGAAAAATTGATCCATGGTTATTTCTTTCCACACACTTCCAAACTAAACCACACTTGACCTAATTTTTAACCTTGGATTAGTTTTCCTTTTGGCTTTTAACTCATTTGCAAAAATATCTAGATTTTTAAGTTACCATGGTTTGAGATGAGGAAAGGAAAATATATATTATTTTCTATTCTCTTTCTTGATTATCTTTTCATATTATTCTCTTGAGCTCTTGAGTTGCCATTATCTTCTTCCTCATTATCTTGCTCTCTTGAGTCTTTAAAAGGAGTGAGTTAGTTAAAAAGATTGGGTTTTGAATAGAGAAAACAAACCACCTCATCATTCTACTCTAATCTATCCAATTAGTTTAGAGTGTTAGCTTCATCTTCTTTTTTGATCAAGTGGAGCTAGGAGCTTGGACAATGTGGACTTCGGGTGGATCATCGTGGATAAGGAAGCATACTAGCAAGCCTTTTCAAACTCTCAACAATCCTAAGAGTCAACACAAGAGGACTACAAAGGTTGTATTCTTTTCACTTAGTGATAATATGTTCATAGTATGTGATATTTGAGTTGTTACCTTAAACTTCTAGTTAATGATTCATGTCTTATTTGCTTAGCACCTCTTTAAATTTTAAAGTGGCATGTGTGATGCTTGCATACTCTACAGTAGGTGCTAGGGAAACCCAACAAAACCTGGCTATCCATGCATTCCTTCGCGGGGTAATCCTAATACAGGAAAGAAAATATGTACAACAGTGACATCGACCTTAACCTGGTCGTGCCCCAAATAAATAATATACAAGCAGGCAATGACGGCAGTCCACATGTTGGACGCTCGCCCCGCGATATCAAATATAAAAATAAAACTAAACTGTACTATCTTGCACCCAAGCTATCCACCATGACGATTCCGCCACAACACAGCACAATACAGAATATCAACGAGAATGTCACGTTCGCAAACCCGTCTAAAAGAGCTATAGCAATTAGACAAGTTGTACCTCTCTAACGACATTCATAGTCACAGATAGTAATGTATGTACTGAAAACTATGACATTATAATTCCACACGCAATTAGCAAACTAAACCAATTTCCAAAACCTTGAAAAAACAGTCAGCTAATGTTCCAAAATCCGACCGTTTAAGGCCAATTCGGAAGTCCGAATCAAAACGAAATGCATCCGAACCTTTGCGGGCAGTTAGAGCATGAAATAAACTTTGAGTCGGGAGGCTAATAGGGGGTACCCTATCCCTGAGGCCACTACGAGGTGGCCAGGGGGTTGAGGCAGACCCGAAACTGCCCAAGGTGGGGCAGCTTTGGGTCCCCACTGCCAAGACCACCTTATGGTGGGCTTGGGGAGTGGGCCCAGCTGTTCGGTCCCTCCCGAGGATTCCTCTGGGTGCCCATACACCACCCCGCGGCTTCTCAGTTCATATCGTGAGCCCGCGGGGTGTGCAAACATCTCAAACTTTCAGTTTTCGGAACTGTTTTTGTCGGCGGTTTTTGCACGACAAAAACGGTCTAATGTCGCAAAGAGTTAACTAAGACTTATAGAATGGCTCTGATACCATGTTGGGTTACACCAGTGCCCCGGCCATCAATTCGTGGCCAAATGCGGAACAAAAACTTAATAAACCGGCGCTAACGGAATTCGAATCTACGGATCGACACATAAGCCCTAGATAACAAAAACAAGCAAAGGGTTTAGAGAGATTATACCGAACGATCCGTGTCCTTCGGTCTTCAACCTCTATCCCAAGCTCCTCGCGGCTTTCTCAATCATATTTGATCTCTGATATCTCCACATCGAAGAAGATCCACGTCGAGGGTTAGTAATACGGGCTCCGACCTCAAAACCGAAGCAACTCGGGTATCTAGTTTACTAACCTAGATAGCCAAGATGAAGTAGAGAGTGTGTGTGTGATCATTTTGTCTCAATACACCCTAGGTTTCTCAATACATGAGACATGTAGGATGGAGGTTAAAGAAGAAGCCATGGAGTGAAGAGTGTGAGCAAAAGAAAAACCAAGTGAAGAAGTGAGTGTTGTTTTGTGAGTATTTGTTGTGAGCTCTTAAAACAACTCAAGAAAAAAATCCCAGCAAGAAAAAGATCTGCCTCTCACAACAAAAATATCTCACCCAAAACAAAAACTCACCCATGTCACCATAAATCACCTCATGACTCATAGCCATGAGTCACCAAGTGCAAGCACCAAAAAACCAATGCCAAAACTCACACTCACACTTTCCACCTCATAAACATTTATACTAAATGTTTATCACAAAAAGAAAATGGCAACTTCAAAAGTAAACTTGTAACGAATTACAAGAATATCCATCATCCGTATATACATACTTGCATCCGTATTCCGACTGAATACGAATACAACGAGACGAAAATAATCCAACAATATAATACTAGGATCCGGCTTAAACCAAAACCCACCAGTATTATCCGTCCGATAATGATCCGTACACAAGTGCACGTATATGATTGAACCCCGCAATAAAACCATACGGCCTCTACAAAGTTTCTGTCACGTCCCGAAAGTACGGAACAAGACCGGCACTTAAACTACGAACGTCTCGAGGCGTACGTAATCTAAGTAAACCGAAACCCCAGAAATCCAAACCAAGAAAAGTAGTAGAGTGAAGGAAAACCAATTTAAAACAAGTAGTTTCAATAGAATAAGCCGAATTATGCGGTTTTAAAAAAACATCAAATATTTCCCGAAAATTTCGGCAGAGTCTCCTTTGTAAATACTGGCTCCCAAACGGGATACAACATGAATAGTATACGAAATCAATAAAAAGGCATCCCCAAGCGGGAGCTAGCTCTTCGTCAATCGACGGTCACAACCACACAAGCAATATAATATACAACGCCAACGGCGAGGATCAAAACTCAAAAGGAAACTCAAACCACAAGAAAACCACAGAAAAATAACGCGCGACTCTAAGGTCGAAGGAATAACATCACTGGTTTCTATCTCAAAGTAAATACATGTTTGGTTGATGGAACTTCTAGATACAACAGAATAATGATATACAAGATATATAATGATGGGTACGATACAAATAAACCCACCTACTAGCAAGTCACCCGAACGAAACTGTACCCGCAAAGCCGTAAAGAAACCTGTACGGCGAAACCTGCAAGAAACTGGGGCACAACGGGGGTGAGTTGCCAACTCGTGAATAGAAAAACATCTACGAATAGAAATCGCATGTATAACGCAATCCTAGGTCATACGATCAATATATATAATCCTCAAATAAAACCAGCAGTCTATAACAATGACTAGGGTAAATATCTAATCCAAGTGTAATTCCATGTGCCCATGCCAGTGCCTCAGGTAGCAATGTATCATATGGATGATGTATGAATGCATGGAACAGAATGCATATACTGAAGAAAACTGCTTTCATAAATCAGTGAGATTTCTGTATTTTAAAAGTGAGGTACCATAAATGAAATCAGCATAAAACAGTGCCCGGCATCGACACAAAAAAAGTGTCCAAATATCTCGATATCTCTGTATCACAATCTCTGTACCTCAATATCTCAATATCTCAATCACAATATCTAGGGCGCCGTCAATCCAGAACGGCCCCTACCATCTATCTCAAGACCACGACGGTATCCTCCGGATATCCGACGCGTCGGGTAATATCACCGGTCGGTAGTGCTTCCCTGCCAGGCTCAACGTCAACAACACGATCCTCTTGGCCCGGGGTACCGCACCGGGCCCACCATGTACCCGAAACGGTTCCTCCACTCCTCGAATTGGGTCTCTAAATCCTTCAGCAAACTCATGGTGGACGACTCATACATCATGGGAAAACCGCACTTTTTATTTAAAAGAGAGGGAAGAAGCTTATACAAGTTTTGCGGTTTTCCCCCAAATCCAGAAAATCCCATAGAAATCCGAATCCAAATCATCAATAGCATATAAACCCATGAATATAGGCATAAGAATCCATGAATACGGCATAACAATGAATAACAGTATGCATGAAGTGACAAGTAATAACTACAATATCTAAGCTGGCATATAAGGTAAGTACACTAATATTATGTCAAACTACTACCTATCAAGCTAAGTTAAGCAATGATATTTTCTAAGGTGCACGTGACATGGCAATTACCGATGAAGATGTGTGTGAGCCGGCAAGTAAGTGTACGTGGTACATACGCATCATCGGTAATGGTGCTGGTGTCCTAACAACATAATATCAACAATGCAATATGAAATAACAATGTAAGTATGCGATGCGGAGCGAGCAACCATAATGAGCGGGAACTAAATATTAAACAATGGTTCCATTTGAAATAACACGAATCGTGGGGTTTTGAAAATAAGGGCTACGGTGGTTTTAAGAAAGGATACGTCTTTTGAAATATCCGTAGATCCCTTGACCTGTCTTTTAAAATACCCACGATCCGCTAGTTTTTGAAATAGGTAGGAGTCTAATCTAATCTAACAACTACACTAAACTATACGGCCGAACTAACAAGCTGAACTACAGGTAAGGAAACCGCCTATCATCTGAGTCGATACATATACATACATGTATATGTATAGTCGGTGATCCCGCCTCAATAATATCATTTCCGATACCATATCTATAGTCAGACATCCCAAGTCAAGGGTGCGGATCAATCATCAATATATAGCTCATACGTAAATCCGTCGTACGGCATCCTAAATCTGGGTACGGGTCAATATCACATTCATCATACTATTCATATGGTATCCTCTTTATCAAATATCATGATCGGGGTACTGACCTACGTCTAGTACAATACTGATACCACCTACGTATGCATGCACGTGTGTGAAACACTACGTCAAAGGACCCGCTACAACGTCATGTCGTATCTCAAATACGAACCCTGCCAAATCACCGATCTCACGGCCTCAAATCAAATCTCATCGACTCATCTCAGATCCCAAGTACTATCCTCAAATCCAGTATATGAACACATAGTCCCATCCCCATGTGAACATATAACTATATAACCCCATATAAGCACATATGAAGAAGAATGTATGCAAGTATGGGTGTGTGTGTAAATGTGGTGCAACCTCTACTCTAGGGTCTCGCAACACTAAACTTGTCCATTCATACCTAAAATCTATCTTTATCATCAATAACCTCAATAATAAATAATCAATATATATGTGTGTATACGTATTCGTATACATCACCACGGACTGCGGGGATGCTATACGCCATCCACCCGACTTCTCCCCGTAGATATAAATCTACTCACCTGGTCCTCGCTCGCCGGTGCCGACGTCGCCACGCGCTTGCTTGTCGTCTCGAAGTCCACATGGGGTACCTACATATCATAACGCACCGTATCATATTAAAACCAAATTCGAAATCGAAACGGCATACGAAAATCAAATCGGCAGGCGTACCACGCATAGGTCAAAACCTATCGCCTACACAGGCAAGAATAGCCAAATCAACCCTCCATGTCGATGTACAAACTTCAAACCATCGAGAAAAACCCAAACACTCTCATTTGCGCATTCACGAACACTAATTATAATATAAAATAGGTTAGAATTCACAAAAACCACAAATTCACCTTAAAAGCCATTTTTCCGAAAATCTAGCAAGCAAAAATTACCCGTTTTAGTACAAAACTCGACGTTTAAACAAATCTAGCGGCCATAATACTTATTAAATATCTTAAATAAGTCATAAAAATAATTTCCATAATTTAATCTCATTAAATTCCATTGACCCCAAAATTCTAGTTTACAAAATACCCAATTTTAACAATTTTATAGCAAAAATACACAAACAACAATTTAGCTTGGATTTTCATGAACTAAAGGCATTAAACCACTCAATATAATATTAATAATGATATAAAACCATAATTATATTTAATTTAAAGCATTTAATAATTTTCCGAAAACCCTAGTTAGCAAAATAGCTTAATTAGACAAATTTTAAAATAACAATTAGCAAACTAGTTACTAGGTAAGATTTTACATGCCATAATATGTTAAATTATACACTTAAACCATGATCAAATGATATAAAACCCTAACTTGATCCATACCCAATTCTAGAATTTCCAAACTTGCAACTAAAGCCTAATTAACACTTAAATAAATTAGCTTTAAGAAATTAACTAACAAATTAAGCAAAAGGTTTAGAAATTATACCCAAAAACATTTGAAGATCCACAAGCACCAATAGCCTCCCAAATTGAAATCTTATTCCCTAGATCCATGCTAGATAGGCAAATGAAAAATGGGTAGGAGTTGGATTTTGATTTTGTTTTGATTTTGGATGGAATTTGATGAATTTTTGAAGGTAAAAAGGGTGGGATTATTGGAGAAGAGATGAGATGAGGGAAAGAGAGGGGAGGGGCTGCAGGAATTCAGAAATGGCTCGGCCAATGAGTGGGGAGAAGAGAGTGTGAGGTGATTGGAGAGAGAATGGGGTCAAAAAGTCCACCTTTTACTTCTATCATTCTCTTTTCTTTTCTTTTCTTTTCTTTCTTTTCTTTTGTAACACAAGTGGGGACAATTGAGGGGGGGCTGCTGAATTCAGCCATGGGGAAGGAAAAATGGGTGTGTGTGAGTGTGGGTATGGGTGTGGGGTGATGGAAAATGATAAATACAATACCCCAAACATCCATTTACACTAAAAAAAGCCTTTTTTCTTCAATAATTTCTAAACCGTTTTGGCAAACGATTTTGTTTCAAAAACCACATGATAAAATTTTATTTAATGTTTTATGATGCTCAAAATTTGTTTCAACTCATTCCAATTTGTAATTTTCCCTAATTAAATGTATTAGTGACGGCTTAAAATAATATTAAAATAATTAATTTCGGAAAATTTTTCAGAAAATTTGAAATTTCACCAGTGGCTCAATAAACACCAAATACTAGCAATTTCATAGCTAGAATATGTATATATAATTTTATAATAAAGATATTTGCATTTTTATTTTTTACAGAAAACCCCCTTATTTTACCGTATTTTCGAAATTTCACCGAAACGATTTTCAAAACGTTACAGTTTCGCCCGAAGCAGTGAAACCCTCTGTGTGGGACTCTAAAGACTCGTCAATACGCTGGTAGTGGGTTTAACCACAAGCACGTCAGCGGCACTAGCTGTACGTAACGGCTATCCAGGTATTGAGCGAAAGGGAGACCGGCGAGAAAACTCATCCTGAAACCCCTACCGAGCCTGACAGTGACAATATCCGTACAGTCCGGTCCGTTCGTCTATGAGTATCGCATATCGAATCTAGGGGGTGGATAAAGTCAGACCCCTAATAACGTAATATTTAGTGTCGGTATGATGCCCATCACAACCTGAGAAACTACTGATCCGAATCAGTAATTCTCGACTACCTTGGCAAAGGATTTCTGGTGATGGCCACCCGTGCACACCACGACATCAACCCCCAATATCGGGAGAGACGAATCCCCTGACGATCCGCTCACTGCCTCCATGTGGCTCAGGACTGTACCCAACTAAAACATGTTTGCACGACTCCTTTGAGCCGTGGTAGAGTAGTAATCAAAGCACAGTGGCAACTCACACGAGACAAATGATGATCTCAGGTCGATAGACTAACCTGTACACATGTGCTATCTGACAATAGATATAATACCAACTAGCATGTTCCCAGCGAGTCCATTCGGTGTACTCATAACCCAATGAGCACCTATATACATCTTAGGTGAACCAACTAACACTAATGGCTTGTGAGACCGGTCACCGCCCCTCGTCGGGGTCTCAATCAGTATACACTAGTCTACTCTTGGAGTATCGATGCCCAGTCTCGAAACTCATACGACTAGGGACATTTTAAGGATATGCTTATAAACCACCCAGCTCCCACGTATATGATCGCTATCATACTGCTGGTAGTCAAGCATGAATCCTAAGGGCTCTATCAACATGTAATAGTGATCTGTAATATCACCTAAAGCATGTACACGATAATAAAGACAAACCAGATAGCATACTATCATCTCGAGTAAGACTGTTCTACCGGTATAGGTCCTCCCTCAATCATTGTAATCACGTACCTGCGATCCAATAATTGACTTGTGGGCACTATAGCCAACAAGTATCACATGGGGTTGCCATCAGGATGTATATTGGTTTTGAACCCGTGTTATTATATACCTAGTATGCTGTGTAATATGATATCCGTTTCTTTGTTGGACAATGAAGGATATGATTTTATGCTGCATAATAATGTTATAAATATTAACCTAAATCAAAAGTTGATTGGGTATGGTACACTAAATGATGGGATATACGTTCTAAATCAACACAGTTTTCAACATAGAACACACTAATAAAAGAAAATTTTCAAATATAAATGAAAATTTTCTTTGGCATTGTAGACTTGATCATATTAACGAAATAAGACTAAACAAGTTACATAAAGATGGATATTTAAATCCTTTTGAATATAAATATTATGCAACTTGTCATTCTTGTATCAAGGGTAAAATGACCAAAACTCCATTTGTTGGACACGGAGAAAGAGCTACTGAACTCTTAGGCCTCATACATAGTGATGTATGCGGACCAATGTCTACACAAGTTAGAGGCGGTTTTTCTTACTTCATAACTTTTACTGATGATTTCTCAATGTTCGGACACGTGTTTCTATTGAAGCATAAGTCTGAAGCTTTCGAGAAATTCAAAGAGTATAAACTTGAAGTAGAAAAACAAACCGGATTGAGTATCAAGAAACTTCGATCAGATCGAGGTGGAGAGTACTTAAGCACAGCGTTTTCGGACTTCCTAAAAGAGAATGGGATTCTCTTTCAGCTCACTCCCCCTTACACACCATTGCACAATGGTGTGTCAAAATGGTGGAATCATACCCTATTAGATATGGTGTGTTCCATGATGAGTGATGCTGAGTTACTTCTCTCCTTTTAGGGGCATGCATTGGAGACTGCAGCATTTCTATTGAACAGAGTTCCCACCAAAACCGTGTCTATCACTCCATATGAGATATGGTATGGGAAGAGACCATCTCTTAAGCGAGTTAGGATATGGGGTTGTCCTACTTTTGTGAAAAAGAAGAATTCAGACAAACTCGAGACACGGTCAGTCATGTGTACATTTGTGGGATATACAAAACACTCGTATGGATATCTTTTCTACCACAAGAAAGAATAAAAGATGTTTATTTCTTAGTATACCACATTTTTAGAAAATGAATTTTTTACAAATAATACTGATGGCAATGCGGTAGAACTAGAACAAGTTCTAGAGACACAAGTTACTAACGACGATTTGGTAGAACCTGATGTTGCAATAGAATCTTATGAATTTCGGCCACTCCGTAGATCTAGTAGGACTTCTCACCCACCATAGAGATACTACGGTTTCCTCATTGATGGTGACAGAGAAGATTGTATCATGGATAATGATGACCCTACTAGTTTTCAGCAAGCTATCACGAGTGGTAACTCAGCGAAGTGGATGGATGCCATGAGATCTGAAATGGAGTTTATGTACACCAACAAAGTGTGGACTTTAGAAGTTGTACCTTCTGGGGTAAAATCCGTAGGGTGCAAATGGATCTTTAAGAGAAAGATCGGTGTAGATGGAAAGGTAGAGACCTATAAGGCAAGGCTTGTAGCGAAAGGATTTCGTTAAAGATCAGTATTGGACTATGACGAAACTTTCTCTCCTGTAGCCATACTTAAATCCATTCGGATCCTACTTGCTATTGCTGCTCAGTACGACTATGAAATCTGGCAGATGGATGTTAAAACTGCATTTTTAAATGGTGATTTAGAAGAGTACATTTATATGGATCAGCCAGAGGGCTTAGTTGATAATAGGAGCAACGAGAAAGCATGTAGGTTGCTTAAATTCATTTATGGATTAAAGCAGGCATCACGAAGTTGAAACATCTGTTTTGATGATGCTATCAAAGAGTTTGATTTCGTCAAAAATCCAGATGAGCCTTGTATTTATAAGAAGATTGTAGGGAGTACTGTCACATTCCTCGTATTGTACGTAGATGACATTCTCCTGATAGAAAATGACATTCCTATGCTACAATAGATCAAACTATTCTTATCACAAAAGTTCTCCATGTAGGGCCTGGGTGATAAGGATGTCAGCAAATCTATATCAGGGTGTTTATTTACCCTCAGTGGAGGGGCGGTATGTTGGAAGAGTTCCAAACAGGATACCGTTACAGACTCAACAATAGATGCTGAGTATATTGCTGCAAAGAAAGCCGTCTGGATGCGGAACTAAAAGTAATTCCCACCATTATTGATCCAATACCATTGTATTGCGATAATAATGGAGCTATGGCATTGGATAAAGATCCCAGGTCCCATCAACGATCCAGATACATCCTGAGGTAATATCATTTGATCTGGGAGATAGTTGATCTCCACGAGATCATGATTAGGAGAGTAGATATAGAGAATAACATCGGGGATCCACTTGTAAGTGCACGGCAGCACCCCGGCCGTCAATTCGACGCCGGAATGCGGAAACGAAACTTTTTACGAAACTTGTAAACTGGCACTACCGCGCACTATAAACCCGGATCGGGCCATTAACCTACTCTTAGCAAACTAGAGAATGGGGTAGAGTGCTATACCGAGCGATCCGTGTCCTTCGGTCTTCGGCCTCCACTCCGATCTCCTCACGGAATCTCCGGTCTTCATCTTCTCGTCAGAGTTCTTTTACGGGCTCCCACCTCTGGACCGAGACAACTCGGGCACGAAGTTGGTGAGTCGACCTGTCCAAGAATACTGTAGATGAAGTGTAGAAAGTTTTGTCTCATTGGGGTATGAAGTTGCCATGTGATGGAGGTATGAAACAATGGAGATGAACTTAGGAATTTTGGTGTAAGCAAAAAAAACAATATGTGATAAACATTCTCCCAACAAAAAAATGAACCTCTCCCCCTCCCAAATTGTGGCCGGCCAAATTATGATAGAGTGAATCCATGAAGGGAGGTGAGTGTAGGAAAAAGAAAATGGTGATCATAAACCAAAAGTGAACCTCACATCAAATATCCAAATCAACTCTCATCTCAAATCCTTTCTCATTAATGCAAGTAATGATACATGAAAAAGAAAAGATGCTAGAACCATCATAATCCTCCATTTACAAATAAACCCCTCCACAATTGCTAATTTGCACATTTGCAAATTAGCCCCTCCATCAGAAAAATCCGGCCATGAAGGAACAAAGGATAACTGGCCGAAACGGAATTCAAACTGGCAACTTCAAAAAACTGATCCCGTAATAAATTATAGGAAAACCCCGCAACCGTATATACATACCCACATTTGTATTGCGACCAGATACAAATGCAAAGAGACAAAATCTACACTGTACAATACTAGGATCCGGCTTAAACCAAAGCCCGCTAGTATTATCCGTCCGATCATGATCCGTGCAATACCGCACGTATCTGATCGAACCCTGTCATATCTCCATACGGCCTCTATAGCGTTTCGCCCGAAACTTGAGCAACTATCTGTGGGGGACTCTAAAGACTCGTCAATACTTTGGATGTGGATTTAACCACTAGCACGTCAGAGGTATTAGCCATACGTAACGGGCCACAAGGTATTGAAAAAAAGGGACGTCGATGAGCGAACTCATCCTGATACCGTACTGAGCCTGTCAGTGACAAAATCCGTACAGTCCGGTCCATTCGTCTATGAGCATCGCATGGCGGGCCTAGGGGGTTGTTAAAAGTCAGACCCCCAAAAGCGGTACAAGTCGTGTCGGAGTGTAGCCCAGAACACCCTGAGATATTACTGGAATAACTACCAGTAAATCTCCTGCCTTGGCCAAGGACTTCGTGTAATGGCTCTCCTAGACACAGCGCGACCTCACCCCCAATACCGGGAGAGACGAACCCCTGTAGATCCGCTCACTGCCTCCATGTGGCTCGGGACTGTACCCAACTAAAACCTGTTTGCACGACTCCTTTGAGCCGTGGTAGGGTAGTAATCAAAGTACAGTGGGAACTCACATGAGACAAATGACGATCTCAGGTCGATGAACTAACCTGTACACATGTCACCAGGGAACTGCTATCTGACGTCAGGTATAAGACCAACTAGTATGTTCCCGGCGAGTCCTGTCCGGTGTACTCATAACCCAATGAGCACCTATATACATCTTAGGTGAACCAACTGACACCAGTGGCTTGTGAGACCGGCTACCGCCCCTCGTCGGGGTCTCGACTGTATACACTAGTCTACTCTGGAGTATCGATGCCCTGTCTCGAAAACTCCCACGACCAGGGACCTTTTAAGGATGTGCTTATAGACCCCAGATCCCGCGTATATGATCGCCCTCATACTGCTGGCAGTCAAGCAAGAATCCTTGGGGCTCTATCAACGTGCAATAGTGATCAGTAATGTCACCTAAAGCAGTACACGATGATAAAGATAAACCAGATAGCATACTATCATCTTGAGTAAGACTGTCCTACTGGCATAGGTCCTCCCTCAATCATTGCAATCACGTGCCTGTGATCCAATAATTGACTCTGAGGGCACTATCTCCAACAATCTCCCACTTGCACTCAAGGCTAATTATTGCGATGTCGCATACTCACAGCCCGTGTGATACCGAACACCCAACTCCTCTACTAATCAGTCTCACAAAACCCGTTTGCGAAACTATTGCGTTCGAGGAATAGCCTCAGTGAGTGGATCCGCTCAGATGTTTCTTTCTATGTCTTTCTTTATCTCAAGTTCGCGGAGAAAGCCATCTCCCGAAATGAGCAATACCTGTCTTAGAATATGTCTGGATATCTGATGGGACCTAGCTCATAAATGAACTCCAAATCCAAACTTCTTAGACTGTATCGTCAACTGAATTTAATCAGTATCCTGCGCCATGCCTCCCTCAGTATCCCCTTGGACCACCTGTCCAAACTACTGCCCCTCATAGGAGTGAAAACTATAACTCTGACAGCTACTCTGTCATCCAGGTCACCTTGGAAGCCTGGAATGATAACCGTCTGCCTAAAGAGGCTGTCGTTATCATATCCCTAGAACATCCACTTATGTTCTAAAACTGCTTCCGAATGTTTCTCCAGGATTGGATCAATATCAACTTATTGCACCTACTGCAAAAACAACATCTGGTGTGGCACTTGACATCTCATGATTGACTCAATTGCTTAAGCAAGTGATCTGCCAATCATGCACATCTCTCTCCCCTTTAGTCTGTAAGACTCCTTTAGAGAGGGTGACTCCATCACCTGCAGATACACTACTGTGCCAGGAGTCATCCATTCTAAAACACCTTTAGAATGCTGTCTAAGTACCCAGATTGGGAAACTTCCCAAATCTAGATCTAAAACCATAGATCTAGTAACCAGAATGTCTGATATAAAATCCAATTCCTTATGTGGAGAAACCACTGTATGACAACCAAAGTACAACCGATCGTAGTATAGGAATTTCACTTCCTACTCTGTGTATGTCATCCAAACACCAGGGCATCACACGCTACTACCTTCTTAACGGATCCATCCCCTATTTTGATGAAGTCAAACCTATGACTGTCACATCAGAAATAGATGATCTATCTCCGCTATATCTGCTTTAGTCCATAAATAGACATAAGCTACTTGTCCACTATGCTTCCGCTGCTCCCACTGACTACGAAAACCCTCTGGCAGAGTCATATACACGTGCACTTCTAAAGCTAGTTTAGAACGACGCTATACTCATCCTCCTGCCGGGTCTCACAGTCTGGAACAACAGCATTGGTAAGTCTGGGTAAACATGAACCTCCCTGTCACCGTCCTTGAGGCTACCGGAGTACCTCTCGGGTGCCTGAGGTTACCCATCAAATCTGCGGAGTGGCCAATGGAATGTTAAACCAGATTGAATCTTGAGGTTCTTATCAAATTTTCAGTAATCGTTTGCGGTTCTGGAATCACTTCCAGTTCTACCATACTCGCACTACTGTTTTCTGAAAAAATCCATTTTTATTAAAACTGTGGCGAGTCGAGAACAATATCACTATTGATCTTCCAGATGGTAGAAAGTCAACCCTCATCATAGCCTGGGTCAACCCACAAACAACCAATACAGAAACGTGCCTTGAGTTATTCAGAGTCTGGTTTTAAGGATATGCCGGACAACTCCCCGTACCTTAACATCGTTGAGATATGAACCGTTCTATATCCAATATAGAAAACAGAGGCACTGATTTAATTGAATCAGATTCAAATCATGCAGCTGTCTCCAGTGCATGTCAACTAAATGGAAGGAGGCCTATCAGCGTTACTCAACTTAGGAATGCTTCCAATTATGAGTGACCTGAAAGAGAAACAAGTTTCTCATGATCATTACTATCAACTGAATACCATTCACATGTATCTACATCTTCGATCACCTTGAAGAATCCTGATACTTACATTACCTGGTTCTCTACTTTATTCATATACCTATAACTTCTCAAAACTTGGACCCTGTGTTTCTACGAAACACCTGTCTAAAAACTAGAGAAGTCATACGTAAACTGAATATAGTATGAGAACCAACCACTCTGTCCTAATGGACCGTGGACAATATACAATACTCTGTATAAGTCCCTTGAGTCTAATAACTCATTCCCTGTGCGTCGTAGGTTGAAAACTGTACTTATGGTTAAGAAGAATTATACCGCTGTATTAATGCTCCTTCCCTAACCATCCACTGATATAGGTAAATGTCATGGACATAATTTCAAAAAGATATATCTCACTCTATAAAAATAGACGTACAGATATATCAATTTGAAATTGGTGCATAACAACGGATATTCAAAACCAAATATTTGTCGTCCGGCAAACAACCCAGGCGATTTCCTCAAATATCACCAATTACAACGAATTCCGATATAATGAGGATGATCACCTAATTACTAATAACTTACTCCCACTCATCATCTGTAAAACAATACAGATGTGAGAATCATACCTGGTAAATACATACCCTGGAGCAAGGGCTAATTGGGAAATCAGTTTTCTTTTAACAGTACACAGTGAAACTGAAACATGTAAATGTTTCGTAGGGGTATCCAGGTATTCCTCGTAATGCCTCTTCCATTATCAGATTCACAACTGTAACCGTATATTTCTTTGCCGTCTCTCTAAATCCCTTTATATGTCTTTAGTCGTTACCTTCTGCACACCCCTTTAGGCTAAATGGTTTTCTTCCTTCCCTACCGTTCGGCACCATCTTATGGTTTGGAAGAAGACTATCCAATAAGCATAATGGGTGTACTGTCCTAATCCCAGGAGCACTCGCAATGCGAGAGAAGGTGAAGATAAAAGACAACCGAATAAACTTTATTCCTATTTCTCCTGAACCAGAATCCATCCCCGAACTGGAACAAGTTCCTTTCGAGTTCGTATATAACCATACGATGGAATATCCAAATAACTGTGGATCTTCGTAGTGATACGGAGTGTCCTGGAGAAATACAAAGGTGAAGTAGGAGTGGTAATGAAATACTTGGTTTGGTCGTGAATAGCAGTCGCAATTTACTTTGCCCTCTTACTAATCCCTTTATTTGTCTTTACACTGTACGCCTTTTAGGCTAAATGGTTTTCTTCATTCCCTACCGTTCGGCACAAGCCTAAGGTTTGGAAGAAGACTATCCAATAAGCGTAATAGGTGTACCGTCCTAATTCAAGGAGCACTCGCAACTTGAGAGAAGGTAAAAGGAAAAGATAACTGAATAGTCCTATTCGTTTTCTCCAGAACCGGAAACCATCCTCGAATCTGGAACAAGTTCCTTCGAGTTCGTATATAACCATACGATGGTTTTATCCAATGGAAGTGGACGTTCGTAGTAATACGGGGTGTCCTATAGAAAATGGTAAAAGTAGGAGTGGCAATGAGGTGCGCAACTCTGACAATCCAAAAGCCAGTCTTATAAGAAGGTTCAGTCAACTTGGTCACTAAGTCATAGTCAAGGGTCGGGCCATGGTCGCTGCCAAAGAGAGAGAGAAAAGAAACACTCAGCGTGCACTCTAACCTAGATCAGAATGGTTATCACTTTATCTAATCAGGAAACCTCCCACTGTAACGTCAAATTCTTCCCCAAACCCGGGATCACCCGAGGAGTAAACCAACTCATCAGTGGGAATCGGGATCCAACTATCCTCGCATGATAACGTGACGGAATCCGTTCATGTTATCACACTCCAGAAGGTATGCGTATATCTGGCAAGTTTCAGTTTCTTTAGAAACTCCCGATGTGATTTTTGCCCCATGCTCTTATGACCTTGACGAAGGCCAACATATCATAAGTCACTGTTTCCCCCAATCAGAGCAAAGCTCTGTTTGAATTTTAAAATTCAAAAAATTAAAGCAACGCTTCAAATCCCTTGCGCTGCGCGCAACGCGCCACGTGTCAAAAGCTGATACGATTAGCGCAGCGCCCAAGGCAGCGCGCCCAATCAGAACAAGGATCTATTTAAAACAAAAATTAAAGGAAGCAACGCTTCAGTTGCGCAAACGCTGCGCTGCGCGACACGTGTCAGCGCAGTTGCGCAAGCGCTGCGCGACACGCGTCAGCGCAGTTGCGCTGCGCTGTGCGCTGAGCGATACGCGTCAGCGCAGGTGCGCAAGCGCAGGTGCGCTGCGCTGTGCGCAGTTGCGCTGCGCTGTGCGCTGCGTGACACGTGTCAAGCGCTGGTGCATCTGCGCCAAACAGAATTAAAATTCCAGTAAGATCTTTCTGTTCTTGTTAAAACAAGAAGATTGTCTTCTGTAAAACAGAAGCACTTGGAACAAAGATCCAACGGTGGGGAAAATTCCCCAAATCACTCAGAGAATGATCTCTTTAACAAATTTAACAAATTAATGGGCACTATATAAAGGCCCCTAGACCCCAATTCAGAAAACATGAACATCAAGATCAAAAAACAACAGCACAGAGAAGAGAGAGAACTTTGAAGAATTTCGAGAAAAAGAGAAAAAAGGTAAACAAGAAGAACTTCTTCTGAATAGATCATTGATCTAAGAACAAGATCAATGATCTTCAATAAAAAATAAATAATAACAGTGCCTTGCACTTTTTTATGAACCATTGGTTCTGGAATCTTAAAGATTCTTTTCTTGAATCCAAAATTGGATCAAGTTATTGAAACAGTGCATTGCACTTGCTAAAACTGCACTGTTGCGCTCCTGGGTTGGCGCAAGCCACCAGAGAGCGCCACGTGTCAGCACCATAACCACTTACGCTATGCGCTTTTAAAAATAGAGCATTGCTCTT
Organism: Agapanthus africanus; assembly: GCA_030015575.1. Lineage (NCBI taxonomy): Eukaryota > Viridiplantae > Streptophyta > Magnoliopsida > Asparagales > Amaryllidaceae > Agapanthus > Agapanthus africanus. The sequence goes on along the minus strand of JASDDO010000019.1, from coordinate 812,609,351 downwards.
TAAAGTTGGCGCAACTCACCAGAGCGCGCCACGTGTCAGTAGCGTAATAGCGCAGCGCACTGGCGCAACGCTCTGCGCTGTTGTGCTTGTGCTCACCAGAGCGTGACACGTGTCACCTCCACATGCGCTAGCGCTCATTAATTAGTGCAAAGCGCCTGACAGGCCACATGACCACTGTCAGACAATTAATGCGCTGCATTATTTACAGAAGAGCCAAGCCCAATTAAAAAGGCCTAACATGCCAAATTAAATGCAATGCATTATTTTAAAGAAGGGCAGAGCCCAAACAGATCTCTGCATCATTTATAAAGGGACATAGCCCAAATCAGAAAGGCCTAGCAGGCCAAAATAAAATGCAGTGCATTATTAAACAGGGGCAAAGCCCTAGCACAGGCATAATAGGCCAAAGATAAAAACGTTGAATATTCTCAACTGGACTTAGCCCAATCATGGCCGTAAGTCCTCAAATTAAATTGACTGAGCAAGACTGCTCTCCTAAATCAATTTACATCCGATTCAAGGGTACATCTCCGAACTTCTCTGACACCTATCGTTGTAATCCTTCAACGACGTCAGAGAGGCGACGGGTCCCGACAACCACACATTAATACGGACTGTGGGATCCTTAAACTCATGGACCAATGCGTCCTTAAACACACCCATACGGACTGTGGGGTCCTTAAACTCATGGACTTACGCGTCCTTAAACTAATGGACTAATGCGTCCTTAAACACATCTATATGGACTATGGGGTCCTTAAACCCATGGACTAATGCGTCCTTAAACTAATATCCGTCCTTAAAACGGGAACGATGGACCCCTATGTCCCTAAACTGGAACATGGACCCCTATGTCCCTAAACTGGAACATGGACCACCATGTCCCTAAACTGGCAACGGACCGCAATGTCCTTAAACTACCTATGGACCACTATGTCCCTAAACTGGAACAATAGAGCCCTCAAATGCTCTTTTGTCGGATCTAAACGATCCTGTTTAAGTTAATCTTAGCCTCAAATATGGCTAACGTATCCTTAAACCTTCAAACAAACTTCAGTCCCAAATTGGACTATAGATCCTCCAATCAACTCTGGTTCAAGGGTACATCTCTGATCTCCTCTGACATCTGTCGTTGTAATCCTTCAACGTCGTCAGAGAGGTGACGGGTCCCGACGGCCATACATGCAATGGACCACCATGTCCCTAAACTGGAAATGGATCTAGACGATCCCGTTAAATAGATCTTAGTCTGGAAATTAGACTAACGTATTCTTAACAAACGTTTAAGTTGATCTTAGCCTCAAATATGGCTAACGTATCCTTAAACCAAAACCAAAAACCCAAATCTAAGAAAATACGGGTTTGGACTAATCCACGTCCTACGGGCGACGAAATAAATAGTCTCCGTATACAATCCACGGGCAACCACAAACAAAACAAACACACACGACACGAAGTGAACTTCTAGAGCAGGAGAAAGTGGTTACCGCGATGCGGTAGCGTAATTAACTGTAGGGGTTTGCGCCTACAGGGAAGAGCGTCCCCACAATCAAAAACCCCTCAAACGAGGGGGAATCTGACGAAATCTGCTACATCGGCCGCATCCGTCTAAACCTCCGATACACGGTGCCATAAATCAACTTGGCATCTTCGGAGAGGTGGACGGATAAAACCAAATAGCATCTGCCCCGAATCTCAGGCAAGACGTCCCTACGTCGCGTCGTTTTTCGGAGGGGAACAGTCACATGTCAAGTTCTACCCGTCATTCTCCAGGTTGATTTGAACCCACCCGTACCTACCCTTGACTTTGGCCAACAAGGCAGTACGACTGTCCCAAACCAACGCATCTATCTATACTGCAGAAAAATAACAAATAGCTACCATACACTATGCCTTGACGAAGGCCAACATACATAGCATGAATACTAAGTGCTACCTTTCTGAAATGACGGAGGGCTACGAATGGTTTTTGGCGAAAAAGCTTTAACGTAATGAACTTGATATCGTTGAAGGAACCGGATAGCTTTTTAAAAATATAGTGACGAAAATCTTTGCTAAAGAGGTCACTCCCGGTGAAGGGATCTCGGCTCTTTCCCCGTAGAATGAGGTGCAGGATATTCCAGCTGAATACCACGATGCAAAGCAAAAGTAATCGGCTATAGTGAAGTTATTGCCCTGATGCAAACTTCTATCCAAGGGGTCACTCCTGGTGAAGGGATCTCGGCCCTTGCCTCGTCGACTGAGGTGCTGGATATTCATAACCGAATACCACTGTGCAAAACAAAAGAGAACGTCCTTGCAATAACAGCTTTTTGAAAAAATGTTCCAACAACATCAGTATAGGTTTGTTTAGCTTGCATTGATCCGAATCAACGCAGTCCCATCAATTGATCACACCAATAAAGAACGAAAATAATGATGTACCTATATGCCATCCGCATTCGCCACTGGGTCCGTCATCACCCGTTAGGTTTCTTAACCAACGACAGAGCGCGGACTGGACTAGCGTGAATACAAAACATATACAACATTTAGTAGTATATATATCAATATATAATATTCGCTCAAGACGTGATAAAATGCAATATCACAGAAATGTAATCAGCATCACAGAACAAAACAGATATCTGCGATCCCCGGGTTTCATAGAGCCACTACTGAAACTCGACGTTCCCCTGGTCGTGTGGATAGCCTGTGCAATGAAAATCCTAGACCCCTACGGGCGCGGCAAGTCACCCGCCAAAACCTGAAGCGAGACAGCCCCCTTCAGCAACGTGAATAGACCACCCAACACTTCACGGAATCCGGTAACTTGGGCACCCCTCCTGGATCAACCTGTACCCCCTACGAGTGCGGCGAATAGCCCGCCAATTCTAGAGTGAAGCCCCCTCCGTCTCAAAGCCATGAGATGTGGGCCCGTTGCCCTCTAGAACCCGGCTACCCGTGCACCCCACCGCGGGGTAATCCTAGTACAGAAAGTAAAATATACGACGGGTACATCGACCTCAGCCCGGTCGTACCCCAAAAGAATAATATACAAACAGGCAGTGACGGCAGTCCACATGTCGGACGCTCGCCCCGCAATATCAAATGTACATATACAACCAAACTGTACTACCATTGCATCCAGGCTATCCCCCATGACCAATCCCCAATATCACAGCACAACACAGAATATCAACGTGAATGTCACATTCGCAAATCCGTCTAAAAGAGCTATAGCAGTTAGACAGGATTTACCGATCAAGTGACATTCACGGTCGCAGATATAATGTAAATACTATGAACTAACATGTTTAAAATTTTAGATCGACTAAATATTCCGAAGTGGGCCCCAAGCACAACAGTAGCACTCAAAATATATCTGGGCCCAAAAAGAATATACCAAAAATCCTAATTTCAACTCAGAAAGCCACTGTAGAAATTTAGTACGGGGTTGACCTATTTACGACGCGGAACCGCGGCCCGAACAGGGGTTTGGCCGCGTTTCCGCGGTCGTACTGTAGCATCACCTAACCAAATTTTTACAGAATGCTTCAAATCGCCTGCACGAATTTCTGCAACACTCAAAATAATTTTTCGAGCCAAAAATAATTCGACAGAAACTGATGCACTTGAAATCGCGGTTTTTGAAAATTTGTTCGATCGAACTTGTAAACACGTTAGAGCAAGCTAGACTAGGTTAATGGCGTGGCTCTGATATCAATGTAAGTGCACGGCAGCGCCCAGGCCGTCAATCCGACGCCGGAATGGGGAAACGAAACTTTTTACGAAACTTGTAAACCGGCACTACCCCGCACTATAAACCCGGATCGGGTCATTAACCTACTCCTAGCAAACTAGAGAATGGGGTAGAGTGCTATACCGAGCGATCCGTGTCCTTCGGTCTTCGGCCTCCACTCCGATCTCCTCGCGGAATCTCCGGTCTTCATCTCCTCGTCGGAACGGGCACCACATCGCCGGGTTCTTTTACGGACTCCCACCTCTGGACCGAGACAACTCGAGCACGAAGTTAGTGAGTCGATGTGTCCAAGAATACTGTAGATGAAGTGTAGAAAGCTTTGTCTCATTGGGGTATGAAGTTGTCATGTGATGGAGGTATGAAACAATGGAGATGAACTTGGGAATTTTGGTGTAAGCAAAAAAAACAATATGTGATGAACATTCTCCCCACACAAAAATGAACCTCTCCCCCTCCCAACTGGCCAAATTATGATAGAGTGAATCCATGAAGGGAGGTGAGTGCAGGAAAAAGAAAATGGTGATCATAAACCAAAAGTGAACCTCACATCAAATATCCAAATCAACTCTCATCTCAAATCCTTTTTCATTAATGCAAGTAATGATGCATGAAAAAGCAAAGATGCTAGAACCATCATAATCCTCCATTTACAAATAAACCCCTCCACAATTGCTAATTTGCACATTTGCAAATTAGCCCCTCCATCAGAAAATTCCGGCCATGAAGGAACAAAGGATAACTGGCCGAAACGGAATACAAACTTGCAACTTCAAAAAACTGATCCCGTAATAAATTACAGGAAAACCCCGCGACCTTATATACATACCCGGATTTGTATTGCGACCGAATACAAATACAAAGAGACAAAATCTACACTGTATAATACTAGGATCCGGCTTAAACCAAAGCCCGCTAGTATTATCCGTCCGATCATGATCTGTGCAATACCGCACGTATCTGATCGAACCCTGCCATATCTCCATACGGCCTCTACAGCGTTTCGCCCGAAACTTGAGCAACTGTCTGTGGGGGACTCTAAAGACTCGTCAATACTTTGCTGTGGATTTAACCACTAGCATGTCAGAGATATTAGCCATACGTAACGGGCCACCAGGTATTGACAAAAAGGGACGTCGATGAGCGAACTCATCCTGATACCCTACTGAGCCTGTCAGTGACAAAATCCATACAGTCCGGTCCGTTCGTCTATGAGCATCGCATGGCAGGCCTAGGGGGTTGATTAAAGTCAGACCCCAAAAAGCGGTACAAGTCGTGTCGAAGTGTAGCCCAGAACAACCTGAGATATTACTAGAATACCTACCAGTAAATATCCTGCCTTGGCCAAGGACTTCGTGTAATGGCTCTCCTAGACACAGCGCGACCTCACCCCCAATACCGGAAGAGATGAACCCTTGCAGATCTGCTCACTGCTTCCATGTGGCTCAGGACTCTACCCAACTAAAACCTGTTTGCACGACTCCTTTAAGCCGTGGTAGGGTAGTAATCAAAGTACAGTGGGAACTCACACGAGACAAATGATGATCTCAGGTCGATTAACTAACCTGTACACATGTCACCAGGGAACTGCTATCTGACGTCAGGTATAAGACCAACTAGCATGTTCCCGGCGAGTCCTGTCCGGTGTACTCATAACCCAATGAGCACCTATATACATCTTAGGTGAACCAACTGACACCAGTGGCTTGTGAGACCGGCTACCACCCCTCGTCGGGGTCTCAACTGTATACACTAGTGTACTCTGGAGTATCGATGCCTGTCTCGAAAACTCCCACGACTAGGGACCTTTTAAGGATGTGCTTATAGACCCCAGCTCCCACGTATATGATTGCCCTCATACTGCTGGCAGTCAAGCAAGAATCCTAGGGGCTCTATCAACGTGCAATAGTGATCAGTAATGTCACCTAAAGCAGTACACGATGATAAAGATAAACCAGATAGCATACTATCATCTTGAGTAAGACTGTCCTACCGGCATAGGTCCTCCCTCAATCATTGCAATCATGTACCTCTGATCCAATAATTGACTCTGAGGGCACTATCTCCAACACCACTCACCAAGGTCCTCTCAAAGCCGCAGTATGAGCGACTTTTTGAGATATTGGGTATGAGATATGCCAATAAGTGGCCTTAGTACAAGTGGGAGATTGTTGGATATATGTATGCCCTAGAGGCCATTATTTAGTATTGGATTCTTGGATATGTATATATATACAGAGGACTTTCTCGCTCGACATGATAGTATGCTATCTGGTTACTCTTTATCTTAACATGTTCAATTGATTATGTATACTATTCATTTGGTACATGTTAATAAAGCCCTTAGGATTTTCGCTTGACTATCATGATTATGATGCAGATCATACTAGTGGGGCATGACTGGTCTATAAGCATATCGTTAAATGTTCCTAGTCGTGGGTGTATCGAGACGGGCCATCGATATTCCAGAGTAGACTAGCGTATACGTTTCTTGACCCATTTGATGGGCGATGGATGATCCCATATCCATTGGTGTTTGGCATCAAATATTGTATACGGGTGCTCAGTGGAGACTGGGTATACTGAATGGACTCGCCGAGAACTCCTATATGGTATTATATCTATCGTCGGATAGCAGTTCTCAGGTAATACTTGTACATGTTAGTCTATAGACCCGAGATCGTCATAAAGTCTTGTGTGTTCTCCTACTGTACTTTGATTTCCACCCTACCACGGCTCTACTGAGTCATGAAAACAAGTGGTTTTTGGGTACAGTTCCGAGACGCATGGAGGCAATGAGCGATAGGAGGGGTTTCGTCCCACCCGGTATTGGGGGTTGATGTTGTGCTATGCGCGATTGGCTATAGCTAAAAGTCCTTGGCCATGGCTGATGAGATTTACCGATAAGTGTTATCAGTGGATTCTCGATCTGTTATAGGCCATACATCGGCAAGACTTATTAAGTTATTGGGGTCGACGATACCATCCCTTGACTTGACATGCAATATATTTAACGAAGAGACCGGACTGTACGGTAAGTGTTACCGGTTGGCTCTACGGGAGTTTGTGCCACACCCCGCTTCCCAATATACAGACAGAGGACGCGACGAGTCTGCTACATATTTACTTTGAAGTAAACACGCTAAGCGTATCTAAGCAACATAAGTAAAATACACAAGAGACAAAGACAATAGATGTAATTGAACAACAACTTTATTTATTAACATTCTTTTTATAATACATCTGAAAAGTAAATACATGGAATGAAAAGCAATGACTAAACAGTGGTATAACAGAAATGGAAAATACAGAATGTAAATATGTACAAGGAATCTAAAGCTCTGGGTCGAAAGCTAGCTGGTCCAAATCCTCGCTGGTGGGCTCGATCTCCTGAAGGTCCAATCCACCTGACAACATTTCAAATAAGAAAGAGAAGGAATGTCGTCGGCGAACAATCGCTCGGTAAGTCCCAAAGATAAGGGAGAAGTAGAATAGACAGAGAGAGAATGTAGCTTTTAAAATTGTATTATATTGTTAACGTTGTTGTTTGTAGTTTGGTACAGAAGAGGCCAGTGTATACGAGAGGAGTCTCACTTACCCCGGAGACTAAAGTATCAGGAGTACAAAGAACCGTTCAGCCAAATTCAGGTTAGGTGTATTATGGTTACAGTCTCATGCCACTTCTAACACCTTCCGTACCAATCTATCCCTTATAAACCCCGCGATGTCTTGATTGTATTGATATATTGTTTGAATTGTATATTGTATATAGATGGATGACTTGCTGAAACCATGATATCAGTAATGGAATGGATATAATGGATGATCATGTAGATGGAATATATCCATGGTTCGGTTCGGTCAATATAGATTGAATAAATTGAACAGATTGAATATATGGATTCATATTGAATGGTAGTTTTGTAATTTCATACATGAATCATCCTCAAGTCAGATTGATTATATTGAGGCTTAGTCTGAGTCAGACAATTAGAAAAAAATCTGAATCTTGATTTATGTTTTGGTGTTATCGGTAACCGCTGCACATGGACGGCAGGATTTGTGTATTTTTCAAAGACGATTACCGTGTTGATAACACCGTTTGTTAAGTTGTCTACCTTAAATAGGCAAGCACCCATATCTTCGGCTCCCTGAGGCTCAAGAGACTGGTCCCGCTTAAACCTATGTTTACTAGGGTCCTTATTGTAATTTAGTATAACCTGAGGGGTTTTTTTTTGTAAAAATAATTTTGTATAATTTTCAAAATACACCTCAAGTATTTTATTATCGTCTTTAGTGTTTTCATTGATGTATATTTTATCATTGTGACATTTCTAGTGAATAAAACCTAATTTCATAATATATGTTATTTATTTGTAATATTGGAATTGTATGGTATTTTCTTGTAAATGGATGTTTTTCTTGAATTTTGGAAATGTGGAATATTATAAATATTAAAAATAGATATTTTGATATTAATTACATATAATTTTATTTATTAAAAATATAAGTTTTATTTATAATAGAAATCACATTTTCTAAAGAAAATTGTATTTTAAATCTTTCGAGACCGTATGCTTCTTGTGGAGGTCTGCATCTCGCACTACTAAGCCCGAGAATGTGAGATAATCCAAACTATCCCGAACGGGTTCCCTGAAATGGGTTGTAGCGGCACATCGCAAAGATTTGTTAAAAATACACATCTTGTAGAAAAATGTTTATATAAGTCGGAGGTAGTTATGTGTAAAATCGTATTTTTCTTAAATCTATGTTCCCAAATATCATCGTGCTATATTACATATGAGTGTTGTGAGAAGATAGGTCATTACGTGAGTTTTCTAAAGGTAGCATGGTTAAAAAGTATAAACATGTCGATATGAAACACAAATGTATTTTAATATAAAAGTGAAATAAAACTGCTATGGTTATCATTTTAATGTCAAACTTGTTCTGTTGTCTTAGTTAATGAGTATTAAACAATATAGCAAAAGTTGTAGGTTTTTTATTAAAAAAATATTGTATTTTTGAAAGAAAATAGAATCGGAAACCGGATAACTCCGCTTCCGACACGTTTTAAGGATTAAGAATTTGATAATAGTAAGAGAGAGAGAAAGAAGGGGGACTTACTGGCTTAGGGTCAAGAGAGGAGGAAGAGGAAGTTTGGGGAAGCACCGGTGCGTCGTTTCGTCGCTGGAATCTCCTCGGATCGTCGTCGGAAGTTCGTCTGAGCTTCGCCCTTTGCTAACTCCACTTGCACACAAAAAGTCTTTGGAATTTTCTTTAGAGTTTGGGCAGGGATTTGTGAGTGAGGGGGGTGATTTGAGAGGTGGTATTTATAGGAAAAATCTAGGGTTTAGGGTAGTGAAAGGGTGTGATAAAAATTGTATTTAATTTTGCATTAAAAAAAATTAAAAGGGGGTATTTTAATTCTCTGTTTAATTGCAGAGAATTTAAATAGTGCAGGGGGAGTGGGGTAGTCCAAAGGTTGCAGGGAGTTGAAGAAAATTGGGGTTTCGATTCACTGGAACCGGCAGCACCGGGCCAATTCAACCGTTCCGCCGACCCGAGTTGGTCGAGTCGGGGTCCATCTTCCTGCCACGTGTCCCCAACGCTTCGTCTTAACTCATGGACCCGTTTTTTTATTCTGTAACTTACCCTATTACGTATTGTGCACGTATAGACTCTTGGGCTTCTAAAAGATTAAAAGAATTCAAAATAAAAATAATGTGTGGCTGATGGGATTTGAACTCTGGTGTTTTGGTTCAGCAGTACAAGGTCTTACCAATGAGCTACAAGCTTTTTCTTGCTGTTCAAAAGCAAATCAAACTTATAACTTGTGCTCATGCTCAAGTACCCTTTCTGTATTTTTGAAAAAAAAATTGTACAGAAAGTTTAGGGTTGTTACATTCTACCCTCCTTATAAAAATTTCGTCCTCGAAATTTATAAAAGGAAAGTGTAATAGATTCAAGGAAAGTTTGGTGATAAAAATATTGGTAGTGTATGAAAAATATGTGAGAGAACGAAAGAATGCGAGAGATTTGAAAAGAGTTGAGGAAATTACCAGGTTTACCTTGGTATAAGGCATCTTCTTCTTCGGCCTCTAAAAGGAAAGCCTGACGTTGTGGTACATTCTTCCTAACTGGAGGCACATTCCTCTGTCTTTGGGGCATGTTTCTCTACCCTCGAGGCATGTTCCTCAGAGCCTGATAGAATTGGAGAGTAGGCGGTGCAGGTGGTGGAGCAGGGAGTGCAAAGCGAGGTGCAGGAGCCTGGATAGCTGGCCGCTGCCGGTAGTTGATTGGTGTGTGAGCTGGGTTGTGTTTATAAGGACAGTTTCCAATTCCGTGATTGGATGTGCCACAAATTAAGCATATGCCTTTTGAGCGCCTATAGTCCTGCCACAAGTGTCCTTCCCTCTTGCAATAGAAGCAAAAGTCTGGACTCGGCTGGTTATTGGGTTCTTCCAGTCTTCTCGGTTCAACAGTTAGCCTTGAAGAGGCTCTTCCTGCCATCTGAGTGGCAGGGCACTTAACTGCGGCAGATTGGGGTCTGCCCTTTTTCTTTACTACCGCTTTGTATCTTCGGGCAGCCTTCAAAGCCAAATCATGGGTTGGGAAATCTCCTGTAGCTAATGTAGCTTGGATTTCCTGGTCTAACCCTTGCTGAAATCTTCTAGATCTGATCTCAGCAGTCGGTATGAGATAGGCCGCAAACCTGTTACGGTCTTGTGTTAGCTGTGTAGTATGTGATATAAAATCGAACATTGAGACATATCTTACATACTGAGCATAGTAAACTCAGCATCATACTCATCTACAGATTTGGTCCACATTGAACCTTGTTGCAGATGGATGAACTGTTGTTCCATATCAAAGTGGGCAGTCTCAGGGAAGTACTTTGTATCGAACATGTCATGGAAAGTCTTCCATTCGATAGGTTGGTCAAGACGGCTTTCTTCCGCCTTCCACCAAACCCGTGCATTATCGGTGAGCTGCAGCTTTGCAACTCGAACCCAAGCAATCTCTGGCACTTGTGCCGCTGCCAGATTATCTTCAACGCTTTGAGCCCATTCCTCCACTTCCAGAGGCTGCGAATTGCCTCAAGCAAAACCGTCCGCTCGTTGATCGGAGCAGTGACGGCAGGTGTGAATGGTAGTGGTGGGGGAGTGTTGTTGACATTTGTGCTAGTGTTGTTTGGGGAATCCATAACCTTGGAAGAATGATTTGGGTTAGGATATATTCAAAATATATGGAATTGGAAGATTCAAGGAATTTGAATTGTAAAGAATGTTTTCAGTTGCTGGTTCTTGTGTTATATTGCTTAGGTTGTCCACGTAGAACTGAACTGCATGGTAGGGTTCCATACAGCTCTGACCTGCATGGGCCGCTAACAAAACCTGTCACGCCCCGCTTCCTAATATACGGGCAGAGGACACGACGAGGCCGCTACGTATTTACTCTGAAGTAAACACGCTAATCGTATCTAAGCAGTATAAGTAAAATACACAAGAGACAAAGACAAAGACAATAGATGTAATTGGAAAAAAAAAATTTATTAACATTCTTTTTACAATATATCTGAAAAGTAAATACATGGAATGGAAAGCAATGTCTAAACAGTGGCATAACAGAAATGGAAAATATAGAATGTAAATGTGTACAAGAAATCTAAAGCTCTGGGTCGAAAGCTAGCTGGTCCAAATCCGCGTTGGTGGGCTCGATCTCCTGAAGGTCCGATTCACCTAAAACATTCCAAAGAAGAAAGAGATGGAATGTTGTCAGCGAACAATCGCTCGGTAAGTCCCAAAGATAAAGGAAAAGTAGAATAGACAGAGAGAGAATGTAGCTTTTAAAATTGTATTATATTGTTAACGCTGTTGTTTGTAGCTTGGTACAGAAGAGGCTAGTGTATACGAGAGGAGTCTCACTTACCCCGGAGACTAAGGTATCAGGAGTACAAGAAACCGTTTAGCCACGGTACAACAGCAATTGAATTCAGGTTAGGTGTATTATGGTTACAGTCTCATGCCACTTCTAACACCTTCCGTACCAATCTATCCCTTATAAACCCCGCGATGTCTTGATTTTATTGATATATTGTTTGAATTGTATATTATATATAGATGGATGACTTTCCGAAACCATGATATCAGTAATGGAACGGATATAATGGATGATCATGTAGATGGAATATATCCATGGTTCGATTCAGTCAATATAGATTGAATAAATTGAACAAATTGAATATATGGATTCATATTGAATAGTAGTTTTGTAATTTCATACTTGAATCATACTCAAATCAGATTGATTATATTGAGACTCAGTCTGAGTCAGACAATTAAAAAAAAATGAATCCTGATTTATGTTTTGGTGTTATCGGTAACCGCTGCACATGGACGGCGGGATTTGTGTCTTTTCAAAGACGATTACCGTGTTGATAACACCGTTTGTTAAGTTGTCTACCTTAAATAGGCAAGCACCTATATCTCCGGCTCCCTGAGGCTCAAGAGACTGGTCCCGCTTAAACCTATGTTTACTAGGGTCCTTATTGTAATTTAGTATAACCTGATAGGGTTTTATATAAAAATAATTTTGTATAATTTTCAAAATATACCTCAAGTATTTTATTATCGTCTTTAGAGTTTTTATTTATGTATATTTTATTATTGTGACATTTCTAGTGAATAAAACCTAATTTCATAATATATGTTATTTATTTGTAATATTAGAATTGTATGGTATTTTATTGTAAATGGAATGTTTTTCTTGAATTTTGGAAATGTGGAATATTATAAATTTTAAAAATAGATATTTTGATATTAATTACATATATATTTATTTATTAAAAATATAAGTTTTATTTATAATAGAAATCATATTTTCTAAAGAAAATTGTATTTTAAATCTTTCGAGACCATATGCTCCTTGCGGAGGTCTGCATCTCGCACTACTAAGCCCGAGGATGTGCGTTAATCTGCACCATCCCGAACGGGTTCCCCGAAATGGGTTGTAGCGGCACATTGCAAAGATTTGTTAAAAATACATATCTTGTAGAAAAATGTTTTTATAAGTCGGAGGTAGTTATGTGTAAATCGTATTTTTTCCAAATCTATGTTCCCAAATATCATCGTGCTATGTTACATATTAGTGTTGTGAGGAGATAGGTCATTATCTCGTGAGTTTTCTAAAGCTAGCATGGTTAAAAGGTATAAACACGTCGATATGAAACATAGAGGTATGTTAATGTAAAAGTGGAATAAAACTTGCTATGGTTATCATTTTAATGTCAAACTTGTTCTGTTATCTTAGTTAATAAATATTAAACAAGATAGCAAAAGTTGTAGGTTTGTTATTAAGAAAATATTGTATTTTTGAAAGAAAATAGAATCGGAAACCGGATAACTCCGCTTCCGACACGTTTTAAGGATTAAGAATTTGAGAATAGCAAGAGAGAGAGAGAGAAGGGGGACGTACTGGCTTAGGTTCAATAGAGGAGGAAGAGGAAGTTTGGGGAAGCACCGGTGTGTCGTTTCGTCACCGGAATCTCCTCGGATCGTCGTCGGAAGTTCGTCGGAGCTTCGCCCTTTGCTAACTCCACTTGCACACAAAAAGTCTTGGGAATTTTCTTGAAAGTTTGGGCAGGGATTTGTGAGTGAGGGGGATGATTTGAAGGGTGGTATTTATAGGAAAAATCTAGGGTTTAGGGTAGTGAAAGGGTGTGATAAAAATTGTATTTAATTTTGCATTAAAAAATTAGAAGGGGGTATTTTAATTCTCTGTTTAATTGCAGAGAATTTAAATAGTGCAGGGGGAGTGGGGTAGTCCAAAGGTTACAGGGAGTTGAAGAAAATTGGGGTCTCGACTCACTGGAACCTGCGGCGCCGGGCTGATTCAACCGTTCCGCCGGCCCGAGTCGGCCGAGTCGAGGTCCATCTTCTTGCCACGTGTCCCCGACGCTTCGTCTTGACTCGTGGACCCGTTTGTTTATTCTGCAACTTACCATATTATATGTAGTGCACGTGTGGACTCTTAGGCTTCTAAAAGATTAAAAGAATTTAAAATAAAAATAATGTGTGGCTGATGAGATTTGAACTCTGATGCTTTGGTTCAGCAGTACAAGATCTTACCAATGATCTACAAGCTCATTCTTGCTGTTCAAAAGCAATTCAAACTTATAACTTATTCTCAGGCTCAAGTACCCCTTTCTGTATATTTGAAAAGAAATTGTACAGAAAGTATAGAGTTGTTACAGTTTGGACAAGTTCGCTTGTTGATCTTTTGTTCGCTCAATTCTTGGGAGCCGTTACGTGCAGCTAGTACCGCTGACGGTTTGTGGATATCTGATATGATCACTAACTGCTGCTAGCATATTGATGAGTCTTAGAGTCCCACAAAGGGGTTTCCGAGCTCAGGAGAAACGATGTGGGGGCATATATGGGAATATGCACGAGAGCTTGATTAAATACGAGTGTATGATACCATATTTTAATCTGGCGTTTTCTATTGGTCGGGTCGTATGTGATATGACCGGATTATTAAATCAAGTGTTGATTTAATATAATGTGATCATTAGCTCATTATTAAATCCTTTCTTTATTTGTATGTATGTATGTATGTATGTTTATATTGATATGTATGCACACATGTATGTATACATGTGTCATGGTTGATGATACATTGGAGATGGCTATACAAGACTCACATGAAACATTTGTTATATTTTAATTATTGAGTTAATGGAAATTATGAATTAGTCCATGGTTGATATTTGTTTCTACACACTTCTTTTAAAATATCTTTTGTAACCATGGTTTCATTTCTAATCCTCCCATAACTCAACTACTAAAAATATCTAGATATTTTCATGTCTTAGTTAACAGTGAGTGTGACTCTCTCATTATCATTATTATTGTTCTTGTGTTTTATTTTCTTGAGCTCAAGTTAAGCCATTTCCATCTCCTTCTTCCTCCAAGCTCTCTACCATTTTCTAGTGATTGAAGAGAAAGAAAAAGAAAAGTTTTCTTGGTGAGATTATTACCCACTTCATCAATCTATATTAGTCTAACCCAGTTGTATAGGTTGTTTGCATCACTTCCACTTAGATCAAGTGAAGCAACGAGCTTGAGTAAAGGAACCCCGTGGTGGATCGTCATGGACTTCGAAAGCTTCAAGTGGACGCGTTCAAACTCCGAGTGGAACCAAGAAGTCAAGGACATCTTCACGGAGCTAAAGACAAGGAGGAGAGGTCTACAAAGGTTGTATTTCTTTTCTCTTAGTGTTAGACACTTACTAGTATGTGATACTTGTTAGCTATACGTCTAATCCTCTAGTTCGATTCTAGGTTCGGATTGGTTAGCATCCTAGATTTTTAAAGTTGCATACTTGATACTTGTTAAAACCTAGTGAGGGTGCTAGGCTTCAAGCACGGAATTAACGAGCACCAACCTGCCTCCCATAGACAAGAGTTGATGAAGGAAGCACACAACTCTTCATATTCCGTACATCCTGACGGCACAAAGATGTACAAGGACCATCGTTAGAATTATTGGTGGAATGGTATGAAGCAAGAGGTTTCTAGAAGTGTTGCTAAATGCCTTACATGCCAACAGGTAAAGGTTGAACACCAACGAATTTTCGGTTTGCTTCAGCCGTTATCCATCCCTAGAAATGACAACACATCACCATTGATTTCGTGACTGCTATCCCTCACAACACAAAGGGTAATGATGCCATTTGGGTAATCGTGGACCACCTAACAAAATCGGCTCACTTTATTCCTTTTCAAGTGGGTCAATCCTTAGAAAGCCTTGCACGAAAATACATGGATGAGATTGTAAGACTTCATGGGGAGCCTATATGCATCGTCTCCGATAGAGATACAAGGTTTAGATCCCAAAATTCTGATTTAGAATTGTTGAGTTCATTACCAAAGTGTTTTTGGTTAGTTCCAATACCTAATTTTGTTCATGTCTGATAATAAAACACGCCCCCCAACACACCACACACACATATATGTCCATGGCAAAAAAACTGCATATGATAGAGAAGATATGACCATATTTAGTCACTTATTTGGTAGAAATGTCACCTAATAAAAGCTTGGCTTTTCTATTTTACTTCTCTCCGTTCTTTACTTCTTTCAGAAAATCGGTTGTTTATTAGTTATATCAGTGAGCAAAGTGCATCCCATGCATCTTTATTCATAATTGTCTTGTGATTTTTTGAGAAAAGCCGGGGTCACCTACCATAATTAAGTTTTAATTTTAAAGATAATTAAATATAGAAATTTTATATCATTAAATTTAGGTTCTTTTCATTTTGTATCCCTGCCCTTGTCTTTGGTATTTTTTTAAAAACACATTCAAAACTATTCTAAAAAAACACTCAAATATTTTCTGCTAAATTTATGGAGGCTAAGGATGAAAAAAAAACATATCTACTAAATCTAATCTTGTAGAAATTCAATACTCTTGTTGGGCCAACTAACATAATGTCACGTAAATGTCTAATTTTTAGTGACTGTGAAGCTTGAATATTATTCAAAGTTAAATAAATAAGGTTTTTTTACTTAAAGCACCTTCAAAACCGAGCTAATTACTTTTAAAAACCCTAAAACTTGATAATTACTTATTACCCAACACGTTTAAGTTGCATTATTTTACCCCACCAGCCCTTTCACTTCATTTCGCTAGTCAATTAAAGAAGAAAGTCGAACTTAGATTATCAAACCCCCTAAACCTCTCGTATTCACTCGTCTTTATCTAAAATCCTAAATCAGAATCCCTGGTTAAGGAAGAAGACCTATATTCCATTGCTCATTGGAGATTTAAAGCCCTAATTCTTATAGGGACTCTAATTTGAAATTTTAGATGAAGAAGAGTGAATATGGGTGAGGTGAGGGGGTTTGATAACTCACTGCTACAATAAGAGGTTACCCCTACGGATATAGGAATCCGAAGGGACAACCTTTTATTGCCCTTATGGATTTACCCCTACGGTGCCCTATGGATTAATTAAAAAATATTAAAATGTAATCTGTTATTTGTCCCTATGGAGCCGCAAGAGAAGGACCTACGGATTAATCCGTAGGGGTAAAGAAGGGTTATTTATAAAAAAATAAAGCCCATAAATTTCCTCATCATTCCCAAAATTTCCCAACTCCCCCGCGATCGATCTCCCGTGCGTGTCTCCTCGCCACCACACCCGCGCGCGCCTCCTTGTCTCCGGTACACCCATCGTCGACTTCGTCGTCGTCGTTGGACGCACTATAGAGACCCACGCGCATCCTCGCCACCACACCCACGTGCCTCCCCGGCCTCCTGCACCTCGTCGAGCTATTTACCGTCGGCAAAACTACTACTGAGGTGAGTTAATTTTAATTTTGAACTTATAATTATGCTTATTTTTGTGTTGTTGTTGATTTTAAGGTTAGAGTTACGGTTACTAGTATACGGCCGGTTAATTAGGGTTAGGGTTAGGATTAATTAGGTAGGGTTTGGGCTAGGGTTAGGATTAATTAGGTAGGGTTAGGGTTAGGTTTAGGGTTAGGATTATGGTTAGTTTTGGTAAATTAGGTAAAATAGGGTTGGTGATGATTAGGGTTTGGGTTATTTAGATTAATTAGGGTTAATTTTGGTTTAGGCTAGAGTTAATTTGGGTTGGAATTTGGGTGATGATTAGGGTTAGGGTTTGGGCAAGGGTTAATTTGGGTTAATTATGTAGAATAGAGTGTATTTGTTTTAGGGTGTTGATTAGGGTTAATTTGGGTTAATTTTGGGTTAATTTGGGTTAATTTTGGGTTAATTAGGGATAATTTGAGTTAGGGTGTTGATTAGGGTTAATTTGGGGTTCTTGGGTTAATTAGGGATAATTTGAGTTAAGGTGATGATTAGGGTTGATTTGGGTTAATTAGGGATAATTTGAGTTAGGGTGATGATTACGGTTAATTTGGGTTAATTAGGTTAATTTGGGTTAAGGTTTAGGGTAAATGAGTTCCTTTACAACGATACTCAATGATAACATAAACGCATAATTTTACCGTAAATGCATTAAAAATTTACCCTAAACAAAAAACCTTCAAACCCTTAATAACGAAACGTAAACGTAAAACCTATTCAAGTTAAATATTCAACTTAAAACTAATATATGATATTCGATATTAATATGAAACTTTCATAGTCTCATCGATACTCATATATGAAAATTAAAGCGCGACTTAGTCTCCGTCTATCGGTTAACATACGTTCGATATTCGTCGTAATATAGAACTATACCAAAGTTGTTAAATATTGGACGGTATGTTCAGTACTAACAACCGTCATGTAGTCTATGTGATGAGAAAATTCAATCGTATGATAACCGATAAATTTATCCAGTGTGGATAAGTTAGGAATGTATAAAGCAAACACCTGCATTTACTTATGTTTTCATTCGTTTTGAGTTATTTCGCAGGTACTTTTCCGTTGGTTCTCCGTGTACAAAGATAGATTAGATGTTCATTTTAACGTTGTTTTACAGTATTGAAATGATTATCTATTCTATTATAGTGTACTCGGAGAATAACGGGGAGGTGCTGCCGAAATTTACTCGAAATGGATGAAAGCACAAGCGAATGGGTGTATGCTTTATACATTCTTAATGGGATAGAAGCCTTATCCCCAACAGCCGAAACACACACATATAACATGAATACACAACAAATGCACATACAAAGCACATACACACTAACAACCCTATATTTAAGCGAAATCATAAATTGAAACACACATACACAGAATACAACTCATACTTAGGTATCTTCAAATCTAACTTTGTTTATCGATAATTTGTTCTTTTCAACGAAAAACATGCCACTACGGACTTTCTTCTTTGTCAGTAATCATCGCGTTCTTAGATTTCTCAATATAATCACCATAACCTACAATTTATATGTTATACAGTCTAACATGGCCTATGAGTACATCAGAGTTAAGGACTGGATGTACGTGGATTGGCAACAATGCATGCAATCTAAGTTTGTCACAGGAATAGCTGCTTTCATTGAATTTGCACGCGCACATAATAAGATCGTGTTAGAGAAGATTCTCTGCCCGCGCGATAGATGTGGGAATAAGTTCTGGCAGAAGGTAGAGCTTCACATCGTTAAATATGGTTTTACTAGACTTTATACAACTTGGCTATATCACGGGGAAGGACAAGAAGAAGACGGTAATGCGGTACAAGAAGAAGGAAGAGACGGTAATGCGGCAGAAGAAGAAGGAAGAGACGGTAATGCGACAGAAGAAGAAGAACACGATAACTTCTTTTCAGGAGAAGAAATGTAGGATATGGTAGAGGCTGCCCTAGGTGATACTATTCCTACTGAAGATGGCATTCCTTCCGGCCAAGGACCGCGTGCGGATAAGTATGAAAAGTTCATAAATAATGCTAGAAGACCAATTTATGAGAATGCAAAGTATTCAACCCTATCATGATTCGTCCAACATTTCCAGATTAAATGCCTAAATGGATGGAGCAACAAGTCATTCACGGTACTTCTGAAGTTCTTGAAAGATTCCATACCCACGGGAAATAACGTGTCTGATAGCTGGTACGAAACCCAGAAGATGATGTCTGATTTGGGTCTGAAGTGTGAGAAGATTCATGTATGTCCTAAAGATTGCGTGTTGTACCGGAATGAGAATTCAGATTTGAAACAGTGTCCAACATGTGGAGAGGCTAGGTATAAGCCGAAAGAATCTGATAAGAAACCTGATATTCATGTTAAGATAGCACGATACTTTCCCATAACACAGAGGCTGCGGAGGCTATTCATCAGGTGCAAGAAAATAGCCGAGGTAATGATTTGGTATCACCGTGCTGCTCCAAGTGAAGATGGAAAAATAATTCATCCAAGAGATTCACCAGCATGGAAGGATTTCGATAGGAGGCATGAAATATTCAGTAGTGATCCTCGCAATGTCAGGCTCGGACTCGCTAGTGATAGTTTCTGCCTATTTAACTATATGGCTGGAAGCCACAGCATATGGCCCGTTGTAATGATAGTTTATAATATATCGCCTTGGTTGGGTATGGATCAATCCTAGTTTATGATGCCTCTTCTTATTGTCGGACCAAACTTACCGGGAAACAATATCGACGTCTATCTTCGACCTCTGATTGATGAGGTAAAATCTTTATTCATTAATGGTGTAGAGACTTACGATGCAAATATAGATACAACCTTCACACTGTGTGCGGATTTAATGTGGACAATTAGTGACTTTCCTACGTATGGAATGCTATCAGATTGGTCCGTGTTCCCCGCCGAAACACGGAGACACGACCGCGCAGGTCTGTCTCGCCTGAATTTCGGGGCAGATGCTAATTGGTGCTATCCGTCCACCTCTCCGAAGATGCCAAGTTGATTTATGACATCGTGTATCAAAGGTTTGAACGGATGTGGCCGATGTAGAAGATATCGTCATATTCCCCCTCATTTGAGGGGTTTTTGATTGTGGGGACGCTCTTCCCTGCAGGCGCAAGCCCCTGCAGTTAATTACGCTACCGCGTCGCGGTAACAACTTTCTCCTTCTCCAGATGATCACTTCGCATTGTGTTTGTTTGTTTTGTTTTTTGGTTGCCCGTGGATTGTATACGGAGACTAATTTATGTTGTCGCCCGTAGGGCGTGGATTAGTCCAAATCCGTATTTTCTTAGATTTAGGTTTGGGGGTTGGGTTTAAGGATACGTCAGTCTCATTTGAGACTAAAATCAACTTAAACGTTTGTTAAGGATACGTTAGTCTAATTTTAGACTAAGATCAACTTAACAGTTTGTTAAGGACACGTTAGTCTAATTTTAAACTAAGGCCATCTTAACCATTTGTTAAGGATACGTTAGTCTAATTTTAGACTAAGATCTACTTAATGGGATCATTTAGATCCAACAAAAGAACATTTGGGCTCTATTGTTCTAGTTTAGGGATTTGCGGTCAATTGCCAGTTTAAGAACATGGTGGTCCAAGGTTAAGGACATCATAGTCCGTGGGTTTAAGGACCCCACAGTCCAGGTAATGATTGGTTATCGGGACCCGTCACCTCTCTGAAGACGTTGAAGGATTACAACGACAAATATCAAAGGAGTGAAGAGATGTACCCTTGAACCAAAATTGATTGGGAGATCTGTAGTCCAATTTGGAACTAAGTTCAATTAATTAGATTATGAGCACATTGGCTCAGTTAAATCTGAATTGAGGACTTATGGCCAATTTGGGCTAAGTCCAATTAAGTTTGAAATGTTGGCCCTTTGTTGGCCTGTTGAGCATTTGTCTGGTTTCAGCCCATCATTATTTAGCAATGCTAAACAAGAGTTTGAAGGCTCTGATAACATTTTGTCTTTGAGCATTAATCATTATAACTCTGAATTTTAAGGCTCGTTTGAAGGGGATATTTGCCTCTGGAAAACTTAGCCAATTTGGGCTAAACTGGTTTTAGAATAGTGTTAAACACTAAAGGACATCTGGTGGTCACGTGTCCTTACATGATGTATTTAAAACAGTATTAAACACTGGAGACAAAATGCTCAAAATAGTGTTAAACACTAGAAAGGAAGGGGTTACGTGGGGTCACGTGAGGCGCTTGAGATGGGGCTAGACCTTCTTTATTTTATTCTCAAATCTGCAAATAAGTGTTAAACACTTCTGATCTTCTGGCCATCACGTGTTGGCACGTGATGGATATCCATGTATTGATTATTAAAGTGTTTATTAAGGGTCACGTGAGAACACGTGAGAGCACCCAAAATCAGTACTGCCTTTGCCCTTGTTCTCTTTGTTTTGAAGGTCACGTAGGAGCACGTGAGGCATTGCCTCTGGGCTAATTCCTTCTTATTTTGGGGAGTCTGTTTAAGGGTCACGTGGGAACACGTGACCTAGTCTTGTTCCTTCTTTTCTGATTTTTGAGGATGGGGGTCACGTGTCACCACGTGACCCGGTTCTTTACGTGCATGGAGAGCTTTTAAGTCTCTTGTTTTAAAAATTAAATTCTCTATAGGGTTAAACCCTAATTCTTTTTTAGAGGAATTAAATTCTTATGCATGTGGAAGATTTAAATTCTAATATAGGGTTAAACCCTAGTTCTGTTTTAGAGAAATTAAATTCCTATGAATTTGGGAGAATTAAATTCTCATATAGGGTTAAACCTTAATTTCATTTGGAGGAATTGAATTCCTATGAATTTGGGAGAATTAAATTCTCATATAGGGTTAAACCCTAGTTTCATGTGGAGGAATTAAATTCCTATAAATTTGGGGGAATTAAATTCGCTAAACTCAGTTCTCTCTCTATGTTTTGGATCTGCATGGCAGAATCTCCCCGACGAGAATTAAATTCTCAACTTGTGGGGAAATCTGCTTCTGCAGATTTTCAACCAAAGGAAGAACTAAATTCTTATTCAGAAGAGTTAAACTCTTAATTTGAGAATTAAATTCTCTTTTCATTTTATGGAACTTAGATCTCTTTCCCTTTCTCACCTAGAGTTTTTTTCTTCTGAAGAGATCTTCTTTTTCTCTCTTGAGAATTAAATGCTCCTCTCTTTCTTCTCTCTGTTGTTGTATATTTCTCAAAAAAGTATATCCCCCTCTCTTCTCTTCTTGGCTCCTACTTATAGGAGAAAGAAAAGAATCAATTTGTTCTAGCAATCTTTTATTGAAAGATTTTAATTGATTTTGTAACCAACATGATCTTTTAGATCACTCAGTGAATTTTATTTACCATTGGATTTTTATTTTTCCTTGTATAAAATCTTTCCATAAATTGGTGATTTTTAATCACCATTGGATTTTTAATCCAACGGTGCTCCATTTTACAAAGCACCATCTTTTTTGTTTGGAAAGATTTAGAGAAATATTTTTCCAGTTAGGGTTTTTGATTCCCTCTTAATTAGAATTTAATTCTATTAATTCATAGATCTTTAGGAACCCATCACGTGTTGGAACGTGACCCCCTGATTAAGAATTTGACCAGAATTTAATTCTGTTGTTTTAAAGAACTCATAAATTATCACGTGTCAGCACATGACCCTTGGTCACGTGTTGGCACGTGATGCCCCATTGGGATTTTTCCTTGTTATTTTATTATACATTTAATTCTTTTCAGTGGGTTTAAAGGCCCATCATATGTTGTCACGTGACCCCACCGATTAATTATTTCCAATTATTTATTTTATTCAGTGCCTACAGACTTTCCCTGTAAATGGTCACGTGTCTGCACGTGATGCCCCGTCACGTGTGAGCACGTGATACATCATAACTTTTGATCCCGGATGAATTATGAGGCCCATAATATATCAAATCGAAGGATTTTTCGAGACGCTTTCGATACCATCAGAATTTAGCTATTTCTCATTCGGGAGTTTATCAAAATATAGCCCGAAAAATACTGGTTCACATTTTCTTAAACGTATCGCTGCCATTTGATACCTTGGGCTCTTTTGCGCAGAAATTTTTTGGCGGGAACAAATGCCCCCCACTATTTTGCCCACATAAGTATATACGTGGGTGAAGTAGTGCAGAGTAATTCATAGCGTATGACCAGTTTCGGGTTGGTATATAATTTTAGAATCTTGATCTGAGAAGATAGCGAGCAGACACAAGCGTCGTCATTTATCATTGACTCAAATCTCGACTCTTAAGGGACATAGTTCCAAACATTCAGCTCCATGAGCCGCACCCTTCTATTTCTTTATGTTTTACTCTGGCGTGAAGTAGTTTATGCTCATGAGTAGCTTCTCCATTTCAGTAGCATGTAGCTTTGGCAAGTGTGGCCCATAGATGGTAGATAACAGTTCATCTTGAACTCTTTATAAGGTAGCGATGGCTTAGAAAAAAGGGTTCGGATCTGTTGCCTAAGACTTTCCAACTTTATGAGCCGTGAGAGTCTCACAAAGGCTTTTCCCCCTACGAGCCGTGAGGATCTCGTAGGTGTCTTTTCTCCTTAGGAGTCGTGAGGACTCCTAAGTACGTTTTCTCCTGAGAATCGTAAGGATCCCACAAGAGAATTTTCTTTATGCGTAGGGACACTAATTTTCCCGCAAGTTGAGATGAATCGAGAGATTCTCGCAAAGACACTGATTTTCTTGTGGGTCGAAATGAATCGAGAGGTTCTCGCCAAGGACGTTGATTTCCCTGAATCGAGATAAGAAGCGATAGCTTAGGAAACAGGTTCAGATCTGTTGCCTAAGACTTTTCAACTTTAGGAGCCGTGGGGGTCTCACAAAGGCTTTTCTCCCTACGAGTCGAGAGGATCTCGTAGGTGTATTTTCTTCTTAGGAATCGTGAGGATTCCTAAGTGTGTTTTCTCTTGAGAGTCGTAAGGATCTCACAAGAGAATTTTTTTTCCTTACAAGTCGAGAGGACTCGTAAGTGATTGATGAGTTGACCTACTTCCGAATCAAAGCATTGCTTCAACAGGGAGGTCGAGGGTTGACTTTGGGTTGTCTGTACACCGCCGAGTCATGGAACTGGGAACTTTTCCGCGACTCCGCTTTGCTGACGTTGTATATTCCTGCAGAGACACTAATTTCTCTGCAGGTTGGAGTGAATCAAGATGTTCTCGTCAAGGACGCTGATTTTCCTGAATCGAGGTATTTTCCATGGACACTGATTTCTCGGAGTTGAGACGAATCGAGATATTCCTGCAAAGACACTGATTTCCTTGCGGGTCGACGCGAATAGAGATGGTCTCGCCAAGGACGCTAATTTCCCTGAATCGAGGTTTTTGCCAAGGATGCTGATTTCCTCGGAGTTGAGACGAATTGAGGTATTCCTGTAAAGACACTGATTTCCTTGCGGGTCGACACGAATCGAGATGCTCTCGTCAAGAACGCTGATTTTCTTGAATCGAGGTTTTTGCCAAGGACACTGATTTCCTCGGAGTTGAAACGAATCGAGGTATTCTTGCAAAGACACTGATTTCTCTGCAGGTCGACGCGAATCGAGATGCTCTCGTCAAGATCACTGATTTCCCTGAATCGAGGAGGTTGCCAAGGACACTGATTTCCCTAGGGTTGAGACGAATCGAGGTATTCCTGCAAAGACGATGATTTCTCTGCGGGTCGACGCGAATCGAGATGCTCTCGTCAAGGACGCTGATTTCCCTGAATTGAGGAGGTTGCCAAGGACACTGATTTCCCTGGGGTTGAGACAAATCGATGTATTCCTGCAAAGACGCTGATTTCTCTACGGGTCGACGCGAATCGAGATGCTCTCGTCAAGGACGCTGATTTCCCTGAATCAAGGTTTTGCCAAGGACACTGATTTCCCTGGAGGTCGAAACGAATCGAGGTATTCCTGCAAAGACGCTGATTTCTCTGCAGGTCGACGCGAATCGAGATGCTCTCGTTAAGGACGCTGATTTCCCTGAATCGAGGAGGTTTCCAAGGACACTGATTTCCCTGGGGTTGAGACGAATCAAGGTATTCCTGCAAAGAATTTGATTTCTCTATGGGTCGACGCGAATCGAGGTGCTCTCTTCAAGAACGCTGATTTCCCTGAATCGAGCAGGTTGCCAAGGACACTAATTTCTCTGGGGTTGAGACGAATCGAGGTATTCTTGCAAAGACGCTGATTTCTCTGCGGATCGACGCGAATCGAGATGCTCTCGTCAAGGACGCTGATTTCCCTGAATCGAGGAGGTTGCCAAGGACACTGATTTCCTTGGGGTTGAGACGAATCGAGGTATTCCTGTAAAGACGCTGATTTCTCTGCGGGTCGATGCGAATCGAGATGCTCTCGTCAAGGACGCTGATTTCCCTGAATCGAGGTTTTTTAGTTGACTTGATTCCGAGACGGGGTCATTGGATGACTCCAGGTTGTCTGCGGACCATAGAGTTTTGGAACTGGAGACTTTGTCGTGGCTTCGAATGATGGTGTAGCATCTGTGTCCTGCTGGAATGAGGAGGCACACCGTTGTTGGTCTCCAGACTGTAGATGTGGCCATTGAGATTTGGAACTAGGGACTTTGCCATAGCTCCGTTTCGTTGCGACCCTGAGGTCGGTTGTTGACGTCACGTCTACATCAGGTTGGAGTGAGGAGAAACGCCGTTAGTGATCTCTAGGTTGTTTATGAACCGTCGAGATTTGGAACTAGGGGACTTTGCCATGGTTCCGTTGTTTTGACCCTTGGGTCGTTTGTTGATGTCGCATATGCATCCTACTGGAGTAAGGAGAAACGCCGTTGGTGATCTCTAGGCTGTCTATGAACCGTCGAGATTTGGAACTAGGGGACTTTGCCGTGGCTCCGTTTGTTAATGTTGCATCTGCATCTGATTGGAGGGAGGAAGAACGCCGGTGTTGATCTCTAAGTTGTCGATGTTGACGTCGAGACCCTGAAGCTAGGGATCTTCCTTCGCTTCGTTTGTTGACATTGTGTCTGCAATATTGTGATGAATGTTGAGATTTTCTTTAGGTTGTCTATGAACCGTAGAGATTTGGCTTCACTTCGATGAAGCCTGGTGGGACGATATGGTTCCCTTCTTGTTTGTGTCCATGGATTGTATACAGGGGTCAATGTGACCTCACCTGCAGGGCAAAAAGTTTCATTCTTTCATTTTTTAAATTCTTTCCGCGATGCTCTATCATTTCAGCTTTTTATACCGCGAAAATCGCGATTGCCTAATCATTTCGGCTATTTTTCGCGGTGCCTAATCATTTCGGCTATTTTTCTTTTTACTCACTGCTTTTTATTGCGAGTTGCCTAATTATTTCGGCTGTTTTATATGCATTTTTTGGCTCGCTGATTTTTTATTGCAAGTGTGGAACTTGGAATCTGGCGCCAATCTCAGCATCAGCATCGCTGCGACTGGAATATTGCCAGGAGCGAATCATCATTTGCCATGAAAGGACTTGGAATTTGATACCGATTTAGGTATCAGCATCGCTACAACCGGGATTGATATTGCCAGGAGCGAATCATCATTTGCTTCTGTCGATCTCAAACAAAGGTAGCTTAGCAAACAGGGTTAGGATCCCGTCGACTAAGGCATTTGACTTCATGAGCCGTAAGGGTCTCATAAAGGTGTTTCTCCCTACGAGTCGTGAGGATCTCGTAGGTGCGTTTTCTCCTTAGGAATCATGAGGATTCCTAAGTGTGTGTTCTCTTATAAGTCATAAGGATCTTACAAGAGTGTTTTCTCCTTGCAAGTCGAGAGGACCCATAAGTGTTTGTTCACCGTGTGAGCAAATCCCTAGTCGCTGGTGGGACTCTGTTAGGGAAATGTTTATTCGTGCCCGTGAATTGTATACAAGGGTCAATATTGAACCGCTTGTAGGGCAAAATCGGGGGGTATGACTGCTTAAGAACAGGTTCAGATCCCTGTAGCTTAAGGCTTTTGAATTTTATAAGCCGTGAGGGTCTCATAAGAGGGTTCTCCTTACGAGTCGTGAGGATCTCGCAAGTGTAATTTCTTCTTAGGAATCGTGATGATTCCTAAGTGTATTTCTCCTTTATGAGTCGTAAGGATCACACGCAGGTGGTTTCTCCTTACAGGGTCGAGAGGACCTTGCAAGTGTCTTTTAACGAGATTGCACCCTTTCGGGTTTTCACAAAACTCGTCGGTAGCCTTACTGTTTTTACTCACGGGGCCCTTTCGGGTTTTCATCCGTGCCTATCTTGCTTATGGACGTACCATTTTTTTTACTACGTCAGCCTAGGGATGCCGCGGGTTTGTAGTAGTTTAACGACGTTTCGGTCATTTGTTCATAGGTCCGAGATTTTTCGGGCAACGTACGATTACGCAGCTAGATTTTCTCGCAAATCTTCGCATCTTTTGTGTCGGAGGTGGATTCCTTGAAGAGAGGGCTGAGGGCGATTTCTTCGTCAGAGTGGCTTCCAAAGGTGATAACTTGCGATCCCTTGGTGTTGACTATGTGACAGTTGCCAGCAGCTCTTTTGCGCTCATCTGTCGTGCTTTTCTGTTCCCGACGAGCCGTGCGCTTCACTCGTTGAACGTGTTTTCGGTAGGCAACATATCCCTGCCACCAGTTTTTAAAAGCGACGCACTCCTCGGTAAGGTGTGCAATCCTATGATGGTATAAGAAGAAGTTAGGATGTTTGTCCGCTTCATCGAGATATATACCGCAAGGAGAATTCTCTCTGAAAGAGGGCAACTTCATTCCTATTGACAGGGCCCTAGCGAATCGTTTCCTTACTTTAAGCTTGCTTTTTCCGGCAATATGGATGCTTCGATCCGGTTGGGGTGGTTCGCCCATTCCATTCAGTCGTCGGCATTTGGCTTTTTCGAATATAGCCAGTTCGCGCTCTCGATTGGCTTTGCTTTTCTGACGGGCTTCGTTCAGTAGCAAGCCGATCGTCTCGTCAGACGGTTCCAAGGGTTTTGGCTTCGATCCTGCCCCCAACTCTTTTATGCTGTCTTCTATCGCCGAGTGAGCTTCTTCGTTAGTTAACGCCAAATAAGAGATTATGTGGCAACTTGCCACATAGTCCTTAGATTCTTCTGACGAGTCATCCCCGTCGTTATTGTCGTTATCTCCGCTCTCAAGGATATTGTTGAGAAATTCTTGGAGTGTGACCAGGGTTCGTGCCTTTTGGTTATATTCCTCCAGCGCGTCAATATGCTTTTGCAGATCCATGCGCTTGTCATCAAACTGCGCGGGCTTTTTGGTCTTCTTCTTTTTCTTCGAAGACTTTGATGGCTGGGCCTGAATGTTTTGTTCACCATCACTATTAACTCCCAATGTTGGGCGTGGTTTTAGCATCCCCTCGATAATCTCCGGTTCTTGCGGACTTTTCCACCTGATCGTCGGACATGTTTGAAGATCTTTCAGCATTTTTTTAGTTTTTGCCGAAAGAATCCTATAGAGCTTCCTCTATGAATGAGCATGATGGCCCCAGCATGTTCATCTTTTTCGGAGCATGTGGTTGTGGCGAGTTCACCTTCCAATTTTCAGACAACGCGAATTTGCCTTACTGGTATTGGTCTTCAGCCCAATTTTTGAAGACGTAGCAATCTTCGAGTGGATGACCCAGTACTCGATGGTAGGGTTAGTAATTGGGATCGTTGACGTCGTTCAGTTGCGGTGGGTGTCTCGACTTCGGTAGAGTGATGATCCCGTTGTGCACTGCTAGTTCAAACAGTTTCCTTATTTTATCCTGGGGAAATGAGTAAGGACGTCTCAACTTCTCATCGAGGGATTGCCACTTGTTGCTTTGGCGAACAACCGGTCTCGGGTCACTCGGTTGTTGTTGAGCATTGGCGAAGAAGATTGCTTTCCCTTTGCCCTTTTCATTCCAAGACTCCGACTTTGAAGAGGAAGGCCTATAGCCCATCTGGTCCATTTGGGCTAGCTTGTCAATCAAGGCTTGGAAGGTGGTCGGCTTGAAGAACATCATGAATTGGGATATGGTCGCATGCGGATCGAGGGTCCCCACGAACATGCCTACCGCAGGCTCTTCTTCGATGCGCTGCTCGCATTTTGACCATAGATTTCGCCACCGTATTGGGTATTGTAACCAAGTTTCGCCTGGCTTCACCCTGGCATTAATTAATGCGGTAATCGGGGTGCGCTCGCGAATCTCTGCGTAAATAGCAGTTCCATCTCCGCAAATGTCTTGACAGAGTCGTTTGTAAGTTTAGAACACCACTCGAATACCGTCTCCGACAAGTTACCAACAAACTGGCGGAGCAGAAGTTTATCATCACCCCCGGTGTTGCCGCACAAGGCTCTGAATTGAGCGACGTGCTGATGCGGATTCCCCGTCCCTTTATATACATGAAATTTAGGGATTGTATATCCCGACGGGTACTTTATTTAGTCATACCATCCTGGATATAGTTGCCCAGTTTTAACAATTTGGTCGGCCGCTTCATTCTCCTGGTGAGCTCGTATTTGCTGAGCAATGTAGTCATCCAGAGCGGCCTTGGAGATAGTTTCCTCTTTGGCTGCTGAAAGAGCCGGAGAAGGGTTCGATGTCTCCCCTCTGTCGTATTCAATGATGATCGGGGGGTCTTCAGCTAGAGGTTCCGGCTGTAACCCAGCCATGTCTTGGAACAAAAGAGCTATTCGTTTTATATTGGTTGCCTGCTCCGCAGCCTCTTTTTCTTTCCTCTCGAGCATTCTTCGGAGGAACTCGGTATCAGTTTCTTGTTCCCGACGCTACTCCGAGATCTCTTGGTTTTCTTTTGGCCCAGTGAGTGAGGCCATCGCAGTCAGCATCTCCTGAAGTTTCTGTTGCTGTTGTTCCCGAGCCCTCGTTATCGATCGGGTAAGTGGTCGATGACCCATAGAAGCACGGCTTTCCTCTTTTCCGGAAGCCATATAAACAGTATGCACCATCATGCCCCCAGACTTGGGGCGTTTAGATTCGACATCCTTGCGGCTTGCTGCATTCACGGGGGCTTTCTCTGACCTTCTTCTCTTGTGAGCAGTTGACGTGGAGGGAGCCGTTGCAGCGGGCACCCAAACGGCTGTCTTCTTTTGTGGCTTGACAGGATGGTTTTCTCCTTGTCGATCTTTAAGTTTCTTTGATCGGAGAGAGTAGTCCTGGTCAATCACCGATTCCTAGACCTATCGCCAGACTTTATAAATTTTGGAGGACAGCTGCTGAGGGGGCTGCTCCGGCTTCTTTTCTGTAGTAATCTCCATAGGTAGAGGAGATCTCTTTAGCACGACAGTCGGAGCGTTCTTGCGAACCCTCCTAAGCGGTTCAAATCTGTTCCCCGTTGGAACAGCAGCATCAAGTTCTACCGTTGGAGCTGGCGGAGTCAGTCCGGAAGGGGAATTGCCCCCAGCCTTCCTCACTCGGCGCCAGTGGCGACGTCGAGCGTGTCTTGCAGTTGGAATTATCTCAGCTACGGGGGTGGTTTCTTCATGCCCCCTGTCTTGATCAAAAGTTTTCATTGTCAACCTGTTGAAGACTGACGTCCGCTGAGTGGGGATGGCCAACCTATCGAAAGCAGGCTTCTGAGCAGGTGAAGCAGCTTTGACGATTTCGCCTAAAATGGGAGCTGAAACAGTCAGTCTTGTGAAGACCGACCCTTTGGCAGGAGAAGCCGCTTTGACGACTTCGAGAGCAGGAATGGCTATCCTTTTTGGGATAACCCTTTCTGGTATTGCAGGCTTCTTCATGGGCTTACATGAGTTTTGGCCTAGTCTGTCAACGACTGAGGCATTGGAGCTGGACAACTCGCTGAGAGGGGCCAAGGTAGTTGTGAGCCAATTAAAGACCGAGCTCTTCGGGGCTTCTTTCAATGGTAGAGGGGCATTGAAGCTCATTGGTGGGAGCATGGTCCTAAAGAACAGTCCAGTGGTGGCCTGAGGTACCTGTTCCACTGGCATCTTAAAAAGGGAGGCCGCTTGAGGCCCGTAGGTCACTCCTCCGGTGAGGATGGAGTGGGAGTTGTTGCAATTAGTGCAGTTTGAAGCCATTGATCTTCTGTTTTCTGCATGGAGCAAGACACTAAATCTTAGTACCTCGAATCCATAGGCAACCAAGTCAAACCGCGATTCATTCGCGAAACACGACACACGAAGTGTGGAGCGGAAAGAGGAAAAGGTCCCACCGGGCGTGCCAGAATCTTTTCCCCGCCGAAACACGGAGACGCGGCTGCGCAGGTCCGTCTCGCCTGAATTTCACGGCAGATGCTAATTGGTGCTATCCGTCCACCTCTCCGATGATGCCAAGTTGATTTATGATATCGTGTATCGAAGGTTTGAACGGATGCGGCCGATATAGCAGACTTCGTCAGATTCCCCCTCATTTGAGAGGTTTATGATTGTGGGGACGCTCTTCCCTGCAGGCGCAAGCCCCTGCAGTTAATTACGCTACCGCGTCGCGGTAACAACTTTCTCCTTGCTCGTGGATTGTATATGGAGACTAATTTATGTTGTCACTCGTAGGGCGTGGATTAGTCCAAATCCGTATTTTCTTAGATTTGGGTTTGGGGGTTGGGTTTAAGGATACGTAAGTCTCATTTGAGACTAAGATCAACTTAAACGTTTGTTAAGGATACGTTAGTCTAATTTTAAACTAAGATCAACTTAACAGTTTGTTAAGGACACGTTAGTCTAATTTTAAACTAAGGTCAACTTAAACATTGTTAAGGATACGTTAGTCTAATTTTAGACTAAGATCTACTTAACGGGATCATTTAGATCCAATAAAAGAGCATTTGGGCTCTATTGTTCTAGTTTAGAGACTTTGCGGTCAATTGCCAGTTTAAGGACATGGTGGTCCAAGGTTAAGGACATCATAGTCCGTGGGTTTAAGGACCCCATAGTCCAGGTAATGATTGGTTATCGGGACCCATCACCTCTCTGAAGACGTTGAAGGATTACAACGACAAATATTAAAGGAGTGAAGAGATGTACCCTTGAACCAAAATTGATTGGGAGATCTGTAGTCCAATTTGGAACTAAGTTCAATTAATTAGATTATGAGCACATTGGCTCAGTTAAATCTGAATTGAGGACTTATGGCCAATTTGGGCAAAGTCCAATTAAGTTTGAAATGTTGG
Organism: Agapanthus africanus; assembly: GCA_030015575.1. Taxonomy (NCBI): domain Eukaryota; kingdom Viridiplantae; phylum Streptophyta; class Magnoliopsida; order Asparagales; family Amaryllidaceae; genus Agapanthus; species Agapanthus africanus. The sequence continues at coordinate 812,577,098 of JASDDO010000019.1, read as the reverse complement.
CCCTTTGTTGGCCTGTTGAACATTTGTCTGGTTTCAGCCCATCATTATTTAGCAATGCTAAACAAGAGTTTGAAGGCTCTGATAACATTTTGTCTTTGAGCATTAATCATTATAGCTCAGAATTTTAAGGCTCGTTTGAAGAGGATATTTGCCTCTGGAAAACATAGCCAATTTGGTCTAAGCTGGTTTTAGAATAGTGTTAAACACTAAAGGACATCTGGCTGTCACGTGCCCTCATGTGATGTATTTAAAACAGTGTTAAACACTGGAGACAAAATGCTCAAAATAGTGTTAAACACTAGAAAGGAAGGGGTCACGTGGGGTCACGTGAGGCGCCTGAGATGGGGCCAGACCTTCTTTATTTTATTCTCAAATCTGCAAATAAGTGTTAAACACTTCTAATTTTCAGGCCATCACGTGTTGGCACATGATGGATATCTATGTATTGATTATTAAAGTGTTTATTAAGGGTCACGTGAGGACACGTGAGAGCGCCCAAAATCAGTACCGCCTTTGCCTTTGTTCTCTTTGTTTTGAAGGTCACGTGGGAGCACGTGAGGCATTGCCTCTGGGCTAATTCCTTCTTATTTTGGGGATTCTGTTTAAGGGTCACGTGGGAACACGTGACCTAGTCTTATTCCTTCTTTTCTGATTTTTGAGGATGGGGGTCACGTGCCACCACGTGACCCGGTTCTTTACGTGCATGGAGAGCTTTTAAGTCTCTTGTTTTAAGAATTAAATTCTTTATAGGGTTAAACCCTAATTCTTTTTTTGAGGAATTAAATTCCTATGCATATGGAAGATTTAAATTCTTATATAGGGTTAAACCCTAGTTCTGTTTTAGAGGAATTAAATTCCTATGAATTTGGGAGAATTAAATTCTCATATAGGGTTAAACCCTAGTTTCATTTAGAGGAATTGAATTCCTATGAATTTAGGAGAATTAAATTCTCATATAGATACCTTGGGCTCTTTTGCGCAGAATTTTTTTGGCGGGAACAGTCCGCACACGATCACAAAGTATGCCCTTATTGCCATCAATATACAATATCGAAATGGTTGAATTTTAACAGGAAGGTTTGTTATTGCGGCCATCGGCGTTTCCTGCCACTAGATCATCCCTACAGGTTAAACTCTGCTCACTTTAATGGTCATCAGGAGGTTCTTGGGCCTCCAGCCTCATTGTCCGGAGAGGACGTGACTGCTCAGTGGGATGGTTACAATATTGTGACCTTCGGGATAGATCAGGCAAAACAGGTCAAACCACCCTACTGGAACAAGTTAAGTATTTTCTACGAGCTTCCGTACTGGTCAACAAATTTAGTGCGTTATTGTTTGAACGTCATGCACATAGAGAAGGGAGTATTTGAGCACGTACTCAACTTGCTTCTTTGTAAAGACAGAAAATCGAAAGACTACTTCCGTGCTTGGATGGATCTTCAGAACTGGGAAATTAGAAATGAATTGCATCCTAAACCGATAGCGGGTAAACTAGGAAAGTTTGTACTTCCCAATGTCGCATATCATATGTCACAACCGGAGAAGAAAATGTTCCTGCAGGTGTTGCATGATATGAAGTTCCCACAAGTTTCTTAGGATTATTTAACAAGAAGATAAAAATTATGAAAAGCAAGATCGATGGACCGAAAAGTTATGTTCGCCATGTTATTATGGAACACCTCCTCCCATTAGCCCTCGAGACTTCTCTTTCCGAATCGGTTGGTCTAGTAATCAATGACCTTTATTGCTTTTTTAAAGAATTATGCTCTAAAACCCTGGATGTTGTAACGCTAGAGAATCTAGAAAATTCTATTGCATTGATACTTTGCAAACTTAAGCGTATTTTCCCACTGTCATTCTTTAATAACATAATACACCTGACGGTTCATCTTGCAACCGAGGCTAAGTTAGTCAGACTGGTACAATATCGATAGATGTATCCCGTCGAATGGTACGCGGAATTTTTCGTTTCACGCAATTTGTAAAATTATTGTTGTCCTATATGCCCGTACTTATTTATTTAACATATTTTTCTTTAAGTATCTCTACACTCTAAAAAAGTATATACGCAATAGATTTCGACCAGAGGGTTCTATCATGCAAGGTTATCTTTTAGATGAAATAATCATATTTTGTTCCCGCTATCTGGACGAGAACATTGAGACCAAACTTAACCGGTCTCGAAGAATTTAGGACGGGCCATATGGTAAAGCGTCTTATAAGAGAGTAGACACCATGTTTATCAACAGAATAAACATGAACTCAATATAATTTTATCGTCAATATTTATTTTCTAGCTGGAGGGGACGCATCCACGTCCGGGTCACCGGTTATTCCTCACTTGAGAAACTATCGTCTCACTGGTGCTGCTGCCCGGGCCTAGGCTCGTGCTGCTGTCGCCGGAGGTATATATCGCACTTCAATTTTCGTTAATCCTTGATTTCTTAATACTACTTTGTCTTAATATTCCTTGTCTTGATACTTCTTGTAGATGCGGGGCAGCCCCATCCTGAAAAGGGGAATCGATGGCCGAATCAGTCCCACAGGCTGAGGCCCGACAGAGCTAGGGAGGAGGCACCATTCCCCATCTTCTTTACCCTCGACTATCGCTATACCGGCGATTATGCCGAAAGGTTCAGCCAGTATATAGGGGATGAGAGCCGCATCCTAAAGAAGTATCCACTTCACGTTGAGTGGGACGACCAGCACCGGCGCTCATTTGCCCTCTTGTGGGATCAGGCTAGGGTATTAATTAATGTATATTTTCATTTGACTTATCCAATATATTTATTATTATCTAACACTTGCAATTTAAATACATTATTTATTTGTATTTGTAGTTGGATTACGACTTTCAGTCTATACCCGACCCTGATCACCTAAAGAGAGTGCTCGATCTTCACGCTCTGTACCAGGGCCTAATAAAGAACATGCAATCAAAGGTCCATACAATAGGAACGAGCTGAAGATCGACTGCTATTCTCTGTGGATGGCGACCCCTGAGACAGAGAGAGCGACTCTCTTACATACTCTGGCCTTTGCGAGAGTCGACGTAGATACATGGCCTCTCTTGTGCCAATATTTCGACTCTCAGCGCAAACAGATTTGTAATTTAAATTTAATTCATTGTTTAGTATATAATTTATTTTTTTGTATTGCTTAATTTGAAAACTAAATCTGAATGTGTTGTGCAGAAACAAACCGATCAAAATAAAGAGAATAGGAAGTCAGCGAAGAGGGGTCGCCCCACTTATACAGGAGGCTTGACAAACATTGCTCGCGTTATAGAGGCATCGGTAAATTACAATAGATCTATTTTGATATAATGTAATGTTAAGAATTATTTTATAATATATGTAAATTTTTGGCGAATTGCAGAGAGCTCAGACCCTGGTGCAGAGTGGTACACCGAGCATGCTGACCACGTATCTTGCCGTCTACGGCACCTCAATAGATCCCGCCACGGACGTGCTTCGATTCCCCGACACCGCTACTCAGGAGTACTGCGTAAGTGTTAATATTTATTTTAACATGTTTGAAATTTTTGTTTTGAAAAGTTCAAATTTAAATGATATATTTATATTTTAATGGTAAATGTAGGTGTAGGAGAGGGTGGCGGAGCAGGCGAAGGTATCGGGGATCAATTTTACTGTACAGACCGATCCGATGCTACTAACCCCAGTCCTAGACGCCGCACACGGAGGGAACCACAGAGGTTGGGAGAGAGGCCGGTGACTGGGTCCTAACAGGGCCCATATGAGATTGGGCTCCACTCCGGCGGTTACATCCCCCCCCCCGTGAGCGAAGTCTAGAGCATGATGTTGCCGTCTTGAAGACCACCGTCGAGGAGTTGAAAGAGATGTTGGTACGTATACTACTTAATAGTAAAATATTATATCACATTATAAATAGTAACATATGCAATAATAGTAGCCTGAGCTTATTTGGTTGTAGACTTGGCTTTGATTAATCATATTTATATAAAACTATCTAATTAAAAAAAACTACGGTTTTCCAAACTAGATACCCAAACGAGGCCTAAGTCCCTAAGTATTCTTACTCGTTTATTACACATAAAATTTAACAGATGCGACAGGCTGCTTCGGCTGCGGCTCCACATGCATCTCTTTCGGCTGCGGCTCCGCAAGCCACTAGCTCGGCTGTAGTTGCACAGACCACTCCTGCAACTCCACAGCCCGTTCAGACTCCCGCACAGTCCGCTCATTCATTGGTCGAGTTTTTGACGACTCAGACCTGCACCGAGGAGCAGATACGCCAGATTACGACGTTTATCAGAGGTGGAAGAGTTGGACCGAGCTAAGGTAGCTTTTTTTAATATATTTTTGAGGATGTATGTACTTGATACATATTGTATATATTTTGGACGATTTTGGTGGTTGTTTGATTGTTCACGATAATTTAGATTGATTTCGCATTCTGTTTCTTTATTTCTTTTATATATTATGCGTGAGATATTGATTATGAATATTTCAGTATTTGGTTATATGATATATATATTATTGTGCACAGGACGGAGAAAAAACAGTAGCCCCTTTTTTAAATAAACTGATATTTTGTCCCTGCGGATTAATCCATAGGGAGATCGATTGCATCTACAGATTAATCCGTAGGTGCAATATTTTTCCCTATACTGTTATCCGTAGGGACAAAATATTAGGATACCTGATATTTTTTTCCCTATGGACTCAGTAACATGGGGTTAAACTTGCCCATACGAATTTATCCGTAAGGGTATTGATATAGACCTACGGATATATCCGTAAAGATAAGTATCAGGACCTACGGATAAATCCGTAGGGACAAGTATTTTATTTTATAAAACAATAAATTAAATAAATAATTTGTCCTTACGAAGTAATTCGTAGGGATATGTGTCCTTACGGAGTAAGGCGTAGGGACAATTATTACTCCGTAGAGACATGTTCAGGATGAAAACTTGCATCAGCGGTCTTTGTCCCTGCGGGGGAATTTTATGGCCCTACGGATTAATCCGTAAAGGCAGTGGTTTGCCCCTACGGCTAAATCCGTAGGGCAACCCACTATTGTAGTAGTGATTCTTGTCCGACTTTCTTCACTAATTCACTAACGGAATGAAGTGAAAGAGCTAGTGAAGTTAAAATGATGCAACCTAAATGTTTTGTGGAGTAATATATAATTATCAAATTTTGGGGTTAGTAATTAGCTCAATTTCAGGAGGCTTTAAGTGAAAACCCCAATAAATAAATTTAGAGTTAAAGCTGTATGATCTTAATGATTATTTGGATAAATTTTATTATAAAAATTATTTAAAGTTTGTATATTGATTAAGCTTTCTTCATAAAATTGAAGCAAAGAAAAACGGAGTATGATTGTGGTACGGTAGAAAATTTTCTATATTAGCGATTTTAGAAGTCAACCATCCATCGACTTTTTCGATGATCGGCACCATCAAACTTGGTCATCGTATCTTTAAATTTACGTACGTCAATTTTATTGTGAATTGGATACTATTCACCTTTGCATCGAATGATTGCAAAGTAAACCGTGTTCCGACAATAAAACTTTTTAGGAGACTAAATGAATGGACAAAGAATATCTAAATGACTTGAAAATGGATGTATCTATATGTTAGGACATGAAGATTAATATGGCCAATGGAGTTCATCAAAAAAATCGACGGATGATTGACTTTTAGATCAGCAAATATTGAAAATTTCATATTATGTCATTTTATACCCCACGTCTTCTTCCACGTCTTCATATAAGTATATAAATGGGCGAAATTCTATTTAAACCTTTTATTTTACCAAGCAATCAGCCTCCTTTTCCCCTCTTTTTTTTAACCGTTTCTTTTTCTCCTTTTGAAAATTCGACGTAGGATGATGAAGTGGGATTTTAAACTCTAGAACTCCTACGAAGAAGTTTTACCGCTAGAATGAAGTTGTACTCGCATCACTGAGCTTCCTATTCAACGATAGTGCATACCAATTAGGGATGATGTTGCAATCCTAGCACCAACACTTGGGCCATTAATCCAAAAGGAGCGGTGCAGCTTTATTTTCAAAAGTGAAAGCCAGATTTTTTTTCAAGAAAGGATCGCATCCCAAAAATTAAGAGATGGGAAATACATTCTCATTGATATTTGTTTAATACCTGACTCTCTATAATTATTATGATATAAACTTCCTTTATCTATTCAGTAACAAAAGGAAAATGAATACTCTATTTAATTTGTTATAATTTTTTTTTGTTTTTCATATTAATTATATATAAGGAATGTTTTTTTGGGTAATTCTTTGATGCTTCCCATTTTCTTCCCATTTTGCACCCCTCTCTCTCTCTCACACACACACTCACTCACTCTTTCTGTGTGCACGTTTGCCAATGTGGGAGTTGGGAAGCACCAAAGAATTTCCCTGTTTTTTTTTAATTTTCACTAAGTTGTCGTTAGCTGCCATACTCATAAAATGCAGTAGTAAAACGCCTGTTGTTATGCTCGATCCACAGACACCAACATGTAGAAAAACAAAATAACTATCATTCCAATAAAGAGGATTCCCACATTTGTGCAGGATATAGTCAATAATGAAAAAAATTTGTGTATAAAAAAAACTGCATATGATATAGAAGATATGATCGTATTTAGAGTCACTTAAATTAGAAATGTCGTCTTGATGATACTCATAAGTGGGAATTTCTCAGATCACGACACGTGGCGAATGAGGTGTCACCCGCGACAGCTCATTAGACTCCTGGGAGGCTACCGAGGTAAAATTAGTGTGGAGCATTGATGACCTACCTCAGTTCATCTTCGAGCTTACACTCCGCCCCTTACCCGGAAGTGACCTAGCCACCGAACTGGCGTCCAACCTCCTGTACTTGTCTCCGAGCTATTGCAGAGCAGAGCTTCCTCGGCCTCTCGGCTCGCCTCCGAGCTCACGCCGAGCTAAGCCTCCTTAGCTCTCCCGGTCAAACGAGAACGCGGGGCCTTAGCGCTTCCGTAACAGCTCTGCGTATCTTGCCAAAGCGAGATATCTTCCGTCCCACGTCCTGCGTCCCATGCTAGCGCATCCCCCATTAATGAGCGTATCCCGCCATTAATGGTGGATCCCGTCATTCACGCAGGCGTAACGTCAGGGGCGTAACCGAAGACGAAGATCTCCCGCATGCTCGCTCCATGCGGCCACTATAAAAACCCCTCTCTCAGACGACTCAGATAAGGCAATTTTAATCCAACAAGCCACTACTCTGCTCATTTTTTTCGGCTATCATGATCTTCGGAGGGTCCTACGGTGGTCACCCATTCTGGGACTTCTTTGCAGATAGCTCGGCTTCACCTCAAAATCAACACATTGAGATCCACACGCTCAAGAAGACAACCTCCAAACCCAATCTCAACCGTCCAGCAACGCCCACGACAGATCGACGGAGGACAGCATCTGAAGGAGATCGCAACCTCCATCAGTTGGCGCCGTCTGTGGGAAGCTCGAAAGTTTCTTCCCCTATCAAAGTTGATCTTCCGCCTTCAACCTAATGGCGAGCGAGAATTGTGATGATCCCAATACAAGTCGCCGCCTTCCCCACAACGGAGGCGGGAGCGGCTCGTCTTCTCCTCCCAATGCCATCGTCTCCTTATCCGTCCGGATCAACAGACTCACGTCGATGGTAGACGCGCTCATTCGCGTTCAAGCGGCGGGCCCGGCCCCCTAAATCATAGTTCCCCATCCCAATGATCATAATGTCAGCAGAAGAACGAATAACATTACTCCCCTCAACGCCCCCGAACACCGGCGTGCCGACTCCGGCAACCGCGGCTCCCACGCAGCGACCGATTCAATGACCCGCTGAGTGCCGCATGGCTCAACGCCGCGGTCTCGAGAAAGGGACCATCGCCATGATGTCCATCGTGCTCCTGCGCTACCCCAAGAGGTTTTGGTTAGCTCGCCTGCTTCCAGGCACGACCGACGCCCTCTCCCTCGCCGGGACCATGCAAACAACTCGCGTTAAGGCCACCCGAAAATACCATCACCCGAGGATCTAAGAAATTTTATAGAGCGGAACCGAAGCCGCAACCTGGCGCAAACCCAGAACGGGGATGGTCACCACTCCGACTGTGCAGAATTCTCGGGTTACCACCACCGACTCGAGACCCTCGAGAAGAAAATCGAGGGCATACATCGGGATAGACAAGCGTCTAGCGAAGGGCCCGATACTCCGCCGATTCACTGACGAAACCCTTTACGGAAGAACTGATGGCCGAGCACTTGTCGTCCAGGAAAAAACCGCCCAAGGTGGCCATCTTCGACAGGAAATCCGACCTGAACGACCATCTAGATGCATTCATAGCGGGCATGAGCTTCCAGGATAACTCCGACACGGCCCAATGCCGAGCTTTTCCCGCCACCCTCATCCGGGTGGGTTGGGACTGGTTCCGAGGACTTACGCCACGCTCCATCTCGACCATCGATGAGGTGGCTACCCAATTCCTCGGTCACTTCGTCGGCAACAGGCGACAGAAGAGAACAGTCAACTACCTGTTCACCGTAAAGAGCGAGGAAAAGGAATCCTTTAAAGAATATGTTACTCGCTTATACAACGCTCTCCTCGAGGTCCCCGAGCACCGGGATGAAACTGTCATCACCGCACTAAGGTCGGGTCTTAGGCACAAAGAGTGGCTCCGCTCTTTTGCATTAGCGCAACCTAAGACCATCGCCGAGCTAAAAGCTTGGACCGAGCGAGAGATCCAATTTGAGTTGGAGGAGAACGCAAACATGCCCCGAGGCGAACAAGCCGACCAAAAAAAGAGGGGGAGAGAAGAGAAGAAGAGGGTCGACCGACCAAAGCCTTACTTCCCGAAGTTCCAGGAGTACACTCCTCTTAACATCTCCCAGACCGAGCTGTTTGAGGAGGCGAAGGGCGAGAGATTCTTCAAGCTCCCTCCAGTCACCCATAGAGCAGCTAAGCGTATCCAGGGCCCGTAATGCGCCTTCCACAGGTCGCAAGGCCACCCTACCGAAAACTGCAAACTCTGTGACTATATCGAGAATTTGATCCACTCTGGCCACCTGGAGAAGTACCTTTGGGACAAGCGGCAAGCGGATGGGGAACAGGATAATCAGCCTCCTCCCAGGGAATTAACGATCGGGCAAATCATGGTCGTTACCTCGGAATATGCCTGGGGAGCCGGCGAAAATCACCGCCTACTACCCGTCGAGGGTACAAGTGATCCCCCCAGAACAAGTGCAGGATCTCCGAGCTCATCGTCTTCACCGACGAAGACCTCTACGGTATATCCTTGCTTCACAATGACCCTCTCGTGATAATGGCACGGGTCCATCATTACGAGTGTTGGGTTATGCCAGTGTCCTGGCCATTAAACCGTGGCCAATTATGGAACAAAATTTTTCTAAACTGGCGCTCGAACAACCCGATTATTTCGGATTTGCCATAAGCCGTAGATAACGATACTTGCTAAGGTACTAATCTACTATGAAGTGATTATACCTATATGAACTAAGTCCTTTAGGTCTTTAAACATGATCCTTAGCTCCTTGTGGTGTCATGGAACAACCTTGATCGCCGGTCTCCCCCATCTATCATGATCCACCCGAGAGTACCTACTTTGAGCTCCTACCTCTAAACCGAGATAACTGGGTTACTTAGTATGCTAATATAAGTAGCCTAGATAATGTAAAGTCTAATGATGAATTAATTAGCCTCATTACACCCTACGTTTCTCAACACATGAGACATTTAGGGTGGAGGTAGAAGAAGAAATGAGGAGATGAGAGTATAGTGAGCAAGCATGGAAAAAAATGGCTAAGTGTTGTGAAGGCAAATGAAAAATCTCAAGTCATAAAATATCTCACAGTACAAACTAAAACAAGCATGCCACAATAGTAACTCATGAGTCACTACATGAGTCATACCATGAGTCACTAAATGTGCTATGCTTCATTTAAAGCCAAACACACCTCATCCTCCACCTCAATTAATAATTTAAGAAAAATGATTAAAACTAAAATGAGGTGTTATCTTCTAGAAGCAACTTGTAATGAATTACAAGAATACCCCTCATCCGTATATACATACACATATCTGTATTTCTATAAAATACGAATACAATGAGACGAAAATAATCCAACAATATAACACTAGAATCTGGCTTAAACCAAAGCCCACTAGTATTATCCGTCCGAATCATAATACGTGTACAAGTGCACGTATATGATCAACCCTACCGTAAAACCTTACGACCCCTACATCGTTTCTCCCGAAGCAGGGAAACCCTCTGTGTGGGACTCTAAAATCTGTCAATACGCTGGCAGTGGGTTTAACCATAAGTACGTCAGCGGCACTAGCTGTACGTAACGGCTACCCAGGTATTGAGCAAAAGGGAGGCCGACGTGCAAACTAATCCTGAAACCCTACTGAGCCTGATAGCGACAATATCCGTACAGTTCGGTCCGTTCGTCTATGAGTATCTCATATCGAGTCTAGGGGTGGATAAAGTCAGACCCCTAATAACATGACATTTCGTGTCGGTATGAAGCCCATCACCACCTGAGAAACTAATGATCCAAATCATTAATTCTCGTCCACCTTGGCCAAGGATTTCAGGTGATGGCCACCCGTACACCGCGCGACATCAGCCCCTAATATCGGGGGAGACGAATCCCCGACAATCCGCTCACTGCCTCCATGTGGCTCGGGACTGTACCTAACTAAAACTGTTTGCATGACTCCTTTGAGCCGTGGTAGGGTAGTAATCAAAGAACAGTGGGAACTCACACGAGACAAATGATGATCTCAGGTCGACAGACTAACCTGTACACATGTCACCTGGGAACTGCTGTCTGACAATAGGTATAATAACAACTAGCATGTTCCCGGCGAGTCCATCCAGTTTACTCATAAACCAATGAGCGCCTGCATACTATCTTAGGTGAACAAATTGACACCAATGGCTTATGAGACCTGGCCACCTCCCCTCGTCGGGGTCTCGATAAGTATACACTAATCTACTGTGGAGTATCGATGCTCAGTCTCAAAACTCCCACGACTAGGGACATTTAAGGATGTGTTTATAGACCACCCAGCTCTCACGCATATGATCGCCATCATAATGCTGGTAGTCAAGCAAGAATCCTATGGGCTCTATCAACATGTAATAGTGATCTATAATACCACATAATGCATGTAAATGATGATAGAGACAAACCAAATAGCATACTATCATCTCGAGTAAGACTGTTCTATCCGTATAGGTCATCCCTCAATCATCATAATCACCTGTCTGCAATTACGATAATTGCCTTGAAGGCACTATAGCCAACAATCTCTCACTTGCACTTAAGGCTAATTATTACGGTGTCGCATACTCACAGCCTGTGTGATACCGAACACCCAACTTCTCTACTAATCAGTCTCACAAAGCCTGTTTGTGAAACTATTGCGTTCGAGAAATAGCCACAGTGAATGGATCCGCTCTAGTGTTCTATCTTTATCTCTCTATATCTCAACTTCACGGAGGAAGACTATCTCCCGAAATAAGAAATACCAGTCTTGGAATTTGTCTGGATGTATGATGGAACCCAGTTCACTAATGAACTCCAAATCCAACAAACTTCTTAGACTGTATTATCCACTGAATTTAATCAGTATCCTACTCCATACTTTCCTCAGTATCCGCTTGGACCACCTGTCAAATATACTGTCCCTCGAAGGAGGGAAAAACTAGAACTCTAACAGTCACTCTGTCATCCAGGTCATCTTGGAAGCCTGAAATGATAACCGCCTCCTGAAGGAGGCTGCCGTTACCATATACCAAGAGTATCCACTAATGTTCATAACTACTTCCCAATGTTTCTCCAGGGTTGGATTAATATATGCTTATTGCAGCTAGTGCAAAAACAATATCTGGTGTTATACTTGACATCTCATGACTGACTCAATTGTCTAAGCAAATGATATACCAACCATGCAAATCCCTCTCCTCATCAGTCTAGAAAATATCTCTTTAGAGAGGGTGACTCCATCACCTGCGGGTACACCACCTCGCCAAGAGTCGTCCATTCTAAAACACCTTTAGAATAGTGTCAAGTACCCAAATTGTGACACTTCCCAAATCTAGATCTAAAACTATAAATCTAGTCACCAGAATCCCTGATATTTTATCTAGATCCTATGTGGAGAAACCCCTTGTGACAACCACAGTATAACTGATCGTAGTATAGGAATATTATTTCTATCAAGAGCATGTCATCCAAATACCTGGACATCACTCTATACTACCTTCTTATCAGATCCATCTCCTATTATCATAAAGTCAAAACCTATGACTGTCACATCGAAAATAGATGATCTATCTCCGCTATACCTGATTTAGTCTATAAATAGACATAAGCTACCTATCTAGTATTCTTCCGCTGCCCCCACGGACTACAATAACCCTCTGGCAGAGTCATATACACGTGCACTTTTAAAGCTAATCTTGAACGACGTTATACTTATCCTCTTGCCAGGTCTCATAGTCTAGAAAAACAGCAATGACAAGTCTGGGGAAACAAGAACCTCCCTGTCACCGTCTCTGAGAAGACCGAAGTACCTCTCGGGTGCCTGAGGTTATCCACCATATCTGCAGAGTGGCTAATAGATTGTTGAATCCAATTGAATCTGTAGGTTCTACTAAATTTTCAGTAATCGTTTGTGGTTCTGGAATAACTTCCAGTTCTACCATACTCCCACTTATGTTTTTTGAAAAGAATCCATTTTACTAAAACTGTGGCGAGTCAAGAAAATATAACTATTAATCTTCCTGATGATAGAAAGTTAACCCTCGTCAAAACCCGGGATAACCCACAAACTGCCATTACTGAAACATGCCTAGAGTTTGTCCAGATTCTGGTTTTAAGCATTAGTCGGACTACTCCATATACCTTAACATCGTTAAGATATGAATCCATTCTATATACCATATAGAAACAAATGCACTAATTTAGTTAGAACGATATTCAAAAAATCCTGCAGCTGTTTCCAGTGCATATCAACCAAATAGAATGGGGCCGCGTAGGATTAATCATTAAGGAATGCATCCACATATGAGTAACCTGAAAGAGAAACAAGTTCTCAAACTATTACTGACATCGGAATACCTACACAAGTATCTATATTTTCGATCACCTTGAAGAATCCTGATACTTGCAACATATGGTTCTCTACTTTATTCTTATACCTATAACTTCTCAAAATCTGGACCTTATATTTCAACGAAATACCTGTCTAAAACTAGGGAAATCATGAGTAAACAGAATATAGTACGAGTACCAACCCCTTTGTCCTAACGGACATTGGACAACATACAAGTATCTACATCTTCGATCACCTTGAAGAATCCTAATACTTGCAGTATATGGTTCTCTACTTTTATTCTTATACCGATAACTTCTCAAAATTTAGATCCTGTATTTCAATGAAACACTTGTCTAAAACTAGAGAAGTCACAAGTAAACAGAATATAGTACAAGTACCAATCGCTTTGTCCTCTGAGTTCAACAACTCAAATCTTGTGCGTCGTAGTTTGAAAAATTGTACGATGGTTAAGAAGAATTACACCGTTGTTGAATGCACCTTACCTAACCACTATCTGGTATAGGTAAATATCACAGACATAATTTTAAAAAGTTATATCTCACTTTATAAAATAAACGTACAGATATATCGGTTTAAAATTGGTGCATAACAATGGATATTCAAAACCAAATATTTGCCGTCAGGCAAAACCCAGGTGATTTCCTCAAATATCACCAATTACAACGAATTCTGATATATGAGGATCTAATCACCCAATTCCCAATATCTTACTCCCACTCAACATCTGTAACTCCATACAGATGTGAGAATCAAATCTGGTAAATACATACCCTGATGTTAGAATCTAATTGGGAAAACAATTTTCAATTAACACCTCACAGTAAAACCGAAACTTGAAAATGTTTCGAAGGGGTAGCCGGGTATTCCTAGTAATGCCTCTTCTACTATCCTGACTCATGACAGTAACCGTATACTTCCCTGCCCTCACTCCAATCCCTTTATATGTCTTTACTTATTACCTTCTGTCCACCACCTTTAGGCTAATTGGTTTTCTTCCTTCTCTACCCTTCGACACCAGCCTAAGATTTGGAAGAAGATTATCCAATAAGCGTAATAGGTGTACTCTCTAAATACCAGGAGCCCTCGCAACCTGAGAGAAGGTAAAGAGAAAAGACAATTGAATAATTCTATTCTATTTCTCCCGAACCGGAATCCATCCTCGAACTGGAACAAGTTCCTTCGAGTTCGTATGTAACTATCCGATGGTATATCCAAGCAATATGGACGCTCATAGTGATATGAAGTGTTCTGGAGAAATGTAAAATGGATGTTGGAGTGGCAGGGGTATACGCGGTTTTGTCGTGAATGATATCAATCGCAATTTCTTTTGCCCTCAATCTTATCCTTTTATATGTATTTACTTATTACCTTATGTACACCACACTCATGCTAATTGGTTTTCTTCCTTCCCCACCCTTCGGCACCAGCCTAAGGTTTGGAAGAAGACTATCCAATAAGCGTAATAGGTGTAATTTCCTTACACTAGGAGCTCTCGCAACCTGAGAGAAGGTAAAGGAAAAAGACAACCGAATAATCCTATTCAATTTCTCTAAAACCAAAATCCATCCCCGAACTGGAACAAGTTCCTTCGAGTTCGTATATAACTATACGATGGATTATCCAATAAATATGGATTTTCGTAGTGATACGGGGTGTTCTGGAGAAATGCAAAAGGGAAAGAAGGAGCGGTAAAGATATATGCGACTAACTGACAATCCAAAAGCCAAAGTGTTTTAAGAAGGTTCGGTTAACTTGGTTCAAGAATTTTAGTTTAGGGTCGGGTCATGGTCGCTGCCAAAGAGAGAAAGAAAAGAAACATTCAGCATGCACTCTAACCTAGATTAGAATGGTTAATCATTTTATCTAATCAGGATGTCTCCCACTGTTTCCTCGAATTCTCCTCCAAACCCAAAGAAGAATTAGTCGGGATCATCTAAAATCACCCGATGAGTACCTACTCATCAGTTGGAATCAGGATCCAACTATTATCGCATGATAACTTGATGGAAGCCACTTAAGTCACCACACTCCAGAAGGTATATGCATGCCTAGAAAGTTTCCTGTATGTTTGAAACTCCCGATGTGATTTTTACCCTTAGGACCCAAGTGACCTGTACTAAAGATCAAAATGTCAAAAGGTCCTAGTCAGGTTCTACCCGTCATTATCTTGATTGAATTAGACCCACCCATACGAGCCTTGACTAAAGATCAAAATGATCGCACGACTGTCCTAACCAATCGCATTATCATGAAACGGAAAATCAATACATAGCTACCGAACACTACGCCTCGACTAAACATCGAAATGCGTAGCACGAATACTAAACACTACCAATCTGAAATGACGGAGGGCTACGGCTAGTTTTTGGCGAAAAACCTTTTACGTAATGAACTTGATATCGTTGAAAGAACCGGATAGCCTTTTTTTTTTAAATGTATAGTGGCGCAAACTTTTTCTATAGAGGTCACTCCCTGTGAAGGGATCTCGGCTCTTTCCTCATCGAATGAGATGCAAGATATTCCTAAATGAATACCACGATGCAAAGCAAAACAAAACGTCTGTAATGTCAGTTTTTAAAATCTTTGTTCCAACAACATCATATAGGTTTGTTTTCCTTGCATTAATCAGAATTAATGCAGTCCCATCAATTAATCCATATCACACCAGAAAAGAACGAAAATATAATGTACGTATATGCCATCCGCATTCACCACTGGGCCCCGTCATCACCCGTTAGGTTACTTAACTAACGACAGAGCGGGGGCTCGACTAGCACGGGTGCAAAACATATACAATATCTACTAGTGTGTGTGTGTGTATATATATATATATATCTATATATAAATATATATAACAATCATCCTAGGCATGATATAAGCAACATAACAGAATAGCGATATATAACAATCATCCCCGGGTTTCCTTTGAGCCGCAAGTGAAACCCGACGTTCCCATGTCGTGTGGATAGCCTGTGCAATATAAAACCTAAACCCCTACGAGCGCGGAAAGTTACCTGCCAAATCCAGAAGTGAGGAAACCCCAATCAACAACGTGAATGGGCCACCCAGCACTTCACGGAATCCGGTAACTTGAGAACCCCTCCGTGGGCCAATCTGTACCCCCTACGAGTGCGGCGAATAGCCCACCAATTCTAGAGTGAGGTCCCCTCCATCTCAATTCCATAAGATGTGGGCCCATTTCCCTCTAGAATCCGGCTATTCGAGCACTCCACCGCCGGGTAATCCTAGTACAAAAATGAAAAATATATACAGTGGTGACATCGACCTCAACCCGGCCGTACCCCAATAAATGAATATACAACAAAGCAGAAATGGAAGTCCACATGTCAGACGCTCGCCCCATAATAATGAATATACAAATAAATCAAAACTGTACTACCAACAATGCACAATAGGCTATCCACCACGACAATCCGACAATATCATCTCAAAGATATCACATCCAACACCATAGATAAACTAGATGCATGCAACCCCTTCTAATCGACGTATAGCGATTAGAAGAAGTTAAACAACACATGTACGCATCACAAAAAACAAGTGAAGTAAACCACGACGTTAGAATTCTGCGCACAATTAGCGAACGAAACCAATTTCCAAAACCATGGAAAAACAGTGAGCTAAAGTTCCAAAAACCGAAGTTTTAAGCCAATCCGAGAGTCGAAATGAACTCGAAACCCGCTCGAATCTTAATGGAGGCGAAGGAGGAAAAATTAACTGTCGACTGGGGGGCTTCGGGGGGTACCCACCCCTGGGGGCCACCTCGAAGTGGCCCCCTTGGGTAGGCAGACCCGAAAGCACCCATATAGGGTGCTCTCGGGTCACACACACCTAAGGCCACCTTGTGGTGGTCTGGGGGGGTGGGCTCGGCCTCAGGTCCCCCCGGGGTATCCCCGAGATGCCGATGCTTCACCCCACGGCTTCTCGGATCAAACCGTGAGCCCGCGGGGTGTGCAAAACATTAGTTTCTGGAACTGTTTTTAGCGGCAGTTATCTAAGGCTTATGGAGTGGCTCTGATAACATGTTGGGTTATGCTAGTGCCCTGGCCATCAAACCGTGGCCGATTGCGGAACAATTTTTTTCTAAATTGGCACTCGAACAACCCGATTATTTCGGATATGCCGTAAGCCGTAGATAACGATACTTGCTAAGGTACTAATCTACTATGAAGTGATTATACCTATATAAAGCAAGTCCTTCGGGTCTTTAACCATCATCCTTAGCTTCTTGTGGTGTCATGGAACAAGCTTGATCATCGGTCTCCCCCATCTATGATGATCCACCTGAGAGTACTTACTTTGAGCTCCTACCTCTAAACCGAGGTAACTAGGTTACTTAGTATGCTAATCTAAGTAGGCTAGATAATGTAAAGTCTAATGATGGATTAATTAGTCTCATTACACCTTAGGTTTCTAAACACATGAGACATTTAGGGTGGAGGTAGAAGAAGAAATGAGGAGATGAGAGTGTAGTGAGTAACCATGGAAAAAATGGCTAAGTGTTGTGAAGGCAAATGAAAAATCTCAAGTCACAAAATATCTCACAGTACAAACTAAATCAAGCATGCCACAATAGTAACTCATGAGTCACTACATAAGTCATACCATGAGTCACCAATTGTGCCATGCTTCATTTAAAGCCAAACACACCTCATCCTCCACCTCATTTAATCATATATGAAAAATGATTGAAACTAAAATGAGGTGTTATCTTCTAGAAGCAACTTGTAATGAATTACAAGAATACCCCTCATCCGTATATACATACTCGTATCCATATTCCGATAAAATAAGAATACAATGAGACGAAAATAATCCAACAATATAATACTAAACCAAAGCCCACAAGTATTATCCGTCCGAATCATAATACGTGCACAAGTGCATGTATATGATCGAACCCTGCCTTAAAACCATACGACCTCTACATCATTTGGTACAAAGCATGGAAACCCTCTGTGTGAGACTTTAAAGACTCGTCAATACGCTGGCAGTGGGTTTAACCACAAGCACGTCAGCGGCATTAGCTGTACATAACGGCTACCCAGGTATTGAGCAAAAGGGAGGCCGACGAGCAAACTCATCCTGAAACCCTACTGAGCCTGACAATGAAAATAACCGTACAGTCTGGTCCGTTCGTCTATGAATATCGCATATCGAGTCTAGGGGTGGATAAAGTCAGACCCCTAATAACGCGGCATTTTGTGTCGGTATGAAGCCCATCACCACCTGAGAAACTACTGATCCAAATCAGTAATTCCTGTCCACCTTGGCCAAGGATTTCAGGTGATGGCCACCCGTGCACCGCGCGACATGAACCCCCAATACTGGGAGAGACGAATCCCCGACAATCCGCTCACCACCTCCATGTGGCTCGGGACTTTACCCAAATAAAAATTGTTTGCATGACTCCTTTGAGCCGTGGTAGGGTAGTAATCAAAGCACAGTGGGAACTCACACGAGACAAATGATGATCTCAGGTTGACAGACTAACATGTACACATGTCACTTGGGAACTGCTATCTGACAATAATTATAATACTTACTAGCATATTCCTGGCGAGTCCATCCAGTTTACTCATAAATCGATGAGCACCTGCATACTATCTTAAGTGAACAAATCGACACCAATAGCTTGTGAGACCTGTCCACCGCCCATCGTCGAAGTCTCGATAAGTATACACTAGTCTACTCTGGAGTATCGATGCCCATTTTCAAAACTCTCACGACTAGGGACATTTAAGGATGTGCTTATAGACCACCCAGCTCTCACGTATATGATCGCTATCATAATGTTGGTAGTCAAGCAAGAATCCTATGGGCTCTATCAACATGTAATAGTAATATGTAATACCACATAATTCATATACATGATGATAGAGACAAACCAGATAGCATACTATCATCTCGAGTAAGACTGTTCTATCCGTATAGGTCATCCCTCAATCATGATAATCACCTGCATTCGATTACGATAATTACCTTGAAGGCACTATAGCCAACAACGAGGTATAGAGTATATTGGTCGATTCCGGGAGCTCGGCAGACATCCTTTTTTATGACTGCTTCCAGCATATAGGGCTAGAACCGTCCGACATACGGCCCACCTCCCACATCCTCTCGGGGTTTACCAACCACTCCATCCCGGCCGAGAGAGTGGTCACCCTCCTCTTCAACATTGGAGAAGTTGGTCGTACGAGGACCGTACCGATGGAGTTCATCACCGTTAAGGTCCCTTCATCCTATAACATCCTCCTGGGATGCCCGACATTGAACGCCCTCCGGGCTCAAATCTCGACCTATCACCTTGTGATCAAATTTCCATTAGACCAAGGGGGATAGGCCGGGCCTACAAGAACCAGTGGATCGTGAAGATTTGCTTCACCTCGACATCCCCCGCCGAAGAGCAGAGCGACGACTTTGAAGACACAAACGATTTCCATGGGTCCTTAGACACGCGCGACGACCAGAAAGAAATCCGAGGAGCCCCGGTAGAAGCGCTGATAGAAGTCCCCCTCGTTGAGGGGATCGATGGACGGACCATCCAGAATGGATCCCTCTTGATGGGAGACAGACGCGAGGACTTGATCCTCTTTCTCTGAGGGAACTCGGGCGTGTTCGCCTGGACACCAGCAGACATGTCCGGGATCGACCCTAAAGTAATCTCACACAAGCTTGGGGTCGACCCGAAGGCCCTACTCGTCCGACAAAAGAAGCGAGGTTTCACACCAATCAAGCAAAAGGCGATTGAGGACGAGGTCGATAGATTGCTCACAGCCAACTTCATTAGAAATATAGACTACTCGGACTGACTAGCAAATGTGGTCATGGTCAAAAAGGAAAATGGGAAATGGCGCATGTGTGTCGACTTCACAGATCTGAACAAGGCCTGCTAGAAAGACAACTATCCCCTCCCTCGGATAGACCAGCTAGTGGACAGCTCGGCCGGCTACGAACTGCTAAGCTTCATGGATGCTTTCTCCGGCTAAAATCAGATCCGGATGAACCCAGTAGATGAAGAACTTACCGCGTTCACCATGGACCGGGGGGTGTACTACTACAAAGTGATGCTCTTCGGTCTCAAGAATGCTGGGGCTACATATCAGCTCCTTGTTAACAAACTTTTCAAACTGCAGATCGGGAAGAACATGGAAGTTTACGTCGACGATATGCTAGTGAAATCTGTCTCTTCGGAGCAGCACACCAAAGACCTCGGCGAGACATTCGACGTCCTATGCAAATATAAAATTAAGCTCAATCCGGTTAAGTGTGCATTCAGAGTCACCAGTGGGAAATTCCTCGGGTTCATGGTAACCCACCGAGGAATCAAAGAAAATCCGGAAAAGATCAGCGCCATCCTTAACATGGCAACTCCCAAGAGTAATGTAGAGATCATGCGCCTCACCGGGAGGGTCGTTGCTCTGAGTCGCTTCATGTCAAGATCCAGAAAGAAGTGCCTCCCATTCTTCAAAGCCTTGAGAAAGATCCCTAAGTTCGAATGGTCGGAGGAATGTCAAAATGCTTTCGAGCAACTCAAGGAGCACTTAACAACTCCCCCACTGCTCACCCGACCAGTTGAAGAAGACGAACTATTATTATACCTTGCGGTCTCCGACCAAGCAGCAGGCTCGGTGCTCGTCAGAGAAGTCGAAGGTGTACAAAAACCGGTCTACTACGTGAGCCATGGCTTCAAAGACACGGAACAGAGATACCCGACCACAGAAAAGACAGTCTTGGCACTTATCGTCACCTCAAGGAAGCTATGGCACTACTTCCAGGCGCACACCATCCTCATCCTCACCGAGCGACCTATTGGGACTATTCTCGCCTCCCCCGAATCATCAGGTCGTCTGGAGAAATGGAGGTGGGAATTATCCCAATTCGACATCAAATACATCCCCATGCAGGCCATCGAAGCACAAGTCCTAGCAGACTTTTTGGTCGAGTGCACTATTCCCACCAAGGAAGGAGCGGCAGCACGGGACCCCGGACTCCGACCCTCGGTTGAGGAAGTACCCGACTCCGTTCCTGATTGGGTTCTCTACGTGGATGGACCCTCTACCGAGGAAGGGAGCGGTGCTGGACTTATCATCCAAGGCCCGAACAAGGCGGAGATGGAATATTCTTTGAACTCGAGTTCAGAGCATCAAACAACGCCATGGAATAAAAGGCTTTGTTAGCAGGATTGCGAATCGCCTCCGAGGTGGGGCTGACGATCCAAATTCATAGCGACTCTGCCCTAGTCGTCGGCCAAGTGACCGAGCATTTTGAAGCCCGAGAGCCGCTCATGGTGAAGTACCTGGCCGAGATAAAAAGACTTTGAAGAAATTTCGACGAAGCCCAGGTGGAGCAGATTCCCCAGAACCTGAACACCTAAGCCGACGCTTTGAGCAAGCTCGCCTCTTCCTATACGGCCAACCATAAGAGGAATATCCTCTTTGAAGTCTTGCCGCGACCCAGCATGGAAGACAAAGAGGTAACGCTCCAAGTATACATGACTCAGGGGGAAGGCCAAGATTGGAGGAGGCCCTTCGTGGAGTTCCTAAAAGATAGTACACTTCCATAGGACCGAGGGGAAGCACACCGCCTCCGAGCAAAAGCCCGTTATTTTATCTGGAGCAATGGAAACCTTTATAAGAATTCATACATACAACCTCTGCTCCGAGGCGTCGACCCTCACGAAGCCGACTATGTTCTACGAGAGATACATGAGGGGGTCGGGGGAGCGCATCAAGGGGCCTGCACCCTGGTCCAGAAGACGCTGCTCAAAGGATATTACTGGCCGAATACCAAGATGTCGAGAAGCTTGACAGAAGATGCAAAAGCTGCCAACTCCACGGTAGCATACCCTGTCTTTCTGCTCCTGAGAAAACGACCCTCAGTCCCCCTTAGCCGTTTGCACAATGGGGAATGGACATGGTGGGCCAACTCTCCACCGGCACAGGTGGACACAAGTACATCCTCGTCGCGGTAGACTACTTCACAAAGTGGATAGAGGCTGTTCCCATCAAAAAACCAGACGCCGTCTCTACTATAAAGTTCCTGCAGAATAACATCATCTCCCGATTTGGGATCCCGAGGTGTATCTTCACCGACCACGGGACCAACTTCAAAAATGAAAAAGTCAAAGAATTTTGCAGTAAATACCATATACTTATGAAATTTGCCATGGTCGCACACACGCAATGCAATGAACAGGCCGATGTAGCAAACCGAGGAGTTATCCGCGGTCTTAGAGCCCGTTTAGAAGGAAGACAGGGCAGGTGGGTCAAGGAACTGCCATGGGTACTGTGGGCATTACGTACATCAAAGAAAACACCCACGGGAGAGACCCCCTTCAGCCTCTGCTATGACACTGAGGCCATGGTCCCTTCGGAGATCTGATTGCCCAGCTACAGAGTCGAACACTTCGATGATGAAGCTAACACCTCGGCGCTCCGGACCAACTTGGATATCTTATTGGAAAAACGTGATCGGGCGCAAATCCAAGCGGTCGCCTATCAACAGCAAACCGCTCGCTATCACAACGCCCGAGTTAAACTTCGGGCCTTCAAGACGGGAGATTTCGTCTTACAAAGGAACGAGTTCGTAGATCAAACAAGGCCGCACAAATTCTACCCGAAATGGGATGGTCCATTCGTCGTAGCAGAAGTATTACCCGATGGAGCATATCTCTTGCAAGACGCCAGGGTCGTATGTTTTTTCGACCTTACAACGTTGAGAAGCTCAAATTGTACAAATGAATATATTTTCTTCTTTTCGAAGCAATGCAATTTTTTCTTGTTATTATTAAGTCTCCCGAAGTGGAAGAGACCCCTTATACAAATCTTCTTCTCTTTCTTGGTTCCGAGATCCCTAGACCCGTTTTTGAAAAAAATATGTAAAAAGTACTAAGAGATAAAAGGAGACAAAACACATCAGAAAAGAAGAACTTTATTCATAAAGAAGTATTATAGGCTCCTCAGCCTTACAAAAAAAATTACAACAAAGGGGGCCGGGGATTAAGAAAGCATTGTTGATGGTACTCTGAGAAAATCTCCGCCAGCCGAGTCCTAACTTCTTCAGCACGCTCCATCTGATGTGCCTGTAGACCCGAGATGACATGGAACCGCCGGAAACCGCACCCACCGGACAAGTGTCAACGATCAGCCTTTTTTGGAAATACTCCAGAAGAAGAGCCACTGATTGATCCCGCCTGCTCTTCGAGATCAGGCCTAGGTGATGGAGCATGTGCAACTTTTCAAGTGTATCATATCTCAGTTGTGGGGACAGGGCATTGTTTAGACCCGGCGAAATCCTCCAAATCGCGTAGATAACCAATTGGAGGAGAGGTGATCACCGGGGAAGTAAGCGACCGAAATGGCCCTCCACACGCTCTATCACCGTCTGGTATGTCTGTTTGGAGCACTCAGGGTTGTAAAGGTATACGTCTTCATGGGAAATGATCTCCTAGATAGTGTAAATGTACCTGGCCATCTTTAGAAACACAAGGATGGAAAGAAACCAACATGCCTTCGCTATTTATAGCCTCAACAAAAATCTCCAAAGGCCGAAACGCGCAGCGACGCGAATCTCGGGATATTTTCAATTTTCCAATGAAGAGCTGCCACGTGGCAACCATGTCGATCCTCACATTCCGCTAACCGGTCAATGGGAGATTGAACGACGCGAATCTCGGAGTATCGGGCCTTACCGGCACGTTTCTGCCACGCGTCATCTGCACGGTCACTCTTCCTGATTTTACGGGTCATGGAAGATTGAACGACGCCTCACGAAGCTGAAGGGAAGTCTAAAAAGCCCTCATCTCGAGGCCACCGAGCAGCTTTCCTGCCCAGTCTATCCCTGGCAGGTAGATTCCTACCCATCTATGCCAAGGATCGAAGCCCTCGTCTCGAGGCCACCGAGCAGCTTCCCTTCCTGGTCTATCCCTGGAAGATAGATTCCTACCCATCTACGCCAAGGATCGATGCCCTCATCTCGAGGCCATCGAGAAGCCTCCCTGCACGGCCCATCCCTGGCGGGTAAATTCCTACCCATCTACGCTATGGATCAAAAGCCCTCATCTCTAGGCTACGGAACAACTTCCTTACCTGGTCCATCCCTGGTGGATAGATTCCTGCCCATCCACGCCAAGGATCGAAGCCCTCATCTCAAGGCCACCGAGCACCCTCTCTGCCTGGTCCATCCCTAGCAGGTAGATTCCTACCCATCTACGCCAAGGATCGAAGCTCTCATCTCGAGGCACCGAGCAGCTTCCCTGCCCGGTCCATCCCTGGCGGGTAGCTTCCTACCCATCAACTCTAAGGATCAAAAGCCATCATCTCGAGGTCACCGAGCAGCTTCCCTACCCTGTCCATCCCTGGCGGGTAGATTCCTACCCATCTACTCTAAGGATCGAAGCCCTCATCTCGAGGCCACCGAGCAGCCTCCCTGCCCGGTCCATCCCTGGAGAGTAGCTTCCTACCCATCAACGCAAAGGATCAAAAGCCATCATCTAGAGGCCATCGAGCAGCTTCCCTGCTCGGTCCATCCCTGGCAGGTAGATTCCTACCCATCTACGCCAAGGATCGAAGCCCTCATCTCGAGGCCACCAAGGAGCCTCCTTGCCCGGCCCATCCTTGGTGGGTAGATTCCTACCCATCTACGCCAAGGATCGAAGCCCTCATTCGAGGCCATTGAGTAGCTTCCCTCCCCGGTCCATCCCTGGCGGGTAGCTTCCTACCGATCAACGCTAAGGATCAAAAGCCCTCATCTCGAGTCCACCGAGCAGCTTCCTTGCCCGGTCCATCCCTGGCGGGTAGATTCCTACCTATCTACGCCAAGGATCGAAGCCCTCATCTCAAGGTCATCGAGCAGCCTCCCTGCTCGGTCTACCTTGGCAGGTAGATTCCTACCCATCTATGCTAAGGATAGAAGCCCTCATCTCGAGGCCACCGAGCAGCTTCCCTGCCCGGTCCATCCCTAGCGGGTAGCTTCCAACCCATCAACGCAAAGGATCAAAAGCCCTTATCACGAGGCCACCGAGTAGCTTCCCTACCCGGTCTATCCCTGGCGGGTAGATTCCTGCCCATCTACGCCAAGGATCGAAGCCCTCCTAAAGAGGCCACCGTGCAGATTCCTGATCGGTTAGTCTCCAACGGGTTGATTCCTACCCTACGAAAAGACATGGTCGTCAACCCGAATCGGAGGAATGAACTAATACCGACCTTCCAATACTTGGATATCTGTGATTCATCCTAAATGAACGATCGCCATCTTGACTCCAGGGAGTGGAAGGGCATCGACCTTCCTACACTTGGCGGTTAATCGACTTACACTCGACGCGTGATTGTCATCTAAAAGGCCGGTCATCGACCTACGGCCTAACACATGATTCGAGGAAAAGACTGACAGGGTGAAGTACTCACGCAGAAAACACATAGTCATGCAGAGAAAAATAAGCTCAGCTTTATTCATGTTCAATAAATTTTTACAAGGTATTCTAGGCTCCTCATCCTTACAAAAAGCACCCGGAGGCTTACAAAATTTGAAAGGAGAAAAAGAAAAACAAAAAAAGCACAAGGCAAAAAGGCACGGGCTGCAGGCTCCGCCCTGGTCGCGCCTTGCTCGGCACCGCCTTTAGGGGCCGGGGCTTCTACCTCCGTAACCACCTCTCCCTCAATGGACATCCTGGCATCGGCCACTTGTGGCGTATCCACCGAGAGCTGGACCCTGGCGTAGAGATCACCGTTGGAAAACTCTGGCATTAACTCCTTGATGACGTCAAGAGCTTCATGCCAAATGATGGCCGAGGCTTTGGCGATGTCAGCGTAGAACTGATCTGACGCCTTATACCTCTCCACCGACTTCGAAGCTCGGAGCTCGGTACGCTTCGCTGCCTCAAGCGCCGCCTCGGCCTCCCTCTTGCTGGCGTCCCTCGACTTCTTCATCGTGGCATAGCGCTTGGCCAAATCCTCCAACTTAGCCTTGATGGTTTGGTGGGACTCACTCAGAAGTCGGTGGGACTCCTGGCACTTGGAGACCGTTAACTCCTCGGCGACCAACCGGGTTTCGAGGGCGGTTGTCTTCTCCTTCTCTCGTTGCAGCTCAAGGTGCAGATTCTCCTCCCGCAAAGATGATTCCCCCGCCTTACACAGGGCCGGGGCAATCTCCTCGAATTCCATATTTACGATGAGGGCACGGTGTTGGAGGACCTGAGGAAAACAGCAGAAGGAGTTAGAAATATTCAAACTGAGAAAGAGCACTCAAGCAAATCCTTAAAGGAAATGGATCCCGGCCTGAACCGCCTCCTGGGCAATGGCGGCCGCTTGGTCCTTTAGGGTCCCCTGGGGAATTTTTCCACTAGCCGATTATTCCATGTTAGAGAGCAAGCTGTCGGCGACGAAAAGCCCAGAGGGGACCACAAAGCAGACATCCCTTCTCCTGCACAGGAATCCCCTCAGGAATCTCAGTAGACGCCAGGCGGGAGATCGTATTTTTCCTTTTGAGGGGATCTTCGACATCCTCCTCCCCCTACCTCACTTAGGGCGTTGGGTCCCGCGCATGCTTCTGACTATCCCCGCGGCGGCCATCAGGGGCTCGGGGCGCTGCAGAAGGCCTCACTGGTGGAGATGGTATCGGGACTGAGCTCGGGCCGACTCGGGACAAGCTCACGCCCCAGTCCTTCATCTGGGACGTAGCGGCTATGGTAGCTAAGATCTTGGATTGGTCCATTTATCCTGTAAAAGGAGAATACACAAAAGAGTCAGTGATGCTAGAAGGGAAAAAAGAATTGTTCAAGTCTAAACCGATCGTCCAAAGACCTAACTTACCCATGAAGTGTGCGGGGCTGATCCCGGCCCAGCTAAGAACTTGCTCCGAAAGCAAGACGTCGACCCGCTGGATCGGCTCCTACATGGATACTGCCATCGCCTCAGGCGAGGACGACTGCTTCACCCTCGGGAAGTCAGCCATGTACCACTATGTAGGCACATGCCAATTCTCCCCCTCGAGTGGCCTGACGAATACAAACTTCTCTTTCCATTCATGAATGGAAGAAGGAACGACTACCACACCTGACCCGGCTGCCCCTGCTTTACGTTTTTTGAAGGAAAAATACACCCAACTCGGTTCATTCTTGCTCATGCCAGGGTGATTCTTATAGCAAAGGAAAGAATCAAGGAGGGTCAAACTGAAAGGGATGTTTTCAAGTTTCAACCAGACCAGAAACCCGAGGAGGATTCTCCACGAGCTCGGCGCTAGCTGGCCTGGGGCAAGTTGGAAGCAACGAAGCACCCTGCATACTTCGATTGGAAAGGGCAGACGCATTCTTGCCCGGAATACTTCCAAATATAGGGTAATCTTATTGCCCTGCACCTGATCCGCCCGTTCACCTTCCCTAGCTAAATGAAGCGAATAGTTAGGGGGAATGTGGAATCGAGCCCAAATCTCGGTAAGCTCGTCCATGTCCCTCAGGACGGAGGGCGCATAACGAGCATTCCTGATGCGCACCTTGGAGGCCTTTACCGTCGCCTGACGGCAAGCGACATGGGTAGCCCTGATCCTATGAGGTGAGCCTGACACAGAAGAAGCAACAAGAGAACCCTCTTAGCTATCAACAGCCAAAGAGGCGGAAGACTCTCTAAACTCAGCTCTTACAACTGGAACCTCATCGCCCGACTCAACCCTAATTATTTCTACAGACTCTTTGGGAGAAGACATCTAACCTGATTCAAAGGAATGAGTTTTCCGAGAAAAAAGCGCAAAGGATCTGATCTAAAGGATGGAGCACCGAGCAATCTTTGGCAACGAAGGGAAATTATGATGGAAATGTTAGCCCTAGGGGGTCCCTTCCTATTTATACACTCTAAAAAAGACATCCAACGACACGGATCAATTCCCGCCAAAACGAAGCGTCCCGTATGCCCACCTTCAAATCTCCACGTGTCGAACGACCATTGAGGACGTCCCTTCGATCGCAAGCGACAGCGACAACATGTCACGTCCGCCAACCCACTTCAGACACGTAGCCTATGACCCAACAGACGAGTGAGCGAATCGACGCCCCCTCTTTAATGCGCGATCATTTCGTTGATCCGCTGATATCATCGGAGATACGCGCGAAGATCCAAGCGCTAGGGGATACGCTACGTGGGCTCGGAAATCTGAACGACGCAAGTGCCCTACACCATGTCGCCCCGGAAAATCCACGCTAAGGATTCTCGACAACCGACTGGGCCGAAAAAAACTAAGTAGGCTAATCTTGACCCAACCAATAAATAGGTCGGAACGAGAGTATAGGGCTAATGATGATGCTCATAAGTGGGGATTCCTTAGATCACGACACGTGGAGAATGTCGTGTCACCCGCTACAACTCAGAAGACTCCTGGGCGCTACCGAGGTAAAATCAGTGTGGACCATTGATGACCTTCCACATTTCATCCCCGAGCTTACACTCTGCCCCTTACTCGGAAGCGACCTAGCTGCTTAACTGGCGCCCAACCTCCTGCGTGTAGGAATTCCTAGCATGACTATAAGGTTTCGAGAGGCATCAACCATGCCGTTTTCAAAAATTTAGCATGCTAAAGAACCCTAGACAAAGAAGCTTAACTAGAGAATTAGGGTAAGCAAGCATGTAATCAAATATTACACTAAGTGAATGAGGAATACAACCTTTGTAGACCGGTCCTTCACTTCAAAAACTCCGTGTAGTAGTCCCTTCGCTCTAATTAGTGATCTCCCGCACTCTAGTAAGGCTCCACAAGGTGAAATGAACAAGCTTACTTGAAGTCTTCGAGGCCAAAGATGATCTATGTCGAGAAGACACCAACTCAAGCTACCTCTTCACTAATTAGGAATTAGTGAAGCAAACAACCTAAACTAAATGGCTAATCTAGTGTAGGTTGATGAAGTAGAAATTTTTCTCACTTTAGAAATATTCTACTCACTAATTTTCTTCACTTCCTAAAAACCTAGAGAGCTCAAGGAGATGAAGAAGAAGATGAAGTGGAGAATGGAATGAGTGAGCATTGCAACCATGGGTGAGATAATATCTCATATATCTCATGTAAAGACTTAACCATGGCTAAAAATAATGGTTGGGTTAATAAATATCTTAAGTAAAACAAAATTAGTAGATTAAGTCAATGGTTCCACAAGGTTCAAGCCATGTGCTAATTTCCAACTAATTTTGATTTATTTTAAATAAATAAACCCTACATGATCATAAGCATGGTGTGAGTCTCATACACCCATGTAGTATGTAGCAACTAGCATGACACAATAATATATATATCGCATATATGTATTAAATGTGCACAAGTGAGAAAAGAAATGCTTAAGTGAGCTAATATTAGTTAATGTAAATTAATATATCAAATATAAAATTATATATTAAATTATAAAATTAATACTTGATTTAATAATCTGGCTATATCATATATAACCGACTAATATTATTTGTATCAACTTATCGAATCAATAGTTGATTCGACTACCTGGCTATATCATATATAACCGACCGATATCACATATCGTGAGAATAGAATACGGTATTGTTAACCGCCAAAAGACGCGGCCGGGACGTTGGGACGGCTGGCCTGAATTTTGGGGGCAGATGCTACTTGGATTTATCCGTCCACCTCTCCGAAGATGCCAAGTTGATTTATGGCACCCTATATCGGAGGTTTAGACAGATGCTACCGATGTAGCAGACTTCGTCAGATTCCCCCTCGTTGTGAGGGGTTTTTGATTGTGGGGATGCTCTTCCCTGCAGGCACAAGCCCCTGCAGTTAATTACGTTACCGCATCACGATAACCACTTTCTCCTGCTCCAGAAGGTCACTTCATGTCGTGTGTGTTTGTTTTATTTTCTGGTTTCCCATGGATTGTATACGGAGACTAATTTATGTTTCGCCTGTAGGGCGTGGATTAGTCCAAATCCGTATTTTCTTAGATTTGGGTTTGGGTTGGTTTAAGGATCGTTAATCTTGTTTTAGATTAAGATCAACTTAAATACTTGTTAAGGATACGTTAGCCTAATTTTAGACTAAGATCTACTTAACAAGGTTTTAGGATCATTTAGATCCAACGAAAGAGTATTTGGACTCTATCGGTTTAGTTTAGGGACATTGCGGTCCATGAGTTTAAGGACGTCATAGTCCATGAGTTTAAGAATGTCATAGTCCGTAGAATTTAGTTTAGGGATGTCACGGTCCATAAGTTTAGAGACATCATAGTCTGTATGGTTTAAAAACATCATAAGCTGGTTTAAAGACATCATAGTCTGTGAGGTTTTGGTTTAACCGTTTGGAGATGCACCAAAAGTTATTGGTTATTGGGACCCCCATCTCTCTGAAGACGTTGAAGAATTACAACGATATGTATCAGAAGTATGAAGAGATGTACCCTTGAACTAATGTTGGTTGGGAGATCTATAGTCAGGTTTGGGACTAAGACCAATTAAAAAGATTGTGAGCACACAGGCTCGGTTAATTTGAATCAGGGACTTGTGGCCAACTTGGGCTCAGTCAACTCAGTTCTGAACACTTGTATGGGCTCAGCCCCTTTTTATTCAATAATGCTGAGTATTGATTTGCGTTCTGACACCTCTTTTTCTTTTTGTCTTTTATTAAGTGTTGAACACTTTTTATGGCGCGCGATCCTTATTTACAGAGCGCTTTGTAATTCCTTAGCGCCCACGTGAGGAGCACGTGGAGCGCCTGACGCTGAGCGCTAGATCGGGATCGCTAAAGCGCTTATTATAAAAGGGCGCTCACGTGAGGAGCACGTGGAGCGCTTAGCACTGAGCGTCAGACTTAGAGAGCTAAAACGCTTATTATAAAAGGGTGCCACGTGAGGAGCACGTGGAGCGCTTGGTGCTGAGCGTCAGACTTGGAGCGCTAAAGCGCTTCTTTGTCAGCTCTGATATGTTCTATGCTCTGAGAATTAAATTCTCGGTTTATAAGAGATTTGTCTCATGGATCTAAGAACTAAGTTTTTCTCTTTCTTGATGAGTTGTTGCGATCTCTTTTACTTTTGTGAAAGACCTTGTCTTATAAATCTGTGATCTAGAAAAAAACTATGTTCTTATGATGTGAGAGTTAAACTCTCAAATATAGAGGAGATGTTATGATCTCTCTTCTTTTTCCTCACCTTGAAGAAGGTTCTTCTTCTTAGAGCTTGCTCTTCTCCTTTCTTTTCTGAGAATTTGAAGTTTATGGGGGATGATTCTCTGTTTTTCTTCTTTCGATTTGAGAACTTGTGGGGAGGTTTATGTGTACAAGACTTGAAGTCTTGGATCCTTTATATAGGGGAGGCTGACTTGTTGAATCGGTTAAGGAAATCTCTTATTGAGAGATCTCTGATTGATTTGGGGGATGTTTCCCACCGTTGGATCTTTGATCCAAGGGCTTCTGTTTTACAGAAGATAGTTTTCTTATTATTAACAAGATTAGGAAAATATTTTCCCCTACAGAACTTATTCTGTATCTCGGTGATTTTTAATCATCATTGGATCTTTGATCCAACGGTGCTCTGATTTACAGAGCACAATCTTTCCTGTTTGGAAAGATTTGAGGAGTATTTCCTCAACAGAATTTTATTCTGGTAATTTGATGATTTATCATCTTCGTTGGATCTTTGATCCAAGGGTTGAGAACTTTTAGTTTTGGCGATGGTGATTTGAGTGATTTAGCGTACTTGCGCTTTCTAAAAGATAGATCAAAAATATTTGTAACCGCAATCAAGAACGGCGTCGCATGAAGCTAGCCGGTGAGTACGGGTCGGTCCACAGGGATTTTGTGAATTTCCGATTCGTTCTTACGAGTTAATTCCGAAGGGTGTTCGGTTGATTATTAAATCTAAAAATCTAATTAACCTAGGGCAATTATCTAGATCTACTCTTGCTAGGGCTAGGTTTAGGGATGGTTTAGAAATGTAATTAAATCTCACCGCTTTCAATACCCGAATGAAGATCTATGAGGAGTTATGGTAATTATCAATAAAGTGGATTAGATCCGTTCGGGAAGGTGTTCCTTCCTCTAGGTTCTTGTCCTTCCTTTAGAGATCCTTACCCTAACCTCCATAGAAAACATCACACCCGGGCCTTTATACTACGGTATCACCGCTACCTCGAGGGATAGAGTGCCGTAGGGAGCGGTATGTGCATGTATGCATGGAGTCCTATTGTAAATATTTGGTGGGTAAGAAAAGGATGAGAGATCTCATCTCTCAAAATCCTTCCCAAAAGCTAAACCCTAAACAAGTTCCTAGGGCATGAAATTAAATCTGCCTAGGGCAAGGAATTTAAATCTACACTAAGGCAAGAAATTAAATCACTTACAGATGCGTCCCTCCAATCATCCATGCAGGATTGTCAGATCTGAATTTCTGAATGGAGAAGAAACACCGATGCTCTCCAAAAGATTTCTAAATTTTATTCATTAAAGGGAGGCATAAGAAATTACAATGAGTAGAGTTCCTATTTATAGAGAATAGGAAACCCTAGGTTACAATTGATTTGCATGTCTACATTTACCAAAATATCCTTAG
This sequence comes from Agapanthus africanus, assembly GCA_030015575.1. Taxonomy (NCBI): domain Eukaryota; kingdom Viridiplantae; phylum Streptophyta; class Magnoliopsida; order Asparagales; family Amaryllidaceae; genus Agapanthus; species Agapanthus africanus. Next base: position 812,544,394 of record JASDDO010000019.1, on the reverse strand, counting down.
GAAGACCTAGTCAAAGTAGACTTCAAGCTTTGGTAAAATTTTATGTCTCTGTCTCTTTAAAGAAAGTATTGGGCCTTGGATCTTTGGGCTTCCTTATTATTTGGTTCTTTATTAAAATAGCTTCTATGTTTCTTCCAGATCTCCAGTGAATAATTGCGGTGGACTTTTAACCGTTCGCTTTGTAATCTTGGACCTTGCATTGCCTTGTACTTTGTGAATTTTATCTTTGATGTAGGCTTGATCAAGAGTCTTCTATTTGTTGGTCAAAGTCCACTATTTCACCGTCTTTACATCGTTTTCACTATTTTCTGTCTAAGAACCTGTAACCTGTAACATGTAGCAGACATGCGTCAAAAGCACCTGTTTATTTATAAAAAGAATAAGAATGAGGAATATAATAATGCAATATTATGGTGTGAACAAATACCCCCAAACTTATCTTTTGCTCGTCCTCGAGCAAACTTATTTTTATTCACTAAAATCCTAACCGCACTTTCGCAGGGAAACGCGATTGCACTGAACACGTGCAACAAGCCGTTAAACCTCTAGGTGTCCCTAGTAGGAGGAGTGTTGTCTCCTGAGGGTTTTCAGCGGATACTACCCACAAAATCCTATCAATTCAGCCCATTAACTTTTGTTCTCCAGTTAGGTTTTCTAACTAAGAATTCTATTATCTTTTACTTGTAAATTATCCACCCATATTCTTCACACTTCCTCATCATTTAACTTAAGATTATATATATCCTATAGACTTACTTAGCTTTCGGCATCTCTTAAGTTTTCCTTCTAGGATTTCATCTCCACTTAGGAATTTCTATCAACTCTATTAAAGATACAAGTTCTATCTTTCATTCCTCTCTCTTATCTAAATTCCAATCACACACCCCTACGTGTGTGTATAGATCATCCCTACACTTGGAAATTCAAATCAAGCAATCATACCCTTGTCCGTTGTCCAAAGTACTAATTAGTTGGTGAATTTTTAATTGAATTTGCTTACACATCCTTCATGCGACCATTAATACTTCTTGAGGTACCAACGACCGATTACAAGATGCGTTTGCACTTTAAAGCGTAATTCCTAGTGTTGCAACACCCAAGGCTTTAGCAGTGACTCCCAAACCAGTTGGTCTAAGGCACTAGGTGATGAAGCACCCTCGCTAAATATTTTTCCATTTTTTGCAGCCTTAAGTAATCACAAAAACCAGTGTCCATTTTTTTATTCTTTATTCACACTTTTATATTTTTTGTTTCATTTTCTTCGTACTAAGGACTTTAGACAAGAGCATTTCAAGGTCTCCTCTACTATTCCAAGTTTCAAGGTGCGTGATCATGCAAATTGTAGGGTATACGTTTTCAGAATCTAGACTTAAGTTAGGAATTATTTTTCAAACTTATACTCTAATAAAATATCAATACTTTTCCTTTGTTTTGACTTAGCCCAAGAAGTGAACCTAAAATTTGCCTATTTCTAAATAAACTACCAAGACATATACTTTCTACCGTTAAACTTTAAGGGATGTTATTTTTAGGGTTTTTAATTTACTACGTCTAAGATCTAGTTGTTCCTAACCAGTTAACCTATTTGTAAAACTTAAGTCAATTAAGCCAGAATTGAATACAATAATTTTTATAATTTTTGAAATTTTTCAATTTTTATGGGTTTTCAAATAAGTATGCAAATGCAAAAATATGTACAAATGAATGCGAAGGAAAAAGACGTACCGAGCATACCCCCAAACTTGAACTTGACAGTGTCCTCACTGTCATGCTAAACCAAGAGGGTCAAAATTGTCGGCACTCCCCAGTTTATTTATTTATAATTTTTTTTTATTTAATGTTTTGAAAATTTTTTTTATAGAAAAAGAAAACAAAAAATATATACATATATACAAAGATTCCCCCAAACTTAAGCTTGGCCTTGCACAAGCCAAAAGTTAGCACCAACCATTCAAAAATCTTATCGTGGAAATGGTATAGTTGGTGCAAGAAACTGAGAAGCACGCGAGACCGTGTGGAAAGAAGAATGGTAGAATATGGTCTCGGTGGGGGAGAAGAATGGCGAAAAGAAGAAGGAAGTGGAGTACGATCTTGAGGGTGTAAATTGAGTGAATAAATTAGCACAATATGTGATGACCGATATATTATAAGCGATTGCGCTAACCTATCTACCCGTCGGGAAATGGGATCAAATCCCTCAAGATTCGCAAGAAAACATGGGTACGCCGAACTTGGTATCGGAGATGAAAGCGTAACGGTCATTTGTACGGTCGGGACAATAGGAGAGACGAAAGGGAGTGAATTAAGGATAGTATCTTTCTCACCGTAGTAAACTGTTTCGAACTTGAAATATTCCATTAATGGTTCGAAACTACTATAATCAACCGAGTCTGATGGCTCATCTGAAAATGTAAAGGACTCAAACTCGGGCGGTGAGTCATCAACATCGTCCAAAAAGGTGAAACACTCGTAGGTGTTATCGTCTATGAAAATTGTGTCAGATTCAAAGAAAAAGGTTTCAAGCTCACAGTCTTCAAGCGGGGTCGGAACGATGGGAAGGAGGGAGGGTGAGCAGTCAAAGGTTCAGGAGGATGAATTGGAAAATCAGACACATCAAATAAAAATGATTCAACCTCAATATTATCCTCAAGACTCTCCTCAATACTATCCTTAATATTTAACTCATCCATGCCATTATCATCAAATTCAAGACGCATATTAGATTCGGGAGAAACCTTTAATAACTCGGGATGATGATTTGAACATAAAATCTCAATTAAATCGACAAGTTCATCATCTGAAATATTCCCAGCGTCTATATCCTCAATCAAGTGAAAATCAATTTTCTTAGACACCTCATCAAAAGCATGGATATTTATCGATTTAGGTTCTAGAGTGGAGGTGTAAAGATCGAAAGGATTAGGTGCGGTTTCACTCGAAAGGGGTTCTTCACAATCTGGCAAATCAAGCACTACAAAATCACACAACTCATCATTTTGGACACATGTTTGAAAATTGGAGTTGTTGGATTCAATAGGGTATGGGTAGGTTTGATTTGGAAATCCTCTCTCATTCTCACTCTGTCCAACTGCCGCCTCATACATTGAAAAATTTGGAGCTAGCGGGAAACTAGCTACAGGTTCACTCGGTTGCATAAGGGCGGCTAAAGACGCTTCCACATTCCTAGTCATTTTATTCGTTGCTGCAATGTACGCTTCCAACGACTCTTCCAAACTAGACTTATGTGGTGAGGGGTTTTTAGTAAAAGATTCAAAATTGGTTGGATATGTGAAAATCCCTAATGGCTGTGTCGAAACAGTGTCTAGTGAAGGTGGGAAGGTCGGGTATGACTTGTAGGAAGTGGGTGGTTGGGCAGGGGTAGGGTCAACATATGGATAAAAAGGTGAATAATCGTGCGGATCCCTAAAACTAGATGAGTGGAGAGGGGTGAAAGATCGACTGTGAGATTGAGTAATATGCTCAACAATGGACATCGGCCTAGGAGTGACAGAAGGACTTGAAGAAGTGGTATCAACATATATAGGTGGTAAAGGTTGACTCGGTTGACACAAAGTAGGTTGAAAAGTCAAACTATTTCTCCTAGACGCCTCTATGTGATCTTTCAAAGATTTTTTAGGCATGGAGGGATCGTTTTTAAATTGACCGAACAAATTAACATATGACGCAAAATTAGGTTCGGGATACCAAAGTTCGGCTAATGATTTATTATGTGGGGTACCCATGTTAGAAGAAGAAAGGTGACAAGAAGGAAGGTTGGGTGGTGCAAGGATTTATTTGGGGCTAAAAAATTTTGCAAGTTCTATAAAATATTTGTCCTTTTTATTTTCATTTTTCATTGATTTTTTCTTTCTCTTTATTTGGAAAAATTTTGTTGCAAAAAGATTTTAGAGAAAAGATATGTAACAACAAAATATTTTATAGAAAAGAAATGCAACAGCAAAATATTACTTGCAATCTATTTTATTTCAAGCGGGGCCCAAAAATCCTGCACAAGATCGTTATTTGGAAGGGAATATATTTTTGAGCGTAAAGAAATCTTGCAGGCAAATTTACAGAAGATATATCAAGATTTGCAGAGGAGGAGAGAGAAAACTCACAGAGATTTTCAGTGTCGGAACTGTTTTTTTTTTAACCGCGTTTCTGCCCTTTTTTTTCCTGGTGACGTCACAAAGGCGCGGCGGTTCCGCGGCCGTAAGGGGGCTAGCGCGGCGGTTTCGCCGCGCATTGGTCGGTTCGGCCGCTTTTTTTTTTTTGGACCAGATCACCGCGGTTAACTTGTAGACTCGGTCCTCCAAATTTCTTCTGTTCCTCGGTTGTTGTGATCTTCTGTTGTTCCGATCTGTTTTTTCCTGTTTTGATCTCTGTAGATTTCCAGATCCGATTTTCGTATATCCTGCAAAATTCAAACAACAAAGTATCCCTTTCAAAAATAACAAAATATATATATTTATATTTTTTTTTATTTTTCTGATTTTTATGATTTTTTTAGAAAAATTTTGATTAACCCGAAATCGCAAAAAGGAAATTTCTACGCCATCCCCGGCAACGGCGCCATTTGATTTGAGTGATTTAGCGTACTTGCGCTTTCTAAAAGATAGATCAAAAATATTTGTAACCGCAATCAAGAACGGCGTCGTATGAAGCTAGCCGGTGAGTACGGGTCGGTCCACAGGGATTTTGTGAATTTTCGATTCGTTCTTACGAGTTAATTCCGAAGGGTGTTCGGTTGATTATTAAATCTAAAAATCTAATTAACCTAGGGCAATTATCTAGATCTATTCTTGCTAGGGCTAGGTTTAGGGATGGTTTGGAAATGTAATTAAATCTCACCGCTTTCAATACCCGAATGAAGATCTATGAGGAGTTATGGTAATTATCAATAAAGTGGATTAGATCCGTTCGGGAAGGTGTTCCTTCCTCTAGGTTCTTGTCCTTCCTTTAGAGATCCTTACCCTAACCTCCATGGAAAACATCACACCCGGGCCTTTATACTACGGTATCACCGCTACCTCGAGGGATAGAGTGCCGTAGGGAGCGGTATGTGCATGTATGCATGGAGTCCTATTGTAAATATTTGGTGGGTAAGAAAAGGATGAGAGATCTCATCTCTCAAAATCCTTCCCAAAAGCTAAATCCTAAACAAGTTCCTAGGGCATGAAATTAAATCTGCCTAGGGCAAGGAATTTAAATCTACACTAAGGCAAGAAATTAAATCACTTACAGATGCGTCCCTCCAATCATCCATGCAGGGTTGTCAGATCTGAATTTCTGAATGGAGAAGAAACACTGATGCTCTCCAAAAGATTTCTAAATTTTATTCATTAAAGGGAGGCATAAGAAATTACAATGAGTAGAGTTCCTATTTATAGAGAATAGGAAACCCTAGGTTACAATTGATTTGCATGTCTACATTTACCAAAATATCCTTAGGAAGACCTAGTTAAAGTAGACTTCAAGCTTTGGTAAAATTTTATGTCTCTGTCTCTTTAAAGAAAGTATTGGGCCTTGGATCTTTGGGCTTCCTTATTATTTGGTTCTTTATTAAAATAGCTTCTATGTTTCTTCCAGATCTCCAGTAAATAATTGCGGTGGAATTTTAACCGTTCGCTTTGTAATCTTGGACCTTGTATTGCCTTGTACTTTGTGAATTTTATCTTTGATGTAGGCTTGATCAAGAGTCTTCTATTTGTTGGTCAAAGTCCAATTTTTCATCGTCTTTACATCGTTTTCACTGTTTTCTGTCTAAGAACCTGTAACCTGTAACATGTAGCAGACATGCGTCAAAAGCACCTGTTTATTTATAAAAAGAATAAGAATGAGGAATATAATAATGCAATATTATGGTGTGAACAAATATTTGTAATTTTAGACATGCGGTTCAAGATGTAACCTAGGGTTTCCATTTGATTGATGTGATTTAGCGTGCTTGCGCTTTCTAAAAGATAGATCAAAAATATTTGTAACCGCAATCAAGAACGGCGTCGCTTGAAGCTAGCCGGTGAGTACGGGTCGGTCCACAGGGATGTTGTGAGTTTCCGATTCGTTCTTACGAGTTAATTCCGAAGGGTGTTCGGACAGATTATTAAATCTAAAAATCTAAATTAACCTTGGGCAATTATCTAGATCTATTCTTGCTAGGGCTAGGTTTAGGGATGGTTTGGAAATGTAATTAAATCTCACCGCTTTCAATACCCGAATGAAGATCTGTGAGGAGTTATGGTAATTATCAATAAAGTGGATTAGATCCGTTCGGGAAGGTGTTCCTTCCTCTAGGTTCTTGTCCTTCCTTTAGAGATCCTTACCCTAACCTCCATAGAAAACATCACACCCGGGCCTTTATACTACGGTATCACCACTACCTCGAGGGATAGAGTGCCGTAGGGAGCTGTATGTGCATGTATGCATGGAGTCCTATTGTAAATATTTGGTGGGTAAGAAAAGGATGAGAGATCTCATCTCTCAAAATCCTTCCCAAAAGCTAAACCCTAAACAAGTTTCTAGGGCATGAAATTAAATCTGCCTAGGGCAAGGAATTGAAATCTATACTAGGGCGAGAAAATAAATTTACTTACAGATGCATCCCTCCAATCATCCATGCAGGTTTGTCAGATCTGAATTTCTGAATGGAGAAGAAACACCGATGCTCTCCAAAAGAGTTCTAAAATTTATTATTAAAAGGAGGCATAAAAAAAATACAATGTTTTGGGTTCCTATTTATAGAGAATAGGAAACCCTAGGTTACATCTTGAACCGCATGTCTAAAATTACAAATATATCCCCAGGAAATCTTTCCATAGCCGACTCAACATTATGGTACAATTTTATTTGAATGAGGGCTTTATAAGGCCGCGGAACCGCGGCATTGGTGCGCTTGGGCCGCGGTTCCGTGGCCCAATGGTGAGATCATTTGATGAATTTTCCTGGGCTTCTTTAGGTTCTTCTGGGCTTTTCATTTCTTCAGTTAGTTTTCCATTTGGGCTTCTACAGTGATTCCAGATCTTCAGTGAACACTTTGCAATGGATCTTTTAACCGTTTGCCTTGACAATTTGGATCTTGCAATGCTTTGTTGATTGTGAACTATTCTTCTTCTAGGCTTTACTAAGATCTTCCTATTTGTTGGTCAAAAATCCTTCTCTTGTGTCGTCTTTTGTGTTTTTCACTGTTTTTGCTCCCAGAACCTGTAATCTGTAACATGTAGCATACATGGGTCAAAAGCACCTGTTTTTATTCTTAAATGCATAAGAATGGGGAATATAAAATGCAATATTATGTTATGAACAGATGGCGCTCTCGTGCTTTGCACGTGAGCGCTGCCTTAGAGTCTTTGACTCTTAGTGCCGGCGCTCTTGGCGCCGGCGCTCTTGTGCTTTGCACGTGAGCGCTTCGTCAGAATCTTTGACTCATGGCGCTGGCGCTCTCGTGCTCTGCACGTGAGGCGCTGGCACTCTCGTGCTCTGCACGTGAGGCGCTGCCTCTTTACTGAAAGTGTCTTTTCGCCTTCTTTCTCTGCTTTTCCTGAGTCAAACTTCTCTTTCCTAATGCATTCTCTTAACAGAGCTTGGAAACAGTTCCATCATGCACAAAATTTTCTGTGCTTAGACTTAAATGTCTCTCTTTATAATTTGAAACAATGCTTCTCTTCTCTCTCATTTTCAGAGAATTATTTTAACAGAGAAGATCTATGGCTTGTAATCGTCAACATGCTCGCCGGCAACTATGGGAGGTGCCTATTGAGGAAATCGTTTCTCATTTTGCTGCACGCTTGGTGAACCCTGCTCTTACGAATGACCAATGCGATACGGTGTTGTACAAGCTTTTGACTCGTAGAGGATCTCCTCACCCCATCGGCTCCATTTAGCTTCGGATGGTCTTCTTGTCCGTGCTCGATGACATCCCTCCTCATCCAGCGGAAATGACTTCGGCAATACTCGATGCCGCAGAGGAAAAGATCGTGTGCTTTCACGAGGAAATTTTGATTACTACTGCTCTGAGGGATCTCTCTCTTCAGCTGCTAAGCCAGATACGGACTCAGCGGGTCGTCATGTCTGCCTTCGCTGATGGGCACGGTCTGACCGATGGGAAGCGACTGTTCGTGAAGATCGCCGCTTTGACATGGTGGAGAAGGCAGAGAGGAGTTATATAATTTTATCCATAGTTTTGTGAATCCCTGTACTTTCGAACTCATGTTTGGTGATCTATTTCCCGCAGAATAAAATGTTCAATTAAATACTTTCTTTTTGTCATTGGCCACCAAGTGTTTCCTTTCCAACACCTGTTCTTTCTCTGATGTGTGTATGTGCATATATGAATGAGCCCGATTTCACACATATCTGTAAACGAAACTTAAACCGGTGTAAACATGAACAAATAGCTCTTGACCGGAGATTTTGGTGAGAACAAATGCCCCCCAGTACTTTGCCCATGTAAGTATGTACGTGGGTGAAGTATTGCAGAGTCATGCATGGCCATAAAATTGAGGGCTTAGGAGACAAGTTTAGGGTCCTTGTAGTCTAAGACTTCTTTCATCTTCATGAGCCGTAAAGGTTTCAAGAAGATTATTTCTCCTTACGAGTCGAGAGGATATCGTAGGTGCGAATTCTCCCTAGAGATCCCGAGGATTTCTAAGTGTTCATCGCCTCTGTAAGTCGTGAGAATCTCACTCGGGTATTTTTCCTTACGAATCATGAAGACTCGTAAGTAGCTTCTTTGTTTCATTGGCGAATGCGGCCCATATATGGTAGATAACAGTCCATTTCTTCCTCCTTGTGGGGTAGCGATGGTTTAGGAAACAGGTTCAGGTCTGCCGCCTAAGACTTTTCAACTATATGAGCCGTGAGGATCTCATAAAGACTTTTCTCCCTACGAGTCGAGAGGATCCCGTAGGTGTATTTTTTCCTTAGGAATCGTGAGGATTCCTAAGTGCATTTTCTCTTGAGAGTCATATGGATCTCACAAGAGAATTTTCTCCCTAACAAGTCAAGAAAACTCATAAGTGGTTAGTGGTTTGACATGTTTCCGAGTCGAAGCACTGCTCCGACGGGGAGGTTATTTGTTGACGTGTTTCCGCGACGGGTTCATTTGATGACGTGTTTCCGAGACGGGGTCATTTGCTGACGTATTTCCGAGACGGGGTCATTTGCTGATATGTTTCCGCGACGGGGTCATTGGATGACGTATTTCTGCGACGGGGTCATTGGATGACGTATTTCCGAGACGGGCTCATTGGATGACGTGTTTCCACGACGGGGTCATTTGCTGACGTGTTTCCGAGACAGGGTCATTTACTGACGTGTTTCCGAGACGGGGCCATTTGCTGATGTGTTTCCGCGACAGGATCATTGGATGACGTATTTCCGAGACGGGGTCATTGGATGACGTATTTCCACAACGGGGTCATTGGCTGACGTATTTCCGAGACGGGGTTATTGGATGACATATTTCCACGACGGGGTCATTGGATGACGTATTTCCGCGATAGAGTCATTTGCTGACATGTTTCCGAGACGGGGTCATTTGCTGACGTATTTCCGAGACGGGGTCATTTGCTGACGTGTTTCCGTGACGGGGTCATTAGATAACGTATTTCCGCGACGGGGTCATTGGATGACGTATCTCCGCGACGGGGTCATTGGATGACGAATCTCCGCGACGGGGTCATTTGCTGACGTGTTTCCGAGATGGGGTCATTTGCTGACGTATTTCCGCGACGGGGTCATTGGATGACGTATTTCCGAAACGGGTCATTTTCTGACGTGTTTTTGAGATGGGGTCATTGGATGATGTATTTCCGTGACGGGGTCATTTGCTGACGTGTTTCCGCGACGGGTTCATTTGCTGACGTGTTTTCGAGACGGTGTCATTTGCTGACGTATTTCAGCGACGGGGTCATTTGCTGACATATTTCCGAGACGGGGTCATTTGCTGACGTATATCCGAGACGGGGTCATTTGCTGACGTGTTTCCGCGATGGGGTCATTGGATGACGTGTTTCCGAGACGGGGTCATTGGATGACGTGTTTCCGCGACGGGGTCATTGGATGACGTGTTTCCGAGACGGGGTCATTGGATGACGTGTTTCCGCGATGGGGTCATTGGATGACGTATTTCCGAGACGGGGTCATTGGATGACGTATTTTCTAGACAGGGTCATTGGATGACGTGTTTACACGACGGGGCCATGTGCTGACGTGTTTCCATGAAGGGGCCATTTGCTGACGTGTTTCCAAGACAGGGTCATTGGATGACGTATTTCCGCGATGGGGTCATTTGCTGACTTGTTTCCACGAAGGGGTCATCTGCTAACGTGTTTCCGAGACGGGGTCATTGGATGACGTATTTCCGCGACGGGGTTATCGGATGACGCATTTCCACGACGGGTCATTTGCTGACGTGTTTCCAAGATGGAGGTCATTTGCTGACTTTAGGTTGTCTGTGAACCGTAGAGTCTTAGAACTGAGGACTTTGTCTTGGCTCCGATTGGTGATGTCGCGTCCGAATCCTGCTGGAATGAAGAGGAACGCCGTTGTTGTTCTTTAGGTTGTAGATGTAGCCGTCGAGATTTGGAACTAGGGACTTTGCCATGGCTCCACTTGGTGGCGTCGCGTCCGTGCCCTACTGGCATGAGGAGGAACGACGTTGTTGGTCTTCTGGGATGCATATGTTGCTGTCGAGATCTGTCTTTCCTTTTGACAAGATCTGGTGGGGAAATGTGGTCCCTTTTTTTGTTTATGTCTATGGATTGCATACAGGGGTTAGTATGGACTCACCTATAGGGCAGGAGTTTCATTCTTTCATTTTTTTCGCGATGCTCTATCATTTCATCTTTTTATATCGCGAAAGTCGCGATTGCCCAATCATTTCGGCTATTTTTCGCGGTGCCCAATCATTTCGGATATTTTTGTATGCATATATTTTACTCGCTGATTTTTATTGCGAGTTGCCCTAACATTTCGACTATTTCATATGCCTTTTTTTCGAGTATGGAACTCAAAATCTGATACTAATCTTAGCATCAGTATCGCTGCGACTGGAATGTTTCCAGGAGCGAATCATCATTTGCCGTGAAAGGACTTAGAATTTGATACCGATGTAGGCATCAGTATTGCTACAACTGGGATATTTCCAGGAGCGAATCATCATTTGTCTTTGTCGACTTAAACAGGGTTAGAATCCTGTCTACTAAGGGTTTTGACTTCATGAGCCGTAAGGGTCTCATAAAGGTATTTCTCCCTACGAGTCATGAGGATCTCGTAGGTGCATTTTCTCCTTAGGAATCGTGAGGATTCCTAAGTGTGTGTTCTCTTGTAAGTCGTAAGGATCTATCAAGAGTGTTTTCTCCTTGTAAATCGAAAGGACTTACAAGTGTCATTCACTGCATGAGGACATCTCGTGCCGTTGGTGGAACTTGGTGGGGGAGGTGTTTATTTATACCCGTTGATTGTATATAAGGGTCAATATTGAACCGTTTGTATGGAAATATGGGAAATGTGATGGATTGTATACAAGGGTCAATATTGAACAGGTTCAGATCCCTGTAGCTTAAGGCTTTTGAATCTTATGAGCCGTGAGGGTCTCATAAGAGGGTTCTCCTTACAAGTCGTGAGGATCTCGTAAGTGTAATTTCTCCTCAGGAATCGTGAGGATCCCTAAGTGTGTTGCTCCTTTATGAGTCGTAAGGATCTCACGCAGGTATTTTCACCTTACAAGGTCGAGAGGACCTTGTAAGTGTGCATAAATTTTTTAACGAGTCTGCGCCCTTTCGGGTTTTCACAAACTCATCGGTAGCCCTGCTGTTTTTACTCACGGAGCCTTTTCGGGTTTTCATCCGTGCCCATTTCGCTTATGGACGTATCGTTTTTTTGCCGCGTTAGTCTAAGGATGTTGCGGTTCGTAGTAGTTTAAAGACATTTCGGTCCGTCGCTAGTTTTAAGACATTGCGGTCCACGGCTAGTTTTAGGACATTGCGGTCCACAGCTAGTTTTAGGACATTACGGTCCATTGTTAGTTTAGGGATGTTTCGGTCCGTCATTAGTTTAGGGACGTTTCGGTCCGTCATTAGTTTAGGGAGCCGTTTTAGAGACAACGGTTTTGCTGGATACTACTTATAGAGTTAGGACTTGGGAAGATAGCGAGCGGACATAGACGTCGTCGTCTATCGTTGACCTAGGCTGTAACTCGTCAGGCGTACTATTTTTTCAGGAACCGGCCGTTTATTGGCCTGAAGGGTCTTTCTCCATGCATATCCATGAGCAAGTAAGCCCCACCTTGTTGGACTTTGTCTATGATGTACGGGCCCTCATAGTTCGGCTCGAATTTCCCTCGTTTGGCACGATTGGGGATCATAGGTCTCTTAACCATTAGCACGAGTTCGCCTTGGAGAAATGTTCTCGGCCTAGTCAATCTCTCGTATGAGCACGTCATCCTTACTTTGTAAGCTTCTAGGGTTTGCTGCGCCATGAGACGAGTTTCATCGAGGGCGTCGAGCTCCTCAAGCCGAAGATGAGCATTCTCTTCGTCTGTTAATTCATAATGAACCGCCACTCGGAGAGAGGGTAGCTCTATTTTTGTCATAACCCAAATGTGGCACGTGACCGGCACTTAAAACACGCGACATCTAAAGACATCGATGCAATCTAAGAAAGCCAAAACCCGGAATCTAAACCCTTTTTGAAAATATTGGAGGTGAGGTTTAATTAATCATCCGATAAAATCAATTTAAAATAACATCTATATTTAATTACGTATGTTGAAAAGCATTTATGACGTTTTGAAACTTGACAGCACCTCCTTTACATTTTTATAAAACCCTGATACAACATAATAAAATAGCATCCCCACGGAAGCTAGTCTCCACGTCCAAACGATGGAGCAACCAACAATACAAATTAGCAATCGACTCCAAAGAGTGCGACATCACCACTCGTAAACTCTAAGTCTTGTTTCTAAGTCCATAATTTACCACTTCTAACTTGATGGAGTTTCCACTAGATACAAGAATATATAAATAATCAAGAGTGAGTATGATACAATAACAACACACTTACCAATCAATTCCCGAAAAGAAGGTGTGCCCAAGCCGCTGATAATCCAAGCGGTAAAACCTGCAAGAAACTGTGGCACAACGGGGATGAGTTGCCAACTCAGTGAATAAAAGTACATCAAAAAGTAGAAATCGAAATGCATAACGATACCCAGGTCATAAGTATAGTCCTATCATAATCAGTACCAATATACTATATGATCTGCATATGTGCAATACTAACTATCATGCTATCCCAAGTAAAATAGCTCAATGTCATATGAGTCAAAATCATGAATCTATAGTTCGTATTTGAACCCCTTTTTGTATACGAATGTCTGTACAAATATATGCAGGTACTGTCCCTCGGATCAGTCGTGGTTGAATCTACTAAATAATATCTAACTGTGTACCTCATGATAATGATCATAACAATATATATATAGATGTCCAGCATCGACATCGAAATCCGAAATATCTCGTGTCCATCATCGACACGTAAATGCAGATACCGTCGACACCATCTCAACAGATGATCGCCACCCGATATCTTGGCTATGATCAGTATCCCCTGGATATCTGTCGTGCCCAATCGAACCCCGGTCAGTATTCCCTGGATATTTGTCGTGCTCATTCGAACCCCGGTTAGTATCCCCTGGATATCTGTCGTGTTCATTTCTATCTCCGGAATCGAGTATCCTCGTTAGGCTCCCCGCCTATAATGCGGCTATCCTACCCCTCAGTCTCGAACCGGGTCCACCATATATTCGGCTGTATAGCTCCCCACTCAGTCCAGATAATAATAAGTCCGAATCCGTATAGCTCCCCCACTCGGGTCGGAATCAAAATCAGAAAACACAAAACTCATGGTGGACGTTTAACTCATCATATCAAAATATCAAGTAAGGAATAAGAATACTTGCATATATTATATTGATGATATATTATATATATACATATATGACAGTATCCCATACCACCGATATATATCATCAGGAGTAAAATACCCAGAAAATTCAAGGAAATCAAATACAGCGTCTATAGTACTAATATTCGCAATCTACAACAGAAATAAGAAAAGACTACGTAATTATATCACATAAACATAGATCTCAATTCTACTGTGTCACGGCATTACTAATGATGTGTAGTGTAGCATGCACGTCTGTGCTCGTGCAACATGGCAATTATTAGTATTTGTGCAAGTGTTCTACAGTATAACAACCTATTTATTGTAGTACATATATAACAGTACGGTTCTACAGTGATATGGCAGTACCAATAAGGTGTAGTGTAACATATATTTACGTGCTTGTGCAGCATGGTAATCATTGGTATTTGTGCAGTGTGCTATCAGAGTGTGCGTAATGCAAAAACGTATAATATGGATAATATAATTCAAACATGTACAGTAATCTAAACGTAACTATGGTAATTACTTGCTATGAGCTATACTATTATCTTTAGAAATGATCAAAACGTTAAGTTTGAAATAAGGAAACTGCCCTAGATTTAAAATAGATATCCGTTTTAGAAACTGGTACGCATCCTGGTATTTAAAAGACAAACGAATCTTAGTTTTTAACAGAATATAGCTCACACAAGTATTACATCCTAAAACAGAATATAATCTAACTCTACGAGTCAAAGGATAAATTGGTCGTTATTCGACATACAAAGTTCATCATTTCCAATACGTATAAATCCTTATATTATATCTCATCATATCACTGTATCTGTATCATCTCAAGTCTAGCGTGATCCTTCATACAAATCCATCAAACCATATCCATATCGTATCACTGTATCTGTATCATCACAAGTATGGCATGATCCCTCGTACAAATCCACCAACCATATCCATATTGTTTCATTATATCTCATTTATAACTATGCATGAAACTGTATGAAATTGAAGGACATACTAGATGGGATACTATATAAATATCTTGAATAAATACTAATCTAACTAGATACCATAAAAATATTTTTAACGTTGCGGGAGTTCTATACGCCATCCACCCGACTTCCCCAGTAGATGTAAATCTACTCACCAACATAAAAGCTCGCTGAATCCACGCTGCTACATCGCCAACTCCGTCTCGGAATTCTCGAATCGTACCTATATTCGTATTTAAATCGCATTGATGTAAATATCATATCGAAAACCAAAACAACAACAAAATACGAAAACTCTGTCGTTAACGTATAAACGTCAACGGTTCAGCTGCAACAACAAAATACGAAAACTCCGTATCGTAAATATCTGAAATTTGATAAACCATTTTTAAAACGTTCCCAGATTTTACTGTGTAATTAATTAGACAGTACAAACAATACAGAGACTTATAAAATACCAACTCAAAGCTACAGAAGGAGAATCAACACCAAAAGCCAAGGGATGGTCGACGTCGCCAGAATTTTGGGGTCGGTCGCCGGATTTCGTGGTGAGTTCGGGGCTGAGGTTTTGAATGTAATCTTCTAGTTTTCTCATTATATTTTTGGTTTTTCTAGTTTTTATACCTATTAGTTCCAGATTCACTTTCAGTGGTTAAATTATCACAAAAACCTAGTTTAAGATACTGCACAACTAAACATGCTACGTATCGTATACAGAATTTTACCCCAATCTGATATTAGCTTACAGATTTAACCAACTGAACATTTAACTTATTTAAACAATACCAAACATACCTAAACACCTACAAAGAGATACCCCAAAAACCCAAAACACCCAATTCCTCTACAAATCCGGCGAGATCGGATTTTCCTTGATGGTCGCCGGCCAAAATCTGAGCACCGGGGTTCGTTTTCTTATGGTTAATTCAAGGTCTAGATTATAAAGTTCAGGTACTGTTTGATCAATTTATTTATCATTTAAACTAGAGCAGATTCAAACAGAGACTCAACTTATCAAAATACGATATCCAATTTCAAACAAAAACTGAATTGAACTAAAATGTTAGGGTTGAACTTATACCTATGGAATGATTCACAGGAGAACACCAGCTCAAGGATGGTATGTGGGAACATCTATGGTTTGTAGTATTACAAGTTTGGAGAAGTGCACACTTGAAGAAGGAATTCATTGTTCACTTTCTCTTGGTAGGAACACTTAGGATATTTTTGGTTTTGGGGCTGAAGAATGTATTAATTCAGTTGGGATTTCTAAAGAATTTATGAGTGTCATAGGGAAATAGGTGAGGAGCTTTGTAGAGAAAGCATGTGGTGTGTTATGAGAGGGGGAGGTGGCATGAGAGGAAGAAGGTGGTGTCACTTGATGAAACATGAGGGATTCATGCAAGGAGGAGGTATTGGATTTGAAGAATGAGGTGTAAAATTATGAAGGAGGGGGTGTAAGGTTATAAGTAAGGGTGAAAATGAGATGTTTGTGTGAAAGTTAACATATAATGATATATGCCATCTATGATAAAAATATAACAATAAGTAAAAACCTTCATATCATAAATCCAAATTCATAAAAAATAAAAGATATGAAATGATAAATCTATCACTTAACTATCATTGGCTTAATGACAAATACAATGTCATGATAATATAATTAAAATATCATTTTCTTGATATCACCCATTTTATTCATATTTATCAAAATAATTACATTTTTCGGATACAATTCTGATGCCCAAATTCATAAGCTATATCATTTTCATAAACTTTTCGATTTCATTAATTTTATAATAAAAATATAATTAAATATTCTTAATCTTCCAAAACATTACAGTCTCTCCCCCTTAGAGAAATCCGGTCCCCGAATTTAAATTAAACCTCTTTCTTAAAACATTTTCTCAATCCAATCAACTCATTTCAAAACAATTTCTTGGGTCAAACTTTAAAATATGAAAATTCTCATTATAGAAAGACTCCAAAGTCCCATACGAGCTAAAACGCATCATATCGCAACAGTGTGCATGAAACTCAAAAGATATAATCTCTCATAACTGTAACTCTAGCGGTTGCTATGAGAATTACTCCAGTTATGACAAAAATTTTGCCAAACACAAAAACCGTTGTGTATCCTAAGTACACACAATCAATGCCATGATCGTAGTGGAATATCAGTGCACCCGACCAAGCGAAAAATTCTTTTATATAAATCGAATCTATAACATATCCTATCAAGTGCAAAGCACGAAAACAAAATCAACCCTAATGGGTTTGCATGTAAATCTCAAACCATACTTCACGGTGTGCACGAAAACAACAGCGCTAACTGCAACAGGCGTGCACGAAACGATATCCACTGCATCCTCTGTGCATGGAATAAAATTATACAAAATAATACCAAGTGCTTCGGGGTGCACAAAATCAAATCCAAGTGCATCAAGGTGTACAAAATCAAACGGGCAACTAGTGTGCACGAAATCAACCCAAGTATACCTAGAATACATATATAAATTCTTAACCATGTGCATCTGATGTGCACGAAAAATCATTGTAGTGCATCCAGTGTACACACATCAATTGAGGGCAGTCACCTCGCACTAAAATCTCAATAAGTGCACCGGATGTACACAAAGCATCAGTCAAAGTGAAATTACTGTACATAGAAATCTCATCATGTGCACCTGGTGTGCACAAAATATAAATTGATCCTTAAATCCTTAAAATACATATATCAAAATCACGGACGTCGAGTTGTTCTTTCTCCAACACTGAAAATGAAAGTTTTAGATTTAAAAACGTAAATCAAATTTAAAGGATATCGAAGCATACTCTCTTCAATGTCAGAAGGTGTTTATACCACCGGAATTGGCATAGCAAGAATTTCTACTTGCCGTCTGCCACGTTCTAACATCTTCTGTCTCTGAATTCTGGTTCTTCTTACAGATCTCTAATATCATGGCTTCTTGATGCTATCGTCTGGTAAGGAGCAAAGACACCATTCGTCTTATTACGGATACATCCCTTCACACCTTCTTGACCAGTAGTCCAGTCTTTTATAACGTAACATGTTGATAACGGAATCTCTGTCCTTGGCTTGTGTGCTAACAACTAATTCTAGTCCAATCTTATTTATTATAAGCTCCTGGAAAAGAATCCATCAAGTCTTTTGCTAAAGTCATTTATCCATCCTGCCCGGAACTAGCACTCATTTCTTGACCTGTTTTCCATTTCATAACCATTGTCATTCCTTTTTTATTTCCTCCTAAAAGTGTAGTTGCACACGTCATCAAATCTTCAATATCTACTGTGTATAACAATTGTCTACTGAAACTTCGTACCAATCTCCTGTCCTATTAAATCCCCTATATCAATCACTTAAAGAGCGTATCTGCATAGTCACACGAATTCGCAAGTCATACTTAGTTATGACCCACTCGGAGTCTTTCAAACTCGGATATACGAATCCATTACTTCTGATACTCTATAGAGAAATTTGGCTAATCTCACCTTCGAAGACTCGTCCCACTTGTTGGAGGAAAACTTACTACATAATCTCTTTCTCAAGCGACTTGCATCTGGTCTGCGCAAGACCCAACGGAAGAAGCTAACTAACTTCCTTGACTTCACCTCGGAGCGTCACTATGGATTAAAAGTCCTAGCTATCTCACATCTAATCGTCTACGAATCCTTCTGATCCATTTACACTTGTAAACATCGTCAACTTTTAACTTCATGAATTCTGGAAGCAACATCTCAATAACTTCAGCAGTGATTGGTACTGATGTCTGAAACATACGCGACACCACGATCTTCGAAGAGAAGAACAACATGCCTAAAGTCCGGCCAATCTTCATCAATGATTCTACCATCTAGTGCGGATCCCGAAGAAACTCGCTTCAATATTAGAACTCGATTAATATCAAAAAACGGTGTGTCTCTATATCATCGGAAATTCACCCCGGTCGGTCCTTGTCCCAGACAAGTCTGCTCTGACCGTATCTCTAACTGTAGCCCTCTCGGCACCCATAAACATGGTGACTGAAACAATCAATCATGCACTGACGAAGATAGATCAACGGAAGTAATAGAAGAAAGATCTCAAGATATAAATCCTAAGGTGAGTTAGGTGGAGTATCTTATCGTAAATATGCCGCGGAACATATGTACGGTACATCACTCTACTTAGTACCTACTCCATCAACAAAGGTCATCCTATATAACGAAAGTTCGGGTATAAGACCCCCAAAATCAAGTCTAAGTCCTATAAGGTCAAGCCCAGGTAACAAAATGTATGCCCAGACTCCATATAGTCAATCTAGACTCGAACAAAGGTTAAACCAAATGCTCTAATACCAACATTGTCACAACCCAAATATGGCACGTGACCGGCACTTAAAACACGTGACATCTAAGGACATCGACGCAATCTAAGTAAGCCGAAACCCGTAATCTAAAACCTTTTTGAAAATATTGGAGGTGAGGTTTAATTAATCATCCGATAAAATCAATTTAAAATAACATCTAGATTTAATTACGTATGTTGAAAAGCATTTATGACATTTTGAAACTTGACTGCACCTCCTTTATTATAAAACCCCGATACAACATAATAAAATAGCATCCCCACGGAAGCTAGTATCCACGTCCAAACGATGGAGCAACCAACAATCCAAATTAGCAATCGACTCCAAAGAGTGTGACATCACCACTCGTAAACTCTAAGCCTTGTTTCTAAGTCCATAATATACCACTTCTAAGTTGATGGAGTTTCCACTAGATACAAGAATATATAAATAATCAAGAGTGAGTATGATACAATAATAGCCCACTTACCAATCAATTCCCGAAAAGAAGGTGTGCCCAAGCCGCTAATAATCCAAGCGGTAAAACCTGCAAGAAACTGTGGCACAACGGGGATGAGTTGCCAACTCAGTGAATAAAGTTACATTTAAAGGTTGAAATCGAAATACATAACGATACTTATGTCATAAATATAGTCCTATCATAATCAGTACCAATATACTATATGATCTGCATATGTGCAATACTAACTATCATGCAATCCCAAGTAAAATAGCTCAATGTCATATGAGTCAAAAACATGAATCTATAGTTCGTATTTGAATCCCTTTTTGTATATGAATGTATGTACCAATATATGTAGGTACTGTCCCTCGGATCAGTCCTGGTTGAATCCACTAAATAATATCTAACTGTGTACCTCATGATAATGATCATATCAATATATATATAGATGTCCAGCATCGACAACGAAATCCGAAATCTCTCATGTCCATCATCGACACGTAAATGCAGATACCGTCGACACCATCTCAACAGATGATCACCACCCGATATCCTGGCTACGATCAGTATCCCCTGGATATCTGTCATGCCCAATCAAACCTCGGTCAGTATCCCCTAGATATTTGTCGTGCTCATTCGAACCCCGGTCAGTATCCCCTGGATATCTGCCGTGTTCATTTCTATCTCCGGAATCGAGTATCCTCGTTAGGCTCTCCGCCTATAATATGGATATCCTGCCCCTTGGTCTCGAACCGGGTCCACCATGTATTCGACTGTATAGCTCCCCCACTCAGTCCGGAAAATAACAAGTCCGAAACCGTATAGCTCCCCCACTCGGGTCGGAATCAGAATCAGAAAACACCAAACTCATGGTGGACGTTTAACTCATCATATCAAAATATCAAGTAAGAAATAAGAATACTTGCATAGATTATATTGATGATATATTATATATATACATATATGACAGTGTCCTATACCACCGATATATATCATCAGGAGTAAAATACCCAGAAAATTCAAGGAAATCAAATACAGCATCTATAGTACTAATATTCGCAATCTACAGCAGGAATAAGAAAAGACTACGTAATTATATCACATAAACTTAGATTTCAATTCTACTGTGTCATGGTATTACTAATGATGTGTAGTGTAGCATACGCGTCTGTGCTCATGCAACATGGCAATCATTAGTATTTGTGTAAGTGTTCTACGGTGTAACAACCTATTTATTGTAGTACATATATAACAGTACGGTTCTACAGTAATATGGCAATACCAATGAGGTGTAGTGTAACATATATTTACGTGCTTGTACAGCATGGTAATCATTGGTATTTGTGCAGTGTACTATCAGAGTGTGCGCAATGCAAAAATGTATAATATGGATAATATAATGCAAACATGTACAGTAATCTAAACGTAACTATGGTAATTACTTGTTATGAGCTATACCATTATCTTTAGAAATGATCGAAACGTTAAGATTGAAATAACGAAGCTGCCCAAGATTTAAAATATATATCCGTTTTAGAAACTGGCACGCATCCCAGTATTTAAAAGACAAACGAATCGTAGGTTTTAACAGAATATAGCTCACACAAGTATTACATCCTAAAACAGAATATAATCTAACTCTACGAGTCAAAGGATAAATTGGCCGTTATTCGACATACAAAGTTCATATTTCCAATACGTATAAATTCTTGTATTATAACTCATCATATCACTGTATCTGTATCATTTCAAGTCTAGCGTGATCTTTCATACAAATCCATCAAACCATATCCATATCGTATCACTATATCTGTTTCATCACAAGTATGGCATGATCCCTCGTACAAATCCACCCACCATATCCATATTGTATCACTATATCTCATCTATAAGTATGCATGAAACTGTATGAAATTGAAGGACATACTAGATGCGATACTATATAAATATCTTGAATAAATACTAAACTAACTTGATATCATAATACTATTTTTAACGTTGCAGGGATGCCATACGCCATCCACCCGACTTCCCCAGTAGATGTAAATCTACTCTCCAACATAAAAGCTCACTGAATCCACGCTGCTACATCGCCAACTCCGTCTCGGAATTCTCGAATCGTACCTATATTCGTATTTAAATCGCATTGATGTAAATATCATATCGAAAACCAAAACAACAAGCTAAACGCCCGTCGGTTAGAACCTACAGTACTCTTAACCCAAAAACGACACCAAAACTCTGTCGTTAACATATAAACGTCAACGGTTCAGCTGTAACAACAAAATACGAAAACTCCGTATAGTAAATATCTGAAATTTGATAAACCATTTCTAAAACATTCCTAGATTTTACTGTGTAATTAATTAGACAACACAAATAATACAAAGACTTGTAAAATACCAACTCAAAGCTACAGAAGGAGAATCAACACCAAAAGCCAAGGGATGGTCGGCGTCGTCGGAATTTTGGGGTGGGTCGCCGGATTTCGTGGTGAGTTCGGGGCTGAGGTTTTGAATGTAATCTTCTAGTTTTCTCATTATATTTTTTGTTTTGCTAGTTTTTCTAGTGATTATACCTATTAGTTCCAGATTCACTTTCAGTGGTTAAATTATCACAAAAACCTAGTTTAAGATACAGCATAACTAAACATGCTACGTATCGTATACAGAATTTTACCCCAATCTGATATTAGCTTACAGATTTAACCAACTGAACAATTAACTTATTTAAACAATACCAAACATACCTAAACACCTATAGAGAGATACCCCAAAAACCCAAAACACCCAATTCCTCTACAAATCCGGCGAGATCGGATTTTCCTTGATGGTCGCCGGCCAAAATCCGAGCACTGGGGTTCGTTTTCTTATGGTTAATTCTAGGTCTAGATTATAAGGTCCAGGTACTATTTGATCAATTTATTTATCATTTAAACTAGAGCAGATTCAAACATAGACTCAATTTATCAAAATACGATATCCAATTTCAAACAAAAACTGAATTGAACTAAAATGTTAGGGTTGAACTTATACTTATGGAATGATTCACAGGAGAACACCAGCTCAAGGATGGTATGTGGGAACATCTATGGTTTGTAGTATTACAAGTTTGGAGAAGTGCACACTTGAAGAAGGAATTCATTGTTCTCTTTCTTTTGGTAGGAACACTTAGAATATTTTTGGTTTTGGGGCTGAAGAATGTATTAATTCAGTTGGGATTTCTAAAGAATTTATGAGTATCATAGGTAAATAGGTGAGGAGCTTTGTAGAGAAAGCTTGTGGTGTGTGATGAGAGGGGGAGGTAGCATGAGAGGAAGAAGGTGGTGTCACTTGATGAAGCATGAGGGATTCATGCAAGGAGGAGGTGTTGGATTTGAAGAATGAGGTGTAAAGCTATGAAGGAGGGGGTGTAAGGTTATAAGTAAGGGTGAAAATGAGGTGTTTGTGTGAAAGTTAACATATAATGATATATGCCATCTATGATAAAAATATAACAATAAGTTTAAACCTTCATATCATAAATCCAAATTCATAAAACATAAAAGATATGAAATGATAAATCTATCACTTAACTATCATTGGCTTAATGACAAATACAATGTCATGATAATATAATTAAAATATCATTTTCTTGATATCACCCACTTTATTCATATTTATCAAAATAATTACATTTTTCGGATATAATTCCGATACCCAAATTCATAAGCGATATCATTTTCATAAACTTATCGATTTCATTTTTTTTATAATAAAAATATAATTAAATATTCTTAATTTTCTAAAATGTTACAGTCTTTCCCCCTTAGAGAAATTCGGTCCCCGAATTTAAATTAAACCTCTTTCTTAAAACATTTTTTCAATCCAATCAACTCATTTCAAAACAATTTCCTGGGTTAAACTCTAAAATATGAAAATTTCTCGTTATAGCAAGACTCCAAAGTCTCATACGAGCTAAAACGCATCATATCGCAACAGTGTGCGTGAAACTCAAAAGATATAATCTCTCTTAACTATAACTCTAGCGGTTGCTATGAGAATTACTCCAGTTATGACAAAAATTTTGCCAAACACGAAAACCGTTGTGTATCCTAAGTACACACAATCAATGCCATGATCGTAGTGCAATATCAGTGCACCCGACCAAGCGAAAAATTCTTTTATATAAATCGAATCTATAACATATCCTATCAAGTGCAAAGCACGAAAACAAAATCAACCCTAATGGGTTTGCATGTAAGTCTCAAACCACACTCACGGTGTGCACGAAAACAACAGCGCTAAGTGCAACAGGCGTGCACGAAACGATATCCACTGCATCCTCTGTGCGTGGAATAAAATTATACAAAATAATACTAAGTGCATCGGGGTACACAAAATCAAATCCAAGTGCATCAGGGTGCACAAAATCAAACGGGCAACTAGTATGCACGAAATCAACCCAAGTATACCTAGAATACATATATAAATTCTTAACCATGTGCATCTGATGGGAACGAAAAATCAGTGTAGTGCATCCAGTGTACACACTTCAATCGATGGCAGTCACCTCGCACTAAAATCTCAATAAGTGCACCGGATGTGCACAAAGCATCAGTCAAAGTGAAATTACTGTACATAGAAATCTCATCAAGTGCACCTGGTGTGCACAAAATATAAATTGATTCTTAAATCCTTAAAATACATATATCAAAATCACGGACGTCGAGTTGTTCTTTCTCCAACGTCGAGTCTTACGCAGAGATTCTTCCTCTAGTGAGAAATATGCCCCCTGTGTATACCTCGGAGGGAGTGAGTACCCACGCCGTCGCTATTTTGGCGACATGTTGCTTCAAAGTCGTTCACTTTTTGTTGAGCGTCGGTGACAAATACCACCTTATCTCCCCTTTTCATTCATCTTCATCAGATGATGAAGGGTTTTGACTCAGCTAATCCAATCAAGTCATTTTATCCATGTGCACTTGGAAGGTTGTCGGCTTGAAGATGGCCATATACTAGGACGCCTTTGAATTTGGGTCAAGGGTGGCTATGTGTATTCCCATGGCTGCAACTTCATCGATGCGTTACTTGTATTTGACCAGAGATTTCTCCATCGGGTAACATATTGAACCCGAGTCTCATTCGATCTAACCCTTTCGTTGACCAGTGCCGTCACGGTAGTGCGTTTATTCATACTAAAGAATCTCTGACAGGAGGGCAGCTCCATTTCGTCGAAGGTATTCATGGAGTCATTCGGGAGTTCCATATACCATTCGAAGGCAATGCCCGCCAGACAACCAACGAACTGTCAGAGGAGAAGTATATTAGTATTGCCGCACATGGGTTCAAATGGCGCAATGTGCCGGCGAGAATTCTCAGTTCCTTTGTACATGTGGCACGTTGGAAGTGTGTACTCTTACGGGTACTGTATTTGATTGTGCCATGTCGAATACGGTCGATTAATCTTTGATTCATCTATTTGCGGCTTCATTGGCGTAGTGAGGTTTGATTTGCTGAGCGATATATTCGTTCAGCTTTGCTTTTAGGAATCATTTCCTCCTTAGCCATTGATGAGGTTTGCAGAGGATTTGAAATATCATCCTTATCTTTAAGACCGACTACCGGCGGTTCATCTGCCAGTGGTTCCGATTGAACCATCATTCCAGCAATATTCTTAATCAGAAGGGCCATCTGGTTCATTTTAGTGGACATTTATGCCGCTTCTGCATCTCCCTTTTTCAGAGCGCGCTTTAGGAAATCAATATCCAACTCCTTCTCTATTCTTTCTTCGGGTACGTACTCGGGATTTTCCTTAGGTGATGGACTAGCGTTTGCTGCCGCCTGAGCGAGCATCTCCTGCAGCTTTTCATGTTGCAGTTGAACTTTTATCAGGGACCGAGTTTGAGGTCGTTGTCTAGTAAAAGCTTAAACTTTGTCTTTGGAATCCACCACATAGACTATGTGAACTACCATGCCCCCAGGCTTGGGGTGTTTAGAGTTTTGGCCTTTGGAGTTTGCTTCGGGCACTTGAGCTTTATTGGGCCTCTCTTCTTTGTGAAAAGCCGCTTTGGTTTTGGGAAGAACAGCTGTATCAGGATCCGTCTTGGGATAATTCTCCTTCACCTGCTTCCACACCTTATATATAGATGAGGAAAGTCGTCTCAGGGAGCGTATTGGTTTCTACTCTCGTGGGATCTCTATGGGCTTTGGAGACTTCTTCAATATTGCGGTAGGAGAATTTTGTCTGGCCCTTCGCAACAGTTTGAAGTTGTTCCCAGTTGGAACAACAACATTCACCACTGGGGTTAAAACAGGACCATATGGAGAACTTCCTCCAGCTCATTTTGTATGATGCTGATATCGACGTCTACTGTTTCTTACGGCCGGGATTTGATTAGCCTCAGGATTTTGCCGAGCCTGCCCCCTTTTTCCTTTGAGAGCTTAAATATTCTGCCCCCTGCATCAACCTTGGTCCTTGGCAGGTGCCAGTTGTTTGAGGATTGATTCCATTGGCAAAGTTGCAGCTTGGGGAACCATCCTGTGGAAGACAGGCTTTCACTGGGCTTCCTCCATCGGCGTTGAGGCACCGAGGGTGGGAGGTGGGAGTATCGACCCAAAGAGAAGCCCGTTAATTTCTTGAAGAGCCGGATTGTAGAGATTTGAGGTTGCAAGTAGCCCATACTTGACTCCACCAGATATGACAGAGCCAGAGTTGCTAGGATGGAAGCAAACGCCATTCTTCATAGAGACGAAACATCGGCTTCAGCAACCCATCACCTAATGGCAACCACAAATATATATACCGTGATTATTTGATCACGGAAAAACACGACACACGAAATGTGGAGTGGAAAGAGGAAGGGGTCCCACCGGGCGTACCAGAATCTGTTTACAGCTGAAAGACGCGGGCTGGACGTTGGGACGTCTGGCCTGAATTTTAGGGGAAGATACTACTTGGATTTATCTTTCCATTTCTCCGAAGATGCCTAGTTGATTTAGGGTACTGTATATCGGAGGTTTAGACAGATACGACCGATATAGCAGACTTCATCAGATTTCTCCTCATTGTGAGGAGTTTTTGATTGTGGAGACGCACTTCCTTGCAGGCGCAAACCCCTGCAGTTAATTACGTTACCGCATCGTGATAACCACTTTCTCCTGCTCTAGAAGGTCACTTCGTGTCGTATGTGTTTGTTTTATTTTCTGGTTGCCCATGGATTGTATACGGAGACTAATTTATGTTGTCGCCTGTAGGGCATGGATTAGTCCAAATCCGTATTTTCTTAGATTTGGGTTTGGGTTGGTTTAAGGATCATTAATCTTATTTTAGATTAAGATCAACTTAAATACTTGTTAAGGATATGTTAGCCTAATTTTAGACTAAGATCTACTTAACAAGGTTTTATGATCATTTAGATCCAACGAAAGAGTATTTGGACTCTATCGTTTTAGTTTAGGGACATTGCGGTCCATAAGTTTAAGGACGTCATAGTCCATAAGTTTAAGGACGTCATAGTCCGTAGAATATAGTTCAGGGACGTCACGGTCCATAAGTTTAGAGACATCATAGTCTGTATGGTTTAAAAACATCATAGTCTGTAAGGTTTTGGTTTAACCGTTTAGAGATGCACCAAAAGTTATTGGTTATTGGGACCCCCATCTCTATGAAGATATTGAAGAATTACAACGACATGTATCAGAGGTATAAAGAGATGTACCCTTGAACCAATGTTGGTTGGGAGTTCTATAGTCAGGTTTGGGACTAAGACCAATTAAAAAGATTGTGAGCACATGGGCTCGGTTAATTTGAATTAGGGACTTGTGGCCAACTTGGACTCAGTCCACTCAGTTCTGAACACTTGTTTGGGCTCAGCCTCTTTTTATTCAATAATGCTGAGTATTGATTTGGGTTCTGACACCCATTTTTCTTTTTGTCTTTTGTTAAGTGTTGAACACTTTTTATGGCGCTGGGGCCTTATTTACAGAGCGCTTTGTAATTCCTTAGCGCTCACGTGAGGAGCACGTTGAGCGCCTGGCGCTGAGCGCTAGATCGAGAGCGCTAAAGCGCATATTATAAAAGGGCGCCCACGTGAGGAGCACGTGGAGTGCTTGACGCTGAGCCCCAGACTTGGAGCGTTAACGCGCTTATTATAAAAGGGCGCCCATGTGAGGAGCACGTGGAGTGCTTGGCGCTGAGTGCCAGACATGGAGCGCTAAAGCGCTTCTTTGTCAGCTCTGATCTGTTCTGTACTCTGAGAATTAAATTCTCGGTTTATAAGAGAGTTTGTCTCATGGATCTAAGAACTAAGTTCTTCTCTTTCTTGATGAGATGCTGCGATCTCTTTTACTTTTGTGAAAGACCTTGTCTTATAGATCTGTGATCTAGAAAAGAACTATGTTCTTATGATGTGATAGTTAAACTCATATGGAGGAGATGTTATGATCTCTCTTCTTTTTCCTCACTTTGAAGAAGGTTCTTCTTTTTAGAGCTTGCTCTTCTCCTTTCTTTTCAGAGAACTTGAAGTTTATGGGGGGTTACTCTGTTTTTGTTCTTTCGATTTGAGAACTTGTGGGGAGGTTTATGTGTACAAGACTTGAAGTCTTGGGTCCTTTATATAGGGGAGGCTGACTTGTTGAAAAGGTTAA
Source organism: Agapanthus africanus (assembly GCA_030015575.1). Lineage (NCBI taxonomy): Eukaryota > Viridiplantae > Streptophyta > Magnoliopsida > Asparagales > Amaryllidaceae > Agapanthus > Agapanthus africanus. The sequence goes on along the minus strand of JASDDO010000019.1, from coordinate 812,516,016 downwards.
GGAAATATCTCACTGAGAGATCTCTGAATGATTAGGGGAATGTTTCCCACCGTTGGATCTTTGATCCAAGGGCTTCTGTTTTACAGAAAATAGTTTTCTTGTTATTAACAAGATTGGGAAAATATTTTCCCCTACAGAACTTATTCTGTATCTCGGTGATTTTTAATCATCATTGGATCTTTGATCCAACGGTGCTCTGATTTAAGAGCACAATCTTTCCTGTTTGGAAAGATTTGAGGAGTATTTCCTCAACAGAATTTATTCTGGTAATTTGATTATTTATCATCTTCGTTGGATCTTTGATTCAAGGGTTGAGAACTTTTAGTTCTAGCGCTGGCGCTCTCGTGCTTTGCATGTCAGCGCTGCCTCAGAGTCTTTGACTCTTAGTGCTGGCGCTCTTGTGCTTTGCACGTGAACGCTTCCTCAGAGTCTTTGACTCTTAGCGCTAGCGCTCTTGGCGCGAGCGCTCTCGTGCTTTGCACGTGAGGCGCTGCCTCAGAGTTTTTGACTCATAGCACTGGCGCTCTCATGCTCCACACGTTAGGCACTGCCTCTTTACTGAAGGTGTCTTTTCGCCTTCTTTCTCTGCTTTTCCTGAGTCAAACTTCTCTTTCCTAATGCATTCTCTTAACAGAGCTTGGAAACAGTTCCATCATGCACAAAATTTTCTGTGCTTAGACTTAAATTTGTCTCTTTATAATTTGAAGCAATGCTTCTCTTCTCTCTCATTTTCAGAGAATTATTTTAACAGAGAAGATCTATGGCTTATAATCGTCCACATGCTCGCCGGCAACCATGGGAGGTACCTATTGAGGAAATCGTTTCTCGTTTTGCTGCACGCTTGGTGAACCCGCTCTTACGGATGACCAATGCGATACGGTGTTGTACGAGCTTTTGACTCGTAGAGGATCTCCTCTCCCCATCGGCTCCATTTGGCTTCGGATGGTCTTCTTGTCCGTGCTCGATGACATCCCTCCTTATCCAGCGGAAATGACTCCGGCAATGCTCGACGCCACAGAGGAAAAGATCGAGTGCTTTCACGAGGAACTTTTGATTACCACAGCTCTGAGGGATCGCTCTGTTCAGCTTCTAAGCCAGATACGGGCTCAGCGGGTCGTCATATCTGCCTTCGCTGATGGGCACGGTGCTGACCGATGGGAAGTGACTGTTTTTGAAGATCGCCGCTTTGACATGGTGGAGAAGGCAGAGAGGGAGTTAGATAATTTTATCCATAGTTTTGTGAATCCCTGGACTTTCGATCCCATGTTTGGTGATCTATTTCCTGTAGAATTGAATGTTCAATTAAATGATTTCTTTTTGTCGTTGACCACCAAGTGCTCCCTTTCTAACACCTGTTCTTTCTCTGATGTGTGCATGTGCATATATGAATGAGCCCGATTTCACACATATCTGTAAATGAAACTTAAACCGGTGTAAACAGGAACAAATAGCTCTTGGCCGGAGATTTTGGCGAGAACAGGTATCATATACACGTATTAATCTCGGTCCCGCACATATCACATATGTGCTCCTATTTCGTTTCACCTGAGCCAGGAAACTTCTATGTAGGACTCTAAAGACTCGTCAATACGCCGGCAGTAGGTGGGGATCATATCAGTCACCCACAAGCCGTCATCGGTACTAGCTGGACGTAACGGTTACCCGGGTATTGAGCGATCAGAAGATCAACAAGCAAGCCTGGTCATACTCCTGTGAATCCAATATGTAAAACTACCGTACAGTCCGTTCTCTTCGTCCGATATGTCGCATATCTAGTCTAGTGGTGGTAAACGTCGGACCCTAGTAACTTGATAATTCATGCCGATGTGAGGCTCATAACGGGTCTAGAAACTATTGATAACACTTACCAGTAAATCTCAGTATCAGCCCTGGCCAGGGACTTCCTGTTATAGCCAATCGAGCACAGCGCAATATCAATCCCCAATACCGGGAGATATGAAACCCTCCTATCGCTCATTGCCTCCATGTGACTCAGGACTGTATCCAAAAACCACCGTTTTGCACGTTCTCTTGAACGTGGTAGGTGGAAATCAAAGCACAGTAGGAATCACACAATCTCTATGATGACCTCGGGTCTACAGACTAACATGTACCAGTGTCACCAGAGAACTACTATCTGACGTTAGGTATAATACCATCTAGGAGTTCTCGGCCAGTCCTGTTCAGTGTACCCAGTCTCTACTGAGCACCTGTATACCATCTTTGATGTCAAACACCAATGGATATAGGATCATCCATTGCCCATCATATGGGTCAAAAAGCGTATACGCTAGTTTACTCTGGAATATCGACGCCCCGTCTCGATACACCCTCTACTAAGAACAATTAAAGGATGAACTTATGGACTACCCTGGCCCCACTAGTATGATCTGCATCATAATCCTGGTAGTCAAGTATACATGTTAAGGGCTTTATCAACATGTGAGAGTAAGACAGTATCACAATACAAGACTACATGTTAAGATAAAGAGCAACCAGATACCATACTATCATGTCGAGCAAGAAAGTTCTCTCTATATATGTCCAAGCATCCACTGTAATATAAAATCATGTACAATAATGGCCTCTAGGGCATACATACAACTAACAATCTCCTACTTACACTAAGGCAAGTTGTTGTAGTATCTCATACCCAATATCCCGAAGAGTCTCTCAAATTGTATTTGGGGTATGGCCTTCGTGAGTGGATCCGCCGTGTTATTCTTTGGGTCAACTCTCCTGACCTCGATCTCCCGGTGATCAACTATCTCCCGGATCAGGTGATACCATCTCAGAATATGCTTGGATCGCTGATGGGACCTGGGTTCCTTGGCCAAACCACCGCTCCATTGTTATCATAATGCAAAGTTATTGGATGCTCGATGGATGGAACCACACCAAGTTCGGTTATGAACTTCTTCATCCAGACAACCTCTTTGGCAGCATCGTTGGCAGTGATGTATTCAGCCTCCATCGTCGAGTCTGCTACAGTTTCTTGCTTAGAACTCTTCCAATAAACCGCCCCTCCATTGAGGGTGAGGAAAAACCCCGAGACCGACTTAGAGTCATCCTTATTATCACTCTGGAAGCTCGAGTCGGTAAAGGACTCCACTTGGAGTTCACCGTTACCATACACCAAGAACATTTCTTTAGTCCTTCTCAAGTAGTTAAGAATATTCTTCACAGTTGTCTGGTGATTCTTTCCAGGATCTGATTGATACCTACTTACAACACCCAGAGCGTACGCTACATCCGGTCAGGTACATAACATCGCATACAAGATAGACCCGACTGCCGAAGCATAGGGTATATCTTGCATGCGAGCCCTCTCCAAATCAATCTTGGAGAACATCTCTTTGGAGAGAGTGATTCCTGATATCGTGGGTAAATTCCCACGCTTGGAATCCTCCATACTAAACCTCTTTAGTATGGTGTCAATGTACCTGGATTGGGACAATCACAGTATCCGTTTAGATCTATCTCTATAGATCTTTATCCCCAAGATGTAGGAGGCATCACCCAGATCCTTCATGGAGAATCTTTGTGATAAGAAGAGCTTGACCTAATGCAGCATAGGAACATCATTTCTTATTAAGAGTATGTCATCCACGTACAATACGAGGAAGACGACCTTACTCTCTGCCACCTTCTTGTATATGCAAGATTCATTTACATTTTTGACGAAGTCAAACTCTTTGACTACCACATCAAAATAGATGTTCCAACTCCGCGATGCCTGCTTTAACCCGTATATTGATTAAGCAGCTTGCACACCTTTCCGCTGCTCCCACTGTCCACGAAGCCCTCTGGCTGAGTCATGTACACACTCTCTTCTAAATCACCATTTAGAAAGGCGGTCTTAACATCCATCTGCCAGATTTCGTAGTCATGGTATGCAGCGATGGCAAGTAGGATCTGGATGGACTTAAGCATAGCTACTGGAGAAAAGGTTTCATCATAATCCACACCTGGTCGTTGACGAAAACCTTTTCCTATAAGTCTAGCTATGAAAGTCTCAACTTTTCCATCTACACCAAGTTTCTTCTTAATGATCCATTTGCTCCCAATGGGTTTTACCCCTTCGGGAGTAACTTCCAAAGTCCATACTTTGTTGGTGTACATGGATTCCATCTCAGACCGCATTGCATCCATCCATTTCATAGAGTCCCCACTTGTGATGGCCTGCTCGAAGCTAGTTAGGTCATCATCTTCCATGATGCAATCCTCGCTCCCACCATCAATAAGAAAACCGAAGTAGCTCTCAGGTGGATGAGGAACCCTATTAGATCGGCGGAGAGGGTGAGGTTCATCGGGGACTATTGAATCCTCCGGTTCTACCAAATCTTTTATTGTAATTTGTGCTGTTGGAACTTCTTCCAGCTCTACCTCTTCGCCACTAATTTCTTTTACAAGAAATTCCTTTTCTAAAAAGGTGGCATATTGAGAAACAAACACCTTTTGTTCCTCGCCGTGGTAGAAGATATATCTATAGGAATCCTTTGGATATCCTACAAACTTACACAAAGAAGATTTTTCCTCAAGCTTGTCCGGATTTTGTTTTTTAACATAGGCCGGACAACCCCATATCTTAACTCGTTTAAGAGATAGTCTCTTCCCATTCCATATCTCATATGGAGTGGTAGGCACTGATTTAGTTAGAACTCTATTCAATATGTATGCGGCCGTTTCAAGCGCATAACTCCAAAAGGAAACATGCAACTCAGCAACACTCATCATAGAGCGCACTATATCTAAAAGGGTGCGATTTCTCTGCTCCGACACACCGTTGTGCTGTGGTGTATACGGAGGAGTAAGCTGAGAGAGAATCCTATTCTCTTTTAAATAGTCACAGAATTCCGTGCTCAAGTATTCTCCTCCCCGATCGGATCGTAGGATTTTAATACTTTGTTACGCCCCGCTTCCCAAAATACGGAATACGAGGGGTTGACAAGGCCAACCATGCTCCTACGGTCAAGGAAGTGTCATGCCGTAGTCACACTTCGGCTTCTAGCTTTACGTGGTAATCAGTAAACAATGCGTAGGTAATGAGAAATGCAGTAACTGAAACAAAACAAATACAAAGAACTGACCTGATGGAGGTAAAAAGAGGATAGCTCTAGATAGCTGATCAAGATGTCCGCGATGTACGTCTGGTCCTGGTCCCGGCTAGATCCACTCCTCACACTGAGCATGCATACTCAGGTCGTCAGAGCGACACAATAGCAATATAAATATATAGTTGCAAGTGTCAACACGAACAATGATAATAGATATAAAACAGTAAATCAAGACAGTAAAGATATGAACATGAAGTAACCAATGAAGTGTCCAATAGATCAGATGAACGTTAAAGCAGTAAAAAAGTATGCCAGGTATGTCAACACAGTACGTAATGTATATCAATGCCATTATCCCTGTCAGTCTCTAAGTCTCACTGTACAGGTCACTAAGCCTATCGTCAGTCCAAGTGTGAGAGTCAACCACTCGCGAGTGTCCTCCATCCAAGGGTAGGACCCAAGGGCAAGGGACCACGGGCCCAAAAATATAGCTCACGGTAATAATCATGTACCCTGTAAATCTCCATATATCTCCATATATATAAGCCGGCATGGGACTCCCGAGATTCTGTTGAACTCACACTCAAAGTACCCCACATCCCGTGGTCTACATCAAACGCTAACCATATCCTCAAATACCGGTCGGTCCATGACAAGTCTGTGCGAGAACTGGAGACGGGATCTCCATCAAGCACGTCCCGACTAATACCCAAGATAAATGGGCAGTGTCTTGTGCCTTATCTGTGACACCCATGCAAGAGCTTCCATAAGTGTCCATACCACTTATAGTCACACTTACACGCGTCCCACAGACGTCGACAATGCAATAGAATAATAGGGTTCACTGATTGTGTACAAGTACGTGTCATTTTCACTTATCCACTCATGCACGAACACTAACGTACTTGCCACAATCACCACTAATACCTAGCGCTGGGTAATGCACATGATCACTAGGCTACAAATGCAATAATATATACATATGATGTGATGAGAAAACAGTATGTAAGGCAGGATGAAGATATCATATGTCGGTATCCTACCACTTGCATAATTTATCATAAATACTATATGCCAAGATTTAGCGAAACAATGAATAGAAGTTAAGTAGTATGTGTGATTATCTATCCAGCGAATTTGGTTTAACGTCAATCGGGTTTCAGGATCACTAGATATGGCCATTTCATTTTAAGCGTTCACGGCTGGAAATCCAGTTTCAGAATAGGAAGTCCGTTTCGCAACGCATTTTAATCCCAGTTGGGATCAGAATTTAGCGACGCTACAGTTGAATGATATCTAGGTTTTTCAATAAGGTTTTCAACGCAATAGACGGATTCTCAATCGCGTCTGAACGTCAAGAGTTATACACTGTTTATCACTAGTTTGTCACTTCTGAATCTGTTCTGGACGGTTATACGTCCTGCCCTTTTTTATTTACAAATTAAATAGCAAACGATGCTGGAACGGAATGAAACCACTTGTGTTATTTATCTAACAGATTCACTTTAATAAACTGCAAAGTTCCGCAACATATGAGTTCAGAAAACAAGGTGGTACACATTACGGGACAGCACACAGTAACCAGAGTCTCTCTGGACTGCAGTCCAGAGTCGCACTCCGACCCAAGTATCGTCACAATATCGGTATAGAAACCAAAAGAAATTTCCATAGGGTTACATTTCGTCGAGTCACCTTCGATTTGAGCCCTTGAACGCAACATTTCAGTATGTACACAATTTATGGTGATTTTAACGATTTTCAGGCACGGGAAAATCCCAGTTTTACGGATGTATTTGGGGGTATTCGTTTTAGTCATTAACGGTCATATTTTCCAATGAAATTTATACACTAGGTTCACTGCCTTACGGGCCAGACCATGCAATTGAGTTCCGTCAAATTAAATGAAGATTTCAATTGAGATCATGCATCAAACAGTTACGTCATATAGTTTATCGGGTTTAGTAAATATGGAATCTATACGATTATAGTTTGTAACTAACACAAACTAGCATGTAGAAAGTAGGGAACTTGCCTGGAGATGAGTCGACAATATTACTGCAGTGGTAACAACACGATCGCGTCACGAACGCAGCACCGGTTCAGCCCTTTAGAATCCGACAATCGTACTCGATCTAGCTGCTCTTCGTGCCCTTCTTTTCTTCACCGCTCCAGATTGCTCCTTGTTTTTGGGGTGAGGTAGAGATGCTGATAAAGGGAGAAAGAACTTTTTTAGAGAGAGAGAAAGAGAGAGATTTAAAGAGATAAAGAGAGAGTTAGACAGAGAGAGAGAGAAAGTAACAGAGAGAGAGAGAGGAGTGAGGTGTAGAGAGAGAGAGAGAGAATAACAGAGGGAGAGAGAGAGAAAGTAACAGAGAGGGAGAGGGGAGTGAGATGTAGAGAGAGAGAGAATAACAGGGAATTGGAGAGAGAGAGTTTACCTGGTGACGACGGAGGCGCCGGCGGAGGCTCGGCGTAGTGCAGAGGTGGTGGCGGCGAAGGTTGTGTCTCCGGCGATGGTTAGTGGCGGCGACGGTGTGCAGGGAATGGGTGAGGTGATGAAGGTGATCGGTGGTCGTCGTCGCTGGCTCAGAGGGGCATCGACGTGGTGGTTCTGGGCAGTGGAGGCTCGCCGGCGTCGAGTGCACGTGGTGGCCGAGCTCGGGTTCAGGGAAGCTTGGCGGTGGTTCGGTGTAGAGATGGTGCGGCGAGGAGTAGGCGAGAGGATTGAGCTCGGTGGGGTTGATTGGTTGATGGAGTGGAGTGAGCGAGGGAGGAGTACGAGGTGGTGGGGTCGTCGGCGGCGACATCGTCGTCGGTGGCGGCGGCGAGTGATGAAGGCAGTGGGCTACGGGCGTGGGTTTTTGTGGAGATAAAGAGATGAGATGAGTTGGAGAGTGAGGGTGTGAGGGAGAGAGAAGGAGAGACGAGGGGTTTGAGGAAGTCGAAGGAATCGTGGTTGAGGTTGTGGGGGCGTGGGCAACGGCGCTGCGACATGGTTGCGAGCGTTGGCGAGGAAAGCGGATCGCGTGAGCGGGTGAAAAGGAAAGAGCCGTTGGGAAGAAGAGGGAAGAAGCGGGTCGGGTTGGGTGAAGCGGGCACGGTGAAGAGGGAAGAGTGTTGGGCTGAGAGGGAGTGGGCCGGGGTTTTAATTTAATGAATTCATTTTAATTTCGTGGGCTGAGGAAGGAGTGCTGGGCTTTGGGGTTAAATGAATAATTTGGGATTAAAGTGTTTGGCTGAATGGAAAAATAGGGGTTTTGGGTTTAATAAAAAGGGAAATCGGACTGGGCTATGAATTTAAGAAATAATTAAAATGAAATGAAATGTCTGGGCCGGCTTGGGAATAAGGGAAAAAGAAAAGGAAAGATTTGGGGTTTGGTGTTTAATGGGATTTAAAATAAATAAATAATTATAAGTAAAATAAATAAATTTTATAAGTGAAAGAGAAATACAGATATTGGTATAAAAAGGGGCTGGGTATTACATCATACCACCCTTTCAAAAATTTTGTCCTCGAAATTTAAAATAAACGATAAGTTATAAAATCATAAGCGAAAGCTACTATATCGCAAACTAACACATAATGATTTACTAGAAATAGGTGGATGAAGAAATTTGAAGGTTTACATATGTATACAATTAATACAACTAAAAGAATATATCTAAAAGGTATAAGGTAGAAATCAATTATGAGGGAAACCCATATGTACAAAAATAGAATAGCAATTACGAATAATAACATCCGAGGCGTGCTAGATAAAATCGAAATCCTAAACATGTGCACACCTCGCATATCAAAGATAGCGCAGCTAAAATAATAAGTATATGTCACAACCAAAATGAAATAGTGAAAGATTTGTCGGTAGGTTAAAACATTTTAGAATAATGTGTCGATCAAACAATTTTTAACATAACTTAGAAAACCACCTGGCAAAAATAAGAAATATAGCGCAAATAATATGTGCAATATATGGGTGCGCTACCGAGAAATGGGAAGAATAGCAGTGTACTAAAAATGCATAAAACGGAAGTAGTCAATATCACGCACTTTTCGATAAATACAAAATAACGAAAACTAAATTTTCGAATAATAATGTCCCTAAATATAGTTAGGGTAACAGGGAAAAACACAAATATGTAAATGGCTAGCTAGGGTAGGGATTACAATGGAGTGTGGCTCATTCAAAAGGTCGGAGTGTGACGGCTTTAGACTGAAGGTCGAAGAGATTGGGGTCGGGTCAGCACATGAAGTAAGGGTGAGCAGCAAAGGACTACAAGGGGAAAAATGTATGGCGAGGATAACGGTCGATACATCAAGCGAATCAAAAATTCGAAGGGTTAGCGAACTCGGAAATTTCACTATGAATTTCTCCTCCCAGAAGGATCTCAAACGAGGTACATACGAAGGATGAAGGGTGGCCCACTCAAAAGATCGGGTGCGGTACTTTTTAATCGAAGCGAGGGTTAAAACAATACAAGGAGTAGGGGTGGACAGTCAGGGATCTCAGCAGGAAAATAAATGTATATGAGAAATAATCAAGCATCAAGTGAACTAAGAAGATCGAAAGATTAGTGAACTCAGCAATTTATTTCATTCCAGAAAATTCTAAACAAAGCATTCTCAAAAACGAAAGGTGGCCCTAAACTATACACAGATTTATTTGGCCAGAGAAGACAACATCTAAAAATCCCGTCAGTCGCGGTTGTGGAGGTTCAGTAGGATGCGGTAAGCTCGCGCGCTCAGGTAGGGACGTCTATTTCCATAGCGCCTCGCAGGGACCGCCATTGGGAGTTCTTCCACCGCAGGGTCTTGTTCTTCTGGTCCTTCTTCCTCGGCTGGAGCTTCTTCATCAAGGTCTGCTTCCATGTGATTCTCTTCTTCTGGATCCTCTCCCATGGGATTTTCCTCCACTAGATTTTCTTCTATCGGGTCTTCCTCGGGATCTTCCTCTATCGGGTTCTCTTCAGGGTCTTCTTCCTCTTCATCGGAATCGCCTATCATGTCAACCTCTGGGGCGGCGTCTCCTTCATCCTCGGAATCGCTGTTTTCGAAGATGACCTGGGGGACGTTGATCTCGTCGTTCGAGCTCACCAGCATGCGGTCTAAGAAAACGCATGACTGTGCATCCTCATCTAGATGCGGTGCTGCTCCAGGATGGGCCATGGCCTGAAAAGAAAGAGTCATGATTAGACAGCGGAACATATTAGGAAAATAATCAAGGATACGGAGTACAAGAAAAATATGCGGTAAGCAGGGACTGAAGACAAAATCTAGAATACTGATGCAACGAATGGTATAAGTAAAGTGAGGGGGAAAAGAGGCGATACATACATCATAACTCAGGATTTTATTACATTCAGCCAAAAGTTTAACGGATACAGGATCTCAAACGAAAGGAGAAATATTTACAAGTGACAATGTTTTACCAAAAGCAGAAAACGTGATAACTCTTCTCGATTACTAGACCACTGCATTCTCGTCATGCGTGTTGAATCCTGCTCTGGGTCCGTCCTATCCTCGAAGTTCGAACTACGTAATAATCATCACTTGGCAGAAGTGGAGAGTGTGGATGAGTCTCCTCCTTGTAGCTCCTTCCTTTTAGGGCAACCGTTGATAAGATGTTCGCTGGATCCGCAAATCAGGCATTTCCCCTGGGCGCGGCGACAATCCCTCTTAAGATGTCCTGGCCTCCTGCAGTACCCACAACATTGGGTCTTCTGCTGCTTCTGTCTCGGGGGAACAAATGGGCGCTTCATCTTCTTCTCTTTTCCTCGTCTAATAGGGATCTCTTTACGATTGGAGACTTCCGCTGGTGCCTGATTCACCTGCCTTCTCAATCCTTCAGCTAATAGGTCGTTTGGTCGCTCCTGGGCTTCCTTCAGACTTTGCAGTGCAGTTAGGATCTCTACGGTCTGATTCTGGGGAGTGGAGATAGAGGAAGAGTCGTTGGAAGACATGGTCCTAAAACAACAATTTTGAGGACGATATTAGGCACAGGCTATGAGAATTAAAATATAATATGAATTGGGCAAGGAATCAAGAACATCGGGTGTGATGAAATTCATTACAAGTGGAAATCAACTGTAGGGCTCTAAGTCACTTAAACCGAGTACAATATTGTAACTATGAGATAGTTCACAATTACGACCACGTAACTCTGCCAAGTCACCCGAAACCCTAGCGGACGGATAGCAGAATACACAACGTGAATAAGGATTAAGAAGAACAACTTTACAATCCAGACCGAAGGATGTCTTAGATTGTTAAACACTACACGGAACGGCAATTCCAATCGAAGCCAAACCTGGCTCTGATACCAGCAAAACCATGTCATGCCCCGCTTCCCAAAATACGGAATACGAGGGGTTGACAAGGCCAGCCATGCTCCTACGGTCAAGGAAGTGTCCTGCCGTAGTCACACTTTGGCTTCTAGCTTTACGTGGTAATCAGTAAACAATGCGCAGGTAATGAGAAATGCAGTAAATGAAACAAAACAAATACAAAGAACTGACCTGATGGAGGTAAAAAGAGGATAGCTCTAGATAGCTGATCAAGATGTCCGTGATGTACGTCTGGTCCTGGTCCCGGCTGGATCCACTCCTCACACCGAGCATGCATACTCAGGTCATCAGAGCGACACATGTAGGGTTGCTAGGCATGCACATAAGGGTCTACGAGGCATCAACCATGCCCGATTAAAAAATTAGCCGTGCCGAACAACCCGAAGCCGGATCTTTAAACTAGGGTTTAGGCGAAAACAAACATGCTAAACACTTTAACACTAAGTGAGAGGGATTACAACCTTTGTAGATCTGGTCCTTCACTTCATATGCTCCGTGTTGAGGTCCCTTCGCTGCGATCATCGTGCTCCGGACTCTCGAGAGATTCCACGAAGAGAAAGATGCAGTCTTGCTTCCGATCTTCGATACAAAGATGATCTACCTTGAAGTTTCAATAACACAAGCTAACACTCATAAAATGATGTGAACACCCTCATCTAAATGGCAAGGGTAGATGAGGATGATGAAGTAGGATTTTTGCTCTCTTTTATTTTCTTTTTCTCACATTTATTCATCACTTGGAAAAAAGCTAGTAAGCTTTTTCCATAAAGAAAGAAGAAGGAAGAAGATGAAGAATGATGATAGAATTCCTTTTGTGATGAATAATGCAAAGAAGATAATGATCAATAATGCAACCATGGTTGTATAAATCATTGTAGAGAATTAACCAAGGCTAGGGTTTGGGTTAGGTTAAGAAATGAGTCATAACAAAATATCTTTCACAAAACAAAACTAAAGCTTCTAGAATCATCTAGAAAGCATTAACCCAAATCAAACCCTAATCTTGTTTAATCTTTACTAAACATGTTGCATTAGTTATCATATCATGTTACAATATTATATATCACATATATATAATATTTATTGTAACCAAATAAAATAATACAATTAACATATATCGCATATATATCAATGTATTAACCGAGTGAGAAAAAGAATCTTTTAGTGAGCTAATATTAGTTAATGTAATTTAATATATCATATATATTATTATACATTAAATTATCGAATCAACACTTGATCCGACAATCCGGCTATATCGCATATAACCGACTAATATTTATCCGTACCGATTCATCGAATCAACACTTGATCCGATGACCCGGCTGATATCAAATATCGCGAGAATAGAATATGATATCTCATATCGCATTATCCTCGGTCCCGAACATATCACATATGTGCTCCTATTCCGTTTTGCCTGAGCCAAGAAACCTCTGTGTAGGACTCTAAAGAATCGTCAATACACCGGCAGTAGGTGATGATCATATCAAACACCCACAAGCTGCAAGCGGTCAGCTAAACGTAACAGCTACCCAGGTATTGAGCGCTCAGAAGATCAACAAGCAAGCCTGTACATTCTCCTGTGAATCCAAACAATAACACCCCCGTACAGTCCGGTCTCGTCGTCTGATATGTCGCATATCTCGCCTAGGGGTGGTATACGTCAGACCCCAGTAGCTTGATAAGTCGTGTCGATATGAGGTCTATAACAGTTCTAGAAACTACTGATAACACTTACCAGTAAATCTCAACAACCCTGGCCAGGGATTTCCGGTTATAACCAATCGAACACAGCACAACATCAACTCCCTATACCGGGAGAGACGAATACCCTCCTATCGCTCATTGCTTCCATGTGATTCGGGACTGTACCCAAAAGCCACCTTTTTGCACGCCCTCTTGGACGTGGTATGATGGAAATCAAAGCACAGTGGGAATCGCACAAGACTCTATGACGATCTCGGGTCAACAGACTACTCTGTACCAGTGTCACCGGAGAACTGCCATCTGACGTGAGGTATAATACCATCTGGGAGTTCTCGGCGAGTCCGTCCAGCGTACCCAGTCTCTACTGAGCACCCGTACACCATCCTTGATGTCAAACACCGATGGATATGGGATCATCCATCGCCCATCATATGGTTCAAGATGCGTATACGCTAGTCTACTCTGGTGTATCGATGCCCTGTCTCGATACACCCTCGACTAGGAACAGTTATAGGATATACTCGTCGACTACCGTGGCCCCACTAGTATGATCTCATCATAATCCCAGTAGTCAAGTACATATCCTAAGGGCATTATCAACATGTAATATAGAGACAATGAGAGTACATGTTAAGATAAAGTACAACCAGATAACATACTATCATGTCGAGCAAGAAAGTCCTCCCTATATATGTCCAAGCATCCATTACAATATACATCGTATGTACAGTAATAGCCTCTAGGGTATACATATAACTAACAATCTCCCACTTGCACTAGGGCCATCTGTTGTGGTATCGCATACCCAACAATTAGCTGCGGTCGAAGTATCTCATACTCAACCATCCCATAAAAGTCTCTACTGGGAAAAAGGCCTTTGTGAGTGGATCCGCGCTGTTGTCCTCTGTGTCTACTCTCTTAACCTCGATCTCCCTGGAGATCAACCATCTCCATGATCAGGTGATACTGCCTAAGAATAATATCTGGATTTCTGATGGGACGGGGGTTCCTTGGCATAAGCCACAACTCCATTGTCACACAATGGTAGGAACGGAGTTCATATCATGAACTTATATATATCCAGACTGCCTCTTTGGTAGCATCCTTGGTAACGATGTATCTTACCTTTAATCATCTAGTATGTCACGGTATCTAGCTTGGAACTCTTCCAACATACCGTCCCTCCACTGAGGGTATAGACAATGCCTGCGACTGACATTCAGTCGTCCTTATCACCCTGGAACCTTTTCAGTGATTCTCCCCAGGATCGATTGATACCATCTCACTACAACTAGTAAGTTCCTAATATCCAATTAGATCTATCTCATAGATCCAAAACCCAGGATTTAGGAGGTATCATTTTGATCCTATATGGAGAATCCTTGTGATAAGCGGAGATTGACCGAGCATAGCATAGGAAACTCCTTCCCTATCAAGAGTATGTCATCCACGTACTCTACGAGGATCACCACCATACTCCCTACTACCTTTTTGTATATACAAGGTTCATCTACCATTTTGATGAAGTCAAACTCTTTGAATACCACATCAAAATAGATGTTCCAACTCCGCGATGCCTGCTTTATCCTATAAAGTATCTTGCACATGTTTCCGCTGCTCCCATTGTCTACGAAGCCCTCTGGCTGTGTACTTATAGACGCTATTTTATAAAGCATCATTTAGAAAAGCAGTCATGACACCCAACCACCAGATATCGTAGTCATGGTATGTAGCCGTGGCAAGTAGGATCTGGATGGACCTAAGCATAGCTCTGAAAGTCTTAACTTTTCCATGTACACCAAGTAATCTTCTCAAGATATACTCGCTCCTGATGGGGATTTAACCCTTCAGATAAAGCAACCAAAGTCCATACTTTGTTGGTGTATAAGGATTCCATCTCAGATCGATAAGCATCCAGCCATTCTTACAGAGTCCCACTCCTGATGGCCAGCTCGAAACTAGTTGGGTCATCATCTCATGATGCAATCCTCGCTCCCACTGTCATAGAGAAACCGAAGTATCTCTCAGGTGGGTGAGGAACCCTGCTAGATCGGCGGAGAGGCTGAGGTTCGTTGGAAACTATTGAATTCTTTGGTTCTACCAAATCATCAGCTGCAGTTTGTATAGCTGGAACCATTCCAGTTCTACATAACAGACATTGCCTCGAGCTTGTCCGGATTTTGCTTTTAGACATAGGCCGGACAACCCCAAATCTTAACAAGCTTAAGATATGGGCCCTTCCCTTTCCATATCACATATGAAGTGGTAGGCAACTGATTTGATTTGAATCCTATTCAATAGGTATGCAGTTTCTCAAGTGCATAACTCCTAATAGGAAATAGGAAACTCAGTAGTACTCATCATAGAGCACACCATATCAAATAGGGTGCTATTGCTCCGCCCCAATATACCATCGTGCTATGGTGTATACGGAGGAGTAATGCTGAAAGAGAATCTCATTCTCCTTTAGAATAGTCCAGGAATTCCGTGCTCAAGTATTCTCCTCCTTGATCTCATCAAAGGACATAATACTTATACCCGTCGTTAGTTCTCTACTTCTAACTTATATTCTTTGAATATCTCAAAAAGTTCGGACTTGTGTTTCAACAGGAACATATGTCTGAATCTTGAGAGATCATCAGAGAATGTAATGAAGTACAAAGAACCGGTATTAGCATGTGTAGTCAGGAGACTTTCATACATCAGCATGTATCAATCCCAAGAGTTCACTAACTCTTTCTCTGTTTCCAATAAATAGAGCTGTGGTCATCTTATCTTTGTGACATGACCGGCAAGTTTCACAAGATGTAAATTCAAACAAATTTAAATATGCATCTAAATGTAACTTAGCTAGTCGGGTCGTATTGATATGACCTAGTCTACAATGCTTCAAGAAGGATCCGTTCATTTCTGAACTCTTCCTCTTGTGTGTGTTCTGTATACTAAGAACTGTAGTTTGATTGAGAACGTTAATGCTTTTAGATAACGTGCCTGAACCGATCAACTCTTGATATAGGAAATGTTCAAAACATTATCCAACAATAAAAAATTATATCCTTTCTTTACTAATAAAGAGAGTGATATGATGTTGTATATCAGGTTCGGTATCTAATAACATTCGTTCAGAATCAATGTATTCTGGTAATACAGGGTGACAGTGACCAACAGACTTGGCTGCAACACTTGCACCGTTTTCTGTCTCATGAAAGTTATCACCCGTTCTGAGTTCTCTACCTATCTATAGCCCATGTAATAGATTACATATGCGGGATCCTGATCCGGTATCTCATACCCAGGACGTAAAGGATACTGAGAAACAGTTCTCTGTAATGAACACACCCAAAGATGATGCATCAACATGCACTTTCTTCGTTTGGTCGGCACGGGAATTCTGGTAATCCCCAAATTCCTGCTCTGTCTTATAACAATTATAAGTTGGAGCGGGACCAACGTTCCCCAGCTCAGTATAACAAGCGGGTTCGGTCAATTAATCCGTATTATTATCTTAATTAATGCGTGATATGCTCGCTACCTGGAGAGAGAGAGAAGAAAGCACTCAGCGTATGCTCTTGCAAGATTAGATTGGTTATCAAATATATCTAATCAGGATGTCTCCCACTGTTTTAATAAAATCTTCCTTCAAACCCTAAAAAGAAAGACTAGCCGGGATTAATTACACGCTACAAGTTCGCCAATCTTTCAGCCAGCCCAGTGTCGGTACTTTGAGGGAGGTCCCCCGTGCTTTCACACGAACCTAATTACAGTAAACCTCGTTTTCCCAGAGGCGTAACCTCGTTAACACCTTTCTAGACACCTACTTGATCGGCTAATTGTAATGTGTAAAACTCTCCCAGGAGTAACTCTTACTCGCAGCGGGTATCGGGATCCAACTATCTCATAGAAGGTATGCAATCTCATTGCAAATTTCAACATTTGAAATTCCCAATAATATTTTACCCCTAGTGACTTATGACCTTAACTATGGTCAACAAATCATAAGTACTAGTCAAGTTCAACCCGTCATTTCTTGATTAATTAGACCGACCCACATGACCCTTAACTAAGGTCAACAAAGTCATATGACTGTCCTAACTAATCGCATCATATGCTATATAGGAAGACATCACTTAACTACCGTACACTGTGCCTTAACTAAGGTCAACAAACACAGCACGAATACTAAGTACTCTACTTCCTAAAATGACGGAGGGTTACAAAAGGTTTTTCTGAAAACCTATTGCGTAATGAACTTGATATCGCTGTAGAATCAAATGACTTTAAAATGGAGTGTTTTTTAGGCTTTTCTAGTTTTGCTAAAGGGGTCACTCCCGGTGAAGGGATCGTCGGCCCTTTCCTCGTCGAATGAGGTGCGGAATATATCATATATATCGCCGTGCAAAGCAGAAACTATAAAAGCAATCAAAAGACTAACCGAGTGTGTAGCATCTGCCAGTTATTGCTAAAGGAGTCACTCCCGGTGAAGGGATCTCGGTCCTTTCCATATCGAATAAGGTGCAGGATGTTCTACAAGGAACACCGCGATGCAAAGCAAGAACTGTAGCTACCTGTTTTTTTGAAAAATTTGATTCCACAACATCTTAGGTTTCTTTTATTTCATTAATCTCATTAATGAAGTCCCATTTTGTTATGCTTCACAAGCATCAGATGCGAAACGAAATCTGCAATATAACATATATCTCATATATATAATATAAACATTCGTCTCAGGCAGTAATATAATCTCATCACAGAACATTGCAGCAGAAGAACATATATGAAATATTGGATATACTAGGACGTCCGTGTTTTCAATACGAGCCTGTATAAAACACGGATTCCACGGTCGCGATGAATAGCCAAACCCACATCCCTAGTGTCACGTCCCGAAAGTACGGAAAATGACCGGCACTTCAACTACGAAACGTCTCGAGGCGTACGTAATCTAAGTAAGCCGAAAACCCAGAAATCCAAACCAAGAAAAGTAGTAGAGTGAAGGAAAACCAATTTAAAATCAAGTAGTTTTAATAGCATAAGCCGAATTATGCGGTTTTTTAAAAAAAACATCAAGTATTTCCTGAAAATTTCGGCAGAGTCTTCTTTGTAAATACTGTCTCCCAAACGGGATACAACATGAATAGTATACGAAATCAAAAAAAGGCATCCCCAAGCGGGAGCTAGCTCTTCGTCAATCGACGGTCACAACCACACAAGCAAAATAATATACAACGCCAAGGGCGAGGATCAAAACTCAAAAGGAAACTCAAAACCACCAGAAATATAACGAGCGACTCTAAGGTCGAAAGAATAAACAACACTGGTCTCTAACTCAATAAATACATGTTTGGTTGATGGAATTTACTAGATACAACTGAATAATATCATACAAGGTAAATAATGGGGGTATGATACAAGTAAACCCACCTATTAGCAAATCACCCGAATGAAACTATGCCCGCAAAGCCGTAAGGAACCTGTACGGCAACCTGCAAGAAACTGGGGCACAACGGGGGTGAGTTGCCAACTCGTGAATAGAAAAACATCTACGCACAGAAATCGCATAAATAACGCAACCTAAGTCAATGATCATAATATATCCTCAAAAATATGTATAACATGCAGCCTATAACAATGGCTAGGGTAATATCTAACCGAGTGTAAACTCATGTGCCCGTGTCAGTGCTTCAGGTAGCAATATATCATATGAATGAGGTATGAATGCATGAAACAGAATACATGTAAATGAAGAAACTGTTTTCATAAATTAGTGAGATTTCCTTCGTATTTTTAAACTGAGGTATCATAAATGAAATCAGCATCAACAGTGTCTAGCATCGACACAAAACATAAATCTCACTGTCTCGAAATATCAATGTCTCAATCTCAATATCTAGGGCGCCGTCAGTCCAGACCGGCCCCTACCATCCATCTCAAGACCACGACGGTATCCTCCGGATATCCGACGCGTCGGGTAATATCACCAGTAGGTAGTGCTCCCCAGCCAGGCTCAACGTCAACACCACATTCCTCTTGCCCCGGGGTACCATACCGGGCCCACCATGTACCCGTGACGGTTCCTCCACTCCTCGACACGGATCTCCAAAACCACAGCAAACTCATGGTGGACGACACTTTACATCACTAGAAAACCGCAACATTTTATATTTTAAAAGATCATAAGTTGTAAATTTTTGCGGCTTTCCCCGAAATCCAGAAATATCATAAATCTCAAGAAATCATCACAAGTGCATATGTCAATGATAATGAACTAGGCATGAACAACTGAATAACCGTATGCATGAAGTGGTAGGTAATAACTACAATGTCTAATATGGCATATAAGGGAAGTACACTAATATCATGTCAAAACTACTAGCTAACAATCTAAGTCAAGCAATTATATTCTCTAAAGTGTACGTGACATGGCAATTACCGATGAAGATGTGTGTGAGCCGGCAAGTAGGTGTACGTGGTACATACGCATCATCGGTAATGATGCTGGTGTCCTAACAGCATGATATCAATAATGGAATATGCAGCAAAATAAATATGCGAGGCAGAGCGAACAGCAATAATGTGCGGGAGCTGAATACTAGACACAACGATAACTAATCTGCAATAATCTAATATAAGTCCTACAAATGGTGCCTTTTGAAATAACACGAATCATGGGGTTTTGAAAATAGGGGCTACGGTGTTTTTATGAAAAGATACGTCATTTTTGAAATATCCGTAGATTCCCTTGAGCTGTCTTTAAAAATGCCCACGATTCGTTAGTTTTTGAAATAGGTAAGAAGTCTAATCTAATCTAACAACTACATTAAACTATACGGCTGAACTAACAAGCTGAACTACAGGTAAGGAAACCGCCTATCATCTGAGTCGATACATATACATACCTGTATATGTATAGTCGGTGATCCCGCCTCAATAATATCATATCCGATACCATATCTATAATCAGGCATCCCAAGTCAAGAGTGCGGATCAATCATCAATATAGCTCGTACGTAAATCCGTCGTACGGCACCCCAATCTGGGTACGGGTCAATATCACATTCATCATACTATTCACCTGGTATCCTCTTTATCAAATATCATGATCGGGGTACTGATCTACGTCTAGTACCATACTGATACCGCCTACGTGTGCATGGACGTGTGTGAAACACTACGTCAAGGACCCGCTACAACGTCATATCGTATCTAAGATACGAACCCTGCTATATCACCGATCTCACGGCCTCAAATCAAATCTCATCGACTCAGCTCAATCCCAAGTATCATCCTCAATCCGTATGTGAACACATAGTCTCATACCCATGTGAACACATAACTATAAAGAATCCCATGAGTACATATCAATAGGAATGTATGCAAGTATATATGTGTGTATGTGTAGTGCAACACTACCCTAGGGTTCGCAACACTAAAAATAGTCCAACACACCAATATCCATCCTAAGCATCGTTATTAATTCTAAATAACATATAATAATTGTTGGTGTGTATACGCATCTGTATACACCACCACGGACTGCGGGGATGCTATACGCCATCCACCCGACTTCTCCCCGTAGATATAAATCTACTCACCTGGTCCTCGCTAGCCGGTGCCGACGTTGCCACGCGCTTGCTTGTCGTCTCGAAGTCCACATGGGGGTATCTACATATCATAACGCACCATATCTCATTAAAATCCGACTCATGATCAAAACGACGCATGAATCCCACATAGGTCAAAACCTATGGTTGCTTTCACAAATCAACCCAAAAACCCTCGACGTCGGCGTACAAACGCCAAACCATCGAGAAAAACCCAAATACACTCATTTGCACATTCACGAACACTAATTTTAATATAAACTAGGTTAAAACTCACAAAAACGCCAATTTCACCCAAAAAGTCATTTTTCCGAAAATCTAGCAAGCACAATTCGCCGTTTTTGTACAAAACACGATGTTTAAATGAATGTAGCGGCCAATATATTTATTAAATATCTTAAATAAGTCATAAAAACCATTTCCATAATTTAAACTCATAAATTTGCATAATTTCCAAAATCCTAGTTTGCAAAATATCAAATTTAACACCCTTTAAAGCAAAATTCACAATTCATCAATTAAGCTTCGTTTTGCATGAACCAAAGTCATTAAACCACTCATTATAATAGTTATAATGACATGAACACTTAATTATATTTTAATCTAAGCATTTGATAATTTTTCAAAAACTCTAGTTAGCAAAAACAAAACTTAATTTAGACATTTCCATGCAACAATATGAAATTTAACTACTAAATTACTTTCTACAAATTCTAAGATGGTAAGCTACCCATCACAACCATACACCAATTCACAATAACCTAACTTGCATTCAAACCCTTTTCTTGAATTCCAAAACGTGCAATTAAACTCACATATCCAAATAACACTTAAATAAATTAGCTTAAGAAATTAGTAACAATTTAAGCAACAAAAATGTTTAGAAATATACCCAAAAGCATATGAAGATCCACAAGCATCCATGGCACTCCAAAATGCTCTCTTTTCACAAGGATCCATACTTGAAATGCTAAGGAATAATGGGTAAGTGTTGGATTTGGAAAAAAGCTTTGAAATTGTATGGATTTTGAAGCTTTTTTATGGATTTTTGAAGCAAAAATGGAGTGAGAACTTGGGGAGGGGGGGCTGCTGCTAAGGGATCAGTTTCGGCCAGATTTTGGGGGGAGTGGGTGAGTGAGGAGAGAGAGTGAGGTGGGGAAAGTTGTTTCAAGTCAAAGTCAACTCAATTTATATCATTTTCTACTCTTTTCTTTTCTTTTCTTTTCCTTTTCTTTCCTTTGCAAACCAAGTGGGGAAAAAGTGAGGGCTGCTGAATTTGGCTAAGGGGAGGAGTAAGTGGGGGTGTGTGGGTGTGGGTACGGGTGTGGGGTGATGAAAAATGATAAATACGATACCCCAAACATCCATTTACGCTAAAAAAAACCTTTTTTTTTTCAAAAATTTCTAAACCGTTTTGGCAAATGATTTCGTTCCAAAAACCATATAATAAAATTTTATTTAATGTTTTATGATGCACAAAATTTGTTTCAGCTCATTCCGATTTGTAATTTTCCCTAATTAAATGTATTAGTGACGGCTTAAAATAATAATAAAATAATATTTTTTTCAGAAAATTTGAAATTTCACCAGCGGCTCAATAAACACCAAATAATAGCAATTACATAGCTAGAATATGTATATTTAATTTTTATAATAAGATATTTGTATTTTGACTTTTTACAGAAAACCCCCTCATTTTACCGATTTTCCGAAATTTCACCACAACGATTTTCAAAACGCTACACCTAGACCCCTACGAGAGCGGCAAGCAACACTGCCAATTCTAGGGTTAAGAGACCCGGTCTCGACCCCTCGAAATGGTCTCCCACTGGACCCTAGAACCCGGTTACTTGTGCTCCCCACCTTGGGTCTACCTAACGCGGAAAAGTAAATAATATACAACGGTGACATCTTCCGCAACCTGGAAGTGCCGCAATAAAAGAATATTACATACAAATGAATTTTACATGAATGAAAAAGAAAAAACTCTTATCTTAAATAAAACCCCCGGCTATTCAGAATGCGACGATCCAATATAACATATCACGGCAACACATAATATCTCATATCATCAACGTAAGCAAGTATGCGTATCCCGATTGTCGTTGATGTATAGCAACGAAGCCGGCGATACACCACATACTACGCTTACGGTCACAGAAAAGAAAATGTAAAACTACAACAGTTGGAATCCGCAACCTCCTTAGACATCGCATGCCAAACCACATGAATTCCTTAGACATCGCATGCCTAACAATTATAAACCCCGCATTTTAGTCTCATTATCGAAAACTCTTTTCAATATCAAGTCGGGCAATTCAACAAGATTCCCGACATCCTGATCAAATGCTCGTCGCAAACTTTAGTAGACGGCCGCACCCCCGGATGCCGTCGACAAAGTGCACTAAGGCGGAACACCGCTGCCGCAAGCACCCGAACGGATGCTTTTGGCGACGGGGTTCTCCTACAGTCACTTAGTCGGGGCTATGGGGCGTAGCTGTCTATTAAGTTTACCCGGCGAGTATCCGCGTACGCTACGTGATTGCGACGGACTTTTGATCACATCAAAATTCCGTGGCAACCGATCAATTTGATACTAAACTGCTAGATTTATAACATTCAAATTAGTTATCTTATAACTATATGTGGATTCCAAATATTGTATCACATTCCAGATAAATAGACAATGTTAAACTTTCTGATCGAATAATCAAACACCCAAGATTTCCCCGATATATCTCAACACTTGAAATCAGTTTAAAAACATCCATCACATGCCACAGTACCAATGGTCCAGCCGTAGAAGGGTCAAGCCAACGCCTTACATGTGGCACGCCGTACTGCCCCAAACCCTAAGGTTTAGAGGCAGTTCAAGACGGTCACATAATCGAGTTAAGGTTTGTTGTCTTCTAAAGGGTCCACCGCGTTACTTGCACGACTTAGAACGTTCTTAAACTCGAGAAAAAATCCAACTTTTGAAAAAATTTCCGACTGGGGAAAAAGTGAGTTATTGATATCCGTTCGAACTTTTTAACAGTTTCTAAAAATTACCCTGACAAACTAAAAAAAGTTAAATTATCTGATCGAATCAACGAGTCCCCAATACAACCCTAGAAAACTCAACACTTGAGTGGAATTAAAATATTCCCAGAAAAAAATTGCCAAGAAAGGACCTAAGAATAATTAAGTGAAATTCCAGGGACTACGTCCAAATTTTGGCCGCGAAACCGCCGCCAAACCCATGGTTTCGCCACGGATCCACGGTCAAATAGTTGACTTAGGGGACCGTACATCACAGTAATTCTTAGTTTTTCCTGCTTGTTTTTCTGAGCATTTTTAATTAAGAAAAAACCACATTTTTGAAAAATGTACAGAGAAGGGGTTTTATCGGGTTTTCCGGGTTCGATCGAACTTTAAACTTCGTCTAGACTTCGCCTAAAGCTCTAACTTGGCTCTGATACCACTGTAGGGTTGCTAGGCATGCGCATAAGGGTCTACGAGGCATCAACCATGCCCGATTAAAAAATTAGCCGTGCCGAACAACCCAAAGCCGGATCTTTAAACTAGGGTTTAGGCGAAAACAAACATGCTAAACACTTTAACACTAAGTGAGAGGGATTACAACCTTTGTAGATCCGGTCCTTCACTTCATATGCTCCGTGTTGAGGTCCCTTCGCTGCGATCATCGTGCTCCGGACTCTCGAGAGGTTCCACGAAGAGAAAGATGCAGTCTTGCTTCCGATCTTCGATACAAAGATGATCTACCTTGAAGTTTCAATAACACAAGCTAACACTCATAAAATGATGTGAACACCCTCATCTAAATGGCAAGGGTAGATGAGGATGATGAAGTAGGATTTTTTCTCTCTTTTATTTTCTTTTTCTCACATTTATTCATCACTTAGAAAAAAGCTAGTAAGCTTTTTCCATGAAGAAAGAAGAAGGAAGAAGATGAAGAATGATGATAGAATTCCTTTTGTGATGAATAAAGCAAAGAAGATAATGATCAATAATGCAACCATGGTTGTCTAAACTATTGTAGAGAATTAACCAAGGCTAGGGTTTGGGTTAGGTTAAGAAATGAATCATAACAAAATATCTTTCACAAAACAAAACTAAAGCTTCTAGAATCATTTAGAAAGCATTAACCCAAATCAAACCCTAATCTTGTTTAATCTTTACTAAACATGTTGCATTAGTTATCATATCATGTTACAATATTATATATCACATATATATAATATTTATTGTAACCAAATAAAATAATACAATTAACATATATCGCATATATATCAATGTATTACCCGAGTGAGAAAAAGAATCTTTTAGTGAGCTAATATTAGTTAATGTAATTTAATATATCATATATATTATTATACATTAAATTATCGAATCAACACTTGATCCGACAATCCGGCTATATCGCATATAACCGACTAATATTTATCCGTACCGATTCATCGACTCAACACTTGATCCGATGACCCGGCTGATATCAAATATCGCGAGAATAGAATACGATATCTCATATCGCATTATCCTCGGTCCCGCACATATCACATATGTGCTCCTACTCCGTTTTGCCTGAGCCAAGAAACCTCTGTGTAGGACTCTAAAGAATCGTCAATACGCCGCAGTAGGTGATGATCATATCAAACACCCACAATCTGCAAGCGGCCAGCTAAACGTAACAGCTACCCAGGTATTGAGCGCTCAGAAGATCAACAAGCAAGCCTGTACATTCTCCTGTGAATCCAAACAGTAACACTCCCGTACAGTCTGGTCTCGTCGTCTGATATGTCGCATATCTCGCCTAGGGGTGGTATATATCAGACCCCAGTAGCTTGATAAGTCGTGTCAATATGAGGTCTATAACAGTTCGAGAAACTACTGATAACACTTACCAGTAAATCTCAACAACCCTGGCCAAGGATTTCCGGTTATAGCCAATCGAACACAGCACAACATCAACTCCCTATACCAGGAGAGACTAATCCCCTCCTATCGCTCATTGCCTCCATGTGATTCGGGACTGTAGCCCAAAGCCACCTTTTTGCACGCCCTCTTGGACGTGGTATGATGGAAATCAAAGCACAGTAGGAATCACACAAGACTCTATGACGATCTCGGGTCAACAGACTACTCTGTACCAGTGTCACCGGAGAACTTCCATCTGACGTGAGGTATAATACCATCTGGGAGTTCTCGGCGAGTCCGTCCAGTGTACCCAGTCTCCACTGAGCACCCGTACACCATCGTTGATGTCAAACACCAATGGATATGGGATCATCCATCGCCCATCATATGGGTCAAGATGCGTATACGCTAGTCTACTCTGGTGTCTCGATACACCCTCGACTAGGAACAGTTATAGGATGTACTCGTCGACTACCATGTGAAGGGTTGGCCTAGCACCTCGTTAAGGGTTCGGTAGCATCACATATGCCATAATCAAAATTTTAGAGGTGCTAAGTTAACCCGACAAGAATCGAAACTAGAAGTTTTAGGGATTCATAAGCATCACATGCAAATGTAAAACTATCACTAAGAGGAAAGATTACAACCTTTGTAGATCTCCCTCAGTAACTCCTTGGCACTATGAGAGTTTGGAACGGATTGATAGAAGCCTTCCTTGTCCACGATGATCCACCCGAAGTCCCTTTGCCCAAAGCTCCTTACCTTACTTGTTTCGCAAACGAAGTAGAGTAAACACCCTACACAAATCGGCTAGATGTGTGTAGTATGATGATGTGGTTTATGTTCTTCAATTGAAATCCTTTCTTTTGTCAATCTTCACTCAAGAGAGAAATTAAGAGAGGAAGAAGAAGATAATGGTGGCTTGAGCTTTTTATCATATCACATATGATAACTTGTATTCTTCACACCCTTACTCACAATTTTTCCTTTGTTGTGTGCATCTTGTTTCATATCACATATGAAGCTATTTATAGTGATTAGAAAGGAATAATCACCATTATTCCATTACCACCATAATTGTGAGTGGAAATTCTTTTCCTAAAGAATTAAGCATGGATGGAAATTCTTTTCATTAAGTTAAGTAAAGCTTACCCACTAAAGAATAAAGGAGCATGAGTGGATATTCTTTACATTAACTTAAAATGATAAATACAAATTAAAAGCTTCAATATAAGTCTTATATTGCCATCATTCTTGTATCAACAACCATGATACTATGTATGCATGTATGTGTCCATGTACATCATCATGTGCATACATGCATGCATACAAAAGGATTTACTTAAAGAATTTATCTAAATGTAATTAGTTAAATCAACACTTGATTTAGCAAACCGGTCATATCTCTCATACGATCGGACAAATAGAAAATGCCCGATTAATATACGTTATCACATAACCGTATTTAATCAGGTCCCGCGCATATCTCATATGCACACCATATCTTTTTGCTTGAGCCAGGAAACTTCATTGTGGGACTCTAAGACTCGTCAATACGCCAGCAGTAGATGATGATCATATCAAACATCTACAAGCCGCAAGAGGTCAGCTAAACATAACGGCCACCCGGGTATTGAAACGATCAGAAGAAAACCAGCGAAGCTGTAAAAACTCCCGTCGAGCCAACTGGCAACACTTACCGTACAGTCCGGTCTCTTCGTCAGATATGCTGCATATCGAGTCTAGGGATGGTATCGTCGACCCCAGTAACTCAATAAGTCATGCTGGTGTATGGCTCATAACAGATTGAGAAACTACTGATAACTCTTATTAGTAAATCTCAGCAGCCCTGGCCAGGGACTTCATGTTATAGCCAATCGAGCATAGCACAACATCAACCCCCAATACTGGGAGAGACGAAAACCCCTCCTATCGCTCATTGCCTCCATGCGCCTCGGGACTGTACCCAAAGACCACCTGTTTGCACGACTCAGTAGAGCCGTGGTAGGGTGGAGATCAAAGTATAGTGGGAGGACACACAAGACTCTATGACGATCTCGGGTCTACAGACTAACCTGTACCAGTGTTCCCTGAGAACTGCTATCCGACGATAGATATAATACCACATAGGAGTTCTCGGTGAGTCCGTTCAGTGTACCCAGTCTCCACTGAGCACCCGCATACAATCTTTGGTGTCTCCTCACCAGATGGATATGGGATCATCCATCGCCCATCATATGGGACAAGAATAGTATACGCTAGTCTACTCTGGAATATCGATGCCCTGTCTCGATACACCCTCGACTAGGAACACTTCAAGGATATGCTTATAGACTATATGTGCCCCACTAGTATGATCCGCATCATAATCACAGTAGTCAAGCAAATATCCTTTGGGCTTTATCAACATGTGTAAATGATTAAATCTACATGTACAGATAAAGTAAACCAGATAGCGTACTATCATTTTGAGCAAGAAATTCATCTATCTCCATAGATAATATGTCCAAGTTTCCACTATCCATATAATGGCCTTTAGGGCATACATATTACTAACACCGTGGCCCCACTAGTATGATCTCATCATAATCCCAGTAGTCAAGTACATATCCTAAGGGCTTTATCAACATGTAATATAGAGACAATCATAGTGTAGGGTGTTTTTCGTCACCCCATTGAGATGGGAATACGCGCGCGCTTGTCAGGCGTACTACAGATTCCCCCTGCCTAGGGTAGGCCGGGGTTTATTGATTGTGGGGATCCGAATCTCCGGCAGCCGCAGACTAAGCTGCTGTTAATTACCCCTCGCATTTGGAGCGAAGGAACCTCCGATTGACGGGTTAAACTGGTCATGCGAACTCAATATGCGGTGCGTTGGTGTGTGTATATTTTTTTTTGTTTTGTTATACTTGTAAAAAGAGATATATACATATATATATATATATATATTTTCTATATACAAAAATGAAAATAAATAAGTAAATAAATATTTGGAGAATTATTATTTTTTTAAATAAATTTTTAAATATTTTTTTAATTTAAAAATATTATTTTTATTTATTTAATATTTATTTAATATTTTTTTTAAATAGAAAAAGGGGTTAAATAAAGAAAAGAAAATAATTATGTTTTTTTTTAATTTTTAAATATTATTTATAATTTATTTAATATTTATTTAATATTTATTTATTTTTATTTTAAATAAATTAAAAAAAGGAGGAAGAAAGAAGGAAAGAGAATTTTTTTATTTTATTTTATTTATTTATTTATTTTTTTTTAAAAATGAGGGTCACATGCTGACATGTGACCCCTCAAGTGGGGGGTCACATGCTAAACATGTGACCCGGTCACATGTTCAACATGTGACCCCTCATGTGAGGGGGTCACATGTTTAACATGTGACCCCTCAAGTGAGGGGGTCACATGTTTTGCATGTGACCCGGTCACATGTTTAACATGTGACCCCTCATGTGAGGGGGTCACATGTTTAACATGTGACCCCTCATGTGAGGGGGGTCACATGTTAAACATGTGACCCGGTCACATGCTTTACATGTGACCGCAATTTTTTTTTTTTTTGAGGGAATGAAAAAAGTGTTATGTTATTCATCATCATGTTGCCTTATATAGGCTTACATATTTACATATAGCCCCTTAGGCTTCACAAAATTGCATTTTGCCTATCCCATGGCTTATGTGCCATTTCATTTTTTGCACATAAGCCATGGGCTTACAAAATATTGGCTTTATGCCCTTTTTGCATACATTACATGATTTCATTTTTGGCATGGAGAGGGTCGGCCGCTTCATGTTTCGGACTCGACCTGGGCATGGGCTCACTTGACCTGGGCTTGGGCCTACCTGGCTTGGGGTTGACCTTGACTTTGACTCGGTCAACCGGGGTGTAAATTTTTACCCCAACAAAGTGCCCCCCATCAATAAATGCACACCGCACATTTGAGTTGTGTGCATGAAATTGATGGATCTTGAAGCTGAACTTCAAGGTGGAACATCATTCCAGAGGCGAAGTATCATCCCGGGGAGCATGATTCCCGGGGATCGGAGCATCATTTCGATGAGCGGAGCATGATTCCAGGGTTCGGAGCATCATTCCAATTTGCGGAGCATCATTCCAGGGATCGGAGCATCATTCCGATGGGTGGAGCATCATTCCAGGGGATCGGAGCATCATTCCGATGGGCGGAGCATCATTCCAGGGGATCGGAGCATCATTCCGATGGGCGGAGCATGATTCCAAGGATCGGAGCATCATTCCAATTTGCGGAGCATCATTCCAGGGATCGAAGCATCATTCCGATGGGCGGAGCATCATTCCAGGGGATCGGAGCATCATTCCGATGGGCGGAGCATCATTCCAGGATTCGGAGCATCATTCCGAAGGGCGGAGCATGATTCCAAGGATCGGAGCATCATTCCGATTTGCGGAGCATCATTCCAATTTGCGGAGCATCATTCCAGGGATCGGAGCATCATTCCGATGGGCGGAGCATTATTCCAATTTGCGGAGCATAATTCCAAGGATCGGAGCATCATTCCGAAAGGCAGAGCATCTTTCCGAAGAGCGGAGCATAATTCCAGAGATCGGAGCATCATTCCGATGGGCGGAGCATAATTCCAGAGATTCGGAGCATCCTTCCGAGGAGCGGAGCATAATTCCAGGATTCGGAGCATCATTCCGAAGAGCGGAGCATAATTCCAGAGATTCGGAGCATCATTCCGGGAGCATCATTCCAAAGAGCGGCAGACATTCTGACCGAAGCATGATTTCGATGAAGAGGTAGATTCCTAGGCGAAGTATAATTCCGACAAGGGAGGCAAATATTCCGAGGCGAAGCATGATTTCGACACGGGGTATATTCTGAGACGGAGCATGATTCCGGCGCAGGGCTTGTTGGCTGACTTGATTCCGAGACGAAGCATAAATTCGACAGGGAAGGCAGGTACACCGAGGCGAAGCATCATTTCGATACGGGGTGCATTCTGAGACGAAGCATAATTCCGATGCAGAGCTTGCTGGTTGACTTGATTCCGAGGCGGAGCATAATTACGACGAGGAGGTCGTTGGTTGATTCCGAGCCGAAGCATAATTCTGACAGGAAAGGTAGATACACCGAGGCGAAGCATCATTTCAACACGGGGTGAACATTCTGAGACGAAGCATGATTCCGACGTAGAGCTGGTTGGTTGATTTGATTCCGAAGTGGAGCATAATTCCGGCAGGGAAGGTAGATATCCCGAGGCGAAGCATGATTTCGACACGGGGTAAATTCTGGGACGGAGCATGATTCCGCCGTAGAGGTTGTTGGTTTGATTTGATTTGGGTTGACATCAGCATCGCTACACTGGAATATGGTACCAAGAGCGAATCATCATTTGTCATGAGAGGGTTTGGGGATTTTGGTTTTTTTTGTTTGGCATCTGCATTGCTGCACTGGAATAATGCCAGGAGCAACTCATCATTTGCCCCGAGAGGATTTGGGAATTGGTTTTTTGGTTTGGCATCTGCATTGCTGCACTGGAATAATGCCAGGAGCAACTCATCATTTGCTCCGAGAGGATTTGGGAATTGTTGGCTTAGGAGACAGGTTTAGATCCCTGTCACCTAAGGCTTTTCCATTTTGTGAGCCGTAAGGGTCTCACAAAGCATTTTCTCCCTACGGGTCGTAAGGATCCCATAGGTGTATTTTCTCCTTAGGAGTCGTGAGGACCCCCAAGTGTGTTGCTCCTTTGTGAGTCGTAAGGATCTCACGCGGGAATTTTCTCCTCATAAAGTCGAGAGGACTTTGCGAGTGCATTTCATTTCTTTTTTTTTTTACGAGTTTGCGCCCTTTCGGGTTTTCACAAACTCGCCGGCAGTCCTGCTGTTTTTACTCACGGAGCCCTTTCGGGTTTTCATCCGTGCCCGTTTTGCTTGTGGACATACCGTTCTTCTTTTTTTTTTTCCTTTTTTTTTTGAAGAGATCGGGATTGTTTTACGCCCGTGGATTGTATACGGTTTTGCAGGATGTATGATCCAGACCGTAGGGCCAGAAACATTTCAGGACTTTGTTGGCGTCTGCATCGCTGCACTGGAATATGGTACCAGGAGCGACTCATCATTCGCCGTCGGTATGAGATTTGGAATTTGGTTGGCGTCTGCATCGCTACACTGGAATATGGTACCAGGAGCGACTCATCATTCGCCGTTGGGGATTGGGATTTGGAATTTGGTTGGCGTCTGCATCGCTGCACTGGAATATGGTACCAGGAGCGACTCATCATTCGCCACTTGGGGATTGGGGAGCGATGGCTTAGAAGACAGGTTTGGATCCCTATCACCTAAGACTTTTCAATTTTATGGGCCGTGAGGGTCCCATAAAAGTATTTTCTCCCTACGAGTCGTAAGGATCCCGCAGGTGTATTTTCTCCTTAAGAGTCGTGAGGACTCCTAAGTGTGTTTTTCCTTGGTGAGTCGTAAGGATCTCACGAAGGTTTGTTCTCCTCATGCATCGTGAGGACACATGAGTGGGTCTTTCCAATGAAGCATAATTCCAAAGGCGGAGACCAGCCGCGTAACTGGTGGTTGCGGTGGGGCATGGGTATGCTGAGAATTATTTGAGCCCGTGGATTGTATACGGTAGTCAATTTGGGGACTGGTCGTAGGGCTGGGAGAATTTTGGGAAATTGGATTTTTGTTTGGCGTCTGCATTGCTGCACTGGAATAATGCCAGGAGCAACTCATCATCCGCCCTTGTTTTTTTTTTGTTTTTTTTGTTTTTTTTTTATTTTACCGCGATTGCTCTATCATTTCAGCTTTTCTTATCGCGAAGGTCGCGATCGCCCTATCATTTCGGCTATTTATTCGCGGTTGCCCCATCATTTCGGCTTTATTTTCATTTTTATTTTTACTCGCTGATTTTTATTGCGAGTTGCCCCATCATTTCGGCTTTATTTTCATTTTTATTTTTACTCGCTGATTTTTATTGCGAGTTGCCCCATCATTTCGGCTTTTCTTTATTTTTCTTTTATTTACACATTTTTTTTATTTACATTTTTTTTACATTCCCAGTTTAACGACTTAGAGGTCGATTGTTCCCAGTTTAATGACGTGGTGGTCGACTGTGTTCAGAGAAAGGCAGATGTCTGAGAGAATTAGTTTCACGAAGAACTTCGGTCTCCGTTTGTATGAAATTGGCGGTCGCATCTTGACTGTTTACTAACACGCCTTTGGACAGTTCTATCTCTCCTGCCTTGTATTGCTTTTCGACCAAATCTTTGAAGACGAAGCAGTCCTCAATGGCATGACCTATCACTCTGTGATAGGGGCAGTATTTGGGGTCGTCGGTCCTATTCGCTTCCTGCGGTCTTTTTGACTCTGGCAGTTGTAGACCGTTCTTCAGGGCGTCTTTGAATATTTTACGGATTTTGTCCCTTCTGAAGGAATAGACCTTATCCAGCTTCTCTTTCAGTGGAGATTCTCCCCCCTCTCCGAACATTGGCTTCCGAGGCTGGTTGGCGCTAGGCCCGCTCATCCCTTGCTTATTTCGGTTAGCCGAAGCATTGAAAGATTCGGAATCGTCGGGATCTCCGCCTTTGCGATTATCGTCCTTTCGGTTTCTCCAGGACCTATTGTTATTTTGGGAATCCGAGGAGGACTCTTGCTTTGAGCGCTCCAGCATTTGAACTTTTCTGGTCAGTTCTTGGAATGTTTTGAGACCCGCGGTGCATAGAAACGGGGCCATCCAATTGTTGAGATTTCCGACAAGGAGACTGACAGATTGGTCCTGCTCTATCGGTGGTTCACATTTGACGGAGAGATTGCGCCATCAGGTTATAAAATCCGTGTTGCTTTCGTTGTTCTTGGGCTTGGTCCTTACGAGCTCGGCAATGGTGATCTTATCGCTGACGCTCATGAACCTTTGTCGAAACAAAGATTCCATTTGGACGAAAGTAGTAACGGAGCCATCTGGTATGCTCGCGTACCAGTCGAAAGCAACATCGGTCAAGCTATTAACGAACTGGCGGAGGAGAAGCGCATCGTTGCCCCCAGTATTCCCGCATGAGGCTTTGAAGTGGGCGATGTGCTGATTCGCATTTCCCGTCCCATCGAATCTTCCAAATTTGGGGATGACATAGCCGCTAGGAAATTCTACCAGATCATACTGAGCAGGATATGGTCTCCCACTACTGCTAACATCTTTTTGCGCTTCGGCTTCGGCCACCAATGTTTTGACTTTGCCGGCAACCAAATCCATGATTTGATCTTGAGTTAGCGGGCTACTGTCATCGGTAGCCAAGACATTTCCCGAGATAGGATGCAACTGATTTTCATGCGGTCCGCCCACTTTTGGATTTGGGGGAACGGGCGTCGGCTGTTTCGAGACACCATTTCCTGGTTCATGAGAGTCCTGCGCTTGATTGGGCGGCTGAGAGGCAAGTCGGGCCGTGAGCTGCATCACGACATTCGTCAAGTCATCGATTTTGGAGTAGAGTTTGGCCATCTCCTTGTCTTTGTTTCTGAGCTGCTTTCGGAGCTTTTGAAGCAGCTCTTGCTCTGCGGTCCTGGGGCGGAAAGTCGGCTCTTCTTCGCTTTCCGAGCCCGACTCCTCATGGACCGAAAGGTCTTTCTGCCTATCATCCTCATCGAGAGGGTTTTCATCACCTAGCAGGGGCGGCTGTTCTTGGGCAGCGGCAACCACATTCAGGCTAGATTGGACTTGAGATGTGGTGGCCCCATCCTTACTCTTGCTGCGCGTGCCTACCGTGTAGACAGTGTGGACCACATACCCAGCCATTTCCTCATATTCGGCGGGGTAACCCTGTTCTTCGAACCTTATGAGGTTCAGCCTGGCAGGAGCCCTAGCCCTTTTGTTGGCTCTATATCTGAGCCTTTTCTCCCTCAGCTTCTCGATTTTGAAGGCTTGGCGGGCATCCGCTATCCGGGAAGCCATTGTGAGTTGATCAGAGGGGGGCTTAGAGAAGACACCCGATCGAGCAGTGGTCGAGGGCACCGCTGGAGCTTGCTCGGGACGCATTGTAGCTTTGTTGGTGTTGGTGGCCTTGCCCCCAGCTGGGGCCATGGAGAGTCGTTCGGAAACGGACTTGCGCTTGGGCTGAGGTGCCCTCGCGACCACCACATTTGGTCTCCTGCCTTTCGAGACCGGTTTGTCTGCCACCGGGGCTTGAGGAGCTGGGATGGCGCCAATTGGTATGAACATAATAGAGCCGAATGGTAGCAGCGGCTCCTCCCATTGTCGCCCGAGACTGGCCGGAAGGACCATCCTGGAGTCTATCTTCATCGTATAGGAGACATGAGCTGAGTTCATCATCGAAGACATCGTCGGAAGGTGATTGCTTGAAAATCTGCATGAAAAAGTATTATTTTAGTATAAATATAGACATGTAAATTGATTGAGTTCGCATGAACGTTTAACCCGAAATATGGGAGAAGAGATTGGTCCCACCGGGCGTGCCAGAACCTGTAGGGTGTTTTTCGTCACCCCATTGAGATGGGAATACGCGCGCGCTTGTCAGGCGTACTACAGATTCCCCCTGCCTAGGGTAGGCCGGGGTTTATTGATTGTAGGGATCCGAATCTCCGGCAGCCGCGGACTAAGCTGCCGTTAATTACCCCTCGCATTTGGAGCGAAGGAACCTCCGATTGACGGGTTAAACTGGTCATGCGAACTCAATATGCGGTGCGTTGGTGTGTGTATATTTTTTTTTGTTTTGTTATACTTGTAAAAAGAGATATATACATATATATATATATATTTTCTATATACAAAAACGAAAATAAATAAGTAAATAAATATTTGGAGAATTATTATTTTTTTAAATAAATTTTTAAATATTTTTTTTAATTTAAAAATATTATTTTTATTTATTTAATATTTATTTAATATTTTTTTTAAATAGAAAAAGGGGTTAAATAAAGAAAAGAAAATAATTATGTTTTTTTTTTAATTTTTAAATATTATTTATAATTTATTTATTTTTATTTTAAATAAAAAAAAAAGGAGGAAGAAAGAAGGAAAGAGAATTTTTTTATTTTATTTTATTTATTTATTTATTTTTAAAAAAAATGAGGGTCACATGCTAAACATGTGACCCGGTCACATGTTCAACATGTGACCCTTCATGTGAGGGGGTCACATGTTTTGCATGTGACCCCTCAAGTGAGGGGGTCACATGTTTTGCATGTGACCCGGTCACATGTTTAACATGTGACCCCTCAAGTGAGGGGGTCACATGTTTAACATGTGACCCCTCATGTGAGGGGGGTCACATGTTAAACATGTGACCGCAAATTTTTTTTTTTTTTTTAAGGGAATGAAAAAAGTGTTATGTTATTCATCATCATGTTGCCTTATATAGGCTTACATATTTACATATAGCCCCTTAGGCTTCACAAAATGGCATTTTGCCTATCCCATGGCTTATGTGCCATTTCATTTTTTGCACATAAGCCATGGGCTTACAAAATATTGGCTTTATGCCCATTTTGCATACATTACATGATTTCATTTTTGGCATGGAGAGGGTCGGCCGCTTCATGTTTCGGACTCGACCTGGGCATGGGCCCACTTGACCTGGGCTTGGGCCCACCTGGCTTGGGGTTGACCTTGACTTTGACTCGGTCAACCGGGGTGTAAATTTTTACCCCAACACATAGTACATGTTAAGATAAACTACAACCAGATAGCATATTATCATGTCGAGCAAGAAAGTCCTCCCTATATATGTCCAAGTATCCATTACAATATACATCGTATGTACAGTAATGGCCTCTAGGGCATACATATAACTAACAACACAATAGCAATATAAATATATAGTTGCAAGTGTCAACACGAACAATGATAATAGATATAAAACAGTAGATCAAGACAGTAAAGATATGAACATGAAGTAACCAATGAAGTGTCCAATAGATCAGGTGAACGGTAAAGCAGTAAAATAGTATGCCAGGTATATCAACACAGTACGTAATGTATATCAATGCCATTATCCCTATCAGTCTCTAAGTCTCACTGTACAGGTCACTAAGCCTATCGTCAGTCCAAGTGTGAGAGTCAACCACTCGCGAGTGTCCTCCACCCAAGGGTAGGACCCAAGGGCAAGGGACTACGGGCCCAAAAATATAGCTCACGGTAATAATCATGTACCCTGTAAATCTCCATATATCTCCATATATATAAGCCGGCATGGGACTTCCGAGATTCTGTTGAACTCACACTCAAACTACCCCACACCCCGTGGTCTACATCAAACGTTAAGCATAACCTCAAATACCGGTCGGTCCATGACAAGTCTGCGCGAGAACTGGAAACGGGATCTCCATCAAGCACGTCCTGACTAATACCTAAGATAAATGGGCAGTGTCTGGTGCCTTATCTATGACACCCATGCAAGAGCTTCCATAAGTGTCCCATACCACTTATAGTCACACTTACACGCGTCCCACAGACGTCGACAATGCAATAGAATAATAGGGTTCACTGATTGTGTACAAGTACGTGTCATTTTCACTTATCCACTCATGCACGAACACTAACGTACTTGCCACAACCACTACTAATACCTAACACTGGGTAATGCACATGATCACTAGGCTACAAATGCAATAATATATACATATGATGTGATGAGAAAACAGTATGTAAGGCAGGATGAAGATATCATATGTCGGTATCCTACCACTTGCATAATTTATCATAAATAATATATGCCAAGATTTAGCAAAACAATGAACAGAGGTTAAGTAGTATGTGTGATTATCTATCCAGCGAATTTGGTTTCACGTCAATCGGGTTTCAGGATCACTAGATATGGCCATTTCATTTTAAGCGTTCACTGCTGGAAATCCGGTTTCAAAATCGGAAGTCCGTTTTGCAACGCATTTTAATCTCAGTTGGGATCAGAATTTAGCGACGCTACAGTTGAATGATATCTAGGTTTTTACAATAAGGTTTTCAACTCAATAGACGGATTCTCAATCGCATCTGTACGTCAAGAGTTATACACTGTTTATCACTAGTTTGTCACTTCTGAATCTGTTCTGGACTATTATATGCCCTGCCCTTTTTTATTTACAAATTAAATAGCAAACTATGCTGGAACGGAATGAAACCACTTGTGTTATTTAGCTAACAGATTCACCTTTAATAAAATGCAAATTTCCGCAGCATACGAGTTCAGAAAACAAGGTGGTACATATTACGGGACAGCATACAGTAACCAGAGTCGCTCTAGACTGCAGTCCAGAGTCGCACTCCGACCCAAGTATCGTCACAATATCGGTACAGAAACCAAAAGAAATTTGAATAAGGTTACAGATCGTCGAGTCGGCTTCGATTTTAGCCCTCGAACGCAACATTTCAGTATGTACACAATTTATGGTGATTTTAACGATTTTCAGGCGCGGGAAAATCCTAGTTTTACGGATATATTTGGGGCTATTCGTTTTAGTCATTAACGGTCATATTTTCCAATGAAATTTACACACTAGGTTCACTGCCTTACGGGCCAGACCATGCAATTGAGTTCCGTCAAATTAAATGAAAATTTCCATTGAGATCATGCATCGAACAGTTACGTCATATAGTTTATCGGGATTAGTAAATATGGAATCTATACGATTATAGTTTGTAACTAACACAAACTAGCATGTAGCAAGTAGGGAACTTGCCTGGAGATGAGTCGACAATATTACTGCAGTGGTAACAGCACGATCGCGTCACGAACGCAGCACCGGTTCAACCCTTTGGAATCCGACAATCGTACTCGATCTAGCTGCTTTTCGTGCCCTCCTTTTCTTCACCGCTCCAGGTTGCTCCTTGTTTTTAGGGTGAGGTAGAGATGCTGATAAAGGGAGAAAGAACTTTTTTAGAGAGAGATTTAAAGAGATAAAGAGAGAGTTAGACAGAGAGAGAGAGAAAGTAACAGAGAGAGAGAGGAGTGAGGTGTAGAGAGAGAGAGAAAGTAACAGAGAGAGAGAGGAGTGAGGTGTAGAGAGAGAGAGAATAACAGAGGGAGAGAGAGAGAGAAAGTAACAGAGAGGGAGAGGGGAGTGAGATGTAGAGAGAGAGAGAGAATAGCAGGGAATTCGAGAGAGGGAGTTTACCTGGTGACGACAGAGGCGCCGGCGGAGGCTCGGCGTAGTGCAGAGGTGGCGGCGGCGAAGGTTGTGTCTCCGGCGATGGTTAGTGGCGGCGACGGTGTGCAGGGAATGGGTGAGGAGATGAAGGAGATCGGTGGTCGTCGTCGCCGGCTCAGAGGGGCGTCGACGTGGTGGTTCTGGGCAGTGGAGGCTCGCCGGTGTCGAGTGCACGTGGTGGCCGAGCTCGGGTGCAGGGAAGCTTGGCGGTGGTTCGGTGTAGAGATGGTGCGGCGAGGAGTAGGCGAGAGGATTGAGCTCGGTGGGGTTGCTTGGTTGATGGAGTGGAGTGGGCAAGGGAGGAGTACGAGGTGGTGGGGTCGTCGGCGGCGACGTCGTCGTCGGTGGCGGCGGCGAGTGACGAAGGCAGTGGGCTGCGGGCATGGGTTTTCGTGGAGATAGAGAGATGAGATGAGTTGGAGAGTGAGGGTGTGAGGGAGAGAGAAGGAGAGACAAGGGGTTTGAGGAAGTCGAGGGAATCGTGGTTGAGGTCATGAGGGCGTGGGCAACGACGCTGCGACGTGGGCGCAAGCGTTGGCGAGGAAAGCGGATCGCGTGAGCGGGGGAAAAGGAAAGAGCCGTTGGGAAGAAGAGGGAAGAAGCGGGTCGGGTTGGGTGAAGCGGGCGCGGTGAAGAAGGAAGAGTGTTGGGCTGAGAGGGAGTGGGCCGGGGTTTTAATTTAATGAATTCATTTTAATTTCGTGGGCTGAGGAAGGAGTGCTGGGCTTTGGGGTTAAATGAATAATTTAGGATTAAAGTGTTGGGCTGAATGGAAAAATAGGGGTTTTGGGTTTAATAAAAAGGGAAAACGGACTGGGCTGGAAATTTAAGAAATAATTAAAATGAAATGAAGTTTCTGGGCCGGCTTAGGAATAAGGGAAAAATAAAATGAAAGATTTGGGGTTTGGTGTTTAATGGGATTTAAAATAAATAAATAATTATAAGTAAAATAAATAAATTTTATAGGTGAAAGAGAAATACAGATATTGGTATAAAAAGGGGTTGGGTATTACATACTTTTACCCGTTTGGTTCTTGACTTCGCATTTATATTCTTTGAATTTCTCAAAAACTTCAGACTTGTGTTTCAACAGGAACACATGTCCGTATCTTGAGACATCATCAGTGAATGTAATGAAGTACGAGGAAACATTCCTGGCATGTGTAGACATGGGACCGCATACATAACTACGTATCAGTCCTAAGAATTCTGTAGCTCTTTCTCCATGTCCAGTAAACGGAGTTTTGGTCATCTTGTCTTTGAGACATGACTAGCAAGTTTCATAAGATGAAAATTCGAACGGATTCAAATATCCATCCTTATGTAACTTAGCTAGTCGTGTCGCATTGATATGACCTAGTCTACAATGCCACAAGAAGGATTCGTTCATTTCTGAACTCTTCCTCTTATGTGTGTTCTGTACGTTAAGAACCGTAGTTTGATTTAGAACGAATATGCCATTATTTAATGAGCTTGATCCTATCAACTTTTGATTCAGAAAAATGTTCATAACATTATCCTGCAATACAAAATTATATCCTTCTTTACTTAATAAAGAAACTGATATATTATTGCATATCAGGTTTAATATGTAATAGCATTCATTCATAATCAATGTATTACCATTTGGTAATACAATGTGATATTCGCCAACTGCTTTGGATGCAACATTTGCACCATTCCCTACTCTTACAGAATGATCACTTATTCCTAGTTCTCTACCTTTCCTTAGCCCATGTAACATATTACATATGTGGGATCCCGATCCGGTATCTAATACCTAGGACATAGAGTGTACTGAGAAACGGTTCTCGGTGACTAACACACCCGAAGAAAATGCATCAGCATGCTCATTCCTCGTTTGGGCGGCACGAGAATCCTGGTAATCCCCTATTTCCTGCTCGGACTTATAATAATTATAAGTTAGAGCAGAACCAACGTTCCCCTGCTCAGTATAACAAGCAGGTTCGGTCAATATATCCATATTATTATCTTGATTAAGGGCTGACATGGTCGCTACCTGGAGAGAGAGAGAAGAAAACACTTAGCGTATGCTCTTGCAAGAATAGATTGGTTATTATTTTATCTAATCAGGATGGCTCCCACTGTTTTTATCAAATCTTCCTTCAAACCCTAAAAGGTAAGACTAGCCGGGATTAATTGCACCCTATAAGTTCGCAAATCTTTCGGCCAGGCCAGTGTCGGTACTTTGAGGGAGGTTCCCTGTGCTTTCGCACGGACCTAATTAAAATAAATCTCATTTTCCCAAGGGCGTAACCCCGTTAACACCTTTCTAGACACCTACTTGATCGGCTAATTGTGATGTGTAAAACTTTCCCGGGAGTAACTCTTACTCGCGGTGGGTATCGGGATCCAACTATCTCATAGAAGGTATGCAATCTCATTGCAAATTTCAACTCTTGAAATTCCCGATGTGGTTTTTACCCATAATGACTTATGTCCTTAACTATGGTCAACAAATCATAAGCACTAGTCAAGTTCTACCCGTCATTTCGTGATTAATTAGACCCACTTATATGATCCTTAACCATGGTCAACAAAGTCATGCAAATGTCCTAATTAATGCTGTAAGTCGACGTTACTCACCCCACGGGTTAGCGAGGAGGCGAAATAGGTAAAACGATTTTATACAACACGGTAACATCGACTATGCATAAAAATCTTTGCTAAACCCTAACTAACAAACTAACTAGGAGTTGTAACTACTATGTAAAATTATTATACCTCAAGCTACAAGTCCTTCTTCTCCTCTTTGATGTGAGCTCCTTGGAGTGGTGGTGGATGCGCCTCCTCGTCGGCTTCTCGAAGTCAAAGAAGATCCACCCGAGAGTTCCAACCTTGAGATAAACTTCCAAGTTGAGGCAACTAGATCACTTGGCGTGCTAAACAAAGTAACCTAGAGTGAGTAGAGAGTGATTTGAGTAGCTTAGTCTCACTAACCCTTGATTCTCAACTCATGAGACACTAGGGTTTTTGAGAGGAAGAAGGAGAGAGCAAGCTTGAGGAGAGAGAATGTATTTTGTGATAATGATAATAAAAAATAGAATGGCTATTTTATATGACCACAAGCATGGCATGGAAAATATCTCACAAAATATCTAGTGCTCACAAAATTTCTAAGTCAAAGAGTCAAAATAAGTCAAGTGGTCAACCAAGTCAATTAGCCATGCCACAATTATCATTTACAAAAAATAACAAATGCTTTCCTCCACCTCATATTTGTTTTGACCAAGTCAATGGTCAAAACCCTAATGAGGTGTCTCCTTCTATACCCTCTCTCAACCGTATATACATATCCGTATCCATGTTCCGAGAAACACGAATACTATGAGACGAAGCTAATCTAATAATCAAATACTAGGATTCGGCTTAAACCAAAGCCCACTAGCATTGTCCGCTCGAACATCGCACGCACACAAGTGCACGCATGTGATCGAACCCTGTCGTAAAACCATATGACCTCTACTCGTTTCGTCCGAAGATGGAAAATCCTCTGTGTGGGACTCTAAAGACTCGACAGTACTCTGGCAGTAGGTTTAACCACAAGCACGTCAGCGGCACTAGCTGTACGTAACGGCTACCCAGGTAACTGTCGATAAGAAGGTCGACGAGCAAGCTCATCCAAACTCCTACTGAGCCTGTCTGTGACAATCTCCGTACAGTCCGGTCTGTTCGTCTAAGAGTATCGCATATCGGTCCTAGGAGGCGGTAAACGTCATACCCCTAATAGCGGTATAAGTCATGCCGGAGTACAGTCCAAAATACCCTAAGAAACTACTGGAGTACCTACCAGTAAATATCGCTTTCCCTAGCCAGGGACTTTGTGTAATGGCGTTCCGAACACAGCGCGACATCAACCCCCAATACCGGGAGAGACGAATCTTATCTAATCGCCACTGCCTCCAAGTGCTTCGGGACTGCACCCAACTACTACCTGTTTGCATGACTCAGCAGAGCCGTGGTAGGGTAGCAATCTAAGAACAGTAGGAACACACTTGAGGTGAAGTAGCAGTGTCAAGTCAGCGGACTAAGCTGTACTCATGTCACCTGGGAACTGCTACCTGACGATAGGTATAGTACCAACCAACAGTTCCCTACGAGTCCATCCAGTGTAACTCATAACCCAATGAGCACCTGCATACTATCTCCAGTACGACGTACTGATGGCTGTGGGACAGACCATCTTCCATGCTGGGATGAGAAGCGTATACACTAGTCTACTCTGGAGTATCGATGCCCCGTCTCGATAATCCTACGACTAGAGACCTGTATAAGGATGTGCTTGTAGACTACCCAGCCCCCACTAGTGTGACTGCCATCACAACGCTGGTAGTCAAGCAAAGATCCTAAGGACTCTATCAATATGTATTAGCGATATGTTAAAAGAAACATATACACATATTAAGATAGATACAAACCAAGTAGCATACTACTATATCGAGAAAGACTGTCACAAATCCATGTATATATCCCAAGCTTTCAAAATGTAATATACAAACTAGTACTATACAATAATGGCCTCTAGGACATATCACACTAACAATCTCTCACTTGCACTAAGGCCATATGCTGCGTATCGCAGACCTATCATCTCGAATAGCCTCTCGAACTGCGTCTGAGGGATGGCCTTTGTGAATGGTTCTGCAGTGTTTTCCTCTGTAGCAACTCTCCGAACCTCGATCTCCCGGCGATCCATGATCTCCCTGATTAGGTGATACCGTCTCAAGATGTGTCTGGACTTCTGATGGGACCTGGGTTCCTTTGCTAAAGCTATAGCCCCGTTGTTGTTACAATACAGAGGTATTAGTTCAACAATGGACGGAACCACCTGAAGTTCTGTTAAGAACTTCCTTATCCAGACTGCTTCTTTTACGGCATCAGAAGCCTGCGATATACTCCGCTTCTATCATCGAGTCAGCAACGGTGTCCTGCTTAGAACTCTTCCAACAGACCGCCCCTCCATTGAGGGTAAAGACATAACCTGACATGGACTTGGAGTTATCCTTGCCACTCTGGAAGCTGGAGTCAGTAAAGGCCTCGATCTGGAGGTCTTTTCCGTCGTAAACCAAGAACATTTCCTTAGTCCTTCTCAAGTACTTGAGAATGTTCTTTACTGCTATTCAGTGCTTCTCCCCAGGGTTTGACTGATACCGGCTTACCACGCTCAGTGCACAAGCTACATCCGGTCTGGTACATAACATTGCATACATTATAGATCATACCACAGAAGCGTAGGGTATAATAGACATGCGATCCCTTTCCAAATCAGTCTTGGGAGACATCTCTTTAGAGAGGGTGATTCCGTGACAAGATGGTAAATTACCGCGCTTAGAATCTTCCATACCGAATCTTTTCAGTATGGTGTCGATGTACCTGGACTGAGAAAGTCCCAACATCCTCTTAGATCTATCACGATAGATCTGGATCCCCAGAATGTAAGAGGCATCACCCAGGTCTTTCATGGAGAACCTGTGTGACAAGAACCCTTTGACAGATTGTAGCATAGGAATGTCATTTTCTATCAAGAGAATGTCATCCACATACAAGACGAGGAATACAACAGTTCGTGCTACAATATTACTAGAAATGCAAGGCTCATCTGGATTTTTGATAAAGTCAAATTCTACTGTCTCATCAAAACAGATGTTCCAACTCCGCGATGCCTGTTTT
This sequence comes from Agapanthus africanus, assembly GCA_030015575.1. NCBI lineage: Eukaryota > Viridiplantae > Streptophyta > Magnoliopsida > Asparagales > Amaryllidaceae > Agapanthus > Agapanthus africanus. The sequence goes on along the minus strand of JASDDO010000019.1, from coordinate 812,471,539 downwards.
AGTCCATAAATGGACTTAAGCAACTTGCACGCTTTCTCGCTGCTCCCACTCTGAATGAAACCCTCTGGCTGATCCATATAGACACACTCTTCCAAATTTCGATTCAGAAAAGCGGTTTTTACGTCCATTTACCAAATCTCATAATCATAGAAGGCAGCAATGGCTAAAAGGATTCGAATGGATTTGAGCATAGCCACTGGAGAAAAGGTTTCGTCATAGTCCAAACCAAGTCTTTGACGAAAACCTTTTGCAACAGGTCTAGCCTTATAGGTTTCAACCCGTCCGTCTACACCAATCTTCTTTCTGAAGATCCATTTGCAGCCTACGGGTTTTACCCCTTCTGGAGCAATGTCCAAAGTCTACACTTTGTTGGTGTACATGGACTCCATCTCGGTCCACATTGCATCCAGCCATTTTACCGAGTCAGTGCTCTGAATGGATTGCTGGAAGTTAGTCGGCTCATCATTATCAATGATGCAATCCTCTCTATCCCCATCTACAAGAAAACCATAGTATCTCTCAGGCGGATGAGACAGCCTACTACTCCTGCGAAGTGGTGCGGGAATGTCCTGTTCTTTTGGAACTTCTGGTTCCACCAAGCTTTCAGTAATAGCTTGTGGTTCTGTAATTTCTTCCAGTTCTATTGCGCTCCCACTAGTTTCCTTTTCTAAAAATTGATGTTCCAAAAAGTGGGCATGACGAGAAACAAAAACCTTTTGTTCTTCTGCGTAATAGAAAAGATACCCCTGGAGTTCTTTGGGTATCCCACAAATTTACACAGTACTGAGCGTGCCTCAAGTTTGTCCGCATGCTGCTTTTTAACAAAAGCTGGACATCCCCATATCTTCAGATACTGAAGATAGGATTTCTTCCCACTCCACATATGATATGGTGTGGTAGGCACAGTCTTGGTAGGAACCTTGTTCAAAAGATATGCAGATGATTCTAGTGCATAGCCTCAGAATGATCACAGTAACTCAGCGTTACTCATCATGGAACGTACCATATCCAATAGGGTTTGGTTCCGTCTCTCCGATACACCGTTGTATTGTGGTGTGTATGGAGGAGTATGCTGAGAGAGAATTCCATTCTCTTTTAGGTAATTTAGGAACTCGACACTCAAGTATTCACCACCTCGATCAGATCTCAGTGTCTTGATACTTTTGCCAGTTTGTTTTTCCACTTCATTCTTATATTCTCGAAATTTCTCAAAGGCCTCGGATTTATATTTCATCAAGAAAATATGTCCATACCTGGAGAAATCATCCGTAAAAGTAATGAAATAGGAATAACCACTTCTTGCATGTGTAGACATTGGACCACACACGTCGCTGTGTATGAGTCTCAAGAGCCCACTCGCTCTTACTCCGTGTCCAATGAACAGAGTCTTTGTCATCTTTCCTTTGAGACATGATTGATAAGTTGCATAAGATTGATATTCGAACGGATCCAAATATCCATCTTTATGTAACTTGGTTAAGCTTGACTCATTGATGTGACCTAGTCTACAATACCATAAGAAAACTTGATTTAACTCTGGAGTCTTTCTTTTATGTATGTTCTGAACATTGAAAACTTGTAGTTGGTTTAATACGTATATACTATTGCTTACAAATGTAAAATCATAACCTTCTTTAGATAATAAAGATACAAAAATGATATTACAAGTCAAACTAGGTACACAAAAATAGTTGTGCAAAACCAAAATATGTCCACTCGTCAATCCAAGGTGATATTCCCCTGGGAACACAGCATCTACGCTCGCTCCGTTAGCAACCCCGAGGGTCATATCACCGGTTTTCAGAACCCTACGGCTTCTCAGTGCCTGCAAGGAATTGCAGATATGAGATCCTAATCCGGTATCCAATACCCAGGAAGTAGAGTTGATTGACAGACAGTTTTCAATTACAAACACACCTGAAACCGAAACCACAACTTGCTTCGGGTCCTGGTTCTTGGCCATCCAAATCCTGCAATCTTTCTTCCAATGGCCCTTTTTATGACAGTAGAAGCATTCTTCCTTTCCTACTGTCGGCCCTGCCACTTTTTCCTTTCCCTTTGCTTCCACCTTACTAACACCGCCTCTCGGTTTGGTGGGGGCCTTCTTCTTCTTTCCTTTGGCTCTCTCCTTGGACCTAGAAGAGGAAGCTCCACCAATAAGGAGAGCGGGTGTTTCCCTAGATTTCTTCAGGGTGCCCTCAGCACTCCTCAACATGTTGAGGAGTTCCGGTAGTTCAACTTTTTTACCTTGAATATTAAAATTCAAGATAAACTGGGCATAGGTAGAAGGAAGGGACTGGAGAATCAAGTCTGTATACAGCTCGTTCTTTAACGCGTCCCGAGGTCTGCGAGCTCTTTAATATAGTCAATCATCTTAAGAACGTGTTTCCCTACAGATGATCCGACGGCCAACCTCGCCTGAAATAGCTTCTTCAAGGTCTCATATCTTGCGATACGATATTGCTCTCTATATAATTCCTTGGTATAGAGGAATATGGATTCTAGATCCATATTCTCATGCCTCCTTTGATGTTCATTGTCCATAGAAGCAAGCATGAGGCACTTGGCCTTCGCGCAGTCAATCTCCCAGGTCTTACGGATTTCCCTATCCGCGATGCTGGACTTTGGACCTGGGACGAGAGGGGCCTTAGTAGTAAGGACATACCCTAATTTGTCATAAGTGATTGCCATCTTGACATTCCTAAACCAATCTTTATAGTTTGGCCCTTTCAATATATTTTTATCTAATAGTAATTTAAGGCTCGTCATGTTTGGTCGCTGCAATTACGAGAGAGAGAAGAAACAATTTAGCATGATGCTCTTGCAATTTTAGAATAGTTTTTAATTTATCTAAATAGGATGGCTCCCACTGTTTCTCGAATCCTTCCTCAAACCATAAAAGAAGAATTAGTTAGGATTCATCTCACCGTTCAATACTTACTTAACCATTCAGCCAAGCCAGTGTCGGTACATCGAGGGAGGTTTTACAACGCTTTCACGAAGTTCCTTAATTAAATAACCTCTTTTTCCTGGGGACATAGCCCCGCTAACACCTTTCTAGACACCTACTTGGTTTATATAGCATTGATCGTTAAGTGAAAAAAAACTCCCGAGGAGTAGCATATACTCACAGTAGGATCGGGATCCAAATATCATCGTGCGATAAAGTCGAAGGAATCCTACTAAAATTATCACACACCAAATGGTATGCAACACTAGCAAGTTTCAGTTTCTTTAGAAACTCCCGATGTGGATTTTTGCCCCATGCTCTTATGATCTTGACGAAGGCCAACATATCAAAAGTCACATGTCAAGTTCTACCCGTCATTATCCAAGTTAATTTGAACCCACCCGTACATACCCTTGACGAAGGCCAAAATGGCAGTACGACTGTCCCAAACCAACGCATCTATCTATGCTGTAGATGAATATTCAGCAGCTACCAATCACTATGCCTTGGCGAAGGTCAAAATACATAGCTTGAATACTATTGAATATCCAACTGAAATGACGGAGGGCTACGAATGGTATTGGCAAAACCGTGAACGTAGTGAACTTGACATAATCGAAGGAACCTGATAGCTTTTAAAAGGAGTGGTTTAAGCTCCGCATTTTAAAAGTTTTGTTGTTTGGAAAAAACCGAGTGGTTTTGAAAGTGTTCCAACGATTCAGCTTTGGTTTATTTTCTTTGCATTAATCTAATGCGGTCCTATCAATTAATCCTACCATTGCAGAAAACAACGAAAATATAATGTACGCTTATGCCATCCGCATTCGCCACGGGGCCCCGTCATCACCCGTTAGGTTACTTAACTAACGACAGAGCGGGGGCTGGACTAGCGCGGATGCAAAACATAAGCAACGTCTACTAGATATCATATATTGATATATACATTCGTCAGACGCAATGATAGGCATTCCATATCACAGATGAACACATTGGATATATTAGGAATTCCGCGTTTCATTTAAGTCCGCAATGAAAGACAGATTCTACGGTCGTGATGAATAGCCAAACCCCACCCTAGACCCATACGGCTGCGGCAAACTACCCGCCAAATACCCTAAGTGAAGCAACCACCCTCAACAAAGTGAGTAGGCCACTTAGCACTTCAAAGTACCCGGTAGTTTGTGCACCCCAACTTGGGTCTATCCTAGAAGCAAAAACAGTAAAAGAAATAATACCACGGTGGCTACAACCTCAACTCGGATGTGCCCCGCAAAAATAATATTGTATCACTTTACAAATTTTACATCGAATGAAAGATAAAACACTCATTTCACATTCTGGCTATTCATCCACAGCAATCTAACAAGTTCATATACACAAACCAATATAACCATCACAGAAATGTGCAACCCCCAACTAACCGACATATAGCAATTAGCGGAAGTTTACGAACACATTTATCAAAACACAGATAAAATCCGATTAGCCAAAGTTCTAACCAAATTTGAATCTACTCTAAGTACAACACTTTACACAAAAATTCTTGAGCAGAAACAAAATATCCCAAGCAACACAAAACAACACAGTGGACCAAATTTAGACACACACGGAGTTGACTCGGCCGCGGAACGGCGGCAGAACGCTTGATTCTCCCGCGGTTCCACTGTGCTCTTACCGAGTTAGGCGCCTAAATTTCTTCAGTGATCTACAAAAACCCTGCACGTATTTTTCAGGTCCCTGAAAATATTTTTAGACCAGATTTTAAATTCGACAGAAAGTGCATAAAATATTTGTGATTTCAGGATTTTTCCGTGATCTAATTTCCAAAGACTTTGCTAACATGTTAGTTATAGTTTAGCTAGGCTCTGATACAACTGTAAGTCGATGTTACTCACCCCACGGGTTAGCGGGGAGGCGGAATAGGTAAAAACGATTTTTTACAACAAGGTAATATCGACTATGCATAAGGATCTTTGCTAAAGCCTAACTAACAAACTAATTAGGAGTTGTAACTACTATGTAAAATGATTATACCTCAAGCTACAAGTCCTTCTTCTCCTCTTTGATGTGAGCTCCTTGGAGTGGTGGTGGATGCGCCACCTCGTCGGCTTCTCGAAGTCATAGAAGATCCACCCGAGAGTTCCAACCTTGAGCTAAACCTCCAAGTTGAGGCAACTAGATCACTTGGTGTGCTAAACAAAGTAACCTAGAGTGAGTAGAGAGTGATTTGAGTAGATTAGTCTCACTAACCCGTGATTCTCAACTCATTGGACATTAGGGTTTTTGAGAGGAAGAAGAAGAGAGCAAGCTTGAGGAGAGTGAATGTATTTTGTGATAATGATAATAAAAAATAGAATGGCTAACTTTTATATGGCCACAAGCATGGCATGGAAAATATCTCACAAAAATATCTAGTGCTCACAAAATATCTAAGTCAAAGAGTCAAAACAAGTCAAGCGGTCAACCAAGTCAAGTAGTCAAACAAGTCAATTAGACATACCAAAATTATCATTTACAAAAAATAACAAATGCTTTCCTCCACCTCATATTTGTTTTTACCAAGTCAATGGTCAAAACCCTAATGAGGTGTCTCCTTCTATACCCCCTCTTATCCGTATATACATACTCGCATCCGTGTTCCAAGAAACATGAATACTATGAGACGAAGCTAATCCAATAATCAAATACTAGGATCCGGCTTAAACCAAAGCCTACTAGCATTGTTCGCTCGAACTGTAGGGTTATTAGGAACTGTTACAAGGGTCTATAAGGCATCAACCATGCCCGATTTAAAATTTAGACATGCCGAACAACCTAAAGCGAGGATCATTGCTAGATAATTAGGGTTAAACATGCAAGTAAACAATTTTACTTCTAAGAGTTAGGGATTACAACCTTTGTAGTCCGTTCCTTCACTTCTAAAGCTCCGAGTAGTAGTCCCTTTGCCGCGATCCATGATCTTCCGGACTCAAGAGAGGCTCCACAACCTGAATGATCCATACTTGCTTGAAGTCTTCCTTTTCAAAGATGATCTACCTTGAAGTTTCTTTAACTCAAGCTCTCGCTTCTCTAATCAAGTATTAGAGAAGAGAACACCCTAATCTAAGTGGCTAGAATAGATGAGGATGATGAAGTAGGAATTTAGCTCTCTTTTGTTTTCATAACCTCACACTAATCTCACAAAAGAAAAACCTAGAAAGCTTTTCAAGAGCTCAAGAAAGAAGAAGAAGAATAATCATTCCTTTTGTGATGAATAATGAATTGTTATTATCATTACAATTGCAACCATGGTTAAGTCAAGAAAGACTTAACCATTGTAGAGATTTAACTAGGGTAAAGGGTGTGGGTTGGGTTAGGAAAATATCTCCAAAAATATCAACACATAATATCTTTGTAAGAAACAAAACAAAAGGTTCTAGAAGCTTCTAGAAAAGATTAACCCAAATCAAACCCTAACCATGTTTAATCTTCACTAATTATGTTGCATTTGTAAACATAACTTGTTACAATATTATATATCACATATATAATATATTTTTGTAACAAAAGAAAATAATACAATTAACATATATCGCATATATATCAATGTATTATCCGGTGAGAAAATGAATCAATAAAGCGAGCCAATATTAGATAATGTAATGTAATATATCACATATATAATTATACATTAAATTATCGAATCAACACTTGATCCGACAATCCGGCTATTTCTCAAATAACCAACTAATATAAACTGTATCATTTCATCGAATCAACACTTGATCTGATGACCCGGCTATATCACATATACCCGGCCGATATCAAATATCGCGAGAATAGAATACGGTATCCCATATCGTATTATCCTCGGTCCCGCACATATCACATATGTACTCTGTTCAGTTGATAAAACTGCAAATTTGTTATTACATTTTTCCTACTATTTCTATATTAAAAAGGTCTTTATTATAATATATCATACATATGAGGGTTTATCTGTAAAAATACTATTTTCCATGTGTTGGTATATTGTAATTAACATTTGGTAGGAAAATGTATGCAAATAATATTATTGACCAAATCCTAGTAGAACAAAGTCTACTAAATATTATTTAAGTTGTTGTGCAGAATTTTCAGGTCTTAAATCAAGGAAATCAAGTTGTTAAAGCTAACATGTCTAATTAAGAAAGCAAAACTTGGAGACCAAGTCTGGCAGCAACTACGAGAAGATTTCAAAGATCTAAAGGTCCCAGATATTGCCACATGTCACAAGGATGAAGCCCTAAAAAATTGATCAAGTGATCAACACCTTTGGCCGCGGATCCGCGGCCAAACCCCCCTGTTGGCCGCGGATCCACGACAGTGTAAGGGAGTTAGGGTTTGCAATTTTTGGGGGTGAATCTTTGTTGTTAACTTCCAATTTTGGAAGCTAAATTTCTGGCCTTTGGGGCTATAAATAAAGACCGAGAGCCTCTTGGAAAAATCATCAAGTCGACGCGATCACGAAGTCCAAGACGGCTCATGCATCCAGGCTGATCATCAACTGTTCGTCTACCTCCTTGGAAGAGATCGAGAAGCAAGCTAGTCTTTGTAATCATTTTCTAAGGATCAAAGTGTAATGAATATTGTTGATTAATAAAGGTAGTTCTTTTTCTTATCCTATTTCTTCGTAGTTTAATTATGCATTTTCTCTCCATCTCTTTTTCTCCCAACATGCGCGAGTAATTCTCCGCTTGTTAGGGTTCGTAGGATTAGGGTAGGCTAATGGATGATGAACATCCCTAAACCCTTTTTAAGTCCTATAAAGTTTATGAACTTTATCAAAAGAATCATTAACATCCTAATCGTGCGCACTAACAATTCTTTTTTAGTTCCGAGTTCGATTAGAAATTAGATTAATGATTGTTTTGGTAAAGGCTAGATATGAACGGAGTTCCGTGTCGAGATAAGGGTTAAGAGTGGGATTCTTTTTCCCTACAGAAACCCTAATCTACATGCATCACCGTTGTTCTAGTTTTAATTCTATTAAAGGATAAAAATGGTAACTTTTAATTAATCTTCCATAACTACTAAATCCTAACGAACCCTACAAGCCCCCTTATTATATTAAGTACATCCCTAAAATAATCTAGATCTATATTTTTGCATTCTTGCTTAACGTAGATCTAGAAACCATTCCAAAAAATTCTTATTTCTTCCTTCTTTCTCAACACATCTAAAGTAAGATTAAAAGGTTCAACGTTTCCCTGAGGACGACCCTTACTCATCTCGGTCTAGCTACACGCGACACCGTTCTGATTGCGGTTAACTACAAAACACTCTTTCAAATCAATCAAATGGCGCCGTTGCCGGGGATACGTGCGTAATTTTTTATTCTTATTATTTGTGTTGAATTCTTAGACGATTCATATCATTATTAAAACAAAACTGCAAATTGCATATTTAACGATTTGTGCGTGAATTTTTGCAAGGAGATCTGGAGTCACAGAATCAAGGAAAACAGGAAACAGAGACATTTTTAGAGATCCAAAGGAGCACAGAAGGCTATACAAAAAATTTCATCAAGTGATCCTTCTGCCACGCGGCGGAAACGCAGCAAAAACACCCTTGTGGCGGCGGAAACGCGGCACAACAGGGGAGTTAGGGTTTCAGTCTTTTCCGGTATCTTTCTCAACTCCTTCTCTCTCTTCTCAAATTCAATAAAATCTATTTTCTGCAGGATTCTTTGCAAAATAGCGCCGCTCAAAAATCTTTTTGCAAAAGTTTTGTGATTGGTTTTGTTTTGCATATTTTAATACGGACTTTAAGGGGCAAAGACCAAATCAAGATTAGGTGGGGATTTTATCACCCTTCCTAAGACCCACAAATCACAAACCGAGCATCCGCATCAACCCTACAATAATTTTAAAAATATCTAGACCAGACTCTAAGGACTGTCGCGCTCATTAAGGACAGAGGAAGGTCGTGGGTAATCTATCGCTTATCCGCATTAATTTTGTAGTGCCTAGGCAAGTGTGTCCAAGGCGAGTGGTTACTTAATCAGGACCACTACTTTCGTAGTGGGGAGCTTCCCACTCATCTGGCACTTACCTGGCTACAAGGATAGTAACGAGGCGGTAGAGGATTGATCCTGCGGCTTGCCCTTTGGAAGTCTAGGAGTGGTCTAGAGACTGGACCTAGGTGACCTTAGTTCTCGGGTTGCTTGTGCATTTTAGAGTGATTTGTCTTGAGTCCCACTTTTTCAAAACAAGCCAATTTTAAATCACACACACGCTGCCACTTGCACTAAACCCGCTTAGTGCATGTTAGGATGGACACAGGATCCTAGTGCCCGTCTTGTCCGCGTTCCTGCTATCGACGCCGAAGTCGGTACTTCTTCATCTTCTTTTCCCCCACCACACACAACATCAACCGAGATGGACGGCACTCCATCAGATTATAACACCACGCTGCCACCGCCCGTAGATGCGTAGAATCCACCACGCATCTCTCTCTAAGAGAGATGCTATCCTATCCGTGGTCCTCTTCCCACTTGTCTATCTCTTCCACCACCTAACGGGGATAATTTCGAAATTAAACCCCACTACATCAATCTGCTGCCCAAATTTCACGGGCTTGAGTCGGAAGACGCGTACGTTTTCATCACCAAATTCGAAAACGTATGCGCAATGATGGGTACTTCATAGTTGACTGTCGATGCTATGCGCTTGCGTCTTCTCCTATTCACACTGTGCGACTTGGCAGAAAAATGGCGTTACAATATTGCCGCACACTCTATTACTAATTGGGATGAATTCGTCATAGCATTTCTTAAGAAGTTTTACCCAAACCATAAGACTGCCCGTGTTAGAAGCGAGATCAACCAGTTTACCCAGCTTCCCAATGAACCATTTTGGAAGTGCTTTGAACGTTTCAAAGATCTGCTTGTCCAATGTCCTCATCATGGAATCAATAGATGGGATTTATGCCGAATTATTTATGAGGGCATTAATCCAGCGACAAAGCAGATGCTTGAAACAAATTGTCAATGCAATTTCATATCTAAAGACGACGGTGAAGCTTGGAAATATCTGGAAGACCTTGCTGAGCACACTTTGCAGTGGGAAAGCGTAAGTCCACCTTCTTCTAAGAGAAGTAATCATCAGCTCGATGTTTCCATCGCAGTAAAAGCCGAAATGGCAGCGATACAGAAGAAACTCGACGCTATTGAGAACAAATTCTCATCATTCTTCCTAAATCAGGTCACGCTTCCTAAGACTGTCTGTGGTTGCTGTTCGGATCCTTCACACTTAACGGAAGAATGTCCTATGAATGCATCGTTTCAAGCTAATGCTGCTTTTCAGCAGCAACCTAGAAACGATCCTTATTCTTCCACATACAATCAAGGATGGAGGAATCATCCTAACTTTGCTTGGAATGAAAACCAACAAAGCAATTATCAAAGACCTCCTCCACAGCAACCACAACCACAGAATCAGCCCCCCTTTCAGTCACAAAATTTCTAAAATCCGGCCAACATTTCTACACCACAAGTGGCCGGTACCGACAACTCACTTGCACAAACCTTGGATTTGTTCATGAAACAATCCATGCAATTGTCAGCTGAGATGAATTCTTCTATTGATACCATAACGAAAAACTCCGCCTCCCATGGTGAGAGTATTAAATCAATAGAAAACCAAATCGCACAGTTAAACGCCGCAATAAGTGCGAGAGAAAAAGGGAAATTCCCATCTCAACCCATACCTAATCCTGGCCACTCACAAAGTTATAATGTGAGTGCTGTTACCACGTTGAGATCGGGAAAAGTGCTGAATAACCGAGTGGGTGAGCAATGTGATGATAGTGACACCAATGATACCTCAGCTTCTTCTTCTTCCCCTAATTCGTCTAGTCTCCCACCTTCACCCGAACCTATTCTCCGTTTTCCCCAAGGCTCTAACCCTTCGCCCATTTCGCCAAATCTATCTAAGTCGATTCCCACTCCAGTTTTGGGATCGAATCCGTCCCCACAATCCTCTCCAATGTTGGACCAAACCCTTATTGATAAAGCACCTTATCCAAACAGGTTAAGGGGCAACAGACTAAGTCCACAAATGGAGAAGATTGTGGAAATTTTTAAGCAAGTTAACATAAACATTCCTCTCCTATATGCTATTCAACAAGTTCCTTCATATGCGAAAATCCTAAAGGACTTGTGCACTAGGAAGAGAAAAGTCCAAGTACCTAAAAAAGTTTTCCTTACGAGTAATGTGAGCACGGCTTTTACACAACAACGACCCAAGAAACGAAAGGACCCCGGAAGTCCTACAATTTCAATTTCTATTGGGGGTAAAAATATCAATCGTGCTCTACTCGATTTAGGTGCTAGTGTTAACTTGCTTCCGTATTCTGTATATGAGCAATTAGGGATCGGAGAGTTAAAACCTGCGCATTGCACTCTTCAGATGGCCGATCGATCTATCACCCAACCTAGGGGTGAGCTAGAGGATGTGTTAATCAAAGTCGGGGAATTCATACTCCCTGTGGACTTTATCGTTATAGATACACAACCTGTGGTAAACCCACGCAATCAAATCCCGGTGATACTCGGTCGACCCTTTTTGGCCACTTCCAACGCAGTAATCAATTGTAGAAACGGCTCTATGACCCTATCCTTTGGAAAGAAGTCAATTGAGCTTAACATTTACAAGTTGGGAAGTGAACCCTCCGAACCCTATGCTCATGTGTGTTCTGTCGAATTAATGGATGTCGACAGCAGCGAATTTGATCAACCTCATGATACTGACTCTTTTCATATGTTGTTGTTTGACCCAACCTTGTACTCTTCCACCGAGTTATCCGGGTCAACACCTAATGCTGATAAGGAACTTTTTATAGAGTCTGACGATCACCCCATTTTTTCCGATGACATTATTCTTCGGGGTATCGATGAAAGCTTTGAGGAAATTTTCGCTGATGAACTTGCATTTTTAAAAGATACGGGTGCTGAGATAAATCAACTCCAAGATAAAGAAATTGGACCTCCACCCCCTCTTTTGGACAATCATGATAATGCGAGTAATCCATCATTACTATCACTGTGCCGTCTCTCCAAATTGAGACGCAATCCTTTTCCATTACACCTCTTATCACCTCCCCACTTCTTCACGTCGAAAGGTGACATGTTCTTCCACCAACCTTGGTACTTCATCGATAAAATTTTTGAATGGTTGGTGTTGACCTTCGGTCTTTGCAAAGCTTGGCATTGACCAATAACCTTACCCCCCTCGTGTGTTTTTAAAAGATTAATATTGTTTAACTCAAGTTTGGGGGGGGTATATTTGGCTCTTGAAGGAAAATGATTTTTACAAAATTATGAGACAAAAAAAAAGTTTGGGGGAGGATTTCACTTACATATATTCTTGCACCCTTTAATAATTTCCTCCCAAATCTACAGGTTTTTGAGCTTAACGGATGACATCAGTGAGGACACTGCTGTAAATAGGTTTAGGGGAGGTTTGTGCTTATTTACGCATACTTTGCATTTTACTATATATAAGCACAAATTTTTTTTGATAATAAAAGAATAGAAAGTGAAAAATTATATATGAAAAATAGGAATAGTTTAAGAAAACCAAGAAAATTAGAAGTTTTCTTAAACGAACTAGTAATAAGTAGTTATGAGCTGTTGTCCCAAGGGTTAGTAAGATGAAGGAAGTCACTAATCTGAGAATAAAAATAATTCTGAAAATAGTTTCTATTCTGGAAGCCAAATATTTGAATGTTGATACCCTACTATACGCACTTACACATGTCTTGAAACTCGGGATAGTAGAGGATACCTTGAAATGCTCTTGTCTAAAAGCCAAAGTATGAAGGAAATGAAAAAATAAAAAAATGAAGAAAATAAAAATGGTGAAAAGAAAAAAATGAACACTGGTTTTGTATCGCCAAAACAGCAATAAAAAATATAGCGAGGGTGCCTCTTCACCTAGTGCCCTAAGGCCAACTGGTCTGGGAGTCACTGCTAAGCCTTAGGTGGTGCAAGACGAGAAAAATATTATCACCGAATCAGCAAGCACATGAGTAATCGGTCGGTTAGTATCTCAAGAAATATTAACGGTCGCATGAAAATGTGTGAGCAAATCTAAATATTCATCAAGTTAAAAAAGTACCGAGGTAGATGGAAAAGAGCATGATAGCTTGAATTGAATTCTCCGAATGTAGGGGTGACCATTTCACACACGTAGGGGTATATGATCAATGTTTGGACGAAAGATAGGAATGAAGAATAAAGACGATGTTTTATTGAGGGATAATGTGATTTCTAACATCTTTTCATGACTATTAAGATAGGGCTCATGACAACCGAAAAGCTAATATAGTTGGAAACTCTTATTTTCAAAGTCTTTCTTTTATGGTTCTTATCTATATATGTAAATTTCACCATCTCTCTTTTGTTATAGGATTTTGTGGGTATAATCCGCGGAAAACCCTCAGGAGACAACACTCCTCCTACTAGGGACACCTAGAGGTTTAACGGCTTGTTGCACATGCTCAGTGCTGTAAGTGCACGGCGGCGCCCCGGCCTCCATCACGAGGCCAAATGCGGAAGCGATGGTTAACTTTAATTTTACTTGACCGGCACCACCGCGCACTAAAACCCGGATCGTGCCATTAACTAGTCCTAACTAACTACAAGATGGGGAAGAGAGATATACCGAGCGATCCGTGTCCTTCGGTCTTCTCGTCGTCGTCCCGATCTCCCGCGGAATCTCCGGTCTCCACCTCGTCGCCGGAAGGGCACCACGTCACCTGCTTCTTTTACGGGCTCCCACCTCTATACCGAGGCAACTCGGGCACGAAGCTGGCGAGTCGACGTGCCCAAGATTTGCTGTAGAATGTGTAGTGCTCATGTCTCATTTGGGGTAGTGGAGGTTGCCTTTTTGGTGGAGGAATGAGATGTAGTTTGGAGATGGAACTTTTGGGAGTTTTGCAAAGCCAAATGAACAAAAACCCACACTAAAAATATTGGACAGCCCACCCCCTTCATTGGCCGGCCATGGCTTGAATGAATGAGAATTGGGAGTTAGAGAAAAGTCAAGAGGGGAGGGAGCTATCATCCAAGAGAGAGAAAGTGTTATGATGATAAAAAAAACAATGATCACAAAACAAGAACCTCACTCCAAAACTTAATCATATCCAACAAAGGTCAAGCCATCATGAAAACAATCATGAAGCAAAATGTCAAGTGATCATAACACAACAAAATGCAAAGACCACCCTCCACAAATGCTTATTTGCACAAATGCAAATAAGCCCTCCTCCACCAATCTTCGGCCAATGAAAGATACAAAGTAATATGGCCGAAACGGAAAGCAAACTGGCAACTCCAGAAAACTGATCCCGTAATAAATTACAGGAAAACCCCGATACTGTGTATACACACCCGCATCTGTATTCCGACCGAAATACAAATGTAATGAGACAAAATCTACACTGTACTATACTAGGATCCGGCTTAAACCAAAGCCGGCTAGTATTATCCGTCCGATCCTGATCCGTGCAATACCGCACGTATCTGATTGAACCCTGCCATATCTCCATATGGCCTCTACAGCGTTTCGCCCGAAAACTTGAGCAACTGAATGTGGGGGACTCTAAAGACTCGTCAACACCTTGGTTGTGGATTTAACCACTAGCACGTCAGAGGTATAAGCCAATACGTAACGGGCTACCAGGAATTGACCAAAAGGGACGTCGATGAGCGAACTCGTCCTGACACCCTACTGAGCCTGTCAGTGGCAATATCCGTACAGTCCGGTCCGTTCGTCTATGAGCATCGCATGGCGGGCCTAGGGGGTTGGTAAAAGTCAGACCCCCAAAAGCGGTACAAGTCGTGTCGGAGTGTAGCCCAGAACACCCTGAGATACTACTGGAATACCTACCAGTAAATCTCCTGCCTCGGCCAAGTGCTTCGTGTAATGGCTCTCCTAGACACAGCGCGACCTCACCCCCAATACCGGGAGAGACGAACCCCTGAAGATCCGCTCACTGCCTCCATGTGGCTCGGTACTGTACCCAACTAAAACCTGTTTGCACGTCTCCTTTGAGCGTGGTAGGGTAGTAATCAAAGTACAGTGGGAACTCACACAAGACAAATGACGATCCCCAGGTCGATGAACTAACCTGTACACATGTCACCAGGGAACTGCTATCTGACGTCAGGTATAAGACCAACTAGCATGTTCCCGGCGAGTCCTGTCCGGTGTACTCATAACCCAATGAGCACCTGTATACATCTTAGGTGAACCAACTGACACCTGTGGCTTGTGAGACCGGCCACCACCCCTCGTCGGGGTCTCGACTATATACACTAGTCTACTCTGGAGTATCGATGCCCTGTCTCGAAACTCCCACGACTAGGGACCTTTTAAGGATGTGCTTATAGACTACCAGCTCCCACGTATATGATCGCCCTCATACTGCTGGCAGTCAAGCAAGAATCCTAGGGGCTCTATCAACGTGTAATAGCGACCTGTCTGGTCACCTAAAGCAGTACACGATGATAAAGATAAACCAGATAGCATACTATCATCATGAGTAAGACTGTCCTACCGGGACAGGTCCTCCCTCAATCATTGCAATCACGTGCCTGTGATCCAATAATTGACTCTGAGGGCACTATCTCCAACAATCTCCCACTTGCACTCAAGGCTAATTATTGCGATGTCGCATACTCACAGCCCGTGTGATACCGAACACCCAACTCCTCTACTAGTCAGTCTCACAAAGCTCGTTTGCGAAACTATTGCGTTCGAGGAATAGCCTCAGTGAGTGGATCTGCTTTGATGTTTCTTTCTATGTCTCTCTATATCTCAAGTTCGCGGAGAAACCCATCTCCCGAAATGAGCAATACCTGTCTTAGAATGTGTCTGGATGTCTGATGGGACCTAGCTCATAAATGAACTCCAAATCCAAACTTCTTAGACTGTATCGTCAACTGAACTTAATCAGTATCCTGCGCCATGCCTCCCTCAGTATTTCCTTAGACCACCTGTCCAAAATATTGCCCCTCGTCAGAAGGAAAACTATAACTCTGACAACCTTATTGTCGTCCAGGTCACCTTGGAAGCCTGGAATGATAACTGTCTCCCGAATGAGGCTGTCGTTATCATATCCCTAGAACATCCACTTATGTTCTAAAACTGCTTCCGACTGTTTCTCCAGGATTTGACCAATATCAACTTATTGCATCTACCACAAAAACAACATCTGGTGTGGTACTTGACATCTCATGATTGACTCAATTGCCTAAGCAAGTGATCTGCCAATCATGCACATCCCTCTCTACTTTAGTCTGTAAGACACCTTTAGAGAAGGTGACTCCATTATCTGCAGGTACACTACCGTGCTAGGAGTCGTCCATTCTAAATACTCTTAGAATGCTGTCTAAGTACCCTGATTGGGAAACCACCCAAATCTAGATCTAAAACCATAGATCTAGTAACCAGAATGTCAGATTTTATATCCAAGTCCTGTGTGGAGAAACCACTGTGTGACGACCAAAGTGTAACCGATCGTAGTATAGGAGTTTCTTTTCCTACTCTGTGTATGTCATCCAAATACCAGGACGTCACACTCTACTACCTTCTCAACAGATCCATCCCCTATTCTGATGAAGTCAAACCTATGACTGTCACATCCGAAATAGATGATCTTTCTCCGCTATATCTACTTTAGTCTATAAATAGATATAAGCCACCTGTCCACCAATGCTTCCGTTGCTCCCACTGACCACGACAACCCTCTGGCAGAGTCATATAGACGTACACTTCTAAAGCTAGTTTAGAACGACGCTATACTCATCCTCCTGCCGGGTCTCGTAGCCCGGAACAACAGCAATGGAAAGTCTGGGTAAACAAGAACTTCCCTGTCACCGTCCTTGAGGCTACCGGAGTACCTCTCGGGTGCCTGAAGTTACCCACCTTATCTGCGAAGTGGCCAATGGAATGTCAAACCAGATTGAATCTTTAAGTTCCTATCAAATCTCCAGTAATCGTTTGTGGTTCTGGAATCACTTCCAGTTCTACCATACTCCCACTACTGTTTTCTGAAAAAAAAAATCCATTTTTATTAAAACTATGGCGAGTCTAGAACAATATCGCTATTGATCTTCCAGGTGGTAGAAAGTCAACCCTCGTCATAGCCTGGGTCAACCCACAAACAGCCATTACAGAAACGTGCCTTGAGTTATCCAGAGTCTGGTTTTAATCATAAGCCAGACAACTCCCCGTATCTTAACATCGTTAAGATATGAACTGTTCTATATCCAATATAGAACCAGAGGCACTGATTTAATTGAACCAGATTCAAATCATGCAGTTGTCTCCAGTGCATGTCAACTAAATGGAAGGAGGCCGATCAGCGTTACTCAACTTAGGAATGCTTCCAATTATGAGTAACCTGAAAGAGAAGCAAGTCTCTTAATCATTACTATCAACTGAATACCCTACACAAGTATCTACATCTCCGATCTCTTTGAAGAATCCCGATACTTGCAACACCTGGTTCTCTACTTTATTCAAATACCTATAACTTCTCAAAATTCGGACCCCGTGTTTCTACGAAACACCTGTCTAAAAGCTAGAGAAGTCATAAGTAAACCGAATATAGTACGAGAACCAACCCCTCTGTCCTGATGGACCCTGGACAACATACAATACTCTGTATAAGTCCCTTGAGTCTGATAACTCATTCACTGTGTGTTGTAGGTTAAAAACAGTACTGTGGTTATGAAGAATTACACCGCTGTTTAATGCTCCTTACCTAACCATCCACTGATATAGGTAAATGTCATCGACATAATTTCAAAAAGGTATATATCACTCTATAAAAATAGACGTACAGATATATTAATTTGAAATTGGCGCATAACAGCGGATATTCAAAACCAAATATTTGCCGACCGGCAAACAGCCCAGGTGATTTCCTCAAATATCACCGATTACAATGAATCCCGATATAATAAAGATGATCACCCAATTCCCAATAACTTACTCCCACTCATCATCTGTAAAACCATACAGATGTGAGAATCATACCTGGTAAATACATACCCTGGAGCAAGTGTCTAACTGGGAAATCAGGTTTCCTTTAACAGTACACAGTGAAACTGAAACATTGAATGTTTCGATGGGGTATCCCGGTATTCCTAGTAATGCCTCTTCCAAATTCACGACTGTAACCGTATAATTCTTTGCCACCTCTCCAAATCCCTTTATATGTCTTTAGTCATTACTGTAAGTCCATATTGCGACCCCCGGTTCTTACGGGGAGGCGGAAACGGTATAAAATCAAAATTTTTATCGCAAGAGGCAACATGGACTAACTTATGGTCGGGATCGTTACCTAAACTAAAACTAGCAAACTAAGCTAAAGATGTTTAGCTACTCGGATGAAGATGGTTATACCTAAACTTGAACTCCTTCTCTTCAAGCTCCGGTGGTGGTCCGATGGCTCCTTCTCGTCGTCTCCGTACGCCGAAGATAGATCCACTTGAAAGCTCCAACCTTTAGCTCCTTCTTCGGTCTTTGAAGAAACTAGTTCACTTGGTTTGCTAAACCTAGTGAACTAGAATGAGTAGAGAGGAAAATAGAATGGGATTTTATCTATGGTTCTTGATTCTCAACTCATGAGACAAGAGAACCATAGATCAAGAGAGGGAGCAAGAGGTTGAGGGTGAGAGCAAGGGGAGAGCTCAAGAACAAGAGAGAGAATGAGCAAGAAAGAATGAGGCTCTCTTTTCTCTCTCACCCTCTCATAATCCAAAGTGATCATAACTCATCATATCAAAAAAGTCTTTTGGTGATGGTTAGAAGCAACCATAAGGTTATCATATCATGCACTCATTTTATTCAAAAAGCAAGCAAGAAAAAAAGTCTTTGGCATGAAATGATAACCATGGTTATCATGATGGTCAACTAGTCAAGCCTAGTCAACCGGTCAACAAGTCAACAAAAGTCAACAAGTCACCAAAGTCAACAAGTCAACAAAAGTCAACAAGTCAACAACCATATCACCATAATACTTAATTAATATAATAGTTAATCACATATCATATTCTCATTAGGGTTGAGCAAAAAGTCAAAAGTCAACGGTCAACTGTCAACAACCCTAATGAGAATCCACTGCCTCTGCCTCCCTGTCAACTGTGCATACACACCCGCATCCGCGTTCCGAGGAACACGAATGCAAACTGGATAAATCCAATCCCATAAGGTACACTAGGATCTGGCTTAAACCAAAGCCCGCTAGTGTAAACTGTCCGGACACTGTACGTGCACAAGTGCACGGATGTGACCGAACCCTGTCGCAAAACCATGCGACCTGTCGCAATACCATGCGACCTCTACTCTTTTGCCTAAAGGCGAAAAGCTTTCTGTGTGGGACTCTAAAGACTCGACACTACGCTGGCAGTGGGTTTAACCACAGACCGCAAGCGGCACTAGCTGTGCGTAACGGTCCCCAGGTAATGCCGACAAGAAGACCGACGAGGCGAAACCCATCTGAACTCCTACTGAGCCTGAGCGTGACATTCTCCGTACAGTCCGGTCTGTTCGTCTGATACATCGCATGGCGGGCCTAGGGGGCGGTAAACGTCAGTCCCCCAATAGCGGTACAAGTCGTGCCGGAGTGAAGCCCAATACACCCTGAGATAACACTGGAAACCTACCAGTATATCTCGTTTGCCCTGGCCAGGGACTACTCGTGTAATGGCTCTCCTAGGCACAGCGCGATGTCAACCCCCAATACCGGGAGAGACGAATCCTGTCTAACCGTCACTGCCTCCAAGTGCTTCGGGACTGCACCCAACCACCACCTGTTTGCACGACTCCTTTGAGCCGTGGTAGGGTAGTGATCAAAGTACAGTGGGAACACACCCGAGGCGAAGTGACAGTGTCAAGTCAGCGGACTAAGCTGTACTCATGTCACCTGGGAACTGATAACTGACGATAGGTATAATACCAACTAGTCAATTCCCGACGAGTCCTGTCCAGTGTACCCGTAACCTAACGAGCACCCGCATACTATCTCAAGTACGACGTACTGACGGCTGTGGGACAGACCGTCTCCCACACTGGGATGAGAAGCGCATGCGCTGGTCTACTCCGGAGTATCGATGCCCTGTCTCGATAGTCCTGCGACCAGGGACCTGAATAAGGATGTGCTTATAGATTACCCAGCCCCCACTAGTGTGACTGCCATCACAACGCTGGTAATCAAGCAAAGATCCTAAGGGCTCCACTAATGCGTATAAGTGATATACTGAAATAAACACGAGTACACATTGAAGTAGAAACAAACCAAGTAGCATACTACTATTTTGAGCAAGATTGTATATACAAGGTGAATATCCCAAGCATCCATTAAGTAATATACAAACCAGTATGATACAGTAATGGCCTCTAGGGCATATACACTAACAATCTCCCACTTGCACTAAGGCCATGTACTGGCGTATCGAAGACCTATCATCTCGATTAGCCGCTCGAACTGAGTCTGGGGCAGGGCCTTGGTGAATGGATCTGCAGTGTTATCTTCTGAAGCGACTCTCCGAACCTCGATCTCCTTGCGATCCACGATCTCCCTGATCAGGTGATACCGCCTCAAGATGTGCCTGGATCTCTGATGGGACCTGGGTTCCTTCGCTAATGCTATAGCCCCGTTGTTGTCGCAATACAGAGGTATTGGATCAACAATGGACGGAACCACCTGAAGTTCTTTCAAGAACTTCCTCATCCAGACAGCTTCTTTTGCGGCATCAGATGCAGCGATGTATTCCGCTTCCATCGTCGAGTCTGCAACGGTTTCTTGTTTGGAACTCTTCCAACACACCGCCCCTCCATTGAGGGTAAAGACAAAACCCGACATGGACTTGGAATCATCCTTGTCACTCTGGAAGCTGGAGTCAGCAAAGGCCTCGATCTGGAGGTCTTTTCCGCCATACACCAAGAACATCTCCTTAGTCCTTCTCAGGTACTTGAGAATGTTCTTTACCGCTATCCAGTGTTTCTCCCCAGGGTTTGACTGATACCGGCTTACCACACTCAGTGCATAAGCTACATCCGGTCTGGTACACAACATCGCATACATTATAGAGCCTACCGCAGAAGCGTAGGGTATAATAGACATGCGATCCCTCTCCAAATCAGTCTTGGGAGACATCTCTTTAGAGAGGGTGATCCCGTGACAAGCTGGTAGGTTACCATGCTTGGAATCTTCCATACTGAATCTTTTCAGTACGGTGTCGATGTACCTGGACTGTGAAAGTCCTAATATCCTCTTGGATCTGTCACGGTAGATCCGGATACCCAGGATGTATGAGGCATCACCCAGGTCTTTCATGGAGAACCTGTGTGACAAGAACCCCTTGACAGATTGTAGCACAGGAATGTCATTTCCTATTAAGAGAATGTCATCCACGTATAAAACGAGGAATACTACAGTTCTCGCTACAAATCTACTATAGATGCATGGTTCATCTGGATTTTTGATAAAGCCAAATTCTTTGACCGTCTCATCAAAGCAGATGTTCCAACTCCGCGATGCCTGCTTTAGTCCATAGATGGACTTAAGCAACTTGCACACCTTTCCGCTGCTCCCACTCTGAATGAAACCCTCTGGCTGGTCCATATAGACACACTCCTCTAAATTTCCATTTAGAAAAGCTGTTTTTACGTCCATTTGCCAGATCTCATAATCGTGGAAGGCAGCAATGGCAAGAAGGATCCGAATGGATTTCAGCATGGCTACTGGAGAAAAGGTTTCGTCGTAGTCCAAGCCAGGTCTTTGACGAAAACCCTTTGCTACCAGCCTAGCTTTATAGGTCTCAACCTGTCCATCTACACCAATCTTCCTTTTGAAGATCCACTTGCATCCTACGGGTTTTACCCCGTCTGGAGCAATGTCCAACGTCCATACCTTGTTGGTGTACATGGACTCCATTTCGGTCCGCATTGCATCCAGCCATTTCACTGAGTCAACGCTCTGAACGGCCTGCTGGAAGCTAGTAGGCTCATCATAATCTATGATGCAATCCTCTCTATCCCCGTCTATGAGAAAACCGCAGTATCTCTCGGGCGGATGAGACTGCCTACTACTCCTGCGGAGCGGCGTAGGAATGTCCTGTTCTGTTGAACCCTCTGGTTCCACTAACCTTTCAGTAATAGTCTGTGGTTCTGGAATTTCTTCTAGTTCTACTGCGCTCCCACTAATTTCCTTTTCCAAGAACTGGTGTTCTAGAAAGTGGGCATTACGAGAAACAAGGACTTTTTGTTCCTCTGCGTAGTAGAAAAGATACCCCCTGGTGTTCTTTGGGTATCCCACAAACTTGCACAGTACTGAGCGTGCCTCGAGTTTGTCCGCATGCTGCTTTTTGACAAAAGCTGGACATCCCCAGATCTTCAGATATTGAAGATAGGGTTTCTTCCCACTCCACATTTCATATGGGGTGGTAGGCACAGTCTTAGTCGGAACTCGGTTCAAAAGGTATGCTGCTGATTCTAGCGCATATCCCCAGAATGATCGCGGCAACTCAGCGTTACTCATCATGGACCGCACCATATCCAATAGGGTGCGGTTCCGTCTCTCCGATACACCGTTATGTTGCGGGGTGTATGGAGGAGTAAGCTGAGAGAGAATTCCGTTCTCTTTTAAATAGTCCAGGAACTCGGCACTTAAGTATTCTCCACCTCGATCCGATCTTAGAATCTTAATACTTTTGCCGGTCTGTTTCTCTACTTCATTCTTATACTCCTGGAATTTTCCAAAGGCCTCGGACTTATGTTTCATCAAGAAGACATAACCGTACCTTGAGAAGTCATCCGTAAAAGTAATGAAGTAAGAATGTCCGCTTCGGGCATGTGTAGACATTGGACCGCACACGTCACTGTGTACGAGTCCCAAGAGCTCGCTCGCTCTTACTCCATGTCCAGTAAACGGAGTCTTTGTCATCTTTCCTTTGAGACAAGATTGACAAGTGGCATACGATTGATATTCGAACGCATTCAAATATCCTTCTGTATGTAACTTAGTCAACCTTCTCTTCATTGATGTGACCCAATCTACAATGCCATAAGAAAGTCTGATTTATTTCCGGAGACTTTCTTTTGTGTGTATTCTGGACGTTGAAAATTTGTGGTTGGTTTAACACGTATATACCATTACTCAATGTACCTGACCCAATCAAAACTTGATTAAGGTGAATGTTTACAACATTACTTACAAACGCAAATTCATAACCTTCTTTAGAAACTAAAGATACAGAAATGATATTACAAGTTGCGTTGGGTACAAAAAAGCAATTACGCAAAACCAAAACATGTCCATCTGACATTCCCAGGTGATAGTCCCCCACGGCTTTAGCATCCATGCTAGCTCCGTTCGCAACTTTGAGGGTTATGTCACCTGCTTTCAAAACACTACGGTTTCTCAACGCCTGCAAAGAATTACAGATATGAGATCCTGATCCGGTATCCAATACCCAGGAAGTAGAGTTTATTGAAAGACAGTTTTCAATAACATACACACCTGAAGCTGAAGCTGCAACCTGCTTCAATTCCTGTGTTCTGGCCTTCCAGGCCCTGCAATCATTCTTCCAGTGTCCTTTCTTATGACAATAGAAGCATTCTTCCTTATCCACAAGCTTCCCCGCTATCTTTGTTGCTTTGCCTTTTCCCTTCGTATCCACTTTACCAACACCGCCCCTTGGTTTGGCGGGGGCCTTCTTCTTCTTTCCCTTGGCTTTCGCCTTGGACCTAGAAGAAGATGATCCTCCTACAAACAAAGTGGATGTTTCCCTACCTTTCTGTAGGGTGCCCTCTGCGCTCCTCAGCATGTTGAGGAGCTCTGATAGTTCAACCTCTTTTTCTTGTAGGTTGAAGTTCAGTATAAACTGGGCGTAAGTGGAAGGAAGGGACTGGAGAACTATATCCGTATATAGCTCACTCTCCAATGTGATCCCTAGGTCAGCGAGCTCCTCAATGAAGCCGATCATTTTTAGCACATGCTCGGCTACTGATGATCCGACGGCCATTCTTGTCGAAAATAACTTTTTCGACGCTTCGTATCTTGCGATACGTGATTGCTCTCCATACAGTTCTTTTGTATGGAGCAATATGGACTCCAT
The DNA here is from genome assembly GCA_030015575.1 of Agapanthus africanus. Classification (NCBI taxonomy): domain Eukaryota; kingdom Viridiplantae; phylum Streptophyta; class Magnoliopsida; order Asparagales; family Amaryllidaceae; genus Agapanthus; species Agapanthus africanus. The sequence continues at coordinate 812,447,435 of JASDDO010000019.1, read as the reverse complement.
GTCCATATTCTCATGCCTCCTCTGATGTTCGTTGTCCATCGAGGCAAGCAGGAGGCACTTGGCCTTCGCGCTATCAATCTCCCAAGTCTTGCGGATTTCCTTATCCGCGACACTGGAAGTTGGACCAGGGACAGGGGGAGCTTTGGTGGTAAGAAGATACCCCAGCTTGTCATAAGTGATTGCTATCGTGACATTCCTGAGCCAATCTTTGTAGTTTGGCCCTGTCAGCTTGTTTTTATCTAGGAGTAACTTAAGTCCAGTCATGTTGATTGGTCGCTGCAATTAGGAGAGAGAAGAAGAAACACTCAGCATGATGCTCTTGCAAGTTTAGAGTGGTTTTTAGTTTGTCTAAACAGGATGGCTCCCACTGTTTCTCGAATCCCTCCTCAAACCATAAAGGAAGAATTAGTCAGGATCAATCCCACCGTACAATACTTGCTTAACCGTTCAGCCAGGCCGGTGTCGGTACTTCGAGGGAGGTTTTCCAACGCTTTCGCGAAGTTCCTTAATTAGAGAACCTCTTTTCCCTGGGGGCGTAGCCCCGCTAACACCTTTCTAGGCACCTACTAGGTTTATAGCATTGATCGTTAAGTGAGAAATTTCCCGAGGAGTAGCATATACTCACAGTAGGATCGGGATCCAAATATCATTGCGTGACGAAACTGAAGGAATCCTACCAGAATCATCACACTCCAAATGGTATGCAAATCTAGCAAGTTTCAGTACTTATGAAACTCCCGATGTGGATTTTTTGCCCCATGCTCTTATGACCTTGACTTTGGCCAAAATATCATAAGTCACATGTCAAGTTCTACCCGTCATTATCCAGGTTAATTTGGATCCATCCGTACCTACCCTTGACTTTGGCCAAAATGGCAGTACGACTGTCCCAAACCAACGCATCTATCTATGCTACACATGAACACCCAATAGCTACCAATCACTGTGCCTTGACTTTGGCCAACATACACAGCTTGAATACTATTGACTATTCATGTGAAACGACGGAGGGCTACGGATGGTTTTGGCAAAACCGTGAACGTAGTGAACTTGATATGGTCGATGGAACGAGATAGCTTTTAAATGGAGTGGCTCAAACTCCGTATTTTAAAAGTTTGTTTTGAAAAGAACCGAGTGGTTTTTCGAAAGTGTTCCAACGACTTTAACTTGGTTTATTATCTTGCATTAGTTCTTTTAATGCGTGATATTCTTGCATTAGTACTTTTAATGCGTCCCATCATTTAACCCTACCATTGCAGAAAACAACCAAAATATGACGTACGCTTATGCCATTCGCATTCGCCACTGGGCCCCGTCATTACCCGTTAGGTTACTTAACTAACGACAGAGCGGGGGCTGGGCTAGCGCGTCTGTAAAACATAAGCAACGCCTAAATAGTAAGCAATGATAGACATTACAGATCACAGATGAATGCATTGGATATACTAGCAATCCGCAATCCTTTCGAGCCTGAAACGAAAAGCGGATAACACGGTCGCGGTGAATAGCCAAATACCCCACCCAAGACCCCTACGGGTGCGGCAAACTACCCGCCAAGTACTTGGTAGTTTGTGCACCCCTCCATGGGTCTATCCTAGGAGCAAAAACAGTAAAAAGAATTATACAATGACGGCTACAACCCCGACCCGGTTGTGCGGCCAAACAAATAATAATTATTACATCAATTTACATTTACAATGAATGAAAGAAAAACAAAAGCTCATCTCACATCCACCCCGGCTATTCACCCGCGACAGTCCAACACATTCATATACACATTCCAGCACATTACAGATCATGTATAACCCCGACTAATCGACTTATAGCGATTAGCCGACGTTCAATACATGCAAGCATCACAGATATAACCATCATAGTCAAAGTGCAATGAAGTTCGGAAAAAATACGGAATTATAGGACCCCAAAAGGAAATTTCTTTTCTGTAAAATCTGGGCACATATAATATATCTCAAAAATCCCAAAACCAACACAGACACACACTGCACGAAAAACGACGCACTAAAGACAACAAACCGCGGCGCTTCCGCGGCGGCCAAGAAGGGTCACGCGGCGGAAGCGCGGCGGTTTAGACGAATTGGTGAATCGTTTTTCATGGGTGTTCTAACAAAACCCTGAGACGAATTTAGGAGTATGAAGTTTTTCATTTTGACCAGAAAAAAATTCAACAGAAACTCAGTTTTTGTAGTTTTCCGGTTTTGTGATTTTTTTTTCGGTTCCGAACTTCGTTACACTTTACTACCTAGCTAGTTTAAGTTTAGTTAGGCTCTGATACCACTGTAAGTCCATATTGCGACCCCCGGTTCTTACGGGGAGGCGGAAACGGTATAAAATCAAAATTTTTATCGCAAGAGGCAACATGGACTAACTTATGGTCGGGATCGTTACCTAAACTAAAACTAGCAAACTAAGCTAAAGATGTTTAGCTACTCGGATGAAGATGGTTATACCTAAACTTGAACTCCTTCTCTTCAAGCTCCGGTGGTGGTCCGATGGCTCCTTCTCGTCGTCTCCGTACGCCGAAGATAGATCCACTTGAAAGCTCCAACCTTTAGCTCCTTCTTCGGTCTTTGAAGAAACTAGTTCACTTGGTTTGCTAAACCTAGTGAACTAGAATGAGTAGAGAGGAAAATAGAATGGGATTTTATCTATGGTTCTTGATTCTCAACTCATGAGACAAGAGAACCATAGATCAAGAGAGGGAGCAAGAGGTTGAGGGTGAGAGCAAGGGGAGAGCTCAAGAACAAGAGAGAGAATGAGCAAGAAAGAATGAGGCTCTCTTTTCTCTCTCACCCTCTCATAATCCAAAGTGATCATAACTCATCATATCAAAAAAGTCTTTTGGTGATGGTTAGAAGCAACCATAAGGTTATCATATCATGCACTCATTTTATTCAAAAAGCAAGCAAGAAAAAAAGTCTTTGGCATGAAATGATAACCATGGTTATCATGATGGTCAACTAGTCAAGCCTAGTCAACCGGTCAACAAGTCAACAAAAGTCAACAAGTCACCAAAGTCAACAAGTCAACAAAAGTCAACAAGTCAACAACCATATCACCATAATACTTAATTAATATAATAGTTAATCACATATCATATTCTCATTAGGGTTGAGCAAAAAGTCAAAAGTCAACGGTCAACTGTCAACAACCCTAATGAGAATCCACTGCCTCTGCCTCCCTGTCAACTGTGCATACACACCCGCATCCGCGTTCCGAGGAACACGAATGCAAACTGGATAAATCCAATCCCATAAGGTACACTAGGATCTGGCTTAAACCAAAGCCCGCTAGTGTAAACTGTCCGGACACTGTACGTGCACAAGTGCACGGATGTGACCGAACCCTGTCGCAAAACCATGCGACCTGTCGCAATACCATGCGACCTCTACTCTTTTGCCTAAAGGCGAAAAGATTTCTGTGTGGGACTCTAAAGACTCGACACTACGCTGGCAGTGGGTTTAACCACAGACCGCAAGCGGCACTAGCTGTGCGTAACGGTCCCCAGGTAATGCCGACAAGAAGACCGACGAGGCGAAACCCATCTGAACTCCTACTGAGCCTGAGCGTGACATTCTCCGTACAGTCCGGTCTGTTCGTCTGATACATCGCATGGCGGGCCTAGGGGGCGGTAAACGTCAGTCCCCCAATAGCGGTACAAGTCGTGCCGGAGTGAAGCCCAATACACCCTGAGATAACACTGGAAACCTACCAGTATATCTCGTTTGCCCTGGCCAGGGACTACTCGTGTAATGGCTCTCCTAGGCACAGCGCGATGTCAACCCCCAATACCGGGAGAGACGAATCCTGTCTAACCGTCACTGCCTCCAAGTGCTTCGGGACTGCACCCAACCACCACCTGTTTGCACGACTCCTTTGAGCCGTGGTAGGGTAGTGATCAAAGTACAGTGGGAACACACCCGAGGCGAAGTGACAGTGTCAAGTCAGCGGACTAAGCTGTACTCATGTCACCTGGGAACTGATAACTGACGATAGGTATAATACCAACTAGTCAGTTCCCGACGAGTCCTGTCCAGTGTACCCGTAACCTAACGAGCACCCGCATACTATCTCAAGTACGACGTACTGACGGCTGTGGGACAGACCGTCTCCCACACTGGGATGAGAAGCGCATGCGCTGGTCTACTCCGGAGTATCGATGCCCTGTCTCGATAGTCCTGCGACCAGGGACCTGAATAAGGATGTGCTTATAGATTACCCAGCCCCCACTAGTGTGACTGCCATCACAACGCTGGTAATCAAGCAAAGATCCTAAGGGCTCCACTAATGCGTATAAGTGATATACTGAAATAAACACGAGTACACATTGAAGTAGAAACAAACCAAGTAGCATACTACTATTTTGAGCAAGATTGTATATACAAGGTGAATATCCCAAGCATCCATTAAGTAATATACAAACCAGTATGATACAGTAATGGCCTCTAGGGCATATACACTAACAATTACCTTCTGCACACCCCTTAGGCCAAATGGTTTTCTTCCTTCCCTACCGTTCGGCACCAGCCTATGGTTTGGAAGAAGACTATCCAATAAGCATAATGGGTGTACTGTCCTAGTCCTAGGTGCACTCGCAATGCGAGAGAAGGTGAGGATAAAAGACAACCGAATAAACCTTATTCCTATTTCTCCTGAACCAGAATCCATCTCCGAACTGGAACAAGTTCCTTTCGAGTTCGTATATAACCATACGATGGAGTATCCAATAAACTGTGGATCTTAGTAGTGATACGTAGTGTCCTGGAGAAATACAAAGGTGATTTAGGATAGGCGAAGAAATACTTGGTTTGGTCGTGAATGTCAGTCGCAATTTACTTTGCCCTCTTACTAATCCCTTGCTTTGTCTTAACTTAATACCTTCTGTACACCATCGTTATCCTAATTGGTTTTCTTCATTCCCCACCGTTCGGCACCAGAAGACTATCCAATTTGCGAAATAGGTGTACTATCTCCTAAACCAAGGAGTACTCGCAACCTGAGAGAAGGTAAAAGAAAAAGACAACTGAATAGTCCTATCCGTTTTCTCCAGAACCAGAAACCATCCTCGAATAAATTCTTTCGAGTTCGTATATAACCATACGATGGTTTTGTCCAATGGAAGTGGACGTTCGTAGTAATACGGGGTGTCCTGGAGAAAAGGGTAAAAGTAGGAGTGGCTATGAGGTATGCAACTCTGACAATCCAAAAGCCAGTGTTTAAGAACGTTCGGTCAACTTGGTCACTGAGTCATGGTCTTAGGGTCGGGTCAATGGTCGCTGCCAAAGAGAGATAGAAAAGAAACACTCAGCATGCACTCTAACCTAGATCAGAATGGTTACCAATTTATCTAATCTGGAAACCTCCTACTGTCATCTCAAATTCTCCTCCAAACCTGAAAGAAGAATTAGTCGGGATCACCCGAGGAGTAAACTAACTCATCAGTAAGAATCGGGATCCAACTATCATCGTATGATAACGTGACGGAATCCGCTCAGGTCATCACACTCCAGAAGGTATGCGCATATCTGGCAAGTTTCAGTTTCTTTAGAAACTCCCGAAGTGATTTTTGCCCCATGCTCTTATGACCTTGGCGTGAGGTCAAAATATCATAAGTCACATGTCAAGTTCTACCCATCATTGTCCAGGTTAATTTGAACCCACCCGTACATACCCTTGACGTAGGCCAAAATAGTAGTACGACTGTCCCAAACCAACGCATCTATCAATGCAACAGATAAATACCCGGCAGCTACCAAACACTATGCCTTGGCGTGAGGTCAAAATACATAGCTTGAATACTACCGAATATTCAACTGAAATGATGGAGGGCTACGAATGGTTTCTGGCGAAAACCTTTAACGTAATGAACTTGATATCGTTGAAGGAACGGATAGCTTTATAGAAAAATATAGTGACGAAAACCTTTGCTAAAGAGGTCACTCCCGGTCAAGGGATCTCGGCTCTTTCCCCGTAGAATGAGTTGCAGGATATTCCAACTGAAAACCACGGCGCAAGGCAAAAGTAATCGGCTATAGTGAAGTTATTGCCCTGACGCAAACTTTTTGTCCAAGGGGTCACTCCCGGTGAAGGGATCTCGGCCCTTGCCTCGTCGACTGAGGAGCAGGATATTCTAACTGAATACCACGATGCAAAACAAAAGTGGACGTCCTTGCAATAACAGCTTTTTGAAAAGTGTTCCAACAACATCAGATTAGGTTTGTTTTTAACTTGCATTGATCCGAATCAACGCAGTCCCATCAATTGATCACACCACAAAGAACGAAAAAATATACTGATGTACGTATATGCCATCCGCATTCGCCACTGGGTCTCGTCATTACCCGTTAGGTTAGCTAACTAACGACAGAGCGGGGACTGGACTAGCGCGGATGTAAAACATATACAACATCTACTAATATATGTACCAATATATTATATTCGCTCAAGGCGTGATAAAATGCAACATCACAGAAATATACAGCATCACAGAACAATACAGATATCTGGGATCCCCGGGTTTCACAGAGCCACTACTGAAACCCGACATTTCCCTGGTCGTGTGGATAGCCTATGCAATGAAATCCTAGACCCCTACGCGCGCGGCAAGTTTCCCGCCAAAACCTGAAGCGGGGCAGCCCCCTTCAGCAACGTGAATGGACCACCCAGCACTTCACGGAATCCAGTAACTTGGGCACCTCTCCTGGGTCAACCTGTACCCCCTACGAGTGCGGTGAACAGCCCGCCAATTCTAGAGTGAAGCCCCTCCGTCTCAATCCCATGAGATGTGGGCCCGTTGCCCTCTAGAACCCGGCTATCCGTGCACCCCTCCGCGGGGTAATCCTAGTACAGAAAGTAAAATATACATACAGCGGGTACATCGACCGCAACCTGGTCGTGCCCCAAAATAATAATACAAACAGGCAGTGACGGCAGTCCAAATGTCGGACGCTCGCCCCGCAATATCAAATGTGCATAATACAACAAAACTGTACTAGCATTGCATCCAGGCTATCCCCCACGACCGATCCGCAACATCGCAGCAATACACAGAACATCAACGTGAATGTCACGTTCGCAAATCCGTCTAACCGGGCTATAGCAGTTAGACTGGATTTACCGATCAAGTGACATTCACGGTCACAGATATAATGTAAATACTGTGAACTAATGTGTTTAAAATATCCGATTGATCAAATTTTACCAAGTGGGCCCCCAAGTACTACAGTAGCACATCAAGAAATTCTGGGCCCAAAAAATAACATTCCAGAAACCACATTTTCAAGTCTGGAGGCCTCTGTAAAAAATTGGTGTATTGATCTGTCAAAACAGCGGCGGAACCGCGGCCCACGCATGGGTTTGGCCGCGGTTCCGCGGTCGAATAATGAGATCTCACGACCAAATTTTTACAGTAGGCTTATAATTCCCTGCACAGTATTCTAAGACTGCCTGAAAAAAATTTTGAGCCAGAAAAAAATCGACAGAAAACTGATGCAAAGAAAAATACGGTTTTTGGAAAATTGTTCGATCGGAAATGTAAAACACATTAGACAAAGCTAGACTAAGTTAATGGCGAGGCTCTGATACCACTGTAAGTGCACGGCGGCGCCCCGGCCTCCATCCCGAAGCCAAATGCGGAAGCGATGGTTAACTTTAATTTTACTTGACCGGCACCACCGCGCACTAAAACCCGGATCGTGCCATTAACTAGTCCTAGCTAACTACAAGATGGGGAAGAGAGATATACCGAGCGATCCATGTCCTTCGGTCTTCTCGTCGTCGTCCCGATCTCCCGCGGAATCTCCGGTCTCCACCTCGTCGCCGGAAGGGCACCACGTCACCTGCTTCTTTTACGGGCTCCCACCTCTATACCGAGGCAACTCGGGCACGAAGCTGGCGAGTCGACGTGCCCAAGATTTGCTGTAGAATGTGTAGTGCTCATGTCTCATTTGGGGTAGTGGAGGTTGCCTTTTTTGTGGAGGAATGAGATGTAGTTTGGAGATGGAACTTTTGGGAGTTTTGCAAAGCCAAATGAACAAAAACCCACACTAAAAATATTGGACAACCCACCCCCTTCATTGGCCGGCCATGGCTTGAATGAATGAGAATTGGGAGTTAGAGAAAAGTTAAGAGGGGAGGGAGCTATCATCCAAGAGAGAGAAAGTGTTATGATGATAAAAAAAACAATGATCTCAAAACAAGAACCTCACTCCAAAACTTAATCATATCCAACAAAGGTCAAGCCATCATGAAAACAATCATGAAGCAAAAAGTCAAGTGATCATAACTCAACAAAATGCAAAGACCACCCTCCACAAATGCTTATTGGCACAAATGCAAATAAGCCCTCCTCCACCAATCTTCGGCCAATGAAAGATACAAAGTAATATGGCCGAAACGGAAAGCAAACTGGCAACTCCAGAAAACTGGTCCCGTAATAAATTACAGGAAAACCCCGATACTGTGTATACACACCCGCATCTGTATTCCGACCAAAATACAAATGCAATGAGACAAAATCTACACTGTACTATACTAGGATCCGGCTTAAACCAAAGCCGGCTAGTATTATCCGTTCGATCCTGATCCGTGCAATACCGCACGTATCTGATCGAACCCTGCCATATCTCCATATGGCCTCTACAGCGTTTCGCCCGAAAACTTGAGCAACTGAATGTGGGGGACTCTAAAGACTCGTCAACACCTTGGTTGTGGATTTAACCACTAGCACGTCAGAGGTATAAGCCAATACGTAACGGGCTACCAGGTATTGACCAAAAGGGACGTCGATGAGCGAACTCATCCTGACACCCTACTGAGCCTGTCTGTGACAATATCCGTACAGTCCGGTCCGTTCGTCTATGAGCATCGCATGGCGGGCCTAGGGGGTTGGTAAAAGTCAGACCCCCAAAAGCAGTACAAATCGTGTCGGAGTGTAGCCCAGAACACCCTGAGATACTACTGGAATACCTACCAGTAAATCTCCTGCCTCGGCCGAGGGCTTCGTGTAATGGCTCTCCTAGACACAGCGCGACCTCACCCCTAATACCAGGAGAGACGAACCCCTGAAGATCCGCTCACTGCCTCCATGTGGCTCGGGACTGTACCCAACTAAAACCTGTTTGCACGTCTCCTTTGAGCGTGGTAGGGTAGTAATCAAAGTACAGTGGGAACTCACACGAGATAAATGACGATCCCCAGGTCGATGAACTAACCTATACACATGTCACCAGGGAACTGCTATCTGACGTCAGGTATAAGACCAACTAGTATGTTCCCGGCGAGTCCTGTCCGGTGTACTCATAACCCAATGAGCACCTGTATACATCTTAGGTGAACCAACTGACACCAGTGGCTTGTGAGACCGGCCACCGCCCCTCGTCGGGGTCTCGACTGTATACACTAGTCTACTCTGGAGTATCGATGCCCTGTCTCGAAACTCCCACGACTAGGGACATTTTAAGGATGTGCTTATAGACTACCAGCTCCCACGTATATGATCGCCCTCATACTGCTGGCAGTCAAGCAAGAATCCTAGGGGCTCTATCAACGTGTAATAGCGACCTGTCTGGTCACCTAAAGCAGCACACGATGATAAAGATAAACCAGATAGCATACTATCATCTTGAGTAAGACTGTCCTACCGGGACAGGTCCTCTCTCAATCATTGCAATCACGTGCCTGTGATCCAATAATTGACTCTGAGGGCACTATCTCCAACAAGTGCAATGGTGTTTGCCTAAGAAAGTGTGCGTAGTTTTCTCCTTCTCCTGAATAAACTAGTTTTCTCGAGACGATCAAAGATAAGTTTGGGGGTATTTGTTCAGTTGATAAAACTGCACATTTGTTATTACATTTTTCCTACTATTTCTATATTAAAAAGTTCTTTATTATAATATATCATACATATGAGGGTTTATCTGTAAAAAATACTATTTTCCATGTGTTGATATATTGTAATTAACATTTGGTAGGAAAATGTATGCAAATACTATCATTGACCAAATCCGAGTAGAACAAAGTCTACTAAATATTATTTAAGTTGTTGTGCAGAATTTTCAGGTCTTAAATCAAAGAAATCAAGTTGTTAAAGCTAACCTGCCTAATTAAGAAAGCAAAACTTGGAGACCAAGTCTGGCAGCAACTACGAGAAGATTTCAAAGATCTAAAGGTCCCAGATATTGCCACATGTCACAAGGATGAAGCCCTAAAAAATTGATCAAGTGATCAACACCTTTGGCCGCGGATCCGCGGCCAAACCCCCCTGTTGGCCGTGGATCCGCGGCAGTGTAAGGGAGTTAGGGTTTGCAATTTTTGGGGGTGAATCTTTGTTGTTAACTTCCAATTTTGGAAGCTAAATTTCTGGCCTTTGGGGCTATAAATAAAGACCGAGAGCCTCTTGGAAAAATCATCAAGTCGACGCGATCACGAAGTCCAAGACGGTTCACGCATCCAGGCTGATCATCAACTGTTCGTCTACCTCCTTGGAAGAGATCGAGAAGCAAGCTAGTCTTTGTAATCATTTTCTAAGGATCAAAGTGTAATGAATATTGTTGATTAATAAAGGTAGTTCTTTTTCTTATCCTATTTCTTCGTAGTTTAATTATGCATTTTCTCTCCATCTCTTTTTCTCCCAACATGCGCGAGTAATTCTCCGCTTGTTAGGGTTCGTAGGATTAGGGTAGGCTAATGGATGATAAACATCTCTAAACCCTTTTTAAGTCCTATAAAGTTTATGAACTTTATCAAAAGAATCATTAACATCTTAATCGGGCGCGCTAACAATTCTTTGTTAGTTCCGACCGCGATTAGAGATTAGATTAATGATTATTTTGGTAAAGGCTAGATATGAACGGAGTTCTGTGTCGAGATAAGGGTTAAGAGTGGGATTCCTTTTCCCTCCAGAAACCCTAATCTACACGCATCACCGTCGTTCTAGTTTTAAATCTATTAAAAGATAAAAAAGGGTAACTTTTAATTAATCGTCCATAACTACTAAATCCTAACGAACCCTACAAGCCCCCTTATTATATTAAGTACATCCCTAAAATAATCTAGATCTATATTTTTGCATTCTTGCTTAACGTAGATCTAGAAACCATTCCACAAAATTCTTATTTCTTCCTCCTTTCTCAACACATCTAAAGTAAGATTAAAAGGTTAAACGTTTCCTGAGGACGACCCGTACTCATCACGGTCTAGCTACACGCGACACCGTTCTGATTGCGGTTAACTAGAAAACACTCTTTCGAATCAATCATGCTCATACTCCATTTTGCCTGAGTCAAGAAACCTCTGTGTAGGACTCTAAAGAATCGTCAATACGCCGGTAGCAGGTGATGATCATATCAAACACCCACAAGCTGCAAGCGGTCAGCTAAACGTAACAGCCACCCAGGTATTGAGCAATCAGAAGATTGTTTACCCCAATCAGAGCAAAGCTCTGTTCAAATTTCGAGGCGGGAGATAAAGAAACGCTTCATCTACCCCCAATCAGAGCAAAGCTCTGCTTTGAAAATTTAAAAATTTAATAAATGAAGCAACGCTTCAGATAATTTGCGCTGCGCAACACGCCACGTGTCAGGCGCAGATGCATCAGCGCAGCGCCCAAGGCAGCACACCCAATCAGAGCAAAACTCTATTTAAAGAAAAATTAAAGGAAGCAACGCTTCACTTGCGCAGGCGCTGCGCTGCGCGACACGTGTCAGCGCAGATGCGCTAGCGCAGTTGCGCTGCGCGGCACGTGTCAGCGCAGTTGCGCTGCGCTTTGCGCTGCGCGGCACGTGTCAGCGCAGTTGCGCTGCGCTGTGCGCTGCGCGGTACGTGTCAGCGCAGTTGCGCTGCGCTGTGCGCTGCGTGACACGTGTCACGCGCAGGGGCATCTGCGCCAAACAGAATTAAAATTTCAAGAAATCTTTTCTGTTCTTGTTAAAACAAGAAGATTTTCCTCTGCAAAGCAGAAGCTCTTGGATCAAAGATCCAACGGTGGGGAAAATTCCCCAAATCACTCAGAGAAAGTTCTCTTTAACAAACTTAACTAATTTATGGGCACTATAAAAAGGACCCCAGACCTCAATTAAAAGGCATGAACATTTTCTAAAAAAGAGAGAGAGAAAGAGAACTCTGAAGAACTCCTCAAGAAAAAAAAAGGTAAAGACCTTCAAGAGAGGAAAGAAATCTCTTTTAATAAATCATTGATCTAAAAAACCATATCAATGTTCTTCACATAATAAACAGTGCTTTGCACTTCTCATGAACCTCTGGTTCTTTAAAAGACAAGAAAACAACAAAATAAAAATGGTGCTTTGCACCTTTATGAACCTCTGGTTCTTGAAACAAAAAAAATTTCTTTGATCTAATTTAGATCAAGAGATCAAATAGTGCTTTGCACTTCTGTTCTTGAATCTAAAAGATTCTTAGTGCTTTGCACTTGCAAACTGCGATGTTGCGCTCTTGGAAGAGCGCCACGTGTCAGCATCTAAACCACTTGCGCTACGCGCTCTTGAAATAAGAGCTTTGCTCTCTGGAGTTGGCGCAACTCACCAGAGCGCGCCACGTGTCAGCAGCGCAACAGCGCAGCGCACTAGCGCAGCGCACTGCACTGTTGCGCTTGCGCTCACCAGAGCATGACACGTGTCCTCACCACAAGCGCTTGCGCTCAGTGATTGGCGCAAAGCGCCTAACAAATGTAATGCATTTTAATGAAGGGCCAGGCCCAATTAAAAGACCAAACAGGCCTAATTAAATTGATGCTCTGCATCATTTATAAATGGGCAAAGCCCAAACAAAATAATAAAATGCTATGCAGATGCCTTGCAGAGCCCAAAATAAATTGATGCTCTGCATCTTTTATGGGCAGAGCCCAAACAAAAAAATAGAAGTAATGCAATGCATTATTTAAGTGTGGGCAAAGCCCTAGCACATGTCTAATAGACTAAAAATAAATAAAATATTGAACATTTTCAACTGGACTTAGCCCAATTCTGGCCGTAAGTCCTTAAATTAAATTGAACTGAGCACAAATGCTCTCTCAAATCAATTTATATCTGGTTCGAAGGTACATCTCCGAACTCCTTTGACATCCATCGTTGTAATTCCTCAACGACGTCAAAGAGGTGACGGGTCCCAACGACCACACATCAATATGGACTGCGGGGTCCTTAAACTCATGGACCGAAACGTCCTTAAACTAATATTGGACCGAAACGTCCTTAAACTAATATTGGACCGAAACGTCCTTAAATTAATATCGGACCGAAACGTCCTTAAACTAATATCGGACCGAGACGTCCCTAAACTAATATCGGACGGAAACGTCCCTAAACTGGCGATGGACCACCACGTCCCTAAACTGGCGATAGACCACCACGTCCCTAAACTGGAAAATGGGCCATTACGTCCCTAAACTGGAACAGTAGAGCCTCCAAATGCTCTTTTGCCGGATCTAAACGGTCCCGTTTAAGTTGATCTTAGCCCCAAACACGGCTAACGTATCCTTAAACATTCAAATGGACTATAAAACCCTAAATCAACTTCGGTTCGAGGGTACATCTCCGAACTCCTCTGACACCTATCGTTGTAATCCTTCAACGACGTCAGAGAGGTGACGGGTCCCGACGGCCATACATACAATGGACCACCATGTCCCTAAACTGGAACAATCGAGCCCCCAAACGCTCTTTTGTCGGATCTAAACGATCCCGTTAAGTCTCAAATTGGACTAACGTATCCTTAACAAACGTTTGAGTTGATCTTAGCCTCAAATATGGCTAACGTATCCTCAAACCAAAACCCCAAACCCAAATCTAAGAAAACACGGATTTGGACTAATCCACGTCCTACGGGCGACGACATAAATCAGTCTCCGTATACAATCCACGGGCAACCACAAACAAAACAAACACCCACGACACGAAGTGACCATCTGGAGAAGGAGAAAGTTGTTACCGCGATGCGGTAGCGTAATTAACTGCAGGGGCTTGCGCCTGCAGGGAAGAGCGTCCCCACAATCAAAAACCCCTTAAACGAGGGGGAATCTGACGAAGTCTGCTACATCGGCCGCATCCGTTTAAACCTTCGATACATGGTGCCATAAATCAACTTGGCATCTTCGGAGAAGTGGACGGATAGCACCAAATAGCATCTGCCCCGAACCTCAGGCAAGACAGTCCATGTCTCGGCCGCCGTTCGGAGGGGAACAGATTCTGGCACGCCCGGTGGGACCTCTTCCTCTTTCCACTCCAGACTTCGTATGTCGTGTTCGCGAACGAATCGCGGTTTGCTGTGGTTGCCTGTGGATTTGAGGTACTAAGATTTGGTGTCTTGCTCCGTGCAGAAAACAGAAGATCAATGGCTTCAAACTGCACTGCCTGCAACTGCAACTCTCGCTCGGTCCTTGCTGGAGGAGTGACTTATGGGCCCCAAGCGGCCTCCCTTTTCAAGATGCCAGTGGAGCAGGTAACTCAGGCCACCACTGGATTATTCTTTGGGACCATGCTCCCACCGTTGAGCTTCAATGCCACAATGACGTTGCAAGAAGCCCCAAAGAAGTCGATCTTTGATCGGCTTACCACTGCCGCGACCCCTCTCAACGGGTCGCCCAGCTTCAATACCTCAGTTTTCAACAGACTGGGCCAGAATGTCTGCAAACCCACGATACCCGAAGCTGCCATCCCAAAGCGGATAGCTATCCCGGCTCAAGCAGACGAAATCACTGGAAAGGCTCCTCCTTCCAAGAAGTCAGTTTTTACAAGGCTAGCCATTCCGGTTGCTGCTCCAGGCGAGATCCTCAAAGCTGCTTCCCCTGCTCAGAGGTCTGTCTTTGACAGATTAGACATTGCTTCTCAACGAGCGTCAGTCTTCGATAGGCTAGCACCAATAACAGTCTCTCCTCAAAGCAGGGGGCATGAAGAAGCTTATCCAACAACGGAGGCGATCTCATCCGCACGACATACTCGACGTCGCCACTGGCGCCGAGTGAGGAAGGCTGGGGGTAACTCCCCCTCTGAGATAACTCCACCAGCTCCAACGGTGGGGATCGATGCTGCTGTTCCAACCGGGAACAGCTTTGAATTGCTGAACACGGTGCTCAGAAACTCTCCTACCGCCATACTAAAAAGATCCCCTCCTCCGGTGGGAAATGTTGCAGAAACCAAGCCAGAACAGTCCTCTCAGCGGCTGTCCTCTAAAATCTACAAGGTCTGGCGTCATGTCCAAGACTCGGTGATTGATCGAAATTTCTGCCCCCAGCAAAAGAAGCTGAAGGTCCGGCAGGAAGAAAACCGTCCTGTTAAGCCACAAAAGATGACGACTACTTGGGTACCCACTACAACGGCCCCCTCAATTCCAAGCACTCAAAAGAAAAGGAGACCGCAAAAAGCCCCTGTGAACATGGCGAACTGCAAGACCACTGAACCCAAACGCCCTAAGTCCGGGGGCATCATGGTGCACACCGTTTACATGGCGTCTGGGAAAGAGGACAGCCGTACATCCACGGGTCATAGACCGCTAACGCGATCGGTGACTAAAGATCAGGAGCGGCAGCAAAAGCTCTAAGAAATGATGAACGCGATGGCCGCACTCATTGGGCCAAAAGAAAGCCCCGAAGCATCCTTGGATCAGCGCCAGGAGCAGGAAACTGACGCTGAGTTCCTTCGCAGGATACTGGAAAAGAAGGATAAAGAGGCTACGGAACAAGCAGCCAATATAAAGCGAATGGCCCTTCTGTTCTAGGACATGGTGGGTATGATGATCCAACAAGATCCTCCTGCTGAAGATCCCCCGATCGTCCTTGAAGATGACAAGGGAGAAACGTCAAATCCTCCACCGGCTCTGTCAACAGCCAAGGAGGAGACAATTTCCAAAGCTGACTTGGACGAATATATAGCTCAGCAGATACGAGCTCATCAGGCGAGTGAAGCGGCTGAGCAAATTGCTAGAACCGGACGACCCTACCCGGGCTGGTATGACCAAATCAGTTACCCGCCAGGATATACGATCCCTAAATTCCATGTATACAAGGGGACGGAAAATCCGCATCAGCACGTCGCTCAATTCAGAGCCTTATTCGGCAACACTGTCGGCGATGATAAACTCTTGCTCCGCCAATTCGTCGGCAGCTTATCGGAGACGGCGTTCGAGTGGTACTCTGAACTCCCAAATGACTCTGTCAAGACATTCCCAGAGATGGAGTTGCTATTCACCCAGCGTTTTGCAAGCACTAGCGAACGCACCCCAATCACGGCATTGATCAATGCCAGGGTGAAGCTTGCAGAAACTTGGGTCCAGTATGCGATACGGTGGCGTAATCTATGGTCAAAGTGCGAGCAACGCATTGAAGAAGCTCCCACGGTGGGTATGTTTGTGGGAACCCTCGATCCACAAACAACCATCTCGCAATTTATGATGTTCTTCAAGCCGACTACCTTCCAAGCCTTGATTGACAAACTAGCACAGATGGATTAGATGGGCCATAAACCTCCTCTTCCAAAGCTGGACTCCCGAAGTGATAAAGGGAAGGGAAAAGCGATTGTCGTCGCTAATGCTCAACAACAACCGAGCGACTCGAAGCCGGTTGCTCGTCAAAATAATATACGTCCGTACGTACCCCTTGAGGATAGGATGGGACGTCCTTATTCCTTTCCCCGCGATAAAACGAGGAGGTTATTCGAGCTGGCGTTGCGCAACAGACTCATAAATCTGCCGGATCCAAAACGTCCGTTGCAACCAAGTGACGTCAACGAGCCCAACTACTGTCCTTATCATCGAGTACTTGGCCATCCGATCGAAGATTGCTACGTTTTCAAGAATTGGCTTGAAAACCAGTACCGACAGGGCAAATTCGCGTTATCTGACAAATGGAAGGTGAATCCCCCGCAGCCCCACACCTCTAAAGGGACGAATACGCCTGGGGCAACATGCTCCGTCATCGAAGAAGCTCCTTGGGAGGTTGTATTATCAACCAAGACAAAGAGGATGCTAAACGATCTTCAGACATGTCCAGCAGTCAAATGGAAGAACCCGTTGGAACCGCAGGTCATTGAAAGGATGTTGAAGCCACGTCCGACTCCAAAGACCGATGGTGATGGTTCAAGCACTTGCAGCCAGCCGTCAAAATCTTCGAAAAAGAAGAAGAAGAAATCTAAGAAGCCCGTGAAGCCTGGCGGCAAACGCACGGACTTACAAAAGCAAATTGACGCGCTGGATGAATACAACCAAAAGGCACGAACTCCCATTACGCTCCAAGAGTTCCTCAATCACGTTTTTCAAGAAGAGGATGAGGGAGAAAGTTCATCAGATGAATCCGAAGAATGCGTGGCGAGCTGTCATGTAATTTCCTATTCGATCACGAATGATGAGGAGACTCCTTGCACCGAAAAGCTGGGGGCAGATCCTGGACCAAAAGTTCTGGGACCATCAGATGAAGTAATTGACGCACTCCTTAATGAAGTTCGATTGAAAAGTAAAGCTGATCGGGAGCGCGAGGCGGCTATATTTGAAAGGGCCAAGCGCCAGCGACTTGATGAAGGAGCTGAGACGATCCCGTTGGAGCTAAACACCTCCGCTACCGACAAAAGCCAATTCAAGATGAGAAAGAAGTTTGCTAAGGCCATATCAATGGGCATGAAGCTACCATCCTCTGAAGGAAGCATCACCGGTGAAATGGAAGCGCACCCCTCCTATTGCTTATATCATCAAAAGATTTCGCACCCCACTCAAGAGTGCAAAGCTTTCGATAGATGGTGGCAAGGATATGTTGCTCATCGACAACACTTTAAGCGGGAAAAGCGTAAAACTTGTCGAGAGCAAAGAAATACGACCGAAGGACTTAAAAGAACTGCTGGCGATTGTTGCATGGTTAACACCGGTAGAACACAAGTACCCACATTCGGGAGTGATTCTGATGAAGAGCTAGAACTTGCCCCTCTCTTTAAAGAGTCCGCTTCAAGAAAAGAAGAAGAACCGAAGGTTTGCGAAAATATCTGGCTACGTAATCGCACGCTGCCCGAAAAGAACCTCGGACCCTCGAACAAAAAAGATAAAGGGAAGGAAAAGGCCACTGAAGGTATCGTCTTAGATGACCAAGTGGTGGAAGAGCTAGCTGCCAAAGACCCACCAAAGAAGAATAAGGTGGATTACAACGTCTTAGCATATCTGAGGAAGCTGCCCTCACAGCTCAGCATTCTTGACGCCCTTTTGCTATCAAAAGAGGCGAGAGATTCGTTGATTAAGGCGCTCCAAGACCCGGAACAATTCCAAGCATGCCTGGCCGAGGAAAAGATGAAGGATGAATTGGAGGAAGTGCACACGGCCGATGTCACTTTCGGCGACGAAGACCTTCTCCTTGGGACGTGCGAACACAATCGCCCCCTCTATGTCTCAGGATATTGCCATGATATAAAGATAGTCAAAATCTTGATCGATAACGGATCGTCTGTTAACCTACTCAACGTGCGGGTGTTGAAGGAAATCTGCATGAGCGTCCAGCACCTTGCTCGGGACAAGATCACCATCTCCGGGTTCGACTCCCAATCGTCAAAGACTCTTGGATCTGTGATACTGACACTATGCTTCGGGCTACTCGTCACGGACATTAAGTTCCACGTCATAGACGCCAAGACATGCTACAACGCTTTGCTCGGCCGACCATGGTTACACGAGTACAACATCATCCCTTCTACACAATATCAGTGTATGAAGTATTTTAAGGATGGTTTCGAGTATACCGTGACGGGAGAACTGAACCCTTTCTCTGTGAACGAGGTCCGCAAATACGAAGATGCCAAATACTTCTTACCGGATTTCAAAGACACGGAGAAGTGTCACAAGCCGGAGAATAAAACTAACGCTACCATCTCTGTCTTCGGCAGTGATACTGAGGAGGAAGAGGAGATAGTTTATTCGGATCCGCCCTAACACAACAAGCCGGGACCACCGGCTCCTACATTGATCTTTGGCAGCGACTCAGAAGATGAAGTCCATGCTGTATTCTCTGCTCGACCTTCAATACAAACGTCCGCTGACGAAGAGCAAAGTCTACAAGTCGCCATAGTGCCGCTTAAACACCATAAAGAACTAGATGCACTTAATATCTACAGTGTAGAAGAGTTGCGGACATTCTATATCCCTCCCAGGCGAGAGAGCGAGAAAGCAATTCTGTTTTACCGCTATGAAGAAACCAAGGTGAAAAAAGAAATCTGGCATGGCGCGGATCCTGCGCTCGACAGGCATCAGCCTATCCGTCTTCCCAGATATTATACAGAGGGTTTGAAGAAGCTGCTGAAACGCCAGGGGATATCCTTCAAACAGACCGTTAGAGAGGCCAAATTCTATGACAGGGTCTGGAACGTTCCCGGGACTCAACGCAAACTGCCTAATGGGAGAATGGAAACAAAAGGGCTTGGATACATCCGGTCAAAGAAACGAGAGTTACTGCCCAGCTGTTACATCGTGTATGACCTCGATGAAGAAGCGGATGCTTAATGGGAGGACGCTAATCCTAAGCCAGTGAAAGTTCCAGATGCAAAGGAGCCCAGTCCGTCGTTCGAGGAACAAATGGACAAACTTATAAAGAAAGCTGGTCAAAAAGTCCGAGATGATCACAACCGCGAGACGACCATCTATGAGAAAGCCAAGACGCAACGCCTTCTCCAACATGCCGTAAAGGATGAAAATGCCGCTCCTTGTCAACCTGTTATAAAGAAAGCTCGGCGCAAAAGCAGAAATAAGTCGAAAGGCCAAAAAGACGCTCAACAACAACAAAGCGGGGCTAAGAAACCACGCAAACGGAAGGCGAGCATTATTGATTTATCCCTCATGAAGAAAATGGGTCGAGCATACTCTTTTCCTCGGGACAAGACGAAGAAGATACTTGATCTTGCTCTAAAACATCAAATACTTACACTGCCGGAGTCCAAAAACCCCGAACAGGCAGGCGAAGTCTCTCACCCGGACTATTGCCCTTATCACCGAGTTATAGGGCATCCTCTTGAAGATTGCTTCACCTTCAAGAATTGGGTCGAAGATCAGTATCAGTTTGGCAAGTTCGCTCTATCCGACAACTGGAGGGTAGCACCGCCACAGAAGCACGAGCCCAAGGCCACGAAAGGAGAACCGGTTCCATATTGGGATTGGAAACGAGTTCGCACCTGTCACATGATTACAATATTAAAAGAAGAGCCCAAGGACATAGAGGAGCTCCCTTGGTGCTTCGAAAACAGCAGCGACGAGATAATCTCAGAATTCCCACCAGCGCCAAAAGAGCTGGAAGATGGAATCCATACCACTGCAGATAACCTTAAGAAAATTGAGTTGGGATCGGCAGACGATCCGCGACCGACATTCATCAGCGAGCTGCTATCTGAAGAAAGGGTGGCTGCGTTAAAAGACGTGCTTCTACAGCATAGAGATTGCTTCGCGTGGAACTATTCCGAAATGCCGGGACTAAACCCAGAAATTGCTGTGCACAAATTGGCAATATCCCCAGACGTCAAGCCAGTCAAACAGGCGCCGAGAAGAATGCGGCTTAAGCTCCAGATGAGCATCAATGCTGAGGTCAAGAAGATGATCGACTCTGGCTTCATCCAGGAAGTTCAATACCCTGAATGGATCGCCAACATCGTCCCGGTGATGAAGAAAAATGGGACTGTGCGCATATGCGTGGATTTTCGGGATCTCAATAAAGCCTGCCCGAAGGATGATTTCCCGGTGCCAGTCACCGAACTAATGATAGACAACACGTCTACGCATGAGATTTTCTCTTTTATGGATGGCTCATCAGGGTATAATCAAATAAAGATGCATCCCGAAGACCAGAAGCACACAGCCTTCAGGACTCCTCTGGGTATATTCTGCTACAAGGTGATGCCCTTCGGTTTAAAGAATGCCGGTGCCACTTATCAGAGGGCCATGACGAAGATCTTCGATGACCTTATACACGAAATCGTCGAATGTTACATCGACGATCTCGTGGTTAAAAGAAAATCATATGAGGAACATCTCGAACATCTGAAGACCGTATTTCAACGCCTTCGACAATACAATTTGAAAATGAACCCGCTCAAGTGTGCATTCGGAGTTTCCTCGGGCAAATTCCTGGGATTCATCGTCCGACACCGGGGTATCGAAATAGATACATCCAAGATCAAGGCGATCATGGAAATGCCTCCGCCCAGGACTCTCAAACTGTTGCGGTCTCTCCAAGGAAAGCTCGCATATATTCGGCGATTTATAGCCAACCTCTCTGACAAGTGCCGCCCTTACAGTCACCTGATGAAGAAGGGAACCCCGTTCGTCTGGGATCACAAGTGCCAAGGCACACTAGACGAGATCAAGCAGTACCTGCAGAACCCTCCAGTTTTGGCTGCTCCGGTTAAGGGAAAACCT
Organism: Agapanthus africanus; assembly: GCA_030015575.1. Taxonomy (NCBI): domain Eukaryota; kingdom Viridiplantae; phylum Streptophyta; class Magnoliopsida; order Asparagales; family Amaryllidaceae; genus Agapanthus; species Agapanthus africanus. Next base: position 812,426,036 of record JASDDO010000019.1, on the reverse strand, counting down.
CTCATTCTTTACACGACCGCCCTTGAAGGTTCTTTAGGCGCGTTATGGGCACAAGAAAACGACCAAGGGAAAGAAAGAGCACTCTACTACTTAAGTCGAGTTCTACTGGGGGCAGAAAGCAACTACTCCCCCATTGAAAAACACTGCCTGGCGTTGATCTTCGCAATAACAAAGCTTAGACATTACGCGTTGGCGCATGAAGTCCGTCTTATTTCCAAGGTGGACCCTCTCAAATACTTGATGTCAAAGGCCATATTGACGGGACGACTCGCTAAATGGGCCCTACTCTTGATGCAGTTTTCAATAACATATCAACCTCTCAAGGCAGTGAAAGGCCAGGCCATCGCCGACTTCCTCGCTGAGCATCCCATACCCGCCGATTCTCCTCTAAATTGCGATCTTCCAGACGAACATGCGTTTGATGCGATCGATGGTGGTGATACCCGATGGGAGCTCTATTTTGATGGAGCATCTTTCGTAAAGAAGCGCAAACAAAGTACCCCTATAATCAAATCGGGGGTAGGACTCATCTTTGTAACTCCACAAGGAGGGATAATGCGCTTCACTTTCTCCTTAACAGAGCCTAGAACAAACAATGAAGCCGAATACGAAGCTCTGATAGCAGACCTCGAGATCGCCATCGACATGGGAATTGAAAATCTCCTCATATATGGAGATTCCCAACTGGTCGTTAGTCAAGTAAACGGCGACTACCAGACATGCAAACCAGAATTGGTGAAGTACGGGGAAAAGGTGCAACAACTGTTGACCCAAATTTCCTCCTATACTTTGGAGAACATACCGCGCGCAGAAAACAGCAAAGCAGACGCGTTGGCCAAACTTGCTAAAGAGCTGGCTGATGAGAACCTCGATGATGTTAGAATCGTGGTACAAAGCCGTCGAGTGCTTGCCCCAGCAGAAATATCTCCGGAATTATTCGAAGAAAAGGGAGCGAGCGAGCAGACAACTCTGCAAATAAAAGACCCGGAAAATACCGAGGATTGGAGAGAAGTCTTCATAGACTACTTTAAATCCCACCGAATGCCTGAAGAAGCGTCCACAAGACATCAGCTCACGAAACGAGCTCTGTCTTTCGCCTTCGTCAATGATACTCTGTACAAGAGGTCGTTTAATTCTCTGTGGCTGAGATGCTTAGGACCTGACGAAGCGAAAAGAGTTGTCCAGGAAGTTCACGACGGACTCTGCGGTTCTCGCCAAGCGGGCCCAAAGATGAAGTTGAAGATCAAACGGATGGGCTACTATTGGCCCACGATGAGCCAGGACTGCCTCGAATATGCGAAGCAATGCCACTCATGCCAAATTCATGGGGATTTCATCCATCAACATCCGAATCCACTACATCCAACAGTAGCTAGCTGGCCATTCGAAATGTGGGGGACTGATATAGTCGGCCCCATCGAACCAGCATCGTCTAGAAGACATCGTTTCATCCTAGCGACGACCGATTACTTCTCTAAGTGGGCAGAAGCGGTACCGCTGAGGGAAGTAAAGACGGAGAATATTCTCCATTTCTTCAAGACGCAAGTCATATATCGGTTTGGAACTCCGCGACGGATCATCTCCGATTACGGGCCAGCCTACAGAAGCCACAAGATCAGTCGCTTCGCGCAGCAACACAATATAGATTGGAGATATTCCTCGGTTTATAATCCGCGAGCTAACGGTCTAGCTGAGGCCTTCAACAAGACCTTGACGAAGATCATGAAGAAAACAGTGTCGCGAAATAAAAAAGACTGGCACGAAAGACTGCAAGAGGCTATCTGGGCATATCGAACTACGTTTAAAACGGCCACAAACGCAGCACCATATGCGTTAGTATTCGGGACAGAAGCAATACTCCCCCTCGAGATAGAGTTACCCTCTCTACGAGTGGCAGTCCATTACGAGCTGACGGACGAAGAAAATGCTCACCTTCGGCTTGAAGAGCTTGACGCCCTTGAAGAAACACGGCTCATAGCGCAACAAAATCTGGAGGCCTATAAAGCAAAGATGACGCGCTCATATGAAAGATTGACCCGACCGAGGACATTTCGCCAAGGCGAACTCATGCTAGTGGTCAAAAGGCCTATGATCCCCAATCGCGCCAAGCGGGGAAAATTCGAGCCAAACTATGAAGATCCGTACGTCATAGATAAGGTCTACCAGGGCGGGGCCTATCTACTCATAGATATGCACGGTGAAAGGCCTTTCAGGCCGATAAACGGTCGCTTCCTAAAGAAATACTATGCTTGATGAGCCACAGCCTAGGTCAATGATAGATGACGACGACTACGTCCGCTCGCTATCTTCCTAAGCTCAAGCTTTATAAGCAGTAGCCCGCCTCTCAACGACGGACCGAAATGTCCTTAAACTAATAGCAGACCGAAACATCTTTAAACTAATACCGCAGCATCCTTAGGCTGACGAGATGAATAAAAATATATAAAAAATATATATATAATAAAAAAAACGGTATGTCCATAAGCAAAAAGGGCACGGATGAAAACCCGAAAGGGCTCCGTGAGTAAAAACAACAGGGCTACCGGCGAGTGTTCGTGAAAACCCGAAAGGGCGCGACCTCGTAAAAAAAAAAGAAGAAAAAAATATATAAAAATAAAAAGAATAAAAAAAACGGTATGTCCATAAGCAAAATGGGCGCGGATGAAAACCCGAAAGGGCTCCGTGAGTAAAAACAGCAGGGCTACCGGCGAGTGTTTGTGAAAACCCGAAAGGGCGCAACCTCGTTAAAACACTTACAGGATCCTCTCGACCTTGTAAGGAGAAACCACCCGTGTAAGATCCTTACGACTCACAAGGGAGTAACACACTTAGGAATCCTCACGATTCCTAAGGAGAAAATACACTTGCGAGATCCTCACGACTCGTAAGGAGAACTCTCTTATGGGACCCTCACGGCTCATAAGATTTGAAAGTCTTAAGTTACAGAGACCTAAACCTGTGCTTAAGCAAACCCCCACAAAATTCCAATATTGCCCTACGAGTGGCTCAATACTGACCCTTGTATACAATCCACGGGCGCGAATAAACATTTCCCTAATCAAGTCTCATCCGAGACTGGAGATATGTTCGCATGATGAACAACCCTTATAAGTCCTCTCGACTTACAAGGAGAAAACCCTCTTGTATGATCCTTATGACTTACAGAGGAAAATACACTTAGGAATCCTCACGATTCCTAAGGAGAAGATACACCTACAAGATCCTCACAACTTGTAGGGGGAAATACCTTTGTGAGACCCTTACGGCTCATAAAGTCAAAAGCCTTAGTCGACAGGACCTTAACCCTGCTCGCTAAGCCACCCTTGTTCGACATCGACAGAGGCAGACGATGATTCGCTCCTGGCAATATCCCAGTTGTAGCGGTGCTGATGCCGAAATCGGTATCTAATTCCAGGTTTACGGCGGAAAGCCAGTAGGCCGCACATGCATACAAAATAGCCGAAATGATTGGGCAACTTGCAATAAAAAGCAGCGAGTAAAAATGTATGCATGCAAAATAGCCGAAATGATTGAGCAACTTGCAATAAAAAGCAGCGAGTAAAAATGTATGCATGCAAAATAGCCGAAATGATTGGGCAACTTGCAATAAAAAGCAGCAAGTAAAAATGTATGCATGCAAAATAGCCGAAATGATGGGGCAACTCGCAATAAAAAGCGGCGAGTAAAAATAAAATAAATAGCCGAAATGATTGGGCACCGCGAAAAATAGCCGAAATGATTGGGCAATCGCGACCTTCGCGATATAAAAGCTGAAATGATAGAGCGTCGTGGAGATAAAACAAAAAAAAGATGATGATAAAACTTTGGCCCTACAGTTAAGATCACATCGATCTCTATATACAATCCAAGGGCGTAAACAAAGAGGGAACCATACTTTTCCAACAGGCTCCGCCAGAAGACGAAGCCAAATTTCGACGGTTTAGTCCAACTCCGAAGAAACCAGTATCTTCAGCAAACTCCTCAACTCACGGATACAAACACTCCTTGACGAGAACCTCCTGATCCGCGTCGACTCGCAGAGCCACCAGCGCCTCCGTAGGAAATCCTTGACTCGTTTCAAACCCCAAGGAAACAAATAATCCTTGGCGCTTAGGAAACAAATAATCCCTAGCAAACTCCTCAACTCACGGATACAAACACTCCTTGACGAGAGCCTCCTGATCCGCGTCGACTCGCGGAGCCACCAGTGCCTCCGTGGGAAATCCTCGACTCGTTTCAAACCCCAAGAAAACAAATAATCCTTGGCGCTTGGGAAACAAATAATCCCTAGCAAACTCCTCAACTCACGGATACAAACACTCCTTGACGAGAGCCTCCTGATCCGTGTCGACTCGCAGAGCCACCAGTGCCTCCGTGGGAAATCTTCGACTCGTTTCAAACCCCAAGGAAACAAATAATCCTTGGCGCTTGGGAAACAAATAATCCCTAGGAAACTCCTCAACTCACGGAAACAAACACTCCTTGACGAGAGCCTCCCGATCCGCGTCGACTCGCAGAGCCACCAGTGCCTCCGTGGGAAATCCTCGACTCGTTTCAAACCCTAAGGAAACAAATAATCCTTGGCGCTTGGGAAACAAATAATCCCGAGCAAACTCCTCGACTCACGGATACAAACACTCCTTGACGAGAGCCTCCTGATTCGCGTCGGCTCGCAGAGAAACTAGTATCTCCGCGGGAAATTCCCGATTCGTCTCAACATGCAAATGAAGCCTCAGGCAGCAGGGACTAAAAGACTTGCTTCCTGAACAATGGGACCCTGCAAGTCAATCCAAAATGGTCTCTTACATACTATTCACGGGTCTCACTCTCCAAAGTCAAATTTCGACGAGGAGGGAAACAACCGCTTGTGGGTCCTCTCGACTCGTAAGAGGGAAAAATTCTCTTATAGGATCCTTACGGCTTGTAAGAGAAAATAACACTTAGGAATCCTCACGATTCCTAAGGAGAAAGCCCACCTACGAGATCCTCTCGATCCGTAGGGAGAAGAATCTCTATGAGACCCTCACGGCTCATGGAGTTGAAAAGTCTTAGGCAGCAGATCTGAACCTGCGGCCTAAACCATCGCTGATTCTTAAGAAAATCAGGATACTCGTTCTAATCATCAATTAACCATGTTTGCTAAGGTGATATGCTGATAATAAAAGAAAGGAAAGACGGAGAAAATAACAGAAAGAACATCCAATTTACATTTAATCGAGCATTCGAGACACACTCATTCATGCATGGGCAGAAGACTCAGGACGAGAAATAAGACAAGCTGAAATAAAAAGTTTCCATTCATATTGCCAAAAATTCTTACAATCATAAAAAACAGTGAACGAAAAATATTATTACAATGGAATAACTTCAGATCCAGGGCACGGATTGAGAAAGTCAAAAGTAAGGCCATCCAGAGTCCTTCTGGCCTTTCTGATTATTCTTATGCGCAGCCTTTCGCGCTCCTCTATGTCAATATCATCGGCAAGCCCTCCCGTCCTTCGATAAGCAGCAACTATCGTCGTCTGCTGGAAGATTTGGTATAGGATGTCAATGAGGCTGTCCCGCCGTTTCTTCGAGATCAGCCCCGTCAGGTACACTGAATGCACCTTGTCCTCGGCATCATCCAGCGCATTGAGCGGCAGGGCCTCGTGAAGACCCGGAAGTGCTCTCCATATTGCTCCCAGCACGACTTTCAAAAGAGCCGAACGACGGGGTAGCAGCCAACCACCGCTTGCGTTCAGACGACCCATGACCTCTGCACATTGAGCGTCTGTAAACTCCTGGTTTTATTGACGACCCTGTGCGTGGATATCGTCATAGGTGATGAACTCGTGCAAACTGTATAGATGCACCGCCATTATGCCTGGAGGAAATACCACAAGAAGATTAGCGATAGAAGAAAAATAATATACATAGAGGGCTAAATTCCTAGAGAGCAAAGCTCTGTTCAGGGATTAAAACCCATGAACGAAAGCTAGTGAAACCCCAATGGGGATCTCTTTAGATCAGAAGATCTGTAAGAGCAAAGCACTTTGACTGAGATTAATTTAAATTAATTTGATTTACATTAATTTTACCTAAAGTTTCTAGCTTTGAAAATGAGCAAAACTCTGCTAGTGAAACCCCAATGGGGATCTCTTTAGATCAGAAGATCTGTGAGAGCAAAGCTCTTTGACTGAGATTAATTTAAATTAATTTGATTTACATTAATTTTACCTAAAGTTTCTAGCTTTGAAAATGAGCAAAACTCTGCTAGTGAAACCCCAATGGGGATCTCTTTAGATCAAAAGATCTGTGAGAGAAAGCTCTTTGACTAAGATTAATTTAAATTAATTTGATTTACATTAATTTTACCCAAAAGTTTCTAACTTTGAAAATGAGCAAAGCTCTGCTAGTGAAATCCCAATGGGGATCTCTTTAGATCAAAAGATCTATGAGAGCAAAGCTCTGCTGGTTAAGATTAATTAAAATTAATTTAATCAAAGAATCAATTTTACCTAAAATTTTTCTAAAAACTTTGGAAAGGAGAGCAAAGCTCTGGAGTTCTTGAAGGTAAGAGCAAAGCTCTGAAGTTTTTTGAAAATAAAAATCTGAAAGATGATAAGCATCTGTGGGGGACCAAAGGTCCTATTTATAGGCATCAAGTGCCTCTTCGACTTCCGAAAGTTGTCACGGCGGTTGGAATTCCGCCACCGTTATGCTCACGTTTGGAGCCACGTAAGCGCAACGGCGGGGGGGGGGTATTTGTTTACCCAAATCAGAGCAAAGCTCTGTTCAAATTTCGAGGCGGGAGATAAAGCAACGCTTCATCTTCCCCCAATCAGAGCAAAGCTCTGCTTTGAAAATTTAAAAATTTAATAAATGAAGAAACGCTTCAGATTATTTGTGCTGCGCAACACGCCACGTGTCAGGCGCAGATGCATCAGCGCAGCGCCCAAGGCAGCACACCCAATCAGAGAAAAACTCTATTTAAAGAAAAATTAAAGGAAGCAACGCTTCAGTTGCGCAGGCGCTGCGCTGCGCGACACGTGTCAGCGCAGATGCGCTAGCGCAGTTGCGCTGCGCTTTGCGCTGCGCGACGCGTGTCAGCGCAGTTGTGCTGCGCTGTGCGCTGCGTGACACGTGTCACGCGCTGGGGCATCTGCACCAAACAGAATTAAAATTTCAAGAAATCTTTTCTGTTCTTGTTAAAACAAGAAGATTTTCCTCTGCAAAGCAGAAGCCCTTGGATCAAAGATCCAACGGTGGGGAAAATTCCCCAAATCACTCAGAGAAAGATCTCTTTAACAAACTTAACTAATTTATGGGCACTATAAAAAGGACCCCAGATCTCAATTAAAAGGCATGAACATTTTCTAAAAAAGAAAGAGAGAAAGAGAACTCTGAAGAACTCCTCAAGAAAAAAAAAGTAAAGACCTTCAAGAGAGGAAAGAAATCTCCTTTAATAAATCATTGATCTAAAAAACCAGATCAATGTTCTTCACATAATAAACAGTGCTTTGCACTTCTCATGAACCTCTGGTTCTTTAAAAGACAAGAAAACAACAAAATAAAAATGGTGCTTTGCACCTTTATGAACCTCTGGTTCTTAAAACAAAAAAAATTTCTTTAGATCAAGAGATCAAATAGTGCTTTGCACTTCTGTTCTTGAATCTAAAAGATTCTTAGTGCTTTGCACTTGCAAACTGCGCTGTTGCGCTCTTGGGAGAGCGCCACGTGTCAGCATCTAAACCACTTGCGCTACGCGCTCTTGAAATAAGAGCTTTGCTCTCTGGAGTTGGCGCAACTCACCAGAGCGCGCCACGTGTCAGCAGCGCAACAGCGCAGCGCACTGCACTGTTGCGCTTGCGCTCACCAGAGCATGACACGTGTCCTCACCACAAGCGCTTGCGCTCAGTGATTGGCGCAAAGCGCCTAACAAATGCAATGCATTTTAATGAAGGGCCAGGCCCAATTAAAAGACCAAACAGGCCTAATTAAATTGATGCTCTGCATCATTTATAAATGGGCAAAGCCCAAACAAAATAATAAAATGCTATGCAGATGCCTTGCAGAGCCCAAAATAAATTGATGCTCTGCATCTTTTATGGGCAGAGCCCAAACAAAAAAAATAGAAGTAATGCAATGCATTATTTAAGTGTGGGCAAAGCCCTAGCACAGGTCTAATAGACTAAAAATAAATAAAATGTTGAACATTTTCAACTGGACTTAGCCCAATTCTGGCCGTAAGTCCTTAAATTAAATTGAACTGAGCACAAATACTCTCTCAAATCAATTTATATCCGGTTCGAGGGTACATCTCCGAACTCCTTTGACATCCATCGTTGTAATTCCTCAACGACGTCAAAGAGGTGACGGGTCCCAACGACCACACATCAATATGGACTGCGGGGTCCTTAAACTCGTAGACCGAAACGTCCTTAAACTAATATTGGACCGAAACGTCACGTCCCTAAACTGGAACAATAGAGCCTCCAAATGCTCTTTTGCCGGATCTAAACGGTCCCGTTTAAGTTGATCTTAGCCCCAAACACGGCTAACGTATCCTTAAACATTCAAATGGACTATAAAACCCTAAATCAACTTCGGTTCGAGGGTACATCTCCGAACTCCTCTGACACCTATCGTTGTAATCCTTCAACGACGTCAGAGAGGTGACGGGTCCCGACGGCCATACATACAATGGACCACCATGTCCCTAAACTGGAACAATCGAGCCCCCAAACGCTCTTTTGTCGGATCTAAACGATCCCGTTAAGTCTCAAATTGGACTAACGTATCCTTAACAAACGTTTGAGTTGATCTTAGCCTCAAATATGGCTAACGTATCCTCAAACCAAAACCCCAAACCCAAATCTAAGAAAACACGGATTTGGACTAATCCACGTCCTACGGGCGACGACATAAATCAGTCTCCGTATACAATCCACGGGCAACCACAAACAAAACAAACACCCACGACACGAAGTGACCATCTGGAGAAGGAGAAAGTTGTTACCGCGATGCGGTAGCGTAATTAACTGCAGGGGCTTGCGCCTGCAGGGAAGAGCGTCCCCACAATCAAAAACCCCTCAAACGAGGGGGAATCTGATGAAGTCTGCTACATCGGCCGCATCCGTTTAAACCTTCGATACATGGTGCCATAAATCAACTTGGCATCTTCGGAGAGGTGGACGGATAGCACCAAATAGCATCTGCCCCGAACCTCAGGCAAGACAGTCCATGTCTCGGCCGCCGTTCAGAGGGGAACAAAGATCAACAAGCAAGCCTGTATATTCTGACGTGAATCCAACCAGTAACACTCCCGTACAGTCCGGTCTCTTCGTCTGATATGTCGCATATCTCGCTTAGGGGTGGTAAACGTCAGACCCCAGTAGCTTGATAAGTCGTGTCGATATGAGGTCTATAACAGTTCGAGAAAGTACTGATAACACTTACCAGTAAATCTCAGCAACCCTGGCCAGGGATTTCCAGTTATAGCCAATCGAACACTGCGCAACATCAACTCCCTATACCGGGAGAGATGAAACCCCTTCTATCGCTCATTGCCTCCATGTGATTCGGGATTGTACCCAAAAGCCACCGTTTTGCACGCCCTCTTGGATGTGGTATGATGGAAATCAAAGCACAGTGGGAATCACACAAGACTCTATGACGATCTCGGGTCTACAGACTAACCTGTACTAGTGTCACCAGAGAACTGCCATCTGACGTGAGGTATAATACCATCTGGGAGTTCTCGGCGAGTCCGTCCAGTATACCCAGTCTTCACTAAGCACCCGTATACCTTCTGTGATGTCAAACACAAATGAATATAGGATCATCCATCACCCATCATATGGGTCAAGAAGCGCATACGCTAGTCTACTCTGGAGTATCGATGCCCTGTCTCGGTACTCCCACGACTAAGAACATTTGAAGGATGTACTTGGCGACTACACTGTCCCCACTTGTATGATCTGCATCATAGTCCTGGTAGTCAAGTACTCATCCTAAGGGCTTTATCAACATGTAACATAGAGACAATCAGAGTACATGTTAAGATAAAGAGTAACCAGATAGCATACTATCATGTCGAGCAAGAAAGTCCTCCCTATATATGTCCAAGCATCCACTACAATATACAACACATGTACAGTAATGGCCTCTAGGGCATAAATATAACTAACAATCTCCCACTTGCATTAGGGCCATCTTTTGTAGTATCTCATACCCAATAATAAACTGTGGTTGAAGTATCTCATACTCAACTATCCCATAAAAGTCTCTACTGGAAAATAGGCCTTTGTGGATCCGCGCTGTTGTCCTCTGTGTCTTCTCTCCTAACCTCGATCTTCCTGGAGATCAACCATCTCCATGATCAGACGATACTGCTTAAGAATATGTCTGGATCTTAGATGGGACGGGGGGTTCCTTGGCATAAGCCACAACACCATTGTCACACAATGGCAGGAACGAAGTTCATCTCATGAACAAAAATATATCCAGACTGTCTCTTTGGTAGCATCCTTGGTAACGATGTATCTTGCCTTTAATCGTCTAGTAAGTCACGATATTTAGCTTGGAACTCTTCCAACATACCGACCCTCCACTGAGGGTAAAGACAATGCCTACAACTGACATTCAGTTGTCCTTATCACCCTAGAACCTTTCCAGTGATTCTCCCCAGGATCAATTGCTACCATCTCACTACAACTAGTGAGAATCCTAACATCCAATTAAATCTATCTCATAGATCCATAATCCAGGATTTAGGAGGTATCACCTTGATCCTATATGGAGAATCTTTGTGATAAGAGGAGATTGACCGAGCGTAGTATAGGAAACTACTTCCCTATCAAAAGTATGTCATCCAGTTACTATACGAGGATCACTACCATACTCCCTACTACCTTTTTGTATATAGTTGGTTCATCTACCATTGTGATGAAGTCAAACTCTTTGACTACCACATCAAAACAGACGTTCCAACTCCACGATGCCTGATTTATCACATAAAACAACTTGCACACGTTTCTGCTGCTCCCACTATCTACGAATCCCTCTGGCTGTGTACTTATAGATGCTCTCTTCCAAATCATCATTTAGAAAAACAGTCATGACACCCAACCGCCAGATATCGTAGTCATGGTATGTAACAGTGGCAAGTAGGATCTGGATGGACTTAAGCATAGCTTTGAAAGTCTCAACTTTTCCATGTACACCAAGTAATCTTCTCAAGATATACTTGCTCCTGATGGGGATTTAAACCTTCAGATAAAGCAAAAAAAGTCCATACTTAGTTGGTGTATAAGGATTCCATCTCAGATCGCTAAGCATCCAGCCATTCTCACAGAGTCCCCACTCCTGATGGCCTGCTCGAAACTAGTTGGGTCATCATCTCATGATGCAATCCTCTCTCCTACTGTCATAAAGAAACCGAAGTATCTCTCGGGTGGATGAGGAACCCTACTAGATCGGCGGAGAGGCTGAGGTTCGTTGGAAACTATTGAATCCTTTGGTTCTACCAAATCATTAGCTGCAGTTTGTATAGCTGGAACTCTTTCCAGTTCTACCTCATGACCACTAATTTCTTCATAAGAAATTCCCTTTCACAAAGGTGGCATGCTGAGAAACAAAAACACCTTTTGTTCCCCAGTTTGGTGGAAGATATTCCCTTGCGAATGCTTAGGATATCCAACAAACTTCCACAGAACTGACATTGCCCCGAGCTTGTCCGGATTTTGCTTTTGACATAGGCCGGACAACCCTAAATCTTAACTTCCTTAAGAGATGAGCTCTTCCCATACCATATCACATATGGAGTGGTAGGCATCTGATTTGGTTGGAACCCTATTCAATAGGTATGCAACTTCTCAAGTGCATAACCCCAAAAGAAAATAGGCTACTCAATAGTACTCATCATAGAGCACACCATATCACATAGGGTGTGATTGCTCCACCCCGATACATCGACGTGCTGTGGTGTATTTGGAGGAGTAATGCTGAGAGAGAATCTCATTCTCCTTTAGAATAGTCCAGGAATTCCGTGCTCAAGTATTCTCCTCCTTGATCACATCAAAGGATATAATACTTATACCCAGTTTTTGGTTCTCTACTTCTAATTTATATTCATTGAATTTCTCAAAAGTTCCAGACTTGTGTTTCAACAGGAACATATGTCCGAATCTTGAGAGATAATCAGTAAATGTAATGAAGTACAAAGAACCGGTCTTGGCATATGTAGACAGGGGACCTTCATACATCAGCATGTATCAATCCCAAGAGTTCACTAACTCTTTCTCTGTTTCCAATAAACGGAGCTGTGGTCATCTTATCTTTGTGACATGACTGGCAAGTTTTACAATATGTAAATCCAAACTAATTTAAATATGCATCTTTATGTAACTTCAGCTAGTCGGGTCGCATTGATATGACCTAGTCTACAATGCCATAAGAAGGATTCGTTCATTTCTGAACTCTTCATCTTGTGTGTGTTCTGTACATTAAGAACTGTGGTTTGATTTAGAACGTCTATGCTTTTAGATAACGTGCCTGAACCGATCAACTCTTGATATAGGAAATGTTCAAAACATTATCCAACAATACAAAATTATATCCTTCTTTACTAATAAAGAGACTGATATGATGTTGTATATCAAGTTTGGTATCTAATAACATTCGTTCAGAATCAATGTATTCTGGTAATACAGGGTGATAACTGCCAACAGACTTGGCTGCAATACTTGCATCATTTTCAACTCTTGAAACTTATCACCCGTTCTCAGTTCTCTACCTATCTGTAGTCCATGTAACAAATTACATTTGCGGGATCCTGATCCGGTATCTCATACCCAGGACGTAAAGGATACTGAGAAACAGTTCTCGGTAATGAACACACCCGAAGAAGATACATCAGCATGCACTTTCTTCCTTTGGGTGGCACGGGAATTCTGGTAATCCCCTATTTCCTGCTCTGTCTTATAACAATTATAAGTTAGAACGGGACCAACATTCCTAAGCGCAGTATAACAAGCGGGTTCGGTTAATACATCCGTATTATTATCTTGATTTAAGACGTGACATGGTCGCTACATGGAGAGAGATAGAAGAAAACATTCAGCGTATGCTCTTGCAAGATTAGATTGGTTATTAATATATCTAATCAGGATGTCTCCCACTGTTTTAGTCAAATCTTCCTTCAAACCCTAAAAGGAAAGACTATCCGGGATTAATTACACTCTACAAGTTCGCCAATCTTTTAGCCAGGCCAATGCCGGTACTTTGAGGGAGGTTCCACGCGCTTTCACACGGACCTAATTAAAATAAACCTCGTTTTCCCAGGGGCATAACCCCGTTGACACCTTTCTAGACACCTACTTGATCGGCTAAGTGTAATGTGTAAAACTCTCTCAGGAGTAACTCTTACTCGCAGCGGGTATCGGGATCCAACTATCTCATAGAAGGTATGCAATCTCATTGCAAATTTCAACACTTGAAATTCCCAATAATATTTTGCCCCGAGCGATCTATGAGCTTGACAAGGTCAAAAAAACCATAGACCGCAAGTCAAGTTCAACCCGTCATTTCCCGATTGAATTAAACCCACCCGCATGACCTTTGACAAGGTCAACAAAGTCATACGACTACTCTAACTCAATCGCATCATATGCTTTTGCAGATAAGCATAAATAGCTACCACACACTACGCCTTGACAAGGTCAACAAACGCAGTATGAATACTATGAAGTACTTATCTGAAATGACGGAGGGCTACGACAGGTTTTTAAGAAAAACCCTTTGTGTAATGAACTTGATATCGTTGTAGAATCGAGTGATTTTAAAAGGAGTATTTTTTAGGCTTTTCTAGTTTCGCTAAAGAGGTCGCTCCCGGTGAAGGGATCTCGGCTCTTTACTCATCGAATAAGGTGCAGGATATTTCATAAGTATCACTATGCAAAGCAAAAACTATAAAAACAATCAAAAGACAAACCGATTTGGTAGTATCTGCCAGTTTTGCTAAAGAGGTCACTCCCGGTGAAGGGAACTCGGCTCTTTCCTTATCGAATAAGGTGCTGGATGTTCTACAACGAATACCGCTATGCAAAGCAAGAACTAGAGCTACCAGTTTTTGAGACAAGTTTCTACAACATCTTTAGGTTTCTTTTAGTTTCATTAATCTCATTAATGAAGTCCCATTTTATTATACTTCACAAGCATCACATTTGAAACGAAATCAGCAATATAACATATATCTCATATATATAATATAAACATTCATCTCAGGCAGTAATATGATCTCATCACAGAATATTGCAGCAGAAGATAACATATGAAATATTGGATACACTAAGACGTCCGTGTTTTATATCGAGCCTGCATAAAACACGGATTCCACAGTCGCGATGAATAGCCAAACCCACATCCTTAGACCCCTACGAGAGCGGCAAGCAACTCTGCCAATTCTAGGGTTAGGAGACCCGGTCTCGGCTCCTCGAGATGGCCTCCCAGTGGACCCTAGAACCCGGTTACTTGTGGAACCCGCCTTGGGTCTACCTAATGCGGAAAAGTAAATAATATACAATGGTGACATCATCCTCAACCCGGAAGTGACCCAATAAAAGAATATTACATACAATGAATTTTACATGAATGAAAATAAAAAACCTCATCTCACATAAAACCCCCGGCTATTCAAAACGCGACGATCCAATATAACATATCACGGCAACACATAATATCTCATATCATCAACGTAAGCATGCATGCGTATCCCGATTGTCGTTGATGTATAGCAATGAAGCCGGCGATACACCACATACTACGCTTACGGTCACAGAAACTAAAGTGTAAAACTACAACAGTTGGAATCCGCAACCTCCTTAGACATCTCATGCCTAACCAAATGAATTCCTTAGACATCACATTCCTGACAATTATAAACCCCGCATTTTAGTCTCAATATCGAAAACACTTTTCAATATCAAGTCGGGCAATTCAAAAAGATTCCCGACATCCTGATCGAATGCACATCGCAAACATTAGTAGACGGCCGCACCCCCGGATGCCAACGACGAAGTGCACTAAGGCGGAACACCGCTGCTGCGAGCACCCAAACGGATGCTTTTGGCGACGGGGTTCTCCTACAGTCACTTGGTCGGGGCTATGGGGCATGGCTATCTATTAAGTTTACCCGGCGAGTATCCGCGTACGCTACGTGATTGCGACGGACTTTTGATCACATCAAAATCCCGTGGCAACCGATCAAATGAGACTAAACTGCTAGATTTATAACATTCAAATTAGTTATCTCATAACTACTTGTGGATTCCAAATATTGTATCGCATTCCAGATAAATAGACAATGTTAAACTTTTCGATCGAATAAACAAACACCCAAGATTTCCCAAATAGCTCAACACTTGAGCAGAGTTCAAAAAGTATCCATCACATGCCACAGTACCAATGGTCCAGCCGTAGAAGGGTCAAACCAACGCCTCACATGTGGCAACGTCGTACTGCCCCAAACCCTTTGGTTTAGAGGCGGTTCAGACGGTCACATGATCGAGTTAAGGTTTGTGTTCTTCTAGAGGGTCCACCGCGTTACTTGCACGACTTAGAACGTTCTTTAACTAAGGAAAAATCCAACACTTGGAAATTTTCCGGCAGGGGAAAAAGTGAGTTATTGATATCCGTTTAAACTTTTTAACACGTTCTAAATTACCCGGAAAAACTTAAACAAAGTTGAACTTTTCGATCGAATCAACGAATACAAAAGATCTCCAGAAAACTCAACACTTGAGTAATATTAAAAATTCCTAGAAACATGCAAAAGTACCTACGGATGATACTGTGCAAAAAGCAAACCCTATTTCCCCTGTACGGCCGCGGAGCCGTCGCGCAAGGCATGGTATTGCATCGGTTCCGCAGCGCTTTAATGGGATTAGTGGCTCGTTTTTCACAGTAATCCTTAGAATTTTCTGAGTATTTTTAATACAGAAAAAATCAACATTTTAAAAAATTTCCAGAGAGGGGGTATTTTGCGATGTTTCGGGGTTCGATCGGACTTTTAAGTTCGTATACACGTAGTCTAATACTCTAGCTAGGCTCTGATACCACTGTAGGGTTACTAGGCACTGTCACAAGGGTCTATAAGGAATCAACCATGCCCGATTTAAAATTTAGACATGCCGAACAACCTAAAGCGAGGATCATTGCTAGATAATTAGGGTTAAACATGCAAGTAAATAATTTTACTTCTAAGAGTTAGTGATTACAACCTTTGTAGTCCGTTCCTTCACTTCTATAGCTCCGAGTAGTAGTCCCTTTGCCGCAATCCATGATCTCCCGGACTCAAGAGAGGCTCCACAACCCGAATGATCCATGCTTGCTTGAAGTCTTCCTTTTCGAAGATGATCTACCTTGAAGTTTCTTTAACTCAAGCTCTCGCTTCTCTAATCAAGTATTAGAGAAGAGAATACCCTAATGTAAGTGGCTAGAATAGATGAGGATGATGAAGTAGGAATTTAGCTCTCTTTTGTTTTCATAATCTCACACTAATCCATCACAAAAGAAAAACCTAGAAAGCTTTTCAAGAGCTCAAGCAAGAAGAAGAATAATCATTCCTTTTGTGATGAATAATGAATTGTTATTATCATTACAATTGCAGCCATGGTTAAGTCAAGAAAGACTTAACCATTGTAGAGATTTAACTAGGGTAAAGGGTGTGGGTTGGGTTAGGAAAATATCTCCAAAAATATCAACACATAATATCTTTGCAAGAAACAAAACAAAAGCTTCTAGAAGCTTCTAGAAAAGATTAACCCAAATTAAACCCTAACCATGTTTAATCTTCACTAATTATGTTGCATTTGTAAACATAACTTGTTACAATATTATATATCACATATATAATATATTTTTGTAACAAAAGAAAATAATACAATTAACATATATCGCATATATATCAATGTATTATCCGGTGAGAAAATGAATCAATAAAGCGAGCCAATATTAGATAATGTAATGTAATATATCACATATATAATTATACATTAAATTATCGAATCAACACTTGAACTGACAATCCGGCTATTTCTCAAATAACCGACTAATATAAACTGTATCATTTCATCGAATCAACACTTGATCCGATGACCCGGCTATATCACATATACCCGGCCGATATCAAATATCGCGAGAATAGAATACGGTATCTCATATCGTATTATCCTCGGTCCCTCTCATATCGTATATGTGCTCCTACTCCGTTTTTCCTGAGTCAAGAAACCTCTGTGTAGGACTCTAAAGAATCGTCGATACGCCGGTAGCAGGTGATGATCATATCAAACACCCACAAGCTGCAAGCGGTCAGCTAAACGTAACAGCCACCCAGGTATTGAGCAATCAGAAGATCAACAAGCAATCCTGTACATTCTGCCGTGAATCCAACCAGTAACACTCCCGTACAGTCCGGTCTCTTCGTCTGATATGTCGCATATCTCGCCTAGGGGTGGTAAACGTCAGACCCCAGTAGCTTGATAAGTCGTGTCGATATGAGGTCTATAACAGTTCGAGAAACTACTGATAACACTTACCAGTAAATCTCAGCAACCCTGGCCAGGGATTTCCAGTTATAGCCAATCGAACACTGCGCAACATCAACTCCCTATATCGGGAGAGACAAAACCTCTCCTATCGCTCATTGCCTCCATGTGATTCGGGACTGCACCCAAAAGCCACCGTTTTGCATGCCTTCTTGGACGTGGTATGATGGAAATCAAAGTACAGTGGGAATCACACAAGACATTATGACGATCTCGGGTCTACAGACTAACCTGTACCAGTGTCACCAGAGAACTGCCATCTGACATGAGGTATAATACCATCTGGGAGTTCTCGGCGAGTCCGTCCAGTGTACCCAGTCTTCACTGAGCAACCTGTTCCCCTCCGAACGGCGGCCGATACATGGACTGCCGTCTACCTCTCCGAAGATGCCAAGTTGATTTATGGCACCGTGTATCGGAGGTTTAGACGGATGCGGCCGATGTAGCAGACTTCGTCAGATTCCCCCTCGCTTGAGGGGGTTTTGATTGTGGGGACGCTCTTCCCTGCAGGAGCAAGCCCCTGCAGTTAATTATGCTACCGCATCGCGGTAACAACTTTCTCCTTCTCCAGAATTTCACTTCGTGTCGTATGTATTTGTTTTGTTTGTGGATGCCCGTGGATTGTATACGGAGACTAAGTTATGTCGTCGCCCGTAGGACGTGGATTAGTCCAAATCCGTATTTACTTAGATTTGGATTTGGGGTTTTGGTTTGAGGATACGTTAGCCATATTTGAGGCTAAGATCAACTCAAACGTTTGTTAAGGATACGTTAGTCCAGTTTGAGAATAAGATCAACTTAACGGGATCGTTTAGATCCGACAAAAGAGCATTTGGGGCTCTATTATTCCAGTTTAGGGACGTAGTGGTCCATTGAATGTATGGACGTCGGGACCCGTCACCTCTCTGATGACGTTGAAGGATTACAACGACAGGTGTCAGAGGAGTTCGGAGATGTACCCTTGAACCAAAGTTGATTTAGGGTCTTATAGTCCAATTTGGGACTAAAGTCTGTTTGAAGGTTTAAGGATACGTTAGCCATGTTTGAGGCTAAGATCAACTTGAACGGGATCGTTTAGATCCGACAAAAGAGCATTTGAGGGCTCTATTGTTCCAGTTTATGGACGTAGTGGTCCATAGGTAGTTTAAGGACATTGCGGTCCATTGCCAGTTTAGGGACATAGTGGTCCATTGCATTTGTGGCCGTCGGGACCCGTCACCTCTCTGACATCGTTGAAGGATTACAACGACAGGTCTCAAAGGAGTTCGGAGATGTACCCTTGAACCGGATGTAAATTGATTTTAAGTGAGCAGCCGTGCTCAGTCAATTTAATTTGAGGACTTACGGCCATGATTGGGCTAAGTCCAGTTGAAGATGTTCAACGTTTTTATTTGTGATTGGCCTGTTAGACCTTGGCTTGGGCTTTGCCCTTTGTTTAATAATGCAGTGCATTTTGTCTGGCCTATTAGGCCCCCTTTTAATTGGGCTCTGCCCTTTTTAAATGATGCACAACATCTATTTTGAGCCTGACAGACCTTTGTTTGGGGCTTTATCCCTTTTTATAGTGCATAGCACTTTGTTTGGTCTGATAGACCTTTCTTTATTGGGCTCTGCCCTTGATAATGCATTGCATTAATTAATCTGACGGAGTGACACATGGCTTGTCAGGCGCTTTGCGCTGATTGAGGAGCGCAAGGCGCAAGTCCATGTGTAGGTGACACGTGTCACGCTCTGATGAGCGCAAGCGCAGTGCGCTGCGCTGTTGCGCTTCTGACACGTGGCGCTCTCTGGTGCAGTGCGCCAATTCATGAGAGCAGTGCTCTATTTCAAAAGCGCATAGCGCAAGTGGTTTTTGGAGCTGACACGTGGCGCTCTCTGGTGGCTTGCGCCAACCCAAGAGCGCAACAGTGCAGATTTTCAAGTGCAAGGCACTGTTTTAATATCTTGATCCAATTTTGGATTCAAGAAAAGAATCTTTAAGTTTCCAGAACCAATGGTTCATAAAAAAGGCAATGCCTTTGTTATTATTAAATTTTTATATTGAAGATCCTTGATCTTGTTCTTAGATCAATGATCCTTTCAGAAGAAATTCTTCTTTTTTTATCCAAAGGTTTTTACCTTTCTCTCTTTTTGAGTTCTTCTCAGAGTTCTTTAGAGGAGTTCTCTCTTTGTTTCTATATTTTTCTATCTCTCTCTTCTTGTAATGTTTTAGACTTGAAGTCTAGGGGCCTTTATATAGTGCCATTTAGTTTGTTAAATTGGTTAGAGAGATCTTTCTCTGAGTGATTTGGGGATTTTTCCCCACCGTTGGATCTTTGATCCAAGGGCTTCTGTTTTATAAAAGGAAATTTTCTTGTTTTTAACAAGATTGAGAAAGATCTTTCCAGAATTTTTCTGTTTTGGTACTAGCATTGACGCAAATGCATCTGCGCTTGACACGTGTCGCGCTGCGCTGAGCGCAGCGTAACTGCACTGCCACGTGTCGCGAAGCGCAGATTGCAGCGCAACTGCGCTACCACGTGTCGCGCAGCGAAGAGCGCAGCGCAACTGCGCTGACACATGTCGCGCAAGTCAGCTGAAGCGTTGCTTCATTTATTAAAGTTTGAATTTTAAACAGAGCTTTGCTCTGATTGGGGGAAACAGAAGCGTTGCTTCGTTTCCCGCCTTGGAATTTGAACAGAGCTTTGCTCTGATTGGGGTAAACAAATGCCCCCCACCGTTGCGCTTTCGTGGCCCTCCAAACGTGAGTGCAGCGGTGGCAGAATTCCAACCGTCGCGACAACTCTTGAAAGTTGAAAGGGCATTTGATGCCTATAAATAGGACCTTTGGTCCTCCATAGATGATCATCATCTTTTAAGATTTTTACTTTCAAAACTTCAAAGCCTTGCTCTTGCCTTCAAGAACTCCAAGAGTTAGAATTTCTTTAGAAAACACTTTTTATGTAAAAATTTTAATTAAATTAAATTAATTTTCATTGACAGGGCCTTACTCTCAATAGATCTCTGATCTAAAGAAAATCCATTTAGGGTTTCACTTAACAGAGCTTTGCTCTAAAAGGATCTAAAGAGAACTAAAGAGAACCATGTTAGGATTCCATCAATAGAGTTCTGCTCTCTGAAAGATTTCATTTATAATTTCTTGATTCATTAATGGAGCTTTGCTCCTTTTAAATCATATAGCAGAACTATTAAGAGTTGCTGATTTTTTCCGATCTTCTTTTATAGGAGTGATGGACGCCACCTCGACGAGATTATCTCCTACGGGGACATCCGTCGACTCGGCCGTTTCCAAAATCGAGAATTTACTAATGCCGAGTGTGCCGAGATCATGAGTCGCTTCGACGCATACAACGGTCAATTGCTTCCCCGACGTTCCTCTCTCCTGAAGCTTATCGTGGGAGCCATCTGGGAAGCGCTTCCCTTATTCTGTTCCGGTGTGCCGCTTAGGGCATTGGATGCCGCCGAGGATAAGGTGCACTCGGTGTACCTGATGAACTTAATCTCGAAGAGACGGCGAGACAATCTTGTCGATCTCCTACACCAGGCCTTCCAACAGTCTTCCATACTCGCTGCTTATTGGAGGGAGGAGGACATCAGTGGGGACCCCGACGCTCATGCTCGTGAAAGAAAGCACACCAGGATAGTTCGCCGGGCTTGGAAAGTTTTAGATAAGGTTACTTTCGAATTCCTTAACCCATGTCCTGGGTCCGAGGTTATACCGTTGTAAACATTTCAATAATTTTGTTGTTTATTTCTTTATTGATGTAAAAACTTTCCAAGTATGAATGACAACTCTTTTGCCTCCTTCCTTTTATTTTCTGCTTTGTTACTGGCACATTCTTTAAATAAGCATAGACTGTAAGCGATATATAAGATTCTGTCTTGAACATCTTGGGGAGTAGTGATGGCTTAGGAAGCAGGTTCAGGTCTGCTACCTAAGGCTTTTCAGCTTCATGAGCCGTGAGGGTCTCACAAAGACTTTTCTCCCTACGGATCGAGAGGATCTCGTAGGTGTATTTTCTACTTAGGAATCGTGAGGATTCCTAAGTGTGTTTTCTCTTATAAGTCGTAAGGATCTTATAAGAGAATTTTCCCTCTTACGAGTCGAGAGGACTCGTAAGCGGTTGTTTCCCTCCTTGTCGAGATTCGACTTCAAAGAGTGAGACCCGTGGATAGTATGCAAGAGACCGTTTTAGACCGACTTGCAGGGTCCTAGTGATTAGGAAACAAGTTTTTTTTAATCCCTGCTGCCTAAGGCTTTACCTTACGAGTCGAGACGAATCGAGCATTTCTCGCAAAAACACTAATTTCCTCACAAGTCGAGACGAATCGAGCATTTCTCGCAAGAATATCCTAACGTCGCAGTTAACCTCTGCTCTTTACGACAGAGGTCCGTTAGGGTCTGTGGTACTTAGGGTTTTGGTCGTCATACTGTCGTGTTAGCTGATATATTCCTTGATATGCAATCTTGCTGTTCGAGTAGCCTTGCGGTTGTTGTGTCTCTGATCCCTTCGGCGGCTGGACAAGACGTCTTTAAGTAATCTTCCAGATAGTATTACCGTCGAAAGAGCAAGCGTAGGGATATTCCATATCACTTTTTACTTGAGGTTAGGCTCATTTTGGAGAGCCCCGACGAGTCATAACCACTCCGCGCTGGTGTGGGATGATCTCCGATAGATTTTCAGGCTTTAAATGACTTGCCGTCAAGACCCTGAAGCTAGGAATTTGGCCTTTGCTTCGTTTGCTGACATTACGTCCTCTATATCGAGACGAATGCTGCGGTTGTCTCTAGGTTGTTGGTGAACCGTCGAGGTTTGGAACTAGGGACTTTGCCGTGGGTCCGCTGTTTGATTGTCGCGTCTGAATCCTGTTGGAGGAAGAACGCTGGGGTGACATCTCGTCTGCTGTATTGAGACGAACGTCGAGGTGGTGACCACTCCTCACTGGTGCAAGATGATCTCCGATTGTCTTTCCGGCTTTATATGACTTGCCGTTAAGACCCTAAAGCTATTTGGCCTTTGCTTCATTTGCTGGCATCGCATCTGCTGTATTGAGACGAATGTCGCGGTTGTCTCTAGGTTGCTGGTGAACCGTCAAGGTTTGGAACTAGGGATTTTGCCGTGGCTCCGTTAGTTTGATTGTCGCGTATGAACCCTGCTGGAGGAAGAACACTGGGGTGACATCTCGTCTGTTGTATCGAGACGAACGTCGAGGTGGTGACCACTTCGCACTGGTGCAAGATGATCTCCGATTGTCTTTCAGGCTTTATATGACTTGCCGTTAAGACCCTGAAGCTAGGAATTTGGCCTTCGCTTCATTTGCTGGCATTGCGTCCTCTATATCGAGACGAAAGTCGCGGTTGTCTCTAGGTTGTTGGTGAACCGTAGAGGTTTGGAACTAGGGACTTTGCCGTGGCTCCGCTGTTTGATGATGTTGCGTCTGCTGTGTCGAGACGAACGTCGAGGTAGTGACCATTCCGCACTGGTGTGGGATGATCTCCGGTTGTCTTTCAGGATTTATATGACTTGCCGTTAAGACTCTGAAGCTAGGAATTTGGCCTTCGCTTCGTTTGCTGGCATTGCATCCTCTATATCGAGATGAATGTCGCGGTTGTCTCTAGGTTGTTGGTGAACCGTTGAGGTTTGGAACTAGGGACTTTGCCGTGGCTCCGCTGTTTGATGATGTTGCGTCTGCTGTGTCGAGACGAAAGTCTAGGTGGTGACCATTCCGCACTGGTGTGAGATGATCTCCGGCTGTCTTTCAGGATTTATATGACTTGCCGTTAAGACCTTGAAGCTAGGAATTTGGCCTTCGCTTCGTTTGCTGGCATTGCGTCCTCTATATCGAGACGAATGTCGCGGTTGTCTCTAGGTTGTTGGTGAACCGTCGAGGTTTGGAACTAGGGACTTTGCCGTGGCTCCGCTGTTTGATTGTCGCGTCTGAATCCTGTTGGAGGAAGAACGCTGGGGTGACATCTCGTCTGTTGTATCGAGACGAATGTCGAGGTGGTGATCACTCCGCACTGGTGCAAGATGATCTCCGATTGTCTTTCAGGCTTTATATGACTGGCTGTTAAGACCTTGAAGCTAGGAATTTGGCCTTCGCTTCGTTTGTTTTGTCATATCCAAATCCTGTTGGAGGAAGGACATTGTTGTTGACATTGCGTCTGCTATAACGAGACGAATGCTGAGGTGGAGTTGGGATTTTGCCATCACTCCGCTTTGTTTCGACCGCGAGGTCTTTTGTTGGCGTTGTGTCTGCATCTTGCTGGACTGCGAAGGAACGCCATTGTTGACATCTCGTCTGCTGTATCGAGACGAATGCAGAGATGGAACTGGGATTTTGCCATGGCTCCGTTTGATGGTGTAACATCTGTGTCATTCTAGAATGAGGAGGCCCACCGTCGTTGGTCTCCAGGCTGCAGATGTATCCATTGAGATTTGGAACTAGGGACTTTGCTATGGTTCCGTTTCATTGCGACTCTGAGGTCGATTGTTGACGTCACGTCTGCATCTGGTTGGAGTGAGGAGAAACGCCGTTGGTGATCTCTAAGTTGTCGATGTTGACGTCGAGACCCTGAAGCTAGGGATCTTCCTTTGCTTCATTTGTTGACATCGTGTCTGCAATATTGCGACAAATGTCGAGGTTGTCTCTAGGTTGTCTATGAACCGTCGAGATTTGGCTTCGCTTTCTAGTGAAGCCTGTTGGGAGGGTATGGTTCCCTCTTTGTTTGTGCCCCTGGATTGTATACAGGGATCGATGTGATCTCACCTGTAGGGCATAAATTTCATTTTTCTATATTTCTTTCCGCGATGCTCTATCATTTCAGCTTTTTATATCGCGAAGGTCGCGATTGCCCCATCATTTCGGCTATCTTCCGCGGTGCCCAATCATTTCGGCTATTTATTTTGTTTTTACTCGCTGCTTTTTATTGCGAGTTGCCCAATCATTTCGGCTATTTGTTTTATTTTTACTCGCTGTTTTTTATTGCGAGTTGCCCAATCATTTCGGCTATTTGTTTTATTTTTACTCGCTATTTTTTATTGCGAGTTGCCCAATCATTTCGGCTATTTTGCATGCATAAATTTTTACTTGCAGATTTTGTTGTAAGTTGCCCCATCATTTCGGCTATTTCGTATGCATGTGTGGCATGCTGGCCTTTCGCTGCAAACTTGGGATCAGACACCGATTTTGGCATCAGCATCGCTACAGCTGGGATATTACCAGGAGTGAATCATCATTTGCCTTTGTCGATATCAAACAAAGGTGGTTTAGTAAACAGGGTTAGGGTCCTTTCGACTAAGGCTTTTGACTTCATGAGCCATAAGGGTCTCACAAAGGTATTTCTCCCTGCGAGTCGTGAGGATCTCGTAGGTGTGTTTTCTCCTTAGGAATCGTGAGGATTCCTAAGTGTATGGCTCCTTGTAAGTCGTAAGGATCTTACAAGAGAGTTTTCTCCTTATAAGTCAAGGGGACTCACAAGGGTTGTTTGCCGTACGAGCATATCCCCAGTCTCTGGTGGGACTTTGTTAGGGAAATGTTCATTCGCGCCCGTGGATTGTATACAAGGGTCAGTACTGAGCCACTTGTAGGACCATATCAAAGGTTGTAAGAACAGGTTAAGGTTTCTGTAACTTAAGACTTTAAAATCTTATGAGCCGTGAGGGTCCCATAAGAGAGTTCTCCTTACGAGTCGTGAGGATCTCGCAAGTGTATTTTCTCCTCAGGAATCGTGGGGATCACTAAGTGTGTTTCTCCCTTGTGAGTCGTAAGGCTCTCACGCGGGTGGTTTTTCCTTACAAGGTCGAAAGGACCCTGTAAATGTCCTTTAACGAGGTTGCGTCCTTTCGCGTTTTCACAAATACGCCGGTAGCCCTGCTGTTTTTACTCACGGAGCCCTTTCGGGTTTTCATCCGTGCCTATTTTGCTTATGGACATGCCGTTTTTTTTATTGTTTTTTTTAATTCTTTTTCTCTTTTTTTTTATGAGGTCGCGCCCTTTCAGGTTTTCACGAACACTCGCCGGTAGCCCTGCTGTTTTTACTCACGGAGCCCTTTCGAGTTTTCATCCGTGCCCATTTTGCTTATGGACATACCGTTCTTTTTATTTTTTTCTATCTTTATTTTTATTTTTTTTATCTCGTCAGCCTGAGGATGCTGCGGTAGTAGTTTAAAGACGTTTCGGTCGTCAGCTGGTTTTAAGACGTAGCGGTCCGTCGTTAGTTTAAGGACGTTTCGGTCCGCCGTCGCCGTATTTGAGGCGAATCTCTAGTTTACTGACTTTTCGGTCTATTGGGCTTCCCCTATGAATGAGCATGATGCCCCCGGCATATCCATCTTTCTCGGAGCGTGCGGTTGTGGAGGGCTCACCTTCCAGTTTTCGGAGATGACGAACTTGCCCTGTTGGTATTGGTCTTCAATCCAGTTTTTGAATACGTAGCAATCCTCGATCAGGTGACTTACCGTTTGGTAGTAAGGGCAATAATTGAGATTGTTGACATCGCCTGGCCGCAACGGACGTTTTGGACTAGGCAGATTGATGAGTCTATCGCGCACTGCCAGCTCGAACAGTCTCCTCGTTTTATCTTGAGGAAACGAGTAAGGACGTCCTAGTCTCTCCTCAAGGGATACGCGTGGACGCATATTGTTTTGACGAACAGCCGGTCTAGGGCCACTCGATTGTTGTTGAGTGTTGGCGGCAAAGGTCGTTTTTCCCTTTCTTTTATCCTTTTTGTTCGCTCCGTTGTTTGCGGGTCCAAGATTCTTTCCGGGTAGTATGCCCTTGCATGGATGAACGTTCTCATAATTCTTCAATTCTTCAGAGATGGATTCCTTAAAGAGAGGGTTGAAGTCTATTTTTTCGTCGGGGTCGTTCCCAAAGGTGAGAACTCGTGATCCCCCGGGCTCGTCCCTATGACAATTGCCGGCAACTCTTTTATGCTCATCTGTCATATTTTTTCGCTTTCTACGAGCTTCCCGCTTTATTTTGCTGACGTAATGCCTTTGAGAGACATACCCTTGCCACCAACACTTAAAGGAGTCACAGTCTTCAGTAGGGTTTGCGATCTTCTGATGATACAAGCAGAAGTTAGGATGCATCTCTACTCCACCGAGAGTGTTTTCTTCAGAGGGTGGTAGCTTCATCCCCATTGATATGGCTTTAGCGAACCTTTTCCTCGTCTTGAATTTGTTTTTATCCGCAGCGGATATCTTTTTATTTGACGAGAGTGCCTCGGCTCATTCGTCTAATCGCCGGCATTTAGCTCCTTCCAATATGGCCATCTCACGCTCTTGATTGGCTTTAACTTTCAGACGAATCTCATTCAGGAAGGTATCAATCACCTCGTCTGACGGCCACAGAAGTTCCGGTTTAGAATCCGCCCTCATTTTCTCGGAGCAAGGAGCCTCTTTATCGTCTATCAATGAGTGAGAGATCACCTAACAAGTTGCCCCCGGTGCGTCCGTCTTCTTTGGAGTGTGCGGCTGTGGTGGGTTTACCTTCTACTTTTCAGACAGCGCAAACTTTCCTTGTAGGTATTGGTCTTCAATACAGTTTTTGAAGACGTAGCAATCCTCAATCGGATGACCTAACACTCAGTGGTAGGGACAGTAATTGGGATCATTGACGTCGTTTGGCTGCAACGGGCGTCTTGGATCTGGCAGATTGATGAGCCTGTTGCGCAGTGCCAGCTCGAACAGTCTTCTCGTTTTATTTTGAGGAAACGAGTAAGGACGTCCTAGCCTCTCCTCGAGGGATACGCGTGGACGCATATTATTTCGACGAGCAACCGGCTTCTAGTTGCTTGGCTGTTGTTGAGCATTGGCGACGACGATCACTTTTCCTTTCCCCTTCTCATTTCGAGAGTCCGGTTTGGAGGAGACGGTCCATGGTCTATTTGGTCCATTTGGGCTAATTTGTCAATCAAGGCTTGGAAGGTGGTCGGCCTGAAGAACATCACGAATTGCGAGATGGTCGCTTGCGGATCAAGAGTGCCCATGAACATGCCTACCGCGGGTGCTTCTTCGATGCGTTGTTCGCATTTCGACCATAGGTTCCGCCATCGTGTTGCGTATTGAACCCACATTTCACCTGGCCTTATCCTGGTGTTGATCAGCGCTGTTATCGGGGTGCGTTCACTAGCACTCGCGAATCCCTGAGTAAACAACAACTCCATTTTAGCGAAGGTCTTGACGGAGTCATTTAGGAGTTCGGAGTACCACTCAAATGCCGTCTCCGATAAGCTACCGACGAACTGGCGAAGCAACAATTTATCATCACCGCCGGTATTGCCACAAAGAGCCCAGAACTGGGCAACATGTTGATGTGGATTCCCCGTCCCTTTATATACATGGAACTTAGGGATCGTATATCCCGGCGGGTAACTGATTTGGTCATACCAGCTCGGATAGGGTCGTCCGGTCCTAACAATTTGCCCAGCCGCTTCACTCGCCTGATGGGCTCGTATTTGCTGAGCTATATAGTCATCCAGTGCGGCCTTGGAAATGGTTTCTTCCTTGGCTGCTGAAAGAGCCGGAGGAGGATTCGATGTCTCTCCTTTGTCATCTTCAAGGACGATCGGAGGATCTCCAGCAAGAGGATCTTGTTGGATCATCATTCCCACCATGTCCTAGAACAGGAGGGCCATTCGCTTTATATTGGCTGCTTGTTCCGCAGCCTCTTTATCCTTCTTTTCCAGTACCCTACGAAGGAATTCAGCGTCAGTTTCATGCTCCTGGCGTTGATCCGAGGACGCTTCGGGGATTTCTTTCGGCCCAGTGAGTGCAGCCATCATATTCATCATTTCCTGGAACTTCTGTTGCTGCTCCTGGACTTTCGTTACGGATCGGGTGAGCGGTCGGTGACCTGTCGAAGCACGGCTTTCCTCCTTTCCAGAAGCCATATAAACAGTGCGCACCACCATGCCCCCAGACTTGGGGTGATTGTGCTCAGCGCGTTTACGGTTCGCCATGTTCACAGGGGCTTTTTGCGGCCTCCTTTTCTTTTGAGTGGTTGACGTTGAGGGGGCCATTGCAGTGGGCACCCAAGTAGCCGTTGCTTTTTGTGGCTTGACGGAGTAATCATTCCCCTGCCGAACCTTCATCGTTTTCTTTCGGCGGAGATAGTCTTGATCAATCACCGACTCCTGAATCTGTCGCCAGACCTTGTAAATTTTAGAGGGTAGCCGTTGAGGGGGTTGCTCCAGCTTCTTCTCTGGAGTATCCTCCACAGGTGAAGGAGTTCTCTTCAGCACCGCAGTAGGAGAGTTTCTGCGCACCGTGTTCAGCAATTCAAAGCTGTTCCTGGTTGGAACAACAGCATCGATCTCCACCGTTGGAGCTGGCGGAGTTATCCCAGATGGGGAGTTGCCCCCAGCCTTCCTCACTCGGCGCCAGTGGCGACGTCGAGCATGTCGTGCGGATGAGATCACCTCCGTTGTTGGATAAGCTTCTTCATTCCCCCTGCTTTGAGGAGAGACTGTTATTGGTGCTAGCCTATCGAAGACTGACACCCGTTGAGAAGCAATGTCTAATCTGTCAAAGACAGACCTCTGGGCAGGGGAAGCAGCTTTGAGGACCTCACCTGGGGCAGCAACCGGAATGGCCAGCCTTGTAAAAACTGACTTCTTGGAAGGAGGAGCCTTTCCAATGATTTCGTCCGCTTGAGCTGGGATAGCTATCCGCTTTGGGACGGCAGCTTCGGGTATCGCGGGTTTGCAGACGTTCTGGCCCAATCTGTTGAAAACTGAGGTATTGAAGCTGGGCGACCCGTTGAGAGGGGTCACGGCAGTGGTAAACCGATCAAAGACCGACTTCTTTGGGGATTCTTGCAACGTCATTGGGGCATTGAAGCTCATCGGTGGGAGCATGGTCCCGAAGAATAATCCAGTGGTGGCTTGAGTTACCTGCTCCATTAGCATCTTGAAAAGGGAGGCCGCTTGGGGCCCATAAGTCACTCCTCCAGCAGGGACGGAGCGAGAGTTGCAGTTGCAGGTAGTGCAGTTTGAAGCCATTGATCTTCTGTTTTCTGCACGGAGCAAGACACCAAATCTAAGTACCTCGAATCCATAGGCAACCACAGAAAACCGCGATTTGTTCGCAAACACGACACATGAAGTGTGGAGTGGAAAGAGGAAAAGTTCCTACCGGGCATGCCAGAATCTGTTCCCCTCCGAACGGCGATCGAGACATGGACTGTCTTGCCTGAAATTCGGAGCAGATGCTAATTGGTTTTATCCGTCTACCTCTCCGAAGATGCCAAATTGATTTATGGCACCGTGTATCAGAGGTTTAGACGGATGCGGCCGATGTAGCAGACTTCGACAGATTCCCCCTCACTTGAGGGGTTTTTGATTGTGGGGACGCTCTTCCCTGCAGGCGCAAGCCCCTGCAGTTAATTACGCTACCGCATCGCGGTAATAACTTTCTCCTTCTCCATAATTTCACTTCATGTCGTATGTGTTTGTTTTGTTTGTGGATGCCCGTGGATTGTATACGGAGACTAAGTTATGCCGTCGCCCGTAGGACGTGGATTAGTCCAAATCCGTATTTACTTAGATTTGGGTTTGGGGTTTTGGTTTGAGGATACGTTAGCCATATTTGAGGCTAAGATCAACTCAAACGTTTGTTAAGGATACGTTAGTCCAGTTTGAGACTAAGATCAACTTAACGGGGTCGTTTAGATCCGATAAAAGAGCATTTGGGGCTCTATTGTTCCAGTTTAGGGACGTAGTGGTCCATTGAATGTATGGCCGTCGGGACCCGTCACCTCTCTGATGAAGTTGAAGGATTACAACGACAGGTGTCAGAGGAGTTCGGAGATGTACCCTTGAACCAAAGTTGATTTGGGGTCTTATAGTCCAATTTAGGACTAAAATCTGTTTGAAGGTTTAAGGATACGTTAGCCATGTTTGAGGCTAAGATCAACTTAAACGGGATCGTTTCGATCCGACAAACGAGCATTTGGGGGCTCTATTGTTCCAGTTTAGGTATGTAGTGGTCCATAGGTAGTTTAAGAACATTGCGGTCCATTGCCAGTTTAGTGACATGGTGGTCCATTGCATTTGTGGCCGTCGGGACCCGTCACCTCTCTGACGTCGTTGAAGGATTACAACGACAGGTGTCAGAGGAGTTCGGAGATGTACCCTTGAACCAGATGTAAATTGATTTTAAGAGAGCAGCCGTGCTCAGTCAATTTAATTTGAGGACTTACGGCCATGGTTGGGCTAAGTCCAGTTGAAGATGTTCAACATTTTTATTTGTGATTGTCCTGTTAGACCTTGGCTTGGGCTTTGCCCTTTGTTTAATAATGCAGTGCGTTTTTTCTGGCCTATTAGGCCCCCTTTTAATTGGCCTCTGCCCTTTTTAAATGATGCACAACATCTATTTTGAGCCTGACAGACCTTTGTTTGGGGCTTTATCCCTTTTAATAGTGCATAGCACTCTGTTTGGTCTTATAGACCTTTCTTTATTGGGTTCTGCCCTTGATAATGCATTGCATTAATTAATCTGACAGAGTGCCACATGGCTTGTCAGGCGCTTTGCGCTGATTGAGGAGCGCAAGGCGCAAGTCCATGTGAAGGTGACACATGTCATGCTCTGGTGAGCGCAAGCGCAGTGCACTGCGCTGTTGCGCTTCTGACACGTGGCGCTGGTGCAGTGTACCAATTCATGAGAGCAGTGCTCTATTTTAAAAGCGCATAGCGCAAGTGGTTTTTGGAGCTGACACGTGACGCTCTCTGGTGGCTTCCGCCAACCCAAGAGCGCAACAGTGCAGATTTTCAAGTGCAATGCACTGTTTTAATATCTTGATCCAATTTTGGATTCAAGAAAAGAATCTTTAAGATTCCAGAACCAATGGTTCATAAAAAAGGCAATTCCTTTGTTATTATTATATTTTTATATTGAAGATCCTTGATCTTGTTCTTAGATCAATGATCTTTTCAGAAGAAATTCTTCTTTTTTTATCCAAAGGTTTTTATCTTTCTCTCTTTTTGAGTTCTTCTCAGAGTTCTTTAGAGGAGTTCTCTCTTTGTTTCTGTGTTTTTCTATCTCTCTCTTCTTGTAATGTTTTAGACTTGAAGTCTAGGGGCCTTTATATAGTGCCATTTAGTTTGTTAAATTGGTTAGAGAGATCTTTCTCTTAGTGATTTGGGGATTTTTCCCCACCGTTGGATCTTTGATCCAAGGGCTTCTGTTTTACAGAAGGCAATTTTCTTGTTTTTAACAAAATTGAGAAAGATCTTTGCAGAATTTTTTTGTTTTGGTGTTGGCATTAGCGCAAATGCATCTACGCTTGACACGTGTCGCGCAGCGCAGAGCGCAGCACCACTGCGCTGCCACGTGTCGCGAAGCGTAGAGCGCAACTGCGCTAGCGCAACTGTGCTGCCACGTGTCGCGCAGCGCAGAGCGCAGCGCAACTGCGCTAACGCAACTGCGCTGACACGTGTTGCGCAGGGCAGAGCGCAAGTCAGCTGAAGTGTTGCTTCATTTATTAAAGTTTGAATTTTAAACAGAGCTTAGCTCTGATTGGGGGAAACAGAAGCGTTGCTTTGTTTCCCGCCTTGGAATTTGAACAGAGCTTTGCTCTGATTAGGGTAAACACACCCGTATACCTTCTCTGATGTCAAACACCAATGGATATGGGATCAGCCATCGCCCATCATATGGGTCAAGAAGCGCATACGCTAGTCTACTCTGGAGTATCGATGCCCTGTCTCGGTACTCCCACGACTAGGAACATTTGAAGGATGTACTTGGCGACTACACTGTCCCCACTAGTATGATCTGCATCATAGTCCTGGTGTTAGTTATATGTATGCCCTAGAGGCCATTACTGTACATACGATGTATATTGTAGTGGATGCTAGGACATATATAGGGAGGACTTTCTTACTCGACATGATAGTATGCTATCTGGTTGTACTTTATCTTAACATGTACTCTGATTGTCTTTATGTTACATGTTGATAAAGCCCTTAGGATATGTACTCGACTGCTGGGATTATGATGAGATCATACTAGTGAGGCCACGGTAGTCGACGAGTACATCCTATAACTGTTCCTAGTCGAGGGTGTATCGAGACAGGGTATCGATACACCAGAGTAGACTAGTGTATACGCATCTTGACCTATATGATGGGCGATGGATGATCCCATATCCATCGGTGTTTGACATCAAGGATGGTGTACGGGTGCTCAGTAGAGACTGGGTACACTGGACGGAATCGCCGAGAACTCCCAGATGGGATTATACCTCAAGTCAGATGGCAGTTCTCTGATGACACTAGTACAGAGTAGTCTGTAGACCCGAGATCGTCATAGAGTCTTGTGTGATTCCCACTGTGCTTTGATTTCCATCATACCATGTCCAATAGGGCGTGCAAAAAGGTGGCTTTTGGGTACAGTCCCGAATCACATGGAGGAAATGAGCGATAGGAGGGGATTCGTCTGTCCCGGTATAGGGAGTTGATGTTGTCCTGTGTTCGATTGGCTATAACTGGAAATCCCTGGCCAGGGTTGCTGAGATTTACTGGTAAGTGTTATCAGTAGTTTCTCGAACTGTTATAGACCTCATATCGACACGACTTATCAAGCTACTGGGTCTGACGTTTACCACCCCTAGGTGAGATATGCGACATATCAGACGAAGAGACCGGACTGTACGGGAGTGTTACTGATTGGATTCGCAGGAGTGTGAGCAGGCTTGCTCGTTGATCTTCTGATCGCTCAATACCCGGGTGGCCGTTACGTTTAGCAGACCGCTTGCGGCTTGAGGGTGACTGATATGATCACCACCTACTGCCGGCGTATTGACGAGTCTTTAGAGTCCTACACAGAGGTTTCCTTGCTCAAGCGAAACGAAATAGGAGCGCATATGAGATATGTGCGGGACCAAGAATAATACCAGTATGTGATACTGTATTCCATTCTCGCGATTTGTATCATCGGTCGGTTATATGAGATATAGCCGGGTTACCGAATCCAGTGTTGATTCGATATATTAATACACTAGATATTAGTCGGTTATATGCGATATGACCGGATCATTAAATCAAGTGTTGATTTAATGTATAATTATATATTTGATATATTACTTTACATTAACTAGTATTGGTTCACTTATGATTGATTTTCTCACTTAATGTGCACAAGTTGTATATGTGATATATGTTTGTGCACTAGTTTGTATCATGATTGATGATACATGCAAACTTGGGTGTGTGTATGATTTACACCATATTTAAGATAATGGTTTGGGTTTTTTATTTATTTTAGTAAAACAAAATGGCGGCTTTCTTTGTCTTGGCTTGAAGCTTCATGAAGCTTTAAGCATATTTGACAAAGTCCACTCATTTTGTTTTGCATAAGATTTTTATTAACCAAACCATTAACTCAAACTATGGTTTAGTCTCTACAAAGATTAACTCACCCATGGTTGCATTATGATAGACTTCACTTGATTATTCTTTTTAGATAATTATTATTCATATTCTTGCTTCTTCTTCTTCTTCATTCAAAGAAGAAAAGCTTTCTAGAAATTTTCAAGTGAAGAAATAAAGTGAGAAATCAAAATCCAAAATGAACCCACTTCCTATTTCATCATCCTCTACTACTTACCATTTAGTTTAGGGTGTTCTCTTCACAAAGATCATGACCTAGTGAAGATGGAGCTTGAGTTTGAGTCTCCTCGACGTAGATCATCTTCGGCCTCGAAGTCAACGAGCTAGCCCGTTCATTTCTCCGAGGAAACCATCACTAGAGTCCGGGATCTCGATGATCGCAGCGAAGGGACGTCAACACGGAGCTTTAGAAGTAAAGGAACGAACTACAAAGGTTGTAATCTCTAACTCTTAGAAGTAAAGTTGTTTACTTGCTATTTGTTTTCACCTAATCTCTAGTCTAAGATCTTGGTTAGGGTTGTTCGGCGCGTCTAGATTTTGAATCGGTCATGGTTGATGCCTTGTAGACCCTTGTGACAGTGCCTAGTAACTCTACAGTGGTATCAGAGCCATGCTAGAGTTTTAAGCGAAGTCTAGACAAAGTTTAAAGTCCGATCGAACCCGGAAACTCCGATTTATTTTTCAAAAATGTGATTTTTTTTCTGCATTAAAAATACTCAAAAAAATCAGCAGGGTATTTTAGGAATTACTGTGAAACCCGACCCCCTAAATCAACCAAAGAGCCGCGGTACCTCGGCCAAACCGGGGTATTGGAGGCGGTTCCGCGGCAACAATTGAGGATTGAGGGATAGTGTTTGTACAGTAATAACCGTAGGTACTTCCTGATGCTTCTGGGGATTTTTAATTTATACTCAAGTGTTGAGTTTTCTGGGTTGTATTGGGGACTCGTTGATTCGATCGGATAATTTAACTTCGTTTAAGTTTTTTCCGGATAATTTTATAAAGTGTTAAAATGTTCGAATGGATATCAATAACTCACTTTTTCCCCAGTCGGAAAATTTTTCAAAAATTGGATTTTTCCTCGAGTTTGAAACTTCCGGAAAATCATTCAAGTAACGCGGTGGACCCTCTAGAAGACAACAAACCTTAACTCGATTATGTGACCGTCTGAATCGTCTCTGAACCTTAGGGTTTGGTGCAGTACGGCGTTGCCACATGTGAGGCGTTGGCTTGACCCTTCTAGGGCTGGACCATTGGTACTGTGGCATGTGATGGATATTTTTTGAACCCCGCTCAAGTGTTGAGCTATTTGGGAAAACTTGAATGTTTGATTATTCGATCGGAAAGTTTAACATTGTCTATTTATCTGGAATGTGATGCAATATTTGGAATCCACATGTAGTTATGAGATAACTAATTTGAATGTTATAAATCTAACAGTTAAGTCTCAGATGATCGGTTGCCACGGGATTTTGATGCGATCAAAAGTCCGTCGCAATCACGTAATGTACACGGATACTCGCCGGGTAAACTTAACAGACAGCCACTCCCCATAGCCCCGACCAAGTGACTGTAGGAGAACCCCGTCGCCAAAAGCATCCGTTCGGGTGCTAGCGGCAGCGGTGTTCCGCCTTAGTGCACTTCGTCGACGGCATCTGGGGGTGCGGCCGTCTACTAAAGTTTGTAACGAGCATTCGATCAGAATATCGGGAATCTTGTTGAATTTCCCGACTTGATATTGAAAAGAGTTTTCGATAATGAGACTAAAATGCGGGGTTTATAATTGTTAGGCATGCGATGTCTAAGGAATTCATTTGGTTAGACATGCGATGTCTAAGGAGGTTGCGGATTCCAACTGTTGTAGTTTTACACTTTCTTTTCTGTGACCGTAAGCGTAGTATGTGGTGTATCACCGGCTTCGTTGCTATACATCAACGACAATCGGGATACGCATACTTGCTTACGTTGATGATATGAGATATTATGTGTTGCTGTGATATGTTATATTGGATCGTCATGTTTGAATAGCCGGGGGTTTTATGTGAGATGAGGGTTTTTATTTTCATTCGTGTAAAATTCATTTGTATGTAATATTCTTTTATTGGGGCACTTCCGGGCTGGGATGATGTCACCATTGTATATTATTTACTTTTCCGCATTAGGTAGACCCAAGACGGGGAGCACAAGTAACCGGGTTCTAGAGTCCAGTGGGAGACTATCTCGAGGAGTCGAGACTGGGTCTCCTAACACTAGAATTGGCAGTGTTGCTTGCCGCTCTCGTAGGGGTCTAGGGATATGGGTTTGGCTATTCATCGCGACCGTGGAATCCGTGTTTTATACAGGCTCATATTAAAACACGGACGTCCAAGTATACCCAATATTTCATATATGTTCTTCTGCTGCAATGTTCTGTGATGAGATCATATTACTTCCTGAGACGAATGTTTATATTATATATATGAGATATATGTTATATTGCAGATTTCGTTTCAAAATAGATGCTTGTGAAGCATAATAAAATGGGACTTCATTAATGAGATTAATGAAACTAAAAGAAACCTAAAGATGTTGTAGAAACTTGTTTAAAAACTGGTAGCTCTAGTTCTTGCTTTGCATAGCGGTGTTCCTTGTAGAACATCCAGCACCTTATTCGATAAGGAAAGAGCCGAGATCCCTTCGCCGGGAGTGACCTCTTTAGCGAAACTAGCAGATGCTGCATACTCGGTTTGTCTTTTGATTGTTTTTATAGTTTTTTGCTTTGCATAGTGATATTTATGAAATATCCTGCACCTTATTCGATGAGGAAAGAGCCGACGATCCCTTCACCAGGAGTGACCTCTTTAGCAAAACTAGAAAAGGCCTCAAAAACATTCCTTTTTAAAAAATCACTCGATTCTACAACGATATCAAGTTCATTACGCAAAGGGTTTTCTTAAAAACCCGTCGTAGCCCTCCGTCATTTCAGATAAGTCCAACTTA
Organism: Agapanthus africanus; assembly: GCA_030015575.1. Classification (NCBI taxonomy): domain Eukaryota; kingdom Viridiplantae; phylum Streptophyta; class Magnoliopsida; order Asparagales; family Amaryllidaceae; genus Agapanthus; species Agapanthus africanus. The sequence continues at coordinate 812,389,073 of JASDDO010000019.1, read as the reverse complement.
GTATTCGTGCTACGTTTGTTGACCTCCGTCAAGGCGTAGTGTGCGGTAGCTAACTAGTATTTATCTATTTATGCATATGATACAGATTGTTTTAGGATAGTCGTGCGGCCTTGTTGACCTCCGTCAAGGGTCGTGCGGGTGGGTTTAATTCAATCAGGAAATGACGGGTAGAACTTGACTAGCAGCCTATGGTTTGTTGACCTCCGTCAAGGTCATAGGACGCTAGGGGTAAAATATTATTGGGAATTTCAGGTGTTGAAATTTGCATTGAGATTGCATACCTTCTATGAGATAGTTGGATCCCGATACCCGCTGCGAGTAAGAGTTACTCCTGGGAGAGTTTTACACATTACAATTAGCTGATCAAGTAGGTGTCTAGAAATGTGTTAACGGGGTTACGCCCCTGGGAAAATGAGGTTTACTTTAATTAGGTTCGTGCGGAAGCACGGAGAACCTCCCTCAAAGTACCGGTACTGGCCTGGCTGAAAGATTGGCGAACTTATAGCGTGTAATTAATCCCAGCTAGTCTTTCCTTTTAGGGTTTGAAGGAAGATTTGACTAAAATAGTGGGAGACATCCTGATTAGATATATTAGATAACCAATCTAATCTTGTAAGAGCATACGCTGAGTGTTTTCTTCTCTCTCTCTTCTGGTTGCGACTATGTCACGCCTTAATCAAGATAATAATACAGATGTATTGACCGAACCCGCTTGTTATACTGCGCTAGGGAACATTGGTCCCGCTCCAACTTATAATTGTTATAAGACAGAGCAGGAAATAGGGGATTACCAGAATTCCCGTGCCGCCCAAACGAAGAAAGTGCATGTTGATGCATCTTCTTCGGGTACGTTCATTACACAGAACTGTTTCTCAAATATCCTTTACGCCCTGATACCGGATCAGGATCCCACATATGTAATTTGTTACATGGGCTACAGATAGGTAGAGAACTGAGAACGGGTGATAAGTTTCATGAGATAGAAACGGTGCAAGTGTTGTAGCCAAGTCTGTTGGTAGTTATCACCCTGTATTACCAGAATACATTGATTCTGAACGAATGTTATTAGATATCGAACCTGATATACAACATCATATCAGTCTCTTTATTAGTAAAGAAGAATATAATTTTGTATTGTTGGATAATGTTTTGAACATTTCCTATATCAAGAGTTGATCGGTTCAGGCACGTTATCTAAAAGCATAGACGTTCTAAATCAAACTACAGTTCTTAATGTACAGAACACACACAAGAGGAAGAGTTTAGAAATGAACGAATCTTTCTTGAGGTATTGTAGACTAGGTCATATCAATGCGACCCGACTAGCTGAAGTTATATTTAGATGCATATTTAAATTGGTTTGAATTTACATCTTGTGAAACTTGCCGGTCATGTCACTAAGATAAAATGACCAGAGCTCTGTTTATTAGAAACAGAGAAAGAGTTAGTGAACTCTTGGGATTGATACATGCTGATGTATGAAAGTCCCCTGTCTACATATGCCAGGATCGGTTCTTTGTACTTCATTACATTCACTGATTATCTCTCAAGATTCGGACATATGTTCCTGTTGAAACACAAGTCTGAACCTTTTGAGAAATTCAATGAATATGAGTTAGAAGTAGAGAACCAAAAATGGGTATAAGTATTATGTCCTTTGATATGATCAGTGAGGAGAATACTTAAGCACGGGATTCCTGGACTACTCTAAAGGAGAATGAGATTCTCTCTCAGCATTACTCCTCCGTATACACCACAGCACCTTGGTGTATCGGGACGGAGCAATCACACCCTATATGATATGGTGCGCTCTATGATGAGTACTACTAAGTTTCCTATTTCCTTTTGGGAGTTATGCACTTGAGAAGATGCATACCTATTGAATAGGGTTCAAATCAAATCAGTTGCCTACCACTTTATATGTGATATGGAATGGGAAGAGCCCATATCTTAATTATATTAAGATTTGGGTTGTCCAGCCTATGTCTAAATGCATAATCCGGACAAGCTCGAGGCAAAGTCAGTTTTGTAGAAGTTTGTTGGATATCCCAAGCATTCGCAAGGGAATATCTTCTACCTGACAGAGGAACAAAATATGTTTTGTTTCTCAACATGCCACCTTTGTGAAAGGGAATTTCTTGTGAAGAAATTAGTGGTCATGAGGTAGAACTGGAAGGAGTTCCAGCTATACAAACTACAGCAAATGATTTGGTAGAATCAAAGGATTAAATAGATTCCAACGAACCTCGGCCTCTCGGCCGATCTTGTAGGGTTCCTCACCCACCTGAGAGATACTTCAGTTTCTCTATGACAGTGGGAGCGAGGATTGCATCATGAGATGATGACCCAACTAGTTTCGAGCTGGCCATCAGGAGTGGGACTCTGTAAGAATGGCTGAATGCCTTGAGATCTGAGATGGAATCCTTATACACCAACAAAGTATGGACTTTTGTTGCTTTATCTGAAGGGTTAAATCCCTATCAGGAGCAAGTAAATCTTGAGAAGATTACTTGGTGTACATGGAAAAGTTGAGACTTTCAAAGCTATGCTTAAGTCCATCCTGGTCCTACTTGCCACTGCTACATACCATGACTACAATATCTGGTGGTTGGATGTCATGACAGCTTTTCTAAATGATAATTTAGAAGAGAGTGTCTATAAGTACACAGCCAGAGAGCTCCGTAGACATTGGGAGCAGCGGAAACGTGTGCAAGTTGCTTTATAGGATAAAGCAGGTATCGCGGAGTTGGAACGTCTGTTTTGATGTAGTAGTCAAAGAGTTTGACTTCATCAAAATGGTAGATGAACCTTGTATATACAAAAAGGTAGTAGGGAGTATGGTCATGATCCTCGTAGAGTACGTGGATGACATACTCTTGATAGGAAAGGAGTTTCCTATGCTACGCTCGGTCAATCTCCGCTTATCACAAGGATTCTCCATCTAGGATCAAAGTGATACCTCCTAAATCCTAGGTTTTGGATCTATGAGATAGATCTAATTGGATGTTAGGATTCTCACTAGTTGTAGTGAGATGGTATCAATCCATCCTAGGGAGAATCACTGGAATGGTTCCAGGGTGATAAGGACGACTGAATGTCAGTCGCAGGCATTGTCTTTACCCTCAGTAGAGGGACGGTATGTTGGAAGAGTTCCAAGCGAGATACCGTGACTTACTAGACGATTAAAGGCAAGATATATCGTTACCAAGGATGCTACCAAAGAGGCGGTCTGGATATATAAGTTCATGAGATGAACTTCGTTCCAACCATTGTGTGACAATGGAGTTGTGGCTTACGCCAAGGAACCCCCCGTCCCATCAGATATCCAGATATAATTCATAGGCAGTATCACCTGATCATGGAGATGGTTGATCTCCAGGGAGATCGAGGTTAGGAGAGTAGACACAGAGGACAACAACGCGGATCCACTCACAAAGGCCTTTTTTCCCAGTAGAGACTTTTATGGGATGGTTGAGTATGTGATACTTCAACCGCAGCTAATTGTTGGGTATGTGATACCACAACAGATGGCCCTAGTGCAAGTGGGAGATTGTTAGTTATATGTATGCCCTAGAGTCCATTACTGTATATACGATGTATATTGTAGTGGATGCTAGGACATATATAGGGAGGACTTTCTTACTCGACATGATAGTATGCTATCTGGTTGTACTTTATCTTAACATGTACTCTGGTTGTCTCTATGTTACATGTTGATAAAGCCCTTAGGATCTGTACTCGACTGCTGGGACTATGATGAGATCATACTAGTGGGGCCACGGTAGTCGACAAGTACATCCTATAACTGTTCCTAATCGAGGGTGTATCGAGACAGGGCATCGATACACCAGAGTAGACTAGTGTATACGCATCTTGACCCATATGATGGGCGATGGATGATCCCATATCCATCGGAGTTTGACATCAAGGATGGTGTACGGGTGATCGGTAGAGACTGGGTACACTGGACGGACTCGCCAAGAACTCCCAGATGGTATTATACCTCACGTCAGATGGCAGTTCTCTGGTGACACTAGTACAGAGTAGTCTGTAGACCCGAGATCGTCATAGAGTCTTGTGTGGTTCCCACTGTGCTTTGATTTCCAGCATACCACGTCCAAGAGGGCGTGCAAAAAGGTGGCTTTTGGGTACAGTCCCGAATCACATAGAGGAAATGAGCGATAGAAGGGGATTCGTCTCTCCCGGTATAGGGAGTTGATGTTGTGCTGTGTTCGATTGGCTATAACTGGAAATTCCTAGCCAGGGTTGCTGAGATTTACTGGTAAGTGTTATCAGTAGTTTCTCGAACTGTTATAGACCTCATATCGACACGACTTATCAAGCTACTGGAGTATGACGTTTACCACCCCTAGATGAGATATGCGACATATCAGACGAAGAGACCGGACTGTACGAGAGTGTTACTGATTGGATTCGCAGGAGTGTGAGCAGGCTTGCACGTTGATCTTCTGATCGCTCAATACCCGGGTGGCCGTTACGTTTAGCAGACCACTTGCGGCTTGTGGGTGACTGATATGATCACAACCTACTACCGGCGTATTGACGAGTCTTTAGAGTCCTACACAGAGGTTTCCTTTCTCAAGCGAAACGAAATAGGAGCGCATATGAGATATGTGCGGGACCGAGAATAATACCAGTATGTGATACTGTATTCCATTCTCGCGATTTGTATCATCGGTCGGTTATATGAGATATAGCCGGGTTACCGAATCAAGTGTTGATTCGATATATTGATACACTAGATATTAGTCGGTTATATGCGATATGACCGGATCATTAAATCAAGTGTTGATTTAATGTATAATTATATATTTGATATATTACTTTACATTAACTAGTATTGGTTCACTTATGATTGATTTTCTCACTTAATGTGCACAAGTTGTATATGTGATATATGTTTGTGCACTAGTTTGTATCATGATTGATGATACATGCAAACTTGGGTGTGTGTATGATTTACACCATATTTAAGATAATGGTTTGGGTTTTTTATTTATTTTGGTAAAACAAAATGGTGGCTTTCTTTGTCTTGGCTTGAAGCTTCATGAAACTTTAAGCATATTTGACAAAGTCCACTCATTTTGTTTTGCATAAGATTTTTATTAACCAAACCATTAACTCAAACTATGGTTTAGTCTCTACAAAGGTTAACTCACCCATGGTTGTATTATGATAGACTTCACTTGATTATTCTTTTTAGATAATTATTATTCATATTCTTTCTTCTTCTTCTTCTTCATTCAAAGAAGAAAAGCTTGCTAGAAATTTTCAAGTGAAGAAATAAAGTGAGAAATCAAAATCCAAAGTGAACCCACTTCCTATTTCATCATCCTCTACTACTTGCCATTTTAGTTTAGGGTGTTCTCTTCACAAAGTTCATGACCTAATGAAGATGGAGCTTGAGTTTGAGTCTCCTCGACGTAGATCATCTTCGGCCTCGAAGTCAACGAGTTAGCCCGTTCATTTCTCTGAGGAAACCATCACTAGAGTCTGGGATCTCGATGATCGCAGCGAAGGGACGTCAACACGGAGCTTTAGAAGTAAAGGAACGGACTACAATGGTTGTGATCCCTAACTCTTAGAAGTAAAGTTGTTTACTTGCTATTTGTTTTCACCTAATCTCTAGTCTAAGATCTTGGTTAGGGTTGTTCGGCACGTCTAGATTTTGAATCGGGCATGGTTGATGCCTTGTAGACCCTTGTGACAGTGCCTAGTAACCCTACACCTGGTAGTCAAGTACTCATCCTAAGGGCTTTATCAACATGTAACATAGAGACAATCAGAGTATATGTTAAGATAAAGAGTAACCAGATAGCATACTATCATGTCGAGCAAGAAAGTCCTCCCTATATATGTCCAAGCATCCACTACAATATACAACGTATGTACAGTAATGGCCTCTAGGGAATACATATAACTAACACGAACACCACACGCGCACAAGTGCACGTATGTGATCGAACCCTGTCGTAAAATCATACAACCTCTACTCGTTTCGCCTGAAGCTTGGAAACCCACTGTTTGGGACTCTAAAGACTCGACAGTACTCTGGCAGTGAGTTTAACCACAACCACGTCAGCGGAACTAGCTGTACGTAACGGCTACCCAGGTATCTGTCGATAAGAAGGTCGACGAGCAAGCTCATCCAAACTCCTACTGAGCCTGTCTATGACAATTTCCGTACAGTCCGGTCTGTTCGTCTAAAAGTATCGCATATCGAGCCTAGGGGGACGGTAAACGTCAGACCCCTAATAGCGGTATAAGTCGTGTCGGAGTACAGTCCAAAACACCTTGAGAAACTACTGGAGTACCTACCAGTAAATCTCGCTTGCCTTAGCCAGGGATTTTGTGTTATGGCGTTCAGAACACAGCATGACATCAACCCCCAATACCGAGAGAGACAAATCTTATCTAACCGCCACTGCCTCCAAGTGCTTCAGGACTGCACCCAACTACTACCTGTTTGCATGACTCAGCAGAGCTTTGGTAGGGTAGCAATCTAAAAACAGTGGGAACACACTTAAGGCGAAGTAGCAGTGTCAAGTCAACGGACTAAGCTGTACTCATGTCACCTGGGAACTGCTACCTGACAATAGGAATAGTACCAACCAGCAGTTCCCCACGAGTCTGTCCAGTGTAACTCATAAACCAATGAGCACCTGCATACTATCTCCAGAACGACGTACTGATGGCTGTGGGACAGACCATCTCCCGTGCTGGGATGAGAAACGTATACACTAGTCTACGGTCATGACCCGAAAAGTACGGAACATGACCGGCACTTAAACTACGAAACGTCTCGAGGTGTACGTAATCAAAGTAAGCCAAAACCTAGAAATCCAAACCAAGTAAAGCAGTAGAGTGAAGGAAAACAAATTTTAAAGCAACAAGTTTAACAACATAAGCCGATGTATGCATTTTTAAAATCTCAAGTCTTTTCTAATAATTTCCGCAGGGTTTCCTTTGTAAAAACTGACCCCAAATGGGTAAAAACCTAATAAGGCATATATAATGAATAAAGGCATCCCCAAGCGGGAGCTAGCTCTTCGTCAATTGACGGTCACAACCACGCAAGCAATATAATATACAACGCCGAAGGGCGGTAATCAAAATCAGGATAAAAATCCAACATCATCAAGAAAACCAAAGGAAAACCATATAATATAGCGCGCGACTCTAAGGTCGAAAGAATATACACTGGTCTTCTATGTCTATCAAATAATACAAGTCTGGTTGATAGAGTTTTACTAGATACAACTGAAATAACAATTATACAATGGTGGTCCTGATGCAAAAGAACCCACCTACCAAAGCAATCACCCGGAAGGAACAGTGTGCCAGCAAAACCCAACGAAATCTGTACGGTAATACCGGCAAGGAACTGTGGCACAATGGGGGTGAGTTGCCAACTCGTGAGTAGAAAACATCACAGAGTAGAAATCGCAGGCATGACGCTATCCTAAGTCATATCAAGTAACATCCTCAATAAATATCCTAATCCAACTACACATAAGTGCAATACCACGTGCTCGTGTCAGTGCCTCAGATAGCAACATATCAGATATATGATGTATGAATGCATTACGAATGGAAACAGAATACATCATGAGTGAGACAACTGTTTTCTTTATTTAATGAGATTCCTGTATGTATATAAATCGAATATCCTCAATGAAATCAACAGAGAAATCAGTTTCAAGCATCGACACAAAACATGAATCTCAATATCTCAATATCTCAGGCTCCGGCTATCCGGACTGGCCTGTATCATCAAATTGCAATATCTCAGTGTCTCAAATCTCAATATCTCAATCTCAATACCTCGGGCTCCGTCAGTCCGGATCGGCCCATATCATCAATCACACGACCACGAACGGTATCCTCCGGATATCTGCCGCGCCAGACAATCACCGGTAGACAAATACACATCGCCAAAACAATCCACTAATATCACATCATATCTCCTAATACGAACCAATCAAATCACCGATCTCATGGCACCATGCTCAAACTCATCGACTCATCTCCAAATACCATATACTATACTCATCATCTATGCATATGAATACGAATATATATATCCCCATTACGCATAAGGAAGTAAATGTATGCGAGTGTGTGTATGTGCATGTATGCAAATCTTTACTCTAGGGTTTCGTGACTAAGAAATTAACTAAAGTCCTTTCTTCACTTCTCGCTAACACTAAACCCATAATCTCCTAAAGCTTTTCCTGCTAAGTGTTCAAATCTCTCAATAACATATAAATGTATATCTATATCACATCACATTGTTTCTTACGACTTTGTGGGGGTGTTATACTCCATCCACCCGACTTCCCCCATAGATATAATCTACTCACCTTGACCTTCGCTTGCCGATGCCGAAGTCGCCATGCGCTTTCTTGTCGTCTCGAAGTACTCGTGGGATACTTACACATCATAACGTATCATATCGCATTAAATTCCAAATCAAAGCCAAAACGACACGCTAAAAGCTTATAGGTTCGAACCTACGGACTACGCCTTCAAAACCACCAAACAACTCTCGATATCGTCGTACAAACGTCAAACCATCGAGTTAAAACCAAATTCCTAAAATCCAGAATTCAAAATATGCAAAAGAAAACCCCGAAATAAAACAGCAACTCATGAAACTAGTCCCAGATTTTGATTAAGATGAAAACAATGTGCACAAACAATACTGGGATGATGTATATAGGGTATATGACCTACAGAAGCAACATGGGTGCATAACCTGACCAAGTGGCCGGCCACACCCCTAAAAATTCCGGCCTGCTCAGTTTGGGGTGATGGGATTCAGTTCCTATTAGTAGGGTGGCCTCGTAGTGGTCCATCTAGGTCCCTGAAATTGTTTGCTTCTCTCGTAAAAATCCCAGTTCACTCCAGATTTCCCTGCACCCTCAAATACTCACAAAACCGACATAACAAGTTTCTGTTTTTCAGTATTTTAGGTTTCAGGTTTGGTATTCGTGTTTGGTCTGGGTTTATAACACCATGGGGGGTTTTAAGGTTACAAAATACACTCAAGTTCATCACACAACTCAAATTAAACCCTAACCCTCTCTAGTAATTTCCAAAGTGCACTAAATCCCACTTTAACACATCTAAACACGCAAGGTTGCTAAAAGAGTTGAACTACTACACTTAAAGTGAAAAAATTACCTCATTTGGGACTCAAGAATCCCCTAGAGCATCAAAATCCCATTTTTCTTTGTCCAAATTGTAGCTAGGAGGCTTGTGCATGTTTTTAAAGAAATGGAGATGGGGTTTTGGGTTGTTTTTGATGATGTTATGAGGGTTGAAGAGGAGGGGGAGATGAGGTGTTGCCATGGTGATGGAGGAAGAAGAAAGATGATGAAGATGATGAATGATTGCAATGGCACTTGGTCAAAGAAAACCCCTCACCTTTCTCTCTCATGCCCATACCTCTTGACTTTTCTTTTTTTTGTTTTCTTTTCTATTTTCTTTTCATTTTCTTTTCTCTTTACACATAAAACCAAAACCATGAATGAAAATGAAGAGAAGGCCTTGTAGGAAAATGTAACACAAATGTAAAAATGATATGGTGCATGTTTTGCACAAAACAAGCTTAATGTGCGATTAGCGATATTTAACCGCGATTAGCATTAAAAGTGCATATAATTAATCATAAAAATTCATAATTCGCCTAAATCACTTAAAACATCCTCATTTCAGTAATTTCTATAATTTTTCCAATTTTTTCCCCAATTTATCTGTATTTAATTGTACCGCGCCATTAAAATATTCCTAATATTTATTATTTAATTATAAAAATTCCCAAAAATAATATTTTATCTTTTCTGAAATGTTACAATCTTCCCCCCTTAAATAAATTCGGTCCCCGAATTTTAAATTTAAACCCCTCCATTACTAAAACATTTCAGTAAAAAGTTCATGTCGTCGGGGCTCCGAATTTATAAATACATAAAACACATCGTAGCACAATGTATGCGCATGAAAAACGAGTATAATAATCCAAAATCAAAACTCCATCAAGCATCCCGCAATCATCGGAGTTACGGTGAAGACACAATATCCAAATTCAATACGAAATCCAGCATGATATACATCAAAACTATGACATGTACATAGTGCGTATCATTTTAAACTTGTCAAAACATCTGAAAAGAAATGCATGCCAAACTCTCTTTTTTTTCAAATCACTGCGTGATGCGTGTATCACAGCACAAGTAGAGGATGTCCATTTGTAAGAAAATAACTATATATATACCCTTTGTTTATCATACGTCCCGCCGTTTTGAAAATAATTTAGAAGGGTTTCCTTTATAAAATGTTTCGTGTCATCTCGAACACGTAGGTAAATACTGAGACTATAGCTCCTTTTTGGAAATCCCTTCGATAGCTATCAATACATGCAAAAATATAATCAGGTACTGTCCTCGGACTAGTCCTGCTCGGCTACTATATCAAATAGTAAATATCATAAAACATACTGCTCAAAGGAAATCAATTCCAAAAGTTATATAAGACTGCTGCGTGCGTCTGGTGCGCACGGAAATCGAAATCAATGAATGTGCCATACATGTGCACAGAAACAAAATCTAAGTGCAACGGGTGTGCACGAAAGCCCCTGTCAAGGGCAACGGTATGCCTGACAACAATATCAGGTGCATCTGATGTGCATGAAGAATCTCGATTTAGTGCATCTGACGTGCACCAAAATTGCATCAAGCGCCCAAGTATGCGCAAGAATCCAAATCCAGTGCACAAGGTGCATGAAAACAATATCGAATCTCGCAATCGAAATCGACGGTATACAACACATCTCAATCCAAATCCAAATCAGGTATACCGTGGTATATAATCTCACAACCATTTGCATCAGCGTGCACAAAATCGAATCAAAATACTAAGAGTGTATGAAAACTATGCCGAAAGCATAAGTCAAATCACATGCATACCATAGGCATGAAATCAAAACAACATCTCGAATGATATCAAATCAAAATCAAGTGCTGCTGTGGTGCATAAAATCTCAATCCAGTGCAACTAACATGCACGAATGGAAATCCCAATCGAGTGCATCCGGTGTGCACAAAACCAATATTAAGCGCCTAATATACGCAAAAATCCATCCCAAGCGCGTCAGTCCGTTAAAAGTATCTAGTGCAATAACATGCATGAAAACGAATATCAAGTGCAGACGAGCACAAAACACAAATCTGGTAACACAAATACTCAAAGACATAAATCGGGTGCAACCAAGGTACGGAGTATAATTCCGGTGCAACCAATGCACAAAATACCTAGCTGGTGCAACAAATACTCGAAATATGAATCCGGTGCATCCAGTGCACGAAATATAATACAGTGCAAAAATCGCACAAAAATACAAATATGGTGCATCAAGTGCACAAAATACTAACTCCAATGCATCCAGTGCACGAAATATCAAATACGGTGCATCCAGTACACGAAATGCCGAATACAGTGCACCCAGTGCACGAAATACCATATACAGTGCATTCAGTACACGAAATACCAAATACAGTGTATCCAGTGCACGAAATACAATATGGTGCAACAATGCACAGCGTAAAAACCTAGTGCAACAACTGCACAAAAATACAAATCGGGTGCAACAAGTGCACGGAAATGCATCAATAACTCAAATGCGTATAAAAAGCAACCCCGAGTGTGGCAAGGTGTATAAAATCATAAACGCGTGCAACTGCGTGCACAAAACACGTATCCATACACTGCAAGCACATATAAGTTATACCGAGTGCAAAAACCAAATCGAGTGCATACACCTGCACAAAAATCAAATCGGCTGTATGCAATCCATGAAATCATAAACATGTGCAGCCAAGGTATAAAACTGAATCAAGTGAAATAAACCTGCACAAATCATAAATCAACACAACGGTGTATAAAGCATATTTCAAGTGCAATAACTATGCACAAAACGTAAATACACAGTAAGTGCAGCCATGGTGCACAAAAACAATACTATAAAGCCCAATCATCAAAACTCAAATCTAAGTGATATAAGTGTGATATTCATATCACAACGCAAATCGCACGAAAGACATTGAGGTACGCCTCCTACAATTTCGAAAAGTGTCGGTACGCCCAAAACTGGCAGAGCAAGAACATCCGCTGCCTCCTGCTCACGGTCTGGCGTCTTTTGCGTTTGGGTCTTCATTTCTCTGTGGATTACCAATATTGCAATCGATTGGCTCGTCGGCCCGGTTCGGTGTACTAACGGAAATGATCCGCTCTAGCATATCCTCTAAAGATCTCTGGCCGATTATCATGGTCGCTCATAACATATCCCATCAATGATGCCGAACTCTGGTCTCCTGGGTGTGCGTAATACAACTAATCCTGGGTCCAGGTCTTCTCGTATAGTACTCTATAAAGGTTCTGTCAAAGTATCTCCCAAATCTCGTTTCCGCCGAATTGCCCGGAAGTCATCATCTTTCACTAAATTTATTTCTGGTTCCGGAACGGCTGCATACTCATCACGACTCCTTCTGGAAGATATATCCATATACAACACCTGCATGCGTATCACATCTCTGATGTCAGCGGAGTAGAACGTCATCTTGTCACGATCTCGTACGAACCTCTTACTCCACTCTTCTCTAATGTCGACTATTTCGGACTCGTCTCTTCGTGGCTGCATGGACTGCGCTCCAACGGCTATACTCGTATCTGGAGTCTCCCAAGCAATGTATCCCATCACATGATATCCGAATGAAGTCGAACCTTTCGATCGATTCGTCAAAGTTCCATAATCCCCCAAGAGCTCAACATCTTGAGTACAGTTTAATAGTATTGAGTACATACCACAGCACCTGTGGACCAACCGTAGAAGGGCAAATCCAAGCCTCACTAATGGCACCGCTGAACTGCCATAAACCCTAAGGTTCAAAGGCGTTCTATGGTCATTATGTCGAATTAGGATTTCATTCTTCTAGAGGGTCCATAGCATTACTTGCATTTGTCTCTGAATACTTTAAACTTGGAAAATAGGCTCCTGACATTCGATCGTCTCTATCGACTACTAACGTATCTATGTGAAGTCTCCTCAATCTGGAATCAATCTATCTGAAGACTTCGCATCAGGGTAAGCGAACGAACCACATGTCCTAGTCATTCATGCTCGGGTGACTAGCGATCTTCTATCATATCTCTATGTATAAACTCGTGCTGCAACAGCTCCAAGATCTGGGGAGAAATCTTATCATTCACAGCAGCAACTGAATCTATCGTCCGCACGCTGAATAGTGCCATCAGTCATCATGAATAGTCGGTGCATTGACGGTCATCACATTCTGGCTGGCCTCTATCAGTGGCCCAATTCTCTGGTGCTGATCTGCACGTCCGAGTAATCTTGTAAAAGCGATCCATCAAATGCTCATGGCGCGAAAACACAACTAAACGACGCATCTATGCAAATCGTATATCCCTAGAATCACGCCCTAGTCAGTCCTCGTCCGTGACGAGCTCGTGCTGACCGCAACTCTAGCCGCAGCTCTCTCTGCCCGTACAATCATGGTAATAAAACAATAACTGGTACTGATGAGGATAGATCATAGGAATGAATATAATACTGTGCAAAGAATTGTACATCCTTAGGCTTCTTAAGCGGAGTATCGTATCGTAAGTATGCCGCGGAACATATACACGGTACGTCACTCTACTTGAGTCACCTGCTCCATCAACTAAGGGTCATCCTACACTCCGAAGGTAAAACCTAACGCTTTGATACCAACTTTGTCATGACCCGAAAAGTACGGAACATGACCGGCACTTAAACTACGAAACGTCTCGAAGCGTACGTAATCTAAGTAAGCCAAAACCCAGAAATCCAAACCAAGTAAAGCAGTAGAGTGAAGGAAAACCAATTTTAAAACAAGAAGTTGAACAACATAAGCTGAAGTATGCATTTTTAAAATCTCAAGTCTTTTCTAAAAAATTCGGCAGGGTTTCCTTTGTAAAAACTGACCCCAAACGGGTACAAACCTGATAAGGCATATATAATGAATAAAGGCATCCCCAAGCGGGAGCTAGTTCTTCGTCAATTGACGGTCACAACCACGCAAGCAATATAATATACAACGCCGAAGGGCGAGGATCAAACTCAGGATAAAAATCCAACATCATCAAGAAAACCAGAGGAAAACCATATAATACAGCGCACGACTCTAAGGTCGAAAGAATATACACTGGTCTTCTATGTCTATCAAATAAGACAAGTCTGGTTGATCGAGTTTTACTAGATACAACTGAAATAACAATTATACAATGGTGGTCTTGATGCAAAAGAACCCACCTACCAAAGCAATCACCCGAAAGGAACAGTGTGCCGGCAAAGCCGCAACGAAACATGTACGGCAAAACCTGCAAGGAACTGTGGCACAACGGGGGTGAGTTGCCAACTCGTGAGTAGAAAACATCACAGAGCAGAAATCGCATGCATGACGCTATCCTAAGTCATATCAAGTAATATCCTCAATAAATATCCTGATCCAACTACACATAAGTGCAATACCACATGCTCGTGTCAGTGCCTCAGATAGCAACATATCAGATATATGATGTATGAATGCATTACGAATGGAAACAGCATACATCATGAGTGAGACAACTATTTTCTTTATTTAATGAGATTCCTGTATGTATAAATCGAATATCCTCAATGAAATCAACAGAGAAATCAATGTTCAGTATCGACACAAAACATGAATCTCAATATCTCAATATCTCAGGCTCCGGCTATCCGGACTGGCCTGTATCATCAAATCGCAATATCTCAGTGTCTCAAATCTCAATATCTCAATACCTCGGGCTTCGTCAGTTCGGATCAGCCCATATCATCAATCATACGACCATGAACGGTATCCTCCAAATATCCGCCGCGCCAGACAATCACCGGTAGGCAGTCTGCCCCTGCCGGGCTCATCGTCTACAACTCGAGCTTCTTATCCCGGGGTATCATACCGGGTCCACCATGTACCCGCAGATGTTCATCCAACTTTTTGAATCGGGTCTCGAAAACCATCTCAGAACCAAGAAAACATCATTGTGGACAATACTTATCATATCAAGGAAAACCGTATCTTTCTCTTTAAAATAATTCATCAGTTTATAAAATGTCACATGCGGTTTCAAAATCCAGAAAATCTCAAGAAGGGTCCGAAATCATCAAAATCATGATATCAATAAACAGTGAATACCGACATAAATCTCCGTAATACTGCATGACCAATAAATATATGAATGCATCTGATATCATGAAATGAATGCAATAGTTAAACTAGCATACGAAAGCTATGACATATTGCAACCATCAGCTAGCAAGCTATGTCAATGAATAGTATTCTCTAAAGTGTACGTGACATGGCAATTACCGATGATGATGTGTGTGAGCCGGCAAGCAAGTGTATGTGGAGCATACGCATCATCGGTAATGGTGCTGGTGTCCTGACAGCAGGGTTTCATAATAATTACAGATAACACATGTAATAGCATGCAATGCGATGCACCATCATGAATATACAGAAACTGATGTAGTAACAGCAACACTGAAGAATATACCTACCCAATATACGAGTCATGCAGTTTGATATTTTAAATGCTCACAATTCTCCACTTTTGAAAACAAGTATGACTCGAGCCCAGTCAAAAGGGTAAAGAAATCCACCTAAGTCTGAGTCGATCTATATATATCTCTAGTAGTCGGTGATCTCACCTCAATAGTATCACGTACGATACAATATATATATATATATATATGACATCCTCGAGTCAAGAGTGCGGATCTAACATCATAAATATATCTCGTACGGTATAACTATCGTACGGCATCCCCAAATCTGGGTACGGGTCAAATATCATATTTATCTCATTACTCATCCGATATCCTTATCATCACTTATCGTACCGATCTAAGTCTAGTACAATACTAATATCATCAACATAAATGTATGCGTGTGTGCAAATACACATCGCCCAAACAATCCGCTAATATCACGCCGTATCTCTTAATACGAACCAATCACATCATCGATCTCATGGCACCATACTCAAACTCATCGACTCATCTCCAAATACCATATACTATCCTCATCATCCATGCATATGAATACGAATATATATATATATATATATATATATATATATCTATATATATATATCCCCATTACGCACAAGGAAGTAAATGTATGCGAGTGTGTGTATGTGCGTGTATGCAAATCTTTACACTAGGGTTTCATGACTAAGAAATCAACTAAACTCCTTTCTTCACTTCTCGCTAACACTAAACCCATAATCTCCTAAAGCTTTTCTTGCTAAGTGTTCAAATCTCTCAATAACATATAAATGTATATCTATATCACATCACATTGTTTCTTACGACTTTGTGGGAGTACTATACGCCATCCACCCGACTTCCCCCGTAGATATAATCTACTCACCTTGACCTTCGCTTGCCGATGCCAACGTCGCCACGCGCTTTCTTGTCGTCTCGAAGTACGCGTGGGGTACCTACACATCATAACGTATCGCATCGCATTAAATTCCAAATCAAAGCCAAAACGACACGCTAAAAGCCTATAGGTTCGAACCTATGGACTACGCCTTCAAAACCACCAAACAACTCTCGATATCGTCGTACAAACATCAAAACATCGAGTTAAAACCAAATTCCTAAAATCCAGAATTCAAAATACGTAAAACACAACCCCGAAATAAAACAGCAACTCATGAAACTAGTCCCAGATTTTGATTAAGATGAAAACAATATGCACAAACAATACTAGGATGATGTATATAGGGTATATGACCTACAAAAGCAACTTGAGAGCCTAACCTGACCAAGTGGCCGACCACACCCCTAGAAAGTCCGGCCAGCTCGGTTTGGGGTGATGGGATTCAGTTCATATTGGTAGGGTGGCCTCGTAGTGGTCCATCTAGGTCCCTGAAGTTGTTTGCTTCTCTCGTAAAAATCCCAGTTCACTCCAGATTTCCCTGCACCCTCAAATACTCACAAAACCGACATAACAAGTTTCTGTTTTTCCGTATTTTGGGTTTCCGGTTTGGTATTAGTGTTTGGTCTAGGTTTACAACACCATGGGGGGTTTTAAGGTTACAAAATACACTCAAGTTCATCACACAATTCAAATTAAACCCTAACCCTCTCTAGTAATTTCCAAAGTGCACTAAATCCCACTTTAACACATCTAAACATGCAAGGTTGCTAAAAGAGTTGAACTACTACACTTAAAGTGAAAGAATTACCTCATTTTGGACTCAAGAATCCCCTAGAGCATCAAAATCCCATTTTTCTTTGTCCAAAGTGTAGCTAGGAGGCTTGTGCATGTTTTTAAAGAAATGGAGATGGGGTTTTGGGCTGTTTTTGATGATGTTATGAGGGTTGAAGAAGAGGGGGAGATGAGGTGCTGCCATGGTGATGGAGGAAGAAGAAAGATGATGAATGATTGCAATGGCACTTGGTCAAAGAAAACCCCTCACATTTCTCTCTCATGCCCATACCTCTTGACTTTTCTTTTTCTTGCTTTCTTTTCTATTTTCTTTTCCTTTTCTTTTGTCTTCTCACATAAAACCAAAACCATGAATGAAAATGAAGAGAAGGCCTTGTAGAAAAATGTAACACAAATGTAAAAATGATATGGTGCATGTTTTGCACAAAACAAGCTTAATGCGCTATTAGCGATATTTAACCGCGATTAGCATTAAAAGTGCATATAATTAATCATAAAAATTCGTAATTCGCCTAAATCACTTAAAACACCCTCATTTCAGTAATTTATATAATTTTTCCCCAATTTATCTGTATTTAATTGTACCGCGCCATTAAAATATTCTTAATATTTATTATTTAATTATAAAAATTCCCAAAAATAATATTTTATTTTTTCTGAAATGTTACATCTACTCGGGAGTATCGATGCCCTATCTCGATAATCCTACGATTAGGAACCTGTATAAGGATATGCTTGTAGACTACCCAGCCTCCACTAATGTGACTGCCATCACAATGCTGGTAGTCAAGCAAAGATCTTAAGGGCTCTATCAATATGTATTAGAGATATGTTAAAAGAAACACATACACATATTAAGACAGATACAAATCAAGTAGCATACTACTATATCGAGCAAGACTGTCACAAACCCATGTATATGTCCCAAGCTTCCAAAATGTAATATACAAACTAGTACTATACAATAAAGGCCTCTAGGGCATATCACACTAACAATCACATCATATGCTATGTAGGAAGACATCACTTAGCTACCGTACACTATGCCTTAACTATGGTCAACAAACGTAGTATGAATACTAAGTACTTTACTTCCTAAAATGACGGAGGGTTGCGGATGGTTTTTGTAAAAAAACCTTTAACGCTTTGAACTTGATATCGTTTGTAGAATCGAGTGATTTGAAAAGGAGTGGTTTAAGCTCCGCTTTTAAAATCATGTGTTTTTCAAAATAAACCGAGTGTGTGTAGCATCTGCTAGCTTTTGCTAAAGAGGTCATTCTCGGTGAAGGGATTTCGGCTCTTTCCTCATCGAATGAGGTGCTAGATATTCATCAAGAAATACTGTTATGCAAAACAAGAACTAGAGCTACATTTTTGAAAATTTGATTCTACAACATGTTTAGGTTTCTTTTCTTTTCATTAATCTCATTAATGAAGTCCCGTCATTTATGCTTCCTGAGCATCACAGAAGAAACGAAAATACAACGTACGCTTATGCCATCCACATTCGCCACAGTGTCCCGTTATGCACCGTTAGGTTACTTAACTAACGGCATAACGGGACAGGACTAGCGCGGGTGCAAAACATAAGCAATGTTTATTATATATCATATATATAATAACAACATTCGTCTCATCATATAAATTGATCACATCACAGAATATCAGCAGCAGAAGTCAACATATGAAATATTGGATATACTAGGAATTCCATGTTTTAAATTAAGCCAGAAAAAAAACACGGATTCCACGGTCGTGATGAATAGCCAAACCCACATCCCTAGACCCCTACGAGAGCGGCAAGCAACCCAACCAATTCTAGAGTTAGGAGACCCGGACTCGACTCCTCGAGATGGTCTCCCACTGGACTCTAGAACCTGGTTACTTGTGCTCCCCGCCTTGGGTCTATCCTAATGCGGAAAAGTAAATAATATATAACAATGGTGACATCATCCTCAACCCGGAAGTGCCCCAATAAAAGAATATTGCATACAAGTTTTTACATGAATAAAAATGAAAAACTCTCATCTCACGCAAAAAACCACGGCTATTCAAACACGACGATCCAATATAACATATCGCAGCAACACATAACATCACATATCATCAACGTAAGTAAATATGAGTATCCCAATTGTCGTTAATATATAGCAACGAAACCGGCGATACAGTATATATTACACTTACGGTCGCAGAAAAGAATTGTCAAACTACAACATTTGGAATCGACACATCCCTTAAACATCATAAATCCGGAATATCTCATATTTCGGATTTCATGCCTAACATTGTAAATCTTACATTTGAGTCTTATCTATAAAAACACATTTTCAAAAGAAATCAGGTAATTCAACAAGATTCCCGATTCCTATCGAGACCGAAATGTTAAATTTACAAGCAACTAATCAATTTTCACAAACTAATTAGTGTAGATTCCAAATATTGTATCATAATTCACAGATAGCTAGACAATATTAAACATTCCGATCGAATCAATAAACACCCAAAATTTCCCAGAGAGAGCTCAACTCTTGAGCACAGTTTAAAAAATACCCAGAACATGCCTCAGTACCTATGGACCAACCGTAGAAGGGCCGACCCATGCCTCACTCATAGCGTCGTGGAACAGCCGCAAACACTAGGGTTTGACCGCGGTTCCACGGTCAAAGAGTCTAGTTTGGGTATCATTCTTCTAGAGGGTCCATAGAATCACCTGCATGATTTTCTCAAGAATTTTAAACCCAAAAATTCCAACTTTTGGAAAATTTCCAAAGAGGGGTGAAAATGGGTTTTTGATGTTCGTTCGAACATTTTAACGTCGTCTAAGTTACTCGAAACGATGTTAAGATTATAACTACGAAACACTCCGAATTTCCTTTACAGAAAGATAACATCACATGAAATCTTAGTAAAAACAAAAAACACCTAAAACTCTAAACCCCAGAGCCTGGAGCACCAAACAAAAACGAGGCCAAAAAATGATACCAGGACCGGCCAGGCCGGTTTTTCCATGCTTTTCGCCCGGTCAAATCCGGTGGAATGGGCTCATTTTTGTCCGGTGTTCATATTACATCCTATGTAACATTCTGTACTTACTTAAAAAAATTTTAGAGGCTCAGAAAAAATCGACAGAAACTAGGATTTTGCTTCGACTATTTCGGAGTTGTTTCGGTTTCGTAATTCTACTAATATCGTCTAATTCTCTAACTTGGCTCTGATACCAGTATAGGAATGCCTAACACGACAACAAGGTTTCGAGAGGCATCAACCATGCCGTTTTCAAAAATTTAGCGTGCTAAAGAACCCTAGACAAAGAATTTTAACTGGAGAATTAGGGTAAGCAAGCAGTAATCAAACATTACACTAAGTGAATGAGGAATACAACCTTTGTAGACCGGTCCTTCACTTCAAAAGCTCTGTGTAGTAGTCCCTTCGCTCCAATTAGTGATCTCTCGGACTCTAGTAAAGCTCCACAAGGTGAAATGAACAAGGTTTCTTGAAGTCTTCGAGGCCGAAAATGATCTACGTCGAGGAGATACTAACTCAAGCTAGCTCTTTACTAATTAGGAATTAGTGAAGCAAACAACCTAAACTAAATGGCTAATCTAGTGTAGGTTGATGAAGTAGGAATTTTTCTTACTTTAGAAATATTTTTCTCACTAATTTTCTTCACCTCCTAAAAACCTAGAGGGCTCAAGGAGATGAAGACGAAGATGAAGTGGAGAACGGAATGAGTGAGCATTGCAACCATGGATGAGATAATATCTTATATATCTCATGTAGAGACTTAACCATGGCTAAAGATAATGGTTGGGTTAATAAATATCTTAAGTAAAACAAAATTAGTGGACTAAGTCAATGGTTCCACAAGCTTCCACAAGTTTCATGCCATGTGCTAATTTTCAACTAATTTTGATTTACTTTAAATAAATAAACCCTACATTATCATAAATATGGTGTGAGTCTCATACATCCATGTAGCATGTAGCAACTAGCATGACACAATAATATATATATCACATATATATATTAAATGTGCACAAGTGAGAAAAGAAATGCTTAAGTGAGCTAATATTCGTTAATGTAAATTAATATATCAAATATACAATTATACATCAAATTATTAAATCAACATTTGATTTAATAATCCGGCTATATCATATATAACCGACCGATATCACATATTGAGATAATAGAATACGGTATCACATACACGTATTAATCTCGGTCCCGCACATATGTGCTCCTACTTCGTTTCGCCTGATACAGGAAACCTATGTGTAGGACTCTAAAGACTCGTCAATACGCCGGCAGTAGGTGATGATCATATCAGTCGCCCACATGCTGTCAGCGGTACTAGCTGGACGTAACGGCTATCCGGGTATTGAACGATCAGAAGATCAACTAGCAAGCCTGCTCATACTCCTGTGAATCCAATAAGTAACACTACCGTACAGTCCGGTCTCTTCATCTGATATTTCTCATATCTAGTTTAGGAGTGGTAAACGTCAGACCCCCAGTAACTTGATAAGTCATGCCGATATGAGGCTCATAACGGGTCGAGAAACTACTGATAATACTTACCAGTAAATCTCAGTATCAGCCATGGCCAGAGACTTTCTGTTATAGCCAATCGAGCACAACGCAACATCGACCCCTAATACCGGGAGAGACGAAACCCCTCCTATCGCTCATTGCCTCCATGTGACTCGGGACTGTACCCAAAAACCATTTGCACGTTCTCTTGAACATGGTAAGATGAAAATCAAAGCACGGTGGGAATCACACAAGTTTCTATGACGATTTCGGGTCTACAGACTAATCTGTACCAGTGTCACCAGAGAACTGCTATCTGATGTTAGGTATAATACCAATTAGGAGTCCTCGGCGAGTCCTGTTTAGTGTACCCAGTCTCTACTGAGCACCCGTATACCATCTTTGATGTCAATCACCAATGGATATGAGATCATCCATCGTCTATCATATGGATCAAGAAGTGTATACGTTAGTCTACTCTGCAATATCGATGCCCCGTCTCGATACACTCTCGACTAGAAACAATTAAAGGATGAACTAATAGACTACCCTGGCCCCACTAGTATGATCTGCATCATAATCTTGGTAGTCAAGTATACATCCTAAGGACTTTATCAACATGTGAGAGTAAGACAGTATCACAATACAAGTCTACATGTTAAGATAAAGAGCAACCAGATAGCATACTATCATGTCAAGCAAGAAAGTCCTCTCTATATATGTCCAATCATCCACTATAATATACAATTATGTACAATCATGGCCTCTAGGGCATACATACAACTAACACTATGCTCGTCTCTGAACTATTGCAGAGCTGAGCTTTCTCGGCCTTCCGGATCGCCTTTGAGCTCACTTCGAGCTAAGCCTCCCCAGCTCTCCTGGTCAAACGAGAACGCGGGGCCATAGTGCTTCCACAACGGCTCTGTGTATCTCGCCAAAGCGAGATATCCGCCGCCTCACGTCCCGCGTCCCGCGCTAGCGCATCCCCCGTTAATGAGTGTATCCCGACATTAATGGTGGATCCTGTCATTCACGCAGGCGTAACGTCATGGGCGTAACTGAAGACGAAGATCCCGTGCCTGCTCGCTCCACGCGACCACTATAAAAAAAACCCTGTCTCAGACTACTCAGGTAAGGCAATTTTAATCCAACAAACCACTACTCTGCTCATTTTCCTCGGCTAACTTGATCATCGGAGGGTCCTACGGTGGTCACCCACCCCGGGACTTCTTTGCAGATCGCTCGGTTTCACCTCAAAATCAACCCATTGAGATCTACACGCTCAAGGAGACAACTTCCAAATCCAATCTCAACCGTCCAGCAACGCTCGCGACAGATCGACAGAGGACAGCATCTGAAAAAGATCGCAACCTCCATCACGCCTAATAAAAGCTTGGCTTTTCTATTTTATTACTTCTCCGTTCTTTTTCTTCTTTTGGAAAATTGGTTGTTGTGAGTTGCATCAGTGATGGTCATTTCAAATGCATGAAGTGGGATGTGCATCGATCCCGGACATGCATCTTATTCATAATTGTCTTGTGAATTTTTTAGAAAAGCCGGAGTTCACCTGCCATAATTAAGTTTTAATTTTAAAATAATCAAAAATAAAACTTTTAAATTATTTAATTTAGGGTCTGTTGATTTTCCATCCCCTTGGCTTTAGGGTATTCTTTAAAAACACATTCAAAACTTTATAATTTTAGAAAAACACTCAAATCTGCTCCGTTAAAAGATAACGGTTACAAAACCTAAATGCGTACATATGGGATCAAGCCCATAACCACCTCCACCAAATTCCAATGTTATAACCATAACATACCAATGAGCAATAGCTCGGTTGGTGCATAACCACCTCCACCAAATTCCAATGTTATAACCAAGACATGCCAATAAGCAATAACTCAGTTAATATGGCACTTCTGTGGAGAGAGCAGGATTCAATCCCCAAAAGAGAAAGTGGCCACAATTTAACGCTTTTGGAGCAAACTCATGGGTCCAATTGGTTGGTGGATGTGTTGTGTACATAAATTAGGGTTATAGGCCGGTGACAATCATCAAAAAAGTCGACGGATGGTAGACTATTAGATCCGTTAATATTGAAAATTTCCTTCATGCCACTTAATACTCTGCATTCTCTTATAAGTATATAAACAGTGAAGTTCTGTTTAAACCTTTTATACTACCGATTTAGGTATAAGTTCAAGTTCGGGCAATGGGCTTTTCCTTTTTCTCTCCCCTTTTCTTTTTTCCCCCTTTCCTTTTCTTTTAAAAAATAAGCGTAGACTTTCAACTCTACACCTCCTTCTCAACTATAAGAAAGTATTACCACTAGAATAGAGTTTCACACACCCATCACTAAGCTTCCTAGATAGTGCATCTTATCTCTTATTTGGGATGGTGGTGATGCAGCATCAACACTTAGGCCATAAACCCAAAGGACCACGGCTCATGCGGTGGAATTTTTAGAAGTGAGACCATTTTTCCCCATAAGGGTCACATCCAAGAAAAAAGATAAGAAATACTTTCTTATAGATATTTGTTTAATACCTGACTTTCTATAATTATTATGATATAAACTGTCTTTGTGTATTTAGTAACAAAAGGAAAATTATTACTCTTTTCGATTTGTTACATTTTTTTTACATCTTTTTTATATTGATTTATATATAAGAAATTTTTTTTTAACTTTCATTAAGTTGTCATTATTTATACTATTTCTATCATCTCCGTTTCATCATTTTATATGCATTTCGCTTAGACACCTCCCTGTATATGAAGTTTTGAGCGAAAATTTGATAAGTTAGTTTCAATATAAGCGGCAAGTTTTAGCAATGAAAATAAACAATCCACTTAAAAATTAAACCATAAATATAATATACATGAGTTTAAATAATCTAATATACCATCTTTTAGTACACAGCTTTTAGATCAAAGGGTGTTTAATAAACCAAATGAAAGATTTAAGAAGGATATTTATAATACTAAGATTATAAGAGGTATATATCGATATAAATGATTATATGGGGTAATATCAAAAGAAACTACAAAAGGTTTGTCTCTTTAGTAAGATCAATTATGATATAACGTGGTCAATTCTTAATATTAGTTGTACATGCTTATGACATTTCTCTTCTACTAGATTAGATTAGATCAATTATGATTATTTTATTAAAAATAATATTTGTTTGAAAAAAATTTACTTATCGATTTGTTTATATTAAAATCATATCAATATCAAGAATTATGATTTATTCTCAAAAACTTTTAATTCGAATCATTAAGTTTTTATTCATTTTAATTATTTTTGAACGATTCTCATTATTATTTCCATTATTAATATATGAAAAATCAACTCTGACATAAATATTTCTTTTACAATACTTTTCAATATCTGAAAGAGAATTCTTCTAAATTAATCAGGAATAAGATGTAAATAGAATATTATGTTTTTAACCAAAAATTAAATTTAAAACAAAAATCCACCCTGCTTAAGCATCCAAATTGTATGTCCAAGCTAACATAAATGCTGCCAAGAGAAATGATAGATTTAAGTCTGCTATTAGAATTGTTGAATTCATTGCCAAGGTGTTTTTCATTAGCTCCAATACCTAATTGTGTTCATTTCTGATATATATATATATATATATATATATATATATATATATATATATATATATATATATGAAAATAATGGAGAAAAGAGGCAATATGAGGGGATTTAATAATGGAGGAAAGAGGCCAGAGGAAGGGATTTCCTCCTATGGCGTCGAAAAAATACACCCTCCCTCGTTTTTTCCGACGATCGGCACCCACCATCTGCATCGCCATCATCTAAGATGTGGGTACACCAAATTCTACAACATTTTCACTGTTGATTTAGTGGGTTCAAAATTAACGGTTTACCGACAATAGAACTTTTTACATTGCTAAATCAACAGTGAAAAAGTTGTATAATCACATGAAATTGGGTATACCCACATCTTAGATGATGACGATGAAGTTGGTAGGTGCCGATCGTAGGAAAAAACGAGAGAGCGTGTATTTTTTCGACGTCATAGGAGGCCTCTTCCCTCCATTATTCTTTATATACATATACATATATACACACACACATATATATATATATATAGGGGAAAACTACATTCGATAGCGTGGGAAGATATGACAATATTTAGAGTCACTTATTTGGTTGAAATATCACCTATTAAAACTTGGCTTTTCTATTTTACTTCTCCATTCTTTACATCTTTCAGAAAATCGGTTGCATCCCATGCATCTTTATTCGTAACCGTCTTGTGATTTTTTGAGATGGAAAAGCCGGGCCCTGACTCACCTACATAATTAAGTTTTAATTTTAATGATAATTAAATATAGAAATTTTATATCATTAAATTTAGGGACTTTTGATTTTGTATCATCTTGTCTTTGTTATTTTTTTAAAAACACATTCAAAACTATATAATTCTACAAAAACGCTCAAATCTTTTCCGTTAAATTTATGGAGGGTAAGGATAAAAAAAACATATCTACTAAAATCTAATCTTGTCGAAAATCAATATTCTTGTTGGCCCAACTAACAAAATGTAACGTTAATGTCTAATTTTTAGTGACCCTGAGGCATAAATATCATTCAAAGTTAAATAAATAAGGGTTTATTTACTTAAAGCACCATCAAAACTGAGCTAATTACTTAAAAAAAAAACCTAAAACTTGATAATTGCTTATTACCCCCAAAATGTTTAAATTGCATCAATTTATCCCCCACCAGTCCTTTCATTTTATTCCGCTAGTCAATTAAATAAGAAAGTCGGGCTAAGGTTATCATACCCCCAACGCACTCGTATTCATTATTCTTCATCTAAAATTCTAAATCAGAACCCCTGGTTGAGAAAGAGTACCCATATTCCATTACCGATTGGAGATTTGAAGCATTAATTCCGAATAGGGGCTTGTTCGGTTTTTCGCTAGGCATGCAAGGAAAACGCACAAAAATACGAACATGTAAACATCAATATTTAACGTGGTTCGACCAACGGCATACATCCACGGGGCAAATATGAGAATCTTTTTATTAATGATCAAAAATACCGGTACATTTTATATTCTCTCTCATCTCTCTTCAAATCTCATCTCAACGCTCATATAAACACAAAAACTACTCTTGGTAAATCGCTCCACCTTCATCTGTGGATAAGATTATCCTTCGCATTCGCATTCGCCTTCGTCTCTTCATAAAATGACAAAGATTACTTTTCTTGTGCTTCACATTTTTCTGTGGATGACTAACCTTCTTCTTTGTCTTCATCTTCTCTTCTTCTTCTTCTTCTTCTTCATCTTTATCATGTTTGACCACTTTTCTCTGATTAGACTCTTCTTTATTTGTAGCACAAAATAATAAAACTCCTATTCCAATTAAAATCCCATCAAATCTTCAAAACAAATCTTCAATTATTTTTTCATAAATCTTCAAATAAATTTTCAATTATCTCTTCATATAAATCTCCCAAAAGAATTTTTCAAAGTCAGTCCAGAATACAAGGCAATCTCAACAAATCTCCACCTTTATTTGTATTCAATGAGCCATCGTCAATTTCTTCTCTTCAACAAATCTCAACCTTGATCCGAACTTCCTTAATGACATTCTCTGTTTATCGTTGCAAAAAATTTGACCTTCTCCCTCAAATCTCGAAATTACAATCTAAGAAGATGAAAAGCGGACACATGCATCGTCACCCGCCGTAAACTTAGACCGTAAAATCGAAGACCCTTCGATTTACTACACTCTGATACCAGTTTGTTAGATTTTTCACTAGGCATGTAAGGAAAACACGCAAAAGTAAGAACACGCAGACACCAATATTTAATATGGTTCAACCAACGGCCTAAATACACAGGACAAATATACGAATCTCTTCATTAATAATAAAAAATACTGGTATATTTTATATTCTCTCATCTCTATAACAACCCTAAAATTCCTATAAACTTTTATTGATCCAACGTTAATAAAAGAATGTAATTATATTCTGGTATCGAATTATAAGTTATTATTGATAACTTATGTAGAAGAAACTTCATATAACCCATTGGTTAAGACACTCTACTGTTGTCCTTTAGTCTGCATGTTCGAATCCGATCGGCCTTAATTATTTTTATATATATATTTTTTAACATTTCAGAAGTTCAAGAGTCCCACATGCAAATAACACACATGGAATGTTTCAATCGCTACCCCTTCATCCACCCATTTGCACTCTTTTTACTCCAATTTTTAATTCTTTTTAAGTCACCCTATATCTATATTCATCGCTATAAATACTACCCCACCCTCTATCTCTCTCCTATTTTGAAAATTTCTCAAAAATTCTCTGAATTTCTAAGCTTTAGAAAGAGGTTAAGGCTAGTCAAGTGGAGTTAGCAATCCAAGTTCTTTCCGTTGCAGATCGGAGCCATTTCCGAAGCTACCGCGACGCCACGAAGACTTTCCCTGTCTCTGTCATGCCCCGCTTCCCAATAGACGGAAACGGTGACGTGGCAGGCCGCAACGTATTTACTATGAAATAAATACGTTAAGCGTAATTAAGCAATATATAAATGAACAAGAATGACAAGAGTAATAAATGAAACAACAATTTTATTTACATTCAACTTTACATACAGCTGTTTGAAAAATAAAAGGTACAATGAACAAAGCAATGCCTAAATAATGGCATACAGAAAGTAAATGCAAGCTGGAAAGAGCTAGTAATCGGGCTGTGCAGCAAGCTAGTCCAAGTCCTCCTGCCTCGACTCTATCTCCTCAGTGTCTGGTCCTCCTGACGAACATTCCAAAGAAAGAAACAGAAAAGATTGTCGTCGGCGAACTAGAGCTCGGTAAGTTTCAAAAGAAGAAAGAGATGATAGTATGTAATGTGAAAAGAACATGTAAAGTTGTATATAATTGTTTACATGTATAGGATAGTTATTCTAACGTGGTTATTTGTAGTTTGATAAAAAAAAGTATTCATGTATACGAGAGAAGTCCATCTTATCCCGTGGACTATGATAACATGTAGTAAAAAGGCCATGTCATAACTCATGGGACAACGGCATGTGAATTCATATAACTATCTTTTAAAATGACCTCTCGTACCATGATATACGTTTCGTACCAATCTACCCCTTTATCTCTGTGTATTGTATTGTATGGATTAGGATTACAGATCTTGACCGAAACCATGGATATAAAATGTTCAAGTTCATGTGTGTTCAAGTAGTCATGTCGAGTTCATGTCAAGTTATAACCATGGTTTGTTCAAATCGAGTCAAGTATACAAGTTTGAGTTTGATATTGATTTCGAGTGTTCATGTTCATGATCAAGTATTCAAGTTCTTGTTTGATTTTGGATTCAGATTTGAGTTTGGACTCAGCTTGAGTCAGACACTTGTAAACGGATTTAACTCTTGAATTTTTTAGGTTCGGAGTCATCGGCAACTGCTGCACATGAATGGCAGGATTTGTGTCTTTTTCCAAGACAATTGCCATTGATAACTCCGTTAAATTGTCTAACGTGAATGGGCAAGCACTCACTTTCTCCGGCTCCTTGGGGATCAAGAGAATTGATCTCACTTAAACCCATATTTGCTAGAATCTTTAAAATATTGTTTTGTATATCTTAAGGGGGGTTTATGAAAAATATTTTAATATAATTTTAAAATAAACCTCGAGAGTGATTTGTATTATTTCGTGAGGAGTGCTGCATCTCGCTTTACTATCCCCAGGATGTGCGATAATACGCATCATCCATTAGCGGGTCCCCTAACGAGAGTTGTAGATGTATAATTACAAAGGAATACGAAATACTTCTTTAAAAGAAACCCGGTTTTTTTAAATATGTGCTATTTTATTGTAAAAATTATTCTTTGAACCAAACACGTATATACAAATAGGCATTGTGCTAAGAAACCAAAGAGTCATAATAAAGTTCAAGGTATTTTAATTAAAAAGTTAAATTATGGTTATTTCACATGAGAATCTTAGTTAAATTTGATTCTAAACATTGGTATTTAAAATTACAAGTAATATGGTAAAATTAAATTGACCAAAATATAAAGGAAAAGGGAGTTCTAGGTTTTAGAAAAGAAAGGTATATGTAATAACTCCACTTTACTGATATATGATTTGGAGATGAATTTCAATGAAAAGAAAGAGAGTTAGGAGGGACTTATGGTTTGGAAATCTTAAGAAAAGGGTGAGGAAGAGGAGGAGTGTCTTCGTAGTGTCATAGGAGCTCCGGAATCGGCTTCGATTTTCGACGGAACAAACTTGCTCGCTAACTTCACTTGCATTTAGAAACTTTTTAAGAGATTTTTTTCTAAAATTTTCAGAATGGTGTTGAGCTAAAATTTGGGGTGGTATTTATAGTAGAGAATTAGGGTTTGGAAATTAAAATTTTGGATTAAAAAATATTAAAATGGTGTTAATTGGTGAAATGAAAGGTCTCTGTTTGATTGCAGGGAAACCAAACAGTGCAAAGAAGTTAAGAGGAGCAGAAGAGACGAGTGTGCAAAGCACGGAGCTCATTGGAGCTCATCCAACCGTCCCCGCCGGCCCTAGGGCTAATTTGGCTAGTCGGATTTAGATCTCTGGCCTCAAGATTCATGACACATGATTAATTCTGTGTTTACACCATTTTATGCATGTTTGATTTTTCTAAACTTTTCATTTCCCCGTGTATTGCACATGCAACCTTTTGGGCATCCAAAAATTTAAAAAGAAAAATCATAAAAATAATTGTGTCCAATGAGAATCTAGAACACACGGTCTATGTCACAGCAGTGTAAGGGCTTTACCAATAAACTATAAGTTGTTTCTTGTTTTTATTTAACAAAAGTAACTTATAACTTATACACAGGCTGTAATACTCTTTTCTGTACATTAACCAGAAAATTTCGGTACAGTGATTTCATGGTCGTTACACACACTCTCTCTCTCTTACTCTTTTCTCAATGCTACACAACCCGTAAGTCTCTATTTCTCTCTTTCGTTTCGACTTAAACCGCCTTCTAAAATCATATCGACAAAAGTGGAGTTAACATTGATATTGTTTGTTTTTAAAACGTTTAGCCTCTTTGATTGGTCAAATAAGTCACCCAATCCTATAACATCACTTCAAATTATTCACATCATTTACCTTTTTATGTAATTAAAATTTCATACGAAATAAACACATATTGAACTTTTCATAAATACAATGAACTTTAAAATTATCCTTTTATCGATAATTAGAAAATATACCTATAGAAATTCATGGGGTAACGACCTACCCCATCACATACATTACGAATTCATAGAACGATATTTTAGATACATATTTAATTTGAAGAATACAATTTTCATCAAAATACCATTACTTTACAAAAATGTTTTTTTTAATCGATATTTTCAAATCCTTTGCAATTACGTCTCTACAACCCTTTTAGAAGAACTCATTTATGGATGGTGTGGGTTATCGCACGTTTTTGAGATAGTAGAGTGAGATACAGAATTTCTCACGGAGAATTTGGTCTCAGAAGGAAATAAAAATACAATTTTTAAAAGAAATATGACTTTTTAAAACAAATTAAACTTTGGAAAATTATACAAAATTATGAATCCGTATTTTCAATGAAAGCAAATTGTGAAAAATATATTTTTAATTGAAAGATTAAAATTTTAATAAAAATACCATCAAATTTCCAAAAGTAGCAGTTTTCATAAAAATATCATAAACTTTTAAAAGCTGGGTTTTATCACTAAAATATCATTGAAACTAAAATACATTTCTATAAAACTCTTAATATTCTAAATCACCCTCGAAATTTATTTTTAAAATAATATTAAAATATTTTACATGAAACCCCCTCGAAAAATGCAACCATGCAAAATACAATTTGAACAAATCTTTAAACCTTAGACTAATATAGGTTTAAGCAGTATCATTTCTCTTGAACCTCAGAAAGTCTGAGAAGTGAGTGATTGCCTATTCAGGTTAGATAACACTGCAAATTAACGGAGTTATCAATGGCAATCGTCTTGGAAAAAGACACAAATCTTGTCGTCCATGGGCAGCGGTTGTTCGATTATTTCTGAACTTAAGAATTTACAAGATTAAACATGTTCAAAAGATTTAAATTTAGTAATATGAAATGACTATAACCCGAATACAAACTAGAACATTACTCAGGACTCGAACCCGAACTTGAACTGAGAATTAAACATGAACCTGAACTTGACACTTGAACTTAACATGAATACCTGAACCCAATATCTACTCTTAAACTAACTTGACTCGAACTAAGAATACAACTTAACATGAATACATGAACACTTGACACGAATACATGAACACTTGACACGAATACTTGATCTTGACATGAACTCAATCTTGCAACTTGATATATTCATGGATTCGATCAAGAGTGGTAACTTGAACAGTAATCTAGAATAAACGGGGTGTTGGGTAGTTCAAGTACGAATCCAACGAAATCTCAGGACTCACCCTAGATCATGAATTCATGTCTACTAACACAAGCAAACTATCATGAAGGCTCGTGTTTCCTTGCTCCTGGATTATACTCTGTTGAGTTTGGAATAGTTCAATGTTCATCTCGAAAAACTGCATTTTAATACCGCTCATTCATTATCTATTTTGTTATTTATCGGTGCTATTAATCAGCGTCTGCTCAGTAATTACAGATTACAGGTGTTCGTGATTAAATACTGAAAACAAACTCAATATCACGGATATAGCGTTTGAGAGCCGACACTGCAAACAGAACAGAAAACCAACTGATATTCAAAGAGGTTTTGCAAAATAAATGTGTGCACATAATTTTGGTCCAACACATACAAGTGTGCACATGACTCTTTGATGGATTGGACCATGGTGGGGCTGCCTTGGCACACACGAATGATGAATTGTGCAACTAGTGGGCACATGTGAGTGTGATGGGTAATAAATGCAAAAAGTTGTGATGTGAGTTAAAGGTTTGATTTCCCTCCAAAACTACTGGGTACAATACAAGCTTCTACAAAGAAAACAAACAGCACCGGGATGATATTGGAGTTGACAAGAGATAACCACATCAATACGAGCCCATGTGCTCGGATTTGAACCGGCCACACCCTCAAGGAATCCGAGCTCGCTGGCCCCCTTGTCCCATTTGTCCCCATCTTTTCCCTGTCCCTTCCTTTCAGTCACATCACCTCATTCTTATTACTTGTTTAATCTTTTTTGGTGCCTATAAAAGCCAGATCAGTGAGCAAGGGAAAGGCTCTCTCTCATATTCACATAGATGCATGCATTTTGTTTTAGTTTGTTTTTGGTTTAGGCTTGAGAGTGAGTGGGCTATCACTTGGTTTCTTCTTCTTCTTCCCTCTTGAAGCTTTCTCTTGAGAGCTTAATTTTGAAGGTTGAATAAGTTACCAATATCTTGTACCTCTTCTTCAAGTGTTAATAATATTGTTGTTTCTTTTATTACTTGCTTCTTGTTCTTGTTTTTGCTTTTCTTTTTATCATGCTTAACTAATTACTTTGGTTGTGGTAATGGTATGGAAGTAAGATGAAAGGCTTTACCTCCTCCTCCTCTTGTTAATATTTAATGTGCTTTGATATGATTGTTCCCCTCCGAACGGCGGCCGAGACGTGGGGACGTCTTGCCTGTGATTCGGGGCAGATGCTATTTGGTTTTACCCGTCCACTCTCCGAAGATGCCAAGTTGATTTATGGCACCATGTATCGGAGGTTTAGACGGATGCGGCCAATGTAGCAGACTTCGTCAGATTCCCCCTCGCTTCAGGGGTTTTTGATTGTGGGGACGCTCTTCCCTGCAGGCGCAAGCCCCTGCAGTTAATTACGCTACCGCATCGCGGTTGAAACTTTCTCCTTCTCCAGAATTTCACTTCGTGTCGTGGGTGTTTGTTTTGTTTGTGGTTGCTCGTGGATTGTATACGGAGACTAATTTATGTCGTCGTCCGTAGGACGTGGATTAGTCCAAATCCGTACTTTCTTAGATTTGGGTTTTAGGTTTTGGTTTAAGGATATGTTATCCATATTTGAGGCTGAGATCAACTTAAATGTTTGTTAAGGATACGTTATTCTAATTTCCAGACTAAGATCTACTTAACGGGATCGTCTAAATCCATTTCCAGTTTAGGGACATGGTGGTCCATTTAATATATGGCCGTTGGGACCCGTCACCTCTCTGACGACGTTGAAGGATTACAACGACATGTGTCAGAGGAGTTCGGAGATGTACCCTTGAACCAAAGTTGATTGGGGGTCTTATAGTCCAATTTGGGACTAAGGTCTGTTTGAATGTTTAAGGATACGTTAGCCATATTTGAGGCTAAGATCAACTTAAACGGGATTGTTTAGATCCAACAAAAGAGCGTTTGAGGGCTCTATTGTTCCAGTTTAGGGACGTACTGGTCCATGTTCCAGTTTAGGGACGTGGGGGTCCATTGCCAGTTTAGGGACATGGTGGTCCATGTTCCAGTTTAGGGATGTGGTGGTCCATCGTTAGTTTAAGGACGTTTCGGTCCAACATTAGTTTAAGGACGTTTCGGTCCACGAGTTTAAGGACCCCGCAGTCCATATTGATGTGTGGTCGTCGGGACCCGTCACCTGTCTGACATTGTTGAAGGATTACAACGATAAGTGTCAGAGGAGTTCGGAGATATACCCTCGAACCGGATATAAATTGATTTAGGGAGCAGCCGTGCTCAGTCAATTTAATTTGAGGACTTATGGCCATGACTGGGCTAAGTCCAGTTTCAAGATTCTTTTGTCTTTGGCCTATTGGACCTGTGCTAGGCCCTTGCCCGTTTACTGTATTATTTTTATTTTGGTTGGGCTCTGCTCCCTTTTTAAAAATGCATAGCATTTTTTGATTAGGCCTGTTAGGCCTTTTAATTGGGCTCTGTCCCTTTTCTTAATAATGCAGAACATTAAATACTCTGACAGTGCCTCATGTGGCTTGTCAGGCGTTTTGCGCCAATCAAAGAGCGCAAGCGCTTGTGATGATGACACGTGTTATGCAAGCACAGTGCGCTGCGCCAGTGCGCTGCGCTACTGACACGTGGCGCGCTGTAGTGAGTTGCGCCAGTTTCAGAGAGCAAGGCTCTATTTCAAAGCGCACAGCGCAAATGGGACACGTGGCGCTCTCTGGTGGCTTGCGCCAACCCAAAAGCGCAACAGTGCAGTTTACAAGTGCAAAGCACTATTAATTTGAGAATCTTTTAGATTTCAGAACCAATGGTTCGTAACAGAAGTGCAAAGCACTGATTGTTTTCTTGATCTAATTTAGATCAAAGAAAACAAGTTCCTCTTGTTTTTCTTATTTCAGGGAACCAGGGGTTCATAAAAGTGCAAAGCACTATTTTTTATTTTGTTTTTTATTAAAGATCATCGATCTTGTTCTTAGATCAATGATCTATCAGAAGAAATTCTTCTATCATAAAGGTTTTTTTTTACCTTTCTTCTTGATACTTCTTCAGAGCTCTCTCTCTGTTTGAAAATTTCGATTTCTCAAAAAAAAAAATGTTCCTCCCTTTTTCCTTTTGGGTTGGGGTCTAGGGGTCTTTATATAGTGCCCATAGATTTGTTAAGTTTGTTAAAGAGATCATTCTCTGAGTGATTTGGGGAATTTTCTCCACCGTTGGATTTTTGATCCAAGGGCTTCTGTTTTACAGAAGACAATCTTCTTGTTTTTAACAAGATTGAGAAAGATCTTTCAGAATTTTAATTCTGTTTGGCGCAAGCGCACCAGCTCGTGACATGTGTCGCGCAGCGCAGAGCGCAGCGCAACTGCACTGGCGCAACTGCGCTGCCACGTGTCGCGCAGCGCAGAGCGCAGCGCAACTGTGCTGGCGCAACTGCGCTGCCACGTGTCTCGCAGCGCAACTGCGCTGGCGCAACTGCGCTGACACGTGTCGCGCAGCGCAGAGCGCAAGTCAGCTGAAGCGTTGCTTCTTTAATTTTTATTGTAACTTTCAGAACAGAGCCTTGCTCTGATTGGGGAAACAGGAGCGTTGCTTTGTTTCCCTCCTTGGAATTTGAACAGAGCTTTGCTCTGATTGGGGTAAACAAATGCTCCCCCACCGTTGCGCTTACGTGGCCTCGAAACGTGAGCGCAGCGGTGGCAGAATTCCAACCGTCACACCATCCCTTGGAAGTTGAAACGGCACTTCAATGCTTATAAATAGGACCTTTGGTCCCTTAGATGATTTTTATCTCTTCATAAGAATTTTGTTCAGAGCCCTGCTCTTTTGTTTAAGCATTTTTAAAGGTTCAAACTCCAAAGAATTTTAGGTAAAAAATTAATTTGGATTGAATTAAATCAATTTTAAGAGTTTTGCTCTCAATAGATCCCTGATCTAAAGAAGACCCATTTAGGTTTTCACTTAGCAGAGCTTTGCTCTAAAGGGGGTCTAAAGAGAACTAAGGAGAACCCTGTTAGGGTTCCATTAATAGAGCTCTGCTCTCTTAAAAGATTTCTCTTGGATTTTCTCGATCCATTAATGGAGCTTTGCTCCTTCCAAATCATATAGAAGAACTCTTAAGAATTCTTCATGGATTTTGGAAATTAAAGATGGCATTTTATATTATTATTATATCATCTTTTCATAGCAAAGCTCTCAATGTTCTTAGGCGATTTCTTCAAATTCTCTTCATTATTGATTTTGATAGGTGTTACTCTTGTCTGCAGAGCGTTGCTCTCGAGGAGTTTTAACTCCCTGTGCTTTTTCTCATTGCTGATCTTCCAATGCTGTTTCCTTCAGGCATTATGGCGGTGCGTCTATACAGTCTGCATGAAT
Organism: Agapanthus africanus; assembly: GCA_030015575.1. Lineage (NCBI taxonomy): Eukaryota > Viridiplantae > Streptophyta > Magnoliopsida > Asparagales > Amaryllidaceae > Agapanthus > Agapanthus africanus. The sequence continues at coordinate 812,352,374 of JASDDO010000019.1, read as the reverse complement.
TCATTACCTACGAAGATATCCGTGTACAGGGCCGTCGGCAAAACCAAGAGTTTACGGATGCCCAGTGTGCGGATGTCATGGGTCGTCTGAACGCACGTGTTGGTTGGCTACTCCCCCGCCGCTCTGCTCTCTTGAAAGTCGTGCTGGGAGCCATTTGGAGAGCACTCCCGGGGTTCCACGAGGCCCTACCACTCAATGCGCTGGATGATGCCGAAAATAAGGTGCATTCAGTGTACCTGTCGGGGCTGATCTCGAAGAAACGGCGGGATAGCCTCATCGACATCCTGCATCAAATTTTCCAGCAGACGAGGACAGTCGCTGCTTATCGAAGGCTGGGTGGGCTTGCCGAGGATCTTGACACACAGGAGCGCGAGAGGTTGCGCACGAGAATAATCCGAAAGGCCAGAAGAACTCTGAATGGCCTTACTTTTGAATTCCTCAATCTGTGCCCTGGATCTGAGGTTATTCCATTGTAATAATATTTTTCGTTTATTGCTTTTATGATTGTAAGAACTTTTGGCAATATTAATGGAAAATTTTTATCCCAGCTTGTCTTTATTTTTCGTTCTGAGTCTTTTGCTTATGTATGAATGAGTGTGTCTCGAACGCTTGATCAAATGTAAATCGGATGCTCTTTCTGTTGCTTTCTTCTTTCTCTTATTATCAGCATGCTGTCTTGATAAACATAATTGGAAGATAACTTAGTTTTTCCAAAAGATATCGATGGCTTAGGCAGCAGGTTCGGATCTGCTGTCTAAGACTTTTCAACTCTATGAGCCGTGAGGGTCTCATAGAGACTTTTCTCCCTACGGATCGAGAGGATCTCGTAGGTGGGTTTTCTCCTTAGGAATCGTGAGGATTCCTAAGTGTGTTTTCTTTTGTAAGTCGTAAGGATCCTATAAGAGAATTTTTCCCTCTTACGAGTCGAGAGGACCCGTAAGCAGTTGTTTCCTTCCTCGTCGAGATTCGAGTTTGGAGAGTGAGACCCGTGGATAGTATGCAAGAGACCGTTTTGGGCCAACTTGCAGGGTTCCAGTGCTTAGGAAACAGGCTTTTTTATGTCTACTGCCTAAGGCTTTATCTCACGAGTCGAGCCGCATCGAGAATTTCTCGCAAAGACATCAATTTCTTCACAAGTCGATACGAATCGAGCATTTCTCGCAAGAATATCCTAACGTCACAGTTAACCTCTGCTCTTTACGACAGAAATCCGTTAGGGTCTGTGGTACTTAGGGTTTTGGCCGTCGTACCGTGGCATAAGATGATATATTCCTCGATAGGCAATCGTGTTGCTCGAGTAGCCCTGCGACTGCCGTGTTTCTGATCCCTTCGGGGGCTGGACAAGACGTCTTCAAGCAATCTTCCTTAGCAATTTGACCGTCGGAAGAGCAAGCGTTAGGAATTTGCCATGCTGCTTTTTACTTGAGGTTAAGCTCATTTTGGTGAGCCCCGATGAGTCATAACCACTCCGCGCTGGTGTAGGATGATCTCCGATAGTCTTTCAGGTTTTATGTGAGTTGCCGTCAAGACCGTGAAGCTAGAAATTTGGCTTTTGCTTCGTTTGCTGGCATCGCGTCTGTTGTATCGAGACGAATGTCGCGGTGGGAACTAGGGATTTTGCCGTGGCTCCGTTTGTTTGATTGTCGCGTCTGAACCCTGTTGAAGGAAGAACGCTGGGGTGACATCTCGTCTGCTGTATCGAGACGGACGTCGAGGTTGTCTCTAGGTTGCTGGTGAACCGTCGAGGTTTGGAACTAGGGATTTCGTCGTGGCTCCGTTTGTTTCATTGTTGCGTCTGCTGTATCGAGACGAACGTCGAGCTGGTGACCACTCTATGCTGGTGCGAGATGATCTTCGATTGTCTTTCAGGCTTTATATGACTTGCCGTTAAGACCCTGAAGCTAGGAATTTGGCCTTCGCTTCGTTTGCTGGCATTGCGTCTGCTGTATTGAGACGAATGTCGCGGTTGTCTTAAGGTTGCTGGTGAACCGTCGAGATTTGGAACTAGGGATTTTGCCGTGGCTCCATTTGTTTGATGATGTTGCGTCTGCTGTATCGAGACGAACGTTGGGGTGACATCTCGTCTGCTGTATCGAGACGAACGTCGCGGTGGAGCTGGGATTTTGCCGTTACTCCACTTTGCTGACCATGGGGTCTTTTGTTGACGTTGCATTTGCATCCTGCTGGACTGCGAAGGAACGCCGTTGTTGACATTACGTCTGCTGTAACGAGACGAATGCTGAGGTGGAGTTGGGATTTTGCCGTCACTCCCCTATGCTGACTATGGGGTCTTTTATTGACGTTGCATCTACATCCTGTTGGACTGCAAAGGAACGCCGTTGTTGACATTGCGTCTGCTGTAACGAGACGAATGCTGAGGTGGAGTTGGGATTTTGCCCTCACTCTGTTAGTTATATGTATGCCCTAGAGGCCATTACTATACATAGGATGTATATTGTAATGGATGCTTGGACATATATAGGGATGACTTTCTTGCTCGATATGATAGTATGCTATCTGGTTACTCTTTACCTTAACGTGTACACTGATTGTCTCTCTGTTATATGTTGGTAAAGCCCTTGGGATGTGTACTTGACTACCTGGACTATGATGCGGATCATACTAGTGGGGACATGGTAGTCCATAAGTACATCCTTCAAAGTCCCTAGTCGTGGGTGTATCGAGACGGGGTATCGATATACCAGAGTAGACTAGCGTGTAGCTTCTCGACCCATACAGATGAGCTGTGGAAGATCCCATATCCATTGGTGTTTGACATCAGAGATGATATACGGATGCTCAGTGGAGACTGGGTACACTGGACGGACTCGCCGAGAACTCCCAGATGGTATTATACCTTACGTCAGATGGCAGTTCTCTGGTGACACTGGTACAGGTTAGTCTGTAGACCCGAGATCGTCATAGAGACTTGTGTGATTCCCACTGTGCTTTGATTTCCATCATACCACGTCCAAGAGGGCGTGCAAAAAGGTGGCTTTTGGGTACATTCCCGAATCACATGGAGGCAATGAGCGATAGGAGGGGTTTCGTCTCTCCCAGTATAGGGAGTTGATGTTGCGCAGTGCTCGATTGGCTATAACAGGAAGTCCTTGGCCAAGGTTGTTTTAGGGATTTACTGGTAAGTGTTACCAGTAGTTTCTCGACCTGTTATGAGCCTCATATCGACACGACTTATCGAGTTATTGGGGTCTGACGTTGACCACCCCTAGGCGAGATATGCGACATATCAGACGAACAGACCGGACTATACGGTAGTGTTACTCATTGGATTCACAGGAGTGTGAGCGGGCTTGCTCGTTGATCTTCTAATCGCTCAATACCCGGGTGGCCTTTACGTTTAGCAGACCGCTTGCGGCTTGTGGGTATTTGATATGATCATCACCTGCTGCCGGCGTATTGACGAGTCTTTAGAGTCCTACACAGGGGTTTCCTGGCTCAAGCGAAACGAAATAGGAGCGCATATGAGATATGTGCGGGACCGAGAATAATACTAGTATGTGATACTGTATTATATTCTCGCGATTTGTATCATCGCTCGGTTATATATGATATAGCCGGGTTACCGAATCAAGTGTTGATTCAATACATTGATACACTTGATATTAGTCAGTTATATGCGATATGAACGGATCGTTAAATCAAGTGTTGATTTAATGATTTAATGTATAATTATATATTTGATATATTACTTTACATTAACTAGTATTGGTTCACTTAAGATTGATTTTCTCACTTGAATGTGCACATTGTTTATATGTGATATATGCAAGTGTACATGTTTGTATCATGCTTGATGATACAAACAAGTTGTGTGTATGAGACTTGAACCAAATCAAGGTTAGATTAGGGTTTACTATTTTCCTAAGCATATAACAAAAGAGGATGACTTTGGTCAAAGTTATCAAGCTTCATGAAGCTTAATAAACATTGACAAAGTCAACTCTTTTGTCATATGTTTAAAGATATTAGTTAACCCAACCTTTAATCTAATGGTTTGGTTAAATCTCTACATGAGTTAAGCATGAGGGCTTAACTCAACCATGGTGCCATGATTAAAAGGATAAGTGTTCATATTATTCTTTTAATTCATATGATTTTTTTTCTTCTTCTTCTTCTTCATCTTCATCAAGCTCACAAAAGCTTGAGAGCTCCAATGATGCCATGAGAAAAAGAGTGAGAAATCCAATTCTAAAGTGAACCCACTTCCTATTTCTTCATCATCTACCACTTGCCATGCAGTATAGGGTGTTCTCTTCACAAAGTTTTTGACCAAGTGAAGGAATAGCTTGAGTTTAAGTCTCCCCGACGTAGATCATCTTCGGCCTCGAAGTCAACGACCTAGCCCGTTCATTTCTCCGACGAAACCATTGCTAGAGTCCGGGATCCCGATGATCGCAGCGGAGGGACGTCATCTCGGAGCTAAAGAAGTGGTAGACCGGATCTACAAACGTTGTAATCCCTTTCACTTATTAGCAAAGTTGTTTGCTTGCTTGTAGTTTCGCCTTTACTTCTAGTTAACGATCTATATTAGGGTTTCTAGGCACCGGAAAAATTTTGTTTGGCATGTTTGATGCCTTGTGGAACCTCTTGAGTGTGCCTAGTAACCCTACAGTGGTATCAGAGCCTAGCTAGAGCTTTAGGCGAATCGTAGACGAAGTTAGAAGTCCGTCCGAACCCGAAACCCTAATCGAATACCCCTCTCTGTACAATTTTCGAAACTGTGGATTTTTCCAGATTAAAAATGCTTAAAAAATTCAGCAGGAAGTTTTAAGAAATACAGTGCAAAACGACAAAATGATACGCCCAAAGCGCCGCGGAACCGCGGCACAAGCTGGCTTATGCGGCGGTTCCGCGGCCAAATGATGACGTAATCTATTTCTTTTTGCACAGTAATTTCTTTCTGTACATGCTGTATTTTCTGGGAATTTTTAATGTTTACTAAACAGTTGAGTTTTCTGGGTTGTATTGGGAGTTCGACGATTCGATCGGAATCTTTAACTTTGTCTGTGTTTTTCCAGATAATTTTTGAATATGTTAAAAAGTTCGACCGGATATAAATACCCAATTTTTCCCCTGCCGGAAAATTTCCAAGTGTTGGATCTTTCCGTAGTTTAAAGACGTTCTAAGTAGTGCAAGTAACACGATGGACCCTCTAGAAGACAACAAACCTTAAGTCGATTATGTGACCGTCTTGAACTGCCCTTTGAACCTTAGGGTTTGGGGCAGTACGGCGTGCCACATATGAGGCGTTGGCTTGACCCTTCTACGGCTGGACCGTTGGTACTGTGGCATGAAGTGAATGTTTTTAAACTTATTTCATGTGTTGAGCTGTTTCGTGAAAACTTGGGTGTTTGATTGTGTTCGAGCGGAAAGTTTAACATTTTCTATTTATCTGGAATGTGATACAATATTTGGAATCCACAAGTAGTTATGAGATAACTGATTTGAATGTCATAAACATAGCACTTTAGTCTCACTTGATCGGTTGCCACGGAATTTTGATGCGATCAAAAGTCCGTCGCAATCACGTAGCGTACGCGGATACTCGCCGGGTAAACTTAATAGGCAGCTACACCCCATAGCCCCGACCAAGTGACTGTAGGAGAACCCCGTCGCCGAAAGCATCCGTCCGGGTGCTCACGGCAGCGGTGTTCCGCCTTGGTGCACTTCGTCGACGGCATAGGGGGTGCGGCCGTCTACTAAAGTTTGCGACGAGCATTCGATCAGTTTATCGGGAATCTTGTTGAATTGCCCGATTTGATATTGAAAAGTGTTTTCGATAATGTGACTAAAATGCGGGGTTTATAATTGTTAGGCATATGATTTCTAAGGAATTCAGATGGTTAGGTATGCGATGTCTAAGGAGGTTGCGGATTCCAACTGTTGTAGTTTTACACTTTCTTTTCTGTGACCGTAAGTGTAATATGTGATATCGCTGGTTTCGTTGCTATATGTCAACGACAATTGGGATGCGCATATTTACTTACGTTGATGACATGTGATGTTATGTGTTGCTGGATATGTTATATTGGATCGTCGCGTTTTGAATAGCCGGGGTTTTTATATGAGATGAGAGTTTTTATTTTCATTCATGTAAAATTTATTGTATGTAATATTCTTTTATTAGGGCACTTCCAGTTTGCGGAAGATGTCACCCATTGTATATTATTTATTTTTCCGCACTAGGATAGACCCAAGGAGGAGAGCATAAGTAACCGGGTTTTGAAGTCCAGTGGGAGACCAACTCGAGGAGTTGAGTCCGGGTCTCCTAACTCTGGAATTGGTAGGGTTGCTTGCCTCTCTCGTAGGGGTCTAGGGGTGTGGGTTTGGCTATTCATCGCGACCGTGGAATCCGTGTTTTATACAGGCTCGTATTGAAAACACGGACGTCCTAGTATATCCAATATTTCATATGTTTCTTCTGCTGCGATATCTGTGATGTGATCATTTGATGTTCTGTGATAAATACTGTATATAGTATATATGATATATTATATAGACGTTATTTATGTTTTACACCCGTGCTAGCCCTGCCCCGCTCTGCCGTTAGTTACCTAACCTAACGGTGCACGAGGGGACATCGAGGCGAATGCGGATGGCATAAGTGTACGTCGTATTTATCTGTGATGTTTAGGTGATTTAAATGATGGGACTTCATTAATGTGATTAATGAAAGAAAAAGAAACCTAAAGATGTTGTGGAATCGAATTTTCAAAAACAGGTAGCTACAGTTCTTGCTTTGCATCGCGGTGTTCCTTGTAGAATATCCTGCACCTTATTCGATAAGGAAAGGACCGAGATCCCTTCACCGGGAGTGACTCCTTTAGCAATAACTGGCAGATGCTACAACCCTCGGTTTGTCTTTTGATTGCTCCTATAGTTCTTGCTTTGCACAGCGGTATATGTGATATATCCTGCACCTTATTCGATGAGGAAAGGGCCGACGATCCCTTCACCGGGAGTGACCCCTTTAGCAAAACTAGAAAAGCCTCAAAAACGCTCCATTTTAAAACCATTTGATTCTACAACGATATCAAGTTCATTATGCAATAGGTTTTCAGAAAAAACTGTCGTAGCCCTCCGTCATTTCAGATAAATACTGCTTAGTATTCGTGCTGCGTTTGTTGACCTTGTCAAGGCACAGTGTGCGGTAGCTAACCAGTATTTATCTGCTTATGCATATGATGCAGATTGTTTTAGGGTAGTCGTACGGCCTTGTTGACCTTGTCAAGGGTCGTGCAGGTGGGTTTGATTCAATCAAGAAATGACGGGTTGAACTTGACTTGCGGTCTATGGTTTGTTGACCTTGTCAAGGTCATAGATCGTTCGGGGCAAAATATTATCTGGAATTTCAAGTGTTGAAATTTGCAATGAGATTGCATACCTTCTATGAGATAGTTGGATCCCGATATCTACTGCGAGTAATTGTTACTCCTGGGAGAGTTTTACACATTACAATTAGCCGATCAAGTAGGTGTCTAGAAAGGTGTCAACGGGGTTACGCCTCTGGGAAAACGAGGTTTACTGTAATTAGGTCCGTGCGAAAGCACGGGAAACCTCCCTCAAAGTACCGACACTGGCCTGGCTGAAAGATTGGCGAACTTGTAGCGTGTAATTAATCCCGGCTAGTCTTTCCTTTTAGGGTTTGAAGGAAGATTTGATAAAAACAGTGGGAGCCATCCTGATTAGATAAAATAATAACCAATCTGATTTTGCAAGAGCGCACGCAGAGTGTTTTCTTCTCTCTCTCTCCAGGTAGCGACCATGTCACGCCTTAATCAAGATAATAAAACAGATATATTGAAAGAACCCGCTTGTTATACTGAGCTGGGGAACGTTGGTCCCGCTCCAACTTGTAATTGTTATAAGACAGAGCAGGAAATTGGGGATTACCAGAATTCCTGTGCCGCCCAAACGAAGAAAGTGCATACCGATGCATCATCTTCGGGTGTGTTCATTACATAGAACTGTTTCTCAATGTCCTTTACGTCCTGGGTATATGATACCGGATCAAGATCCCACATATGCAATATATTACATGGGCTACAGAAAGGTAAAGAACTGAGAACGGGTGATAAGTTTCATGAGGCAGAAAACGGTGCAAGTGTTGCAGCCAGATCTGTTGGTCACGGTCATCCTGTATTACCTGAATACATTGATTCTGAACAAATGTTATTAGATACCGAACCTGATATACAAAATCATATCAATCTCTTTATTAGTAAAGAAGGATAAAATTTTGTATTGTTGGATAATGTTTTGAACATTTCCTAAATCAAGAGTTGATCGGTTCAGGCACGTTATCTAAAAACATTAATGTTCTAAATCAAACTACAGTTCTTAGTATACAGAATACACACAAGAGGAAGAGTTCAGAAATGAACGAATCCTTCTTGAGGCATTATAGACTAGGTCATATCAATGCGACCCGACTGGCTGAAGTTACATTTTAGATGCATATTTAAATTAGTTTGAATTTACATCTTGTGAAACTTGCCAGTCATGTCACAGAGATAAGATGACCATAGCTCTGTTTATTGGAAACAGAGAAAGAGTTAGTGAACTCTTGGGATTGATACATGCTGATGTATGAAGGTCTCATGTCTACACATTCCTAGACCGGTTCTTTGTACTTCATTACATTCTCTGATAATCTCTCAAGATTCAGACATATGTTCCTGTTGAAACACAAGTCCGAAATTTTTGAGATATTCACAGAATATAAGTTAGAAGTAGAGAACCATAATACGGGTATAAGTATTATGTCCTTTGATGTGATCAAGGAGGAGAATACTTGAGTATGGAATTCCTGGATTATTCTAAAGGAGAATGAGATTCTCTCTCAGCATTACTCCTCCGTATACACCATAGCACGATGGTATATCGGGGCGGAGCAATAACACCCTATGTGATATGGTGTGCTCTATGATGAGTACTACTGAGTTTTCTATTTCCTTTTAGGGAGTTATGCACTTATGAAGTTGCATACCTATTAAATAGGGTTCCGATCAAATCAGATGCCTACCATTTCATATGAGATTTGGAAAGGGAAGAGCCCATCTCTTAAGTCAGTTAAGATTTGGGGTTGTCCGGCCTATGTCTAAAAGCAAAATCTGGACAAGCTCGAAGCAAAGTCAGTTCTGTGAAGTTTGTTGGATATTCCAAGCATTCGCAAGGGAATATCTTCTACCTAACCGAGAAACAAAAATGTTTTGTTTCTCAACATGCCACCTTTGTGAAAGGGAATTTCTTATGAAGAAATTAGTGGATATAAGGTAGAACTGGAAACAATTCCAGCTATAAAAATTGCAGCTGATGATTTGGTAGAACCAAAGGATTCAATAGCAACCAACGAACCTCAGTCTCTCCGCCGATCTAATAGGGTTCCTCACCCACCTGAGAGATACTTCGGTTTCTCTATGACAGTGGGAGCGAGGATTGTATCATGGGATGATGACCTAACTAGTTTCGAGCTGGCCATCATGAGTGTGACTCTGTAAGAATGGCTGGATATTTAGCGATCTGAGATGGAATCCTTATACACCAACAAAGTATGGACTTTGGTTGTTTTATCTGAAGGGTTAAATCCCCATCAGGAGCAAGTATATCTTGAGAAGATTACTTGGTGTACATGGAAAAGTTGAGACTTTCAAAGCTAGACTTGTTAAAAGTTTGCATCATTGACCAGGTATGGATTATGATGAAACCTTTTCTAAGTAGCTATGCTTAAGTCTATCCAGATCCTACTTTCCACGGCTACATACCATGACTACGATATCTGGCGGTTGGGTGTCTTGACTGCTTTTCTAAATGATGTTTTAGAAGAAAGCGTCTATAAGTACACAGCCAGAGGGCTTCGTAGACAGTGGGAGCAGCGGAAACGTGTGCAAGATGTTTTATATGATAAAGCAGGCATCGCGGAGTTGGAATATCTGTTTTGATGAATTAGTCAAAGAGTTTGACATCATCAAAATGGTAGATGAACCTTGTATATACAAAAAGGTAGTAGGGAGTATATTGGTGATCCTCGTAGAGTACGTGGATGACATACTCTTGATAGGGAAGGAATTTCCTATGCTACGCTAGGTCAATCTCCGCTTATCACAAGAATTCTCCATATAGGATCAAAGTGATACCTAATAAATCCTGGGTTTTGGATCTATGAGATAGATCTAATTGGATGTTAGGATACTCACTAGTTGTAGTGAGTTGGTATCAATCGATCCTGGGGAGAATCACTGGAAAGGTTCCATGGTGATAAGGACGACTGAATGTCAGTCGCAGGCATTGTCTTTACCCTCAGTGGAGGGACGGTATGTTGGAAGAGTTCCAAGCTAGATACCGTGACATACTAGACGATTAAAGGCAAGATACATCGTTACCAAAGATGCTACCAAAGAGGAAGTCTGGGTGTATATTAGTTTATGAGATGAACTTCGTTCCTCCCATTGTATGACAATGGAGTTGTGGCTTATGCCTAGGAACACCCGTCCCATCAGTGATCCAGACATATTCTTAGGCAGTATCACCTGATCGTGGAGATGGTTGATCTCCAGGGGATCGAGGTTAGTAGAGTAGACTCAGAGGACAACACGGCGGATCCACTCACAAAGGCCTTTTCTCAGAAAGAGACTTTTATGAGATGGTTGAGTATGAGATACTACAACCACTGCTATCAGATGGCCCTAGTGCAAGTGGGAGATTGTTAGTTATATGTATACCCTAGAGGTCATTACTATACGTACGATGTATATTGTAGTGGATACTTGGACATATATAGGGATGACTTTCTTGCTCGATATGATAGTATGCTATCTGGTTACTCTTTACCTTAACGTGTACACTGATTGTCTCTCTGTTACATGTTGGTAAAGCCCTTGGGATGTGTACTTGACTACCTGGACTATGATGCGGATCATACTAGTGTGGACATGGTAGTCCATAAGTACATCCTTCAAAGTCCCTAGTCGTGGGTGTATCGAGACGGGGCATCGATATACCAGAGTAGACTAGCGTGTAGCTTCTCGACCCATACAGATGGGCGATGGATGATCCCATAACCATTGGTGTTTGACATCAGAGATGATATACGGGTGCTCAGTGGAGACTGGGTACACTGGACGGACTCGCCGAGAACTCCCAGATGGTATTATACCTTACGTCAGATGGCAGTTCTCTGGTGACACCGGTACAGGTTAGTCTGTAGACCCGAGATCGTCATAGAGTCTTGTGTGATTCCCACTGTGCTTCGATTTCCATCATACCACGTCCAAGAGGGCGTGCAAAAAGGTGGCTTTTGGGTACAGTCCCGAATCACATGGAGGCAATGAGCGATAGGAGGGGTTTCGTCTCTCCCGGTATAGGGAGTTGATGTTGCGCAGTGCTCGATTGGTTATAACATGAAGTCCTTGGCCAAGGCTGTTTTAGGGATTTACTGGTAAGTGTTACCGGTAGTTTCTCGACCCATTATGAGCCTCATATCGACACGACTTATCGAGTTATTGGGGTCTGACGTTGACCACCCCTAGGCGAGATATGCGACATATCAGACGAACAAACCGGACTATACGATAGTGTTACTCGTTGGATTCACAGGAGTGTGAGCGGTCTTGCTCGTTGATCTTCTGATCGCTCAATACCTGGGTGGCTGTTACGTTTAGAAGACCGCTTGCGGCTTGTGGGTGTTTGATATGATCATCACCTACTGCCGGCGTATTGACGAGTCTTTAGAGTCCTACACAGGGGTTTCCTGGCTCAAGCGAAACGAAATAGGAGCGCATATGAGATATGTACGGGACCGAGAATAATACCAGTATGTGATACTGTATTATATTCTCGCGATTTGTATCATCGCTCGGTTATATGTGATATAGCCGGGTTACGGAATCAAGTGTTGATTCGATACATTGATACACTTGATATTAGTCGGTTATATGCGATATGACCGGATCGTTAAATCAAGTGTTGATTTAATAATTTAATGTATAATTATATATTTGATATATTACTTTACATTAACTAGTATTGGTTCACTTAAGATTGATTTTCTCACTTGAATGTGCTCATTGTTTATATGTGATATATGCAAGTGTACATGTTTGTATCATGCTTGATGATACAAACAAGTTGTGTGTATGAGACTTGAACCAAATCAAGGTTAGATTAGGGTTTACTATTTTCCTAAGCATATAACAAAAGAGGATGACTTTGGTCAAAGTTATCAAGCTTCATGAAGCTTGATAAACATTGACAAAGTCAACTCTTTTGTCATATGTTTAAAGATATTAGTTAACCCAACCTTTAACCTAATGGTTTGGTTAAATCTCTACATGAGTTAAGCATGAGGGCTTAACTCAACCATGGTGCCATGATTAAAAGGATAAGTGTTCATATTATTCTTTTAATTCATATGATTTTTTTTCTTCTTCTTCATCTTCATCAAGCTCACAAAAGCTTGAGAGCTCCAATGGTGCCATCAGAAAAAGAGTGAGAAATCCAATTCTAAAGTGAACCCACTTCCTATTTCTTTATCCTCCACTTTCCATGTAGTATAGGGTGTTCTCTTCACAAAGTTTTTGACCAAGTGGAGGAATAGCTTGAGTTTGAGTCTCCCCGACATAGATCATCTTCAGCCTCGAAGTCAACGACCTAGCCCGCTCATTTCTCCGACGAAACCATTGCTAGAGTCCGGGATCCCGATGATCACAGCGGAGGGACTTCATCTCGGAGCTAAAGAAGTGGTGGACCGGATCTACAAAGGTTGTAATCCCTTTCACTTATTAGCAAAGTTGTTTGCTTGCTTGTAGTTTTGCCTTTAATTCTAGTTAACGATCTATATTAGGGTTTCTAGGCACCGGAAAATTTTTGTTTGGCATGTTTGATGCCTTGTGGAACCTCTTGAGTGTGCCAAGTAACCCTACACACTCCGCTTTGCTGACCATGGGGTCTTTTGTTGACGTTGCATCTACATCCTGCTGGACTGCGAAGGAACGTCGTTGTTGACATTGCGTCTGCTGTAACGAGACGAATGCTGAGGTGGAGTTGGGATTTTGCCGTCACTCCGCTTTGCTGACCATGGGGTCTTTTGTTGACGTTGCATTTGCATCCTGCTGGACTGCGAAGGAACGCCGTTGTTTACATTGCGTCTGCTGTAACGAGACGAATGCTGAGGTGGAGTTGGGATTTTGCCGTCACTCCGCTTTGCTGACCATAGGGTCTTTTGTTGACGTTGCATTTGCATCCTGCTGGACTGCGAAGGAACGCCGTTGTTGACATTGCGTCTGCTGTAACGAGACGAATGCTTAGGTGGAGTTGGGATTTTGCCGTCACTCCGCTTTGCTGACCATGGGGTCTTTTGTTGACGTTGCATCTTCATCCTGCTGGACTACGAAGGAACGCCGTTGTTGACATTGCGTCTGCCGTAACGAGACGAATGCTGAGGTGGTGACCATTCCGCACTGGTGCAAGATGATCTCCGATTGTCTTTCAGGCTTTATTTGACTTTCCGTTAAGATCCTGAAGCTAGGAATTTGGCCTTCGCTTCGTTTGCGCTCAAGGATTGCTGTGCTATCGCCTATAGGGCGAAAAGTTTCATTCTTTCATTTCATTTTTTTTATTCTTTCCGCGATGCTCTATCATTTCAGCTTCTATATTGCGAAGGTTGCGATTGCCCAATCATTTCGGCTATTTTTCACGGTGCCTAATCATTTCGGCTATATATTTTTTTTGTATGCATACGTTTTTACTTGCTGCTTTTTATCGTAAGTTGCCCCATCATTTCGGCCATTTCGTATGCATGTGCGGCCTACCGGTTTTTTACCGTAAATCTGAGATTAGACACCGATTTCGGCATCAGCACCGCTACAACTGGGATATTGCCAAGAGCGAATCATCATTTGCCTCCGTCGATGTCGAACAAAGGTGGCTTAGCGAACAGGGTTAAGGTCCTGTCGACTAAGGCTTTTGACTTCATGAGCCGTAAGGGTCTCACAAAGGTATTTCTCCCTACAAGTCGTGAGGATCTCGTAGGTGTATTTTCTCCTTAGGAATCGTGAGGATTCCTAAGTGTATGTTCCTCTGTAAGTCGTAAGGATCCTACAAGAGGGTTTTCTCCTTGTAAATCGAGAGGACCTACAAGGGTTGTTCATCATACGTACATATCCCTAGTCACGGATGGAACTTGGTTAGGGAAATGTTTATTCGCGCCCGTGGATTGGATACAAGGGTCAGTATTGAACCACTTGTAGGGCAATATTGAAAGTTGTGGGGGTTTCTTAAGCATAGGTTTAGGTCTCTGTAACTTAAGACTTTCAAATCTTATGAGCCGTGAGGGTCCCATAAGAGAGTTCTCCTTACGAGTTGTGAGGATCTAGCAAGTGTATTTTCTCCTTAGGAATCATGGGGATCCCTAAGTGTGTTGCTCCCTTGTGAATCGTAAGGATCTCACGCGGGTGTTTTCTCCTTACAAGGTCGAGAGGACCCTGTAAGTGTCCTTTAACGAGGTTGCGCCCTTTCAGGTTTTCACAAACACTTGCCGGTAGTCCTGCTGTTTTTACTCACGGAGACCTTTCGGGTTTTCATCCGTGCCCATTTTGCTTATGGACATACCCTTTTTTTTTATTCTTTTTATTTTTATATATATTTTTTTACGAGGTCGCGCCCTTTCAGGTTTTCACGAACACTTGCCGGTAACCCTGCTGTTTTTACTCACGGAGCCCTTTCGGGTTTTCATCCGTGCCCTTTTTGCTTATGGACATACCTTTTTTATATATATATATATTTATTTATTTTATTTTTATATTTTTTTTTATTCATCTCGTCAGCCTAAAGATGCTGCAGTAGTAGTTTAAGGACGTTTCGGTCCTTCATTAGTTTAAGGACGTTTCGGTCCGTCATTAGTTTAAGAACGTCTCGGTCCGTCATTAGTTTAAGGATGTTACGGTCCGTCGTTAGTTTAAGGACGTTGCGGTCCGTCGTTAGTTTAAGGACGTTGCGGTCTGTTGTCGCCACATTTGAGGCGAATCTCTAGTTTACTGACTTTTCGGTCATGAGGCTTTCTCTATGACTGAGCATGATGCCCCCGGCTTATCCATCTTTCTCAGAGCATGCGGTTGTGGTGGGTTCACCTTCCAGTTTTTGGAGAGCGTGAACTTGCCCTGCAGGTATTGGTCTTCAACCCAGTTTTTGAAGACGTAACATTTTTCGATCGGATGGCCCAATACTTGGTGATAAGGGCAATAATTAGAACTGTTGACATCATCCAGTTGTAGTTGGTGTTTCGGCTCCGGTAGAGTGATAAGCCTGTTATGCACTGCCACTTCGAACAGCCTCCTTGTTTCATCCTGGGGAAATGAGTAAGGACGTCTTAGCCTCTCCTCGAGGGATACGCGTGGACGCATATTGTTTTGACGAACAGCCGGTCTAAGGCCACTCGACTGTTGTTGAGTGTTGGCGACGAAGGTCATCTTCCCCTTTCCTTTATCCTTTTTGCTCGATCCTTTGTTTGCGGGGCCGAGATTTTTCCCGAGTAACGGGCGATTGCAAGGCCGAATGTTCTCGCAACTCTTCAATTCTTTTATTTTTGAAATGGATTCCTTGAGAAGAGGGTTGAGGGCAACTTCTTCATCAGAGTCGCTTCCAAAGGTGATAATTTGTGATCCCTTGGAGTCGGCTATATGACAGTCATCGGCGGCTCTTTTGCGCTCATCTATCGCATTTTTCCAATGTCTACAAGCTTCACACTTTGTCCTGTTGAAGTGTTGCTTTTGAGCGACATATCCTTGCCACCAACACTTAAAGGATTCGCAGTCTTCGGTAGGATGTATGATCTTCTGATGATATAAGCAGAAGTTAGGATGCATCTCTACTCCACCGAGAGTATTCTCTTCAGAGGGCGGTAGCTTCATTCCTACTGACAGGGCTTTAGCGAGCCTTTTCCTCGTCTTGAATTTGTTTTTATCCGCAGCGGATGGCTTTTGATTTGATGGGAGTGCCTCGACTCTTTGGTCTAGTCGTCGATGTTTGGCTCCTTCCAGTATGGCCATCTCACGCTCTTGATTGGTTTTAACTTTCAGACGAATCTCATTCAAGAAGGCATCGATCAATTCGTCTGACGGCCGCCAAATTTCTGGTTCAGGGTTCGCCTTCGGTTTCTCGGCGCAAGGAGCCTCTTTATCATCCGCCAATGAGTGAGAGATCACATGACAAGTTGCCCCCGGTGCGTCCGTCTTCTTTGGAGTATGCGGCTGTGGTGGATTTACCTTCCACTTTTCAGACAGCGCAAACTTGCCTTGTAGGTATTGATCCTCGATCCATCTCTTAAAGACGAAACAATCCTCGATCGGGTGACTTACCGTTTGGTGGTAAGGGCAATAATCGGGATTATTGAGATCGCCTGGCTGCAATGTACGTTTTGGTCTCGGCAGATTGATGAGTCTGTTGCGTACTGCCAGTTTAAACAGTCTTCTCGTTTTATTCTGAAGAAACGAGTAAGGACGTCCTAGTCTCTCCTCGAGGGATGGGCGTGGATGCGCGTTATTTTGGCGAACGACCGGCTTTGAGTTGCTCGGCTGTTGTTGAGCATTGGCAATGACAGTCGCTTTCCCTTTTTCTTTCTCATTTCGAGAGTCTGGTTTTGGAGGAAACGGTCCATGGCCCATCTGGTCCATTTGGGCTAACTTGTCGATCAATGCCTGGAAGGTGGTCGGCCTGAAGAACATCATGAATTGTGAGATGGTCGCTTGTGGATCAAGAGTGCCCACGAACATGCCTACCGTGGGTGCCTCTCTATGCGTTGTTCACATTTTGACCATAGGTTCCGCCAGCGTGTTGCGTATTGGACCCATGTCTCGCCGGGCCTTATCCTGGCATTTATCAGTGCTGTTATCGGGGTGCGTTCACTAGCACTCGCGAATCTTTGCATGAACAGTAGCTCCATCTCCACGAATGTTTTGACAGAGTCATTAGGTAGCTCCGAATACCATTCAAAGGCTGTTTCTGCTAAGCTGCTGACGAATTGGCGAAGCAACAGTTTGTCATCGCCTCCAGTGTTTCCGCATAAGGCCCTGAATTGAGCGACATGTTGATGCGAATTCCCTGTCCCTTTATATACGTGGAACTTAGGGATCGTATATCCCAGCGGGTAACTGATTTGGTCGTACCAGCCCGGATAGGGTCGTCCAGTTCTAACAGTTTGCCCAGCCGCTTCACTCGCCTGATGAGCTCGTATTTGCCGAGCTATATAGTCATCTAGTGCGGCCTTGGAAATGGTTTCTTCCTTGGCTGCTGAAAGAGCCGGAGGAGGATCAGATGTTTCCCCTCCGTCATTTCCGACAATGACTGGAGGGTCTTCAGCTGGAGGGTCCGGCTGTAATATCATCCCTACCATGTCTTGGAAGAGGAGTGCCATTTGTTTTATGTTAGCCGCTTGTTCTGTGGCTTCTGTGTCCTTCTTTTCGAGGATTCTACGTAAGAAGTCAGAATCAGTTTCTTGTTCGTGACGCTGCTCTGATGATACTTCCGAACTTTCTTTCGGTTCGGTAAGTGCAGCCATCATAGTCATCATTTCCTGAAGCTTCTGTTGCTGCTCCTGGGCTTTCGTCACAGATCGGATGAGCGGTCGGTGACCCGTCGAAGCACGGCTTTCCTCCTTTCTGGAAGCCATATAAACGGTGTGCACCACCATGCCCCCAGACTTGGGGCATTTGTGTTCGGTGTCTTTGCGATTTGCCAAAGACACAGGGGCTTTTTGCGGACTCCTTTTTTGAGTGATTGGAGTTGAGGGGGCCATTGTAGTGGGCACCCAAGTAGCTTTTGCTTTTTGTGGCTTGACAGAGTAATCCTTCTCCTGCCGCACCTTCATCTTTTTCTGTCGGCGGAGATAGTTTTTATCAATCACCGACTTTTGGACCTGTCGCCGGACCTTGTAAATTTTAGAGGACAGCCGTTGAGGGGGCTGCTCTAGCTTCTTCTCTGGAGTATTCTCCACAGGTGAAGGAGTTCGTTTCAACATTGCAGCAGGAGAGTTTCTGCGCACCGTATTCAGCAATTCAAAGCTGTTCCCGGTTGGAACAGCAGCATTGATCCCCACCATCAGAGCTGGTGGCGTAAATCTAGAGGGGGAGCTGCCCCCATCCTTTCTTACTCGACGCCAGTGGCGACGTCGAGCGTGTCTTGAGGATGGAGTCACCTCCGTTGTTGGATAAGCTTCTTCATGTTAGTGTTTATGCCCTAGAAGGCCATTACTGTATCATACTAGTTTGTATATTACTTAATGGAAGCTTGGGATATTCATATGTATATAACAGTCTTGCTAAACATGGTAGTATGCTACTTGGTTTCTTCTATCTTAATATGTGAGTATACGTATTGATAGAGCTCTTAGGATCTTGCTTGACAACCGGCGTTGTGATGGCAGTCACACTAGTGGGAGCTGGGTAGTCTACAAGCACATCCTTATTTGGGTCCCTAGTCGTAGGATTATCGAGGCAGGGCATCGATACTCCGGAGTAGACTAGTGTGTACGCTTCTCATCCCAGTTGGGGAGATGGTCTGTCCCACAGCCGTCAGTACGTCGTACTGGAGATAGTATGCAGGTGCTCGTTGGGTTACGGGTACACCAGACAGGACTCATAGGGAACTGTTGGTTGGTTTTATACCAGTCGTCAGTGAACAGTTCCCAGGTGACATGAGTACAGCATAGTCCGCAGACTTGACACTGCTACTTCGCCTCGAGTGTGTCCCACTGTTCTTAGATTACTACCCTACCACGGCTCAAAGGAGTCGTGCAAACAGGTAGCAGTTGGGTGCAGTCCCGAGCACTTGGAGGCAGTGGCGGTTAGATAGGATTCGTCTCTCCCGGTATTGGGGGTTGATATCGCGCTGTGTCAGAGAGCCATTACGCAAAGTCCCTGGCCAGGGCAAGCAAGATTTGCTGGTAGGTTCCAGTAGTTTCTCAGGGTGTAATGGGCTTCGCTCCGACACGACTTATACCGCTATTAGGGGACTGACGCTTGCCGCCCCCTAGGCCCGATATGCGATAGTCTTAGATGAACGGACCGGACTGTACGGAGATTGTCACATCAGACTCAGTAGGAGTTCGGATGGGTTTCCTCATCGGCCTTCTTATCGACATCTACCTAGGGACCGTTACGTACAGCTAGTGCCGCTTGCGGTCTGTGGTTAAACCCACTGCCAGCGTAGTAGTCGAGTCTCTAGAGTCCCACACAGAGAGTTTCCCTACTCCAGGCGAAACGATATAGAGGTCGTATGGTTTTACGACAAGGGTTCGGACGCATACGTGTGCTTACACACGTACGACTTTCGGACAGTTTTTACCAGTCGGCTTTGGTTTAAGCCAGTTACTGGTATCCGGTTATTGGATTTATACAGTCTAAAGTTTTTCCGTATTTTTGCGGAAAGGAGGGGCGTTCTCGTAATTGCGCGAGAAGCTTCTAGAAGGTGGTGACTAAGGAGGTTTAGGTGGCATATACAATGAATGTGATTAGTGAGTCATATGGATGATTCATCCATGTCATTAATGCATCATAAATGCTTAATGACTCATGGATGTGAATCATCACTAGATATTATCAAGCATGGTTCTTAAATTCATTTCTTTTCTTTTCTTGATAAAAGAAATGCTTGATATATATTATCATAACTCATTCTTCTCACTTCATGATTTTATCTTCATCTTCTCCCTCCTCAAGCTCTCCCTCTTCAAACCCTAATCCTCCTCTCTCATGTGTTGAGTACAAGGATTAGTTAGACTCATTAAACCATAACCCTCACTCTATTTCACCTAGCTTCTTTGATTAGCACTTAAAGAAGTTTAGTTGCCTCAAGTTTAGAGGCTAAGCTTGGAGTAAAGCTCTCGGGTGGATCGTCTACTACTTCGAGAAGGCCGAGGAGGAGGTGGAGTTCGTAAAGACGAAGGACACGGTTCTTTAGGTATAATCCCTTTACATAGTAGTTGTTAACAACTATGTTTGTTGTTAGTTATCGTTTAGCTTCGATTCATGCGGTTAGTCGATGTTTAAGCAAAGAACAAGATCGTTTTTCATATTTCCGCCTCCCCGCAAGTCGTGGGGTGTTGTATATCGACTTACACTTCATGCCCCCTGCCCTGGGTAGGGGAAGCAACTTTGAGGACCTCGCCTAGAGCAGCAACCGGAATGGCCAGCCTTGTCAAAACTGACTTCTCGGAAGGAGGAGCCTTTCCAATGATTTCGTCCGTTTGAGTTGGGATGGCTATCCGTTTTGGGATGGCAGCTTCGGGTACCACAGGTTTGCGGACGTTCTGGCCCAGTCTGTTGAAAACTGAGGTATTGAAACTGGGCGACCCGTTGAGAGGGGTCGCGGCAGTGGTAAGTCGATCAAAAACTGACTTCTTTGGGGCCTCTTGCAACATCATTGGGGAATTGAAGCTCATCGGTGGGAGCATGGTCCCAAAGAATAGTCCAGTGGTGGCTTGAGTTACCTGCTCCACTGGAATTTTGAAAAAGGAGGCCGCTTGGGGCCCATAAGTCACTCCTCTAGCAGAGGCGGAGTGAGAGTTGCAGTTGCAGTCAGTGCAGTTTGAAGCCATTGATCTTTTGTTTTCTGCACGGAGCAAGACACCAAATCTTAGTACCTTGAATCCACAGGCAACCACAGTAAACCGCGATTTGTTCACGAACACGACACACGAAGTGTGGAGTGGAAAGAGGAAAAGGTCCCACCGGGCATACCAGAATCCGTTCCCCTCCGAACGGCGTCCGAGACGTGAGGACGTCTTGCCTGTGATTCGGGGCAGATGCTATTTGGTTTTACCCGTCCACATCTCCAAAGATGCCAAGTTGATTTATGGCACCGTGTATCGGAGGTTTAGACGGATGCGGCCAATGTAGCAGACTTCGTCAGATTCTCCCTCGCATGAGGGGTTTTTGATTGTGGGGACGCTCTTCCCTGCAGGTGCAAGCCCCTGCAGTTAATTACGCTACCGCATCGCGGTAGCAACTTTCTCCTTTTCCAGAATTTCACTTCGTGTTGTGGGTGTTTGTTTTGTTTGTGGTTGCCCGTGGATTGTATACGGAGACAGATTTATGTCGTCGCCCGTAGGACGTGGATTAGTCCAAATCCGTACTTTCTTAGATTTGGGTTTTAGGTTTTGGTTTAAGGATACGTTAGCCATATTTGAGGCTAAGATTAACTTAAACATTTGTTAAGAATACATTAATCTAATTTCCAGACTAAGATCTACTTAACGGGATCGTCTAGATCCATTTCCAGTTTAAGGACATGGTGGTCCATTTAATATATGGTCGTCGGGACCCGTCACCTCTCTGACGATGTTGAAGGATTACAACGACATGTGTCCGAGGAGTTCGGAGATGTACCCTTGAACCAAAGTTGATTGGGGGTCTTATAGTCCAATTTGGGACTAAGATCTGTTTGAATGTTTAAGGATACGTTAGCCATATTTGAGGCTAAGATCAACTTAAACGGGATCATTTAGATCCAACAAAAGAGCTTTTGGGGACTCTATTGTTCCAGTTTAGGGACGTAGTGGTCCATGTTCCAGTTTAGGGACGTGGGGGTCCATCGTCAGTTTAGGGACATGGTGGTCCATCACCAGTTTAGGTATATGGTGGTCCATGTTCCAGTTTAGGGACGTGGTGATCCATCATTAGTTTAAGGACGTTTCGGTCCAACATTAGTTTAAGGACGTTTCGGTCCACGAGTTTAAGGACCCTGTAGTCCATATTGATGTATGGTCGTCGGGACCCGTCACCTCTCTGACATCGTTGAAGGATTACAACGATAAGTGTCAGAGGAATTCGGAGATGTACCCTCGAACCGGATATAAATTGATTTAGGGAGCAGCCGTGCTCAGTCAATTTAATTTGAGGACTTATGGCCATGACTGGGCTAAGTCCAGTTTCAAGATTCTTTTGTCTTTGGCCTATTGGACCTGTGCTAGGCCCTTGCCCGTTTACTGTATTATTTTTATTTTGGTTGGGCTATGCCCCCTTTTTTAAAATGCATAGCATTTTTTGATTAGGCCTGTTAGGCCTTTTAATTGGGCGCTGTCCCTTTTCTTAATAATGCAGAACATTAAATACTCTGACAGTGCCCCACGTGGCTTGTCAGGCGTTTTGCGCCAAGCAAAGAGCGCAAGCGCTTGTGATGATGACACGTGTCATGCAAGCGCCATGCGCTGCGCTTGCGCTGCTGACATGTGGCGTGCTGTAGTGAGTTGCGCCAGTTTCAGAGAGTAAGGCTCTATTTCGAAGCACACAGCGCAAATGGGACACGTGGCGCTCTCTGGTGGCTTGCGCCAACCCAAGAGCGCAACAGTGCAGTTTACAAGTGCAAAGCACTATTAATTTGAGAATCTTTTAGATTCCAGAACCAATGGTTCATAACAGAAGTGCAAAGCACTGTTTTTTTTCTTGATCTAATTTAGATCAAAGAAAACAAGTTCCTCTTGTTTTTCTTATTTCAGGGAACCAGGGGTTCATAAAAGTACAAAGCACTATTTTTTATTTTGTTTTTTTATTAAAGATCATCGATCTTGTTCTTAGATCAATGATCTATCAGAAGAAATTCTTCTATCAAAAAGGTTTTTTTTACCTTTCTTCTTGATACTTCTTCAGAGCTCTCTCTCTCTCTCTCTGTTTGAAAATTTCGATTTCTCAAAAAAAAATGTTCCTCCCTTTTTCCTTTTGGGTTGGGGTCTAGGGGTCTTTATATAGTGCCCATAGATTTGTTAAGTTTGTTAAAGAGATCATTCTCTGAGTGATTTGGGGAATTTTCCCCACCGTTGGATTTTTGATCCAAGGGCTTCTGTTTTACAGAAGACAATTTTCTTGTTTTTAACAAGATTGAGAAAGATCTTTCAGAATTTTAATTCTGTTTGGCGCAAGTGCGCCAGCTCGTGACACGTGTCGCGCAGCGCACAGCGCAGCGCAACTGCACTTGCGCAACTGCGCTGACACATGTCGCGCAGCGCAGAGCGCAGCGCAACTGTGCTGGCGCAACTGTGCTTGCGCAACTGCGCTGCCACGTGTTGCGCAGCGCAGAGCGCAGCGCAACTGCGCTTGCGCAACTGCGCTGACACATGTCGCGCAGCGCAGAGCGCAAGTCAGCTGAAGCGTTGCTTCTTTAATTTTTATTATAACTTTCAGAACAGAGCCTTGCTCTGATTGGGGGAAACAGGAGCGTTGCTTTGTTTCCCTCCTTGGAATTTGAACAGAGCTTTGCTCTGATTGGGGTAAACAATGATTATAAACTTAGTATTGTAACTTGGATGGGTTGATATGGTATGTTGATTCCATGGTTACTTTATAACCTCATCACATACCTTATTCTCCCTACAAACCCCATCTTGCAAGCCTAAGATTAGAATCAATTTGGTGTTAAGTTTGCTATGTTTGGATGCGGTATTTTATGATTAAGTGACTTGAAAAATCTCTTGGTTTCATATACCATACACCATCACAAACACTTAGCACACTTAACACTGAAATCATTTGCTCTCACTCAATACTTTGTGTTTTTGATGTTGTGGTATGCTTGCTAACCCTTGTGTTTAGTGTTGATACCCCAAGCTTGGACATACAAAACAGTAAGTGAACAAACGGACTCGTTTCGTGTTTTGCGGCGAATATCGGAATTTGATGATTTGTGCTCCGCAACCACCTTGACAAGTCATGCTTCATACCGGGATCAACGTAAGGACGAACAACTCATGAACAAGGGAGCGTCGAAGGAATCGTCGCGATTCGACCTTCCGAGCCAAAGCCACAACCACTTCTTTCTTAATTTCTTTGCTTGCTTTTCATTGTTTTCGTATTCTTTATTTTAGTGACAAAACCAACCATTCGTTATTTGTTGAACCTTAAACAATAAGACCTAATACACAATTCCCTGCAGATCGACCCGTACATGCCGGCTTGTTACAACACGCCGTGCACTTGCGATTTATAAATTTTAAAACGAGAACGATCTCATGTGCGCAATCCATTTCCTTAAAATCGTTTCCATATCCTAAACATACGCGTTTGCATGCGCAGGTGAATTCCCAACAAGTTTTTGGCGCCGTTGCCGGAGAGTTGGTAGTATTGGGTATTGTTATTTCTGGTTCATACTAACAAACTAACCACTAGCTAATTTTTTTTTCAAAACTAACAAATTCTTTTCATTTTGTTCTCTGTCTTTGCAACTTGCTAGCATTCTGTAATTTAACTGAAAAATCAATGTATACCAATAGATTACTAATAGTGCCTACGGAACCCACACAAAATTACAGCCCCTCTCCTTGGATTTTGACTGGCGACATCATTGAATTATCCGAGCTTGCCGGCCCAATGAGGGTGTTTTTGATTTTTTCTTTTTTTGTGATCTCTAGTATGTTGTCAGTACTCTAGTGGTATTGTTTGATTTTTATAATTTTGAGTGTGTATGAATTGGGGCATATATATCGATTTTTGCCACTAAATATCGTATTTTCCGACATTTCAGGTTTTTCACGGAATTACGACCAGCGATCATGCGGAGCGGGGCTTAAACTCAATTTTAAGACGTTAGTGAAGTATAGTGCCAAAGATCCGGATAGTTTGACCCGCGCAAGCGAACAATCAAAATCTCGGGATCACTTCAAAAAGGAGTTTTCTTAACCAAATCAGATCGGTACGTATTTCCTAACACATTCCTCTTGAATCTGACGCATGCCACTATTCTACTTTCTGCAGGATTCTTCGCAAAAAGCTTGCCATCAATTTAACATAGAACTAAGCGTATTTTTTGCAGCTCTTAAATTTAAAATGAAAAAGAATTGCTTAAATTGTTTGATGTCTTGAATTCTTTTATTAATTGCGCATTTGCATCTTAATACGGATTTAAGGGCAAAAAGACCAGACAAGATACGGTAAGGGATTTCATCACCTTTTTCCGTAGCCCACAAATCACAAAACTGCATTCTTGCATACCCACAGTAATTTAAAATCAATTAGAACTTTGACTCTAAGGACTTCGCGCTCATTAGGAGAAGTTGACTGTGTTTAGAACACCTCTTAACGGTATAAGGTTCATGGGGTGTCTAGGCAAGTGTTCAAGAGAAAGGGTAATCTAATTAAAGAATTTCGCGAAAGCATTGGAAAACCTCCCCTTATCTCTTGCACTTACCTGGCTTCGTGATCCGTATATCTTGAGCCCGTTTCTCGACACAGTTTTATTTCGACAATCAGGTTTTTGAGCAGGTCTAGTTGACTTAGCATAACATAGACTGTTAAGGGTGTGATATTCTTTGTTTTTGTGATATTTGTGAATTCTTATTAATATGGGTGATACACGAATTAATTCAATTTTTCACAATTCTTATTCCTCTGTTTATACTCAGTCTCAATTCTTTTGTTCAAATTGCTACGATTCTTCCCACATTCACGAAAATTGTCCTTCTCTAGGGGTGACCAACCGTACCAGATTTTTGATAATAGTCACCCACCTATCACTCTTGAACCCAATCCCACTTCAATTAGAGACCTAATAATTGAAAATTTAGAGAAAAAGGTCGACAGATTGACTGCTTTAGCATCACCACCGTTACAACCCTCTCTTCCTGAAACAACTGACACATCCTTAGGGAATGATGGTGAGATAGATATTAGGTTGGCTGCTTTAGAGAAAGGTATTGAAGTGATGATTGCAGTCGAGAATCAAATAGCTGCAACGCTAGCCCTGTGTATACATCAGTCTGATCAATTGTTTCACGCTCAAGCTCAATCTTTGGCCAGAATTGAAGAGCATGTAGCTGTAGTGATTCTAAAGAGTGAACACAGTCAATTAGAACCACATGGTGTTAATATCTGTCATTTTGGAAGTCACCCAAGTAATATAAACGATCAATTGAATTTTGATGATTTCATAGATGACGATGCAATTAAATTGACTAAGTGTTATCAGGACACACGAGAAAGACCACCGAATGATTTTTGCATTCCTATTTTAGAGGAGGAATCTTGTGATTTTGACGGGTATGGTTTGGATAGATGTTAGAAGAGATCAATGATCAGGAACCCATAATTTTTGTATCACCTAGTGATATTGTTTCAGAAGAAACGTTAAGGTGGGAACCTACCTTTTTAAATGACATGAACCTACCAAGATATGAATGTGATGAAGAAGAGCGTGCTTTTTGAATTGTGAGCTATAGCAGTGAGTATAGGATTGTAGGGTTCCTAGGCACACTAATGAAGTCTCACAAGTGATCAAGCATGGCTAATTCAAATTTTACAAGTGCCTACAAATCCTAATACGGATCGTTAACTAGATATATAGGCGATGCAAGCATGTAAACGAATTAAATGCTAAAGGAAAGTGACTACAACCTTTGTAGATCCGGTCCACCACATCCTAAGCTCCGCGATGATGTCCTTCCGCTGTCCAAATCGGATTCCGGACTCTAGCATCGGCTTCATCGAGAAAATGGGCGGGCTTGGTCGTCGGCTTCGATGCCGAAGATGATCTACGTCGAGGCATCACTAGATCAAGCTCCCACTTCACCAAGTCATGAAACTTGTGAAGAAAACACCCTATACTACTTGGCAAGAGGTAGAGGATGAAGAAATAGGAAGTGGGTTCACTTTAGAATTGGATTTCACACTTGTTTTCATCACTTGCCATTGATGTAGCAAGCTTTTCTTCATGGAAGAAGAAGATGAAGAAGAAGAAGAAGAAGATATGATAAGTCTTGAATAATTAGATAAATAAATCAATACTTATCATATATTAACCCTTGGTTAATTGTAGAGAATGGACCATGGTTAACTTGAATGGTTAGGGTTAAGGAAGAGACAAGAATGGTGGACTTGTTCAAAGCTTCAAGAAGCTTCAAAGAAAAAACAAAACAAGCAACCATTCTTTTCTCTTTATCTTTTCAAATGAAATAAATAAAATAAATAAATAGATAAATGAATAAGTAAATGAAATGAAAACCCTAACCACTAACTAACCATGGTTTAATTCTTTACACAAAACCAAGCTAGAATGCATCATCAAACATGATACAATCATGTGCACAAAAAAATATATCACATATACAATGTGCATTTCAAGTGAGTAAATCCATTTAAAGTGAACCAATACTAGTTAATGCAAAGTAATATATCAAATATATAATTATACATTAAATCATTAAATCAACACTTGATTCAATGATCCGGTCATATCACATATAACCGACTAATATTCAATGTATCGGTTTATCGAATCAATCCTTGATTCGATAACTAGGTTATATCGCATATAACCTAATCGATACATTCATCGCGAGAATGAAATACGGTATCACATACACGCATTATTCTCGGTCCCGCACATATCTCATATGCGCTCCTATTTCGTTTCGCTTGAGCTAGGAAACCTCTGTGTAGGACTCTAAAGACTCGTCAATACGCCGGCAGCAGATGATGATCATATCAAACACCCACAAGCCGCAAGCGGTCTGCTAAACGTAACGACCACCCGGGTATTGAGCGATCAGAAGATCGATGAGCAAGCCCGCTCACACTCCTGTGAATCCAACCAGTAACACTTACCGTACAGTCCGGTCTGTTCGTCTGATATGTCGCATATCTCGCCTAGGGATGGTAAATGTCAAACCCCAGTAGCTCGATAAGTCATGCCGACGTGAAGTCCATGACATGTGTGAAACTACTGATAACACTTACCAGTAGGTCACTGCAACCCTGGCCAGGGATTTCCTGTTATGGCCAGTCGAGCATAGCGCAACATCAACCCCCAATACCGGGAGAGACGAATCCCCTCCTATCGCTCATTGCCTCGATGTGAATCGGGACTGTACCCAAAAACCACCTGTTTGCACGACTCAGTAGAGCCGTGGTAGGGTGGAAATCAAAGCACAGTGGGAGACACACAAGACTCTATGACGATCTCGGGTCAACAGACTAAGCTGTACCAGTGTCACCAGAGAACAGCCATCTGACGTGAGGTATAATACCATCTGGGAGTTCTCGGCGAGTCCGTTCAGTGTATCCAGTCTCCACTGAGCACCCGCATACCATCTCCGATGTCAAACACCAATGGATATGGGATCATCCATCGCCCATCACATGGGTAGAGAAGATATACGCTAGTCTACTCTGGAATATCAATGCCCCGTCTCGATATTCCCACGACTAGGAACAATGAAGGATGTACTCATTGACTACCCAGGCCCCACTAGTATGATCTTCATCATAGTCCTGGAAGTCGAGTACACATCCTAAGGGCTTTATCAACATGTAATCAGAGAGACATAAAGTATACATGTTAAGATAAAGAGCAACCAGATAGCGTACTATCATGTCGAGCAAGAAAGTCCTACCTATATATGTCCCAGCATCCACTACAATATACATCCAATGTACAGTAATGGCCTCTAGGGCATACATATAACTAACAATCTCCCACTTGCACTAGGGCCATCTGTAGCAGTAGTTGTAGAATCTAATACTCAACCATCCCCTTAAAAGTCTCTCTTTGGGAAAAGGCCTTTGTGAGTGGATCCGCCGTGTTGTCTTCTGAGTCTACTCTCCTAACCTTGATCACCCTGGAGATCAACTATCTCCATGACCAGGTGATGCTGCCTCAGAATATGTCTGGGTCACTGATGGGACCAGGGTTCCAGGGCCAAAGCCTCGGTTCCATTGTCACACAATGGTAGGAACCTAGTTCATCCTATGAACCAATATACACCCAAACTGCCTCTTTGGTAGTATCTTTAATAGCGATGTTACCAGCCTTTATCTTCTAGTTTGTCACGGTATCTAGCTTGGAAATCTTCCAACATACCGTCCCTTTACTGAGGGTAAAGACAATGCCTGTGACTGACATTCAGTCGTCTTTATCACCTTGGAACACTTCCAGTGATTCTCCCCAGGATCAACTGATACTATCTCACTATAGCTAGTGAGAATCCTAAAATCTATTTAGATCTATCTCATAGATCCAAATCCCAGGATTTAGGAGGTATCACTTTGATCCTTTATGGAGAATCTATGTGATAAGAGGAGATCGGCCGATCGTAGCATAGGAAATTCCTTTCCTATCAAGAGTATGTTGTCCACGTATAATACGAGGATGACCACTTCACTCTCTACTACCGTTTTGTATATACAAGGTTCATCTACCATTTTGATGATGTCAAATTGTTTGACTAACTCATCAAAACAGATGTTCCAACTCCGCGATGCCTGCTTCATCACATAAAACATCTTGCACACGTTTCCGCTGCTCCCACTGTTTACGTAGCCCTCTGGCTGTGTTCTTATAAACGTTCTCTTCTAAATCATTATTTAGAAAAATAGTCATGGCACCCAACCACCAGATATCGTAGTCATGGTATGTAGCCGTGGTAAGTAGGATCTGGATGGACTTAAGCATTGTCCCTGGAAAAGGTTTCATCATTATTCGTGCCCGGTCGATGACAAAAACCTTTAACAAGTCTAGCTTTTAAAGTCTCAACTTGTCCATCTACACCAAGTAATCTTCTCAAGATATACTTGCTCCTGATGGGGATCTAACCCTTCAGATATCGCAACCAAAGTCCATACTTTGTTGGTGTATATGGATTCCATCTCAGATTGCTAAGCATCCAGCCATTCTTACAGAGTCCCTACTCTTGATGTCCTGCTCGAATCTAGTTGGGTCATCATCTCATGATGCAATCCTTGCTTCTACTGTCATCGAGAAACCGAAGTATCTCTCAAGCAGGTGAGGAAACCTGCTAGATCGGCGGAGAGGCTGAGGTTCGTCGGGAACTATTGAATTCTTTGGTTCTGTCAAATCATCGGCTGCAGTTTTGTATAGCTGGAACCTTTCCAGTTCTACACAACTGACTTTACCTCGATCTTGTCCGGATTTTGCTTTTGACATAGGCCAGACAACCCCAAATCTTAACTAACTTAAGATATGGGCTCTTCCCTTTCCATATCACATATGAAGTGGTAGGCAACTGATTTGATTTGAACCCAATTCAATAGGTATGCAGCTTCTCAAGTGCACAACCCAAAAAGGAAATAGGTAACTCAGTAATACTCATCATAGAGCACACGATATCTAATATTGTGCGATTGCTCCGCCCCGATACACCGTTGTGCTGTGGTGTATTCAGAGGAGTAATACGGAGAGAGAATCTCATTCTCCTTTAGAATGGTCCAGGAATGCCATGCACAAGTATTCTCCTCCCTGATCTTATCATAGGACATAATACTTATACCCGTATTGGTTCTCTACTTCTAACTTATATTCTGTGAATATCTCAAAAGGTTCGGACTTGTGTTTCAACAGGAACATATGTCTGAATCTTGAGAGATTATCAGAGAATATAATGAAGTATAAAGAACCATTCCTGGCATGTGTAGACAGGAGACCTTACATACATCATAATGTATCAGTCCCAAGAGTTTACTAACTCTTTCTCTGTTTCCAACAAACAGAGCTATGGTCATTTTATCTTTGTGACATGACTGGCAAGTTTCACAAGATGTAAATTCAAACTGATTTAAATATGCATCTAAAATGTAACTTCAGCCAGTCGGGTCGCATTGATATGACCTAGTCTACAATGCCTCAAGAATGATTCGTTCATTTCTGAACTCTTCCTCTTGTGTGTGTTCTGAATACTAAAAACTGTAGTTTGATTTAGAACGTCAATGCTTTTAGATAACGCGCCTAAACCGATCAATCTTTTGATATAGGAAATGTTCAAAACACTATCCATCAATACAAAATTTTAATATTTCTTTACTTATAAAGAGACTGATATGATTTTGTATATCAGGTTCGGTATCTAATAGCATTTGTTCAGAATCAATGTATTAGTAATACAGGGTGATAGTGACCAACAGACTTGGCTGCAATACTTGCCCCGTTTTCTGTCTCATGAAACTTATCACCCGTTCTCAGTTTTTCTACCCTTTTGTAGCCCTATGTAACAGATTACATATCTGGGATCCTGATCCGGTATCATATACCCAGGATGCAGAGGATACTGAGAAACAGTTCTTTGTAATGAACACACCCGAAGGAGATGCATCATATGCACTTTCTTCGTTTGGGCGGCATAGGAATCCTGGTATTCCCCTAATTCCAGCTCTGTCTTATAACAATTATAAGTTGGAGCGGGACCAACGTTCCCCAACTCAGTATAACAAGCGGGTTCGGTCAATATATTCATATTATTATCTTGATTAAGGCGTGATATGGTCGCTACCTGGAGAGAGAGAGAAGAAAACACTCAGCGTGCGCTCTTGCAAGAATAGATTGGTTATTATTTTATCTAATCAGGATGGCTCCCACTGTTTTTATCAAATCTTCCTTCAAACCCTAAAAGGAAAGACTAGCCGGGATTAATTGCACTCTACAAGTTCGCCAATCTTTCAGCCAGGCCAGTGTCGGTACTTTGAGGGAGGTTCCCCGTGCTTTCGCACGGACCTAATTACAGTAAACCTCGTTTTCCCAGAGGCGTAACCCCGTTGATATCTTTCTAGACACCTACTTGATCGGCTAATTGTAAAGTGCAAAACTCTCCCAGGAGTAACAATTACTCGCAGTGGGTATCGGGATCCAACTATCACATAGAAGGTATGCAATCTCATTGCAAATTTCAACACTTGAAACTCCCGATAATGGTTTTTACCCCTAGCACCTATAACCTTGGCTAAGGTCAACAAATCATAGGTACTAGTCAAGTTCTACCCGTCATTTCGTGATCAATTAGACCCACCCACATGACCCTTGGCTAAGGTCAACAAAGCCACATGACTATCCTAACTAATCGCATCATATGCTGTGTAGGAAGACATCACTTAGCTACCGCACACTACGCCTTGGCTATGGTCAACAAACGTAGCACGAATACTAAGTACTCTACTTCCTAAAATGACGGAGGGTTGCGAATGGTTTTTATGAAAACCTTTAACGCTTTGAACTTGATCTCGTTGCGGAATCAAATGGTTTTTAAATGGAATGTTTTTGAGGCTTTTCTAGTTTTGCTAAAGGGGTCACTCCCGGTGAAGGGATCGTCGGCCCTTTCCTCGTCGAATGAGGTGCGGAATATATCATATATATCACTGTGCAAAGCAGAAACTATAGAAGCAATCAAAAGACAAACCGAGTGTGTAGCATCTGCCAGTTATTGCTAAAGGAGTCACTCCCGGTGAAGGGATATCGGTCCTTTCCTCATCGAATAAGGTGCAGGATGTTCTATAATGAACACCGCGATGCAAAGCAAGAACTGTAGCTACCTGTTTTTATTTTGAAATTCGATTCCACAACATCAATTAGGTTTATTTTCTTTCATTAATCTCATTAATGAATATCCCATCATTTAAATCCACCTAAACATCACAGATAAATATAACGTACGCTTATGCCATCCGCATTCGCCTCGATGTCCCGTCTGCACCGTTAGGTTAGGTAACTAACGGCAGAGCGGGGCAGAGCTAGCGTGGGTGTAAAACATAAGCAACGTTTATATAATATATCATATATACCATATATAATATCTGTCACAGAACATCACATGATCACATCACAGATAAATCACAGCAGAAGAAACATATGAAATATTGGATATACTAGGACGTCCGTGTTTTCAATACGAGCCAGTATAAAACACGGATTCCACGGTCGTGATGAATAGCCTATCCCACACCCCTAGACCCCTACGAGAGCGGCAAGCAACCCTACCAATTCTAGGGTTAAGAGACCCGGACTCGACTCCTCGAGATGGTCTCCCACTGGACCCTAGAACCCGGTTACTTGTGCTCCCCTCCTTGGGTCTATCCTAGTGCAGAAAAGTAAATAATATACATCAACGGTGACATCTTCCACAACCTGGAAGTGCCCCAATAAAATAATATTACACACAAGTTTTTACATGAATGAAAATGAAAAACACTCATCTCACTGTTTCCTGATTTAAAATCAGAAAAGGTTATGGAAAAAGCTTCAGAAGAGGGTCACATGCTTACACGTGACCAGCAGTCACGTGTTGGCACGTGACATCTAAAAGCATCATCAAGGCAGATTCAGCTTCCTGACTACATCAAAGAAAAGGGCTTCAGAAAGGGTCACGTGCTCCCACGTGACCAGGGTCACATGTTGGCACGTGACATTTTAAAGCGGATTCAAAGGCACATCGGTTCCCTGATCAAATCAAGGAAAAAGCTTCAAAAGAGGTCACGTGCTCCCACGTGACCTGGGGTCACGTGTTGGCACGTGACGCTCAAAACATCAGAATTGTTCTCCAGTTAAATCAAGAAAAAGAGTCCACACAAGGGTCACGTGTTCACACGTGACCAAGGGTCACGTGACGGTTAAGCAGCAACCAGAAGACAGAGCGCAAAAAGAAAGAGGAAGGCTCGTTCCAAGGGGGTCACGTGCCCACACGTGACCATGGGTCACGTGGTCACACGTGACCGGCTTTCAAAGCCCATTTTGTTAACAGAATTAAATTCTGAAGGAGATTCAAATCTTTCCAAAGGAAAGCGATTATCTGGAACCAATCGAATTAAAGATGATTAAATATCATCTATCCATGGGAAAATCTCGGGTTTGGAAAGATTTCCCCTTTAAATCTAACCAAAATAACAAAAGAGAATCCATGGATTTGAAATCCAATGGTGAATAAAATTCACCTAATAATCCAAAGGTCAAAAACGAATGATGGATGCAAATCAAATCTCTCAATGAAGATTCGTCAAAAACTAATTGATTCGGCTGCTTCTCCTATAAATAGGAGCCAAGAGACACAGGGAGAGAGATAGATACGCAGAGGGAAGAAAAGGGAGAGAGCCTTGATACTTTGAGGAATTTGGATCTTCTGCAAAAGAAAACCCTAGGTAAGAAAGGGAAGGCTTTTTGAAAGAAAGAGAATTTAATTCTCAATAGAGTTTAACTCTGATATATAAAACAGAAGAACATATTTCTTCTCTCTTTGATAGAGGATCTGCAAAGTGCACATCTCCCCTTGAAGTTGAGAATTTAATTCTCAATGGGTCGAGATCCTGCCATGCAGATCCAAAACATAGAGAGGGAACGGAAGCACGAGAATTTAATTCTCACAGAACTATAGGAATTTAATTCCTTTAAAATAAAATTAGGGATTGACCCTGTGTCATGGGAATTTAATTCCTTCAGAACAAAGAGAAACAGGGTTTAACCCTAATTAAGAACCTAGTTCTGTGGAAACAGCGGGAATTTAATTCCCTTAATCATAATTTAACAGAGAATGGGAGTTTAATTCCTTAAAAGCTTTTAGGGTTTAACCCTATTCAGTTCTTCACATATATGAAGAATTTAATTCCTACAGAAAATTCAGAGTCCAACTTTACTCCAGAATATAAATCTTCGAAAGGAAGTAGGAATTCAATTCCTCTGAAATTATTGTCAGGGTTCAACTCTACGAGGAATTTAGTTCCTGGAAAAGATTAACAGATCCTCTAAACAACATACATAGAGGCAGGGTCACGTGCCACCACGTGACCCCCCCAAAAGACCTACAGAAAGACCCTTTGAGGCAGTGCCCCACGTGACCCACGTGACCCTTGACAGAAGCTTTAACACACAAGCATTTGAATGCCCGTCACGTGATGGCACGTGATGCTCTGAAAGATGCGATAATCTCCGCAGAATAAATGAAGGGAGTGCGCTCTCACGTGTCGCCACGTGACCCCTCTTGCCTTAGTGTTTAACACTAAATTGAAACTCCCGAACCCAGTGTTAAAACACTGTTGGGCCTTAGTGTTCAACACTAATCAAAAAACTTTATTTGCAGTGTTCAACACTGACTACCTTAGTGTTTAACACCAATTTGAGATCTCTGTTGCCAGTGTTTAACACTGATCTGTTTTAGTGTTTAACACTAATTTGAAAGCCCTGTTGCTGGTGTTTAACACCAATTATCTTTTAGTGTTAAACACTAACTTGTCAATTTCATTCCCAGTGTTCAACACTGATTGGTCTGTAGTGTTTAACACTAGACTTTGGCCCAATTGGCTAAATGGTCAGAGACAAAGTCTCTCCTTCAATGGACCAACAGGAAGCCAATATTCCAGACATGATTGGACTTAGCCCAAGCTGGCCATAAGTCCTCAATTCGTAATTAACTGGGCTAATGGTCTCATAACATAATTAATTGGTCTTGATCCCAAATTAGGCCAAGGACTATTTAATCCACTCCGGTTCCAGGGTACATCTCTTCATTCCTTTGATACTTGGCGTTGTAATCCCTCAACGTCTTCAAAGAGGTGACGGGTCCCGATAACCACACATTGATATAGACCGTGGGGTCCTTAAACCCATGGACTACGACGTCCTTAACCTCGACCGAGATGTCTTTAAACTAACAATGGACTGTGGGGTCCTTAAACCCATGGACTACGACGTCCTTAACCTCGACCGAGATGTCTTTAAACTAACAATGGACTGTGGGGTCCTTAAACCCATGGACTACGACGTCCTTAACCTTGACCGAGATGTCTTAAAACTAACAATGGACCGCAATGTCCTTAAACTACCCATGGACCGCAATGTCCTTAAACTAGCGATGGACCACTATGTCCCTAAACTGGAACAATAGAGCCCAAACGCTCTTTTGTCGGATCTAAACGATCCCGTTTAAGTTGATCTTAGTCTCAAATATGGCTAACGTATCCTTAAACCTTCAAACAGACTGGACTATGAATCCCCCCAAATCAACTTCGGTTCAAGGGTACATCTCTGAACTCCTCTGATATCTGTCGTTGTAATCCTTCAACGTCGTCAGAGAGGTGACGGGTCCCGAAGGCCACATATTCAATGGACCACTATGTCCCTAAACTAGAACAATAGAGCCCAAATGCTCTTTTGTCAGATCTAAACGATCCCGTTAAGCTGATCTTAGTCTCAAGTTAGACTAACGTATCCTTAACAAACGTTTGAGTTGATTTTAGCCTCAAATATGGCTAACGTATCCTCAAACCAAACCCCCAAACCCAAATCTAAGATAAGTACGGATTTGGACTAGTCCACGTCCTACGGGCGACGACATAACTCAGTCTCCGTATACAATCCACGGGCAACCACAAATAAAACAAACACCCACGACACGAAGTGACCATCTGGAGAAGGAGAAAGTTGTTACCGCAATGCGGTAGCGTAATTAACTGCAGGGGCTTGCGCCTGCAGGGAAGAGCGTCCCCACAATCAAAAACCCCTCAAACGAGGGGGAATCTGACGAAGTCTGCTACATCGGCCGCATCTGTTTAAACCTTCGATATATGGTGCCATAAATCAACTTGGCATCTTCGAAGAGGTGAACGGATAGCACCAATTAGCATCTGCCCCGAATCTCAGTGCCAAGACATCGCAGTCTTGTGCACCGCCGTTCGGAGGGGAACAGATTCTGCCACGCCCGGTAGGACCTTTTCCTCTTTCCACTCCACACTTCGTGTGTCGTGATTCGCGAACCAATCGCGGTTCGCTAATGGTGGCCCTTGGGTTTCAAGATACTAAGAATTGGCGTCTCGCTTATTGCAGAAAGCAAAGGATCGATGGCTTCTACTTCCGTGAAATTCTCCAACTGCTCAGACTGCAATTGCGACCAACGCTTTGCCTCGCCAGGAGGTATAGCCTATGGACCCCAAGCTGCTTCGTTATTCACAATGCCGGTGGACCAGGTGATTTAGGCCACTACCGGATTGTTCTTCGGGACTATACTCCCACTAACAAGCTTCACGGCGCCGGTGCTGACAAAGGAAGCTCCCAAGAAGTCGGTCTTTGATCGTCTTACCTCTGCCGCGGCTCATCTCAACGGGTCGCCCAACATCAGCGCCTCGGTCTTCTCTAGATTGGGCCAGAAATCCGGTAGACCCATCATGAAGTCTACAATCCCAGAGAAGGCTGCTTCTAAGAAAGTGGCTGCTCTTGCTCCCGAAATCGCCAAGGCGGCTTCTCTGGCCAAAAAGTCGGTCTTTACAAGATTGACGGCTTCAGCTCCCGCCCCTGCTACCCAAAAGACGTCGGTCTTTGACAGCCTAACACCAACAGCAATCCCCCACCCACACAGGGGGCAAGACGAAACCATTCTTACCGCTGACCCTACGCCGTCCGCTCGACACGCTCGACGTCGTCATTGGCGCCGAGTAAGGAAGGCTGGGGGCAACTCCCCCTCCAGGTTAACTCCATCAGCCCCGATGGTAGAGGTTAATACTGCTGTTCCAACTGGGAACAGCTTCGAGATGCTAAATAAGGTGCGAAGGAATTCTTTTACTGCAGTGCTAAAGAGGTCTCCTCCCCCATTAAAAAAGGTTGTGGAAATAAAATCAGAACAGCCCCGATCCCCTCAACGGCTGTCTTCCAGAATCTATAAGGTTTGGCGGCAGGCCCGAGACTCGATCATCGATCCAAACATCTCCCGCCAGCACAAGAAACTGAAAATCCAACTGGAAGCTGGTCACCTGGCTAAACCCCAA
Organism: Agapanthus africanus; assembly: GCA_030015575.1. NCBI lineage: Eukaryota > Viridiplantae > Streptophyta > Magnoliopsida > Asparagales > Amaryllidaceae > Agapanthus > Agapanthus africanus. The sequence continues at coordinate 812,314,854 of JASDDO010000019.1, read as the reverse complement.
AAGGCTGTCTGGACACCCACCTCAACGGCCCCCTCAACCTCCATGGCTCATAAAAGGAGGAGGCCAGAGAAGACCCCCCAGCATGCAACGACGGCTAAAAGCACTGAGCCCAGACGCCCTAAGTCTGGGGGCATGGTGGTGCACACTGTTTACATGGCCTCTGGAAAGGAGGGAAGCCGCACTTCTACGGGCCACCGACCGCTAACCCGATCCGTGACGAAAGCCCAGGAGCAGCAACAAAAGCTTCAGGAAATGATGAATGCTATGGCCGCACTTACCGGGCCAAAAGAAAACCCAGAAACGTCCTCAGACGCACGCCAGGAGGAAGAAACCGACGCTGAATTCCTTCGCTGGATACTGGAGAAAAAGGACAAAGAGGCTGCTGAACAAGCGGCCAACATACAACGTATGGGCCTTCTCTTCCAAGATATGATAGGAATGATGATCCAGCAGGACTTACCCGCCGAGGATCCCCCAATCGTTCTTGAAGACGACCGAAGAGAAACGTCAAATCCACCACCAGCCCTCTCAACGGCCAAGGAGGAGGCAATCTCTAAGGCTGACTTGGTTGACTACATAGCCCAGCAAATCCGGGTTCATCATGCGACTGAGGCAGCTGGTCAAGTCGTAAAGACGGGACGGCCGTATCCAAGCTGGTACGACCAAATCAAATACCCGCCAGGCTATACGATACCAAAATTCCACGTGTATAAGGGGACCGGCAATCCCCATCAACATGTCGCCCAGTTCCGGGCCCTCTGCGGTAACACCGGCGGTGATGATAAACTGTTGCTTCGCCAATTCGTGGGCAGCTTATCGGAAACAGCGTTCGAATGGTATTCGGAACTCCCGAACGATTCTATCAAGACGTTCGCTGAAATGGAGTTCTTATTCACTCAGCGATTCGCAAGTGCCAGCGAACGCACTCCAATAACAGCACTGATTAACGCCAGGGTAAAACCAGGCGAAACCTAGGTCCAGTATGCTATACGCTGGCGGAATTTGTGGTCGAGATGCGAACAACGCATTGAGGAGGCACCCGCAGTGGGCATGTTCGTGGGAACCCTAGACCCCCACGCAACTATCTCCCAGTTTATGATGTTCTTTAAGCCAACCACATTCCAGGCTTTAATCGACAAGTTGGCTCAGATGGACCAGATGGGTCATAGACCACCTCCCCCGAAGTCGGAACCTCGGAATGACAAGGGTAAAGGAAGGGCAACCTTTGTCGCGAATGCCCAACAGCAACCTAACGCCCCGAAACCGGCAGATCAACTGGAAAAAAGACGCCGGTATTATAATGAAAAGATGAAACGTCCTTACTCGTTCCCACGAGACAAGACGAAACGGTTATTCGAGCTGGCAATACGCAACAGACTTATAAACCTACCAAATCCAAGGAGACCGCCGCAACCCACGGAGGTGAATAACCCTAACTATTGCCCTTACCATCAAACGGTAAGTCATCCGATTGAAGATTGCTTTGTCTTCAAAGGATGGATTGAAGATCAATACCTCCAGGGGAAGTTTGTACTGTCCGAAAAGTGGAAGGTGAACCCACCACAACCGCATACTCCTAAGAAAGCAGATACACCGGGGGCAACCTGTTCCTTTATTGAAGAAGCTCCATGGGAGGTCGTGCTATCAACTAAAACCAAAAGAATGCTGAGAGACCTTCATGCGTGCCCTGCGATCGAATGGAAGGACCCTCTTGAACCTCAAATTATCGAAGGAATGTTGAAGCCTCGCCCAACTACGAAGACTCGCGATAAGGGCCCAAATACTCACGCCCAACCGTCAAAATCTTCGAAGAAAAAGAAGAAGAAATCCAAGAAGTCCGTGAAGCTTGGAAACGAGCACACGAACTTGCAGAAGCAAATCGACGCGCTGGAAGAGTATAATCAAAAGGCGCGAACTCCTGTCACACTGCAAGAGTTCCTCAACCACATCTTTCAAGAGAGAGATGATGGAGAGAGCTCGTCGGATGAATCCGAAGGGTATGTGGCGAGTTGTAACGTAATCTCCCACTCGTTTACCGATGATGAGAAAACTCCTGGTACTAAGAAGCTGGAAGCAGAGCCTGAACCAGAGCGTGCATGGCCAACAGACGAAATGATCGACGCTTTTCTAGACGAGATTCGCCTAAAAAGTAAAACGGATCAGGAGCGTGAGATGGCCGCTTCAGAAGGAACCAAATGCAGGCGACTGAACGAAAGAGTTGAACTACCTCTGCCAGAGCGAAAGGCATCCGAAGTAGACAAGAAGATATTCAAGACGAGGAAAAGGTTTGCCAAAGCCATGTCAATGGGAATGAAGCTACCACCCTCGGAAGGAAACACGCACGATGGGGCGGAGAGGCACCCTGATTATTGCGCATATCATCGGAAAGTTTCATACCCTACGGAGGAGTGCGACGCCTTTAAGATATGGTGGCAAGGGTATGTTGCTCATCGGCAACATTTTAAGCGCATGAAACGCAAGATCCGTCGGGAGCAAAGAAGTACCGTCGATGGGCACAACAGAACTACTGGTAACTGTTATATGGCTCACGCCGGGGGGTCACAAGTTCTCACCTTTGGGAGCGACTCTGATGAAGAAATGGCTCTGGGCCCTCTCTTTAAAGAATCCGTTTTAGGGAAAGAGGAGAAATCGGAAGCCTGCGAGAACATTCAGCTGCGCAATCGCACACTCCCAGAAAAGAATCTCGGGCCCGTGAGTAGAAAAGATAAGGAAAAGGAAAAAGTCACTGAAGATATCACTTTAGATGACCAAGTCATGAGAGAGCTGGCTGCCAAAGACCCTCCTAGGAAGGGTAAGGTGGACTATAACATCCTAGCGCACCTAAGGAAGCTACCTTCTCAGCTTAGCATTCTCGATGCCCTCCTATTATCAAAAGAAGCGCGAGACTCACTAATTAAGGCGTTACAAGAACCTGAGCAATTTCAAGCCTTCCTCGCCACTGAAAGGATGAAGGATGAACTGGAGGAAGTGGATACGGCCGACATCATTTTCGGTGACGAAGACCTCCTTCTCAGGACGTGCGACCACAACCGTCCCCTGTATGTCTCTGGATACTGCCATGATATCAAGATAGGCAAGATCCTGGTGGATAATGGATCCTCCGTCAATCTCCTTAATGTTCGGGTGTTGAAGGAAATCTGCATGAGTGTGCAACACCTCGCTCGTGACAAAATTACTATCTCCGGTTTTGATGCACAATCGTCACGGACTCTCGGGTCTGTGATACTAACATTACGCTTCGGACTTCTCGTCACAGACATCAAATTCAATGTCATTGACGCCAAGACCTGCTACAACGCCTTGCTCGGTCGTCCTTGGTTACACGAATACAACATCATCCCTTCTACACAACATCAGTGTATGAAGTACTTTAAGGATGGTTTCGAGTATACCGTAACAGGTGAATTAAACCCATTCTTCGTGAACGAAGTCCGCAAATACGAAGATGCGAAGTACTTTTTTTCCAGATTTCGAGGATACAGAAAGGTGTCGCAACCCGGAAAACAAAACCGCCGCCACCATCCCTGTTTTCGGGAGCGATACCGAAGAAGAGGAAGAGATAGTTTATGCAGGGCCATCTCAACGCAACAACCTGGGGACGTCCGCCCCTATGTTGGTCTTCGGAAGTGATTCAGAAGATGAAGTTAATGCCGTGTTCTCCAATCGGCTGTCAATACAAACACCCCCTCGCGATGACCATAGTTTGCGAATCACCATAGTACCGCGAGAACACCACAAGGATCTCGACACACTTCAAGCTCACAATGTGCAGGACCTGCGAACATTTTACGTCCCTCCCAGGCAAAGGGGTGAGAAGGCGATCCTATTCTACCGATCCTCAGAGTCGAAAGTAGAGAAAGAGATCTGGCATAGCGCAGATGCTACACTTGACAGGCTCCAACCCATCCGTCTGCCCAGATACTATACAAATGGTTTAAAGAAGCTATTGAAGCGCCAAGGAGTACCCTTAAAACAGACTGTCCGGCAGGCTCGGTTCTACAACAAGATTTAGGATGTCCCTGGAACTCAACGCAAATTGCCCAACGGGAAAATGGAAACACTTGGGCTTGGATACGCGAGAACCGGAAAACGGGAAAGGGCTCACAGCAGCTACGCTATATATACCTTTGATGAAGAGGAGGACGCCCTGTCAGGAGATGCCAACCCCCCATCAAAACTAGACCCCGCGATTGAAGCGCCGAGTCCGTCGTTTGAAGAACGAATGGGCAAGCCCATCAGGAAAGTGGGTCAGAAAGCTCGGGAAGACCACAACCGCGAAATGGCCATCTACGAGAAGGCCAGGACGCAACGTCTATTTCAACAAGCTGCAAAAGACAAGGATGTTCGCCTTTGTCAACCCGTTGTACGAAAGGCCCGATGCAGAGACGGAAATAAATCAAGAAGCTGAAAGAGGAGCCGACAACAACGACGCAGGATTAGAGAGTTACGTGATCGGGTATTGCACGGCTCGGATTTGTCCCTCATGAAGAAGATGAGTCGAGCGTACTCCTTCCCCCGAGACAAGACGGAGAGGTTACTCAAGCTCGCTATAAAGCATCAAATGATCGCGCTTCCAGGATCTAGACACCCTGAACAAGCTAACAAGGCTTCTCATCTGAGCTATTGCTCTTATCACCGAGCCATAGGACATCCTACCGAAGACTGCTTCACCTTCAAGAACTGGGTCGAGGACCAGTACCAACAGGGCAGATTCGCTTTATCCGACGGCTGGAGGGTAACGCCACCACAAAAGCATGAACCCAAGGCCGCAAGAGCAGGACCGGATCCACCTCAATCCTGGGAGCGGATTCGCACCTGTTATACGATTACGATATTAAAAGAAGAGCCCGAGAATATGGATGACCTTCCCCGGTGCTTTGAGAACAGCAATAATGAGGTGATCTCAGAATTTCCGCCCGCTCCGAAAGAACTGGAAGATGGTATACATACTACTGCAGATAACATCAAGAAGATTGAGTTGGGATCGGCAGATGACCCGCGACCGACATTTGTCAGCGAGCTACTATCTGAAGAAAGGGTGGCTGCGTTAAAGAACGTGCTTCTACGACATAAAGACTGCTTCGCGTGGAACTACTCCGAGATGCCAGGATTAGATCCAGAGATTGCTGTGCATAAGTTAGCGATATCCCCGGATATCAAGCCAGTCAAGCAGGCGCCGAGAAGGATGCGACTCGAGCTTGAAATGAGCATCAACGCCGAAGTCAAGAAGCTGATCGATTCTGGGTTTATCCAAGAAGTCCAATATCCCGACTGGATCGCCAATATCGTCCCGGTAATGAAGAAGAATGGGACGGTACGCATATGCATGGATTTCAGGGATCTCAATAAAGCCTGTCCAAAGGACGATTTCCCGGTGCCGGTAACCGAGCTAATGATAGATAACACGTCCACTCACGAGGTTTTCTCCTTTATGGACGGTTCATCAGGATACAATCAGATAAAAATGCATCCCGAAGACCAGAAGCACACCGCTTTCCGGACCCCTTTGGGTATATTCTGCTACAGGGTTATGTCCTTTGGTCTAAAGAACGCTGGCGCTACCTATCAAAGGGCCATGACAAAAATCTTCGATGACCTCATGCATGACATCGTCGAGTGCTATATCGATGACCTCGTAATAAAGAGCATGTCATACGAGCATTTAAAGCATCTGGAGACTGTATTTCAACGCCTTCGGCAATATAATTTGAAAATGAATCCCCTCAAATGCGCGTTTGGAGTCTCCTCGGGCAAATTCCTGGGATTCATCGTTCGACACCGAGGTATTGAAATAGATCCGTCAAAGATTAAAGCGATCATGGAAATGCCTCCGCCGAGAACCCTCAAACAGTTGCGGTCTCTCCAAGGGAAGCTCGCATACGTCCGGCGATTTATCGCCAATCTTTCAGGCAAATGCCGTCCTTACAGCCACCTGATGAAGAAGGGAACTCCATTCGTTTGGGATCACAAATGCCAAGGTGCACTAGACGAGATCAAGCAGTACCTGCAGAACCCTCCGGTGTTGGCTGCGCCGGTCAAGGGAAAACCCCTCATTCTTTATACAACCGCCCTCGAAGGTTCTTTAGGCGCATTATTGGCACAAGAGAACGATCAGGGGAAAGAGAGAGCACTCTACTACTTAAGTCGAGTTCTACTGGGGGCAGAAAGCAACTACTCTCCCATTGAAAAACATTGCTTGGCGTTAATCTTCGCGATAACAAAGCTCAGGCACTATGCGTTGGCACATGAAGTCCGTCTCATTTCAAAAGTGGATCCCCTTAAGTACTTGATGTCGAAAGCCATATTGACGGGACGACTCGCTAAGTGGGCCCTGCTCTTGATGGAGTTCTCGATAACGTATCAACCTCTTAAGGCAGTGAAAGGCCAGGCCATTGCCGACTTCCTCGCTGAGCACCCGATACCGGCCGATTCTCCTCTGAACTGTGATTTGCCGGACGAGCATGCATTTGATGCGATTAGCGGCGGAAGCACCCGATGGGAACTCTATTTCGATGGTGCGTCCTCCGTAAAGAAACAGAAACATGGTATCCCAATGATCAAATCGGGGATAGGCCTCGTCTTTGCAACTCCACAAGGAGGGATAATGCGCTTCGCCTTCTCTTTAACAGAGCCGAGGACAAACAATGAGGCTGAATACGAAGCTCTGATAGCAGGCCTCGAGATCACCATCGACATGGGAATTGAAGACCTCCTTATATACGGGGATTCTCAGCTGGTCGTTAGTCAAGTAAATGGTGACTACCAAACGTGCAAGCCGGAGTTGGTGAAGTACGGCGAAAAGGTGCAACAACTGTTGACCCAAATTCCCTCCTATATTTTGGAGAACATACCGCGCGCGGAAAACAGCAAAGCGGACGCGTTGGCCAAACTTGCTAAAGAACTGGCTGACGAGAACCTTGATGACGTCAGAATCGTGGTACAAAGCCGTCAAGTGCTCGCCCCGGCAGAAATACCTCCGGAATTATATAAAGAAAAGGGGGCGACTGAGCGGACAACCCTACAAATAAAGGACCATGAGAAGGCCGAGGACTGGAGGGAAGTCTTCATAAATTACTTTAAGTCCCACCGAATGCCCAAAGAAGCGTCCTCAAGACATCAGCTCATGAAACGAGCTCTATCTTTCGCTTTCGTCAACGATACTCTATACAAGAGATCGTTTGATTCTCTATGGCTGAGATGCTTGGGACCTGACGAAGCAGAAAGAGTTATTCAGGAAGTTCACGATGGACTTTGCGGTTCTCACCAAGCAGGCCCAAAGATGAAGTTAAAAATTAAACGGATGGGTTACTACTGGCCCACGATGATCCAGGACTGCCTCGAGTATGCGAAGCAATGCCACTCATGCCAGATTCATGGAGACTTTATCCACCAACATCCGAATCCACTACACCCAACGGTGGCTAGCTGACCATTCGAAATGTGGGGGACTGACATAGTCGGCCCCATCGAGCCGGCATCATCCCGGGGACATCGATTTATCCTGGCGACAACTGATTACTTCTCCAAATGGGCAGAAGCAGTACCACTGAGGGAAGTGAAGACGGAGAATATCCTCCATTTCTTCAAGACACACGTCATCTATCGGTTTGGAACCCCACGGCGGATTATCTCCGATAATGGGCCAGCCTACAGAAGCCATAAGATTAGCCGCTTCGCGCAGCAGCACAATATAGACTGGAGATATTCTTCAGTTTACAACCCACGAGCTAACGGTCTGGCCGAGGCCTTCAATAAGACCTTGACGAAGATCATAAAAAAGACTGTTTCCCGGAATAAGAGAGACTGGCACGAAAGGCTGCAAGAAGCCCTTTGGGCTTATCGAACTACATTCAAGACGGCCACAAACACAACGCCGTACGCGTTGGTATTTGGGACGGAAGCAGTGCTCCCCCTCGAGATAGAGTTATCCTCTCTACGAGTGGCAGTCCACCACGAGCTGACAGACGAAGAGAATGCTCACCTTCGGCTTGAGGAGCTTGATGCCCTCGATGAAACCAGGCTCATAGCGCAACAACATCTAGAAGCCTACAAAGCAAAGATGACGCGCTCGTACGAACGATTGACCAGGCCGAGGACATTCCGCCAAGGCGAACTCGTACTAGTGGTCAAAAGACCTATGATCCCCAATCGTGCCAAGCGGGGAAAATTTGAGCCAAACTATGAAGGCCCGTACATCATAGACAAGGTCTACCAGGGTGGAGCCTATCTACTCGTGGACATGCACGATGAAAGGCCTTTCAGGCCAATAAACGGCCGCTTCTTAAAGAAATACTATGCTTAATAAGCCACAGCCTAGGTCAATGATAGATGACGACGACTATGTCCGCTCGCTATCTTCCTAGGCTCAGACTTTACAAGCAGCAGCCGGCCTTCCCATAACAATGGACCGAAATGTTCTTAAACTAACGATGGACCGAAACGTCCTTAAACTAACAACGGACCGAAACGTCCTTAAAACTATCGACGGACCGAAACGTCCTTAAACTAACGACGGACCGAAACGTCCCTAAAACTACTACCGCAGCATCTTTAGGCTGACGAGATAAAAAAAAAGAGAAAGAGAAAGAAAAAATAAAAAAATATATATATGAAAAAGAATTAAAAAAACGGTATGTCCATAAGCAAAATGGGCACGGATGAAAACCCGAAAGGGCTCCGTGAGTAAAAACAGCAGGACTACCGGCGAGTGTTTATGAAAAGCCGAAAGGGCGCAACCTCGTTAAAAGACACTTGTAGGGTCCTCTCGACCTTGTAAGGAGAAATCACCTGCGTGAGATCCTTACGACTCACAAAGGAGCAACACACTTAGGGACCCTCACGATTCCTAAGGAGAAAATGCACTTGCGAGATCCTTACGACTCGTAAGGAGAATTCTCTTGTGAGACCCTCACGGCTCATGAGATTTGAAAGTCTTAAGTTACAGAAACCTAAACCTGTTCTTAAGCAAATCCTCCACAACCTTCGATATTGCCCTATAAGGGACTCAATACTGACCCTTGTATACAATCCACGGGCGTGAATAAACATTTCCCCAGCAAAGTCCAACCCTTGTAGGTCCTCTCGATCCATAAGGAGAAAGCCCTCTTGTAGGATCCTTACGACTCACAGAGGAGCACACACTTAGGAATCCTCACGATCCCTAAGGAGAAAATACACCTGCAAGATCCTCACGACTTGTAGGGAGAAATACCTTTGTGAGACCCTTACGGCTCATGAAGTCAAAAGCCTTGGTCGACGGGACCCTTAACCCTGTTTGCTGAGCCACCTTTGTTCATCATCGACAAAGGCAAATGATGATTTGCTCCTGGCAACATTCCAGTTGTAGCGGTGCTGATGTCGAAATCGGTGTCTAAAATCCAAGCTTGCGGCAAAAAAGCTAGCAAGCCACACATGCCTACAAAATAGCCGAAATGATGGGGCAACTTGCAATAAAAAGCAGCAAGTAAAAATGTATGCATATAAAATAGCCGAAATGATTGGGCAACTCGCAATAAAAAGCAGCGAGTAAAAATAAGACAAATAGCCGAAATGATTGGGCACCGCGAAAAATAGCCGAAATGATTGGGCAATCGCGACCTTCGCGATATAAAAAGCTGAAATGATAGAGCATCGCGGAAAGAATAAAAGAAATGATGGAAAAATGAAACCTTTTTGCCCTACAGGTGATGTTACATCTATCCCTGTATACAATCCAGGGGCGCAAACAAAGAAGGGATCATACTCATCCCCCAGGTTTCATCATAACAAGAAGCCAAATCTCGACGGTTCACAGATAGCCTAGAGATCATCTCGACGTTCATCTCATGGCAGCAGACACAACATCAAGCGAAACGGAACAGCGGCAACCCCCAGTTCCATGGCTCGGCGATATACATATCACCAAGAGTCAAACCTCCATTCCGTGAAATGCGGATATATTCAGCAAAACTCCTGGTTACGTGGAACGCGGATAACGTCACTCTTTGACCCGTGGAAAACGTCCAGAGCGGATCCTGGTCCTCGCAGAGCACGGCAGTGAACCCGTGTGAAGCATCCAGAGCGGAGCCTAGTCCTCGCCGAGCACGGCAGTGAACCCGTGTGAAGCATCTAGTGCAAAATTCCTGGTTACGTGGAACGCGGAAAACGTCACTCTTTGACCCCATGGAAAACATCCAGAGCGGAGCCTAGTCCTCGCCAAGCACGGCAGTGAACCCGTGTGAAGCATCTAGTGCAAAATTCCTGGTTTCATGGAACGCGGATAATGTCACTCTTTGACCCCGTGGAAAACGTTCAGAGCGGATCCTGGTCCTCGCAGAGCACGGTAGTGAACCCGTGTGAAGCATCCAGAGCGGAGCCTAGTCCTCGCCGAGCATAGCAGTGAACCCGTGTGAAGCATCTAGTGCAAAATTCCTGGTTACGTGGAACGCGGATAACGTCACTCTTTGACCCCGTGGAAAACGTCCAGAGTGGATCCTGGTCCTCGCAGAGCACGGCAGTGAACCCGTGTGAAGCATCCAGAGCGGAGCCTAGTCCTCGCCAAGCACGGCAGTGAACCCGTGTGAAGCATCTAGTGCAAAATTCCTGATTACGTGGAACGCGGATAACGTCACTCTTTGACCCCGTGGAAAATGTCCAGAGCGGAGCCTAGTCCTCGCCGAGCACGGCAGTGAACCCGTGTGAAGCATCTAGTGCAAAATTCCTGGTTACGTGGAACGCAGATAACGTCACTCTTTGACCCCGCGGAAAACGCCCAGAGCGGAGTCTGGTCCTCGCCGAGCACGGCAGTAAACCCGTGTGAAACATCCAGAGCAAATACCGGACTGTGGAGTCCTTAAAATCCACGGACTATGACGTCCTTAACCTCGACCGTGATGTCTTAAAACTAACGATCAACCATCCCGATTCCTTACAGATTTTGCCTTGGTTTAAGGGTACATCTCTTCACTCCTTTGATGCCTGGCGTTGTAATTCCTCAACATCTTCAAAGAGGTGACGGGTCCCTGCAACCACACATCGGACTGTGGAGTCCCTAAATCCACGGACTATGAGGTCCTTAACCTTGACCGTGATGTCTTAAAACTAACATCGGACTGTGGAGTCCCTAAATCCATGGACTATGAGGTCCTTAACCTTGACCGTGATGTCTTAAAACTAACATCGAACTGTGGAGTCCCTAAATCCACGGACTATGAGGTCCTTAACCTTGACCGCGACGTCTGTAAACTACGATACCTTGAGCGACCCCTGACCCCGTGAAACACGGATAAGGGCGACCACATCCAACACTTGCAGGTCCTCACGACCTGCGGGGAAGAAAAACTCTCTTGTGAGATCCTTACGACTCTCAAGGGAAAACCCGCTTAAGGATCCTCACGATCTTTAAGAAGAACTCACACCTATGGGATCCTCTCGACCTGTAGGGAGAAAAACTCTTTATGAGACCCTCGTGGCTCGTAAAATGCAAAAGTCTTAGGAAGCAGATCTTAACCCTGAATCCTAAGCCATCACTGTCCTGCAAGGAGATCGAGGTAGAATATTCGCAGAATACAATCAATAAAAAGGGGGACACACCATTGAGAAGAAAAATGTATCTTTTATTCATAAACCAAAATGGATACAAAGTACAATTCATGAAAGAAACAAAAAAAAAAGACACTCTCATCCATGAGTATGTACAAAAAAGGGAAAAAAGATACAAGTCCTCAAGCCGGCGGGCGGTGCAATAATTTTACCAACTCGTCTTTCTGTTGCTGAGTCACGGCTTCATGACGCAAGATCTCCAGAAGACGAGCCTCCGCCTGAGCTTGCTGAGCCTGATACGAAGCGAGCCGAGCTTCGAGCTCTTTCTCGGTGGCTTTATGAGCCTCGACCCTCTCACGAGTAAACGTGGCAGCTTTATCGAGAGCCACCGCCTCTTTTATGGACTCCTGAAGCACCCGCCAGAGTTCGTATGCTTTGTTGGCCTTGGCTGTGAGGCTGGCCTGAAGCTCGCTCAGCGCCTTAGAAGCCAATTCCCTCTCCGAAAATTTACGGCCGAGCCCTTTTCTCGCACAACAATATGTTCGCTACGTGTCGCTCTATCAGGCCACGTAAGCTCGCTTTCGTGACCGCGGCCTTGGAAACAAGACATTTACGAGACCGTATAAATGGGCTTCCAGTCGACGGGAATAATCGATCTAAAACGCACTCACATCACCTGACGTGAAAGGCAACAAGAAAGGAAAGTGATGGTAGCATTTGCAATTAAAGAAAGTTCTCATGAGAAGAATACAAAGTTTATTTATGCATGCGGAAACATACATACTAGCACCAAGCCTACATGGAATTTCGGCATAAAGCGTAAAAAGGGAGGGACTAATTTAAAAATGTTCTGCGCTAACGGAAAAGGTCACCAAACATGGGATCAACGGCACAAGGGTTAATGAAGCAGAGGACAAAATTCTCCATCTCTCTCTTTGCTTTCTCCAGCACGTCAAAGCGACGGTTCTTACGAGGAGTCGCTCCCCATCGATTGGCGCCGTGTTCGTCCGCGAAAGCAGACATAATAGCTCACCGGGCCTTGATCTGGCTCAGCAGATGAATTGAGCAATCCTTCAAAGCCTGAGTAATCAGGCACGCTTCATGAAAACCCTCGAGCTTTTCTTCTGCCGCGTCGAGCATCGCCAGGGTCATCTCCGCCGGGTGAGGAGGGATGTCGGCAAGCACGACCGTGAGAATCATCCGGAGCCAGAGGGAACCCATCGGGAGGGGGGACCCCCTACGGATCGAGAGTTCATGCATGGCTGAGTCGCATTCGTTGTCGGTAAGGAGGGGATCCACCAACCGAGCAGCAAAGCGGGGGACCATCTCCTCAATAGGAACTTCCCATGGCTGTCGACGAGCATGAGGGCGATTGCAGGCCATGGCGCTCGTTTGTTTCTCAAGACAAGCTACTCCAAGATAAAAAAAAAATAATAATAATATAAATCTCTTTGTGAGGGGAAAAGGAAGCTATAGCATCATATATAAAGAAATGCATTAAGTGCTGTGCGCGGAAAATCTTGCATGGTGAAGCTATTTCCAAGGCTCTAAAAAGGAAAGGCATCGAAAATCAAGGAGATGGAACTATTTCCAAGGCCCTTTTTTTTCTGCGTCTGATATTGTGCACTGAAAATAGGGCATGGGAAGATTTTGTGAACAGCCCCATCAAGGGACCCCACGTGCAGAATACGTGAGGCCTAAACCTGATGTACACTAAAAAAAAATGGAGTGGCACCCTGCATATTGAAAGCCACCAACAACAACAGTAGCAAAAAGGATAAAATCCCAGAGAAAAGCATGCAGACATACGAAGACATAATAGAACTTATCATTCATACTTCAAGAAGGTCATACAAAATAAAAAGAAAACTTTTACAATGGTAAGATTTCAGACGCGGGGCACGGATTGAGAAACTCAAGCTTAACCTTGTCCAAGATCCTCCAAGCATTTCGAACCTCCCGAGTATGTTTTCTCTCACGATCGCAAGCGTCGGGGTCCTCGCGGATGTCCTCCACCCTCCGGTAGGCGGCAAGTATGGTCGACTGCTGAAACGCCCGGTGCAAAAGATCGATGAGGTTGTCACGCCTTCTTTTCGAGATCAGACTCATCAGATACACCGAATGTATCTTATCCTCGGCAACGTCCAATGTCCTGAGCGGCACACCGGCACAGAAGAGAGGAAGCGCCTCCCAAATCGCCAGCACGATGAGCTTCAGAAGAGAAGAGCGACGGGGGAGTAGCCGATGGTTGTACTCGTCAAAGCGGCTCATAATTTCAGCACACTGAGCGTTGGTGAACTCCTGATGCTGACTACGGCCCAGGGCACGAATATTCCCATAGGAAATGATCTCGTCAAGACCATACAGATGGGCATCCATAATACCTGAAATAAAGGTCATGAGAATCATTAGAAAGTTCCTGTTTCATCAATTGCAGAAGGACAACCTCGGGCCAAGAGACCTCAAGAAGGCTCCATGTGAAGAAACCGAGTTCTTCACAGGAATTAAATTCCCTTTAGAAAAGGGAATTAAATTCCCATAAAACATTTTGTTGAAACGGAATTGAATTCCACAGATTGTCATCACCACTTCCCTAAAGATCATTTAAACCCTAAGAGATCTACAGTTTGAAGGTTAAGCGGTTTCATGTTCTTATGGAAAAACATGAAGAAAAAAGGGTAAAAACCCTTGTTTTGGATTTAAAATCCAGAGGAATGTGAAGGTCCATCATTTGTCCAAGAACATTACCTGAGGAAAAGAATTCTTTTCGAACAGAGTTAAACTCTGAAAATTGTTTCAAGACAGAGAACTAAGCTCTGGAAGCGAGAATTAAATTCTCAAGGAAAAAGTTCTCAGAAGAAGAAGATGAGCAAAGTGAAGGCTCCTATGAAGAGACAGAGGTATTTATAGAAGGCAATGGAAACGTTTCATCTCCCCAGATCCCTAGAGGAATCCAACGGTCGCAAGAGGTGACAGCGTTGCACTCACGTGCAGACACGTGAGAACAACGCTGTGGGGGCATTTGTTTCCTGATTTAAAATCAGAAAAGCTTATGGAAAAAGCTTCAGAAGAGGGTCACATACTTACACGTGACCAGCAGTCACGTGTTGGCACGTGACATCTAAAAGCATCATCAAGGCAGATTCAGCTTCCTGACTACATCAAAGAAAAGGGCTTCAGAAAGGGTCACGTGCTCCCACGTGACCAGGGTCACGTGTTGGCACGTGACATTTTAAAGCGGATTCAAAGGCACATCGGTTCCCTGATCAAATCAAGGAAAAAGCTTCAAAAGAGGTCACGTGCTCCCACGTGACTAGGGGTCACGTGTTGGCACGTGACGCTCAAAACATCAGAATTGTTCTCCAGTTAAATCAAGAAAAAGAGTCCAGACAAGGGTCACGTGCTCACACGTGACCAGGGGTCACGTGGTGGCACGTGACGGTTAAGCAGCAACCAGAAGACAGAGCGCAAAAAGAAAGAGGAAGGCTCGTTCCAAGGGGGTCACGTGCCCACACGTGACCATGGGTCACGTGGTCACACGTGACCGGCTTTCAAAGCCCATTTTGTTAACAGAATTAAATTCTGAAGGAGATTCAAATCTTTCCAAAGGAAAGCGATTATCTGGAACCAATCGAATTAAAGATGATTAAATATCATCTATCCATGGGAAAATCTCGGGTTTGGAAAGATTTCCCCTTTAAATCTAACCGAAATAACAAAAGAGAATCCCTGGATTTGAAATCCAATGGTGAATAAAATTCACCTAATAATCCAAAGGTCAAAAACGAATGATGGATGCAAATCAAATCTCTCAATGAAGATTCGTCAAAAACTAATTGATTCGGCTGCTTCTCCTATAAATAGGAGCCAAGAGACACAGGGAGAGAGATAGATACGCAGAGGGAAGAAAAGGGAGAGAGCCTTGATACTTTGAGGAATTTGGATCTTCTGCAAAAGAAAACCCTAGGTAAGAAAGGGAAGGCTTTTTGAAAGAAAGAGAATTTAATTCTCAATAGAGTTTAACTCTGATATATAAAACAGAAGAACATATTTCTTCTCTCTTTGATAGAGGATCTACAAAGTGCACATCTCCCCTTGAAGTTGAGAATTTAATTCTCAATGGGTCGAGATCCTGCCATGCAGATCCAAAACATAGAGAGGGAACGGAAGCACGAGAATTTAATTCTCACAGAACTATAGGAATTTAATTCCTTTAAAATAAAATTAGGGATTGACCCTGTGTCATGGGAATTTAATTCCTTCAGAACAAAGAGAAACAGGGTTTAACCCTAATTAAGAACCTAGTTCTGTGGAAACAGCGGGAATTTAATTCCCTTAATCATAATTTAACAGAGAATGGGAGTTTAATTCCTTAAAAGCTTTTAGGGTTTAACCCTATTCAGTTCTTCACATATATGAAGAATTTAATTCCTATAGAAAATTCAGAGTCCAACTTTACTCCAGAATATAAATCTTCGAAAGGAAGTAGGAATTCAATTCCTCTGAAATTATTGTCAGGGTTCAACTCTACGAGGAATTTAATTCCTGGAAAAGATTAACAGATCCTCTAAACAACATACATAGAGGCAGGGTCACGTGCCACCACGTGACCCCCCCCCAAAAGACCTACAGAAAGCCCCTTTGAGGCAGTGCCCCACGTGACCCACGTGACCCTTGACAGAAGCTTTAACACACAAGCATTTGAATGCCCGTCACGTGATGGCACGTGATGCTCTGAAAGATGCGATAATCTCCGCAGAATAAATGAAGGGAGGGCGCTCTCATGTGTCGCCACGTGACCCCTCTTGCCTTAGTGTTTAACACTAAATTGAAACTCCCGAACCCAGTGTTAAAACACTGTTGGGCCTTAGTGTTCAACACTAATCAAAAAACTTTATTTGCAGTGTTCAACACTGACTACCTTAGTGTTTAACACTAATTTGAGATCTCTGTTGCCAGTGTTTAACACTGATCTGTTTTAGTGTTTAACACTAATTTGAAAGCCATGTTGCTGGTGTTTAACACCAATTATCTTTTAGTGTTAAACACTAACTTGTCAATTTCATTCCCAGTGTTCAACACTGATTGGTCTGTAGTGTTTAACACTAGACTTTGGCCCAATTGGCTAAATGGTCAGAGACAAAGTCTCTCCTTCAATGGACCAACAGGAAGCCAATATTCCAGACATGATTGGACTTAGCCCAAGCTGGCCATGAGTCCTCAATTCGTAATTAACTGGGCTAATGGGCTCATAACATAATTAATTGGTCTTGATCCCAAATTGGGCCAAGGACTATTTAATCCACTCCGGTTCCAGGGTACATCTCTTCATTCCTTTGATACTTGGCGTTGTAATCCCTCAACGTCTTCAAAGAGGTGACGGGTCCCGATGACCACACATTGATATGGACCGTGGGGTCCTTAAACCCATGGACTACGACGTCCTTAACCTCGACCGAGATGTCTTTAAACTAACAATGGACTGTGGGGTCCTTAAACCCATGGACTACGACGTCCTTAACCTCGACTGAGATGTCTTTAAACTAACAATGGACTGTGGGGTCCTTAAACCCATGGACTACGACGTCCTTAACCTTGACCGAGATGTCTTAAAACTAACAATGGACCGCAATGTCCTTAAACTACCCATGGACCGCAATGTCCTTAAACTAGCGATGGACCACTATGTCCCTAAACTGGAACAATAGAGCCCAAACGCTCTTTTGTCGGATCTAAACGATCCCGTTTAAGTTGATCTTAGCCTCAAATATGGCTAACGTATCCTTAAACCTTCAAACAGACTGGACTATGAATCCCCCCAAATCAACTTCGGTTCAAGGGTACATCTCTGAACTCCTCTGATATCTGTCGTTGTAATCCTTCAACGTCGTCAGAGAGGTGACGGGTCCCGACGGCCACATATTCAATGGACCACTATGTCCCTAAACTGGAACAATAGAGCCCAAATGCTCTTTTGTCAGATCTAAACGATCCCGTTAAGCTGATCTTAGTCTCAAGTTAGACTAACGTATCCTTAACAAACGTTTGAGTTGATCTTAGCCTCAAATATGGCTAACGTATCCTCAAACCAAACCCCCAAACCCAAATCTAAGATAAGTACGGATTTGGACTAGTCCACGTCCTACGGGCGACGACATAACTAAGTCTCCGTATACAATCCACGGGCAACCACAAATAAAACAAACACCCACGACACGAAGTGACCATCTGGAGAAGGAGAAAGTTGTTACCGCAATGCGGTAGCGTAATTAACTGCAGGGGCTTGCGCCTGCAGGGAAGAGCGTCCCCACAATCAAAAACCCCTCAAACGAGGGGGAATCTGACGAAGTCTGCTACATCGGCCGCATCTGTTTAAACCTTCGATATATGGTGCCATAAATCAACTTGGCATCTTCGGAGAGGTGAACGGATAGCACCAATTAGCATCTGCCCCGAATCTCAGTGCCAAGACATCGCAGTCTTGTGCGTCGCCGTTCGGAGGGGAACACTCACATAAAAACCCCGGCTATTCGAACACGACGATCCAATATAACATATCCAGCAACACATAACATCACATGTCATCAACGTAAGTAAATATGCACATCCCAATTGTCGTTGACATATAGCAACGAAACCGGCGACATCACATATTACACTTACGGTCATAGAAAAGAAAGTGTAAAACTACAACAGTTGGAATCCGCAACCACCTCAGACATCGCATTCCTGGTCAAATGAATTCTTTAGATATCGCATGCCTAACAATTATAAACCCCGCATTTTAGTCTCATTATCGAAAACACTTTTCAATATCAAGTCGGGCAATTCAACAAGATTCCCGACATTTTGATCGAATGCTCGTCGCAAACTTTAGTAGACGGTCGCACCCCCGATACCGTCGACGAAGTGCACCAAGGCGGAACTCCGCTACCGCGAGCACCCGAACGGATGCTTTCGGCGACGGGGTTCTCCTATAGTCACTTGGTCGGGGCTATGGAGTGAGGCAGTCTATTAAGTTTACCCGGCGAGTATCCGCGTACGCTACGTGATTGCGACGGACTTTTGATCACATCAAAATTCCGTGGCAACCGATCAAGTGAGACTAAAGTGCTATGTTTATAACATTCATTCAGTTATCACATAACTTTTGTGAGTTCCAATTGTTGTATCACATTCCGGATAAACAGACAATGTTAAACTTTCCGATTGAACATTCGAACACCCAAGTTTTCCCGAAACAGCTCAACACATGAAATAAGTCTAACAACATTCAGTTCGTGCCTCAGTACCAACGGTCCAGCCGTAGAAGGGTCAAGCCAACGCCTCACATGTGGCACGCCGTACTGCCCCAAACCCGAAGGTTCAAAGGGCAGTTCAAGACGGTCACATAATCGAGTTAAGGTTTGTTGTCTTCTAGAGGGTCCATCGCGTTACTTGCACTACTTAGAACGTCGTTAAACTATGGAAAAATCCAACAATTGGAAATTTCCCGGCAGGGGAAAAAGTGGGTATTTATATCCGGTCGAACTTTTTAACATATTCTAAAAATACCCGGAAAAACACACTGACAAAATTAGACAATCCGATCGATAGACCGAGTCCCCAATACAACCCAGAAAATTCAACTCTTGAAAAATTATTAAAAAATTCCCAGGAAAACCAGCACTGCAAACTAGAAATTACTGTGCAAAATTTATTGCAAGAGGAGACAAAAGGGCCGCGGAACCGCCGCATTAGCATGCTAATGCCGCGGTTCCGCCGCGCTTTAATGGATTCAAGGGCCCCATTTTATACAGTAATTCTTAGAATCTTCTACTGAGTTTTCTGCATATTTTTAATCTGGAAAAAACCACGTTTTTCAAAAATGTCCAGAGAGCAAAATGTGATTGGGGTTTCGGTTCAATCGGACTTCTAATTCCGTCTACGCATCGTCTAAGGCTCTAGCTAGGCTCTGATACCACTGTAGGGTTCCTATGCACACTAATGAAGTCTCACAAGTGATCAAGCATGGCTAATTCAAATTTTACAAGTGCCTACAAACCCTAATACGGATCGTTAACTAGATATATAGGCGATGCAGGCATGTAAACGAATTAAATGCTAAAGGAAAGTGACTACAACCTTTGTAGATCCGGTCCACCACATCCTAAGCTCCGCGATGATGTCCCTCCGCTGTCCAAATCGGATTCCGGACTCTAGCATCGGCTTCATCGAGGAAATGGGCGGGCTTGGTCGTCGGCTTCGATGCCGAAGATGATCTACGTCGAGGCATCACTAGATCAAGCTCCCACTTCACCAAGTCATGAAACTTGTGAAGAAAACACCCTAACTACTTGGCAAGAGGTAGAGGATGAAGAAATAGGAAGTGGGTTCACTTTAGAATTGGATTTCACACTTGTTTTCATCACTTGCCATTGATGTAGCAAGCTTTTCTTCATGGAAGAAGAAGATGAAGAAGAAGAAGAAGATATGATAAGTCTTGAATAATTAGATAAATAAATCAATACTTATCATATATTAACCCTTGGTTAATTGTAGAGAATGGACCATGGTTAACTTGAATGGTTAGGGTTAAGGAAGAGACAAGAATGGTGGACTTGTTCAAAGCTTCAAGAAGCTTTAAAGAAAAAACAAAACAAGCAACCATTCTTTTCTCTTTATCTTTTCAAATGAAATAAATAAAATAAATAAATAGATAAATGAATAAGTAAATGAAATGAAAACCCTAACCACTAACTAACCATGGTTTAATTCTTTACACAAAACCAAGCTAGAATGCATCATCAAACATGATACAATCATGTGCACAAAAAAATATATCACATATACAATGTGCATTTCAAGTGAGTAAATCCATTTAAAGTGAACCAATACTAGTTAATGCAAAGTAATATATCAAATATATAATTATACATTAAATCATTAAATCAACACTTGATTCAATGATCCGGTCATATCACATATAACCGACTAATATTCAATGTATCGGTTTATCGAATCAATCCTTGATTCGATAACTAGGTTATATCGCATATAACCTAATCGATACATTCATCGCGAGAATGAAATACGGTATCACATACACGCATTATTCTCGGTCGCGCACATATCTCATATGCGCTCCTATTTCGTTTCGCTTGAGCTAGGAAACCTCTGTGTAGGACTCTAAAGACTCGTCAATACGCCGGCAGCAGATGATGATCATATCAAACACCCACAAGCCGCAAGCGGTCTGCTAAACGTAACGGCCACCCGGGTATTGAGCGATCAGAAGATCGACGAGCAAGCCCGCTCACACTCCTGTGAATCCAACCAGTAACACTTACCGTACAGTCCGGTCTGTTCGTCTGATATGTCGCATATCTCGCCTAGGGGTGGTAAACGTCAGACTCCAATAGCTCGATAATTCATGCCGACGTGAAGTCCATGACATGTGTGAAACTACTGGTAACACTTACCAGTAGGTCACTGCAACCCTGGCCAGGGATTTCCTGTTATGGCCAGTCGAGCATAGCGCAACATCAACCCCCAATACCGGGAGAGACGAATCCCCTCCTATCGCTCATTGCCTCCATGTGAATCGGGACTGTACCCAAAAACCACCTGTTTGCACGACTCAGTAGAGCCGTGGTAGGGTGGAAATCAAAGCACAGTGGGAGACACGCAAGACTCTATGACGATCTCGGGTCTACAGACTAAGCTGTACCAGTGTCACCAGAGAACTGCCATCTGACATGAGGTATAATACCATCTGGGAGTTCTCGGCGAGTCCGTTCAGTGTACCCAGTCTCCATTGAGCACCCGCACACCATCTCCGATGTCAAACACCAATGGATATGGGATCATCCATCGCCCATCACATGGGTAGAGAA
Organism: Agapanthus africanus; assembly: GCA_030015575.1. NCBI lineage: Eukaryota > Viridiplantae > Streptophyta > Magnoliopsida > Asparagales > Amaryllidaceae > Agapanthus > Agapanthus africanus. The sequence goes on along the minus strand of JASDDO010000019.1, from coordinate 812,293,438 downwards.
GATATACGCTAGTCTACTCTGGAATATCAATGCCCCGTCTCGATATTCCCACGACTAGGAACAATGAAGGATGTACTCATTGACTACCCAGACCCCACTAGTATGATCTTCATCATAGTCCTGGAAGTCGAGTACACATCCTAAGGGCTTTATCAACATGCAATCAGAGAGACATAAAGTATACATGTTAAGATAAAGAGCAACCAGATAGCGTACTATCATGTCGAGCAAGAAAGTCCTACCTATAAATGTCCCAGCATCCACTACAATATACATCCAATGTACAGTAATGGCCTCTAGGGCATACATATAACTAACAAGGATTGTACAGAATTATAGGAAGGAAGACAGCCTTGAAAACCAGTCTTTCATACAGAGTTTTGAAGAATTATTTGCGGATGAACTGGATATCCTCGATGAGTTTGAGTCAGGATCAATTAGGGAGCATCCCATGAACCTTTCTTTTTCCAATTTTTTTGCGGATGAAATCCAGTTTTTAAACTAGATTGACTCCGAAACTCGACATGTGCTTTTTGAACTTTCAATTCATCCGGGCAACAATTCGTTAAACTCTTCAAAACTTCATTTTCACTTTCAACGTCTTCTGATCCCTACTCACACACACCCATGCCCTTCACTAGCAACTAACATATTCTTTTTATATTTATTTTTTATATACATATTCTTTTATCAGCCCCTACATTATATCAATAATTTTTTTTGTAGCTGGTATTAATTTCTGGACTAACAATGTCATTTAGCTTGTGAATACTATAATTAATCTTTGTTTTTCGGAATTTTTTGAAAATAAGATCTCACCCATTAAGAGGTGAGTGCTGAAGTTTGGGGACGGCACTGATTTATCTTCTTGTTTGAGTAAAATTATAAAAAATGGGGTTTTCTTTTTGTTGGGTTTTTTTTTGTAAAATGTCCTTTATATAGTCATAGCATCCCTGACCTGAACCCTTTCTTCTCTGTTCTCAAACAACACCACATCCTTTCTTTTCTTTCCCCTCACCTTCCACCAAAACCCTAGCTCATATCCTCGGAATCCGACCGGTGACAGAATCGAAAATTCCGGCGACGCCGGTCTCGTTGTCCCAGATCGCCGTTTTCCTTTATCAAAGCTGTAAGATTTTCTCTTCCCCCCTCTCCTGCACTGTTAAATTTTTTGCAAATTTCACCAACTCACGGATCATGGCCCCTTTCGAAATAGAGCGAAATTTTGTCAATGTATTCACCCATGAGGTGTTCGGGAGCTATTTCCATGATGTTATCCGACAGTTGGGATGGGAATTTTTGTTGTATGGGGAAGAGGGGTTAAGTTCTTGCGAACACTTGGTAGATGAGTTCTATGACGCACTTAAGAATGGTAAGATACTCCAGGATCGCACTAGATTTCACTTTCAGGGTAGACGGAGGGTATTTTCAGCTGATACAATATCCAACGTCACCAACATCCCTATCCGACCTGGTTTTCAAAGACCATTAGAGCTGGCCCAGTATAGGATGATTATGGGGACAGGTGCGAGTTACGAGATGCTGGGCTAAATGCCCAGCAGATTTATAGAAACGTCTATACGGCTTGCCGCTGGGCTTACCATAACGTCAGAAGGATCGCTCGAGTTTCATCTTTTCCAGCGATTGTGGGGCACTTGGTTCATTGTTTAATGACCAAAGATTATCAATTTTTCATGGCGAGCATGCTATTTGCCACAGTCAAGGAAAGTGTCGCCGCGCACAAATCTTTACTTCCCGTCATCGTTATCCATATTTGTCGCTACTATATGGAGGACGATGATTTCGTGGCATGCCTCACGATGTATGACACCGTCCCGGTGGAGATAAGAGAGGATCTCATCAGGTTACACAGACGGTAGAAGTGAGCAGCAGATTTGGTCACCCACTGACCCCAGCGAGCATGCGGCATCGCAGACTTCATCAGAGATTTACTTGGGAGAGGACGTTCCGACAGATCCCTATGAATAACACAGAATGGAGGTCTGTGGCATCAAGACTTTGATCAGGTAGAATAAAGAAATAAAAGAGCAGCTCAGCCAGATCTTAGCAAATCAAGAAGAAGCAAGCGAAAGCAGCAGAGCCAAGGGCAAAGCCAAGCGACGATGAGGACATCGTCATACTCAGTTTGGGGGTGGAGCTGTCTTAGTTGTATTTTGTATCTGCATATAGTTTGCATATGCATATTTTCTGCATTTCAGCACTTACATTATGTATTTTTCTTTTATTTTCTATGTAGTCGCATTTCATATCTGCTTTTGTATTGCATTGTATTGAAAAACTAATAAAAATTGAAAAAATTTCTCAAAAATATAAGAACTTTGTCATGTTAGCTAGCGGGGGTACTTTGATTCGAAGTCTGACGGTTCGATTGATAAGGTAGAAATAACTAAATCTTTGTTATGAGACTGACGACCCGAAAAATAACCCTCCTTTGTATTTAACCATAATTGATATAAGTCTTTTATAACACTTTACACGTGTCATATATGTTTTGAGAATTTGATAAATGTCTGATATGTCTGAAAAACTTTTAAAAATTGATAAACATTGTTAGGATCAAGCATATTTGTTCTGAGTTAAGCAAATATCAAGAATAGTTCATAAAGTAACGTGAATATGAAGGATATTATTAAGGTTTTAACAGAAAGTATAAGTCTGAAAAATAACCCATCTGAAAGCTTGTTGGAGTAATTACACACCTTATCCACATGTAACGTTTTCGGATTTAAAAGAAAAAGCTGGCTATATCTCCGTTTTCACTAAGTTCAGAATATTTTAAAATAAAATGAGTCTTTTGTTTTTTGGACTTGGTAACTTGGGCAATTAAGTCCTTGGGGAGTCCCCACACCTAATGCCCTAAAATTATCTGGTTTGGGAGTCATTGTCCCAAAACTCGCTAAGTTTCCAATCGCCAAATAAAATAAGCTAAGAAAGTTTTCTCTCCGAGTTAAAAGTCCTCATGGTTCTTTGTGAGAGAATAATCTTGGCGGAGATGAGTTTTCTATTAAAACAGTTTTTCGCGGAGATATGAAGGTATATTTATATAAGACGTTTTGTACGATAACGAATGGTGTGTATGAACAACAACAAGTAAAAGGTAGGAGTGAAAAATAAGACTTAGGTTATCTGTTAAAAATGATATATATTCTGACATGAAACCTAACGGGAGAATAAAACTTGAGAAAATCTTAACTCCTTTCAAACTCATGTGATCCTTTAGAAGTTTATCCTAGTCTGTAATTATGACATGATAACCATAATCAAAGTTCTTAAAACCTTATGGACATTATCCGCACAATCACGTAAAGACGCGTATGAGCTTATATTAAACAAATCGCGAGGAGTGAAAAATAGGGTTTAACGTTTCTGACTTGGGTAATAGAACTTCTAACTTTGATCTCTAACTTAAGATTAGAATCAACAGTTTCTCCAAGATGCTAACTTGACTGGATTTTGTGAGTGTAATCCGTTGAAAACCCTCAGGAGACAACACTCCTCCTACTAGGGACACCTAGAGGTTTAACGGCTTATTGCATATGCTCAGTGCAATCGCGTTCCCTGCGAAAGTGAGGCTAGGATTTTTTATTTTACTCGGGACGAGCAAAAGATAAGTTTGGGGGTATTTTTTCATCTCGAAAAACTGCATTTTAATACCGCTCATTCATTATCTATTTTGTTATTTATTGGTGCTATTAATCAGTGTCTGCTCAGTAATTACATATTACAGGTGTTCGTGATTAAATACTGGAAACAAATTCAATATCACGGATATAGCGTTTGGGAGCCGACACTGCAAACAGAACAGGAAACCGACCGATATTCAAAGAGTTTTTGCAAAATAAATGTGTGCACACAATTTTGGTCCAACACATACAAGTGTGCACATGACTCTTTGATGGCTTGGACCATGGTGGGGCAGCCTTTGCACACACAAATGATGAATTGTGCAACTAGTAGGCACATGTGAGTGTGATGGGTAATAAATGCAAAAAGTTGTGATGTGAGTTAAAGGTTTGATTTTGATTTCCCTCCAAAACTACTGGATACAATACAAGTTTCTACAAAGAAAACAAACAGCACCAGGATGATATTGGAGTTGACAAGAGACAACCACATCAATACGAGCCCATGTGCTCGGATTTGAACCGGCCACACCCTCAAGGAATCCGAGCTCGCCGGCCCTCCTTGCCCCATTTGTCCCCATCTTTTCCATGTCCCTTTCTTGCAGTCACATCATCTCATTCTTATTATTGTTTTAATCTTTTTTGGTGCCTATAAAAGCCAAATCAGTGAGCAAGGGAAGGGCTCTCTCTCATATTCACATAGATGCATACAATTTGTTTTAGTTTGTTTTTGGTTTAGGCTTGAGAGTAAGTGGGCTATCACTTGGTTTCTTCTTCTTCTTCCCTCTTGAAGCTTTCTCTTGAGAGCTTCATTATGGAGGTTGAACAAGTTACCAATATTTTGTACCTCTTCTTCAAGTATTAATAATATCGTTGTTTCTTTCAATACTTACTTCTTGTTCTTGTTTTTGCTTTTCTTTTTATCATGCTTAACTAATCTCTTTAGTTATGGTAATGGTAAGGAAGTGAGATGAATGACTTTGCCTCCTCCTCCTCTTGTTAATGTTTAATGTGCTTTAATATGATTATAAACTTAGTATTGTAACTTGGATGGGTTGATATGGTATGTTGACTCCATGGTTACTTTGTAACCTCATCACATACCTTATTCTCCCTACAAACCCTATCTTGCAAGCCTAAGATTAGAATCAATTTGGTGTTAAGTTTGCTAACTTTGGATATGGTATTTTGTGATTAAGTGACTTGACAAATCTCTTGGTTTCATATACCATACACCATCACAAACACTTAGCACACTTAACAATGAAATCATTTGCTCTCACTCACTACTTTGTGTTTTTGATGTTGTGGTATGCTTACTAACCCTTATGTTTACTGTTGATACCCCAAGCTTAGACATACAAAACGGTAAGTGAACAAACGGACTCGTTTCGTATTTTGCGGCGAATATCGGAATTTGATAATTTGTGCTCCGCAACCACCTTGACAAGTCATGCTTCATGCCGGGATCGACGTGATGACGGACAACTCATGATCAAGGGAGCATCGAAGGAATCGCCGCGGTTTGACCTTCCGAGCCAAAGCCACAACCACTTCTTTCTTATCTTCTTTACTTACTTTTCTTTGTTTTCATATTCTTTATTTTAGGGACAAACCAACCATTCGTTATTTTTTGAACCTTAAACAACAAGACCTAATACACAATTCCCTGCAGATCGACCCGTACCTGCCAGCTTGCTACAACATGCCGTGCACTTGCGGTTTATAAATTTTAAAACGAGAACGATCTCGTGTGCGCAATCCATTTCTTTAAAATCGTTTCTATATCCAAAACATACGTGTTTGCGCGCGGGAGTGAATTCCCAACATTCAACACTAGGTTGAAATCCCATTACTAATACTTTATTTGGGCCCGTGGTTCCTTACCCCTGGATTACAGCCTGTAGGATTTAAGAACACTCTTGAGATTGGTTGACATCCACTCTTGAACTTATGTTAAATTAGTTTACTCATGTAGAGACCTTTTATGACACTTACATGCACTTCATGTTCACTATACCTACACTTCACGGTTATGCTATACTATACTCATGTTACTTTGCCATGATATATAGAACTGCATGTTACATAGAATTGCCATGATTATATTAAATGACATGTTTACACCATATCTCCTAGTCCACTGATTCATGATATCCATTTCCAACTTGTCATTATACTTTTATACTTCACACCTTTACTTGGGGACTTACCGAGCAAAAGTTTGCTAACGGGCATCCACCTATCTCTTTCTTCATTTGGATTTTCATCAGGTGGTCTTGAGACTGATGAGATAGAAGAGACTGCAGGATATTACGACCAGACCACCACTCAAGCTTGGCTTAACTCATTTTTTCTTTCAATTTATGTATGCCACATATTTCGGCATTTCTGCTCTTTTATTTACTTTTCATTTGAACTCATGTATTGTAAATATATTAAGTTTGAATGTAAATAAAGTTGTTGAAGTTTAAATATAATGTTAATTTCTTGTCATTTTATATTGCTCAATTACACTTAGCGTATTTATTCCGGGAAAAGACCTTCTCGAAATAAATACGCCGCGGGCTTCGTCACGTACTAGCTTCCGTCTACTGGGAAGCGGGGCGTGACAATCTCTTTTTAAATCTCATCTCAACGCTCATACAAATACAAAAAGTACTCTTGATAAATCTATCCACCTTCATCTGTGGATAAGACTACCCTTCACCTTCGTCTCTTCATACAAAAACAAAGACTACTCTTCTGATGCACCATCTTCTCTGTGGATGACTACCCTTCGTCTTTATCTTTGTCTTCGTCTTCTCTTCTTCTTCTTCATCTTCATCATATTTGGCCACTTTTCTATGATGAAACCCTTCTCTATTTATAGCACAAAATAATTGTAATAACCGTCAAATCCAAGTAAACTTTTAATGACTTATATTCTTGAATATCCTATTTTCCTTAAATCAAGCTATATTTATGTTTTTATATGATGATTTCGGTGCACGAACGTAAGTTGTATTTTGGTTGTCACCTATCATATCCATCCTATAGGGTACAAGTGTAACACCCTAGTACGGTTATACGATATTAAGTATTTTAACATTTACTTTATATTTTTTCTATTTTATCCTTTTGGGCTGCGAGTGATTCGAATAGTAGTAGTTATTCGACCCAACCCGCATGTGTAAAACCCAGTATAATGCTATATTATATCTGATATTTATCAGTAAATTGAATTTATGTGAATCTAGTATAATACACGCGCGCGCGCGCGTGCACACCATATATCTAGATCATCATATATTTTTTAGTAGCCACAAGTTAAGGATAAGTTATATTTTGCTAACTGTCATCACATGGTTAATTTTCCCATATCTTGTTTTTTGCTTTTATCTATTACGTTTAAATCTCAAGATATCTAATACCAAATATTTGTTAAATATAAATATATATTTAAAATCCTTTTTAATCTTATGTCAGGGGTATAGTTTATTTACAATATATTCTTACATTATGGTTAAGAAGTTTATGTATATGAATTATTTTCCAAAATATATTTTTGATGAGATTTTGGTAGAGATTGGTTGTAATTTGATATTATCTATATATTTTAAACTATGATTATATATATATATGTATAATACTAGATAAGTGTACTTTATATATTTTTATTAATAAAGAAAAACAAAACCCTCTCTCTCTCTTCCTCTCTATTTTTCTTTCTCTATCTTCTCTAATTAAATTTCTTGCTCATCAATTTATATATTCTCCTTCTTCGTTCTTCAAACCTACACATATCCTCACCGACGCAACTCCAGCCGCTTTCTACAATCTTAACCGAGCCATCAAAACTTGGTGTTGATTTGTATAGCATCGTGTTGCTTCCGTTCATCACATTTGTTTCGAGGTAAGTTTACAACTTGCTACATGTTATGGTTTACGATTTACTTATATGTTGTCGTACTACTACTATTATTATTATTATTATTATCATACAACTATATTTATATAATTTGTACACCGTAGTTATTTAACGTTGATCAGTTTTATAATATACAGTGTATACAAGTTTACAACTTGCGACATGCTATATATATATCGTCGTAATATTTCTTATTATTATCATTATACCATTTGTATCTATATAATCTGTATATCGTTAATTAGTTTATAATCTGTATTTTATTATGTTATACAAAATATAGTTTGAAAATATTATAGTTTACATATGAAATGTCGTCGCCAAGTGAATACGACAAATCTGGAATTAACTGTACAGCTTACCTTATAAAATTCATTATAAATCATAGAAAAATCATTAGCAGATACTTTTTAGTTTGTTACGAAACTAACTCAGAATACTGTAACCCTGTGAAATATTTACTTGCAAAATAAATTGTTTAAATAACGTAAATTGTAAATGAAAGTACCTTTTAACTGCTGTCTGGAGAAATTCCAGCAGTAAACTTTCAATTTCGAATGTTCATAACTTTTTGTAGGAATAATCTGAGATACTTTAACTTATAAAAATAAAAACCTTATTGAATCAGCTTTGTTTTGGTATATGACACGTCTCTTTTGGAGGACGTTTGTTATTTTACAAATCAGAGTAACGCTGAATTTTTGAACGGAACTTTCTTGTACATGGTTAATCAATACCGCTTTTATAATTATTAATTGGATTGAATATGCTATCTCTGTTAATGCTATTATCTTGATCTTGTACATGATATGATTACGTTATCCTGGACATGGTTGTAAGCTGTCAGACTATATTATTTTTGTTATCATGTTAATACATGTTGCATGTATACTTACCGATGCCAACAATAGTGACATGTTATCCCGATTGACCTGACTTGTTGTCTTGTTAGACAAGACCTACTCATGATTATTCCTGTGTTGGTATTAGGTAGACATTCTAGTGATACCTGACTTGAACACGAAACCTGGGGGAAAAGACGAAATCAATAATAAAACCCGACTTGTAACTCAACAGTTCACTACTTTCCAGAGACTGGTTAGTCGATGGGGGTTTCGGGTCCTAGAATGATGATGCTGACATTACTCGTCTGTACATGATATTGTTTTTACTGCCTAATGGCACGTGTCGGATTCAGCCCCCGAGAGTCATAACCGTGGTCCCGGACACGCACGGGATACTATTGAGTTATATCGAGAATTCCATTAATTGGTTTCAAATACCGTTTGGATAGATAACCTAGAAACACAGATTTTAGGATACACGTGATATACCTATAGGCCACTGTTGTAACACTTGTGATTGTTGATCATACTCGTACCTTACTTTATATGTGACATCTTGTATATTTCACTGTTCTAATTATTATTATCATGATAGTTATGACGCACTGATATCTGGGTTTTACATGGCCCAGATACTTGACTTAGCACGTGAGTATTTCGACAGGATCGCCGATCAATGAGGACCATCCATTAATATAGCCCTTATGTTGGTTAGTTATTTCTTAGATCTTTATTTCTTTCGCTATTTTTTCCAGTTTTTTTTTGTGGCTATTGGACATGTGATAAATAGATTTAGTAGTTTATTATTCTTGATTACTAATTGACAGTCTTAATGTGACTATGGAAAGATATTTCCTTACCGTAGATAGCATGACTGACTTTGATACATCCCGAAATTTTGGTATTTTGGGAAGCGAAGCGTGTTAACAAGGTCGACACCTCGTGACTTCAAATAGTATAATTAATTTTCGTTTTTGCTTTTTGTTTTTTTTTAGTTCACGTGTGAGATATACAAAATTCGAGATCTAAAATATAGAAAAAAATATATATGTATCAAAACAGTATCCTAAAATAAACTTGAACCCTAGGACCCGTGCTTGAGCCCATTTTCCCTGAGACCTAGCCGTCCAACCCTTGCCCAGGTTGGCCCAAGTTGTCGGGGACTGTTCTCCGCCGAAAAAAGCGACCGGGACGTTGGGACATCTGGCCTAAATTTTGGGGGCAGATACTATTTGGTTTTATCCGTCCACTTCTCCGAAGATACCAAATTGATTTATGACACCATGTATCGAAGGTTTAAACGGATGCGGCCGATTTAGCAGACTTCGTCAGATTCCCCCTCATTGTGAGGGGTTTTTGATTGTGGGGACGCTCTTCCCTGCAGGCGCAAGCCCCTACAGTTAATTACGCTACCACATCGCGGTAACCACTTTCTCCTTCTCCAGATGGTCACTTCGTGTCGTGTATGTTTGTTTTATTTTCTGCTGCCCATGGATTGTATACGGAGACTAATTTATGTTGTCGCCCGTAGGGCGTGGATTAGTCTAAATCCGTATTTTCTTAGATTTGGGTTTGGGTTGGGCTTATGGATCGTTAATCTCATTTGAGACTAAGATCAACTTAAACGTTTGTTAAGGATACGTTAGTCTAATTTTAGACTAAGATCTACTTAACAGGATCATTTAGATCTAACAAAAGAGTATTTGGACTCTATTGTTCTAGTTTAGGGATATTGCGGTCCATTGGATTTAAGAACATCATAGTCCGTGATAGTTTAAAGATGTCATAGTTTGTAAAGTTTAAAGACAGCATAGTCTATGAGTTTAAGGACCTCACAGTCCATAAAGTTTAAGGACATCATAGTCCATGAGTTTAAGGACCCCACAGTCCGTAAAGTTTAAGGACATCATAGTCCAATTTAAAGACGTCATAGTCTGTGTGGTTTTGGTTCAACCGTTTGGGGATGCACCAAGGAGCTGTTGGTTGTCTGGACCCGCCACCTCCCTGAAGACGTTGAATAATTACAACGACATGTATCAGAGGTGTGAAGAGATGTACCCTTGAACCAATTTCCAGATCGAGGGGAAAGATCATGGTGGAATGAACATCATCTTAGATTCCAGGAGTTCAATAGCTATTTCTGAGACTCGGATCAATTTTGAGAAAACCTGAGTATAATGAGGGCTCGGCTGATTGATGACCAAAAAAGGGTTTTGGCTTTAGGAGACTTGGTTAATTTGGGTTAATGTTGGCCTCTCATGGTAGTAAACACTAGTGTATGATCAGCGCTCACATGCTCCCACGTGAGGCGCTTGAAATAGTGTTAAACACTAAGAATTTGAGGCGCTCACGTGGGATCACGTGGGGCGCTTGAAGTAGTGTTAAACACTAAGAATTTGATGCGCTCACGTGGGGTTACGTGAGACGCTTGAAGTTGGCGCTGCTCCTCTGGATTTATTCCTTTGTTTCTTTTCTAAATGCTAAGCACTATTGGGTCACGTGGGATCACGTGAAGCGCTCCAAGAATGGAAACTGCCATTTGATTTATTCCCTTTCTGCTTTATGAAAGTTAAGCACTGCTTGGGGGTTACGTGGTGCCACGTGAGGCGCTCCAAAAATAGGGTTTATTCCCTTTTATCTTTTATAAGTGTTGAACACTTCTTAGGAGTCACGTGGGGTCACGTGACGCACTCCAAAAATAAGGTTTATTCCCTTTTCTCTTTAATAAGTGCTGAGCACTTCTCAGGAGTCACGTGGGGTCACGTGAGGCGCTCCAAAAATAAGGTTTATTCCCTTTTCTATTTTATAAGTGCTGAGCACTTCTCAGGGGTCACGTGGGGTCACGTGAGGCGCTCAAAAATAGGGTTTATTCCCTTTTTCCTTTTCTGAGTACTAAGCACTATTGGGTCACATGAGGCACTCTAAAGAATGAAAATTGCCTTTGTTTTATTCTCCTTTTCTTTTTCTGAGTGCTAAGCACTATCAAGGGATCACGTGAAGTCACGTGAGGCGTTCCCAAATTGAGATGTATTTTAGATTTACTCCCCTTTTTGGAAAGCTTATTCGGTGGTGCTCCAAGAGTTATTGGTTATTGGGACCCTCCACCTCTCTGAAGACATTGAAGAATTACAACGGCATGTATCGGAGGTATTGAGAGATGTACACTTGAACATAATTCCAGATCGAGAGGAGAGATTATGCTGGGATGAATATCATTTTAGATGCCATCTGTTAGGAGCTCATTAGCTATTTCTGGGACTGATATCGGTCTGGGGGACCCTGAGCATGAGGGGCTCGATTGATTGCCCTCGGGAGATTTGATCTAAGTTTGGCTAATATTGGCCTCTCATAGTGTTAAACACTAATATATGATCGGCGCTCATATGCTCCCACGTGAGGCCTTAAATTAGTGTTAAACACTAGTTTATGATCAGCGTTCACGTGCTCCCACGTGAGGCGCTCCAAAAATAGGGTTTATTCCCTTTTCTCTTTTATAAGTGTTGAGCACTTCTCAGGGGTCACGTGGCTAGATCTCAGTCTTTCCTTTTTCATTCTTCAAAGGTGCTCACGTTGGAATATGTGAGCTTTTATTGTGTAGCGTCGAACACTAATGAATCACCAGGCTGTTCTTCTATGGTTCCGAAGGATCAAGTTCTCCTTTTGTTCTTTGCAGGGATTAAATTCTTTTTAAAGGGTTAAACCCTAGTTCTAGAGGAATTAAATTCCTATATTTTTTGTAAGAGTTAAACTCTTTTGGATTCAGTTCTTCCCTTAGCTTTTGAATCTGCATGGCAGAATCTTCCCGATGAGAATTAAATTCTCAACTTGTGGGGAGATCTGCTTCTGCAAACCTTAACCAGAGGAAGAACTAAGTTCTTTGAGAAGAGTTAAACTCTTGGTTTGAGAATTAAATTCTCTTTTTGTGGGAGCTTTTGGGAGGGGTTCTTCTTCTTTAGAGAATTAAATTCTCTTTCTATTTTTCTTCCTCTCTCCCTCCGTCTCCTTTTTCTCTCCTCTCCTTACTCCTATTTATATGAAAAGAAAAAGAATCAATTTGTTCAGCAAATCTCTCATTGAGAGATTTTGATTGATTTTATAACCAATATGATATTTAAGATCACTCGGTGAATTTTATTCACCGTTGGATTTTTAATCCAAAGGCCATCTGTTTAACAGAGAAGATTTCTTATTTGTTTAACAAGATTATGAATATCTTGTTAGTTTTAATAAGATTATAATTTTATTCTATCATATCTTTTTAGTTTAACATGATCAGTAATATATTTTCTTAATATGGATATCTTGTTAACATAGAATTTTATTCTTGTTATAAGATTAGGAAAATATTTTCGTTTGATAGATTTTTATTCTATCAAATGATCGCCGCTGGATCTTTGATCCAAGGATTCTCTGTTTAACAGAGAAGATCTTTCTAGTTTAAGGAAAATTAAGAAAATATTTCCCAAAATAGAATTTAATTCTAGAATTTGATAGGAGCATTTTAAATTGGGATGCTCACATGCTTTGTATGTGAGAGGTAAGAGAACTCATTTGTTTAACATGTGAGCCCTGCTGTGGGTTTTAGCCTGTTTATGTTCAGCGCATATATGCTTTGCATATGAGCGCTCACGTGTTTTTCACGTAGGCCTGTTTGGCCATTGGTGATTTATGTTCAGCGCTCATATGCTTTGCATATGTGCGCCCACGTGTTTTACACGTGATGCCTGTTTTTTAAGGATTCTCCCCCTTTTTTGTAAGGGAACAAGTAGCTGTTGGCCGAAAATTTTGGCGGGAACAAATGCCCCCCACTACTTTGCCCACGTAAGCATGTACGTGGGTGAAGTAGTGCAGAGTTATGCATAGCAATAGAATTGATGGCTTAGGGGACAAGTTTAGAGTCCTTGTAGCCTAAGACTTTTTTCATCTTCATGAGCTGTAAGGGTCTCAAGAAGGTTTTTTCTCCCTACAAGTCGAGAGGATCTCGTAGGTGTAAATTCTCCCTAGAAATTGTTCGGATCTCTAAGTGTTCATCGCCTTCGTGAGTCATAAGGATCTCACTCGGGTATTTTTCCTTATGAATCGTGAGGACCCGTAAGTAGCTTCATTATTTCATTGGCGAATGTGGCTTTGGCAAATGTGACCCATAGATGGTCCATCTTGACCTCCTTGTAGAACAGCAACGGCTTAGGAAACAGGTTTAGATCTGCCACCTAAGACTTTTCAACTTTATGAGCCATGAGGGTCTCATAAAGACTTTTCTCCCTACGAGTCGAGAGGATCCCGTAGGTGTAATTTCTCCTTAGGAGTCGTGAGGACTCCTAAGTGTGTTTTCTCTTGAGAGTCGTAAGGATCTCGCAAGAGAATTTTCCCGCTTATAAGTCGAGAGGACTTGTAAGTAGTTGTTTCCCTCCTTGTTGATATTTGACTTCGAGGAATGTGGCCCGTAGATAGTCCATATTGACCTCTTTGTAGGGCAGTGATGGTTTAGGAGACAGGGTTAGGATCTGTCACATAAGACTTTTCAACTTTATGAGCCATGGGGGTCTCATAAAGACTTTTCTCTCTACGAGTCGAGAGGATCCCGTAGGTGTAATTTCTCCTTAGGAGTCATGAGGACTTCTAAGTGTATTTTCTCTTGAGAGTCATAAGGATCTCACAAGAGAATTTTCCCGCTTACAAGTCGAGAGGACTTGTAAGTGTTTGATGAGTTGACTTGTTCTCGAGCCGAAGCGTTGCTTCGACGAGGAGGTCGATGGTTGACTTTCGCCATTACGGTGTCGGGGTTGACTTTCGCCGTTACGATGTCGGGGTTAACTTTCGCCGTTATAGTGTCGGGGTTGACTTTCGCCGTTTCGGTGTCCGGATTGACTTTCGTTGTTTCGGTGTCAGGGTTGACTTTCGCCGTTTGGGTGTCAGGATTGACTTTCACCGTTTCGGTGTCAGGATTAACTTTCGCCATTACAGTGTCAGGAGTTGACTTTGGCCGTATTCCACAGGGTCAGGAGTTGTCTTTGGCCGTATTCTACGGGGTCAGCATTGACTTTGGTCGTTTTCCACGGGGCCAGGATTGACTTTGGCCGTATTCCACGGGGTCGAGATTGACTTTAGTCGTGTTCCACGGGGTCAGGATTGACTTTAGCCGTGTTCTACGGGGTCAGGATTGACTTTGGCCGTTTTCCACGGGGTCAGGATTGACTTTGGCCGTATTCCACTGGGCCAGGGTTGACTTTCACCGTTTCGGTGTCAGGGTTGACTTTTGCCATTTCGGTGCCAGGGTTGACTTTCGCCGTTTCGGTGTTAAGATTGACTTTCGCCATTACAGTGTCAGGGTTGACTTTGGTCGTGTTCCACGGGGTCGGGATTGACTTTGGCCGTTTTCCACGGGGTCAGGATTGACTTTGGCTGGGGTCAGGATTGACTTTGGCCGTTTTCCACGGGGTCAGGATTGACTTTGGCCGTGTTCCACGGGGTCAGGATTGACTTTAGCCATGTTCTACAGGGTCGGGTATTGACTTTGGCCGTGTTTTATGGGGTCAGGGGTTGACTCTAGGTTGTCTGTGCACCGCCGAGTCCTGAAACTGGGAACTTTGCCGCGGCTCCGCTTTGCTGACGTTGCGTCTGTTGTAACGAGACGAATGTCGAGGTGGTCTCTAGGTTGTCTGTGAACTGTCGAGATTTGGAACTAGGGACTTTGCCATGGCTCTGATGTTGATTGTTGCGTCCGAATCCTGCTGGAATGAGGAGGAACGCTGTTGTGGGTCTCCAGGCTGTAGATGTGGCCGTCGAGACTTGGAACTAGGGGCTCTGCCGTGGCTCCGAGATAGTCTCTAGGCTGTCTGTGAACCTTCGAGATTTGGAACTAGGGGACTTTACCATGGCTCCATTTGTTGACGTCGTATCTTCTTCGAGAAGGAACGCCATTGTTGATCTCTAGGTTGTAAATGTTGCCATCGAGACTTGGCTCTCTTTCTGATGGAGCCTGGTGGGATGATATGGTTCCCTCTTTGTTTGCGCCCCTGGATTGTATACAAGGATCGATGTGATCTCACCTGTAGGGCAAAAGTTTCATGTTAGATGTATTTTTTTTGTTTTCTTTCCACGATGCTCTATCATTTCAGCTTTTTGTATCGCGAAAGTCGCGATTGCCCAATAATTTCAGCTATTTTTCGCGGTGCCCAATCATTTCGGCTATTTTTCTTTTTACTCGTTGTTTTTTATTGCGAGTTGCCCAATCATTTCGGCTATTTAGTATGCATATATTTTACTTGCTGATTCCGTTGCAAGTTGCCCCATCATTTCGGCTATTTCATATGCATTTTTGGCTCGCTAATTTTTTTTATCGCGGGTATAAACTTAGAATTTGATACCGATTTAGACATCAGCATCGCTACAACTGAGATATGGCCAGGAGCGAATCATCATTTGCCTTTGTCGGTTTGAACAAAAGTGGCTTAGCAGACCGGGTTAAGATCCTGTCAGCTAAGGCTTTTGACTTCATGAGCCGTAAGGGTCTCATAAAGGTATTTCTCCCTACGAGTCGTGAGGATCTCATAGGTGTACGTTCTCCTTAAAAGTCGTGAGGACTTCTAAGTGGTGTTCTCTCTTATAAGTCGTAAGGATCTCATAAGAGTACTTTCTCCTTATAAGTCGAGAGGACTTACAAGTGTCGCTCGCCATATGAAGATATCCCTCGTCAGTGGTGGGACTCTGTTGGGGAAAGGTTTATTTGTGCCCATGGATTGTATACAAGGGCCAGTATTGGACCACCTGTAGGGCAATCTGGGGATTGTGATGGTTTAAGAACAGGTTCAGATCCCTGTAGCTTAAGGCTTTTGAATCCTATGAGGCGTGAGGGTCTCATAGGGGAATTCTCCTTACGAGTCGTGAGGATCTCGTAAGTGAGGGTCTCATAGGGGAATTCTCCTTACGAGTCGTGAGGATCTCGTAAGTGTAACTTCTCCTTAAGAATCGTAGGGATCCCTAAGTGTGTTTCTCCCTTGTGAGTCGTAAGGGTCTCATGCAGGTATTTTCTCCTTGCAAGGTCGTGAGGACCTTGTAAGTGTCTTTTAACGAGATTGCGCCCTTTATGAGCTAGGTCCCATCAGACATCCAGACACATTCTAAGACAGGTATTGCTCATTTCGGGAGATGGTTTTCTCCGCGAACTTGAGATAAAGAGAGACATAGAAAGAAACATCAGAGCGGATCCACTCACTGAGGCTATTCCTCGAACGCAATAGTTTCGCAAACGAGCTTTGTGAGACTGACTAGTAGAGGAGTTGGGTATTCGGTATCACACAGGCTGTGAGTATGCGACATCGCAATAATTAGCCTTAAGTGCAAGTGGGAGATTGTTGGAGATAGTGCCCTCAGAGTCAATTATTGGATCACAGGCACGTGATTGCAATGATTGAGGGAGGACCTATCCCGGTAGGACAGTCTTACTCAAGATGATAGTATGCTATCTGGTTTATCTTTATCATCGTGTACTGCTTTAGGTGACATTACTGATCACTATTGCAAGTTGATAGAGCCCTTAGGATTCTTGCTTGACGGCCAGCAGTATGATGGCGATCATATACGTGGGAGCTGGGGTCTATAAGCACATCCTTAAAACGTCCCTAGTCGTGGGAGTTTCGAGACTGGGCATCGATACTCCATTAGTAGACTAGTGTATACAGTCGAGAACCCGACGAGGAGTGGTGGCCGGTCCCACAAACCACTGGTGTCAGTTGGTTCACCTAAGATGTATACAGGTGCTCATTGGGTTATGAATACACCGGACAGGACTCGCCGGGAACCTGCTAGTTGGGATTATACCAGATGTCAGATAGCAGTTCCCTGGTGACATGTGTACAGGTTAGTTCATCGACCTGAGATCGTCATTTGTCTCGTGTGAGTTCCCACTATGCTTTGATTACTACCCTACCACGGCTCAAAGGAGTCGTGCAAACAGGTTTTAGTTGGGTACAGTCCCGAGCCACATGGAGGCAGTGAGCGGATCTGCAGGGGTTCGTCTCTCCCGGTATTGGGGGTGAGGTCACGCTGTGTCTAGGAGAGCCATTACACAAAGCCCTCGGCCGAGGCAGGAGATTTACTGGTAGGTATTCCAGTAGTATCTCAGGGTGTTCTGGGCTACACTCCGACACGACTTGTACCGCTTTTGGGGGTCTGACTTTTACCAACCCCCTAGGCCCTCCATGCAATACTCATAGACGAACGGACCGGAATATACGGATATTGTCACTGACAGGCTCAGTAGGGTGTCAGGATGAGTTCGCTCATCGACGTCCCTTTTGGTCAATAGCTGGTGGCCCGTCACGTATGGCTAATACCTCTGTCGTGCTAGTGGTTAAATCCACAGCCATGGTATTGACGAGTCTTTAGAGTCCACCACACTCAGTTACTCAAGTTTCGGGCGAAACGCTGTAGAGGCCGTATGGAGATATGGCAGGGTTCGATCAGATATGTGCGGTATTGGACGGATCGTGATCGGACGGGTTTTACTAGCCGGCTTTGGCTTAAGCCGGATCCTAGTATTAGATAGTGTAGTTTTGTCTCTTTGTATTTGTATTCAGTGGGAATACAAATGCGGGCATGTATATGCAGTAGCAAGGTTTTCCTGTAATTTATTACGGGATCAGTTTTCTGAAGTTGCCAGTTTGCATTCCGTTCCGGCCGGTTTTCCTTTGTTCCTTCGCGGCCGGACTTTCCGATGGAGGGGGTTATTTGCAAGTTTGCAAATAACTTATTGTGGAGGGGTTTCTTGCATTTGTGGCATTGTGATAAGTTAAGCATCTTTGCTTTTTCATGATGGCTTGCTTTATTGAGATTAGAAAGGATTAGGATGGATTTGATGTTGATATGATATTGTTATCATAACCTTTTGCTTATGGTCACCCATTCTCTTTTCCTACACTCACCTTCCTTCTTGTTTTGAGATTCCTTCCACCATTTTGAGATATGAGGGGCCGGCCACATATTAGGGGAGAATGAGAGAGGTTCTTTTTGATGTGTAGCATATTTCCTCATCTCATTTCCTTGCAAGAAAATGATGGCTCCATTTTTCCAAAGTTCATTTTTTCTTCCTACACCTCCACATCCATGGCAACTTCACAAACCCCAAAGAGACAAGCCTCTACACTACAACCTACAGCAAATCTTGGATGCGTCGGCTAGCCAACTTCGCGCCCGAGTTGCCTCGGTCCAGAGGTAGGAGCCTGTAAAAGTATTCGGCTACGTGGTGCCCTTTTTCGACTAGGAGGTGACGGACGAGGATTCCGCAGGAGATCGGAGTGGAGACGAAGACCGGAGGACACGGATCGCTCGGTATAGCTTCTCACCCCATCTCTTGTTAGCTAGCATTGGGTTAATGGTCACGATCCGGGTATATTGTTCGCGGTAGTGCCGGTTAAAGTTAAGAAAAAATTTTGATTCCGCATTTTGGCCTCGAGTAGCAGGCCGGGGCGCTGCCGGGGCACAACATGGTATCCGAGCCACGCCATTAACCTAGTCTAGCTTGGTCTAGTGTGTTTAAAACTTCGATCGAACATTTATCCCAAAATAGCATTTTCATTCTATGTGTTTTTTGTCGAAATTTTTTTAGCTCTAAAAATTTTTCAGGTTGTTGCAGAATGATGTACATGGAATTATAAGAACACTGTGAAAATTTGGTAGTGTGATCCCTCCATACGACCGTGGAACCGCGGCCATAACCCCTATTTGGCCGCGGTTCCGCCGCAGTATTGAGTCTTCACTTCACCAAATTTTTGCAGTGGGCTTTTGGGCTGGAAATAGGGGTTTTGGTATATTCTTTTTGGGCCCAGATTTTCTCTATGTGCTACAGTAATGCTTGGGGGCCCACTTGATAAAATTTGATCGATCGAATATTTAAACATGTTAGTTCACAGTATTTACATTATATTTGCGACCGTGAATGTCATTTGATCGGTAAATCCTGTCTAACTGCTATAGCCCGGTTAGACGGATTTGCGAACGTGACATTCACGTTGATGTTCTGTGATTGTGCTGTGTTGTTGCGGATCGGTCGTGGGGATAGCCTGGTTGCAGTGGTAGTACAGTTTTGTTTTATATGTACATTTGATATTACGGGTCGAGCGTCCGACATGTGGACTGCCGTCACTGCCTGTTTGTATATTATTCTTTTGGGGCACGACCAGGTTGCGATCGATGTACCCGTTGTATGTATATTTTACTTTTTGTACTAGGATTGCCCCGCGGAGGGGTGCACGGATAGCCAGGTTCTAGAGGGCAACGAGCCCGCATCTCATGGCATTAAGACGGAGGGGGCTTTACTCTAGAATTGGCAGGCTATTCGCCGCACTCGTAGGGGGTACAGGTTGACCCAGGAGGGGTGCCCGAGTTACCGGATTCCGTGAAGTGCTGGGTGGTCCATTCACATTGCTGAAGGGGGCTGCCTCGCTTCAGGTTTTGGCGGGTAACTTGCCGCCCCCGTAGGGGTCTA
Source organism: Agapanthus africanus (assembly GCA_030015575.1). Taxonomy (NCBI): domain Eukaryota; kingdom Viridiplantae; phylum Streptophyta; class Magnoliopsida; order Asparagales; family Amaryllidaceae; genus Agapanthus; species Agapanthus africanus. The sequence goes on along the minus strand of JASDDO010000019.1, from coordinate 812,273,554 downwards.
GGATTTTCATTGCACAGGCTATCCACACGACCAGGGGAACGTCGGGTTTCAGTAGCGGCTCTATGAAACCCGGGGATCCCAGATATCTGTATTGTTCTGTGATGCTGTACATTTCTGTGATGTTGCATTTTATCACGCCTTGAGCGAAATATTATATATTGATATATATACTAGTAGATATTGTATATGTTTTGCATCCGTGCTAGTCCAGTCCCCGCTCTGTCGTTAGTTAAGTAACATAACGGGTGATGACGGGCCCAGTGGCGAATGCGGATGGCATATACGTACATCATTATTATCGTTCTTTATTGGTGTGATCAATTGATGGGACCGCGTTGATTCGGATCAATGCAAGCTAAACAAACCTATTCTGATGTTGTTGGAACATTTTTCAAAAAGCTGTTATTGCAAGGACGTTCACTTTTGTTTGGCATCGTGGTATTCAGTTGGAATATCCTGCTCCTCAGTCGACGAGGCAAGGGCCGAGATCCCTTCACCGGGAGTGACCCCTTGGACAGAAGTTTGCGTCAGGGAAGTAACTTCACTATAGCCGATTACTTTTTGCTTTGCATCGTGGTATTCAGTTGGAATATCCTGCACCTCATTCTACGGGGAAAGAGCCGAGATCCCTTCACAGGGAGTGACCTCTTTAGCAAAGGGTTTTCGTCACTATATTTTTTATAAAACTATGCAGTTCCTTCAACGATATCAAGTTCATTACGTTAAAGGTTATTCGCCAAAAACCAGCCGTAGCCCTCCTTCATTTCTTACGGGTATTATTTAGTATTCGTGCTGCGTTTGTTGACCTAGTCAAGACGTAGTGTTCGGTAGCTAAGTGGTACTTGGTTGTTGCATAAGTGGGATTGATTAGGACAGTCGTGCGGCCTTGTTGACCTAGTCAAGGGCACGTACGGGTGGGTTTAATGCAATCCAGAATAATGACGGGTTGAACTTGACTGGAGGTTTATGGTTTGTTGACCTAGTCAAGGTCATAAGCCGCTTGGGGTAAAAATCACATCGGGAGTTTCTAAAGAAACTGAAACTTGCCAGGAATGCGCATACCTTCTGGAGTGTGGTGACTTGAGTGGATTCCGTCAAGTTATCATGCGATGATAGTTGGATCCCGATTCCCACTGATGAGTTGGTTTACTCCTCGGACGATCCCGACTAATTCTTCTTTCAGGTTTGGAGAAGAATTTGACGTTACAGTGGGAGGTTTCCTGATTAGATAAAGTGATAACCATTCTGATCTAGGTTAGAGTGCACGCTGAGTGTTTCTTTTCTCTCTCTCTTTGGCAGCGACCATTGACCCGACCCTAGACTATGACTCAGTGACCAAGTGAACCAAACCTTCTTATAAGACTGGCTTTTGGATTGTCAGAGTTGCAAACCTCATTGCCACTCCTGCTTTTACCCTTTTCTCCAGGACACCCCGTATTACTACGAACGTCCACTTCCATTGGACAAAACCATCGTATGGTTATATACGAACTCGAAGGAATTCGATGATGGTTTTCGGTTCTGGAGAAAACGAATAGGACTATTCAGTTGTCTTTTCCTTTCACCTTCTCTCATTGCGAGTACTCCTTGGTTTAGGAGATAGTACATCTATTATGCAAATTGGATAGTCTTCTTCCAAACCATAGGCAGGTGCCGACCGGTAGGGAATGAAGAAAACCAATTAGCCTAAATGGTGTACAGAAGGTATTAAGTTAAGACAAAGTAAGGGATTAGTAAGAGGGCAAAGTAAACTGCGACTGCTATTCACGACTAAACCAAGTATTTCTTCGTCAATCCTAAATCACCTTTGTATTTCTCCAGGACACTCCGTATCACTATGAAGATCCCAAGTTTATTGGATACTCCATCGTATGGTTATATACGAACTCGAAAGGAACTTGTTCCAGTTCGGAGATGAATCCTGGTTCAGGAGAAATAGGAATAAGGTTTATTCGGTTGTCTTTTATCTTCACCTTCTCTCGCATTGCAAGTGCTCCTAAGATTAGGACAGTGCACCCATTATGCTTATTGGATAGTCTTCTTCCAAACCATAGGCTGGTGTCGAACGGTAAGGAAGGAAGAAAACCATTTGGCCTAAAGGGGTGTATAGAAGGTAATGACTAAAGACATATAAAGGGATTTGGACAGATGGCAAAGAGATATACGGTTACAGTTGTGAATCTGGATAATGGAAGAGGCATTACTAGGAATACCCAGATACCCCATCGAAACATTTCAATGTTTCAGTTTCACTGTGTACTGTTAAAAGAAAACTGATTTCCCAATTAGACACTTGCTCCAAGGTATGTATTTACCAGGTATGATTCGCACATCTGTATGGCTTTACAGATGATGAGTGGGAGTGAGTTATTGGGAATTAGGTGATCATCCTCATTATATCGGAATTCGTTGTAATTGGTGATATTTGAGGAAATCGCCTGGGTTGTTTGCCGGACGGCAAATATTTGGTTTTGAATATCCGTTGTTATGCACCAATTTCAAATTGATATATCTGTACGTCTATTTTTATAGAGTGAGACATACCTTTTTGAAATTATGTCTATGACATTTACCTATATCAGTGGATGGTTAGGTAAGGAGCATTGAACAGCGGTGTAATTCTTCTTAACCATAGTACAGTTTTCAACCTATGACACACAGTGAATAAGTTATTAAACTCACGGGACTTATACAGAGTATTGTATATTGTCCAGTATCCACTAGGACAGAGGGGTTAGTCCTCGTACTATATTCGGCTTACTTATGACTTCTCTAGTTTTTAGACAAAGTGTTTCGTAGAAACACAAGGTCCGAATTTTGAGAAGTTATAGGTATAAGAGTAAAGTAGAGAACCAGGTATTGCAAGTATCGGGATTCTTCAAGGTGATCGAAGATGTAGATACTTGTGTATGGTATTCAGTTGATAGTAATGATTAAGAGAACTAGCTTCTCTTTCAGGTTACTCATAATTGGAAGTACCCCTAAGTTGAGTAACGCTGATCGGCCTCTCTTCTATTTAGTTTCCATGCACTGGAGACAGCTGCATGATTTGAATCTAGTTCAATTGAATCAATGCCTCTATTTCTATATTGGATATAGAACAGTTCATATCTTAAAGATGTTAAGGTACGGGGAGTTGTCCGGCTTATGCTTAAAACCAGACTCCGGATAACTCACGGCACGTTTCTGTAATGGCTGTTTGTGGGTTGACCCGGGCTATGACGAGGGTTGACTTTCTACCATCTGGAAGATCAATAGTGATATTGTTCTTGACTCACCACAGTTTTAATAAAAAATGATTTTTTCAGAAAACAGTAGTGGGAGTATGGTAGAACTGGAAGTGATTCCAGAACCGCAAACGATTACTGAAGATTTGATAAGAACTTAAAGATTCAATCTGGTTTGACATTCCATTGGCCACTCCGCAGATATGGTGGGTAACCTCAGGCACTCGAGAGATACTTCGATATGCTCAAGGACGGTGGCAGGGAGGTTCTTGTTTACCCAGACTTACCATTGCTGTTGTTCCAGACTGTGAGACCCGGCAGGAGGATGAGTATAGCGTCGTTCTAAACTAGCTTTAGAAGTGCACGTCTATATGACTCTGCCAGAGGGTTGTCATAGTCAGTGGGAGCAGCGGAAGCATTGGTGGACAGTTGGCTTATGTCTATTTATAGACTAAAGCAGATATAGCGGAGATAGATCATCTATTTCTAATGTGACAGTCATAGGTTTGACTTCATCAGAATAGGGGATGGATCTGTTGAGAAGGTAGTAGGGTGTGATGTCCTAGTATTCTATGACATACACAGAGTAGGAAGTGATATTCCTATACTACGATCGGTTATTCTTTGGTTGTCACACGGTGGTTTCTCCACATAGGACTTGGATATTATACATTCTGATTACTGGATCTATGGTTTTTGATCTAGATTTGGGTGGTTTCCCAATCTGGGTACTTAGACAGCATTCTATAAGTATTTAGAATGGACGACTCCTGGCACGGTACTGTACCTGCAGGTGATGGAGTCACCCTCTCTAAAGGTGTCTTACAGACTAAAGGGGAGAGGGATGTGCATGATTGGCAGATCACTTGCTTAGGAAATTGAGTCAATCATGAGATGTCAAGTACCACACCAGATGTTGTTCTTGCAGTAGATGCAATAAGTTGATATTAATCCAATCCTGGAGAAACAATCGGAAGCAGCTTTAGAACATAAGTGAATGTTCTATGGATATGATAACGGCAGTCTCCTTCGGGAGACAGTTATCATTCTAGGCTTCCAAGGTGACCTGGATGACAGAGTGGCTGTCAGAGTTATAGTTTTCCCTCTGACGAGGGGCAGTAGTTTGGACAGCTGGTCCAAGCAGATACTGAGGGAAGGCATGGCGCAGGATACTGATTAAGTTCAGTTGACGATACAGTCTAAGAAGTTTGGATTTGGAGTTCATTTATGAGCTAGGTCCCATCAGACATCCAGACACATTCTAAGACAGGTATTGCTCATTTTGGGAGATGGTTTTCTCCGCGAACTTGAGATAAAGAGAAACATAGAAAGAAACATCAGAGCGGATCCACTCACTGAGGCTATTCCTCGAACGCAATAGTTTCGCAAACGAGCTTTGTGAGACTGACTAGTAGAGGAGTTGGGTGTTCGGTATCACACGGGCTGTGAGTATGCGACATCGCAATAATTAGCCTTGAGTGCAAGTGGGAGATTGTTGGAGATAGTGCCCTCAGAGTCAATTATTGGATCATAGGCACGTGATTGCAATGATTGAGGGAGGACCTATCCCGGTAGGACAGTCTTACTCAAGATGATAGTATGCTATCTGATTTATCTTTATCATCGTGTACTGCTTTAGGTGACATTACTGATCACTATTGCACGTTGATAGAGCCCTTAGGATTCTTGCTTGACGGCCAGCAATATGATGGAGATCATATACGTGGGAGCTGGAGTCTATAAGCACATCCTTAAAACGTCCCTATTCGTGGGAGTTTCGAGACTGGGCATCGATACTCCATTAGTAGACTAGTGTATACAGTCGAAGACCCCGACGAGGGGCGGTGGCCGGTCTCACAATCCATTGGTGTCAGTTGGTTCACCTAAGATGTATCAGGTGCTCATTGGGTTATGAGTACACCGGACAGGACTCGCCGGGAACCTGCTAGTTGGGATTATACCAGATGTCAGATAGCAGTTCCCTGGTGACATGTGTACAGGTTAGTTCATCGACCTGAGATCGTCATTTGTCTTGTGTGAGTTCCCATTGTGCTTTGATTACTACCCTACCACGGCTCAAAGGAGTCGTGCAAACAGGTTTTAGTTGGGTACAGTCCCGAGCCACATGGAGGCAGTGAGCGGATCTGCAGGGGTTCGTCTCTCCCGGTATTGGGGGTGAGGTCGCGTTGTGTCTAGGAGAGCCATTACACAAAGCTCTCGGCCGAGGCAGGAGATTTACTGGTAGGTATTCCAGTAGTATCTCAGGGTGTTCTGGGCTACACTCCGATACGACTTGTACCGCTTTTGGGGGTCTGACTTTTACCAACCCCCTAGGCCCGCCATGCGATACTCATAGACGAACGGACCGGACTGTACGGATATTGTCACTGACAGGCTCAGTAGGGTGTCAGGATGAGTTCGCTCATCGACGTCCCTTTTGGTCAACAGCTGGTGGCCCGTCACGTATGGCTAATACCTCTGTCGTGCTAGTGGTTAAATCCACAGCCATGGTATTGACGAGTCTTTAGAGTCCACCACACTCAGTTACTCAAGTTTCGGGCAGAACGCTGTAGAGGCCGTATGGAGATATGGCAGGGTTCGATCAGATACGTGCGGTATTGTACGGATCGTGATCGGAGGGTTTTTACTATCCGGCTTTGGCTTAAACCGGATCCTAGTATTAGATAGTGTAGTTTTGTCTCTTTGCATTTGTATTCAGTAGGAATACAAATGCGGGCATGTATATGCAGTAGCGGGGTTTTCCTGTAATTTATTACGGGATCAGTTTTCTGAAGTTGCCAGTTTGCATTCCGTTCCGGCCGGTTTTCCTTTGTTCCTTCGCGGCCGGACTTTCCGATGGAGGGGGTTATTTGCAAGTTTGCAAATAACTTATTGTGGAGGGGTTTCTTGCATTTGTGGCATTGTGATAAGTTAAGCATCTTTGCTTTTTCATGATGGCTTACTTTATTGAGATTAGAAAGGATTAGGATGGATTTGATGTTGATATGATATTGTTATCATAACCTTTTGCTTATGGTCACCCATTCTCATTTCCTACACTCACCTTCCTTCTTGTTTTGAGATTCCCTCCACCATTTTGAGATATGAGGGGCCGGCCACATATTGGGGGAGAATGAGAGAGGTTCTTTTTGATGTGTAGCATATTTCCTCATCTCATTTCCTTGCAAGAAAATGATGGCTCCATTTTTCCAAAGTTCATTTTTTCTTCCTACACCTCCACATCCATGGCAACTTCACAAACCCCAAAGAGACAAGCCTCTACACTACAACCTACAGCAAATCTTGGACGCGTCGGCTAGCCAACTTCGCGCCCGAGTTGCCTCGGTCAAGAGGTAGGAGCCCGTAAAAGTATTCGGCTACGTGGTGCCCTTTTTCGACGAGGAGGTGACGGACGAGGATTCCGCGGGAGATCGGAGTGGAGACGAAGACCGGAGGACACGGATCGCTCGGTATAGCTTCTCACCCCATCTCTTGTTAGCTAGCATTGGGTTAATGGTCACGATCCGGGTATATTGTCCGCGGTAACGCCGGTTAAAGTTAAGAAAAAATTTTGATTCTGCATTTTGACCTCGAGTAGCAGGCCGGGGCGCTGCCGTGGCGCAACAAGTAATACATGTCTTAGAATATGTCTGGATATTTGATGAGACCTAGTTCATAAATGAACTCCAAATCCAAATTTCTTAGACTGTATCGATAACTGAACCTAATCAGTATCCAGCACCATACCTCCCACAGCATCCTCTTGGACCACCTGTCTAAAATACTGTCCCTCGTCAGAGGGAAAACTATAACTCTGACAATCACTCTTTCATCCATGTCACCTTTGAAGCCTGGAATGATAACCGTATCCCCGAAGGAGGCTACCGTTATCAAATCCTTAGAACATGCACTTATGTTCTAAAACTGCTTCCTTATGTTTCGATTGGATTAATATAAACTTATCGCATCTTGTGCAAAAACATCTGGTGTGGTACTTGACTTTTCACGATTGACTCAATTGCCTAAACAAGTAATCTGCCAATCATGCACATCCCTCTCCCCTTTAGTCTGTAAGACACCTTTAGAGAGGGTGACTCCATCACCTGCAGGTACACTACCATGCCAGAAGTCATCTATTCTAAAATACTATTAGAATACTGTCAAAGTACCCACATTGGAAAAATACCCAAATCTAGATATAAAACCATAGATCTAGTAACCAGAATGTCTGATATTATATCCATATCCTGTGTGAAGAAACAACTGTGTGACGACCACAGTACAACCGATCGTAGTATAAGAATTTTACTTCCTACTCTGTGTATGTCATCCAAATACCTGGACATCACACCCTACTACCTTCTTAACAGATCCACCCCCTATTCTGATGAAGTCAAACCCATGACTCTCACATCAAAAATTAGATGATCTATCTCCACTATATGTGCTCTAGTCTATAAATAGATATAAGCTACTTGCCCACTATGCTTCCGCTGCTCCCACTGACTACGACAACCCTCTGGCAGAATAATATCTGCGTACACTTCTAAAGCTAGTTTAGAACGACGTTATATTTATACTCTTGCCGGGTCTCATTGTCTGGAACAACAGTAGTGTCAAGTCTGGGTAAACAAGAACCTCTCTGTCACCGTCCTTGAGGCTACCGGAGTACCTCTCGGGTGTCTGAGGTTACCCACCATATCTGCGGAGTGACTATTGGAATGTCAAACCTGATTGAATATATAGGTCCTATTAAATTTTCCGTAATCATTTACGGTTCTGGAATCATTTTCAGTTCTGCCATACTCCCACTACTGTTTTCTGAAAAAATCCATTTTACTAAAACTGTGGCGAGTCAAGAACAATATCACTATTGATCTGCCAGATGGTAGAAAATCAACCCTCGACATAGCCCGGGTCAACCCACAAACTGCCATTATAGAAACGTGCCTTGAGTTATCCAGAGTCTGGTTTTAAGCATAAGCTGGACAACTCCCCGTATCTTAACATCGTTAAGATATGAACCATTCTATATACCATATAGAAATAGAGGCACAAATTTAATTGGAACCAGATTCAAATCACGCAGCTGTTTCCAGTGCATATCAACTTAATGGAGAGAGGCTAATCAGCGGTACTTAACTTAGAAATACATCCAATTATGAGTAATCCGAAAGAGAAACAAGTTTCTCAAAATCATTACTATCAACTGAATACCAATCACAAGAATCTATATCTTCGATCTCTTTGAAGAATCCCGATACTTGCGATACCTGGTTCTCTACTTTATTCTTATACCCACAACTTCTCAAAACTTAGACATTGTATTTCTACGAAACACTTGTCTAAAAACTAGAGAAGTCACAAGTAAACAGAACATAGTACGATGACCTACCCCTTTGTCCTTACGGACACTGGACAACATACAATACTCTGTATAAGTCCGCTGAGTTGAATAACTCAAAACCTGTGCATCGTAGGTTGAAAACTGTACCCAGGAGATTTCCTCAAATATCACCAATTACAACGAATTCCGATATAATGAGGATGATCACATAATTCCTAATAACTTACTCTCACTCATCATCTATAAAAGCATACAGATGTGAGAATCATACCTGGTAAATACATACCCTGGAGTAAGTATCTAATCGGGAAATCAGTTTTCCTTTAACAATGCACTGAAACATGAAAATGTTTCGTAGGGGTATCCTGGTATTCTTAGTAATGCCTCTTCCATAATCAAATTCATGACTTTAACCGTATTTTTCTTTGTCATCTCTCCAAATCGTTTTATTTGTCTTTATTCATTACCTTATGTACACCATCGTTAGGCTAAATGGTTTTCTTCCTTCCCTACCGTTCGGCACCAGCATATGGTTTGGAAGAAGACTATCCAGTAAGCATAATAGGTGTACCCTCCTAAACCAAGGAGTACTCGCAACTTGAGAGAAGGTGATGACAAAAGACAGCTGAATAATACCTTATTCTATTTCTCCCGAACTGGAAAAAAAGCAAAGGAGAAATAGGAGTGGCGATGAAGTACGCGGTTTGATCGTGAATGATAAAAGTCGCAATTTACTTTGCCTTCTTTCTAATCCCTTTATTTTGTCTTTAGTTATTACCTTCTGTACACCCTACTTAGGGTAATTGGTTTTCTTCATTCCTTACCTTTCGGCACCTGCCTATGGTTTGGAATAAGACTATCCAATAAGCGTAATAGGCGTACTCTCCTAAACTAAGGAGCCCTTGCAACCTGAGAGAAGGTGATAATAAAAGACAACTGAATAAACCAATTCTATTTCTCCTGAACCTGGATCTATCCTCGAAGAAGTCCCTTCGAGTTCGTATATAACCATTCGATGGATCTATCCAATGAAGTGGATATCCATAGTAATACGGGGTGTTCTGAGAAATGCAAAGGGTAAAAGAAGGAGCGGCGATGACTTATGCAACTCAGACAATCCAAAAGCCAGTATTTTAAGAAGGTTCGGTCAACTTGGTCACTGAGTCATAGTCTAGGGTCGGTCAAAGGTCGCTGCCAAAGAGAGAGAGAGAGAGAGAAAATAAACGCTCTGCGTGCACTCTAAGCTAGATCAGAATGGTTATCACTTTATCTAATCAGGAAGCCTCCCACTGTAATCTCAAATTCTCCTCCAAACCTGAAAGAAGAATTAGTCGGGATCACCCGAAGAGTAAAACCAACTCATCAGTGGGAATCGGGATCCAACTCTCATCGTATGATAACGTGACGGAATCCACTCACATTATCACACTCCAGAAGGTATGCGCATACTTGGCAAGTTTCTTTATGTTTGAAACTCCCGATGTGATTTTTGCCACATGCTCTTATGACCTTGGCTTTGGTCAAAATATCATAAGTCACATGCCAAGTTCTACCCGTCACTATCCAGGTCAATTTGAACCCACCCGCACATGCCCTTGATTTTGGCCAAAATGGCAGAACGACTGTCCCAAACCAACTCATCTATTTATGCAACAAATGAATACCCAGCAGCTACCAAACACTATGCCTTGACTTTGGCCAAAATACATAGCTTGAATACTACTGAATACCCAAAAGAAATAGCGGAGGGCTACGGCTGGTTTTTGGCAAAAAACCTTTAACGTAATGAACTTGATCTCGTTGAAGGAACCTGATAGCTTTTTATAAATATATAGTGGCGAAAACCTTTTGCTAAAGAGGTCACTCCTGGTGAAGGGATCTCGGCTCTTTCCTCGTGGAATGAGGTGCAGGATATTCCAAACTGAATACCGCGATGCAAAGCAACTTATAATCGACTATAGTGAAGTTATTACCCTGACGCAAACTTCTGCCCAAAGGGTCACTCCCGGTGAAGGGATATCGGCCCTTGCCTCGTCGAATGAGGTGCAGGATATTCCAACTGAATATCACTATGCAAAACAAAAGGAAACGTCTTTGTAATAACACTTTTAAAATTGGTTCCAATAACATCAAATATAGGTTTGTTTTCCTTTGCATTGATCAAAATCAACGCAGTCCCACCATCTAATCACACCAGAAAAGAACGAAAATAAAATGTACGTATATGCCATCCGCATTCATCACTGGGTCCCGTCATCACCCGTTAGGTTACTTAACTAACGACAGAGCGGGGACTAGACTAGTGCGGGTGTAAAACATATACAACATCTAATAGTATATATACCAATATACAATAATCGCTCCAGGCGTGATAATATGCAACATTACAGAAAAGTAATAAGCATCACAGAACAATACAAATAATCTGGGATCCCCGGGTTTCACAGAGCCGCTACTGAAACCCGACGTTCCCCTGGTCGTGTGGATAGCCTGTGTAATGAAACCTAGACCCCTACGGGTGCGGCAAGTTACCCGCCAAAACCTGAAGCGAGGCATCCCCCTACAGTAAAGTGAATGGACCACCCGGAACTTCACGGAATCCGGTAACTTAAGTACCCCTCCTTGGGTCAACCTGTACCCACTACGAGTGCGACAAATAGTCTGCCAATTCTAGAGTGTTTGCCTCTCAAACCCATGAGATACGGACCCGTTTCCCTTCAGAACCCGGCTATCCGTGCACTCCGTCGCAGGGTAAACCTAGTGCAAAAATAAAAATATGTACAACGGGTACATCGACCTCAGCCTGGTCGTGCCCTAAAAAGAATATTATACAAACAGGCAGTGACGACAGTCCACATGTTGGACGCTCGCCCCGCAATATCAAATGTACAAATAAAATCAAATTGCACTACCATTGCACACTGCTATCCACCACGACAAATCCGCAACATCACAGCACAACATAGAACATCAATGCGAATGTCACGTTCGCAAATCCGTTTAAAAGGACTATAGCAATTAGACGCAATTTACCGCTCGAATGACATTCCCGGTCGGAGATATAATATAAGTACTGCATACTAACAAGTTTAAAATTTCGATCGACAAAACTTCCCGAATTGGGCCCCACATACATCTGCTGTATAGTAACAAAATATGGGCCCAAAAGAAATATTCCAAAAGCCACAATTTGCCATGTAGAACATACTTAGAAATTTGGCTCACTGTTCCCACAAAAGCGCGGCGGATCAGCGGCCAAACCCTGGTTTGGGCCGTGGATCCGCGGTCGTTCTGTAGGATCACGTGACCAAATTTCACCAGTTTGCTTAGAATTACCTGCACAATTTTCTGTGATGCTCAAAATAATTTTTAGGCCAGATTTAAAATTGACAGATACCTTGTACAGAAAAATTGTAGTTTTCGAAAATCCGTTCGATCGATATTTTAAACGTCTAAGCACAAGTTAGTAAAGCTTAATGGTGAGGCTCTGATACCACTGTAAGTACACGGTAGCGCCCCGGCCGTCTAACAGACGCCAAATGCGGAACAAAAACTTTTATAACTGGCGCTATCGCATATTATAACCCGGATCTGCCATTAAAGCTAAACTAACAAACTACAAAGTGGGTAGAAATGTTATACCGAACGATCCGAGTCCTTCAGTCTTCAACCATCATCCCACGCTTTGTTGCGGCTGCTCCGATCTCCTGAATCTCCAGTCCTCTCGTCCAGGTGGCACCACGTCGTCGGATCTTTAAACGGGCTCCCTCCTCTGAATCAAGGCAACTCGATCATCAAGTTTGCTAAAAGATATGACCAAGATTGATGTAGAGAATGAGTAGAACACTTTGTCTCGTTACGTCCAAAGCTATGGACGAACGGTTAATGAAATTGCCTTTTGAAACTTTGATGGAAATAAAAGGAACTATGAAATTTCCATACACCGAATCTATCATAATCTTTTTCCAAAATACAACCCTAGCCCACCAAAAGAAGTGGTCGACCATTTATCAAGAGGGGGGTGAGTGTAGGAGAGGGGAGAGTGACCATAAGATTAATGAAGAGAAATGAGTCACAAGATACCTTGCAAAATCATTAATGGCAAACAATGAATCATAAACCTAGTCATCCTTTCATTAAATGCAACTAATGAAACAATAACACCACTCTAACCTAGTCACCTCTTCTAGAAACTTCTAGAACCTTCTACACTCATTAAGAAAAGATAAATCCGTATTAAACCGAATGTTTAATACGGCTGATAGAAAACTGAAAACTGGCAACTTCCAAAACGCGATCCTGAAACGAATTTCAGGATAACCCCGTAACAGTATAAACATACCCGCATTTGTATTACAACCGAATACAAATACAACTGAGACAAAGATATTATATCTACACAGTATAATACTCGGATCCGGCTTAAACCAAAGCCCACCAGTATTATCTTCCCGAAACATGACACGTGCGTAAACGCACGTGCATTTTCCGAACCTTGCCATAAAACCATACGGCCTCTACAACGTTTCGCCCGAACTTGGGAAACTGTCTGTGGGGGACTCTAATGACTCATCAACACACTGGCACTGGGTATAACCTCTAACACGTCAGAGGTACAAGCTGTACGTAACGGTTGCCTATGTATTGAATGGAAGGGAAGCTGACGAGCGAACTCATCCAGAAATCCTACTGAGCCTGACAGTGACAATATACATACAGTCCGGTCCATTCGTCTATGAGTATCGCATGTCGTCCTAGGGGATGGTAATGTCAGACCCCCAATAGCGGTATAAGTCATGTCAGAGAGTAGCCCAGAACACCCTGAGATACTACTGGAGTACCTACCAGTAAATCTCCTGCCTCAGCCGAGGGCTTTGTGTAATGGCTCTCCTAGACACAGCGCGATCTCACCCCCAATACCGGGAGAGACGAATCCCCTGCCGATCCGCTCACTTGCCTCCATGTGGCTCGGGACTGTACCCAAAAAAGACCTGTTTGCAAGACTCTTTTGAGCCGTGGTAGGGTAGAAATCAAAGCACAGTGGGAACTCACACGAGACAAATGACGACCTCAGGTCGATGAACTAACCTGTACACATGTCACCAGGGAACTGCTATCTGACGCTAGGTATAATACCAACTAGCAGGTTCCCGGCGAGTCCTGTCCGGTGTACTCATAACCCAATGAGCACCTGTATACATTTTAGGTGAACCAACTGACACCAATGGCTTGTGAGACCGGCCACCGCCCCTCGTCGGGGTCTCGACTGTATACACTAGTCTACTCTGGAGTATCGATGCCCTGTCTTGAAACTCCCACGACTAGGGACACTTTAAGGATGTGCTTATAGACCCCAGCTCCCACGTATATGATCGCCATCATACTGCTGGCAGTCAAGCAAGAATCATATGGGCTCTATCATCATGCAATAGTGAACTAAAGCATGTATACGATGATAAAGACAAACCAGATAGCATACTATCATTTCGAGCAAGACTGTCATATCGGTATAGGTCCTGCCTCAATCATTGCAATCACGTACCAGCGATCCAATAATTGACTTTGAGGGCACTATATCCAACAGAAAGATCATGGTGGAATGAACGTCATCTTAGATGCCAGGAGTTCATTATCTATTTCTGAGACTCGGATCAATTTTGAGAAAACCTGAGTATAATGAGGGCTCGGCTGCTTGATGACCAAAAAAGGGTTTTGGTTTTAGGAGACTTGGTTAATTTGGGTTATTGTTGGCCTCTCATGGTGTTAAACACTAGTGTATGATTAGCGCTCACGTGCTCCCACGTGAGGCGCTTGAAATAGTGTTAAACACTAAGAATTTGAGGCGCTCACGTGGGGCGCTTGAAGTAGTGTTAAACACTAAGAATTTGATGTGCTCACGTGGGGTCACGTGAGACGCTTGAAGTTGGCGCTGCTCCTCTGGATTTATTCCCTTGTTTCTTTTCTAAATGCTAAGCACTATTAGGTCACGTGGGATCATGTGAGGCACCCCAAGAATGGAAGCTGCCCCTTGATTTATTCCCTTTCTTCTTTATAAAAGTTAAGTATTGCTTGGGGGGTCACGTGGGGCCACGTGAGGCGCTCCAATAATAGGGTTTATTCCCTTTTTTCTTTTATAAGTGTTGAACACTTCTCAGGGGTCACGTGGGGTCACGCGAGGCGCTCTAAAAATAAGATTTATTCCCTTTTCTCTTTTATAAGTGTTGAGCACTTCTCAGGGGTCACATGAGGTCACGTGAGGCGCTCTAAAAATAAGGTTTATTCCCTTTTCTATTTTATAAGTGTTGAGCACTTTTCAGGGGTCACGTGGGGTCACGTGAGGCGCTCAAAAAATAGAGTTTATTTCCTTTTTTCTTTTCTGAGTGCTAAACACTATTGGGTCACGTGAGATCACGTGAGGCACTCTAAAGAATGAAAATTGCCTTTATTTTATTCTCCTTTTCTTTTTCTGAGTGCTAAGCACTATCAAGGGATCACGTGAAGTCACGTGAGGCGGCCTCAAATTGAGATATATTTTAGATTTACTCCCGTTTTTGAAAAGCTTGTTCGGTGGTGCGTCAATAGTTATTGGTTGTTGGGACCCTCCACCTCTCTGAAGACGTTGAAGAATTACAACGACATGTATCGGAGGTGTGGAGAGATGTACCCTTAAACCAAATTCCAGATCGAGGGGAGAGATCATGGTGGGATGAACATCATTTTAAATGCCATCTGTTAGGAGCTCATTAGCTATTTCTGGGACTGAGATCGGTTTGGGGGACCCTGAGCATGAGGGGCTTGATTGATTGCCCTCGGGAGATTTGATCTAAATTTGGCTAATATTGGCCTCTCATAGTGTTAAACACTAATATATGATCGGCGCTCACGTGCTCCCATGTGAGGCCTTAAATTAGTGTTAAACACTAGTGTATGATCAGCGCTCATGCGCTCCCACGTGAGGCGCTCCAAAAATAAGGTTTATTCCATTTTCTCTTTTATAAGTGCTGAGCACTTCTCATGGGTCACGTGGGGTCACGTGGCTAGATCTCAGTCTTTCCTTTTTCGTTCTTCAAAGGTGCTCACGTGGGAACACACGAGCTTTTATTGTGTAGCGTTGAACGCTAATGAATCACCAGGCTGTTCTTCTATGGTTTTGAAGGATCAAGTTCTCCTTTTGTTCTTTGCAGGGATTAAATTCTTTTTAAAGGGTTAAACTCTAGTTTCAGAGGAATTAAATTCCTATATTTTTTGTAAGAATTAAACTCTTTTGGATTCAGTTTTTTCCCCTAATTTTTGAATCTGCCTAACAAAATCTTCCCGATGAAAATTAAATTCTCAACTTGCGGGAAGATCTGCTTCTGCAGACCTTAACCAGAGGAAAAACTAAGTTCTTTGAGAAGAGTTAAACTCTTGGTTTGAGAATTAAATTCTCTTTTTGTGAGAGCTTTGGGGAAGGGTTTCTCTTCTTTGGAGAATTAAATTCTTTTTCTATTTTTCTTCCCCTCTCCCTCCGTCTCCTTTTTTTCTCCTTTTCTTACTCCTATTTATATGAGAAGAAAAAGAATCAATTTGTTCAGCAAATCTCTCATTGAGAGATTTTGATTGATTTCATAACCAACATGATCTTTTAGATCACTCGGTGAATTTTATTCACCGTTGGATTTTTAATCCAAAGGCTCTCTGTTTAACAGAGAAGATTTATTGTTTGTTTAACAAGATTATCAATATCTTGTTGGTTTTTATAAGATTAGAATTGTATTCTATCATATCTTTTTAGTTCAACAAGATCAGAAATATATTTTCTTAATATGGATATCTTGTTAACATAGAATTTTATTCTTATTATAAGATTAGGAAAATATTTTGTTATGATAGATTTTTATTCTATCAAATGATCACCGCTGGATTTTTGATCCAAGGGTCCTCTGTTTTAAAGAGAAGATCTTTTTAGTTTAAGGAAGATTAAGAAAATATTTCCAAAAATAGAATTTAATTTTAGAATTTGATAGGAGCATTTTAAATTGGGATGGCAAGAAAACTCATGTGTTTAACACGTGACCCCTGCTATGGGTTTTAACCTGTATATGTTCAGCGCTTATATGCTTTGCATATGAGCGCTCACGTATTTGAGGCATGTTTGGCCATTGGTGATTTATGTTCAGCACTCATATACTTTGCATACGTGCGCCCACGTGTTTTACACGGGATGCCTTTTTTTTAGGATTCTCCCCCTTTTTTGCAACGGAACAAGTTGCTGTTGGCCGAAAATTTTGGCGGGAACAGAGACCACACGATTTTTTTTGTGTGGCTCTATATTTTCATAATTATGTTAAATTTTTATTTTAAAATTTATCTTTAAAACTGAGAGTTGGATAACTATATAAACATACCAAACGCTAATTCTATTTTTCCTGTACAGCCGTCTTTTTCCCCATCCAAAATTTTCTGCATTCTTTCATTCTCTCTACTGCGATATATCAAGCTCCAGAAAATCCAACAACACTCATCGGAGGAGTAGTCTTGTCAAGTAGAGGCTATCGTCTTGGTCAAATCGAGACGATTTTGATCCAAAAGTTGGGAAAGGTTATTGATCGTCCGTATTAGTAAGTTCCATTTCTTTTTCTATTTTAAATAATTTTATATCATATGTAAGTTGTTGTTGTTTTACTTTCGAATCTTGTTTATCGTTTCATGCACCTACATCCACTGCTGCAATTCTCTCTTCATGTTGATTAGAATTAGCATCTAGAAACATTAGATTTCAAATCGCCTTTAGGGACAGCAAAGCAAAGCATAGTAATGTGTCCATGATGATATATATTGGTACAATGTGAAGATTAATATCTAGTATTAGATTCTGAATGTATTTTTGTGCTAGTCTAAAACAATAGGGTTTTCCTTATCTAACTAACTTTGTTATGCACATTTTTCCCAGATATTCTAATTGGAGATAATTCGATTAATATCTTTGTAGATTTTAAAATAAAAATTTAAAACATTTTCTTCTATCGGTCTCTTTTAACCTGCATTAATGAATTTCAACTATTAATTTGTTGGAGCAGCAACTACTTGATATTACATTTTTAGATTTTGGTGTAGTCCAAAACATATGAAGATCCAACTACATCCAATCAAACAAGCCATTAGAAATGTGTGTTTGGTTGGTTTTATGTTCCATGGTAGATGTCAACCAGGAACTGCTCGTCTCTCTATATCATGTCGTAATTTGAATTGCATTCGGTTTGAGTGTAGTTGAGTTATATATTTTTTTTTATAACTTACACATTTCACCATTAGGCAATGTAATATTTTATAAGATAGTTTTATTGCAAGACTATCCACTACTACAATACTACAATAAGGTGTTGCCCCTACGGATAAACTTATCCATAGGGGCAATAAAAGGTTGCCCCTACGGATTACTCCGTAGATCCTCATGGTTGTCCCTACGGTGCCATAAGAATTAATTTTAAAATATTAGAACGTAATTTGTTTTTTGGCCCTGCGGAGCCGCAAAAGAAAGACCTACGGTTTAATCCGTAGGGGCATGTATATGGCTTATTAATAAGAAAATAAACACAGAAAAGTCCTCGATCCCAAAAAAAAAAATCTCTCTCATCCCTCGATCTCCCGCGCGTGCCTCTCGTCGCCACCGTCTGCACCTCGTCGCCACCGCCCTCCCGCGCGCGACTCGTCGTCCCCGACATCACCATCGACTTCCTCGTCGCCACCGTCCGTGACTCGTCGCTGATTGCGTCGTCGACCGTCTCCGGTCTCCTCCATCGCCGGCCTAGCTACAGGTTGGTGAATTTCATAGTTTAACTTCTAATTATCCTTTTATTTATGTTTTTGTTGATTATTGGGTTGCTAGGGTTAGGGTTCAGGGTTCGGTTAGGGAAGGTTAGGGTTCAGTTGAGGGTAGGGTTCAGTTGAAGGTAGGGTTGGTTAGGGTTCAGTTGAGGGTAGGGTTAGGGTTTGGTTCAGCTAGGGTTAGGGTTAATTAGTTGGGGTTAGGGTTAGGGTTAGGGTAAGACTTGGGCTAGGATTAGGGTTAGGGTTCAGTGTATGATTAATGTTAGAGTTAGGTTCAGGTTTAGGGTTAGAGGTCAGGGTTAATTTGGGTTAATTAGAGCCTAGGGTTAATTTGGGTTAATTATTGATAATTTGAAAGGGTTGGAGTGTTGATTAGGGTTAATTAGGTTAATTTGGGTAAATTGGGTTAAGTTTGGGTTGATTAGGGTTAATTTGGGTAAATTGGGTTAAGTTTGGGTTGATTAAGATTAATTAGATTAATTTGGGTAAATTGGGTTAATTAGGGATAATTTGTGTTAGGGTAACGATTATGGTTAATTGTGGTTAATTAGGTTAATTTGGGTTATTTAGGATTAGGGTTTAGGGTGCACTAGTTCATTCAGTAGGATACTCGATAATAACGTAAACGTACAAATTTATCGTAAATGCAAGAAAAATTTACCCTAAACTAAAAACTTCGACCCTTTAATAACGAAACGTAAACGTAAAACCTATTCAAGTTAAATGTTCAAGTTAAAACCAATATATGATACTCGATGATAATATAAAACCTTCATATTCTCATCGATACTGATATATGAAAATCAAAGCGTCACTTAGTCCCCGTCTATCGGTTAACATACGTTCGATATTCGTCGTGACATAGAACTATATGAAGTTTGTTAAATATCGGACGGTATAGTCTGGTACTAACAACCGTCCTATAGTCTATGTGACGAGAAGATTCAATCGTATGATAACCGATAGATTTGTCCCGTGTGGACAAGTTAGGAATATATAAAGCAAACACCTGCATTCACTTGTATTTTCATCCGTTTCGAGTTATTTCGTTGATACTTTTCCGCTGGTTCTCCGTGTACAAAGATAGATTAGATGTTCATTTCAACATTATTTCACAGTTTTGAAATGATTATCTATTCTATTACAGTGTACTCGGAGAACAGCGGGGAGGTGCTGCCGAAATTTACTCGAAACGGTTGAAAGCACAAGCGAATGGGTGTCTGCTCTATACATTCTTAATGGAATAGAAGCCTTACCCCCGATATCCGAAACACACACATACAACACGAATACACAACAAACGCACACACAGCACATACACACTAACAACTCTACACTTAAGCGAAATCATAAATTGAAACACACATATATAGAATACAACTCATACATGGGTATCCTCAAATCTAACTTTGATTATCGATAATATATTCTTTTCAACGACAAACGCACACATAAAGCATATACACGGATTTTCTCCTTTGTCAGTAACCATCCCCTTCTTAGATTTCTCAATATAGTCATCATAATCTACAATTTATATGTTATACAGTCTAACATAGCCCACGAGTACATCAGAGTTAAAGACTGGATATATGTGGATTGGTAACAATATATGCAACCTATGTTTGTCACAGGAGTTCCTGCTTTTATTGAATTTGTACGTGCACATAATAAGATCGTGATAGAAAAGATTCTCTTCCCGTGTGATAGATGTGGGAATATGTATTGGCAGAAGGTAGAATTTGCAGAGCTTCATATCGTTAAACATGGTTTTACTAGATTTTATACGACTTGGCTATATCACGGGGAAGGAGAAGAAGACAGTAATGCGGCAGAAGAAGAAGAAGACGGTAATGCGGTAGAAGAAGAAGGAGAAGACGGTAATGCGGCAGAAGAAGAAGACGGTAGTTTCTTTTTAGGAGAAGAAATGGAGGATATGGTAGAGCCTGCCCAAGGTGAATCTATTCGTATTGAAGATGACATTCCTTCCGGTCAAGGACCGCGTGCGGATAAGTATGAAAATTTCATGAATGATGCTAAAAAACCAATTTATGAGAATGCAAAATATTCCGCCATCTCATGATTCGTCCAACTTTTCCAGATTAAGTGCCTAAATGGATGGAGCAACAAGTCATTCACAATGCTTCTTTCGTTCTTGAAAGATTCTATGCCCCCGGAAAATAACATGCTCGACAGCTGGTACGGAGCCCAGAAGATGATGTCTGATTTGGGTCTGAAGTGTGAGAAGATTCAAGTATGTCCTAAAAATTGCGTGTTGTACCGGAAAGAGAATTCTGATTTGAAAGAGTGTCCAACATGAAGAGAGGCCAGATATAAATCGAAAGATTCTGATAAGAAGCCCGATATACCTGTCAAGATAGCACGATACTTTTCCATAACACAGAGGCTGCAGAGGCTATTCAGATGCAAGAAAACAGTCGAGGCAATGATTTGGCATCACCGTGCTCCTCCAAGTGAAGATGGAAAAATGAGTCATCCAAGAGATTCACCGGCATGTAAGGATTTCGATAGGAGGCACGAAATATTCAGTAGCGATCCTCGCAATGTCGGGCTCGGACTCGCTAGTGATAGTTTCTGCCCATTCAACTATATGGCTGGAAGCCACAGCACATGGCCCGTTGTAATGATAGTTTATAATCTGTCGCCTTAGTTAGCTATGGACCAATCATAATTTATGATACCTCTTCTTATCGACAGACCAAACTCACCGGGAAACAATATCGACGTCTATCTCCGACCTCTGATCGAAGAGTTAAAATCTTTATTCATTGATGGTGTAGAGACTTACGATGGAAACACAAATACAACTTTCATACTGCGTGCGGTTTTAATGTGGACAATTAATGACTTTCCTGCGTATGGAATGCTATCAGGTTGGTCCATACATGGTCACAAAGCATGTCCTTATTGCCATCAATATACAACATCGAAATTCTTGAATTTTAGCAGAAGGTTTGTTATTGCGGCCATCGATGTTTCTTACCTCTAGACCACCCCTACAGGTTAGACGATGTTCACTTTGATGGTCATCAGGAGCTTCTTGGACCTCTAAGCCCATTGTCCAGAGAGGACGTGACTGCTCAGTGAAATGGTTACAATAATGTGACCTTCGGGATGGATCCGACAAAACAGGTCAAACCACCATTCTGGAACAAGTTAAGTATTTTTTTCGAACTTCCGTACTGGTCAATAAATTTAGTGCGTCATTTTCTGGACGTCATGCATATAGAGAAGGGAGTATCCAAGCACGTAGTCAACTTGCTTCTTTATAAAGACGGGAAATCGAAAGACAAGCTCAATACTCGGATGGATCTACAGGACCGGAAAATTAAAAGTGAATTGCATTCTAAACCGGTAGTGGGTAAACTAGGAAAGTTTGTACTTCCCAATGCCGCGTATCATATGTCACAACCGGAGAAGAAACGATTCTTGAAGGTGTTGCATAATTTGAAAGTTCCTACAGGTTTCTCAGGATCATTCAGTAAGAATATAAAAATTATGAAAGGCAAGATCGATGGGCTGAAAAATCATGATCACCATGTTATTATGGAGCAGCTTCTCCCATTAGCCCTCAGGACTTCCCTTTCCGAATCGGTTGGTCTAGTAATCAATGACCTATGTTGTTTTTTCAGAGAATTATGCGCTAAAACACTAGATGTTGTGATGCTGGAGAAACTAGAAAATTCTATTGCGTTGATACTTTGTAATTTTGAGCGTATTTTTCCACCGTCATTCTTCGATATCATAATACACCTGATGGTTCATCTTGCAACTAAGGCTAAATTAGCCGGACCGGTACAATATCGATGGATATATTCCGTCGAGAGCTACGTGGAATTTTTCGTTTCACGCCATTTGTAAAATTATTGTTGTCCTGTATACCCGTATTTATTTATTTAACATATTTTTCTTTAGGTATCTCTATACTCTAAAAAAGTATATACGCAATAGAAATCGATCAGAGGGTTCTACCATGCAATGTTATCTTCTAGATGAAAAAACCACATTTTGTTCCCGCTATCTGGACGAGAACATTGAAACGAGATTTAACCGGTCTCGAAGAATTCAGGACAGGCCATATGGTAAAGCTGATTATAAGAGGGTAGACACTATATTTATCAACAAGATATACCGCTTTATCCTCCTCAACAGCACATGTCTTTAAAAAATTAGAGAGTAAGTTTTTTTGAATTAATTGTTATATTTGTATTTGTGTGTGTATGAAATGATATAATATTAATGTCATATGCCGTTGTTGAGAACAGAATTCATTTTAACGAGCTACGTGAGGGGCATCTTGATTGGAACGATGAACGATTGGAAAAATATTATCAGGATAATTTTTGCGATTGGTTTGCAGATCATGTAAGTTATTCGAATAATATGTTATTGCTATCAGTTTTAATCGAAACTTATATCGTTATGTATTTGTCGTAAAATTTGTTTTGTTAGATCCAGGATCTGAACTTGTCTGCATCATTAGAGAGTGATTCAAGATGTTTAGCTCAGTTTCCTAGCATGGAGATTGCATATTATAAAGGATTCGGTGTTCTTGGATACAAATTCGAAGTTAAGGATATAGAAACATCTAGAACTACTCAGAATAGTGGGATTGCGACAGTAGGATCGGATGGTGTGATTTATTATGGATACTTAAATTGTATACTTGGCATCCAATATCCCGGACGATCAGAACCGTTTTATATATTTCAGTGTACCTGGTATGATACACGAACCGATACGGATAAGTGGAGAAAAAATCTTGGGACTTGAAAAGATGAATATGGATTGACCAGTATGAACACACTTTGATTTTACGGTCGGGACGATCTGTTTATTTTTCCGAACCAAGCGTTCCAAGTATACTACTCACAGTGTTTGAAGCATCCGAGATGGAGTGTCGTACGCCGTTAGAAACCCAGGGATGTTTACGATTTCCCAGGACAGTGATGAGAATGAAGAAGAGAGAAAACTTACAGTGCTCCGACCGTCTGTTTCAAAAGACGGGTTGTCTTCGGCTGATCATGAAATTACGTGGGTTAGAAATGATCGATGATGAAATCTAAGTAGATATGTCTAATGCGTCCACGAAACGAAAAATATTATCAGTAATGTTATATTATTATTTCATATTTTACGATCTATATATATATAGTCAATGTTTGTAATGATTGTCTAATGCGTCCACGAACCATTTTATCTAGATTTGATGACGATGATGGGAGCAACGAGGGGCGGCAGGGGTTTCAGCCGTGGCACCGACAGAGGCAGAGGCAGAGTGGTTATGTAACCAGGAGAGCTGCGTAGGGAGCTTCAGAGGGTCGTCTTGCACCCCGATTGGAAACTCCTTCGGATGGCTCCTTCCATGTGGACTTTGCCACTCCTCCAGGTATATTGCACGTGTTCTCCACCGAAAGACGCGACCGGGACGTTTAGACAGATGCGACCGATTCTAATTGGTGCTATCCGTCCACCTCTCCGAAGATACCAAGTTGATTTATGACACCATGTATCGAAGGTTTAAACGGATACGGCCGATGTAGCAGACTTCGTCAGATTCCCCCTCGTTTGAGGAGTTTTTGATTGTGGGGACGCTCTTCCCTGCAGGTGTAAGCCCCTGCAGTTAATTACGCTACCGCATCGCGGTAACAACTTTCTCCTTCTCCAGATGGTCACTTCATGTCGTGTGTGTTTGTTTTGTTTTTGGTTGCCCGTGGATTGTATACGGAGACTAATTTATGTTATCGCCCGTAGGGCGTTGATTAGTCCAAATCCGTATTTTCTTAGATTTGGTTTTTGGTTTGGGTTTAAGGACACGTTAGTCTCATTTGAGACTAAGATCAACTTAAACGTTTGTTAAGGATACATTAGTCTAATTTTAGACTAAGATCAACTTAATAATTTGTTAAGGATATGTTAGTCTAATTTTAGACTAAGATCAACTTAACATAATCATTTAGATCCAACAAAAGAGCCTTTGAACTCTATTGTTTTAGTTTAGGGACTTTGCGGTCGATTAGTTTAGGAACATTACGGTCCAGTTTAAAGATGTCATAGTCTGTAAAGGTTAAGGATATCATAGTCCATGGGCTTAAGGACCCTGCAGTCCAAGGTTAAGGACATCATAGTCCATGGGCTTAAGGACCCCACAGTCCGTAGTTTAAAAACCTCATAGTCTATAAAATTTAAGGATATCATAGTCTATGAGTTTAAGGACCCCACAGTCCATGGAATGATTGGCTATCAGGACCCGTCACCTTTCTGAAGTCGTTGAAGGATTACAACGACAAATATCAAAGGAGTGAAGAGGTGTACCCTTAAACCAAAGTTGATTGGGAAATCTGTAGTCCAATTTGGGACTAAAATCAATTAATTGGATTTTGAGCACATTGGCTCAGTTAAATCTGAATTGAGAACTTATGGCCAATTTGGGCTAAGTCCAATTAGGTTTGAAATGTTGGACTTTTGTTTGGAATGTTGAACATTTGTCTGGGTTCAGCCCCCCATTATTTAGCAATGCTAAGCAAGGGTTTGGGGCTCTGACAACATTTTATTTTTGGCTGAACACTAACCATTCATTACAGCTCTGGGCTTTACTTTGCATATCATATGAACTGATCAATTTTGAGGTTCAGTTGAAGGGGAGACTTGCCTCTGGAAAACTTAACCAATTTGGGCTAAGATTGGTTTGAAAATAGTGTTAAACACTATGGACAAAACACTCAAAATAGTGTTAAATACTAAAAATAAGGTGGTCACGTGGGGTCACGTGAGGCACCAGAGAATTGGGCCAGTCTTCCTTTATTTTACTCTCAAAATCAGCAAATAAGTGTTAAATACTTAGTATTTGAGGCCATCACGCGTGAGTACGTGATGGACATCCATGCACTGGATATTAAAGGGATTTGTTAGGGGTCACGTGGGGACACGTGAGGGCGCCCATGCGTTGGATTTTAATCCTTCAGTTCTTTCCATCTTCTTTTTTTTAAAGAGGTGTTTGTCAGGGGTCACGTGGGGACACGTGAGGCACCCAAAATCTGTTCTGCTCCTCTTTATTTGAGAAGTCTGTTTAAGGGTCACGTGGGGGCACGTGACCTAGTCTTGTTCGTTCTCTTTTGATCATTGAGGGGGAGGGTCACGTGTTGCCACGTGACCAGGTTGGATACTGATCTCTTTACGTGCATGGAGAGTTTTAAGTCCCTTGTTTTAATAATTAAATGTTTATGTAGGGTTAAACCCTAATTTTATTTAGAGAAATTAAATTCCTATGTATATGGAAGAATTAAATTCTTTAAACCCAACTCTCTCTCTAAGTTTTGGATCTGTATGGCAGAATCTCCCCGATGAGAATTAAATTCTCAACTTGTGGGGAGATCTGCTTCTGCAGATCTTCAACCATGAAGAAAAGCTAAGTTCTTGTTTTAAGGGTTAAACCCTGTTTCTGTTGGAGGAATTAAATTCCTAAGTATTTGGAGGAATTAAATTCCCTAAACTCAATTCTCCCTCTAAGTTTTGGATCTGCATGGCAGAATCTTCCCGATGAGAATTAAATTCTCAAGTTATTGGGAGATCTGCTTCTGCAGATCTTCAACCAAAGGAAGAACTAAGTTCTTATTCAGAAGAGTTAAACTCTTAATTTGAGAATTAAATTCTCTTTTTTTTGTGAAGCTTATGATCTCTCACCTAGGATTTCTTTCTTTTCTCAAGAAACCTTCTTTCTCTCTGGAGAATTAAATTCTCTTCTTTTTTCTCTCTCTCTCTGTTGTTGTTATCTCTCCCTTTTCTCTTCTTGGCTCCTACTTATAGGAGAAAGAAAAGAATCGGTTTGTTTAGTCAATCTTTCATTGAAAGATTTTAATTGATTTTGTCTAAGGTTTTTGATTCCCTCTTAATTAGAATTTAATTCTATTAGTTCAGAAGGTTTAAGAGCCTGTCACGTGTTGGCACGTGACCTTCTGATTGACCATTTAATTAGAATTTAATTCCATTATTTTAGAGATCTTTAGAAACCCATCACGTGTTGGCACGTGACCCCCTGATTAAACATTTAACCAGAATTTAATTCTGTTGTTTTAGAGGGCTTAAGAGCCTATCACGTGTTGGCACGTGACCCCACTGATTAAGCATTTCCAATTATTTATTTTTATTCAGTTCCTAGAGATTTTGCCTGTAAATGGTCACGTGTCTGCACGTGATGCCCGGTCACGTGTGGACACGTGATGCCTCATAACTTTTGATCCCGGATGAATTATGAGGCCCATAATATATCAAATCAAAGGCTTTTTCGAGATGCTTTCGATACCATCAGAATTTAGCTGTTTCTCATTTGGGATTTTGTCAATATATAGCCCGGAAAATACTGGTTCGTATTTTCTTAAGCGTATCGCTGCCATTTGATACCTTGGGCTCTTTTGCGCAGAAATTTTTGGCAGGAACAGCACGCATATTCATTTTGAATGTAATATTATAGATATATATGCAAATTTATGTCAAAATTACTTATATAGTCAATATTTGATTGCTTAGCTATTGGTGGTGTGTCCACATCAGGGACAGAGGCTACTCCCGTACCTCCAGGTATGTTTATATGTCCTATAGTGTATGCATATTGATTCAAAATGATATATCATAAATATACATAAATTCTTTTTGCTCTTACGTACTTAGATAATCCTTTTTTAATTATCTAGCTGTAGGTGGTGCCTCCACATCTCGGACAGAGGCCACCACCGCACCTGCGGTATGTTTATATATATATCCTATAGTGTATACATGTTAATTTAGAATGCAATTACTTATATAGTCAATATTTAATTATCTAATTATAGGTGGTGCGTCCACGTCTGGTGCAGGGGCCATTCCCACTTCCATACCCCCCCACTCAGTCTGTAGGTTAGTATGAATAAATATAAAATATTTATTCATTTTACATATACTTTAAGAATAAACATGAACTACATGTAATTTTATCGATATTTATATTCCAGTTGGAGGGGATGCGTCCATGTCCGTGTCACTGGCTATTCCTCGCCGAAGGAACTATCATCCCGCTCATGCTGCTGCCCAGGCCCAGGCTCGTGCTTCTATCGCCGGAGGTATATATCACACTTCAGTTTTTGTTAAACCTTGATTTCTTAATACCGCTTTGTCTTAATACTGATTGTCTTGATATTTCTTGTAGACTCAGTGCATCCCCATCCCGAGCGGGGGACTCGAGACCTGAATCAGTCCCACAGGCTGATGCCCGACAGAGCTAGGGAGGAGGCAGCATTCCCCCTCTTCTTTACTCTTGATTATCGCTATACAGGCGATTATGCCGAAAGATTCGGCCGGTATATAGGGGATGAGAGCCGCCTCGTGAAGAAGTATCCACTTCACGTTGAGTGGGGCGACCAGCACCTGCGCTCATTCGCTCTCTTCTGGGATCACGCTTGGGTATTAATATATATTTTCATTTGATTTATCCAATATATTTATTATTAACACTTGCAATTTAATAACTTTGTTTTTTTGTATTTGCAGTTGGATTACGATTTTCAGCCTGTATCCGACCCTGATCACCCTGAGAGGGTGCTCGATTTTCATGCTTATTACCATGGCCTGATGAAGAACATGCAATCAAAGGTCCGATACAATAAGAATGAGCTGAAAATCTACTGCTATTCCCTGTGGATGGCGACCCCCGAGACAGAGAGAGCGGCTCTTCTACATACTTCGGCCTTTGCGAGAGTCAACGTAGATACATAACCTCTCTTGTGCCAATATTTCGACTCTCAGCCCAAACAGGTTTGTATTTTAAATGTAATTCGTTGTTTAGTATATAATTTATATTTTTGTGTTGCTTAATTAGAAAACTAAATCTGAATGTGTTGTGCAGAAACAAGCTGATCAAAATAAAGAGAATAGGAAGTCGGCGAAGAGGGGTCGCCCCACTTATACAGGTGGCTCGAGAAATATTACTCGTGCCATAGAGTTATCGGTAAATTACAATAGACCTACTGTAATATAATGTAATATTAAGAGTTATCTTATAATATATGTAAATTTTTTGCGAATTGCAAAGATCTCAGACCCTGGAGCAGGGTGGTACACCGAGCGTGTTGACCGCGTATCTTGCCGTCCATGGCACCTCGACAGATCCCGCCACGGGCGAGCTTCGATACCCCAACACTGCTACCCAGGAGTATTGCGTAAGTGTTAATATTTATTTAACCCCTATTTGAATTTTTTGTTTTGAAAAGTTCAAATTTAAATGATATACTTATATTTTACTGGTTAATATGGGTGTAGGAGTGGTGGTTGAGCAGGCGGAGGTATCGGGGATCGATTTTACTGGACAGAACGATCCGATGTTGCTAACCCCAGTCTTAGACGCCGCACACGGAGGGCACCACGGAGGTTGGAAGAGAGGCCGGGGACTGGGTCCTAGCAGGGCCCATATGAGGTTGGGCTCCACTCCGACGGTTACTTCCTCTATCTCCCGTGAGCGACGTCTAGAGCAAGATGTTGCCACCTTGAAGGCCACCGTTCAGGAGTTGAAGGAGATGATGGTATGTATACTACTTAATAGTAAAATATTATATCATATTATAGATAGCAATATATCCAAAATTAGTACGTAGCCTGAGCTTATTTGGTTGTAGACTTAGCTTTGATTAATCATACATATATAGAACTGCCTAATCAAAATAAACTACAGTTTTCCAAACTAGATATCCAAATGAGACGTAAGTCCCTAAGTATTCATAGATTGGGGTTTCGCAATAACCTGATAATGATACGAATTCGACTAATACACAGTTCTTACTCGTTTATTACACACAAAACTGAACAAACGCGACAGGGTATTTCGGCTGCGGCTCCACATGCATCTCCTTCGGCTGCGGCTCCTCAAGCCACTACCTCGGCTACGGTTGCGCAGACCACTCCTATAGCTCCACAGCCCGCTCAGACTCCCGCACAGTCCGCATTGGTCGAGTTGTTGACTCAGGGTTTATCCGAGGAGCAGATGCGCTAGATTACGGCGATTATCAGAGATGGAGCTGGACCGAGGTAGGGTAGTATTTTGATTTTTATATTTTAAGTATGTATATACTTATATGATACATATTGTATATATTTTGGACGATATTGGTGGTGTTTGCATATTCACGATGATTTAGATTTATATAGTATTCTGTTTGTTGATTTCTTTTATATATTATGCGTGTTCATGTTGATTATCGTACTGCGGTATTTGGTTATATGATTTATATATTATTGTGCACAGGGCGAGAAAAAACAGACATCCCTTTTTTTAAAAAAACTGATAATTTTTCCCGACGACAGTTGCACCTACAGATTAATCCGTATGGACAAATCTTGCTCCTACATATTTACCCGTAGGGACAAAATATCAGGATACCTGATATTTTGTTCCTATGGACTCAGTAACAGGAGTTACACACTTACCCCTATGGATACACCCGTAGGGGTTTATATGTAGACCTACGGCTAACTCCGTAGGGACTGGAAGATGCCCCTACGGATAGCACCGGATGGGCAATTTTTTTATTTTATAAATCACTAAATTGAATAAATATTTTGTCCCTACGGAATACACCGTAGGTACACAGTCCCCTAAGCATGAATCCGCAGGGGCAACTTTTACTCCGTAAGGACATATTCAGGACGAAAACTTGCAACTGCGGCGATTGCATCTACGGAGAATTTTCCAGCCCCTACGAAGATATCCGTATGCCCCTACAGATAAAGCCGTAGGAACAACCTCTTATTGTAGTAGTGATCATTAGAGTATAGATTTCAAATTATATTCATACACTGTATTATACTATTAATTAAGGTTTCTATATGTTATTCTAGAATTTCTCTGATCAAAAGACTTAGAATTATTAACAATATATGAATAATTGTTAATAAATCTAAGTGAACTATTTTTTTTTTTTGTTTTAAACACTACACTGCATAACTACATATAAAACAAATTAAATATCATGCCCTGTTCCCATCCTTTCTTGAAACCATCTTACACAAAATATATGGTAATATTAGTAAAAAGCTAATTTAATAGCGGATTGTTTGTTAAGTGCAGTTATAGATAAAATAGATCAGTATAAGACAGATAGAGCACATATTTTCAGTTAACATATTTATATTTTATATTACACAGTAAATGTCGGCAATATACAGTTAATGGTATTTACTTATATGATTGTACAGTTAATGTAATTTGTGGTTACTATAATGCAAACTCAATGATATGTCTTCCCCTGCTATTATATTTCTGATCTGTGCACGAGAAATTGTCAATAAACTATATTTGTTTATTTTATTTAATAGCATATCACTATCCTGTACATATACATGCAAATAACTTCCTATATCTTATATGCTGCATGCTTATAATGACCATGTACCATTATATAGATACTAATGATCATTACTGCTAAATGCTACTTATTAGCTGCTCATATAGAAATTGAAATTGAATCAATATCGTGCAATTGCTCTACATCTTCATTGTTAACATATTCTGCAATACTACTGATCGAAGTCATCATTAGTATACGCGAACTTTTGCTTGGTCTCTGGTCATAAACTGGACTATGATTACATACTTGTATATATATATATGGAGACTTAGTATTATATGTAGGACTTGATCTGTATTTTCAGGAGTCCGGTCCATGACCAGCTCTATGAGTGGGCCCATGTTTCCTTACCTGTGGATGATAGCCTTGAGTCGGTGAATACTCCTATAAGTTGAACTAATTTCCTTTACCCGTGTACCACTGAATATGTGTCAACTTATAAATGAGTTGACTGCCTGTATTCATGTATTCATATACTCCTGTATTCATGTATTCATATACTCCTGTATTCTTGTATTACACCATCATGGAACCTTTGTTAAATTAAAGACAGTGTGACTAATACTTGTCGGGGGTAGTTAAGGATAAGTAGTTTAGCTCTTTCGGACCCTCATGTACGTACTCCTATATTCATGTATTCCTGTAATCCTGTACTCTTGAAGGGGTCGAACATCTACCTTAATTTATGTTAGAAATGGTCATTACCAATACACTTGCCGGGGGTGTTGGGAGTTAAGAATGAGTCATCCAGCAGATTTACGACTTGGTTGGATACCATACCTTAGCTTGCGTTAGACTAGAGAATCTTAATATTGAATTATTATGCCATTTTAATTATACCTGGTATTCCTTTCATGACAGCCCCTTTTAACTCACTGGTTTTTATTAATATCATGATTAGACTGTTACAGTGTTGCTGTTTATCTTGTATCTAGATTATTGTATTTATGAACTGTTTATTTTCATTCACATCGTTTACCCTTGCAAGTGATACTTTCTGGTATTTAAGTTTTTTTGTTATTTCATTATGTTTATTTATACTACAAGGCTGTGGTGATTCTGAGGAACTTACTAGACGAAAGTTCATTGACAGATATTCTCTTTTGTTTTCTTGTTGGGAATGTTTGTCAGAAGACACAGGAAGTGTGGACGAGGGTTCATACGAAGTTGGGCTATTTGAGGAGGAGAATCGTTGCCTCCCGTCGTAAGCGGATAACTAAATTTTTTTAGTTTAGTGCATTTAGATTTAGAGATTTAGTTTGGAACTGTTATTTATTTGTAGTAACTTTTATTTGGGTGATGTTGCTTTAAGAACTTGAATGTATTTAATAGAGTTAGATATTATTAGGATTTTGTTTTGTGATGGTTTAACTTCAAATTATTATTATTTTGTTTGACCATATGCTAAACGTATTCATATTGTGGAGGTGTGCTTTTTGGTATGAATATGTCGTGGACTTGTCGATCTCGCTCCTTTCTTTTTGGGAAGCGGGACGTGACAATAATAGAACACTTGTCCCAAGTAGAATCTCATCAAATCTTCAAAACAAATTTTCATATATCTCTTCATGTAAATCTCTCAAAAGAATCTCTTAAAAGAATCTTTCCAAATTAGCCCAAAATACAAGGCAATCTCAATAGGGCTTTAATTTGAAATTTTAGATGAATAAGAGTGCATATGAGTTGGGTGGGGGAGTTTGATAACTCTAGCCCGACTTCCTTCGTTAATTGACAGGCGGAATGAAATGAAAGGGTTGTTGGAATATAAAATGATGCAACTTAAATGTTTTGTGGGGTAATAAGAAATTATCAAGTTTTGGAAGGCTAGTTATTAGCTTGGTGTCACGACCCGAAAATATTGTTTGTGACCGGCACTTAAATCACGCAACGTCTAAAAGCGTAGCGTAATTCAAGTAAACCGAAACCAAGAAATCTAAATCTTTTGAAGAAAATAAAAGAGGTGAAGTTTTGAAATAAAAGTATGATGAAATCAAATATTTTCTTAAATGCATAGATAAAAGAGCATGAAAAATGCAAGTGGATTTTACTAGTTGAAAAACATGTTTCGTCTTTTAAAATTTTGGGCAGCACCTACTTTGTATATTTTGATCCAAAACCACACATACATAACAACAATAAAGGTATCCCCAAGCGGGAGATAGCTCTTCGCCAATCGGCGGAATCACAATCACGCAAGACAGTATATATGTATACGATGCCCAACGGCGAAAATCAGCACAAAGAATAATGAAACAAGCAAGACATCAACCCACCAAGCGAATATACAACCTATCGCTCTAAGTCTCGCAACTACAAGTCTTGCTAAGTTTTACTACATATACAAATACTAGTTTCTGATTGATAGAGTTAACTAGATACAACATGAATAATAATACAATAGCGGCACGATCCAATATTTACCACCTACCAAAGCAAAACACCCGAATGCAAGCTGTGTGCCAGCGATACCGCTACTGATCCATACGGTCAACCTACAAGAACTGTAGCACAATGGGGGTGAGTTACCAACTCGTGAGTAGAAAACATTATCAGGTAGAAATCGAATAAAATAACGATTACTAGGTCAATTATATCATAAAGGTAATACTATGATATCTAGGGTGACCGTATCTGCATATGTGCCAACAATATAATAAATGCCTATCTGCATGTGGATAACATTTACGTGTCCATCAATAACACAACAATATCATGCATGTAAATATCATAAAAGCATATGCATGTAAATATGAGGATATCAATCAACGTGTGTCCATCAACGACACATCAAAATCATGGAACCTGAGTGTCCAATACCGACACTCGAAATATCATGAAACCTGTCTCCAACATCGACACGTAAATCCTCATATATCTCGGGCTCTGTCAGTCCGGATATACCCACGGGCTCCGTCTGTCCGGATCGGCCCTCGAGCTCCGGCAGAACGGATCGGCCCAGATCCATCTCTCGACTCCGGTCGGTATCCTCTGGATAACCGCCAGGTCCAACCAATCACTGGTAGGTAGTAGTCCCTCTGCCATGCTCATCGTCTACGGCGCGACATCCCTTTCTTGTCCCGGGATACCATACCGGGTCCACCATGAACCCGCAAACGGATCATCCAGCTTTTCGAATCGGGTTTCTATCAAATGTCTCAGAACCGAGAAAACGTATGGTGGACGCACTAAAATATCATATCAAGAGAAACCCGGTTTTTTAAACAATACATAATTTCCTTTGAAATTTAACCATGGTTCTCAAATCCAGAATCTCATGAAAACAGCAAATCTCAATGCGTATAATCATAAAGTATGATGTATGCAAACATATAACAGAAATGTGAGCATCTCAGATATATCATGCGACATGGTATGATGGTGTGAACATAGAAATATCATAAAACATAGAGCAGTGATGTGAACATGTCAGTATATCATGCGACATATCATAATGATATGGCAATTCTACTGTGTAAGTGACATAGCAATTATCAATGATGAAAGTGTGTGAGATGGTAATATGTGTAAGTGTAACATACGCATCATCGATAATGGTGTAGGTGTACTAGCACATGTATATGTAATGCAATGAGAATAATATGAACATAGCATAAAGTAAATCGTGAGCGCAATGTTATAAGGTATGTGTCGCTATCACATATCCGAGTCGGTGAATCTATCAATCGGCATCCAGCCTCACAACATCACATACGATATAATCTATCGTACGACATCGTCTAGTTAAGGGTATGGATCAATCATCAGATAAAACTCATCACGTACGGTAAATCATCGTACGGCAGCATTAAACCATTAGAAATCCTATCAACCTATATGACAATGAGGGTACGGACCCAACGTCTCGTACGGCATATCACTTATGATTCACAACATTATATATCTGTATACCTATATCCCAGGCCACATCCGTATCAAACTCATATCATGGGACTGACAAAGGTATCAATTATCTCATATCGACTCGCATCCATAATACGACCTACCAAACCAGGTCATCATATCTCATCGTATACTGTTTTCATCACATCAATATTTCACATCAAGTCATCTTACATATACACTCTATCTTGTTAATCTCATATCATGCCACTATAAATCTCATACTTATTCTCTTGCAACTACCTATTTCTATATATCGTGATTCATATCCTTATATATATCAATTCGAGACATCATTTCTATCATATCATGTTACACTAACCCATAACTATAACCTTAAGTCGTGGTATATCTTATCTCCTACTAATTCTTTAACCATATCCATAAGTTCCTAACACGGTTTCCTTAACCACATTCTATATATCAGTTTCTATCAAACTTGCGGGGGTGCTATACGCCATACATCCGACTTCTCCCGTAGATATAAATTTACTCACCTGCGGAACTCCTTGTTCAGCCGTAGTCGATGTGCTTCGTCATCTCGGAATCCATGCAAGGGTACCTACAATCAATACACATATCGCAATACCATTAAAATCAAGTCCGGAAAACCAATACGGCACATGGTACGCCCATAGGTTAGAACCTATAGCCTACGCATGCAAAACAACCAAACAAATCTTTGTTGTTGATGTACAAATGCCCAACAACCAAATATAAATCCAACCACCAAAACCAAGCATTCAAATATCGGGAAAACTTTTCCCAAAACACTCACAACAGCTCCCAGATTTTAGTTCAGCTAAAATCAGGCCAAACTAGCAATACAGTGGGGTTGTATAGGGGGTAAGTGAGCTACAGACCAAACCTAGACACAATTGCCTACACTGAGGCTGGCCACACTGCCCTCAAAACCGGCCTGCTCGGCCAAGGATGCTTAGAATGGATTCGTACTTGCAGGGTGGTTTCATGGTGTCTTAATTAGGTCTTTAGTATTGTTTGTTTTTCTCATAATTACTCCAGGTTGCTCCAGATTCCCTGTAGGCCAACTCAAGCTACAAAAACCGACATTGTGACATCTAATTCGTATTTTGGTTTCAAATCTCTATTCTTTGGCCATAAAATCCGCACTAAGGTCTTACAATAGCCACTACCCATCACCACAATACAACTCAAACCCTAATCTCAACTTGGAAAATTCCAAGATCAATAATCCACACTAAACCGATTCTAAACTAACATAGAAATTAAAGAAACTAAATTACTAAGATAATGATGTAGGAAATACCACTTTTGGCAACTCAAGAATTTTCTTGAGTTGTTCAACATCTTCAAAATCTAATTTGCTCGGTCCAATGTGTTGAGAATGAGATGGGGATCAACTTTAATAAAGAGGGTGTAGGGTTTTGGTGAAGAAATGGAGATGATTCTTGGAGGTGAAGATGGAGGGAGATGAGGAGGAAGAAAATGAAGGAAAATAATGGGGCGAAGAAATGGTGGCCGCTCTCTCTCTCTCTCTCTCTCTCTCTCTCTCTCTTATTCTCACTCTCTCCAAACTCATGTCTCACTTTCTCTCTCCAATAATTGTCTTTTTTAACCTTTTTCTCCTTTTCTCACAATAAAACACATAATACTAATAAAACAACAAAAATGCAACAATATGCAACAAAATGCAACATGATATGGTGCACTAACCATGAAAAAATGTAGAAACACAGATTTGGCTTAATCACGATTAGTAATGCACTAATCAATTTTTATTTAAACTTGCGTATAATTAATTATAAAAATACTTAATCCAATAAATATATATTTAAATGAATAAATCATTTTAATCTCCAATTATTTCACAAATATTGGTATATATTTATACCATTTTACGAAAACCCCAATTTCGCAAATCGGGTAGTTTCCGCGAAATATATTATTTTAATATTAAATTCCAAAAATAATATTTTATATTTTCTAAAATGTTACAATCTTCCCCGCTTAAATAAATTCGGTCCCCGAATTTAAATTTAAACTCCTAAATGCTAAAATATTTCAATAATCAACTCAAATCAACGGGGCTCTAAAATCATGGAAGATATAGAAATACTACAGCGCATCGCGTGGGCCAGAAAACGAGTACGAAACTCAAAATCGAACTCCGTCAAGCGTCACGCAAATTATCGGATTTGCACACATATAATCGGAGTTACAATGGAGATACAGATCTCAAAATCTACCACTGAAATCCAATATACACCAGTCGAATACTATAATACGTATATAGTACGCATCCTTGAAAAATCTTCTAAAAACTGAATGAAACTCATGCAAAATCTTTTCTAAATTGCCGTGTGATGCGTAACTCACGGCACAAGTGACGGACGCTCATTTGTAAGGTAATAAATATACGTTCATATATGTTTTTCTCAAATATACATCCCGTCGTTTTGAAACATCCCAAAAGGTTTTCCTTTATAAACGTTCGTGTCGCTCGCGGACACCTAGAAAATAGCGAGACTATAGATCCTTTTTGAAAATCTCTTGTTAAACTTTTTATGCATGCAAAATACTTAGGTACCGTCCTCAGATCAGTCCTATTCGGCTACTACTTAATATAGTGCCCATCATGAAAATAAAGTGCTCAAGAGCAAAATCAGTCCCAAAAGGCGTATCCAACAATCACATGCGTCTGGTGCACACGGAAATCAAAACCAAATACAAGTACTATGAATGTGTACAAAACCAAACTAAGTGCAATGGGTGTGCATGAAAACGTCTGTCCAGTGCAACGGATGTGCACGACAACAATATCAAGTGCATTTAGAGTGCACGAAAATCTCAACCCAGTGCAACTAACATACACGAATGAAAATCCCAATCGAGTGCATCCGGTGTGCACAAAATCACATCTCATATCAAACGCTCAACATGCGCGAAAATCCAAATCAAATGCATTCGTCATGCACGCATGAAATCTAAATCAAGTGCATCCGATATGCACGAATAAAATCTAAGTCAAGTGCATCTAATGCGCACAAAAATCCAATCCAAGCGCGTTAGGTCCGTATAAAGCATCTAGTGCAGTAAAGCGCACGAAAATGAACGTTAAGTGCAAACGCGCATAAAAACATAAATGTGGTAATGCTCAAAGATATAAATCGGGTGCAACCAATGTACAGAGTATAAATCTAGTGCAACTAATGTACGAAATACTCATCTGGTGCAACGAGTGCATGAAATGTAAATCTAGTGCAACGAATGTACGAAATACAAATCCGGTGTATCCAGTGCACGAAATACCAATCTAGTGCAACAAATGCACGGAAACTCATCAATAACTCAAATGCGTATAAAAACAACACCGAGTGTACCAAAGTGTATAAAATCCAAAAACGTGTGCAACTATGCGCACAAAATCCGTATCAATGCACTGCAAGCACATGTGAGCTATACCGAGTGCAAAAATCAAATCGAGTGTGTATCACATGTACAAATCAAATCAATCGTATGAAATCCACGAAATCATAAACACGTGCAGCCAAGGCACAAAATCGACATCAAGTGCAATAAATATGCACAAATCATAAACCAACACAACGGTGTATAAAATATATATCAAGTGCAATGACTACACAAAAATGTAAATACCCAGTAGGTGCAGCCATGGTGCACGAAGTTAATATCATGAAACTCAATCATCAAAATTCAAATCCAAGAGATATAAGCGTGATACTCGAATCATAAACGCAAATCGCAAAAAATAATATTGAGGTACACTCCTACAATATCGAAAAATGTTGGTGCGCCCAAAACTGGCAGAACAAGAACATCCGCTTGCTTCCTGCTCACGGTCTGGCATCTTCTGTCTCTGGGTCCTCATTTCTCTGTGGATTACCAATCTCGCAATCTATCGGCTCATCGGCCCGGTCAGCTGTACTAACGGAAACGATTCTGCTCTGACACTCCTCTGGTCATCTCTCGGCCAATTTAGCATAACCACTCGTAAAGCAGCACGTCACTAGCGTCGGCCTCTGGCCCTCTGAATACACGTGACACAACTGATTTTCGGCGCAAATCTTACCCCAGCAATGTCCTGGAAGGAACTTGCTCAAGGTTTCTTCCGATCTCGCCTATGCCGAACTATACGGAGGCTAGTACTCTTGCAAAAAAATTTCTCGTCTTCTGGACATCTGTGTTCTAAGCACAGCATTGTCTCGGGAACTGGCCGTATCCCAACGGCTCTGTATACATATCAGATCTCTAATCTCAACGGGGAGTAACAGCAGGTCGTTAATATATCGCGTGAACCTCTTGTTCCACTCTGTAACGCCCTACGCCCCAGTACAGATGGTATTGTCCGCTTTGACCGAAACCGCACGGTTTTTTCTTTTAGAGCGAACCGGACCCGACCAAGGGCCACTTCCCAGGAGGTCACCCATCCCAAGACTTCCCTGTCCCGAGCACGCTTTAACTACGGAGTTTTCAAGCTCCTGTAGTTCTGGTTCACTTAAAAGGCGCCTCTGTAATTGAGGGTGATATCATTATATTTATAATGGAGTTCGGTCCTCTTTCGGAATGTGCTTTAGGGACCCGATAAATGTGGACAGAGCAGATCACCATGATGTCTTAAGACCGCACTGCTCTGGGGTATTACATTCCCCCCATCTAAGAACAATGGTTCGTCCTCGAACCACAAACCTACTATTGAGGGACCTGCATGGGCCACCATAAATGTAACGCCCCACGCCTCAGTACAGATGGTATTGTCCGCTTTGGCCGAAACCGCACGGTTTTTCACTTTAGAGCGAACCGAACCCGACCAGGGGCTACTTCCCAGGAGGTCACCCATCCCAAGACTTCCCTGTCCCGAGCACGCTTAACTACGGAGTTCTCAAGCTCCTGTAGTTCCGGTTCACTTAAAAGGCGCCTCTGTAATTGAGGGTGGTATCATTATATTTATAATGCAGTTCGGTCCTTTTTCGGAATGTGCTTTAGGGACCCGATCCCATTGTTCTGAAATGGCTCCCTCACTCAGATCACCAAAATGTCCGCAACAGACCGCACTGAGTGTGGACAGAGCAGATCACCATGATGTTTTAAGACCGCACTGCTCTGGGGTATTACACACTCATCTTTATTATCGTCCACTTCGATGTCACGTCATGTTATCTACCTACTGCAATTATTCTCGGCTACAGTCAATCCGAAGTCTCTCACACGGACTCGAAATTACGAACTCGGTGTCTTCAGCACTCTGTAGAAAATATCTAGTCGAACACGTCCTCGGGAACTCGTCCAAACCATCGGAGGAATACTCAATACTCGTCCGTTCTCGATCAACTCACAACGCATCTGGGTGAGGTTCTTTATCCGAAGCGGGTCCACTTACTGATCTCCTATCGAATCATCCAACGAACAACGTCCTCTCTGGGTCGATCTATTCTAGATCTGAGTAAGATTCTCCACACTGGAAATCTCCAACTCAACTGGGCCTGCGTCGGCGCATCAAATCTAACGAATCACCTTCGTCTCTCAACTCAAGATATACTAGCTATCACCTGTCGCAACTCTGCCTGGAAGCTTCAGCGATCTCAGCTCGAAAGCTCTGGAAGCGACATCCCATCAATCTCAGCAACCGCTGGGTCATCTGTTTACAAGGTAGGTAACATCACGATCTCTGAGGTAGGCTGTACATCAACAGTCCTCTTACAACTGGCAGCCTCTATCAGTGGCCCAATCATCCGGTGCAAAACCGAACACTCGCCTCAAACAAGAGGTCACAACACAAATCCTAAATCGATACGTTCCCATGTCATTAGAAAACACGATGGTCAGTCCTCGTCCATGATGAGCTCGCCCTGACCGCATCACTAGCAGCGACTCAATCTGCGCTCAAACCATGGTGACAAGAACCTCAAGTATGTATCGATAAAAACAGATCAAAAGAATGAAAGGAATCAACAGATCCCAAAATAGATACATGATCATAAGGAGGAACGGAATCAATGAGAGTATGATCATAGAAACGAATAGAATCAAGGATCTCAAATGGATGTATGATCAAGGGAACGAAGAGAATCATTGATCTCATTTTATGTACATCCTAATGTTTCTTAAGTAGAGTATCGTATCGTAAGTATGCCGCGGAACATACGCACGGTACGTCGCTCTACTTGAGTTACCTACTCTATCAATCAGGGTCATCCTATGTAACGGAAGTTCGGGTCTAATACCCCCCTGTTCAAGTCTAAGTTCCGTAAGGTCAAACCTAGGTTCCGAAATAGATTACACCTCAGACTCCACATGGTCAAACCTAGACTCGAACAAAGGTTAAATCTAGCGCTCTGATACCAACTTTGTCACACCCGAAAATATTGTTCGTGACCGGCACTTAAACCACGCAACGTCTAAAGGTGTAGCATAATTCAAGTAAGCCGAAGCCCAGAAATCTAAACCTTTTTAAAAAAATAAAAAAGGTGAAGTTTTGAAATAAAGGTATGATGAAATCAAATGTTTTCTTAAAGCATAGATAAAGGAGCATGAAAAATGCAAGTGAATTTTACTAGTTGAAAAACATGTTTCGTTTTTTAAAAATTTGGGCAGCATCTCCTTTGTATATTTTGAGCCAAAATTACATATACATAACAACAATAAAGGCATCCCCAAGCGGGAGCTAGCTCTTCGCCAATCATCGGAATCACAACCACGCAAGACAGTATATATGTATACGACGCCCAACGGCGAAAATCAGCACAAAGAATAATGAAACAAGCAAGACATCAACCCACTAAGCGAACATACAACCCATCGCTCTAAGTCTCGCAACTACAAGTATTGCTAAGTCTTACTACATATACAAATACTAGTTTCTGATTGATAGAGTTAACTAGATACAACATGAATAATAATACAATAGCGGCACAATCCAATATGTACCACCTACCAAAGCAAAACATCCGAATGCAAGCTGTGTGCCAGCGATGCCGCTACTGATCCATGCGGTCAACCTGCAAGAACTGTGGCACAACGGGGGTGAGTTGCCAACTCGTGAGTAGAAAACATCATCAGGTAGAAATCGAATAAAACAACGAATGCTAGGTCAACTATATCATAAAGATAATACTATGATAATTAGGGTGACCGTATTTGCATATGTGCCAACAATATAATAAATTTCTATCTGCATGTGGATAACATCTACCTGTCCATCAATGACACAACAACATCATGCATGTAAATATCATAAAAGTATATGCATGTAAATATGAGGATATCAATCAACATGTGTCCATCAACGACACAT
The DNA here is from genome assembly GCA_030015575.1 of Agapanthus africanus. Lineage (NCBI taxonomy): Eukaryota > Viridiplantae > Streptophyta > Magnoliopsida > Asparagales > Amaryllidaceae > Agapanthus > Agapanthus africanus. Next base: position 812,231,584 of record JASDDO010000019.1, on the reverse strand, counting down.
CAAAATCATGGAACCTGAGTGTCCAACACCAACACTCGAAACATCATGAAACCCGTGTCCAACATGGACACGTAAATTCTCATATATCTCGGGCTCCGTCAGTCCGGATCGGCCCACAGGCTCTGTCTGTCCGGATCGGCCCTCAGGCTCCGGCAGAACGGATCAGCCCATATCCATCTCTCGACTCCGGTTGGTATCCTCCGGATAACCGCCAGGTCCAACCAATCACCGGTAGGTAGTAGTCACTCTGCCAGGCTCATTGTCTACTGCGTGACATCCCTTTCTTGCCCTGTGGTACCATACCGGGTCCACCATGAACCCGCAAACGGATCATCCAGCTCCTAATCGAGTTTCTATCACACGTCTCAGAACCGAGAAAACGTATGGTGGACGCACTAAAATATCATATCAAGAGAAACCGGTTTTTTAAAACAATACATAATTTCCTTTGAAATTTAACCACGGTTCTCAAATCCAGAATCTCATGAAAACAGCAAATCTCAATGCGTATAATTATAAAACATGATGTATGCAAATATATAACAGAAATGTGAGCATCTCAGGTATATCATGCGACATGGTATAGTGGTGTGAACATAGCAATATCATACAACATAGAGCAGTGATGTGAACATGTCAGTATATCATGCGACATATCATAATGATGTGGCAATTCTACTGTGTAAGTGACATAACAATTATTGATGATGAAAGTATGTGAGCCGACAATCTGTGTAAGTGTAACATACGTATCATCGATAATGGTGTAGCTGTACTAGCACAGATATATGCAATGCAATGAGAATAATATGAACGTAGCATAAAGTAAATCGTGAGCGCAATGCTATAAGGTATGCGTCTCTATCACATATCCGAGTCGGTGAATCTATCAATCGACATCCAGCCTCACAACATCACATACGGTATAATCCATCGTATGGCATCTTCTAGTCAAGGGTATGGATCAATCATCAGATAAAACTCATCACGTACGGTAAATCATCGTAACCATTAGGGATCCTATCAATCTATATGACAATGAGGGTATGGACCTAACGTCTCGTACGGCATATCACTCATGATTCACAACATTATATATCTGTATACCTATATCCCATGCCACATCCATATCAAACTCATATCATGGGACTGATAAAGGTATCAATTATCTCATATCGACTCGCATCCATAATACTACCTACTAAATCAGGTCATCATATCTCATCGTATACTCTTTTCATCACATCAATATCTCACATCAAGTCATCTTACATATACACTCCATCTTGTTAATCTCATATCATGCCACTATAAATCTCATACTTATTCTCTTGTAACTACCTATTTCTATATATTGTGATTCACATCCTCATATATATCAATTCGAGATATCATTTCTATCATATCATGTTACACTAATCCATAACTATAAGTTTAAGTCGTGGTATATCTTATTTCCTACTAATTCTTTAATCATATCTATAAGTTCCTAACACGGTTTTCTTAACCACATTCTATATATCAGTTTCCATCAAACTTGCGGGGGTGCTATATGCCATCCACCCAACTTCCCTCGAAGATATAAATCTACTCACCTGCGAAACTCCTTGTTCAGCCGTAGTCGATGTGCTTCGTCGTCTCGGAATCCATGCGAAGGTACCTACAATCAATACATATATCGCAATACCATTAAAATCAAGTCCGGAAAACCAATACGGCACATGGTGCGCTCATAGGTTAGAACCTATAGCCTACGCATGCAAAACAACCAAACAAATTCTTGTTGTTGACATACAAACGCCCAACAACCAAATACAAATCCAACCACCAAAACCAAGCATTCAAATATTGGGAAAACTTTGCCTAAAACATTCACAACAGCTCCCAGATTTTGGTTCAGGTAAAATCAGGCCAAACTAGAAGTACAGTGGGGTTGTATAGGGGGTAAGTGAGCTACAGACCAAACCTAGACACAATTGCCCACACTGAGGCCGGCCACACTGCCCTCAAAACCGACCTGCTCGGCCAAGGATGCTTGGAATAGGTTCGTACTTGCAGGGTGGTCTCATAGTGTCTTAATTAGGTCTCTGGTATTGTTTGTTTTTCTCAGAATTACCCCAGGTTGCTCCAGATTCCTTGTAGGCCAACACAAGCTACAAAAACTGACATTGTGACATCTAAGTTCGTATTTTGGTTTCAAATCTCTGTTCTTTGGCCATAAAATCCGCACTAAGGTCTTACAACAGCCACTACCCATCACCACAACACAACTCAAACCCTAATCTCAACTTGGAAAATTCCAAGATCAATAATCCACACTAAACCGATTTTAAACTAACATAGAAACTAAAGAAACTAAATTACTAAGCTAATGGTGTAAGAAATATCTCTTTTGGCAACTCAAGAATTTTCTTGAGTTGCTCAACATCTTCAAAATCCAATTTTGCTCGGTCTTATGTGTTGAGGATGAGGTGGGGATCAACTTTAATGAAGAGGGTGTAGGATTTTGGTGAAAAATGGAGATGATTCTTGGAGGTGAAGGTGGAGGGAGATGAGGAGGAAGAAGACAAAGGAAAATAATGGGGTGAAGAAATGGTGGCTGCATGCCCCCCCCCCCTCTCTATCTTTCTTATTCTCATCCTCTCCAAACTCATGTCTCACTTTCTCTCTCTAATAATTGTCTTTTTAACCCTTTTCTCTTTTCTCACAATAATACACATAATACCAATAAAACACCACAAATGCAACAACATGCAACAAAATGCAACATGACATGGTACACTAACCATGGAAAATGTAGAAATACGGATTTGGCTTAATAACGATTAGTAGTGCACTAATCAATTTTTATTTAAACTTACGTATAATTAATTATAAAAATGCCAAATCCAATAAATATATATTTAAATGAATAAATCATTTTAATCTCCAATTATTTCACAAATATTGGTATATATTTATATCATTTTACGAAAACCCCAATTTCGCAAATCGGGTAGTTTTCGTGAAATATATTATTTTAATATTAAATTTCAAAAATAATATTTTATATTTTCTGAAACGTTACACTTGGTTTCAGAGTGGTTTTAAATATAAAAAACACCCAATATATAAATTTAGAGTTAAAGCTGCATGATCTTAATAATTATTTGGATAAACTTTATTATAAAAATTATTTAGAGTTTGTATATAGCTTAAGCTTTCTTCATAAAATAGAAGTTGACAAAAACGGAGTGTAATGTGGTGCACTAGAATTTTTTCTATATTAAGGATTTTAAAAGTCAACTGAAAAAGTCGATGACCGACACTGTCAAACTTGGTCATAGTACCTTTTAAATTTAAATTTTATTGTGAATTTTTCACCTTTACTTGGAATGACTGCGAAGTAAACCATGTTCCGACAATAAATTTTTTTACGAGGCTAAATGAATGGGCAATGAATATCTAAATGACTTGAAAATGGATGTATCCGTATGTCAGGGCATGAAGATTAATATGGCAAATGCCGTTCATTAAAAAAAATCGACGGATGGTTGACTTTTAGATTAGCGAATGTAGAAAATTTCCTATTATGTCATTTTATACTCCACATCTTCATATAAATATATAAACTGGCGGAGTTCTATTTAAACTTTTTATTTTACCAAGCAATGAGGGTAAAAGAGTCCCTGCTATTAGAAAATAATAGCAGGGGTGCTCTGCTAGGATCTGGGCCACACATCCTACGTACAAAGAATGTAGGATACATCAATACCAAAGGCCTTCTGTTTTACACTAATTTCGACCATTGATCCAGATTTTGGATGAATCTGGACCGTTCATGATAATGGAATGGGTGTTATTGTCTTGGCAATAGCATGAACTCCGAATCCAGCAATGAGCATCCTTTTTCCCTCTTTTTTTGACCGTTTCTTTTTTTTCCTTTGTTTCTTTTGAAAAATAGACCCATCATGATGAAGTGGGCTTTTGAACTCTAGACCTCCTGATCAACTACGAGGAAGTTTTACCGCTAGAATAAAGTTGTACTCGCATCACTAAGCTTCCTATAAAGTTGTACTCGCATCACTGAGCTTCCTATTCAATGACAGTGCATACTGGGGATGCTGTTGCCATGCAGCACCGGCACTTGAGCCATAAACCCAAAGGAGCGTAGCTCTTGCGGTAAAACTTTAATTTTAGAAGTGAGAGCCAGTTTCCTCCCCCCCCCCACCCCCACAAAAGGATGGCATCCCAAAAGAAAGAGATGAGAAATACATTCTCATTGATATTTGTTTAATACCTGACTCTCTATAATTATTATGATATAAACTTCCTTTGTCTATTCAGTAACAAAAGGAAAATGAATACTCTATTTATTTTGTTATAATTTTTTTTTGTTTTTTATATTAATTATATATAAGAAATGTTTTTTTTTATAAATATTTTCACTGACTTGTCATTAGCTGCCATACTCATAAAATGCATTAGTAAAAGAAATATGTATCAGGAAGGTGTAAATAGAATCTTATGTTATTAACAGAAATTTAAATTTAAAGTGAAAAAACAAAGATTAACGGTGCTTAAGCATCCAAATTGTATGTCCAAGCTATCATAAATGCTGCAAAGAGAAATGATAGATTGAGTCTGCTATTAGAATTGCTGAAATCATTCCCAAAGTGTCTTTGGTTAGCTCCAATACTTAATTGTGTTCATGTCTGATAATAAACCCCCCTCCCCCCACCACACTCCCCACCCCCCACCCCCCACCCCACACACGTCCATGGCAAAAAAAACTGCATATGATAGAGAAGATATGACCATATTTAGTCACTTATTTGGTAGAAATGTTAACTAATAAAAGCTTGGCTTTTCTATTTTACTTCTCTCCGTTCTTTACTTCTTTCAGAAAATCGGTTGTTTATTAGTTATATCAGTGAGGGATGTGCATCCCATGCATCTTTATTCATAATTGTCTTGTGATTTTTTGAGAAAAGCCTGGTGTCACCTACCATAATTAAGTTTTAATTTTAATGATAATTAAATATAGAAATTTTATATCATTAAATTTAGGGTCTTTTGATTTTGTATCCCTGCCCTTATCTTTGGTATTTTTTTAAAAACAAATTCATAACTATTCTAAAAAAACACTCAAATATTTTCAGCTAAATTTATGGAGGCTAAGGATAAAAAAAAAATATCTACTAAATCTAATGTTGTGGAAAATCAATATTCTTGTTGGGCCAACTAACATAATGTCACCTAAATGTCTAATTTTTAGTGATTGTGAAGCTTGAATATCATTCAAAGTTAAATAAATAAGGGTTTTTTTTACTTAAAGCACCCTCAAAACTGAGCTAATTACTTTAAAAACCCCTAAAACTTGATAATTATTTATAACCAACACGTTTAAGTTGCATCATTTTACGCTCACTAGCCCTTTCACTTCATTCCGCTTGTCAATTAAAGAAGAAAGTCAGGCTTAGGTTATCAAACCCCCTAACCCACTCATATTCACTCTTCTTTATCTAAAATTTCTAAATCAGAATCCCTAGTTGAGAAAGAGGATCTATATTCTATTGCTAGTTGGAGATTTGAAGCTCTAATTCTGATTGGGGCTCCAATTTAAAATTTTAGATGAAGAAGAATGAATACAAGTGGGGTGAGGGGGTTTGATAACTCTTGCCCGACTTTCTTCGTTAATTGGGCTAGTAGGGTTAAAATGATGCACGTTTTGTGGAGTAATATATAATTATCAAGTTTTGGGGTTAGTAATTAGCTCAGTTTTAAAGGGCTTTAAGTAAAAAAGCCAATAAATAAATATAGAGTTAAAGCTGTATGATCTTAATAATTATTTGGATAAATTTTATTATAAAAATTATTTAGAGTTTGTATATATCTTAAGCTTTCTTCATAAAATAGAAGCTAAAGAAAACCAGAGTACGGTCTGGCATGTTAGAAAATTTTCTATATTAGCGAGTTTAAAAGCCAACCATCCATAGACTTTTTCGATGACCGACACCGTCAACTTGGTCATCGTATCTTTAAATTTACGTACCTCAATTTTATTGTGAATTGGATACTATTCACCTTTGTATCAAATCATAGCAAAGTAAACTGTGTTCCGACTATAAAATTTTTTATGAGACTAAATGAATAGGCAAAGAATATCTAAATGACTTGAAAATGGATGTATCCATATGTTAGGGCATAAAGATTAATATGGCCAATGCAGCTCATCAAAAAAATCGACGGATGGTTGACTTTTAGATCAGCAAATATAGAAAATTTCCTATTATGTCATTTTATACTCCGTGTCTTCTTCAACGTCTTCATATAAGTATATAAATGGGCGAAGTTCTATTTAAACCTTTTATTTTACCAAGCGATGAGCATCCTTTTCCCCTCTTTGGTTTTACCGTTCCTTTTTCCCCTTTTGAAAAATAGACGCAGCATGACGAAGTGGGCTTTTGAACTCTAGACCTCCTGATCAACTATAAGAAAGTTTTACCGCTAGAATAAAGTTGTACTCGCATCACTGAGCTTTCTATTCAATGATAGTGCATATCAATTTGGGATGCTGTTTCAATCCTAGCACCAACACTTGGGCCATTAAAGCAAAAGGAGCATTGCTCTTGCTGTACAACTTTAATTTTAGAAATGAAAGCCAAGTTTTTTCCCAAAAAGGATCGCAACCCAAAAAATAAGAGATGAGAAATACATTCTCATTGATATTTGTTTAATACCTGACTCTCTATAATTATTATGATATAAACTTCCTTTGTCTATTCAGTAACAAAAGGAAAATGAATACTCTATTTAATTTGTTATAATTTTTTTTTGTTTTTTATATTAATTATATATAAGAAATGTTTTTTTTATTTTAAATTTTCACTAAGTTGTCATTAGCTGCCACACTCATAAAATGCATTAGTAAAAGAAGTATGTGCAAAGATTATATACACAGATGAACCAAATGATTGAATGATGTTTATTAATTATCAAAACTAAATAATGATAGAACGGGAAGTAGACCAATTATCGTCATCCCTTACTAACATTAATAAATAGTGATAATTAACTTACATTCATCAAACAAGAAAAACCTTCGATAAAACATCAAACATGCTCATTACAATTTCACACAAATACTAAAGCTCCCAGGATTTCTCAAATAACGTCTACAGGCACTTCATTCCCATCTCATAACAATGAGGGATTCATGCCAGTTGCTACAGCAGCCCCTTTAGCCTGAGCACAACCAAAATAAACAAGAGACGCCTTAGAGAAGTTAATCTCAAGTCCTGAAAGGCCTTCGAAGAGATAAAGTATAACCTTAAGGTTATAAGACCTCCTCTTCATCAACATTACAAATAATCGAAGTGTCGTGCGCGAATTGAATGGATGGTGGAATATATATACTATGTCCAAAATGCGGCGCAGAAAGAATGCTATTATCTCTGCTTAGAATAAGCATTCTAAAGAGCACGTCAACCACTAAAATGAAAAGCATTGGTGAATCGCCCTGCTTCAAACCTCTTTTGCATCTGAAAACATTAGTAGCAATGCCATTAACAATAATCGAGCACTTAGATGAGTGAAGAATATCTTTAATCCAATGACGACAATTAGATCCAAATCCCCTAGAAACAAATAGATCAAGAATGAATTGCCAATCCACACAATCAAAAGCCTTTTTGAAGTCTATCTTTAAGAGCCCAATATACAGCTTCTTCTTAGAACATATGTTAACAAATTCATGTGCCAAGGCAAAACAATCAAGTGTAGATCTACCCTTGAGAAAAGATGATTGAGACTCACCCATAAGTTGAGGCAGGAACTTATTGTCTATTAGCCAAGACTTTGATGAATATCTCAAAGCTTTTCCGCTCAAAAGGCTGATAGGACGAAAGTCATTCACAGTAGAGGCATCCTCTTTCTTAGGAATTAAGACAATATTAGTGTTAAGATATGTGAATTAAAATAGTCCCACATAAGGAAAACTATAAGAGGTTCATGGGTATAAAATATAAAATGGGTCAAACCTCAACAAGACTTGAGTCTTACTCACTTATACCAAAGCTCGTGTACACTCACGGATAAAATATATAGTTGCGCCCTCGCAGAGTCTGACCTCTATACGAACTATATGATCCATGTGCAACATAACAACGTCACCACACTGCACGTGGAAAGTCATCAGGCCCTGCTTATCAAAACCGAGATTAAAAACAGCATCTTTGATTTCAGACTCGGTAAAGGGGAGATCAAGAGAAGACAAGTCCACCGAAGGAGAGGGATACAAAGAGGACCAATCAGAAACATCTTTGATTTCAGACTCGGTAAAGGGGAGATCAAGAGAAGACAAGTCCACCGAAGGAGAGGGATACAAAAAGGACCAATCATCAGCAGCCGAAAAAGTTTTAGATCCACAAAATACATATTGAAAGTGTTCAACAAAAGCATTAGAGATGCTAGCATGATCCAACAAAATAGTTTCATTTGCCATAATCGAGTGAATGTAGTTTTCCTGTTTCTACCATTGGCGACTCTATGGGAAAAAGTTGAATTAGAGTCCCCTTCTTTAAGCCAAGTGATATCAGATCTTTGCCTCCAATAAATCTCTTCAGAAGTGAGAAGAGAGTTGTATTCATTGGATAAAGAATTCTTACGACGTAATTCATCATAACAAAGAGCTCGAGATTCCTCAATAAGATCCATAGAAATGTGATTTCCACCATTTGAGACATCTTCTAAGAAGCCTGATCTTATGGGATAGCCTCAGAACAGGTTTAACAGGGCAATGAAAGCAAAGCCAATTATTGATGACAAAAGCGGCAAATGCAGAATGGTGAAACCAACATATTTCAAACCGAAAAAAGAACAATGTAAAGGAATGCCCCAAGTATCCAAGATAATTGGAGTGTGATCTCAACCCATTCGAGTCAAAGAGAATTGAAGGACCAAGGGGAAAAGAACATCAAACTCTGTAGAAATCAAAAACCTATCTAGCCTTGCTAAAGCGGGGGAGATACGAAGGCTAGACCGAGTAAATTTACGGCCATTGAGGGGGAGATCAATGAGAGACAGATCCTCAATAAGTTGTTTGAATTCCCGAACATCCTTAGGCGAGCTAAATCCCATGTTCCTTTCACTTGAATTAAGAGTCGCATTAAAATCGCCACATAAGATCCAAGGGCTATCTAAAGAATTTCTATGAGATCGAATTTCATGAAAACATAGCTTCCTGCCATCAAGTTCAAAAGGAGTGTAAACCGTAGTGATAGCCCAATTTTGACCTGAAGAAATGGTATTGAAAGAAGCAGATATGCCAAAAAAAGAACCAATAAAAGAGTGTTGGAGACTATAAAGAGAAGCATTCCAACCCATCACAATGCCACCATAAGAATGAATAGAATCTAAGACAAGCCATTGTGTGATTCCTATAGAAGATAGCTCAGCAGGGCAAGAAGAGTTAAGCTTTGTCTCTTGAAGGCAAATAAATCTAAGTTAGCGAGCATGATGCCATTTCTAACCATAGCACATTTACGACGCATTCCAAGGTCTCTTATATTCGAAGGACCAATTTTCATGGGAAATGAGATGACAACTAACAGAGACAACAGATAATAGACTACGTTCAGTCAGGACCCCAAGATGCCTTGAGTGCTCTAACATTATCCACCACATCATCGTTGGCAAGAACACCACACGAGGCAGTAACTGCACCAATAGTATCATCCAAGGCGCTCCAATTTCCCCACACTTGAAGCATCTCCTAACCGCCGTACTCATTGGATGAGGTCGGATCGGAGAGGAATAATGTTGGGTTGGGTAAGGGTAGTGGGGTTTACGTTGTCGACGTTGGACTGTAATCCAAGGGGTTGGGGTTTGGTAGAATTGGGGATGAAGAAGATGAAGTAAGATGGGTTTTCCCTTTGACCACCTGAGCAAATGAAGGGGAAATATTAGGGTCAGTGTGGGAGTTAGTGTATGCGTGAAAATGCTGATGGGGTCCTCCATGATGAAAGAATTTTTTGTCCTCTTCCCGTTGTTCTCTGGCCACTCTCTCTCTCTCTCTCTCCACGCCGGCTGACGCTCCCTCCAATCCCTCGCTGCCCTCTTCACCGTTTTTTTTAAGTTGTCATTATTTATATTTATCGTCTGTTTCATTATTTCTTAGCTTAGACACCTTCCTGTATATGAAGTTTTGAGTTAAAAAATTGAAGATAAGCTGGTTTCAATATAAGTGACAAGTTTTTAGCAATGAAAATAAATAATCAAATTAAAAATTACATCATAAATATAACGTTTTTGAGTTTAAATAAGATAATACACCATTTTTTAGTACATGACTTTGAGATCGAAGGGTGTTTGTTAATCCAAATTAAATGAAAGATTTAAGGAGGATATTTATTATAATAGGATTATAAGAGTCTTATATACATATATAAATGATTAGGGGGCTATTTCGTAGCTTGGAAATGGAGATTCACACGATGCAAATAATCTTCATTTTCTTTGTTTGGTTGGCAACAAACTTGAGTTGGAAATGCAAATAGAGCTGTAGCAATTCTTGCAACAATATCTGTTGCAACCATTTTGGTTGTAGCAAATGTTGCAACTTTAGAAATGGTGAGCACTGCAATAGTCATAGATGCCACATAAGATTTGTTCAACCAAACATAAAAACTTGTTTGGATTTGAAAATCCAAGGGCAGAACTTAAAATAACCAATCAATGTTTTTAGGCCTTTTTTTGCCGCAGCAAATGCTACATGTAAATGTTGCATGTAACAATGTTGCAATTTTTTTGTTCTTGCCAACCAAACACCCCCTACAGCATGGGGTCATATTCCGCCAAAAAAGAAGTACAAAAGATTCAAAGATTCGCCTCTCTGGCAAGATTTGTTATGGTTAACGGTCAAGCCAACTCCTACTTTTAATTATACATACAGGTATCATGCACGTGCGATTCATGTGTTCAAATAAAAATTATGTTTAAATTTTTTAATTTAAATTCAAAAAAAAGTTAAATGGAGCTGTGGTCGACCCAGCCTCATTGCTGCGATTGGGAGACCCACAACCCTTCTTGCACTTCTTTATCTCAACAAAATCCATAAAGAAACTCAAACACCTTCGCTTTCTCAAATCCACATCCAAACCCTTTCTCCCTTTTCAACATCATCATCATTTCATCACGACCTGCAGCCGCGCCTCTCAATCGTAGAACCCTAGGTTCCCAAACCCTCGTCGTCGTCGATCCTGTGGGCGATCTCCAACTTGGCCAATGAGATCAAGGGGCTTCGGGTGCGGGGGCTTCGCACGCTCTACACCGACGGCGACAGGAGGGACCACCGCAGCTCCCGGCGGCACCTCCGCCACGTGCTCACTAGCCTCTCCTCCCGTGTCATCCTCTCCTTCGTACCCCGTCCTCTCCTTCACCTCCTTCGTCACTGTCCTCGCCTTCTTACAACTGCCCCGTCGACCTCCGACTGCTGCTGGATGCCTTCTCGCTTCTACAGGCATTCATGATGCCATACTAGCTCATGGTGCTGGTCCTGCTGGTGTTTAAGACAGAGGCTTCCTACTCCAGGTTCGTCAAGGGACAGCGCTGTTGGATGCGGGTGGTTGCCAGGGTCAACGAGATGGCTGGAATGAAGAAGAGCAAGATGGGCTACGGGTCCCCCAACCGCAGCCGTGGGGCTGAGTCGACCCCAGTCCCATTTAACTCTTCAAAAAAAACATAGAAGATCAAAATTTACATGATAGGAGTTGTAATTTATTTTCAAAAAGATCCATAATGATTGTGATAATTATTTAAGGTCAATAGAGATAATTGTATAGTTATAACCGATCAGTTAATTATTGTATTTATTAAATATTTGTTATAAAAAAATTTACATTTAATTTTTTTATTGCTGATGTGACTTGCTGATGTGACGCTACTTAAGGCTATATTACCCCCATTAAATTAAAATCAGAGACAAGTTTTTCGTGTTTCGTGGTTATCGCAGCAGAGATAGAGATAAATAACCTTTCACCTCTTTTAATAAATTCAATTAATTATTGATTATTTTATTAAAATAATACTGAATAAAAGACATCATAGCATGACGATGGTAGAGGTGGGAGAAATGATGTTAATTTTCACTTAAAACAAACATAAGAAATATGCATTTATCCTTTTACACAAATATTTTACATTTAAAACCAAATAGCCAAAGGCAAAACCATATGTTTAACCCATCAAAAGCATAGTCCTTCATTTGCCAATATATGAAAAATAGATAATGAAAATGAATATGAAAAAGAGATCGAGTTTATTTTGAGAAAAAGTGTTGAAAAATCTCATAATGAAATTTGTCTTTCTTTTAAAACAAACATGACTATATGAAAGGGTTAATACAGCAACAAATGAAAGGCCAACCCCACAAGAGTTATACAACTTAATACAATATATGTGAACTACTCTCTAATTTTACAAAACAAAATAAATAAAAGACTTGGTAACAAAGTAGTGCTAGCCACTACAAGATGAGTGCAAATAATTGGGCACATTACAGAAGAGCTACACAAGATTAAGATACATATTTTTCATGCAATTACTAAACAGACTTGTACACATGAAGACGAATACCATATTGAAGAGAACACAAGAGCTTGCACAACAGAAACTATTCACGGATTAATCGAAGGACTGCTACTATGATCCTGCGAAAGTTGAACTATATAACCGGTGTTAACTGTTTCGGAACCTGCTGCAGGACTTCAGCTGCATATCTCTAATGGCCACAAACGAACTGGTACAAGAGATAAAGCAAACAAGAGGAAAAAGTAAAATTGGGGTTTGTTTGGTTACATATAGTTTTGTATGTATAATGCATTTCCATCTTCAACTAATGCTCAAGATGAGTTGTCTTAAGAAGCTGAATTTTCAACTACATGTCCTGTGAGAATATCTGAGTAGGTGTCCATTTTTGAACGGCAAATGTAAGAAAAGTCATCCATGCCTTTTCATATAATCAGGGTCTCGTAAAGTTGTCTAAATTTCACTCCAAAATCCTCGACACGTCATGTTTGCCTTTCATTTTGGGGTTTTAAAAAACCACCGATATCAAAACTCTAGAATTGACATAATCATAGTTCATTAAATTCCAATCCAACCAAAGTCATCTAAACGCCTAAAAAATAGAAGAAAAATACGCAATTTAGAGTTTAGATAACTCTGCCAAACACCACATTAGAGTTAACCTTTTAAGTGAAGTTAGGCCTTGCAAATCATAAATAGAAACCATACACCAATTTTTATTTTTATTTTCATTTTCTGACTTGGGGTTAAATAAACATTTCAATTATCCTAAGTCCATGTTGGAATATAAAATATATTCGTTCAACCCTCATCATAATTTCAAGACTTTGGTGAAGTAGTAGCATGGGCATTTCACATGGTATAAGAGCAACCCATGATCGATTAAAAATACCACTGTGCAAAAGCCTAGGTTTCGGACCAGAGAGCCTCCTAAGCTGGAACTCCACACGTTATCGGTATAGCTTTGGAGTTCAGATAACTTTCGGCTGTGTATCTTAAACCAACACCAACACAAGTTATCCAAACTACAACCAAGTGAAGCAACAAATTAAAGCTAGGTCGCCTCTAAAGCTAAACAATCATAATAATAGATTTTATGTTCATAAATGAAGGTAAGGACTTGCAAACTCAAGTTTGCATTAGTCTATAACTCCAAAAATAATAACTTTGCATCCAAATTAATCGACATAAATTCATTATAGAGAAAGAACAAGCAGATAAAAATGAATTATGAGATGAAGAATCATACCTTGTGACTTAGCAGCTGGGGATCCTGGGGATTGGAGACGAGCCTCCCACAATTCCTAAACAAACAACTCTAACAACTTCATCAACAAACAACTCTAACAACTTCATCAACAAACAACTCTACAATCTTAACACTAATGAAAACACAACCCAAGAGAGGAAGAAAGAAAAATAAAAAACCATATATTTTTGTTCCCCTTTCCCAATTTTTTTTTCCTTAAACAAAAAGGAACAAAAAGAATTGGCAAGGGGGTACATGATGAACAAGCTTGTGATTTGCAAAGGAGGTAAGAAAGAAAGGAGAGAATTTAAAGCTACGAAGCCATTGATGATGATTGGGTGTTGAGCTTGAGCTTTGAATGGAACGCGGAACCGCAGCGACTCCGGATTGGATTTAAGAGCATTAGGTGGAAGCTCACGCGTCCGCTGCCACTTTTCACCCTGAACTTTTTCTATATTTATTTAAGACAATATAAATATATTAGGGTTTTTTCCCCATCCTCAAAACTTTCGTAATTTTAACTAAGACCTCTAAGACTTCAAATTTCCTATTGAGACCCCCAAATCATTTAAATTGTCTAAAAGGACCCCCTAAAGTTATTAGTTGGCCTAATTAAGCTGTTAAATGCTTAATTTACCCTTAGCAACATAATCAAGCCTCAACCCATTCTTGCTTAGTATATTTGGTCCTCTGTAAAAAAAATAATTATTTGTAATTCATAAAGACGGGTTCCGAATAATTTAAAAGAAGGACCACTAGAATCGTGTGTGCAATTCTAATGGGTGGTTGAGTGTTTGAATTTAAAAAGAAATAGAAGAATGTTGTTGATAGAGTATGGAAAAAGCAAATAAGATAAAACTGGTCATTTTAAATGGAATTTAGATGGAAAACTAATCATGGGGGACCAATTTAGACAACATAAAGTATTTTGGGTCTTTTATTAGAAACATGAAGCTTTAGGGGTATTATTTAGAAATATGAAATTTTTGGGGGTTGACTAAGGAAAAAACAATATATTAATGAAATTGCTGATAAAGTTGATATTGCGTGCCGACCTGTGTGTCATCAATATCATCGTGGTTAATTTAGCATAGTCCAGCTGGCTACCGCTAATCCTTAACTTAGTTATTCGTTTAAATGCACTTAACTTCAAAAACCTATATTTTAGCCCTTAGCAACTCCTCTACGCAATGCAGAAAAAGGATGGGACCGTTCAGGAGTGGGCTGCCGGTTCTTTCGTCACGTTGTGCAGCAAGCGGCTTAGAAGTTTAGAAAGAATTGCTTAGAAACTCTTTTCTCTTATTTTATTTCGGAATTGCTCCTCAGTTAAATGTTTGTCTTTTAAATATATCTTTTTTGTAATATTAAAAATATTTAAATAAAGTACATTGTGAGAATACTTAAAAATAAATACTTACATAACAAAACAAAATATCTTCTACGTTTTTCAAAAATAAATATTAGTTCGAAGGGCATTATGAAAATAAAACAATCCTGAGGAGGAAAAGCTTAGTTTTTTGAGACATAGTATCAAAGATCTTTTAGAAGCACATACTCCTCCGGGGGGTCGATTAGGACGTGGTCATAAGGGTCTTTATGACACAATCAATAATTCGATTCATTTTCAATTAGGCCTTGCTCTAGCCTCTTTAGGGGTTATTACTTCCTTAGTAGCTCAACACATGTATTCTTTACCTGCTTATGCATTCATCGCACAAGACTTTACTACTCAAGCTGCATTATATACTCATCACCAATACATCGCAGGGTTCATCATGACAGGAGCCTTTGCTCATGGAGCTATATTCTTCATTAGAGATTATAATCCGGAGCAGAATGAGGATAATGTATTGGCAAGAATGTTAGGGCATTTTCTACTACTAAAGCAACTAGTGTTTTGGATGAGCGATGCATGCGTGTAAAAAAATTCTCTAGATATTACATAAAAATTTCTAAAAGATATCTATGATTTTTCTAAATTTAAATCAAATGAATACTGATAGGGGTAATATTAGAAGAGAAATATTTTTCCTACCCATGTGGTAGAACCGTAGAACACACATGGGTAGGGCTTATGTATAAATTTGTAAAGCATATCTCTTTTTGGGCTTTTGGAGCATGAGAGAGAATATATAATGAATGAGAATGGGAAAGAGGTGTGAACTTTTCATTTTCATATTTTTGTCTTTTGTGGTAGATGGGTTGGACATCTTCAATTCTCAACTTTGGATATTAACATTTTGTTATTTTTTATATTCTTTATTTTGTTAATTAAAGATATTATCTAAGAGGCTTCTAGTTATAATGGTAAAGATTTAAGGCTTAATTTGAGAAAGGCACAAAAAACTTATGGGCGGTGGCCAATAACTAACAAAATCTTCGAAAATTACAGAAAATTACCAAGTGTACGAAAAACTTATAAAATTAATAAACAATAAACTACAAAACTTGTATAGTAAATGTTCAATAAACCACCAAACTTGTTTAGTAAATTTTGTATAAACTACCAGACTTGTTTATTAAATATTCAAAAAGCTATCAAATTAGTTTTAAAAAGTTTAAGGATGTCCGTACATTTTAATAGATTTCTGTAATTTAAAAAAAAATTGATAGTTATTTGCCACACTCTTTAAGGTTTTTTTAGGTTTTAGGAATTTAACATACATTTAATTTTCAAAAACCTAAACTTTGTTAATCTCAACTTTATTATTCTTTACTTAAATATTTATTTTTAAAATCTCTCTTTCCAATTTCTTCAATATTGGAAATATTTAAAAATAAATATTTACATAACAAAACGTAGCATTCTTCAACATTTTTTAAAAATAAATATTAAATTTAAGGGCATTTTGGGAATAAAAAAAATTAACGAGACAAAGCGTAAGTTTTTGAATGTCAGGGGTATTTCCAGTTATTAGAGCAATAGATAGGGTACTTCCTACAATTTATTTTAGTTATTTTCCCTCGATGCCTTTTTTCTCTTTTTTCTTTCATGTTTTTTAGATCAACGGAGTCAAAACAACCCTACTTTATTAGGGGGTGTAAGGGTGCGATGCTCACCGAGATACGATTTTTAGAGAAGCGGAAGTGTAATTTTTAAAAATCAAGGGAGCTAAACACCCTAAACCCTAAAATCAATGCTAAAGACAAAAACTTGCAAACAAACAAAGCTAGACAATGAGTTTTATAGGGGCTGCAATCTTTGTAG
Organism: Agapanthus africanus; assembly: GCA_030015575.1. Classification (NCBI taxonomy): domain Eukaryota; kingdom Viridiplantae; phylum Streptophyta; class Magnoliopsida; order Asparagales; family Amaryllidaceae; genus Agapanthus; species Agapanthus africanus. The sequence continues at coordinate 812,214,560 of JASDDO010000019.1, read as the reverse complement.
CATGTCCACCTACTTGTGGAAGACCCCCGCCAAGCTCCACCGACTCTAACTAGACTCCTAGGCTTCGGGAACGTGCTTGGTCGTCGATCTAGCCCGTCAAAGATGATCCACGCGAATGAGACTCCGGCTTTGGCTCTAGCTTTACTCAAGGATCAACAATGTGCAGCAACTTGATCTTTCTACTTGCTAGGATGAAAGATCAAGTGATGTAGTGAAGGAAAACTCTTTTTCCTTTTCTTTCTCCTCTCTTTCTTTTCTTAGAGCTCTAGGTTTTTCAAGGAGAGGGAATGTGATTTAGAAATGAAGTAAACATAAAACAAAATGCATAGAATGTCTACTTTATATCTCATCTCACACACTCTCTCTCATTTTCCCAATTTGTGGAGGCGGAATGAACCATACAAGTGGAGCCCACATTCCCACTCCCATTCCATATGGCTCCCAAAAAACAAAAGAGAACAATGTATCTCTCTCTTTATATATATACATACAACATATATAATATCCAATACAAATACAAAAAGAGAAGTGTAAAAAGAACATATCATAATACTAGTATACATACCATATATGTATTATTAAATCAACACTTAATTTAATAATCCGGTTATTTTTCAAACCGGCTTGTATTATCAAACGTCTGATTAATGTACGTGTATTAAATACACGCGTTTAATCAAACTCCTGCACGTATCACCATACAACCATTACATTGTTTTGCTTGAGCTGAGAAACCCTCTGTGTGGGACTGTAAAGACTCGATAATAATCTGGCAGTATATTAGGATCATATCCGATTGATCTAAAACACTTTCAGATTAATCCCATCGTGGGTTAACCCACAAATAAGTCAGCGGTACTAGTTGCACATAACGGCTACCTAGCTACCAAGGTATTGAACGAAAGGCTCGCCGACAAGAAACCACATCCGTACCCTATAGAGCCTATCCATGACATTCACCGTACAGTCTGGTCTTTTCGTCTGAGAGTGTCGCATACCGGGTCTGAGACATGGAAATCGTCAGACTCCCAATAACCCGATAAGGCCGATGTCTGACTTATTGTAGGGTTCCTAGGCACGCTAATGAAGTCTCACAAGGCATCAACCATGCCAATTTAAAATTTTACAAGTGCCGAGAAACCCTAATACGGATCGTTAACTAGAATTTTAGGCGACAAATGAAACTAGTTAACAACTTAACTACAAGAACGGAAATACAACCTTTGTAGATCCGGTCCTCTACCTCCATAGTTCCGCAATGAAGTCTCCTCACTGTCCAAATCGAATCCCGGACTCTAGCATCGGCTTCATCGGAGAAATGGGCGGGCTAGGTCATCGACTACGATGCCGAAGATGATCTACGTCGAGGCATCACAAGATCAAGCTCCCACTTCACCAAGTCATGAAACTTGTGAAGAAAACACCCTATACTACTTGGCAAGTGGTAGAGGATGAAGAAATAGGAAGTGGGTTCAGTTTAGAATTGGATTTCTCACTCTTTTTCACTAGTTGCCATTGTTGATAGCAAGCTTTTCTTCATATGAAGAAGAAGAAGGATAATAATGAATATGATAAGTGTTGTTTTTAAATACAAAAGAAAATCAATACTTATCATATACAAACCATGGTTAAGTGTAGAGAATTGACTAAGGTTAGATGAATGGTTAGGGTTAAACATGAAGACAAAATGGTCACTTGGTCAAAGCTTCATGAAGCTTCAACAAGCTTCATGAAAGAAAGAAAGAAACCATTTTGTTTTCTTTTGCCATTTCTTTTTTAATCTAAATTAAAAAGATAAATGAATGATAAAATAAAAACCCTAACCATTTACTTAACCAAGGTTTAATTCTTTACACAAAAATCCTAGCAATAATGTATCATCAAACATGATACAATCAAGTGCACAAAAGTACATCACATATACAACTTGTGCAATGCAAGTGAGAAAATCCATTTAAAGTGAACCAATACTAGTTAATGCAAAGTAATATATCAAATATATAATTATGTATTAAATCATTAAATCAACACTTGATTTAACGATCCGGTCATATCGCATATAACCGACTAATATGCAATGTATCGACTTATCGAATCAATCCTTGATTCGATAACTAGGTTATATCGCATACAACCATTCGACACATTCATCGCGAGAATGAAATACGGTATCACATACACGCATTATTCTCGGTCCCGCACATATCTCATATGCGCTCCTATTTCGTTTCGCTTGAGCCAGGAAACCTCTGTGTAGGACTCTAAAGACTCGTCAATACGCCGGCAGCAGGTGATGATCATATCAAACACCCACAAGCCGCAAGCGGTCTGCTAAACGTAACGGCCACCCGGGTATTGAGCGATCAGAAGATCGACGAGCAAGCCCGCTCACACTCCTGTGAATCCAACCAGTAACACTTACCGTACAGTCCGGTCTCGTCGTCTGATATGTCGCATATCTCGCCTAGGGGTGGTAAACGTCAGACCCCAATAGCTCGATAAGTCGTGTCGATATGAGGTCTATAACAATTCGAGAAACTACTGGTAACACTTACCAGCAAATCTCAGCAACCCTGGCCAGGGATTTCCGGTTATAGCCAATCGAACACAGCGCAACATCAACTCCCTATACCGGGAGAGACGAATCCCCTCCTATCGCTCATTGCCTCCATGTGACTCGGGACTGTACCCAAAAACCACCGTTTTGCACGCCCTCTTGGACGTGGTAAGGTGGAAATCAAAGCACAGTGGGAACCACACAAGACTCTATGACGATCTCGGGTCAACATACTACTCTGTACCAGTGTCACCAGAGAACTGCTATCTGACGTAAGGTATAATACCATCTGGGAGTTCTCGGCGAGTCCGTCCAGTGTACCCAGTCTCCATTGAGCACCCGTATATCATTTCCGATGTCAAACACCAATGGATATGGGATCATCCATCGCCCATCTGTATGGGTCGAGAAGGTATACGCTAGTCTACTCTGGTATATCGATGCCCCGTCTCGATACACCCACGACTAGGGACCTTGAAGGATGTACTTATGGACTACCATGTCCCCACTAGTATGATCCGCATCATAGTCTAGGTAGTCAAGCATACATCCTAAGGGCTTTACCAACATATAACAGAGAGACAAACAGTATACACGTTAAGGTAAAGAGTAACCAGATAGCATACTATCATGTCGAGCGAGAAAGTCCTCCCTATATATGTCCCAGCATCCACTACAATATACATCCTGTGTACAGTAATGGCCTTTAGGGCATACATATAACTGACAATCTCCCACTTGCACTAGGGCCATCTAATAGCAGTGGTTGTAGTATCTCATACTCAACCATCCCATAAAAGTCTCTCTCTGGGAAAATGCCTTTGTGAGTGGATCCGCCGTGTTGTCCTCTGAGTCTGCTCTCCTAGCCTCGATCCCTTAGAGATCAACCATCTCCATGATCAGGTAATACTGCCTTAGATTATGTCTGGGTCACTGATGGGACCGGGGTTCCCGGGCCAAAACCACACTTCCATTGTCACACAATGGTAGGAACCTAGTTCATCTCATGAACCAATATACACCCAAACAACCTCTTTGGTAGCATCTTAAGTAGCGATGTATCCTGCCTTTATCGTCTAGTATGTCACGGTATCTAGCTTGGAACTCTTCCAACATACCGTCCCTTTACTGAGGGTAAAGACAATGCCTGTGACTGACATTCAGTCGTTCTCATCACTCTGGAACCTTTCCAGTGATTCTCCCCAGGATCAATTGATACCATCTCACTACAACTAGTGAGTATTTTAACATCCAATTAGATCTATCTCATAGATCCAAAATCCAGGATTTAGTAGGTATCACTTTGATCTTATGTGGAGAATCATTGTGATAAGCGGAGATTGATCGAGCGTAGCATAGGAAACTCCTTCCCTATCATGAGTATGTCATCCACGTACTCTACGAGGATCACCACCATACTCCCTACTACCTTTTTGTATATACAAGGTTCATCTACCATTTTGATGATGTCAAACTCTTTGACTACTTCATCAAAACAGATGTTCTAACTCCGCGATACCTGCTTTATCCTATAAAGCAACTTGTGCACGTTTCCGCTGCTCCCACTGTCTACGAAGCCCTCTGGCTGTGTACTTATAGACGCCCTCTTCTAAAACATCATTTAGAAAAGCTGTCATGGCACCCAACCGCCAGATATCGTAGTCATAGTATGCAGCCGTGGCAAGTAGGATCTGGATGGACTTAAGCATAGCCACTGGAAAAAGGTATCATCATTATCCACGCCTGGTCGATGACGAAAACCTTTAACAAGTATCGCTTTGAAAGTCTCAACTTTTCCATCTACACCAAGTAACCTTCTCAAGATATACTTGCTCCTGATGGGGATTTAACCCTTCAGATATAGCAATCAAAGTCCATACTTTGTTGGTGTACATGGATTCCATCTCAGATCACTATGCATCCAGCCATTCTTACAGAGTCTTACTCCTGATGGCCAGCTTGAAACTAGTTGGGTCATCATCTCATGATGCCATCCTCGCTCCCACTGTCATAGAGAAACCGAAGTATCTCTCAGGTGGGTGAGGAACCCTACTAGATCGACGGAGAGGCTGAGGTTTGTTGGAATCTACTGAATCTTTTGGTTCTATCAAATCATCAGCTGCAGTTTGTATGGCTGGAACATTTCCAGTTCTACATTACTTACCTTGCTTCGAGCTTGTCCGGATTTTGCTTTTAGACATAGGCCGGTCAACCCCAAATCTTAACTAACTTAAGATATAGGCTCTTCCCTTTCCATATCACATATGAAGTGGTAGGCAACTGATTTGATTTGAACCCTATTCAATAGGTATGCAGCTTCTCAAGTGCATAACTCACAAAAGGAAATAGGTAACTCAGTAGTACTCATCATAGAGCACACCTTATCATATTGGGTGTGATTGCTCCGTCCCGATACACCAACGTGCTATGGTGTATTCGGAGGAGTAATGCTGAGAGAGAATCTCATTCTCCTTTAGAAAAGTCCAGGAATTCCGTGCTCAAGTATTCTTCTCCCTGATCTCATCATAGGACATAATACTTATACCCGTATTATGGTTCTCTACTTCTAACTTATATTCCGTGAATATCTCAAAAGGTTCGGACTTGTATTTCAACAGGAACATATGTCTGAATCTTAAGAGATTATCAGAGAATGTAATGAAGTATAAAGAACCGGTCCTGGTATATGTAGACAGGGGACCTTACATACATCATCATGTATCAGTCTCAAGAGTTTGCTAACTCTTTCTCTGTTTCCATTAAACAGAGCTATGGTCATCTTATCTTTGTGACATGACTAGCGAGTTTCACAAGATGTAAATTCAAACTAATTTAAATATGCATCTTTATGTAACTCTAGCTATTCGGGTCACATTGATCTGACCTAGTCTACAATACCTTAAGAAGGAATCGTTCAATTCTGAACTCTTCCTCTTGTGTGTGATCCGTATACTAAGAACTGTAGTTTGATTTAGAATGTCAATGCTTTTAGATAACGTGTCTGAACCGATCAACTTTTGATATAGGAAATGTTCAAAACATTATCCAACAATACAAAATTTTATCATTTCTTTATTAATAAAGAGACTGATATGATTTTGTATATCAGGTTCGGTATCTAATAGCATTTGTTCAGAATCAATGTATTGTAATACAGGGTGACAGTGACCAACAGACTTGGCTGCAACACTTGCCCTGTTTTCTGCCTCATGAAACTTATCACCCGTTCTCAGTTCTCTACCTTTCTGTAGCCCTATGTAACTGATTACATATCTGGGATCCTGATCCGGTATCAAATACCCAGGACGTAGAGGATACAGAGAAACAGTTCTTTGCAATGAACACACCCGAAGGAGATGCATCATATGCACTTTCTTCGTTTGGGCGGCACGGGAATTCTGGTATTCCCCAATTTCCTGCTCTGTCTTATAACAATTATAAGTTGGAGCGGGACCAACGTTCCCCAGCTCAGTATAACAAGCGGGTTCGGTCAATAATCCGTATTATTATCTTGATTAAGGCGTGCTATGGTCGCTACCTGGAGAGAGAGAGAAGAAAACACTCAGCGTGCGCTCTTGCAAGAATAGATTGGTTATTATTTTATCTAATCAGGATGGCTCCCACTGTTTTTAATCAAATCTTCCTTCAAACCCTAAAAGGAAAGACTAGCCGGGATTAATTACACACTACAAGTTCGCCAATCTTTCAGCCAGGCCAATGTCGGTACTTTGAGGGGGGTCCCCCGTGCTTTCGCACGAACCTAATTAATGTAAACCTCGTTTTCCCAGAGGCGTAACCCCGTTGACACCTTTCTAGACACCTACTTGATCGGCTAATTGTAATGTGTAAAACTCTTCCAGGAGTAACAATTACTCGTAGTGGGTATCGGGATCCAACTATCTCATAGAAGGTATGCAATCTCATTGCAAATTCCAACACTTGAAATTCCCGATAATATTTTGCCCCTAGCGTCCTATGACCTTGACGCAGGCCAACAAACCATAGTGCGCTAGTCAAGTTCAACCCGTCATTTCCTGATTGAATTAAACCCACCCGCACGACCCTTGACGCAGGCCAACAAAGTCGCACGACTACCCTAATCCAATCTGCATCATATGCATAAGCAGATAAATACTAGTTAGCTACCGCACACTACGCCTTGACGCAGGCCAACAAACGTAGCACGAATACTAACTACCACTTATCTGAATTGACGGAGGGCTATGACATGTTTTTCTGAAAACCTATTGCGTAATGAACTTGATATCGTTGTAGGATCGAATGAATTTTGAAATGGAGTGTTTTTGAGGCTTTTCTAGTTTTGCTAAAGGAGTCACTCTCGGTGAAGGGATCGTCGGTCCTTTCCTCGTCGAATGAGATGCGGGATATATCATATATATCTCTGTGTAAAGCAAAAACTATAGAAGCTATCAAAAGACAAACCGAGTGTGTAGCATCTGCCAGTTATTGCTAAAGGAGTCACTCCCGGTGAAGGGATCTCGGTCCTTTCCTCATCGAATAAGGTGTAGGATATATCATATATGCCGCTGTGCAAAGCAAGAACTGTAGCTACCTGTTTTATTTTTGAAATTCGATTCTACAACATCTTAGGTTTCTTTTATTTCATTAATCCCATTAATGAAGTCCCATCATTTAAGTACTTAAACATCACAGATAAATACGACGTACACTTATGCCATCCGCATTCGCCTCGATGTCCCCTCGTGCACCGTTAGGTTAGGTAACTAACGGCAGAGCAGGGCAGGGCTAGCGCGGGTATAAAACATAAGTAACGTCTATATAATATATCATATAAACTATATACAGTATCCATCACAGAACATCACATGATCACATCACAGATATCGCAGCAGAAGAAACATATGAAATATTGGATATACTAGGACGTCCGTGTTTTCAATACGAGCCAGTATAAAACACGGATTCCACGGTCGTGATGAATAGCCAAACCCACACCCCTAGACCCCTACGAGAGCGGCAACCAACCCTACCAATTCTAGAGTTAGGAGACCCGGACTCGACTCCTCGAGTTGGTCTCCCACTGGACTCCAGAACCCGGTTACTTGTGCTCCCCTCCTTGGGTCTATCCTAGTGCGGAAAAGTAAATAATATACAAAGGGTGACATCTTCCGCAACCTGAAAGTGCCCCAATAAAAGAATATTACATACAAGTTTTTACATGAATGAAAATGAAAAACACTCATCTCACATAAAAAAACCCCGGCTTTTCAAACACGACGATCCAATATAACATATCCAGCAACACATAACATCACATGTCATCAACGTAAGTAAATATGCCCATCCCAATTGTCGTTGACATATAGCAACGAAACCGGCGACATCACATATTACACTTACGGTCACAGAAAAGAAAGTGTAAAACTACAACAGTTGGAATCCGCAACCTCTTTAGACATCACATGCCTAATTAAATGAATTACTTAGACATCGCATGCCTAACAATTATAAACCCCGTATTTTAGTCTCAAAATCGAAAACTCTTTTCAATATCAAGTCGGGCAATTCAACAAGATTCCCGACATCCTGATCGAATGCTCGTCGCAAACTTTAGTAGGCGGCCGCACCCCCGACGCCGTCGACAAAGTGCACCAAGGCGGAAACCCCGCTGCCGCGAGCACCCGAACGGATGCTTTCGGCGACGGGGTTCTCCTACAGTCACTTGGTCGGGGCTATGGAGTGAGGCTGTCTATTAAGTTTATCCGGCGAGTATCCGCGTACGCTACGTGATTGCGACGGACTTTTGATCACATCAAAATTCCGTGGCAACCGATCAAGTGAGACTAAACTGCTATGTTTATAACATTCATTCAGTTATCTCATAACTATTTGTGAATTCCAAATATTGTATCACATTCCAGATAATTAGAAAATGTTAAACTTTCCGATCGAACATTCAAACACCCAAGTTTTCCCGATACAGATCAACACATGAAATAAGTTTAAAAAACATTCACTTCATGCCTCAGTACCAACGGTCCAGCCGTAGAAGGGTCAAGCCAACGCCTCACATGTGGCACGCCGTACTGCCCTAAACCCGAAGGTTCAAAGGGCAGTTCAAGACGGTCACATAATCGAGTTAAGGTTTGTTGTCTTCTAGAAGGACCATCACATTACTTGCACTACTTAGAACGTTATTAAACCACAGAAAGATCCAACACTTGGAAATTTCCCGACAGGGGAAAAATTGGGTATTTATATCCGGTCGAACTTTTTAACATATTCTAAAATTACCCGGAAAAACACACAGACGAAGTTAAACTTCCCGATCGAAACACCGAGTCCCCAATACAACCCAGAAAACTCAACTCTAGAGTAAATATTAAAATATCCCAGAAAATATAGCACTACAATATAGGAATTACTGTGCAAAATTTATTGAAAGAACCAACCGTACGGCCGCGGAACCGCCGCACAAGGGGGCTACTGCCGCGGTTCCGCGGCGGTTTATTCGAGTTAGGTCCACGAAATTTACAGTAATTCCTATAAAACCCTGCTTAATTTTCTGCATATTTTTAATCTGGAAAAAACCACAGTTTACAAAAATGTACAGAGAAGGCTATTGTATTAGGGTTTCGGGTTCAAACGGACTTCTAATTTCGTCTACACTTCGCCTAAGGCTCTAGCTAGGCTCTGATACCACTGTAGGGTTCCTAGGCACACTAATGAGGTCTCACAAGGTATCAACCATGCCAATTTAAAATTTTACAAGTGCCGAGAAACCCTAATACGGATCGTTAACTAGAATTTTTGGCGAAACAAATGCGAATAGTTAACAACTTAACTAAAAGAACGGAAATACAACCTTTGTAAATTCGGTCCTCTACCTCCATAGCTCCGCAATGAAGTCTCCTCGCTGTCCAAATCGAATCCCGGACTCTAGCATCGGCTTCATCGGAGAAATGGGCGGGCTAGGTCATCGACTACGATGCCGAAGATGATCTACGTCGAGGCATCACAAGATCAAGCTCCCACTTCACCAAGTCATGAAACTTGTGAAGAAAACACCCTATACTACTTGGCAAGTGGTAGAGGATGAAGAAATAGGAAGTGGGTTCAGTTTAGAATTGGATTTCTCACTCTTTTTCACTAGTTGCCATTGTTGATAGCAAGCTTTTCTTCATATGAAGAAGAAGAAGGATAATAATGAATATGATAAGTGTTGTTTTTAAATACAAAAGAAAATCAATACTTATCATATACAAACCATGGTTAAGTGTAGAGAATTGACTAAGGTTAGATGAATGGTTAGGGTTAAACATGAAGACAAAATGGTCACTTGGTCAAAGCTTCATGAAGCTTCAACAAGCTTCATGAAAGAAAGAAAGAAAGAAACCATTTTGTTTTCTTTTGCCATTTCTTTTTTAATCTAAATTAAAAAGATAAATGAATGATAAAATAAAAACCCTAACCATTTACTTAACCAAGGTTTAATTCTTTACACAAAAACCCTAGCAATAATGTATCATCAAACATGATACAATCAAGCGCACAAAAGTACATCACATATACAACTTGTGCAATGCAAGTGAGAAAATCCATTTAAAGTGAACCAATACTAGTTAATGCAAAGTAATATATCAAATATATAATTATGCATTAAATCATTAAATCAACACTTGATTTAACGATCCGGTCATATCGCATATAACCGACTAATATGCAATGTATCGACTTATCGAATCAATCCTTGATTCGATAACTAGGTTATATCGCATACAACCATTCGACACATTCATCGCGAGAATGAAATACGGTATCACATACACGCATTATTCTCGGTCCCGCACATATCTCATATGCGCTCCTATTTCGTTTCGCTTGAGCCAGGAAACCTCTGTGTAGGACTCTAAAGACTCGTCAATACGCCGGCAGCAGGTGATGATCATATCAAACACCCACAAGCCGCAAGCGGTCTGCTAAACGTAACGGCCACCCGGGTATTGAGCGATCAGAAGATCGACGAGCAAGCCCGCTCACACTCCTGTGAATCCAACCAGTAACACTTACCGTACAGTCCGGTCTCGTCGTCTGATATGTCGCATATCTCGCCTAGGGGTGGTAAACGTCAGACCCCAATAGCTCGATAAGTCGTGTCGATATGAGGTCTATAACAATTCGAGAAACTACTGGTAACACTTACCAGCAAATCTCAGCAACCCTGGCCAGGGATTTCCGGTTATAGCCAATCGAACACAGCGCAACATCAACTCCCTATACTGGGAGAGACGAATCCCCTCCTATCGCTCATTGCCTCCATGTGACTCGGGACTGTACCCAAAAACCACCGTTTTGCATGCCCTCTTGGACGTGGTAAGGTGGAAATCAAAGCACAGTGGGAACCACACAAGACTCTATGACGATCTCGGGTCAACAGACTACTCTGTACCAGTGTCACCAGAGAACTGCCATCTGACGTAAGGTATAATACCATCTGGGAGTTCTCGGCGAGTCCGTCCAGTGTACCCAGTCTCCACTGAGCACCCATATATCATCTCCGATGTCAAACACCAATGGATATGGGATCATCCATCGCCCATCTGTATGGGTCGAGAAGGTATACGCTAGTCTACTCTGGTATATCGATGCCCCGTCTCGATACACCCACGACTAGGGACCTTGAAGGATGTACTTATGGACTACCATGTCCCCACTAGTATGATCCGCATCATAGTCCAGGTAGTCAAGCACATATCCTAAGGGCTTTACCAACATGTAACAGAGAGACAAACAGTATACACGTTAAGGTAAAGAGTAACCAGATAGCATACTATCATGTCGAGCGAGAAAGTCCTCCCTATATATGTCCCAGCATCCACTACAATATACATCCTGTGTACAGTACTGGCCTCTAGGGCATACATATAACTAACACTTATAACCACCTTGAGATACAAATGATAACACTTATCAGTTTATCTCAACTGCCCTGCTCAGGAACTTATGGTTATAGCCAATCTAGCACATCGCAACATCAACTCCCTATACCGAGAGAGACGAATCCCTTCAATCGCTCACTGCCTCCATGTGCTTCGGGGCTGTACCCAACTAAAACCTGTTTGCATGGTTCTTTAAAACCGTGGTAGGGTAGTAATCAAAGTACAGAGGGAACACACACAAGACACCATGACGATTTCAGGTCTATAAACTACCCTGTATTCATGTTACTAGAGAACTGCTTTCTGACGATAGTTATAATATCATCCAGCAGTTCTCGGTGAGTCCGTTTGGTGAAACTCAGTCTTCAATGAGTACCTGTATAAAATCTTTGATGTCAAACTCCAATAACTGTAGGAACAACCATCGCACCGGTTGGGATCAAGAAACGTATACACTAATCTACTCTGGAATATCGATGCCCCGTCTTGATACTCCCACGACTAGGAACATTTAAGGATGTGCTTATAGACAACCAGACTCCACTAGTATGATCTGTATCATAATCCTGGTAGTCAAGTAAAATACTAAGAGCTTTATCTCATGTATTATCGATACATGATAACTAGTAAAACGTATACACATGGCAGATAAAGACAAACCAAATAGCATACCATCATTCCGAGTAAGACTGTTCTTTGTATAGGTCTTCCTACAATTGTAATAATTGCCTTGAGGGCACATATTTTCAACAATCTCCCACTTGCACTTAAAACCAATTATTGCGGTATCGCATACCCAACTTTTGTACTAGAAGTTTCACAAACCGCGTTCGAGAAACAACCTCAGTGAGTGGATCCACTACAATGTCTCTCACTATGTCTCTCTGCATCTCAACTTCACGGAGATCAACTATCTCCTGATCTGAGCGATATTTGACTTAGAATTTGTCTGGATAGATGATAGGACGAAGTTCAGAAATGAACAATTTTATCCAACAAGTTCTTAGGCAGTATTCTTTGCTGAGTCATAATCAGCATTCAGCACCACGACTATCTCAGTATCCCATTTGGAACTCTTTCCAATATACTGCTCCTCATAAGAGAGTAAACTAATGACTCGCGACAGACAATCTGTCTTCCTTGTCAATATGGAAGGAAGAATCGATAACCGTCTCCAGATGGAGGTAGACATTACCATACACCAAGAACATCTAATATGTTCAATACCGCTTTCCTATATTTCTCCAGGATTGGACTAATATCTGCTTACCACACCAAGTGCAAAAGCATTATCTTGTCTGGCACATGACATCGCATAACCGACCCAACTGCCGAAGCAAGTGGAATGTCATTCATGTGAGTCCCTCTTCTCATCAGTCCAGAAGACATCTCTTTGGAAAGAGTGACTCCATTACTTACGGGTACATTACCGTGCTGGGAGTCGTCCATTCTAAATCCCTTTAGAATGGTGTCTGTGTTGGATATGTATACCCTAGAGGCCTTTATTGTATATGATGCTAGGAATATGTATGTACAGGACAATCTTGCTCAGTTGTATATAGTATATTATTTGAGATGTCTCTTTCTTAATATGTGTTTCTTTCTTTTGTTGCTTTATATTGCTTACACACATCGATAAAGACTCGATACAGTAATATACTATTATGGTTTAACTTTATCTTAACATGTGCATATGTTATACTCGATATCACATATAGCAGATACATGTTGATAAAGCCCGTATGATTTTGCTTGACTATCAGCGTTATGATGGTGATCATACTTGTGGGAGCTGGGTAGTCCATCAGCACATCCTTAAAGGTCCCAAGTTGCAGGAATATCGAGACCGGGCATCGATATTCCATAGTAGACTTGTGTATACGTTTCTAGACCCCGACGAGGGGCAGTGGTTGGTCCCACAGCCATCGGTGTGATCACTTAAGATTGTATACAGGTGCTCACTGGGGGTGAGTACACTGGACGGACTCGCCGAGAACCTCTATATAGTATTATACCTATTATCGGATAGCGGTTCTCAGGTGACATGAGTACATGTTAGTCTTTGGCCCTGACATCATCATTTGTCTCGTGTGAGTTCCCACTGTGCTTTGATCACTATCCAACCACGGCTCTACTGAGTCGTGCAAACAGTTTTTGGTTGGGTACAGTCCCGAAGCACATGGAGGCAGTGAGTGATTGTCAGGGATTTGTCTCTTTCAGTATTGGGAGTCGATGTTGCACTGTGTCCGGTTGGCTAGAACCATAAGACCTTGGCCAAGGTAGTTAAGATTTACTGATGGTTAGATCAGTAGTTTCTCGGATTGGTCCTGAGCCAAATCGACACGACTTATCAGGTCAGTAGGGGTCTGACGTTTACTACCCCTAGACCCGATATGCGATACTCTTAGATGAAGAGACTGGACTGTACGGAGATTGTCACGGATAGGTTCGGTAGGGGTTCGGATGAGCTTGCTCGTTGGCCATCTTTTCGACAGGTATCTGGGTAGCCGTTACGTACAGCTAGTGCCGCTGACGTGCTTGTGGTTAAACCTACTACCAGCATACTGTCGAGTTTTTAGAGTCGCACACAGAGGGTTATTCACCACCGAAAACAGAGACGAACTGGGATGGATCGTCCTGCCTGAATTTGGGAGCAGATGCTATTTGGATTTATCCATCCACCTCTCCGAAAATGCCAAGTTGATTTATGGTACCGTATATCGGAGGTTTGGACGGATGCGTCCGTTGTAGCATGACTTTGTAAGATTCCCCCCTCATTTTGCGAGGGTTTTTTTGATTGTAGGGACTCTCTTCCCTGCAGGCGCAAGCCCTTGCAGTTAATTACATTACCGCATCGCGATAATCACTTTCTCCTGCTTCGGAAGTTTATTTCATGTCGTGTTTTTTTTGTTTTGGTTGCCCGTGGATTGTATACAGAGACTAATTTATGTCGTCGCCCGTAGGGCGTGGATTAGTTCAAATCTGTATATCTTAGATTTGGGTTTGTTTTATTTAAGAACTGTTAGTTTGGTTTGAGATTAAGATCGACTTAAATGTATGTGAGCATTTGGGGCTCGATTTGTTTTTGTTAAGGATACATTAGTCCAATTTGAGACTAAGATCCACTTAACAATTTTTCAGGATCATTTTTATTTAGGATCCAACAAAAGAGCATTTGGGCTCTGTTGTCTTAGTTTAGAGACATTTCGGTCCATTATCGCCATTTTGAAGGCGAAGTTCTAGTTTGAGGACATCTCGGTCCGTTGATCACCATTTTGGAGGTGAGATTTTAGTTTAAGGACGTCTCGGTCCGTTGATCACCATTTTGGAGGTGAGATTTTAGTTTAAGGACGTCTCGGTCTATTGTCCATCTTGCGCGCACGTGTATTTGTTACGTGACGGAATGAACAACGATGATATGGGATGCACCCAGTTTGGGGTACAGTCTGATTTGAGGTGTGCACGTCAATTTGGAAGTGCACCAACGAGTTGTTGGTTGTCGGGACCCACCACTTCTCTGAAGATGTTGAAGAATTACAACGACATATATCAGAGGTGTGGAGAGATGTACCATTAAACCAAATCTCATATTTAAAGGAAAAGATGGTGCTGTTGTAGACCTAAGAAATTCTAGTCATGTTTGAGACTAAAATTATCTTAGGAGATATAAGATGAATATCGTTTGGGATATCATCAATGGGAGACCACTAGTCATTTTTGAGACTAAGGTCAATTTGGGAAAATATGAGCACAGGGAGCTCGGTTGTTTTAGAACCAAAGAGGTTTAACCTCAGAAAACTTAGCCAATTTGGGCTGAGATTAGATTTCCATAATTTCCCAACAGTGTTAAGCGTTTGGCCGTTGTGGCTATATATGAAATGCTAAGTACTTTGTATGGCGCCCACGTGAGGCGCTGGGAGCTGCCCTTTGGGTTTTATTTCCCTTTTTGTATAAGTGCTAAGCACTCGGTTCTCGCGGTATCAAAGGGAGAGACAATAAAACCAAAGGGCAGCACCCATATTTAGGGGTCGCGTACAAAACACGTGACTGCCTTAGGAAGTGCTCCTTGCTCCTCTTTTAAGCACTCGCATGGGAAACACGTGAGGCAGTCTCAGCCGCTTCTTTTTGTTCATTAGAAACACTCACGTGGAAAACACGTGAGGTCTCGTTATAATGTTAAACACTAACGAATCACCAGGCTGTTTTTCTATATTCTTGAAGATTTTGATCTTTTATTAATGACATTAGGCTTTGGTTTGGAAGGTCTCAAATTATTGTCATCGTCTGAGGGATCAAGTTTTCCTCTTGTTCGTGCAGGAATCAAATTCTTTATATATAGGGTTAAACCCTAGTTTTCAGAGCAATTAAATTCCCATATGTTTTTTGTAAGAATTAAATTGTTTGGACTCAGTTCTTTCCCCTAGGCTTTGAATCTTCATGACAGAATCTCTCCAATGAGAATTAAATTCTTAACTTGTGGGGAGATCTGCTTCTGCAGATCTCAACCAGAGGAAGAACTAAGTTCTTGCATGAAGGGATAAACCCTTAGAGAGGCAAAGAAGAAATGGAACAATCTCGGTGTTTTTTTTCTTTTTACCTAGTATGTTCTGACGAAACAAATCTTCGCTGAGAATCAAATTCTCTCTTTTTTTAGTCTCTACTTCTGTCTTCCCTCTCTCTGTGTATGTCTCTCTCTCCTCCCCTCCTTTTTTTGAGACTTGAAGTCTCTGGCTCTTTATATAGTGGAGAGAGCTTTGTTTAATTCTCAGAAAATCTCTCATTGAAAGATCCCCATTGATTTAATTGGTTTCAAAATTGATTTGGGGAATTTACCCACCGTTGGATTTTTGATTCAAGGACTTCTGTTTTTATAGAAGATATTGTTCTTGTTTTTAACAAGATTGGGGATATTCTCCCATATATAGAATAAAATTCTATCGAGCGGTGACATTTTAATCACTATTGGATTTTTAATCCAAGGGTGCTTAGTCTAACGGAGTATAATCTTTCTCTGTTTAGGAAGATATAGAAAATATTTTGGATCTTTGATCCACTAACTCTCTGTTTAACAGAAAATATTCTCTCCAATAGAATTTAATTCTATATTTAATCATCGTTGGATCCTTGATCCAATGGTTTATTAAGTTATCAAGTAGAATTTAATTCTACGCAAGGAGGTGTCCTCACGTGTTAACACGTGAGGTTTGCGGTAATTGCAGCGCTTAGGCGCTCACATGTTGGCACGTGGGGCTGGTTTAGCCTAGTTATAGTTTAATTGCAGCGCCTATTTATAGGCGCTCATGTGTTGGCACGCGAGGCTTGTTTAGCCTCCTTATAGTTTTAATGGCAGCGCTTGTATGCCTTGCATATAGGCGCTCACATGTTTAACACGTGAGGCTTGTTTAGCTTACTTGTAGTTTAATTGCAGCGCCTATTTATAGGCGCTCACGTGTTGGCATGTGAGGCTTGTTTAGCCTCCTTATAGTTTTAATGGCAGCGCCTATATGCCTTGCATATAGGCGCTCATGTGTTTAACACGTAAGGCTTGTTTAGCCTACTTATAGTTTAATTGCAGCACCTATTTATAGGCGCTCACGTGTTAGTATGTAAGGCTTGTTTAGCCTCCTTATAGTTTTAATGGTAGCGCCTATATGCCTTGCATATAGGCGCTCACGTGTTTAACACGTGAGGCTCGAATAGTGGGGAGTTTCCCTCTTTCTTTCTCTCATCTTCTTCTTCTCATTTTTTTATAAGGAAACAAATGCCCCCACAGGATTTCTCTCACATGGCTTGCACGTGAGTGCAACGCTGTCCACTTTTACAACCGTTGGATTGCCTAGGGAAACAGGGAGATAAACCGTTCCCATCATGTCATATAAATATGAGGGCTTGGCTCTTGAGATGGCCACCGTTTCTTCGTCTTCTTCCTTAGCCTTTCTCTTGGGAATTTAGTTCTCCTTTCAGAGCTCAGTTCTTTACCCGTTGAAATTTCAGAGTTAAACTCTGTTAAAAAAATTCTTTTGGGTAAAGATCTTGAACAACATTTATTCTTAGGAACAAGAAATCCTTTTTCTCTAATTTTTTCTGGATTTTAAATCCACCGCAAGAGCTTTGCTCTGTTCTGGAACCGATCTCTTAGAGATCCAAAAAGACATAATCTTTTGTGTAGTAAACCCCCATGTCTTCGAAGATCGTACGTTTCTCCTCTGATCTTTGAGGATCTATGGAATTTTAATTCCATTTTTTCGTTTCCCATCATGGGAGTTTCTGGAATTTAATTCCATTGCTTAAAAGGAACTTGATTCCTCATCAAAGAGCTTAGCTCTGAAAGATCAAGAAGGCCTTTTGGGAATTTTATTCCCTGGCGTTCTTGAGTATATTTTCATTATAGGGTTTTACCCTTATTTTCACAAATTTAAATTTGTTGGGTATTTTAACAGAATTCATTTTTCTTTGAGAATGCCAAGAGTTTTTTAAAGTCCAGTGTCTATTTAATGATAATTCTTTTTGATTCTCGCAATGATTATCTTATCTCATCATTGGTGAGCCGCCATATTGATTTTGTGGGGTCCATTGGTTTTGCAGCCAGTGGTCCCGTGAAACAAACATCATGTTTTTTTAATTTTATTTTATATTATTTTATTATTACATTTTTTTAAAAAGGGGTTTTTCCTTTCTCCTTTTATTTCAGGAACGATGGTCTCACTTCTTGACTTCTCTTACACTCGCTCATAAGTCGCTTTTCCGCAATCGCTATCAGACGAGGAAGTTATGACAATGATTAGGGCGCATGACAAGGACAATAAAAGTCTTCTCTTGTGGGGGGTGTAGTACGGTCATATTATCAGGGGTCGCCGTAGCTTTACTTGTGAAGTGCCAATAGAACATATCCGCTCAATGTCATTGATAGAGCGTCCGCGCACGGCTTATGCGGTGGAAGCGGTTAATTGGACCCCCACGGACCGGCTTGAGCCGTCAATGACTGGGATACCTAATCAAACTACGATGGCCATTGATATCTTGGGGCGTCGGATATGCCAGGGCGAAGCTCGACCCTGGGGGCAGGTGTATAAGGTAGGCGTTACCCCGCGCCATCCAGTGGGCTACCTTTCTTGGGCTCGATACATTCTCTTCGCCCAACGCGCACGGCTGCAGAAGGTTGGGTTGTACCAAGCAGTGTATGCGTTATTATTCTATTATCACGCCCCTCACGTCTGGTGGGTCAAGGTTTTCTTGAACCAATAGAATCTTCCTACAAACACGTTCTTGCTAGGGGATCGCAAAGTCTCGATCTCACTGGAGGAGTTTCGCAAAATTTCAGGGTTGCCGATCATGGGAGAGCATTACAAAGAATTACTGCCTCCTGATGAGTACGTTTTTGCTATGGTGCCTGCTATGCTTAATAGCCTGACGATTGAGAACGTTGTTCGTCACAAGCACCCAAGTCTAATCAAGGCCCTGGGTATCTTTGAAAAAAAATTTGTGACATCGGAAGGGCAAGGTGTCACTTTTGATGCTTTCATTACCTGCTTTCTCCGCGAGGATGTCTTATCCAAGAAGGCTCCAAAATTCGCGAAAATTGAAGACCCTTTTGGATTCGGGATGAAGAAACTGCCGGCCAAAGAGGAAGACCTGCCACAGTTTTATATTCCAAACTCGTTAGCCGTAGCTTTCGATGCGATCGCGGCCCCTGACATGGAAGAAGAAACTTTCTTTATCGGCTTTATCAGTCTCTGGCTCAGCTGCTTTGCCATGCCGATGCATCGACGTTTCATGAGAGCCTCCGTCTTCTACCCTGCTCACCGCATATCTGAAGGGGCGCGATTAGCTGTTGGTGTTGCGGTATTATCACATTTATATCACGGGTTAAGTATTGCCGCTAATACTTCGAGCCTGGGTGCAGATACCGTGAATTTCTCCCTCCACTACTTCACGTCGTGGATTGAGATGCACGTATTAGGAGCGTTCGCTGCGCACCGGCGGCCAGATTTTTATGATTCATATACCTTCCCGTGGATCATGAGGTTGGTTGATGCTTCTGCTCCCGATCCGACCCAGTTAGGGGCTCTTCGTGTACTGCTCAATCCATACTCGAATGAAGGCGGTATGGTTTTTAGCGATCGAGTCCTCTCTGCTCCAGCAGGGCCCGTTCAGTAATTGTTTGATTTGTCAAAGAATGGGGTTCCAGCTTTAAATCTAAAAGAGATCATGCACTTATACTCAATCAGGCCAGGGTATCTGGTGTTCCGCCGGAATAATACTGCCATCTTTATGCAGTATAATCCGCATCGCTTCACCCAGCAGTTAGGCTACAACCAGGGCGTTCCTCTCGAGACATTTTTAGTTGAGCCTGCCCTCTCCCTGGAGGTTGCTCGCGATGTCATTCATCATTTCATGCGGTTCAATACTGTCTCCCTCTTCATGATCCCGGAGCCCGACTATATTCCGAGGCCTATGGGGTCCTTCAAGGGTTGGTATCGCCATCGGGTCGGCCCCGTCATTGCAGAGGAGAGACATGTGCTTTTTAAGTGTAAAGCTCTCGTTTCGTCTTAGGTCACCAGCGCCTCATTACAGACGCGGTCGGTGGTTCTCCCTCCTCTGAGGGATTGTGTTCGATGCTTATCCCTAAAGCCGCAGAAGTATAATCAGCCCCTCGCACTGCTGGTATGCTGGTGGGTACTAGAGCCGAGACGGAAGTTCCTGATAAAGCACCACCGGTGGTGTCACCAAAAGGTGATACTGAAGGCGAAGTTGGGCAGCGCCATGCCAAAGCACCAAAGAAGAGGAAGCGCTCCTCCGCTAGCGTTAGCACAGGTTCCAAAAGGAGAAAGAAATCGGTTGCCGACCTACTCGAAACTTTGCTTGAATCCGAGCCCTTTATTTAGGATGAGCCAATATCTACGCAGGAGCCGGACGGCGGTCTTCTCTATCCTGGTTCGTTTGCCGAGGAGGCCGCGCAGTTGGCTGAGGTTTTAAAGCGTTCACAAGATTAGGCCGAAAATGTTCCCTCCCAGAGAGGAAAACTTCCTGCTGTTGTATTTCATGACGTCGATCCGGCTCCAGCCATGTTGCTGATAATTCCTTTGGCGCTAGAAGGGGAATGTTCTTTGAAATAGCTGGTATCGGACACCTCTGAAGATGAAGCGGCCTTGAAAGCGGGTAGGGATCCATTTTCGATTGAAGCTCGACGAGCGCATCTGAACAAAAAAGCGCAGCGGCTTGAACAGAACATCTTTCAAGCTTCTTGCGGGTATTGGTACATATATGTCACGCCCCGCTTCCCAAAATACGGAATACAAGGGGTTGACAAGGCCAGACATGCTCGTACGGTCAAGAAAACATCCTACCGTAGTCACACTTCGGCTTCTAGCGTTACGTGGTAATCAGTAAACAATACACAGGTAATGAGAAATGCAATCACTAAACCAAAACAAATACAAAGAACTAACCAGATAGAGATCAAAGAAGTATAACTCTGAGTCGCTGGTCAAGATGTCCGCAATATCCTCGAGGTATGCCAGGTCCTGATCCAAGCTAAATCCACTTCTCACTCTGAGCATGCATACTCAGGTCGTCAGAGCGACACAATAGCAATATATATAAATACAAATGTGAACGTACAAAAATGATGAATATGAAACAGTACGCAGGAAGTAATAACATGAGCATGAAGTAGCCAGTACAGGTAAACAGTAAAACAGGTAAACAGCATGACAGCTATATTGAATCGGTAATCTATGCATGTCACTAACCCTATCAGTCTCTAAGTTTCACTGTCCAGGTCGCTAAACCTATCGTCAGTCCAAGTGTGAGAGTCAACCACTCGTGAGTATCCCCTACCCAAGGGTAGGACCCAAGGACAAGGTAACACAGGCCCGAGTCGCTCGCTAATAATCAGTAATATCCCCATATATCTCCAGAATCGCTGTATGTGCCGGAAATGGGACTCCCGAAATTCTGTTGAACTCACACTCAAACTACCCCACACCCCGTGGTCTATATCAAACGCCAACCATAAACTCAAATACTAGTCGGTCCATGACAAGTCTACGTCAGAACTGGAGACAGGATCTCCATCAAGCATGTCTCGACCGATACCCAAGACAAATAGACAGTGTTTGGTGCCTTACCTATGACACTAATATGAGTGCTCCATAACCGTCGCATTCCAGTTATGGTTACACTTATATACGTCGCATAGGCGTCGACAATACAATAAATCAATAGGGTCCGCTGATTGTGTACAAGTACGTGTCACTTTCACTTATCCATTCATGCTTAAACACTAACGTACTTGCCACAATCAAACACTAATACCTAACACTGGGTAATGTACACGATCACTATGTTACCAATGCAATGACATCTATATGATATGATGAGAATACAATAATTGTGATATGAACAAAATATCATCAGTCGGTGTCCTACCACTTGCATAATTTATTATAAATCATAAATGTAGAATTAAGCGAAACAATGTAAAGGGGATAGGCAGTATGTCTAATTATCTATCCATCAAAATTGGTTTCGCGCCAATCGGGTTTCAGGTTTGCTAGATACGGCCATTTCAATTTAAGTGTTCACTGCTGGAAATCCGGTTTCAGAATTGGAAGTCCGTTTCGTAACACATTTTAATCCCAGTTGGGATCGTAATTAGGTGACGCTATAGTTGAACAATATTTAGGGTTATCAGTTAGGTTTCCACCTCAATTGTAGGATCAGTAATATACTATCTCAACAGGAAGTTATGATCAGGTTAAGGTTGACGTGTAAAATCTGTCCCTGCAGAATTCAGCTAGACACGTCGACATTATAATATGTGTTAAAAATATCAAACAGAACAGGAATCCAGTGAAACTAGTGGAGTAAGAAAGCTAACTCAATTTTCTAAGTAACGATATACAGGGATTTAAAAACAGGGGTTATACAGGGATTTCCGTTCTGGACTGCAGTCCAGAATAGTAATTCTCCGCAATTATCTCTATCATAATTTGTTAAAATTCAGTGATAAACTATAGAATACTGTAGGATAAACAGTTATGTTCGATACAAGCCATGGAACGCTAAAATCCGATTTATGCATAATTTATTATAAATTTTACGGTTTAGCATGTATGAAAGTTTTCAGATTTTACGACAGAAACCGCGACACCATTTTACGTGAGCAAACGACATTGTTTTGTAACCAAAATCTTAAGGGATATTCATTATAACTCGGGCCATCAATGTTATATGTTGCCATCAATTTAACGGGGTTTTCCATTCGGGTTTTGCATCGAACACTTGAATTATAACGATTCACATGAAAAGTATATGCCGAATTTATTGGTAAATTGAATTGTAATAGATAAAATTAGCGTGAAGCAAGTATTAAACTTGCCTGGTGACGTATTGAAGACGGTACGGCAGTGGCAACGGCAATGGCGTGATCCCGACGCAAGCGCGGCTAGGGTTCGCGGCCTCGGTTCGAGCTCGAGTTCTCGGCAGCGACGGCAAGCTTGGATGGCGGCTGGAGGTGGTCAGTTGAGGTAGGCGAGGGTCATTCTGGTGGAGGTCGCGGTGATGCTCAGGTGGAGATGGAAGAGAGGGAAGGAGCTGGAGGTTGCGGCTGTGGCGATGGAGACAGGGTTGTTGGGCATGGTAGCAAGAGTGCTCGGGGCTTGCGATGATGGAGACAGGGGCCGGAGCTGCGATGGGCACAGTAGTCGGGTGACCGGTGACACGGCAATGGGGAAAAGCTTAGGTACGGTCGGAAAGGAGGGGCTTGTGATGATGGAAGGAGGTTTGTGGCGGCGGTGTGCACGCGAAGGTGCACGGATGTTGAGACTCGGTGTTGTGCAGGGAAGGAGTCATCGTGGTGGGTGGCGATGAAGGGGGTCTCGGCTGAAGATGATGCGAGCGAGAGGGGTCTCGGAGAGAGGGAGATCGCACTCGGGAGCGCAACAGCAGGAGGCGTGAGAGGTCGAAGGCGAAGGTGTGGTTGTCGTGGACGGTAGCGCCGGTGAGAAGGAGAGAAAATGGGAGGTTGAAGGAGGCGCTCGGGGGAGGCGATGGTGAGGGGTGGAGCTCTGACGAGGTGATCGAGGTGGGTCGTCAGGGAGATGAAGAGGGTGACGACAACGAGGTCACAGGAGATCGACGGTGAGGGTGCAGGCGTTGGCGTTGAGGACGGGTATGCAGGTGAGGTGAGGTGGTGATGGTGCACTGGTGTCGAGGTAGACATGGTGAGGAGGCGATGGGGGTCATAGGATAGCTGTAGAGAGGAGCTGGTCTCGGGGCGTGAGCACGAGGAGCGGGGAACGCGGGGGACGTTGGAGGAAGTTGCGAGGGAGGACGAGACGTGGGCGAGGGGGCCAATGGCGCGAGAGAAGCTGGGCGAGGAGGAGAGAGAGAGAGTAAACAGGGAGAACGAGAGTGAAGGGGAAGGAGGAGAGAGAGAGGGTGCATGCGAGGGGGTCGCGGCGGTTGCGACGATGTGGGGGCGCACGGTAGGGTCGTGGCGAGCGGGAGCCGTTGGGGAAAATGCGGGCGGGAAAAGAGAAGTGGAGAATAGAAGATGAAGGAATAGGAAGCGGGTCGGGTAGGGGCACGTTGGGCCGGTTCGGGGGAGAGAAGAAAGTGAGTTTGGGGTTTTAGGGGGGTAGGCCTGGGCTCGGCCTGAAAGGAAAGAAAAGGAAGAGGTAAAAGGTAGTTGGGCTGGGCTAGGGAAAGGGAATGGGTTTGGGATGGGGAAATAAAAGAAAAGGAAAATAAAAGGGAATAGGGTTTGGGTTTGGGTTATGAGTTATTTAGGAAAATTTAAAAAGGTATTAGATTAAATTAGGGTTAGGGTTTTAAAAATAATAATTATAAATATAAATAATTAAATTTTGTAAGTAACAAAAATACGGATATTGGTGTATAAAAGAACTGGGTATTACATCATACCACCCTAACAAAAAATTTCGTCCTCGAAATTTAAAATAAACGATAAGCTATAAAATAATATGCGAAAAGCTATAACATCGAACACTAACATATAGCGATTTACTTAAAAACAGCTAGATAAAAATCGAAGGTCTATATATGTATAAGAAGTAACGCAACTAAAAGGATAGTTCTAAGTAAGTACAAGGCAGAACCATCTATAAGGGTAAACTATATGTACAAGAGAATAAAATAGCAATAACAACCAATAGTGAAGGGTTTGCCGATAGGCCAAAGTATTTTAGAATAAATGTATCGATCAAACAATTTTAAAATAACTTGAGAAAACCCACATGGTGAAAATAAGAAACATAGAAAAAAATAATATGCGCTATATATGTTTGCGCTATTGAAAACATAGAAAATAGCAAAGCATTTAAAATGAATAAAACGGGAGTAGTTAACAACATGCAATTCTTCGATAAACACAAAATATTGAAAGCTAAATTTCGAATAACGGCATCACTGAACGTAATTATAGTAATAAAGAAAGCACTACTAATGCATAAGGGCTAGTCAGGGTAGGGATTACAAATGGAGTATGGTTCATTCAGAAAGTCGGAAAATGGTACTTCAATCTGAATGTCGAAGAGGTTGGGGTCGGGTCAACACAGGGTGAACGGTAGTGAATCTTAGAAGGGAAAGAAATTTATTGGGGGAGGGAAAAGTCAATGGATAATGCGAATAAATACTTAGAAGATCGGCGAACTCAGAAAATTTATCAATATTTATTTTCCAGAAGTGTTTCAAACAAGGCATACTCAAAAGATAAAAGGTGGCCCTAAACTATATATAGATTTATTTGGCCAGATGAAACAAAAGATAGGTCATGTCAATCGCGGTTATGGGAGTTCAGTAGGTTACGGTAAGCTCGCGCGCTAAGATAGGGGCGTCCATTACCATAGCACCTCGCAGAGATTGCCACTGGAGGTTCTTCTACCGTGGGGTCTTCTTCTTCTGGTCCTTCTTCCTCGGCTGGAGCTTCTTCATCGTGGTATGCTTCCACGTGATTCACCTCTTCTGGATCTTCTTCCACGGGATTTCCTTTCACTGGATTCTCCACAAGGTCTTCCTCTCCTGGATTTTCTTCTATCGGGTCCTCCTCGGGATCTTCCTCTATCGGGTCCTCTTCAGGGTCCTCTTCTTCGTTGTCAGAGTCGCTGATCAGGTCGATTTCTGGGGCTGCGACTCCCTCATTATCGGAATCGCTATTTCCGAAAATAACCTGTGGGCTATTGATCTCGTCATCTGAGCTTACCAGCATGCAGTCCAAGGAGACGCACGACCGTGTGTCCTCATCTAGAGGCGGCGCTGCTCCAGTGGGCCATGGCCTGAAAAGAAAGAGTCATGATTAGACAGTGGAACACACCAAGAAAATAACCAAGGATACGGAGTACAAGGAAAATATGCGGTAGGTAAGGACTGAAAAATCAAAATTTAGAATACTGACGCAATAAGTAGTATAAGGAAAATGAGTGGCAAGGGGACGATACATACATCACAACTCAGAATTTCATTGCATTCAACTAAAAGTTTAACGGATACAAGATTTTAAACGAAAGGAAATATTTACAAAAGAGTGACAATATTTTTATTGAAAGCAGAAAAGTGATAATTCTTCTTTGATGTCTAGACCGCTGCATTCTCGTCAAGCGAGTGGAATCCTGCGCTGTGCCCGTACTATCCTCGAAGCTTGAACTACGAAATAACCAAGTCATTTAGCAGGAGTGGAGAGTGTGGACGAATCTCCTCCTTGTAGCTCCTTCCTTCGAGGGCAACCATTGACAAGATGTTCGTTGGATCCGCAAATCAAGCACTGCCCTTTGGCGCTGCGAC
Organism: Agapanthus africanus; assembly: GCA_030015575.1. Lineage (NCBI taxonomy): Eukaryota > Viridiplantae > Streptophyta > Magnoliopsida > Asparagales > Amaryllidaceae > Agapanthus > Agapanthus africanus. Next base: position 812,188,277 of record JASDDO010000019.1, on the reverse strand, counting down.
AATCTCTCTGAAGGTGTCCTGGCTTCTTACAGTATTCACAACGTTGAGTTCTCCGTTGCTTCTGTTGCTGAGGAACAAATGGGCGCTTCATCTTCACTTCTTTTTCTTGTTTAACAGGGATTCCCTTACGATTGGAGGCTTCCGCTGTTGTCTGAGTCATCTTCCCTCTTAATCCTTCAGCTAATAGGTCGTACGTTCGCTCCTGGGTTTCCTTCAAACCTTGCAGTATATTCAAAATCTCGACGATCTGATTCTGGGGAGTGGAGATAGAAGAAGAGTCGTTGGAAGACATAGTCCTGAAACAACAATTTTGATGACGATATAAGGTACAAGCTATAAGAATCAAAATACAATATAGATTAGGCAAAGAAATAAGAATATCGGGTGAGGTGAAATTCAAACGAGTGGAAATCAAATGTAGAACTCCAAGTCACTCAAACAGAGTACAGTATTGTAACTATGCTGCAGTTCATAATTACAATCATGTAACTCTACTAAGTCACCCAAAACTCCAGCAGACGGATCAAAACATATAGCAGAACCCACTACGTGAATCAAGATCAAAGATAACGAGTTTATAATCTAGACCGAAGGATGTCTTAGATTGTCAAGCCCTATACGGAAACTGCAATCCCAATCGAAGCAAAACCTGGATCTGATACCAACAAAACCATATTACGCCCCGCTTCTTAAAATACGAAATATGAGGGGTTGACAAGACCAGCCATGCTCCTACGGTCAAGGAAACATCCTGCCATAGTCACACTTCGGCTTCTAGCGCTACGTGGTAATCAGTAATCAATGCACAGGTAATGAGAAATGCAGTCACTAAATCAAAACAAATACAAAGAACTAAGCAGATAAAGATCAAAGAAGTATAGCTCTGAGTCGCTGGTCAAGATGTCCGCAATATCCTCGAGGTACGTCAGGTCCTGATCCAAGCTAAATCCACTTCTCACTCTGAGCATGCATACTCAGGTCATCAGAGCGACACAATAGCAATATATATAAATACAAATGTGAACGTGCAAAAATGATGAATATGAAACAGTACGCAGGAAGTAATAACATGAGCATGAAGTAGCCAGTACAGGTAAACAGTAAAACAGGTAAACAGCATGACATGTATATTGAATCAGTAATCAATGCATGTCACTAACCCTATCAGTCTCTAAGTCTCACTGTCCAGGTCGCTAAACCTATCGTCAGTCCAAGTGTGAGAGTCAACCACTCGTGAGTATCCCCCACCCAAGGGTAGGACCCAAGGACAAGGGAACACGGGCCCGAGTCGCTCGCTAATAATCAGTAATATCCCCATATATCTCCAGAATCCCTGTATGTGCCGGCAATGGGACGCCCGAGATTCTGTTGAACTTACACTCAAACTACCCCACACCCCGTGGTCTACATCAAACGCCAACCATAAACTCAAATACCAGTCGGTCCATGACAAGTCTACGCGAGAACTGGAGACAGAATCTCCATCAAGCATGTCTCGACTGATACCCAAGACAAACGGATAGTGTTTGGTGCCTTACCTATGACACTAATATTAGTTCTCCATAACCGTCCCATTCCAGTTATGGTTACACTTATATACGTCCCATAGGCGTCGACAATGCAATAAATCAATAGGGTCCGCTGATTGTGTACAAGTATGTGTCACTTTCACTTATCCATTCATGCTTAAACACTATCGTACTTTCCACAATCAAACACTAATACCTAACACTGGGTAATGTACACGATCACTAGGTTACCAATGCAATGACATCAATATGATATGATGAGAATACAATAATTGTGATATGAATAAAATATCACCAGTCAGTGTCCTACCACTTGCATAATTTATTATAAATCATACATGCAGAATTAAGCAGAAAAATGTAAAGGGGGTATGCAGTATGTCTAATTATCTATCAATAAAAATTGGTTTCGCGCCAATCGGGTTTCAGGTTTGCTAGATACGTCCATTTCAATTTAGGAGTTCGTTACTGGAAATCCGGTTTCAGAATTGGAAGTCCGTTTCGTAACGCATTTTAATCCCAGTTGGAATCATAATTAGGCGACTCTATAGTTGAACAATATTTAGGGTTATCAGTTAGGTTTCCATCGCAATTTGAGGATCAGTAATATACTATCTCAACGGGGAGTTATAATCAGTTTAAGGTTGACGTGTAAAATCTGTCCCTGCAGAATTCAGCTAGACACGTCGACATTATAATATGTGTTAAAAATATCAAAAAGAACAGGAATCTAGTGAAACCAGTGGAGTAATAAAACTAACTCAATTTTCTACGTAACGATATAGGGTTCCGCACATTCTCATATTTGAACAGGAACATACATGGATTTAAAAACAGGGGTTAACTGGGATTTCCATTTTGGACTGCAGTCCAGAATAGTAATCCTCCGCAATTATCTCTATCATAATTTGTTAAAATTCAGTGATAAACTATATAATACTGTAGGTTAAACAGTTATATTCGATACGAGTTATGGAACGCTAAAATCCGATTTATACATAATTTATTATAAATTTTACGGTTTAGCATGTATGAAAGTTTTCAGGTTTTACGACAGAAATCGGGACACCATTTTACGTGAGCAAACGATATTGTTTTGTAACCAAAATCTTAAGGGATATTCATTATAACTCGGGCCATCAATGTTATTTTTTTTCGTCAATTTAACGGGGTTTTCTTTTCGGGTTTTGCATCGAACACTTGAATTATAACGATTCACATGAAAAGTATATGCAGAATTTATCGGTAAATTGAATTGTAATAGATAAAATTAGCATGAAGCAAGTATTAAACTTGCCTGGTGACGCACTGAAGACGGTACGGCAGTGGCAACGGCAATGGCGCGATCGCGACGCAAGCGCGGCTAGGGTTCGCGGCCTTGGCTCGAGCTCGAGCTCTCGGTTGCGACGGCGAGCTTGGATGGCGGCTGGAGGTGGTCGGTTGAGGTAGGCGAGGGTCACTCTGGTGGTGGTCGCGGTGATGCTTAGGTGGCGATGGAAGAGAGGGAAGGAGCTGGAGGTTGCGGCTGCGGTGACGGAGACAGGGTTGTTGGGCATGGTAGCAAGAGTGCTCGGGGCCTGTGATGATGGAGACGGGGGCTGGAGCTGCGATGGGCACAGTAGTCGGGTGGCCGGTGACGTGGCAATGGGGAAAAGCTTGGGTACGGTCGGAAAGGAGGGGCTTGTGATGATGGCAGGAGGTTTGTGGCGGCGGTGTGCACATGAAGGTGCACGGGTGTTGAGACTCGGTGGTGTGCAGGGAAGGAGTTGTCGCGGTGGGTGGCGATGAAGGGGGTCTCGGCTGAAGATGATGTGAGCGAGAGGGGTCTTGGCTAGAGGGAGATTGCACTCGGGAGCGCAACAGGAGGAGGCGCGAGTGGTCGAAGTCGAAGGTGTGGTTGTCGTGGACGGGAGCGCCGGTGAGAAGGAGAGAAAATGGGAGGTTGAAGGAGGCGCTCGGGGGAGGCGATGGTGAGGGGTGGAGCTCCGATGAGGTGATCGAGGTGGGTCGTCAGGGAGATGAAGAGGGTGACGACAACAAGGTCACAGGCAATCGACGGTGAGGGTGCAGGCGTTGGCGTTGAGGACGGGTGTGCAGGTGAAGTGAGGTGGTGATGGTGCACTGGTGTCGAGGTAGACGTGGTGAGGAGGCGATGGGGGTCATGGGATAGCTGTAGAGAGGAGAGGGTCTCGGGGCGTGAGCACGAGGAGTGGGGAACACGGGGGACGTTGGAGGAAGTTGCGAGGGAGGGCGAGACATGGGCGAGGGGGCCATGGGCATGAGAGAAGCGGGGCGAGGAGAGAGAGAGAGAGAGTAAACAGGGAGAACGAGAGTGAAGGGGAAGGAGGAGAGAGAGGGTGCAGGCGAGGGGGTCGCGGCGGTTGCGATGACATGGGGGCGCACGGCGGGGTCGTGGCGAGCGGGAGCCGTTGGGGAAAACGCGGGCGGGAAAAGAGAAGTGGAGAAGAGAAGATGAATGAATAGGAAGCGGGTCGGGTTGGGACGCGTTGGGCCGGTCCGGGGGAGAGAAGAAAGTGAGTTTGGCGTTTTAGGGGGATGGGCCTGGGCTCGGGCTGAAAGAAAAGAAAAAGAAGAGGTAAAAGGTAGTTGGGCTGGGCTGGGGAAAGGGAATGGGTTTGGGCTGGGAAAATAAAAGAAAAGGAAAATAAAAGGGAATAGGGTTTAGGTTTGGGTTATGAGTTGTTTAGGAAAATTTAAAAAGGTATTAGATTAAATTAGAGTTAGGGTTTTAAAAATAATAAAAATAATAATTATAAATATAAATAATTAAATTTTGTAAGTAACAAAAATACGGATATTGGTGTATAAAAGAACTGGGTATTACATCATACCACCCTAACAAAAAATTTCGTCCTCGAAATTTAAAATAAACGATATGCTCTAAAATAATATGTGAAAATCTACAACATCGAACACTAACTTATAGCGATTTCTGTAAGTCCACGTTGCCCACCCCGGTGCTTGCGGGGAGGCGGAAAACGGAATAAAAATTGGATTTTTATCGAACTAGGCAACATGGACTAACTAAAGGAGGATCTTTGCTAAACAAAACTAACTAAAAGCTAACTAGATTTAGCTAAATGGATGAAAGGTTATACCTTGGGCTTTATGTCCTTCTCTCCTTGCTCCTTGGAGTGGAAGAAAGAGATCACCTTATCGCCTTCTCTAGTCGAAGAAGGATCCACCCGAGAGCCTCAACCTTTGGCTTCAACTTCAAGCTAGAAGTAACTAAGGTGCTAGAAGTGCTAATCCTAGAACCTTAGATGAGAGTAGAGATTACTTTGGAGTGGTTTAACTCAAGCTCAAGTGTTTCTCAGCACATGAGAGGGGAGAGCTTGAGAGAGAGGAAGAGGAGGAGAGAGAATCTATATGATAGAATGAGAGAATAATAGAACCATTCTCACATATATGTGTGAATTATGTAAAAAGATAATTAGCAAGATAATTGTCATGGTTTAATCAAGACTTGACTATTATCATTTAACATTAAATGAAAATTGCAAGGATCAAAGAGCATCTTTCATATGGAATGATGATGGTCAACATGTCAACCAAGGTCAACAAGTCAAGTATGGTCAAAATGTCAACAACCCTAACCATGCACAATTATATATAACTAATATCAATTAATCATAATACACACATAAGCATTAGGGTTAACAAAATGACAATGGTCATTAACCCTAATCAAAGTCCTCTGCCTCTATCTCAGTCAACTGTGCATACGCACCCGTATTCGTGATCCGAGGAACACGAATACAATGAGATAAAACCAATCCCAAATCATATACTAGGATCTGGCTTAAACCAAAGCCCGCTAGTATAAGCTGTCCGGACAGCAAACGTGCACAAGTGCGCGGATGTGAACGAACCCTGTCGCAAAACCATGCGACCTCCACTCATTTTGCCTAAAGGAGAATAACTCTCTGTGTGGGACTCTAAAGACTCGACACTACGCTGGCAGTGGGTTTAACCACAGACCGCAAGCGGCACTAGCTGTACGTAACGGTCCCCAGGTAGATGCCGATAAGAAGACTGACGAGGTGAACCCATCTGAACTCCTACTGAGCCTGTATGTGACAGTCTCCGTACAGTCCGGTCTGTTCGTCTGATACATCGCATGGCAGGCCTAGGGGGCGGTAAACGTCAGTCCCCTAATAGCGGTACAGGTCGTGTCGGAGTGTAGCCCAGAACACCCTGAGATAACACTGGAAACCTACCAGTATATCTTGCTTGCCCTGGCCAGGGACTACTTGTGTAATGGCTCTCCTGGACACAGCGCGATGTCAACCCCCAATACCGGGAGAGACGAATCCTGTCTAATCGTCACTGCCTCCAAGTGCTTCGGGAATGCACCCAACTACTACCTGTTTGCACGACTCCTTTGAGCCATGGTAGGGTAGTAATCAAAGTACAGTGGGAACACACTCGAGGCAAAGTGACAGTGTCAAGTCAGCGGACTAAGCTGTACTCATGTCACCTGGGAACTGATAACTAACGATAGGTATAATACCAACCAACAGTTCCCGACGAGTCCTGTCCAGTGTACTCGTAACCCAACGAGCACCCGCATACCATCTCAAGTACGACGTACTGACGGCTGTGGGTCAGGCCGTCTCCCGAGCTGGGATGAGAAGCGCATATGCTAGTCTACTCCGGAGTATCGATGCCCTGTCTCGATAGTCCTACGACTAGGGACCTGTATAAGGATGTGCTTATGGATTACCCAGCCCCCACGAGTGTGAGCGCCATCACAATGCTGGTAATCAAGTAAAGATCCTAAGGGCTCCACTAATGCGTATAGGTGATATAATAACAGAAACACATGTACACATTAAAGCAGAGACAAACCAAGTAGCATACTACCATTTCGAGCAAGATTGTATATACAACTGTGAATATCTCAAGCTTCCATCAAGTAATATACATACTAGTATGATACAGTAATGGCCTCTAGGGCATATACACTAACAATTTACTTAAAAACAGCTAGATAAAAATCGAAGGTCTATATATGTATAAGAAGTAACGCAACTAAAAGGATAGGTCTAAGTAAGTACAAGGCAGAACCATCTATAAGAGTAAACTATATGTACAAGAGAATAAAACAGCAATAACAACCAATAGTGAAGGGTTTGACGATAGGCCAAAGTATTTTAGAATAAATGTATCGATCAAACAATTTTAAAATAACTTGAGAAAACCCACATGGTGAAAATAAGAAACATAGAAAAAAATAATATGCGCGATATATGTTTGCACTATTGAAAACATAGAAAATAGCAAAGCATTTAAAATGAATAAAACGGGAGTAGTTAACAACACGCAATTCTTCGATAAACACAAAATATTGAAAGCTAAATTTCGAATAACGGCATCACTGAACGTAATTATAGTAATAAAGAAAGCACTACTAATGCATAAGGGCTAGTCAGGGTAGGGATTACAAATGGAGTATGGTCCATTCAGAAAGTCGGAAAATGGTACTTCAATCTGAATGTCGAAGAGGCTGGGGTCGGGTCAGCACAGGGTGAACGGTAGTGAATCTCAAAAGGGAAATAAATTTATTAGGGAGGGAAAAGTCAATGCATAATGCGAATCAATACTCAGAAGATCGGCGAACTCAGAAACTTTATCATTATTTATTTTCCAGAAGAGTTTCAAACTAGGCATACTCAAAAGATAAAAGGTGGCCCTAAACTATACATAGATTTATTTAGCCAGATGAAACAAAAGATAGGTCACGTTAATCGCGGTTATGGGAGTTTAGCAGGTTACGGTAAGCTCGCGCGCTAAGATAGGGGCGTCCATTTCCATAGCACCTCGCAGGGATCGCCACTGGAGGTTCTTCTGCCGCGGGGTCTTCTTCTTCTGGTCCTTCTTCCTTGGCTGGAGTTTCTTCATCATGGTATGCTTCCACGTGATTCACCTCTTCTGGATCTTCTTCCACGGGATTTCCTTCCACTGGATTCTCCTCAAGGTTTTTCTTTCCTGGATTTTCTTCTATCGGGTCCTCCTCAGGATCTTTCTCTATCGGGTCCTCTTCAGGGTCCTCTTCTTCGTTGTCAGAGTCGCTGATCAGGTCGACTTCTGGGGCTGCGACTCCCTCATACTCGGAATCGCTGTTTCCGAAAATAACCTGTGGGCCGTTGATCTCGTCATCTGAGCTTACAAGCATGCAGTCCAAGGAGACGCACGACCGTGTGTCGTCATCTAGAGGCGGTGCTGCTCCAGGGTGGGCCATGGCCTGAAAAGAAAGAGTCATGATTGGACAGTGGAACACACCAAGAAAATAACCAAGGATACGGAGTACAAGGAAAATATATGGTAGGTAAGGACTGAAAAATCAAAATTTAGAATACTGATGCAATAAGTAGTATAAGAAAAATGAGTGGCAAGGGGACGATGCATACATCACAATTCAGAATTTCATTGCATTCAACTAAAAGTTCAACGGATACAAGATTTTAAACGAAATGAAATATTTACAAAAGAGTGACAATATTTTTATTGAAAGTAGAAAGGTGATAATTCTTCTTTGATATCTACACCGCTGCATTCTCGTCAAGCGAGTGGAATCCTGCGCTGGGCCCGTACTATCCTCGAAACTCGAACTACGAAATAACCAAGTCATTTAGCAGGAGTGGAGAGTGTAGACGAATCTCCTCCTTGTAGCTCCTTCCTTCGAGGGCAACCATTGACAAGATGTTCGTTGGATCCGCAAATCAGGCACTGCCCTTTGGCGCTGCGACAATCTTTCTGAAGGTGTCCTGACTTCTTACAGTATCCACAACGTTGAGTTCTCCGTTGCTTCTGTTGCCGAGGAACAAATGGGCGCTTCATCTTCACCTCTTTTCCTTGTTTAACAGGGATTCCCTTACGATTGGAGGCTTCCGCTGGTGCCTGAGTCATCCGCCCTCTTAATCCTTCAGCTAACAGGTCGTTCGTTCGCTCCTGGGGTTCCTTCAAACCTTGCAGTATATTCAAAATCTCGATAGTCTGATTCTGGGGAGTGGAGATAGAAGAAGAGTCGTTGGAAGATATAGTCCTGAAACAACAATTTTGAGCACGATATAAGGTATAAGCTATAAGAATCAAAATACAATATAGATTAGGCAAGGAAAAAAGAATATCGGGTCAGGTGAAATTCAAACGAGTGGAAATCAAATGTAGAACTCCAAGTCACTCAAACAGAGTACAGTATTGTAACTATGCTGCAGCTCATAATTACAATCACGTAACTCTACTAAGTCACCCAAAACTCTAGCGGACGGATCAAAACATATAGCAGAACCCACTACGTGAATCAAGATCAAAGATAACGAGTTTACAATCTAGACCGAAGGATGTCTTAGATTGTCAAGCCCTATACGGAAACTGTAATCCCAATCGAAGCAAAACCTGGCTCTGATACCAACAAAACCATGTCTCGCCCCGCTTCCCAAAATACGGAATACGAGGGGTTGACAAGACCAGCCATGCTCCTACGGTTAAGGAAACATCCTGCCGTAGTCACACTTCGGCTTCTAGCGTTACGTGGTAATCAGTAATCAATGCACAGGTAATGAGAAATGCAGTCACTAAATCAAAACAAATACAAAGAACTAACCAGATAGAGATCAAAGAAGTATAACTTTGAGTCGCTGGTCAAGACGTCCGCAATATCCTCGAGGTACGTCAGGTCCTGATCCAAGCTAAATCCACTTCTCACTCTGAGCATGCATACTCAGGTCGTCAGAGCGACACAATAGCAATATATATAAATACAAATGTGAACGTGCAAAAATGATGAATATGAAACAGTACGCAGGAAGTAATAACATGAGCGTGAAGTAGCCAGTACAAGTAAACAGTAAAACAGGTAAACAGCATGACATGTATATTGAATCGGTAATCAATGCATGTCACTAACCCTATCAGTCTCTAAATCTCACTGTCCAGGTCGCTAAAGCTATCGTCAGTCCAAGTGTGAGAGTCAACCACTCGTGAGTATCCCCCACACAAGGGTAGGACCCAAAGACAAGGGAACACGGGCCCGAGTCGCTTGTTAATAATCAGTAATATCCCCATATATCTCCAGAATTGCTGTATGTGCCGGCAATGAAACTCCCGAGATTCTGTTGAACTCACACTGAAACTACCCTACACCCTGTGGTCTATATCAAACGCCAACCATAAACTCAAATACCAGTCGGTCCATGACAAGTCTACGCGAGAACTGGAGACAGGATCTCCATCAAGCATGTCTCGAATGATACCCAAGACAAAGGGACAGTGTTTGGTGCCTTACCTATGACACTAATATGAGTGCTCCATAACCGTCCCATTCCAGTTATGGTTACACTTATATACGTCCCATAGGCGTCGACAATGCAATAAATCAATAGGGTCCGCTGATTGTGTACAAGTACGTGTCACTTTCACTTATCTATTCATGCTTAAACACTAACGTACTTGCCACAATCAAATACTAATACCTAACACTGGGTAATGTACACGATCACTAGGTTATCAATGCAATGACATCTATATGATATGATGAGAATACAATAATTGTGATATGAACAAAATATCATCAGTCGGTGTCCTACCACTTGCATAATTTATTATAAATCATACATGCAGAATTAAGAAAAACAATGTAGAGGGGGTAGGTAGTATGTCTAATTATCTATCCATCAAAATTAGTTTCGCGCCAATCGGGTTTCAGGTTTGCTAGATACGGCCATTTCAATTTAAGTGTTCGTTGCTGGAAATCCGGTTTCAGAATTGGAAGTCCGTTTCGTAACACATTTTAATCCCATTTGGGATCGTAATTAGGTGACGCTATAGTTGAAAAATATTTAGGGTTATCAGTTTTGTTTGCACCTCAATTGGAGGATCAGTAATATACTTTCTCAACAGGGAGTTATGATCAGGTTAAGGTTGACGTGTAAAATCTGTCCCTGCAGAATTCAGCTAGACACGTCGACATTATAATATGTGTTAAAAATATGAAACTGAATAGGAATCCAGTGAAACCAGTTGAGTAAGAAAGATAACTCAATTTTCTACGTAACTATATAGGGTTCTGCACATTCTCGTATTTGAACAGGAATATACATGGATATAAAAACAGGGGTTAACTGGGATTTCTGTTCTGGACTGCAGTCCAGAATCGTAATCCTCCACAATTATCTCTATCATGATTTGTTAAAATTCAGTGATAAACTATAGAATACTGTAGGTTAACCAGTTAGCTTCAATACGAACCATGGAACGCTAAAATCCAATTTATACATAATTTATTATAAATTTTACGGTTTAGCATGTATGAAAGTTTTCAGGTTTTACGACAGAAATCGGGACACCATTTTACGTGAGCAAACGACATTGTTTTGTAACCAAAATCTTAAAGGATATTCATTATAACTCGGGCCATCAATGTTATTTGTTTTCATCAATTTAAGGGGGTTTTCCATTCGGGTTTTGTATCGAACACTTGAATTATAACGATTCACATGAAAAGTATATGCGGAATTTATTGGTAAATTGAATTGTAATAGATAAAATTAGCATGAAGCAAGTATTAAACTTGTCTGGTGACGTATTGACGATAGTACGGCAGTGGTAACGGCAATGGCACGATCAAGACGCAAGCGCGGATAGGGTTCGCGTCCTCGGCTCGAGCTCGAGTTCTCGACAGCGACGGCGAGCTTGGATGGCGGCTGGAGGTGGTCGGTTGAGGTAGGCGAGGGTCACTCTGGTGGTGGTCGCAGTGATGCTCAGGTGGCGATGGAAGAGAGGGAAGGAGCTGGAGGCTGCTGCTGCGGCAATAGAGATAGGGTTGTTGGGCACGGTAGCAAGAGTGCTCGGGGCCTGCGATGATAGAGACGGGGGCCGGAGCTGCGATGGGCACAGTAGTCGGGTGGCCGGTGACGTGGCAATGGGGAAAAGCTCGAGTACGGTCGGAAAGGAGGGACTTGTGATGATGGCAGGAGGTTTGTGGCAGCGGTGTGCACGCGAAGGTGCACAGGTGTTAAGACTCGGTGGTGTGCAGGGAAGGAGTCGTCGCGGTGGGTGGCGATGAAGGGGGTCTCGGCTGAAGATGATGCGAGCGAGAGGGGTCTCGGCGAGAGGGAGATCGCACTCGGGAGCGCAACAGCAGGAGGCGCAAGAGGTCGAAGGTGAAGGTGTGGTTGTCGTGGACGGAAGCGCCGGTAAGAAGGAGAGAAAATGGGAGGTTGAAGGAGGCGCTCGGGGGAGGCGATGGTGAGGGGTGGAGCTCCGACGAGGTGATCGAGGTGGGTCGTCAGGGAGATGAAGAGGGTGACGACAACGAGGTCACATGCGATCGACGGTGAGGGTGCAGGCGTTGGCGTCGAGGACGGGTATGTAGGTGAAGTGAGGTGGTGATGGTGCACTGGTGTCGAGGTAGACATGGTGAGGAGGCAATGGGGGTCATGGGATAGCTGTAGAGAGGAGCGGGTCTCGGGGCGTGAGCAAGAGGAGCGAGGAACGCGGAGGACGTTAGAGGAAGTTGCAAGGGAGGGCGAGACGTGGGTGAGGGGGCCATGGGCACGAGAGAAGCGGGGCGAGGAGGAGAGAGAGAGAGTAAACAGGGAGAACGAGAGTGAAGGGGAAGGAGGAGAGAGAGAGGGTGCAGGCGAGGGGGTCGCGGCGGTTGCGACGACGTTGGGGCGCACGGCGGGGTCGTGGCGAGCGGGAGCCGTTGGGGAAAACGCGGGCGGGAAAAGAGAAGTGGAGAAGAGAAGATGAAGGAATAGGAAGCGGGTTGGGTAGGGGTGCGTTGGGCCGGTTCGGGGGAGAGAAGAAAGTGAGTTTGGGGTTTTAAGGGGGTGGGCCTGGGCTCGGGCTGAAAGAAAAGAAAAGGAAGAGGTAAAAGGTAGTTGGGCTGGGCCGGGGAAAGGGAATGGGTTTGGGATGGGAAAATAAAAGAATAGGAAAATAAAAGGGAATAGGGTTTGGGTTTGGGTTATGAGTTGTTTAGGAAAATTTAAAAAGGTATTAGATTAAATTAGGGTTAGGATTTTAAAAATAATAAAAATAATAATTATAAATATAAATAATTAAATTTTGTAAGTAACAAAAATACGGATATTGGTGTATAAAAGAACTGGGTATTAAAGTATATTTCTTGCCCTTTTCAACAAATAATTTGTATTACTTTCACGTTGTAATATCTTTTAAACAAAATTTTTTAGGGCTTTCTACAACGGGGGTAATTTCGAGCCCAGATCGAGCCATGGATGTGAATTCTATGAATACCTCTCGTGATACACCAGAGGGTGTAGAGGAGATCACTGAAGCTACTATCCCTGCTGTGGAGCTTCCGGTGATGGCTTCTGTCCCTTCAACGTCTACTCCTCCAGCAGAGGTGGTCTTGCTGGTTATAGATCCCATGGATATCTCTAGTGACGCACCGGAGGGCATAAAAGAGATTGCTGAAACTGTTATCCCCGTCTTGGGGCCTTCAGCGGCGGCATTTGTCCCTCTATTGGATACTGCCATGCTGGCTACAGATTTCATAAATATCCTCAGTGATGCACCTGAGGGTGTAGAGGAGGCTGCCGAAACTGCCATCCCTCCAGTTCATTGTGGGCGAAGTATCGAAGGTAATCTTATATATATGCACATTTTGTTTAACGACCCCTCCGTTATCTGAACCTTTCCTTCCCTCAGAATTGCGGGAGCTGGCGGCTTCCATCGTGGATCTTTCCCCGAGGAAAACCTTCCAGCATTTGCTTGACATGGCGGCCTCACAAGCGATACCTCCACAAAGCATAGTACTCTCTTCTGGCCAAGATCGGTATTCTTTTGCCCTTTTTGTTTTATATTTTTATAATGATGTTGATATGCCTTTCATTTTAAACCACAGTTCTGGAAGCCAACGATGAAGTCGAGATTCTTGATGGACCTGGGGACTCTCAAACCCACATCGCATGACTGTGGGTAAGTGACGTTTTATCTTTGGCTTCGTTTTGTTTACTCTATATTTTTGAAATACAACTAACCGCACATATATCTTCACTGCTCTGCCAATCCTGACCCCATTAGTCTCGGATCCCCATGCCACTAGGTCCTTACGCCCGACGCATATCTGAGAGGATGGAAAAACAGAGCGTTTATTCCCTGGCGGCTCTCATCGAAGATCTTTGCGTTGGTACTTCTGTCGCGGCTGAAGAATTCGCTGCTGAAGCCAATGCTGTCTTATCTGTTCTTGCCATTTATCATGACGAGACATTGGTGCATACTTGGGTTGAGTACTGCCGCAGAGTGGAGGCCTATCTACATGGGATTGAATACATACGCCTTCCCTCCGACATCTTGTCTGTAAAGGCGAGCCTGCTTAGTTGGATCAAACGATGTGCAGCCAATCTCCAGTCGTGCAAGAAAAGGATTAACTGGAAGTTTTCGACGAGGGAGTTGGCTTCAAAGGCCTTAGGGGAGCTTCAAGTACAGCTCACTGTCAAGACCACTCGTGCATACGAAATTTGGCGGGTGCTTCAAGAAGCCATTACAGAGGTGGTGGCTCTTGACAAAGCCATTACTTTTACACATGAGATGGTTGAAGCCCACAAGGTCACCGAAAAAGAGCTTGAGAGTCGGTTTGCCTCATACCAGAATCAACAGACACGGCAGGGACTCGTCTTGCGGCACTGATAGAGCTCGAAGCAGAAGTCCAGAGGAAAAACGACGAACTTACTGGCTTATTGAACCGTCTGCCGACTTAGACATTTTTTTTGCTGTATATTCTCCTTTTTTGTATTCATTTTGATTCATAAATAAGAGTATCTTGTATTCATTTTGATTCATGAATAAAAGACATATTTCATTTCACACTAGCGCTTCTCTTTTCTTCGATGTCTTGACTTGGCGTAAAGTAGTTTATGTACCCATTGCGGAGTTTCTAGTTTATAGACTCATTTCGGAGTTTGTAGTTTATTCACTCACTTTTGTAGTCTCTAGTTTATGGACTCATTTCGGAGTTTGTAGTTTATTCACTCATTTCAGAGTCTTTAGTTTATGGACTCATTTTGGAGTTTGTAGTTTATTCACTCATTCTGGAGTCTCTAGTTTATGGATTCATTACAGAGTTTGTAGTTTATTCACTCATTCCGGAGTCTCTAGTTTATGGACTCATTTCGGAATTTGTAGTTTATTCACTCATTCCGGAGTCTCTAGTTTATGGACTCATTTCGGAGTTTATTCAGTTTACCTCCCTTGGGTTTATAGGCAAACTTGTCCTAACGTTATAGATAATCCCTGCTCTTTGCGACAGAGGTCTGTTAGGTTTTGTGGTATTAGGGTTTTAGTCCATGGTACCGTCGCGTTGGCTGAAGCATTCCCCGATATGCAGACTTTACGCTGCTGTTCGAGTAGCCCCGCGACTGTTGTGTCTCTAATCCCTTCGGGGGCTGGACAAGACGTTTTCAAGTAATCTTCTTAGGCAGTTTGATCGTCGGAAGAGCAAGCGTTAGGAATTTTGCCATGTCGCTTTTTACTTGAGGTTAGGCTTAGTTTGGGAGCCCCGATGAGTCATAACCACTTCGCACTGGTGTGGGATGATCTCCGATAGTCTTTCGAGTTTTTTTTGAGTTTCTGTCAAGACCCTGAAGCTAGGAATTTTGCTTTCGCTTCCTTTTTTATGTGGCTGTTTTGGAGCCTTTGTTGACATTACATCTGCTGTAACGAGAAGAATATCGAGGTTGTCTCTAAGTTGTATGTGAACCGTCGAGACTTGGAGCCGGGATTTTGCCGTCACTCCTTTTTGATTTGACTATTTGGAGCCTTTGTTGACATTACATCTGCTGTAACGAGAAGAATGTCGAGGTTGTCTCTAAGTTGTATGTGAACCACCGAGACTTAGAGCTGGGATTTTGCCGTCACTTCGCTTTGATTCGACCGTAAGGTCTTTCGTTGACGTTGCGTCTGCTGTAATGAGACAAATGTTGAGGTTGCTTCTAGGTTGTATATGAACCGTCAAGACTTGGAGCTAGGAATTTTCCATGGCTTCATTTTGTTTCGACCCTTGGGTCTTTATTGACGTCACGTCTGCACTGAGAAGGAATGTCGGTATGATCTCTAAGCTATAGAGGTCTCCATCAAGATCTGGCTCTCCCTTTGACGGAGCCTGATGGAAAAACATGGTTCCCTTTTTCATTTGTGCCCATGGATTGTATACAGGGGTTGATGTGGACTCACCTGTAGGGCAGAAAAGTTTCATTTTGATATATTTTTTTATTTGTTTCCACGATGCTCTATCTTTTCAGTTTTTTATATCGCGAAAGCCGCGATTGCCCAATCATTTCGGCTATTTTTCGCGGGGCCCAATCATTTCGGCTATGTATTGTTTTATTTTTACTCGCTGTTTTTTTATTGCGAGTTGCCCAATCATTTCAGCTATTTCATATGCATATATTTTTTGCTCGCTGATTTTTTTTAATGCGAGTTGCCCCATCATTTCGGCTATTTCATATGCATATACTTTTGTTGCGAGTCGGGAACTTGGATCCTGACACCAATTTCGGCATTAGCATTACTGCGACTGGAATATTGCCAGGAGCACATCATCATTTGCCTTGAGAGGACTTGGAATTTGATACCGATTTAGGCATTAACATCGCTACAACTGGAATATTGCCAGGAGCGAATCATCATTTGCCTTTGTCGATTTGAACAAAGGTGGCTTAGCAAACCGGGTTAGGATCCTGTCGACTAGGGCTTTTTGACTTTATGAACCGTAAGGGTCTCATAAATTATTTCTCCCTATGAGTCGAGAGGATCTCGTAGGTGTAGGTTCTCCCCTAGAAGTCGTGAGGACTCCTAAGTGGTATTTTCTCTTGCAAGTCGTAAGGATCTTACAAGAGTGTTTTCTCCTTACAAGTTGAGAGGACTTATAAGTGGCGTTCACCATATGAGGACATTCCTCATCATTGGTGGAAGTTGGTGGGGGAAATCATTTTTTGCCCGTGGATTGTATACAAGGGCCAATATTGGACCGCCTGTAGGGCAACTTGGGGAATATGACGGCTTAAGAACAGGTCCAGGTCCCTGTAGCTTAAGGCTTTGAATCCTATGAGCCGTGAGAGTCTTATAGGGGGAGTTCTCCTTACGAGTCGAGAGGATCTCGTAAGTGAAAATTTTACGAGATTGCGCCCTTACGGGTTTTCATAAGCTCGCCGGTAGCCCTGCTGTTTTTACTCATGGCGCCCTTTTGGGTTTTCTTCCTTGCCCATTTTGCCTGTGGACATATCGTTTTTTAACCTATCTGTTTGCCAATGGGACTTGGGAAGTGGCTTCATTGCTGCAGTAGCTGTGTAGCCAGTAGTACTTGAGTTGCAACTTCTGCTGTTGAGACTTCGATTGCAACACAGATCTCAAGGGTGGATATTGTTATATTTGGGGCGATGCGCCATATTTGAGGCGGCGCACTAGTTTTAGGACATTCCGGTCCATTGTTAGTTTAGGGACATCTCGGTCCAATGCCGGTTTAAGGACGTAGTGGTCCATTATCACCATTTTTGAGGTGAAGCTTTCATTTAAGGACATTACTGTCTGTTGTCACCATGTTTGAGGTGAAGTTTTTCAGAATACTAATTAGAGTTTTGACTTAGGAAGATAGCGAGCGGACACGAGCATCGTCATCTATCATTGACCTAAGTCGTGACTCGTCAAGCGTGGTATTTCTTGAGGAATCGGCCGTTTATTGGCTGGAAAGGTCTTTCGCCATGCATATCCATGAGAAAATAGGCCCCACCTTGGTAGACCTTGTCTATGATGTACGGGCCTTCATAGTTTGGCTCGAATTTCCCTCGTTTGGCACGATTAGGGATCATTGGTCGTTTGACGACTAGCACGAGTTCGCCTTGGCGGAATGTTCTCGGCCTAGTCAGTTTTTCGTATGAGCGCGTTATCCTTGCCTTATAAGCTTTTAGGTTTTGCTGCGCCATGAGGCGAGTTTCATCGAGGGCGTGAGCTCCTTAAGCCGAAGTTGGGCATTTTCGTCATCTGTTATCTCGTATCGAACTGCTATTCGGAGAGAAGGGAATTCTATTTCCAAAGGAAGGACTGCTTCAGTGCCGAATACCAACGCGTATGGTGTTGTATTCGTAGCCATTTTGAACGTCGTTCGGTACGCCCAGAGAGTTTCGTGCAGTCTCTTATGCCAGTCTTTTTTGTTTCTGGACACCGTTTTCTTTATAATCTTGGTCAAGGTCTTGTTGAAAGCTTCAGATAGACAGTTGGCACGAGAATTATAGATTGAAGAGTATCTCCAGTCTATTTTATGTTGTTCTGCGAAGCGGCTGATTTTATGGCTCCTGTAGGCTGGCCCATTATCCGAGATTATCCGTCGCGGAGTGCTGAACCGGTAGATGACATGTGTCTTGAAGAAATGGAGAATATTCTCCGTCTCCACTTCCCTTAGTGGTACTGCTTTCACCCACTTAGAAAAGTAGTCAGTCGTTGCCAGTATGAACCGGTGTCCTTTGGATGATGCTGACTCAATGGGGCCGATTATAACGGTTCCCCACATTTTGAACGGCCAGCTAGCTACCGTTGGGTGTAGCGGATTTGGATGTTGATGGATGAAATCGCCGTGAACTTTGCACGAGTGACACTGCTTCGCATTTTCGAGACAGTCCCGAATCATTGTGGTCCAATAGTAATCCATTTTCTTGATCTTCAGCTTCATCTATGGCCCGGCCTGATGAGAATCTCAGAGTCCATCGTGAATTTCTTATACGACTCTCCTTGCTTCTCTTGGCCCCGAGCACCTTAGCCACAAACCGTCAAGCGATCTCTTGTATAGAGTATCATTGACGAAAGTGAAAGACAGAGCCCGTTTCATGAGCTGATGTCTTGACGACGTGTTTTCGGGCGTTCGATGGGATTTGAAGTAGTCTATGAAGACTTTCCTCCAATCCGTGACCTTTTCTTCGTCTTCTATTTGGAGGACCGCTTGTTTGGCCATTTCTTTTCCTTCAGATAGCTCCACTGAATCCTTTGAAGATATTTCTGCTGGCGTGAGAACCCGGTGGCTTTGCACAACGATCCTTATGTCATCGAGGTTTTCGTCAGCCATCTCCTTAGCAAGCTTGGCTAATGCATCCACCTTGCTATTTTCCGCACGCGGTATGCTTTCCAGGATGTAGGAGGTGATTTATGTCAGCAGTTGCTGCACTCTCCTACCATATCTTATCAACTCTGGTTTGCACGTCTGATAGTCGCCATTTACTTGGCTAACGACCAGCTGAGAGTCTCCATATATGAGAATGTTTTCGATTCCCATATCGACAGCGATCTCAAGACCCGCTATCAAAGCTTCATATTCAGCCTCGTTGTTTGTTCTTGGTTCCGTTAAGGAAAGGGCGAAATGCATTATCCCTCTTTGCGGAGTCACGAAGATGAGGCCTATCCCGGCTTTGATTATAGGGGTGTTATGCTTCCGCTTCTTTATGGAAGATGCTCCATCGAAGTAGAGTTCCCATTGGACATTATTTCCTTCCTCCTCCCCTTCGATTATGTCGAACGCGTGTTCGTCTGGCAATTCGCAATTTAAGGGAGAATCAGCTGGTATCAGATGCTCAGCGAGAAAGTCGGTGATGGCCTGACCTTTCACTGCCTTGAGGGGTCGATACGTTATCGAGAACTCTATCAAGCGGAGGGCCTATTTGGTAAGCCTTCCTGTTAGTATGGCCCTTGACATCAGATATTTGAGAGGATCCACCTTTGATATGAGATGGACCTCATGTGCCAAGGTGTAGTGCTTGAGCTTCGTTATCACGAAGATCAGTGCCCGACAATGCTTTTCAATATAGGAGTAGTTGTTTTCTGCCCCCAAAAGAACTCGACTCAAATAGTAGAGAGCTCTCTCCTTTCCCTGATCATTCTCCCGTGCCCATGGTGTGTCTAGAGAACCTTCAAGGGCCGTTGTGTACAGGATGAGGGGCTTCCCTTTGACCGGAGTGGTCAGTACCGACGGGTTCTGCAAGTATTGATTGATTTCGTCCAGTGCACTTTGGCATTTATGATTCCAAACGAACAGGGTCCCCTTCTTTATTAGATGGCTATAGGGGCGGCATTTGCCGGAGAGCTTGGCTATGAACCGCCGGATATACGTGAGCTTTCCTTGGAGAGACCGCAGTTGTTTAAGAGTTCTTAGCATGTGCATTTCCATAATCGCCTTGATCTTTGATGGGTCTATTTCGATGCCTCGGTGTTGTATGATGAATCCTAGGAACTTGCCTGAGGAGACTCCAAATGCGCATTTTAGAGGATTCATCTTTAGATTGTATTTCTGAAGACGATGGAACACTATGTTCAGATGTTCCCAGTGCTCCTCGTACGATTTGCTTTTCACCACGAGGTCGTCAATATAGCATTCGACAATCTCATGTATGAGGTCATCGAAGATCTTCGTCATGGCCCTTTGGTAGGTAGCGCCTGCGTTCTTCAAACCGAAAGGCATCACCTTATAGCAGAATATGCCTAGCGGAGTTCGGAAGGCGGTGTGCTTTTGGTCTTCAGGATGCATTTTTATTTGATTGTAGCCTGAAGATCCATCCATGAAGGAGAAGACCTCATGAGTGGACGTGTTATCGATCATCAGCTCGGTAACAGGTACTGGAAAGTCATCCTTCGGACAAGCTTTGTTAAGGTCCCGTAAGTCCACGCAGATGTGCACTATCCCATTTTTCTTCATCACCGGAATAATGTTGGCAATCCAGTCGGGATACTGAACTTCTTGGATGAAGCCGGAGTCAATTAATTTCTTGACTTTGGCTTTGATACTCATCTCAAGTTCGAGCCACATTCTTCTTGGCGCCTATTTGACTGGCTTGACGTCCGGCGATATAGCCAGTTTATGCACCGCTATTTTTGGATCCAGTTCCGGCATCTCGGAATAGTTCCATGCGAAGCAGTCTTTATATTGCATAAGCACGTCCTTTAGTGTGGCCACCTATTTTTTAGACAACAACTCACTGATGAACGTGGATCTCGGCTCATTTTCTGTGCCCAAGTCGATTTTCCTCAGGTTGTCTACCATAGTGTGTATCCATTTTCCAGCTCTTTTGGTGCTGGTGGAAACTCTGAGATCACCTCATCCTCATCTTCATTTGCGAAGCACCTGAATGAGTCATCTAAAGTCTCGTGCCCTCCCTCCTTTGAGAGTGTTACCACATATCAGGTATGGGTTTGCTTCATTCTTGACGTTGAGCTGGTCCTATCCTCACGGTATAGGTCCTTTTTGGCTCATGCTTTTGCGGCGGGGTTACCCTCCAGCTGTTGGACAAAGCGAACTTGCCTTGTTGATACTGGTTTTCGACCCAGTCTTTGAAGGTGAAGCAGTCTTCAAGGGGATGACCTATTGCTCGGTGATAGGAGCAATAATCTGGATGATAGACCTCGTTTATTTGTTCGGGATGCTGAGACTCCGGGAGCGTCATCATTTGATACTTCATGACAAGGTTGAATATTTTCCTTATCTTGCCTTGAGGGAAAGAGTATTCCCGACCCATCTTCTTGATAAAGGACGGGTTCCAACCACGTTTTTCTTGATAGCGCGGCTTCTTAAATATACCCTGTTGTTTGCGAACGTTGTATGCGCTCTTTGTCCTGTTTTCGCTTCTATTTCAGGATTTTTCCTTCTTGCGAGGACATACAGCGAGCTGGGGATAGAAGGCGTTGTAGTCTTCTTTCTTTGTGGACTGCTGGTTGAGGCATTGCGTCGTAGCCTTTTCATAAATAGCCATTTCGCGATTGTGGTTATCCCGAATCTTTTGACATGCTTCTTTTACTATCTTGTCAACTTGTTCTTCGAATGATGGACTTAATGTTCTTAGAGCGGGATCTCGTTCTGTTTCAATGTCACGGCTATTTGAAAGAGCGTTCATTTCTTCACCAGAGCTGTTTATGACGCGACAGCCATGAAATCGCTCCTGTTTCTTGGGCTGAACGTATCCGAGCCCAGTTGTCTCCATCTTCCCGTTGGGTATCTTTCGCAGAGTCCTGGGAATGTCTTAAATTTTTTTGTAGAACTGGGCTTGTCGAGCGGTTTGTTTGAAGTGTACGCCTTGGCATCTTAATAGCCTTTTTAATCGCTCTGCGTAATATCTGGGCAGACTGATTGGTTGAAACCTGTCAAGCGCAAGATCGGCACCATGCCAGACTTCTTTCTCTATTTTAGTCTCGGTAGATTGGTAGAAGAGGATCTCCTTTTCACCTCTTCGTCTGGAAGGGACGTAGAAAGTCCGCAGCTCTTGTACGCTGTATTTATCAAGCGCATCAATTTCTTTGCAATGCCGTGGCTGAACTATGGTGATTTGTAAACTCTGATCAGCTCCAGTAATGGTTTGTGCTGACGGGCGAGTGGAGAACACGGCGTTGGCATCGTCCTCAGAGTTACTGTCAAAGACCAAAATAGGAGTAGATGGTCTGGGTCTGTTGCATTAGGGTTGCCCCGGGTAGACTATCTCTTCATCTTTCTCAGTATCGCTCCCAAAGATCGGGATAGTGGTGATAGCTTTTTGTTTATTCTCCGGCTTATGACATCTTTCCGTGTCTTTGAAGTATGGCAGGAAGTACTTTGCTTCTTCATATTTTCGGACTTTGTAAACAGAGAATGGATTTAGCTCCCCTGTAATGGTGTACTCGAAGCCGTCTTTGAAATACTTCATACACTGGTGTTGTGTAGAAGGGATGACATTGTACTCGTGTAACTAAGGCCTGCCGAGCAGAGCGTTGTAGCAAGTCTTGGCGTCAATGACATGAAATTTGATGTCAGTGACGAGCGGCCCGAAGCGTAATGTCAGTATTACGGACCCGAGTGTCCACGATGACTGTGAATCGAACCCAGAGATGGTAATTTTGTCCCGAGCCAGGTGCTGAACGTTCATGTAGATCTCCTTCAGCACCTTCATGTTGAGAAGGTTGACGGAGGACCCGTTGTCGACCAGGATCTTCCCTATCTTGATGTTGTGGCAGTACCCGGTGACATATAGAGGACGGTTGTGCTCACACGTTTCGAAGAGGAGATCTTCATCGCTGAATGTAATGTCAGATGTATGAACCTCTGCCAGCTCATCCTTCATCTTTTCTTCTGCAAGGAAAGCTTGGAACTGATCGGGCTCCTGTAATACCTTGATCAGAGAATCTCTTGGTTCTTTAGACTGGAGGAGAGCATCCAATATGCCCAGTTGTGAGGGTATCTTCCTCAGATGTGCCAAGACATTGTAATCCACCTTGTTTTTCTTAGGCGGGTCCTTGGCTGCGAGCTCTTCGACGACTCTATCATCGAGGGCAATTTCCTCAGGGACTTTCTCCTTCTCCTTGTCTTTTTTGCTTGAACCTTTGTTTGTAGGCCTGAGGTTCTTCTCAGGCAGCATGTGATTACGCAGTTAAATGTTCTCATGGTTCTTCTCCTTCTCCTCTTTTTCGGAGGTGGATTCTATGAAGAGAGGGCCGAGGGTTATTTCTTCCTCAGAATCGCTCCTGAATGTAAGAACTTAGGATTTTCCTTTTGTTGAACTAATACCAACCATATGACAGTTGCCAGCCGTTCCTTCACGCTCATCTGTCGCGCTTCTTTTCTATCGACAAGCTTTGCGCTTCATCCACTTGAAGTATTGTCGGCGAGCAACGTATTCTTGTCACCACTTATTGAAGGCATTACACCCTTCGGTAGGGTGGGTGACCCTCCGATGATATAGGCAATAGTTCTGATGTGAAATCTCTCCGTTGAGGCATGTGGACCCGGGAATATTTCCCTTGAGAGATGGTAGCTTCATTCTCATTGACAGGGCTTTGGCGAACCGTTTCTCCATCTTAAAACTGCTTTTGTTTGCCGCAGGTGTGCTTCGGTCTGGTTGGAGTACTTTGTGACTCTTCCTCGCTGCGTCTTCTTCATCCTGATGACGATACTTGGCATTTTCGTATATGGCCGTTTCATGTTCTCGGTCAACTCTGCTCTTTTGAAAAGCTTCGTTTAGCAGTCTGTCAATTAGGCCTTTTGGCAGCTCCGGGGATTTTGGCACCGACCCTGCCCCCATTTCCTCTGCGTTGCTTTTCGACGCCGAGAAAGTTTCTTCGTTATTTAATGACGAATGAGAAACCATGTGGTAACTTGCTACATAATCTTCGGTTTCTCCCGACGAGCCATTTCTCTTATCATCGTAATTATCTCCGTTCTCAAGTATATGGTTGAGAAACTCTTCGAGGGTGACTGGGGTCCACGCTTTCTGGTTGTACTCCTCCAGCGCGTCGATGTAATTTTGCAAGTCCGTGCACTTGTCGTCAGGCTGCACGGGTTTCTTGGTCTTCTTCTTTCCCTTCGAAGACTTTGAAGGTTTGACCTGGGTGTTTTGCCCATCATTATCAGTTTTCGATGTGGGACGTGATTTCAGCATCCCCTTAATGATCTCAAGCTTTTCCACCTGATCGCCGGACATGCTTGAAGATCCTTCAACATTCTTTTGATTTTAGCTGAAAGGACAACTTCCTACGGAGCTTCTTCCATAAACGAACATGATGCCCCTGGCGTACCACCTTTTTAGGAGCGTGCCTCTGTGGCGGGTTCACCGTCCAGTTCTCTGACAACACGAATTTCCCTTGATGATACTGGTCCTCGACCCAGTTCTTGAAGATGTATCAATCCTCAATGGGGTGGCTCACCATTCGGTGATAGGAGCAGTAGTTGGGATTGTTGACGTCACAGGGCTGCGGTGGACGTTTTGGGTCCGGCAGAGTGATGAGTTTGTTGCGCACTGCTAGTTTGAACTGTAAGGTTACGGCAGTGCCCCGGCCATCAAACCATGGCCAAATGCGGAACAAAAAATTACTAAACTGGTGCTACCATTACCCGATGCCCGGATCTACCCTAAACCTTAAACTAGCAAGCTAATTAAAAAGATAGGAATAGTTATACCGAGTTGATCCATGTCCTTCATTCTTCAACCGTCTTCCCAAGCTCCTAGTGGTCGTCTGGATCGAGTTTGGTTGCCGGTCTTCCTCCATCTATGATGATCCACCTGAGGGAAACGGCGCAAACTTCAGCCTCGCCAAACGATGCAACCGACGCTCCAAGGTTGCTAGCAATGGAGAGTGGAGGTGTAGGATTATGTCACTATGGTTTTTCTCTCATCACAATGGCTCCATGAGTAACTCAAGAAGATCAAGAGGAGGTGAGGAAACATGTGACATGAGCAACTCAAGAAATGGCTAAGTGTTGAAGTGAGTGAGAATGAGAGAGTGAGAAAGTGAAGAAATCAAGTGGAGAAATGAAAATGAGCAAGCCCCCAAGAATAAGTCGCTGCCCCCTCACTCTCTCTCTCATCCAACAATGCACAGAAAATATCTTTTTCCAATTTACCAATAAGCAATTCCATGCCATACCTCTCTACATGCTCAAGCCTATGCTCATGCCAACTCATCCTCCACCTCATTTCCCAAATTGATTTTCTAAAAAGAAAATCAATTAATGAGGTGGTCATCTTCCAGAAACAATTCTGTATAAATACGGAATACAACCCGGTATACGTATCGAAATACATACACGCGTATTCATACAAAAATACGAATAGCCAAGAGAGAAAATGAATAGTGAACAATAATACTAGAATATATATATATATATAAATATATATAAATACATATATATAAATTATTAAATCAAAACCTGATTTAATAATCCGGCTTAATCCTAAGCCGCTAGTATTATCAACCGTCTAATTAAAGTCTGTGCAGCCTATACACATATTTAATCGGACACCTGTATGTACCAACATACGTCATCTACACCATATCTCCTGAACCGTGAAAACTCTCTGTGTAGGACTCTAAAAACCCGTCAATACGCTGGCAGTGGGTTTAACCACAAGCACGTTAGCGGCACTAGCTGTACGTAACGGCTACCCAGGTATTGAGCGAAAGGGAGGCCGATGAGCAAACTCATCCTGAACCCCTACCGAGCCTGACAGTAGCAATATCCATACAGTCCGGTCTGTTCGTCTAAGAGTATCGCATATCGAGTTTAGGGGGTAGATAAAATCAGACCCCTAACAACGCGATAATTCATGTCGGTATGTAACCCATCATCACCTGAGAAACTATCGATTCTGGATCGGTAATTATCGTATTCCCCGGCCGAGGATTTCTGGTGATGGCCACTCGTGCACTGCGTGACATTAACCCCCAATATCGGGAGAGACGAATCCCCGACGATCCGCTCACTGCCTCCATGTGGCTCGGGACTGTACCCAACTAAAACCTGTTTGCACGACTTCTTTGAGCCGTGGTAGGGTAGTAATCAAAGCACAGTGGGAACATACACGAGAAAAATGATGATCTCAGGTCGACAGACTAAACTGTACACATGTCACCTGGGAACTGCTATCTGACAATAGGTATAATACCAACTTGCAGGTTCCCGGCGAGTCCGTCAAGTGTACTCATAACCTAATGAGCACCTGTATACTATCTTAGGTGAACAACTGACACCAATGGCTTTTGAGACCGGCTACCGCCCCTCGTCGGTGTACGGATAAGTATACACTAGTCTACACTTGAGTATCGATGCCCAGTCTCGAACTCCCACGACTAGGGACATTTAAGGATGTGCTTATGGACCCTTATCTCCCACGTATATGATCGCCATCATAATGCTGGTAGTCAAGTAAGAATCCTATGGGCTCTATCAACATGTATATGATGATAAAAACAAACCAGATAGCATATTATTATCTCGAGTAAGACTGTTCTACCGGTATAGGTCCTCCCTCAATCATCATAATCACCTGCCTGCGACTACGATAATTGCCTTGAGGGCACTATAGCCAACAATCTCCCACTTGCACTTAAGGCCAATTATTACAGTGTCGCATAATCACAGCTCGTGTGATACCGAACACCCAACCTCTCTACTAAACAGTTTCGCAAAGCTCGTTTGTGAAACTATTGCGTTCGAGAAATAGCCTCAGTAAGTGGATCCGCTCCAGTGTTTCTTTCTGTATCTCTCTATATCTCAACTTTACGGAGAAAGTTATCTCCCGAAATGAGCAATACCTGTCTTAGAATATGTCTGGATATCTTATGGGACCCAGTTCTTAAATGAACTCCAAATCCAGCAAATTTCTTAGACTGTATTGTACACTAAACTTAATCAGTATACTGCGCCATGCATTTCTCAGTATCCGCTTGGACCAGCTGTCCAACATACTGTCCCTCAGAAGAGAGAAAAACTATAACTCAGACAGCCACCCTGTCATTCAGGCCACCTTAGAAGCCTGGAACGATAACCGTCTTCAGAAGGAGGTTGCCGTTACCATATCCCTAGAACATCTACTTATGTTCAAAACTACATCCCAACGTTTCTCCAGGATTGGATTAATATATGTTTATTGCAGGTAGTGCAAAAACAATATCTGGTGTGGTACTTGACATTTTATGATTAATTCAATTGCCTAAGCAAGTGATATGCTAATCATGCACATCCCTCTTTCCTTTAGTCTTTAAGACACCTTTAGAGATGGTGACTCCATCACCTGCAGGTACACCACCATGCCAGGAGTCGTCCATTCTAAAACACTTTAGAATAGTGTCAAGTACCCAAATTAGGACACTTCCCAAATCTAGATCTAAAACTATAGATCTAGTAACCAGAAAATCTGATATTATATCCATGTCCTATGTGGAGAAACAACTGTGTGACAACCACTGTATAACCGATCGTAGTATAGGAATTTCACTTCCTATAAAGTGCATGTCATCCCAAATACCAGGACGTCACACCTTACTATCTTCTTACCAGATCCATCTCCTATTCTGATGAAGTCAAAGCATATGACTGTCACATCAAAAATAGATGATCTGTTTCCTCTATACCTGCTTTAGTCTATAAATAGACATAAGCTACTTGTCCATTATGCTTCCGCTGCTCCCACTGACTATAACATCTCTCTGGCCGACTCATATACACGTGCACTTCTAAAACTAGTTTAGAACGACGCTATACTCATCCTCCTGCCGGGTCTTATAGTCTAGAACAGCAGCAATGGCAAGTCTGTGTAAACAAGAACCTCCCTGTCACCGCCTCTGAGAAGACCGAAGTACCTCTCGGGTGCCTGAGGTTACCCACCAAATCTGCGGAGTGGCTAATGGAATGTCGAATCCAATTGAATCTTTAGGTTCTACTAAATTTTCAGTAATCATTTACGGTTCTGGAATCACTTCCAGTTCTACCATACTCCCACTTCTGTTTTCTGAAAAATCCATTTTACTAAAACTGTGGCGAGTCAAGAATATTATAAATATTGATTTTCCTGATGGTAGAAAGTTAACCCTCGTTAAAGCCCGGGATAACCCACAAACGGCTATTACTGAAACGTGCCTAGGGTTTGTCTAGATTCTGGTTTTAAGTATCAGCCGGACAACTCCCTATATCTTAACATCGTTAAGATAAAAATTGATTCTATATACCATATAGAAACAAATGCACTAATTTTATTGGAACCAGATTCAAAATCATGCAGCTGTCTCCAGTGCATATCAACCAAATGGAATGAGGCCAATCAGTATTACTCAATTAGGAGTGCATCCATATATGAGTAACCCAAAAGAGAAGCAAGTTCTCAAAACCATTACTATCAAAAGAATACCAAACACAAGTATCTATATCTTCGAATACCTTGAAGAATCCTGATACTTCCAACAAATGGTTCTCTACTTTATTCTTATACCAATAACTTCTCAATATATGGACCTTGCATTTCAAAGAAATACTTGTTTAAAACTGGAGAAGTCATAAGTAAACAGAATACAGTACGAGTACCAAATCCTTTGTCCTAATGGACACTGGACAACATACAATACTTTGTATAAGTCCACTGAGTTTAATAACTCATACCCTATGCATCGTAGGTTGAAAACTGTACTGTGGTTAAGAAGAATTACACTGCTGTTGAATGCACCTTACCTAATCACCAACTGATATAGGTAAATATCACAGACATAATTTCAAAAGGTTATATCCCAGTTTATAAAATAAACATACAGAAATATCAGTTTGAAACTGGTGCATAACAATGGATATTCAAAACCAAATATTTGCCGTCAGGCAAAACCCAGGCAATTTCCTCAAATATCACCAATTGCAACGAATTCCGATATAATGAGGATAATCACCTAATTCCCAATATCTTACTCCCACTCACCATCTGTAACATCATACAGATGTGAGAAACTGATCTGGTAAATACATACCTTGGAGTCAGAATCCAATTGGGAAAACAGTTTTCAATTAACATCGCACAGTGAAACTGAAACATAAAAAAAATGTTTCGAAGGGGCATCCGGGTATTCCTAGTAATGCCTCTTTCACTATCCTGATTCATGACAGTAACCATATACTTATCTGCCCTCACTCCAATTCTTTTATTATGTCTTTACTTATTACCTTCTGTACACCTTCTTTAGGCTAATTGGTTTTCTTACTTCCCTACCCTTCTGCACCAGCCTAAGGTTTGGAAGAAGACTATCCAATAAGCGTAATAGGTGTACACTCTTTATGCCAGGAGCCCTCGCAACCTGAGAGAAGGCAATGGGAAAAGACATCTGAATAATCCTATTCTATTTCTCCTGAACCGTAAACCATCATCGAATCTAGAACGAACTCCTTCGAGTTCGTATGTATCTATACGATGGTATGTCCAAGCAGTATGTGTAGGGTTCCTAGGCACCCTAATGAGGTCCCACAAAGCATCAAACATGCCAATTAAAAAAAATGGTGCCGAGAAACCCTAAACTACGGATCGTTGGCTAGATGTCTAGGCGAAAAAGAAACTAGTTAACAGCTTAACTAAAGTTTAAACGGAAATACAACCTTTGTAGATCCGGTGCTCCACCTCCATAGCTCCGCAATGAAGTCCTCTCCGCTGTCCAAAAAGAATCCGGGCTCTAGTGTCGACTTCATCGGAGAATAAGCGGGCAAGGTCGTCGGCTTCGTGCCGAAGATGATCTACGTCGAGGCATCGCTAGATCAAGCTCCACCTTCACCAAACCATGATAACTTGTGAAGGAAACACACTCTACTACTTGGCAAGAGGTAGAGGATGAATAAATAGGAAGTGGGTTAACTTTAGAATTGGATTTCTCACTCATTTCATCAATCCACCATTGATGAAGAGAGGTTTCTTTCTTGAAGATGATGAAGAAGAAGAAGATAATCAATATTATGATAATTATCCAAATAGAAAATCAAAGGAATCCTTATCATAATCAAACCCTAGTTAAGTGTAGAGAATAAACCATGGTTTGCACAAATGGTTAGGGTTAAGAATGAAGACAAGAATGGTGACTAAGTCAAAGGTTCATGAATCTTCAACAAACAAACAAATAAAGCCACCATTCTTTTCTCTTTTCCATTCATTTTCCAAAATGTATAAACAAATAAATAAATGAATAAATAAGTAATGGAAAATAAAACCCTAATTATATGTATAACCATGGTTTAATTCTTTACACTTAACCAAGTAAACATGTATCATCAAACATGATACAATCAAGTGCACGAAAATATATCGAATATACAATGTGCACATCCGAGCGAGAAAATCCATTTAAAGTGAACCAATATTAGTTAATGCAAAGTAATATATCAAATATATAATTATACATTAAATCATTAAATCAACACTTGATTTAACGATCCGGTCATATCACATATAACCGACTAATATCCAATGTATCGATTTATCGAATCAATCCTTGATTCGATAACTAGGTTATATCGCATACAACCATTCGACACATTCATCGCGAGAATAGAATACGGTATCACATACACGCATTATTCTCGGTCCTGCACATATCTCATATGCGCTCCTATTTCGTTTCGCTTGAGCCAGGAAACCTCTGTGTAGGACTCTAAAGACTCGTCAATACGCCGGCAGCAGATGATGATCATATCAAACACCCACAAGCCGCAAGCGGTCTGCTATACGTAACGGCCACCCGGGTATTGAGCGATCTGAAGATCGACGAGCAAGCCCGCTCACACTCCAGTGAATCCAACCAGTAACACTACCGTACAGTCCGGTCTGATCGTCTGATCTGTCGCATATCTCGCCTAGGGGTGGTAAACGTCAGACCCCAATAGATCGATAAGTCGTGTCGATATGAGGTCTATAACAATTCAAGAAACTACTGGTAACACTTACCAGTAAATCTCAGCAACCCTGGCCAGGGATTTCCTGTTATAGCCAATCGAACACAGCGCAACATCAACCCCCTATACCGGGAGAGACGAATCCCCTCCTATCGCTCATTGCCTCCATGTGACTCGGGACTGTACCCAAAAACCACCATTTTGCACGCCCTCTTGGACGTGGTAAGATGGAAATCAAAGCACAGTGGGAACCACACAAGACTCCATGACGATCTCGGGTCAACAGACTACTCTGTACCAGTGTCACCAGAGAACTGCCATCTGACGTGAGGTATAATACCATCTGGGAGTTCTCGGCGAGTCCGTCCAGTGTACCCAGTCTCTACTGAGCACCCGTATATCATCTCTGATGTCAAACACCAATGGATATGGGATCATCTATCGCCCATCTGTATGGGTCGAGAAGGTATACGCTAGTCTACTCTGGTATATCGATGCCCCGTCTCGATACACCCACGACTAGGGACTTTGAAGGATGTACTTATGGACTACCATGTCCCCACTAGTATGATCCGCATCATAGTCCAGGTAGTCAAGTACAGATCCTAAGGGCTTTACCAACATGTAACAGAGAGACAATCAGCATACACGTTAAGGTAAAGGGTAACCAGATAGCATACTATCATGTCGAGCGAGAAAGTCCTCCCTATATATGTCCCAGCATCCACTACCATATACATCCTATGTACAGTAATGGCCTCTAGGGCATACATATAACTAACAATCTCCCACTTGCACTAGGGCCATCTGTAGCAGTGGTTGAAGTATCTCATACTCAACCATCCCATAAAAGTCTCTCTCTGGGAACAGGCCTTTGTGAGTGGATCCGCTGTGTTGTCCTCTGAGTCTACTCTCCAAACCTTGATCACCCTGGAGATCAACTATCTCCATGATCAGGTGATACTGCCTTAGAATATGTCTGGATCACTGATGGGACAGACGTTCCTTGGCATAAACCACAACACCATTGTCACACAATGGGAGGAACATAGTTCATCTCATGAACCAATATACACCCAAACAGTCTCTTTGGTAGCATCTTAAGTAGCGATGTATCGAGCCTTTATCGTCTAGTATGTCATGGTATCTAGCTTGGAACTCTTCCAACATACCGTCTCTCCACTGAGGGTAAAGACAATGCCTGTGACTGACACTCAGTCGTCATTATCACCCTGGAACACTTCCAGTGATTCTCCCCAGGATTAACTGATACCATCTCACTACAACTAGTGAGTATCCTAACATCTATTTAGATCTATCTCATAGATCCAAAACCCAGGATTTAGGAGGTATCTCTTTGATCCTATATGGAGAATCATGGTGATAAGCGGAGATTGATCGAGTGTAGCATAGGAAACTCCTTCCCTATCAAGAGTATGTCATCCACGTACTCTACGAGGATCGTCACCATACTCCCTACTACCTTTTTGTATATACAAGGTTCATCTACCATTTTGATGATGTCAACTTCTTTGACTAACACATCAAAATAGACGTTCCAACTCCGCGATGCCTGCTTTATCCTATAAAGCATCTTGCACACGTTTCCGCTGCTCCCACTGTCTACGAGGCCCTCTGGCTGTGTACTTATAGACGAATTCTTCTAAAATATCATTTAGAAAAGCTGTCATGACACCCAACCACCAGATATCGTAGTCATGGTATGCAGCCGTGGCAAGTAGGATCTGGATGGACTTAAGCATAGATCCTTAGAAAAAGTTTCATCATGATCCATACCTGGTCAATGATGCAAACCTTTAATAAGTCTAGCTTTGAAAGTCTCAACTTTTCGATATACACCAAGTAATCTTCTCAAGATATACTTGCTCCTGATGGGGATTTAACCCTTCAGATATAGCAACCAAAGTCCATACTTTGTTGGTGTATAAGGATTCCATCTCAGATCGCTAAGCATCCAGCCATTCTTACAGAGTCACACTCCTGATGGCCAGCTCGAAACTAGTTGGGTCATCATCTCATGATGCAGTCCTCGCTCCCACTGTCATAGAGGAACCGAAGTATCTCTCAGGTGGGTGAGGAACCCTACTAGATCGGCGGAGAGGCTGAGGTTCGTTGGAATCTACTGAATCTTTTGGTTCTATCAAATCATCAGCTGCAATTTGTATGGCTGGAACATTTCCAGTTCTACATAACAGATCTTGCCTCGAGCTTGTCCGGATTTTGCTTTTAGACATAGGCCGGACAACCCCAAATCTTAACTAACTTGAGAGATGGGCTCTTCCCTTATCATATCACATATGAAATGGTAGGCAACTGATTTGATTCGAACCCTATTCAATAGGTATGCAACTTCTCAAGTGCATAACACCCAATAGGAAAAAGGTAACTCAGTAGTACTCATCATAGAGCACACCATATCCAATAGGGTGTATCTGCTCCTCCCCGATATACCATCGTGCTATGGTGTATTCGGAGGAGTAATTCTGAGAGAGAATCTCATTCTCCTTTAGAATAGTCCAGGAATTCCATGCACAAGTATTCTCCTCCCTGATCTCATCATAGGACATAATACTTATACCCGTATTTTGGTTCTCTACTTCTCGCTTATATTCTGTGAATATCTCAAAAGGCTCGGACTCATGTTTCAACAGGAACATATGTCTGAATCTTGAGAGATTATCAGAGAATGTAATGAAGTACAAAGAACCTGTCCTGGCATGTATAGACAGGGGACCTTACATACATCAACATGTATCATCCCAAGAGTTTACTAACTCTTTCTCTGTTTCCAATAAACAGAGCTGTGGTCATCTTATCTTTGTGACATGACTGGCAAGTTTCATAAGATGTAAATTCAAACAGATTTAAATATGCATCTAAATGTAACTTCAGCTAGTCAGGTCGCATTGATATGACCTAGTCTACAATGCCTCAAGAAGGATTCGTTCATTTCTGAACTCTTCCTCTTGTGTGTGTTCCATATACTAAGAACTGTAATTTGATTTAGAACATCAATGCTTTTAGATAACGTGCCTGAACCGATCAACTTTTGATATAGGAAATGTTCAAAACATTATCCAACAATACAAAATTATATCCTTTCTTTACTAATAAAGAGATTGATATGATTTTGTATATCAGGTTCGGTATCTAACAACATTCATTCAGAATCAATGTATTGGTAATACAGGGTGACAGTGACCAACAGACTTGGCTGCAACACTTGCCCCGTTTTCTGTCTCATGAAACTTATCACCCGTTCTCAGTTCTCTACCTTTCTGTAGCCCTATGTAACAGATTACATATCTGGGATCCTGATCCGGTATCATATACCCAGGACGTAAAGGATACTGAGAAACAGTTCTGTATAAAGAACACACCCGAAGATGATGCATCAGCATGCACTCTCTTCGTTTGGGCGGCACGGGAAATCTGGTATTCCCCAATTTCCTGCTCTGTCTTATAACAATTATAAGTTGGAGCGGGACCAACGTTCCCCAGCTCAGTATAACAAGCGGGTTCGGTCAATATTCCGTATTATTATCTTGATTAAGGCGTGATATGGTCGCTACCTGGAGAGAGAGAGAAGAAAACACTCAGCGTGCGCTCTTGCAAGAATAGATTGGTTATTATTTTATCTAATCAGGATGGCTCCCACTGCTTTTTATCAAATCTTCCTTCAAACCCTAAAAGGAAAGACTAGCCGGGATTAATTACACACTACAAGTTCGCCAATCTTTCAGCCAGGCCAGTGTCGGTACTTTGAGGGAGGTCCCCCGTGCTTTCGCACGAACCTAATTACTGTAAACCTCGTTTTCCCAGAGGCGTAACCCCGTTGACACCTACTTGATCGGCTAATTGTAATGTATAAAACTCTCCCAGGAGTAACAATTACTCGTAGCGGGTATCGGGATCCAACTATCTCATAGAAGGTATGCAATCTCATTGCAAATTTCAACACTTGAAATTCCCGATAATATTTTGCCCCTAGCAGCTATATGACCTTAACATAGTCAACAAATCATAAGTGCTAGTCAAGTTCAACCCGTCATTTCCCGATTGAATTAAACCCACCCGCACGACCCTTAACATAGTCAACAAAGTCGCACGACTACCCTAATCCAATTACATCATATGCTTATGCAGATAAGCACTAATTAGCTACCGCACACTACGCCTTAACATAGTCAACAAACGTAGCACGAATACTAACCAGTACTTATCTGAAATGACGGAGGGCTACGACAGGTTTTTCTGAAAACCTATTGCGTAATGAACTTGATATCGTTGTAGAATCAAATGATTTTGAAATGGAGTGCTTTTGAGGCTTTTCTAGTTTTGCTAAAGGAGTCACTCCCGGTGAAGGGATCGTCGGTCCTTTCCTCGTCGAATGAGGTGCGGGATATATCACATATATCACTGTGCAAAGCAAAAACACTTAAAAGCAATCAAAAGACAAACCGAAGGTTGTAGCATCTGCCAGTTATCGCTAAAGGAGTCACTCCCGGTGAAGGGATCTCGGTCCTTTCCTCATCGAATAAGGTGCAGGATATATCACATATACCTCTGTGCAAAGCAAGAACTGTAGCTACCTGTTTTATTTTGAAATTCGATTCTACAACATCTTAGGTTTCTTTTACTTTCATTAATCACATTAATGAAGTCCCATCATTTAAGTACCTAATCATCACAGATAAATACGACGTACACTTATGCCATCCGCATTCGCCTCGATGTCCCCTCGTGCACCGTTAGGTTAGGTAACTAACGGCAGAGCAGGGCAGGGCTAGCGCGGGTGTAAAACATAAGTAACGTCTATATAATATATCATATATACTATATCCATCACAGAAACATCACATGATCACATCACAGATATCGCAGCAGAAGAAATATATGAAATATTGGATATACTAGGACGTCCGTGTTTTCAATACGAGCCAGTATAAAACACGGATTCCACGGTCGCGATGAATAGCCAAACCCACTCCCCTAGACCCCTACGAGAGCGGCAAGCAACCCTACCAATTCTAGAGTTAGGAGACCCGGACTCGACTCCTCGAGTTGGTCTCCCACTGGACTCCAGAACCCGGTTACTTGTGCTCCCCTCCTTGGGTCTATCCTAGTGCAGAAAAGTAAATAATATACAAACGGTGACAACTTCCGCAACCTGGAAGCGCCCCAATAAAAGAATATTACATACAAGTTTTTACATGACTGAAAATGAAAAACACTCATCTCACATAAAAACCCCCGGCTATTCAAACACGACGATCCAATATAACATATCCAGCAACACATAACATCACATGTCATCAACGTAAGTAAACATGCGTATCCCAATTGTCGTTGACATATAGCAACGAAACCGGCGATATCACATATTACACTTACGGTCACAGAAAAGAAAGTGCAAAACTACAACAGTTGGAATCCGCAACTTGCATAGACATCGCATGCCTAATCAAATGAATTCCTTAGACATCGCATGCCTAACAATTATAAACCCCGCATTTTAGTCTCATTATCGAAAACTCTTTTCAATATCAAGTCGGGCAATTCAACAGGATTCCCGACATTCTGATCGAATGCTCGTCGTAAACTTTAGTAGAAGGCCGCACCCCCGAAACCGTCGACGAAGTGCACCAAGGCGGAACACCGCTACCACGAGCACCCGAACGGATGCTTCCGGCGACGGGGTTCTCCTACAGTCACTTGGTCGGGGCAATGGAGTGAGGCTGTCTATTAAGTTTACCCGGCGAGTATCCGCGTACGCTACGTGATTGCGACGGACTTTTGATCACATCAAAATTCCGTGGCAACCGATCAAGTGAGACTAAACTGCTATGTTTATAACATTCATTCAGTTATCTCATAACTTCTTGTGAATTCCAATTATTGTATCCCATTCCAGATAAACAGAAAATGTTAAACTTTTCGATCGAACAGTCAAACACCCAAGTTTTCCCGATACAGATCAACTCATGAAATAAGTCTAACAACATTCAGTTCATGCCTCAGTACCAACGGTCCAGCCGTAGAAGGGTCAAGCCAACGCCTCACATGTGGCACGCCGTACTGCCCCAAACCCTAAGGTTCAAAGGGCAGTTCAAGACGGTCACATAATCGAGTTAAGGTTTGTTGTCTTCTAGAGGGACCATCGCGTTACTTGCACTACTTAGAACGTCGTTAAACTACGGAAAAATCCAACACTTGGAAATTTCCCGACAGGGGAAAAATTGGGTATTTATATCCGGTCGAACTTTTTAACATATTCTAATATTTATCCGGAAAGCCACATAGACAAAATTTGATATTCCGATCGAAACACCGAATCCCCAAAACAACCCCAGAAAATTCAACTCTTGAATAAATAATAAAAATTTCCAGAAGACTCAGCACTTTGACACAAGAATTACTGTGCAAGACACGTGGTATAAATCAGCAACATGGCCGCGGAACCGCCGCTAAACCCAGGGTGGCACCGCGGTTCCGCGCCTCTTTTGTCGATTTAGAGCCACGTGCTTCCCAGTAACTCTTAGGATTCCCTGCTGAATTTTTTGGCAATTTTTAATTCACAAAAAACCCTGTTTTTAGAAAATTTCCAGAGAGCAATTTTGATTTGGGGTTTCGGGTTCGATCGGGTTTCAAATTCCGTCTAGACTTCGCCTAAGACTCTAGCTAGGCTCTGATACCACTGTAGGGTTCCTAGGCACCCTAATAAGGTCTCACAAGGCATCGAACATGCCAATTAAAAAAAATGGTGCCGAGAAACCCTAAACTACGGATCGTTGGCTAGATGTCTAGGCGAAAAAGAAACTAGTTAACAGCTTAACTGAAGTTTAAACGGAAATACAACCTTTGTAGATCCGGTGCTCCACCTCCATAGCTCCGCAACGAAGTCCTCTCCGCTGTCCAAAAAGAATCCGGGCTCTAGCGTCGACTTCATCGGAGAATAAGCGGGCAAGGTCGTCGGCTTCGTGCCGAAGATGATCTACGTCGAGGCATCGCTAGATCAAGCTCCACCTTCACCAAACCATGATAACTTGTGAAGGAAACACACTCTACTACTTGGCAAGAGGTAGAGGATGAAGAAATAGAAAGTGGGTTAACTTTAGAATTGGATTTCTCACTCATTTCATCAATCCACCATTGATGAAGAGAGGTTTCTTTCTTGAAGATGATGAAGAAGAAGAAGATAATCAATATTATGATAATTATCCAAATAGAAAATCAAAGGAATCCTTATCATAATCAAACCCTAGTTAAGTGTAGAGAATAAACCATGGTTTGCACAAATGGTTAGGGTTAAGAATGAAGACAAGAATGGTGACTAAGTCAAAGGTTCATGAATCTTCAACAAACAAACAAATAAAGCCACCATTCTTTTCTCTTTTCCATTCATTTTCCAAAATGTATAAACAAATAAATAAATGAATAAATAAGTAATGGAAAATAAAACCCTAATTATATGTATAACCATGGTTTAATTCTTTACACTTAACCAAGTAAACATGTATCATCAAACTGTTAGTTATATGTATGCCCTAGAGGCCATTACTGTACATTGGATGTATATTGTAGTGGATGCTGGGACATATATAGATAGGACTTTCTTGCTCGACATGATAGTACGCTATCTGGTTGCTCTTTATCTTAACATATATACTTTCTGTCTCTCTGATTACATGTTGATAAAGCCCTTAGGATGTGTACCCGACTTCCAGGACTGTGATGCAGATCATACTAGTAGGGCCTGGGTAGTCAATGAGTACATCCTTCATTGTTCCTAGTCGAGGGAATATCGAGACGGGGCATCGATATTCCAGAGTAGACTAGCATATATCTTCTCGACCCATGCGATGGGCGATGGATGATCCCATATCCATTGGTGCTTGACATCGGAGATGGTATGCGGGTGCTCAGTGGAGACTGGGTACACTGAACGGACTCGCCGAGAACTCCCAGATGGTATTATACCTCACGTCAGATGGCGGTTCTCTGGTGACACTGGTACAGCTTAGTCTGTTGACCCGAGATCGTCATAGAGTCTTGTGTGTCTCCCACTGTGCTTTGATTTCCACCCTACCACGGCTCTTCTGAGTCGTGCAAACAGGTGGTTTTTGGGTACAGTCCCGATTCACATGGAGGCAATGAGCGATAGGAGGGGATTCGTCTCTCCCGGTATTGGGGGTTGATGTTGTGCTATGCTCGACTGGCCATAACAGGAAATCCCTGGCCAGGGTTGTAGTGATATACTGGTAAGAGTTATCAGTAGTTTCACGAATGTTATGGACCTTACGTCGACATGACTTATCGAGATATTGGGGTCTGACGTTTACCACCCCTAGGCGAGATATGCGACATATCAGACGATCAGACCGGACTGTACGGTAAGTGTTACTGGTTGGATTCGCAGGAGTGTGAGAGGGCTTGCTCGTCGATCTTCTGATCGCTCAATACCCGGGTGGCCGTTACGTTTAGCAGACCGCTTGCGGCTTGTGGATGCTTGATATGATCATCATCTGCTGCCGGCGTATTGACGAGTCTTTAGAGTCCTACACAGAGGTTTCCTGGCTCAAGCGAAACGAAATAGGAGCGCATATGAGATATGTGCGGGACCGAGAATAATTCGAGTATGTGATACCGTATTCCATTCTCGCGATCAATGTATCGATTGGTTATATGCGATATAACCTAGTTATCGAATCAAGGATTGATTCGATAAGCCGATACATATGATACTAGTCGGTTATATCCGATATGACCGGATCGTTAAATCAAGTGTTGATTTAATGATTTAGTGCATATTTATATATTTGATATATTACTTTGCGTTAACTAGTATTGGTTCACTTTAAAAGGATTTTCTCACTTGAATTGTGCACATTGTATATGCGATATAGTTTTGTGCACATGTTTGTATCATGTTTGATGATACATGCTTACTTGGTTAAGTGTAAAGAATCAAACCATGGTTTAAGTTAATGATTAGGGTTTTGATTATTTATTCATTTATCTTTCTTATTTATTCTTTTTGGAAAAAGAAAAAGATAAATGAATGATTGAATGTTTTGTTTTTAGTTGAAGTTTCTTGAAACTTTGACTAAGTCACTCTTTTGTTCTTATGCTTAACCCTAACCATCCTTTTAACCATGGTCTTTTCTCTACACTTAACTATAGTTGAAAGTATGATAAGTATTGATTTATTTTATCTAATTATTAAGACTTATCATATCTTTCTTCTTCTTCTTCAAGAGCTAGAAAAAGAAAAGCTTTCTAGTTCAATGGCAACTAGCCAAATCAAGTGAGAAATCCAAATCTAAAGTCTACCCACTTCCTATTTCTTCATCCTCTACTACTTGCCATGTAGTAGAGTGTGTTGTCTTCACAAGTTTCTTGACTTGGCGAAGGCGGAGCTCGTTCTTGTGATGCCTCGACGTAGATCATCTTCGGCATCGAACCGACGATCAAGCCCGCCCATTTCTTCGACGAAGCCGATACTTGAGTTCGGGATTCGATTTGGACAGTGGAGGGAGATCATCGCGGAGCTTAGGAAGTGGTGGACCGGATCTACAAAGGTTGTTGTCACTTTCCCTTAGCATTTAATTCGATTACATGCTTGTTTCGCCTAGATATCTAGTAAACGATCCGTATTAGGGTTTGTAGGCACCCGTAAAATTTTATTTGTGCATGTTTGATCACTTGTGAGACCTCACTAGGGTGCCTAGGAACCCTACAGTGGTATCAGAGCCTAGCTAGAGCCTTAGGCGAAGTCCCGACGGAATCAGAAGTCCGATCGACCCAAAACCCGACTTGAAAAATGCTCTCTGGACTTTTCTGTAAAATGTGGATTTTTGTAGATTAAAAATATTCAGAAAAATCAGCAGGAAGATATAAGGGTTACTGTAAAATTCGAGGGCTTGATTCCATAAAGGCGGCGCGGATCCGCGGCCTCACAGGAGGCTCATGCGGCGGATCCGCGGCCCTTTTGTCGTTTTGTGCATCCAATTTTGCACAGTAGTTCTTAGCTGTCTGTGCTGGTTTTCCTGGGGATTTTTAATATTTTATTCCAGAGTTGTATTTTCTGAGTTGTATTGGGGACTCGGTGTATTCGATCGGACTGTCTAATTTTGTCGGTGTGCTTTTCCGGGTATTTTTAGAATATGTTAAAAAGTTCGACAGGATATAAATACCCACTTTTTCCCCTGCCGGGAAATTTCCAAGTGTTGGATTTTTCCGTAGTTTGACGACGTTCTAAGTAGTGCAAGTAACGCGATGGACCCTCTAGAAGACAATAAACTTTAACTCGATTATGTGACCGTCTTGAACCGCCCTTTGAACCTTCGGGTTTGGGGCAGTACGGCGTGCCACATGTGAGGCGTTGGCTTGACCCTTCTACGGCTGGACCGTTGGTACTGAGGCACGAACTGAATGTTGTTAGACTTATTTCATGTGTTGAGCTGTATCGGGAAAACTTGGGTGTTCGATTGTTCGATCGAAAAGTTTAGCATTTTCTATTTATCCGGAATGTGATACAATAATTGGAATTCACAAATAGTTATGAGATAACGGAATGAATATTATAAACGTAGCAGTTTAGTCTCACTTGATCGGTTGCCACGGAATTTTGATGTGATCAAAAGTCCGTCGCAATCACATAGCGTACGCGGATACTCGCCGGGTAAACTTAATAGACAGCCTCACTCCATAGCCCCGACCAAGTGACTGTAGGAGAACCCCGTCGCCGAAAGCATACGTTCGGGTGCTCGCGGTAGCGGTGTTCCGCCTTGGTGCACTTCGTCGACGGTATCAGGGGTGCGGCCGCCTACTAAAGTTTGCGACGAGCATTCGATCAGTTTTTCGGGAATCTTGTTGAATTGCCCGACTTGATATTGAAAAGTGTTTTCGATAATGAGACTAAAATGCGGGGTTTATAATTGTTAGGCATGCGATGTCTAAAGAATTCATTTGGTCAGGCATGCGATGTCTGAGGTGGTTGCGGATTCCAACTGTTGTAGTTTTACACTTTCTTTTCTGTGACCGTAAGTGTAATATGTGATGTCGCCGGTTTCGTTGCTATATGTCAACGACAATTGGGATGCGCATATTTACTTACATTGATGACATGTGATGTTATGTGTTGCTGGATATGTTATATTGGATCGTCGTGTTTGAATAGCCGGGGTTTTTTTTATGTGAGATGAGTGTTTTTCATTTTCATTCATGTAAAAACTTGTATG
The DNA here is from genome assembly GCA_030015575.1 of Agapanthus africanus. Taxonomy (NCBI): domain Eukaryota; kingdom Viridiplantae; phylum Streptophyta; class Magnoliopsida; order Asparagales; family Amaryllidaceae; genus Agapanthus; species Agapanthus africanus. The sequence goes on along the minus strand of JASDDO010000019.1, from coordinate 812,146,302 downwards.
TAATATTTTTTTATTGGGGCACTTCCAAGTTGCGGAAGTTGTCACCGTTGATGTATATTATTTACTTTTCCGCACTAGGATAGACCCAAGGATGGGAGCACAAGTAACCGGGTTCTAGGGTCCAGTGGGAGACCATCCCGAGGAGTCGAGTTCGGGTCTCCTAACCCTAGAATTGGTAGGGTTGCTTGCCGCTCTCGTAGGGGTCTAGGGGTGTGGGATTGGCTATTCATCACGACCGTGGAATCCGTGTTTTATACTGGCTCGTATTGAAAACACGGACGTCCTAGTATATCCAATATTTCATATGTTTCTTCTGCTGTGTTTTATCTGTGATGAGATCATGTGATGTTCTGTGACAGATATTATATATGTTAGTTGTATGTATGCCCTAGAGGCCAGTATTGTACAGATTATGTATATTATATTGGATGCTTGGACATATATAGAGATGACTTTCTTGCTCGACATGATAGTATGCTATCTGGTTGCTATTTATCTTAACATGTATACTAGTCTCTTTATACTGTCTTATAGTTACATGTTGGTAAAGCCCTTAGGATTTGTACTTGACTACCTAGACTATGATGCAGATCATACTAGTGGGGACATGGTAGTCCATAAGTACATCCTTCAAGGTCCCTAGTCGTAGGTGTATCGAGACGGGGCATCGATATACCAGAGTAGACTAGCGTATACGCTTCTCGACCCATGTGATGGGCGATGGATGATCCCATATCCATTGGTGTTTGACATCAGAGATGGTGTACGGGTGCTCAGTAGAGACTGGGTACACTGGACGGACTCGCCGAGAACTCCCAGATGGTATTATACCTCACGTCAGATGGCAGTTCTCAGGTGACACTTGTACAGATTAGTCTGTAGACCCGAGATCGTCATAGAGTCTTGTGTGATTCCCACTGTGCTTTGATCTCCACCTTACCACGTCCATGAGGGCGTGCAAAACGGTGGTCTTTCGGTACAGTCCCAAATCACATGGAGGCAATGAGCGATAGGAGGGGTTTCGTCTCTCCCGGTATTGGGAGTTGATGTTGCGCAGTGCTCGATTGGCCGTAACAGGGAAGTCCCTGGCCAGGGCTGATTAGAGATTTGCTGGTAAGTGTTACCAGTAGTTTCTCGAGCCGTTATGAGCCTCACATCAGCACGACTTATCGGGTTATTGGGGTCTGACGTATACCACCCCTAGACTTGATATGCGACATATCAGACGAAGAGACCGGACTGTATGGTAGGTGTTACTGGTCGGATTCGCAGGAGTGTGAGCGGGCTAGCTCGTCGATCTTCTGATCGCTCAATACCCGGGTGGCCGTTACGTTTAGCAGACCGTTTGCGGCTTGTGGGTGCTTGATATGATCATCATCTGCTACCGGCGTATTGACGAGTCTTTAGAGTCCTACACAGAGGTTTCCTGGCTCAAGCGAAACGAAATAGGAGCGCATATGAGATATGTGCAGGACGGAGAATAATGCGTGTATGTGATACCGCATTTCATTCTCGCGATATATGTTTCGATTGGTTATATTCGATATGACCTAGTTATCGAATCATTGATTCGATGAATCGATACATTAAATTCTAGTCGGTCATGTGCGACATGACCGGATCATTGAATCAAATGTTGATTTAATGATTTAATGCATAATTATATATTTGATATATTGCATTGCATTAACTAGTGTTGGTTCACTTTAAACGGATTTTTCTCACTTGATGCACATTGTATATGTGATATGCTTTAGTGCACTACTTTGTATCATGTTTGATGATACTTGATCATATTGTTAAGTTTATAGAATTAATCCATGGTTAATTTGATAATTAGGGTTTTGCATATTCATTTAATTATTTATTTGTTTATTTATTTATTTGAAATGAGTTAAGATAAGAATGGTGGCTCTTTTTGTTTTAAGTTGAAGCTTCATGAAGCTTTGACTTTGCTAACCATCCTTATCTTCATGCTTAACCCTAACCCATCCAATTGACCATGGTTAATTCTCTACACTTAACCCTAGTTCAAGTTATGATAAGTATTTGATTTAAATTTATTTTTAACATAAGACTTATCATATTCTTTTCTTGAGCTCATCTTCTTCTTCTTCTTCAAGCTTGCTACTCCAATGGCAACTTGAGTTTTAGTGAGAGAAATCCAAATCTAAAGTGAACCCACCTCCTATTTCTTCACCCTCTACCTCTTGCCAAGTTGTTTTGGGTGTTTACTTCACAAGTTTCACAAGTTTGTGAAGTCGGAGCTTGAGTTTGTGCAACCTCGACGTAGATCGTCTTTGACACAAAGCCGACGACCTATTCCGCACGTTTCTCCGATGAAGCCGTCATGAGAGTCCAAGCTTCAAGATGGACAGCGAGAAGACTTCGTTGCGGTGCCGTGGAGGTGGATATCCGGATCTACAAAGGTTGTAATTTCCGTATCCTAGTAGTTAAGTGTTAACTAGCTTTTAGTTTCGCCTAGAATTCTAGCGACGATCCGTAGTCTAGGGTTTCTCGGCACCAAAAATTTTAAAATGGCATGTTCGATGCCTTGTGAGACCTTACTAGAGTGCCTAGGAACCTTTCACTGGTATCAGAGCCTAGCTAGAGCCTTAGGCGAAGTCCAGACGGAATCTGAAGCCCGATCGAACCGAAACCCTACCCGCAAAATTGCTCTCTGGACGATTTTGAAATACTGGGATTTTTCCAGATTAAAAATATTCAGAAAAATTATTAAAATAATATAAGAATTACTGTTGAAATTTGAGGCCTTGATTCATTATTGGGGGCGCGGATCCGCGGCCTCACAGTAGGCTCAGGCGGCGGAACCGCGGCCCTTTTGTCGTGTTGTGCATTAATTTCTGCACAGTAATTCTTATATATTATTTATGGTGTTTCTGGGAATTTTTAATATTTTTTTCAAGAGTTGAATTTCTACAGTTGTTTTGGGGATTCGGTGTTTCGATCGGGGTATCAAATTTTGTCTGTGTGGCTTTCCAGATAAATTTTAGAATATGTTAAAAAGTTCGACCGGATATAAATACCCAATTTTTCCCCTGTCGGGAAATTTCCAAGTGTTGGATTTTTCTGTGGTTAAAAGATGTTCGAAGTAGTGCAAGTAACGCGATGGTCCCTCTAGAAGACACAAACCTTAACTCGATTATGTGACCGTCTTGAACTGCCCTTTGAACCTTCGGGTTTGGGGGAGTACGGCGTGCCACATGTGAGGCGTTGGCTTGACCCTTCTACGGCTGGACCGTTGGTACTGAGGTATGAAGTGAATGTCTTTGAACCTATTTCATGTGTTGATCGGTGTTGGGAAAACTTGGGTGTTTGAATGTTCGATCGGAAAGTTTGATATATTCTATTTATCCGGAATTGGATACAATAATTGGAATTCACAAACAGTTATGAGATAACTGGATGAATGTTATAGATCTAGCACTTTAGTTTCACAAGATATCGAAAAGAGTTTTCGATGATGGGACTAAAATGCGGGGTTTATAACTGTTAGGCATATGATGTCTAAAGAGGTTGCGGATTCCAATTGTTGTAGTTTTACACTTTCTTTTCTGTGACCGTAAGTGTAGTATGTCCATATCGCCGGTTTCGTTGCTATACGTCAACGACAATTGGGGTATGCATACTTACTTACGTTGATGACATGTGATGTTATGTGTTGCTGGATATGTTATATTGGATCGTCGTGTTCGAATAGCCGGGGGTTTTTATGTGAGATGAGTGTTTTTCATTTTCATTCATGTAAAAACTTGTATGTAATATTCTTTTATTCGGGGCACTTCCAGGATGTGGGAGTTGTCACCCTTTGTATATTATTTACTTTTCCGCATTAGGATAGACCCAAGGAGGGGAGCACAAGTAACCGGGTTCTGGGGTCCAGTGGGAGACCAACTCGAGGAGTCGAGTCCGGGTCTCCTAACCCTAGAATTGGCAGGGTTGCTTGCCGCTCTCGTAGGGGTCTAGGGGTGTGGGATTGGCTATTCATCACGACCGTGGAATCCGTGTTTTATACTGGCTCGTATTGAAAATACGGACGTCCTAGTATATCCAATATTTCATATGTTTATTCTGCTGCGATATCTGTGTTGTGACTCTGTGATGGATATAGTATATAGTATATATGATATATTATATAGACGTTACTTATGTTTTACACCCGCGCTAGCCCTGCCCTGCTCTGTCGTTAGTTACCTAACCTAACGGTGCACGAGGGGACATCGAGGCGAATGCGGATGGCATAAGTGTACGTCATATCTATCTGTGATGTTTAGGTATTTAAATGATGGGACTTCATTAATGTGATTAATGAAAGATAAGAAACCTAAGATGTTGTAGAATCAGATTTTAAAATATAACAGGTAGCTATAGTTCTTGCTTTGCATAGCGGTATATATGATATACCCTGCACCTTATTCGATGAGGAAAGGACCGAGATCCCTTCACCGGGAGTGACTCCTTTAGCAATAACTGGCAGATGCTACAGACTCGGTTTTTTTTTGACTGCTTTTGGGTTTTTGCTTTGCACAGCGATATATATGATATATCCCGCACCTCATTCGACGAGGAAAGGACCGAGATCCCTTCACCGGGAGTGACTCCTTTAGCAAAACCAGAAAAGCCTCAAAATCACTCCATTTTAAAACTTCATTTGATTCTACAACGATATCAAGTTCATTACGCTCATGGTTTTTATGAAAAACCTGCGTAGCCCTCCGTCATTTCAGATAAGTACTAGTTAGTATTCGTGCTACGTTTGTTGACTATGTTAAGGCGTAGTGTGCGGTAGCTAATTAGTGCTTATCTGTATAAGCATATGATGCGATTGGATTAGGGTAGTCGTGCGACTTTGTTGACTATGTTAAGGGTCGTGCGGGTGGGTTTAATTCAATCGGGAAATGACGGGTTGAACTTGACTAGCACTTATGATTTGTTGACTATGTTAAGGTCATATAGCTGCTAGGGGCAAAAGATTATCGGGAATTTCAAGTGTTGAAATTTGCAATGAGATTGCATACCTTCTATGAGATAGTTGGATCCCGATACCCACTGCGAGTAAGAGTTACTCCTGGGAGAGTTTTATACATTACAATTAGCCGATCAAGTAGGTGTCTAGAAAGGTGTTTACGAGGTTACGCCTCTGGGAAAACGAGGTTTACAGTAATTAGGTTCGTGCGAAAGCACGGGGGACCTCCCTCAAAGTACCGACACTGGCCTGGCTGAAAGATTGGCGAACTTGTAGTGTGTAATTAATCCCGGCTAGTCTTTCCTTTTAAGGTTTGAAGGAAGATTTGATAAAAAGCAGTGGGAGCCATCCTGATTAGATAAGATAATAACCAATCTGATCTTGCACGAGCATACGCTAAAGTGTTTTCTTCTCTCTCTCTCCAGGTAGCGACCATTTCATGCCTTAATCAAGATAATAATATGGATGTATTGACCGAACCCGCATGTTATACTGTGCTGGGGAACGTTGGTTCCGTTCTTTCCTATAAGAGTTATAGGAATGAACAGGATATAGGGGAATACCAGGATTCCCATGCCACCCGAATGAAGAAAGTACATGTTGATGCATTTTCTTCGGGTGTGTTCGTTACTGAGAACTGTTTCTCCATTTGCTCTACGTCCTGGGTATTGGATACCGGGTCGGGATCCCATATATGTAATCAGTTACATGGGCTAAGAAAAGGTAGAGAACTTGGAGATGGTGATAAAGACATTAGAGTTGGAAATGGTGCAATTGTTGCAGCTAAGACTGTCGGGGAATATCACCTTGTATTACCAACTGGTAATACATTGGTTCTGAACGAATGCTATTACATGCCGAACCTGATATGCAACATTATATCGGTTTCTTTATTAAGTAAAGAGGGATATAATTTTGTATTACAGGACAATGTTATGAACATTTTCCGTGACCAAAAGTTGGTTGGATCAGGCACGTTGTGCAATGGCATTTATGTTCTAAATCAATCAACAGTTCTGAGCATAACAAACACACACAAGAGGAAGAGTTCTGAACTCAACGAATCCTTCTTGTGGCATTGTAGACTGGGTCACATCAATGTGACACGACTGGCTAAGTTGCATAAAGATGGATATTTGAAACCTTTCGAATTTTCATCTTATGACACTTGCCAGTCATGTCTCAAAGGCAAGATGACCAAGACTCCGTTTACGGGACACGGAGAAAGAGTTACCGAACTCTTAGGACTGATACATAGTGATGTATGTGGTCCCATGTCTACACATGCCAGGGATGGTTCTTCGTACTTCATTACATTCACTGACGATCTCTCTAGATTCGGATATGTGTTCCTAATGAAACACAAATCAGAAGCTTTTGAGAAATTTAGAGAATATAAACAAGAAGTCGAGAACCAAACCGGAAAAAGTATTAAAATCCTTCGATCTGATCGAGGAGGTGAATACTTGAGCAATGAATTCCTGGACTTCCTAAAAGAGAATGGGATTCTATCTCAGCTGACTCCTCCATATACACCACAGCACAACGGTGTATCTGAACGGAGGAACCGCACCCTATTAGATATGGTGCGCTCTATGATGAGTACAGCTGAGTTACCTATTTCCTTCTGGGGATATGCGCTGGAGACAGCAGCATACCTATTGAATCAAGTTCCATCTAAATCTGTACCTACCACACCATATGAGATATGGAGTGGGAAGAGACCATATTTTAAACGAGTTAAAATATGGGGTTGTCCGGCCTATGTCAAAAGACAAAATCCAGACAAACTCGAGGCACGGTCAGTTCTTTGCAAGTTTGTGGGATATCCTAAGAATTCCCAAGGATATTTATTCTACCATGCTGAAGAACAAAAAGTGTTTGTTTCTCAATATGCCACCTTTTTAGAAAAGGAATTTCTTGAAAAAGAAATTAGTGGCAAAGTGGTAGAGCTGGAAGAGGTTCCAGATACACAAACAGTAACTGAAGATTTAGTGGAACCAGAAGATTCAGTAGCTCCCAATGAACCTCAGCCTCTCCGCCGATCTAGTAGGGTTCCTCGCCAGCCTGAGAGATACTACGGTTTTCTCATGGATGGTGGGAGCGAAGATTGCATCATGGAGGATGATGACCCAACTAGCTTCGAGCAGGCCATCACGAGTGGGGACTCAGTGAAATGGCTGGATGCTATGCGGTCCGAGATGGATTCCATGTACACCAACAAAGTATGGACTTTGGAAGTTGCTCCTGAAGGGGTAAAACCCATTGGGAGCAAATGGATCTTCAAGAAGAAATTTGGTGTAGATGGGAAAGTGGAGACTTTCAAAGCTAGACTTGTAGCAAAGGGTTTTCGTCAGAGACCAGGTGTGGACTATGACGAAACCTTTTCTCCAGTGGCTATGCTTAAATCCATCCGAATCATGCTTGCCATTGCTGCCTTTCATGACTACGAAATCTGGCAAATGGATGTTAAGACCGCCTTTCTAAATGGTGATTTAGAAGAGTGCGTGTACATGACTCAGCCAGAGGGCTTCGTAGACAGTGGGAGCAGCGGGAAGGTGTGCAAGCTGCTTAAATCCATTTATGGATTAAAGCAAGCATCGCGGAGTTGGAACATCTGCTTTGACGTCGTTATCAAAGAGTTTGATTTCGTCAAAAATCCAGATGAACCATGTATCTACAAGAAGGTGGCAGAGAGTAAGGTTGTCTTCCTCGTATTGTACGTGGACGATATACTCTTGATAGGAAATGATATTCCTATGCTGCAATCGGTCAAGCTCTTCTTATCACAAAGATTCTCAATGAAAGATCTTGGTGATGCCTCCTGCATATTGGGAATTAGGATCTATAGAGATAGATCCAAACGGATTTTGGGATTGTCCCAATCCAGGTACATTGACACCATACTAAAGAGGTTTAGTATGGAAGAGTCCAAGCGTGGGAACATGCCCACGATCTCTGGAGTCACTCTCTCCAAAGAGATGTCTCCCAAGACTGATTTGGAGAGAGCTCGCATGTAAGGGATACCCTATGCTTCGGCAGTAGGCTCTATCATGTATGCGATGCTATGTACCAGACCCGATGTAGCATACTCACTAAGTGTAGTGAGCAGGTATCAAGCTGATCCTGGAAAGAGTCACTGGACAGCTGTGAAGAGCATTCTCAAGTACTTACGAAGGACTAGAGATATGTTCTTGGTGTATGGTAACGGAGAACTCCAAGTGGAGTCCTTTACCGATTCCAGCTTCCAGAGTGATAAGGACGACTCTAAGTCGCAGTCGGGTTTTGTCTTTACCCTTTACGGAGGGGCGGTTAGCTGGAAAAGTTCCAAGCAGGAAACCGTGGCAGACTCGACGATGGAGGCTGAATACATCGCTGCCAACGATGCTGCTAAAGAAGCTGTCTGGGTCAAGAAGTTCATTACTGAACTTGGAGTGGTTCCATCCATTGAGCATCCAATACCTTTGTATTGCGATAACAATGGAGCGGTGGCTTTGGCCAAGGAACCCAGGTCCCATCAGCGATCCAGGCATATTCTGAGGCGGTATCACCTGATCCGGGAGATAGTTGATCGCCGGGAGATCGAGGTCAGGAGGGTTGACACGAAGAACAACACGGCGGATCCACTCACGAAGGCCATTCCCCAGATACAGTTTGAGAGACTCTTCGGGATGCTCGGTATGAGATACTACAGCAGCTGGCCCTAGTGCAAGTGGGAGATTGTTAGTTGTATGTATGCCCTAGAGGCCAGTATTGTACAGATTATGTATATTATATTGGATGCTTGGACATATATAGAGATGACTTTCTTGCTCGACATGATAGTATGCTATCTGGTTGCTATTTATCTTAACATGTACACTAGTCTCTTTATACTGTCTTATAGTTACATGTTGGTAAAGCCCTTAGGATTTGTACTTGACTGCCTAGACTATGATGCAGATCATACTAGTGGGGACATGGTAGTCCATAAGTACATCCTTCAAGGTCCCTAGTCGTAGGTGTATCGAGACGGGGCATCGATATACCAGAGTAGACTAGCGTATATGCTTCTCGACCCATGTGATGGGCGATGGATGATTCCATATCCATTGGTGTTTGACATCAGAGATGGTGTACGGGTGCTCAGTGGAGACTGGGTACACTGGACGGACTCGCCGAGAACTCCCAGATGGTATTATACCTCACGTCAGATGGCAGTTCTCAGGTGACACTTGTACAGATTAGTCTGTAGACCCGAGATCGTCATAGAGTCTTGTGTGATTCCCACTGTGCTTTGATCTCCACCTTACCACGTCCATGAGGGCGTGCAAAACGGTGGTCTTTGGGTACAGTCCCGAATCACATGGAGGCAATGAGCGATAGGAGGGGTTTCGTCTCTCCCGGTATTGGGAGTTGATGTTGCGCAGTGCTCGATTGGCCGTAACAGGGAAGTCCCTGGCCAGGGCTGATTAGAGATTTGCTGGTAAGTGTTACCAGTAGTTTCTCAACCCGTTATGAGCCTCACATCAGCACGACTTATCGGGTTATTGGGGTCTGACGTATACCACCCCTAGACTTGATATGCGACATATCAGACGAAGAGACCGGACTGTATGGTAGGTGTTACTGGTCGGATTCGCAGGAGTGTGAGCGGGCTAGCTCGTCGATCTTCTGATCGCTCAATACCCGGGTGGCCGTTACGTTTAGCAGACCGCTTGCGGCTTGTGGGTGCTTGATATGATCATCATCTGCTACCGGCGTATTGACGAGTCTTTAGAGTCCTACACAGAGGTTTCCTGGCTCAAGCGAAACGAAATAGGAGCGCATATGAGATATGTGCAGGACCGAGAATAATGCGTGTATGTGATACCGCATTTCATTCTCGCGATATATGTTTCGATTGGTTATATTCGATATGACCTAGTTATCGAATCATTGATTCGATGAATCGATACATTACATTCTAGTCGGTCATGTGCGACATGACCGGATCATTGAATCAAATGTTGATTTAATGATTTAATGCATAATTATATATTTGATATATTGCATTGCATTAACTAGTGTTGGTTCACTTTAAACGGATTTTTCTCACTTGATGCACATTGTATATGTGATATGCTTTAGTGCACTACTTTGTATCATGTTTGATGATACTTGATCATATTGTTAAGTTTATAGAATTAATCCATGGTTAATTTGATAATTAGGGTTTTGCATATTCATTTAATTATTTATTTGTTTATTTATTTATTTGAAATGAGTTAAGATAAGAATGGTGGCTCTTTTTGTTTTAAGTTGAAGCTTCATGAAGCTTTGACTTTGCTAACCATCCTTATCTTCATGCTTAACCCTAACCAATCCAATTGACCATGGTTAATTCTCTACACTTAACCCTAGTTCAAGTTATGATAAGTATTTGATTTAAATTTATTTTTAACATAAGACTTATCATATTCTTTTCTTGAGCTCATCTTCTTCTTCTTCTTCAAGCTTGCTACTCCAATGGCAACTTGAGTTTTAGTGAGAGAAATCCAAATCTAAAGTGAACCCACCTCCTATTTCTTCACCCTCTACCTCTTGCCAAGTTGTTTTGGGTGTTTACTTCACAAGTTTCACAAGTTTGTGAAGTCGGAGCTTGAGTTTGTGCAACCTCGATGTAGATCGTCTTTGACACAAAGCCGACGACCTATTCCGCACGTTTCTCCGATGAAGCCGTCACGAGAGTCCAAGCTTCAAGATGGACAGCGAGAAGACTTCGTTGCGGAGCCATGGAGGTGGATATCCGGATCTACAAAGGTTGTAATTTCCGTATCCTAGTAGTTAAGTGTTAACTAGCTTTTAGTTTCGCCTAGAATTCTAGCGACGATCCGTAGTCTAGGGTTTCTCGGCACCAAAAATTTTAAAATGGCATGTTCGATGCCTTGTGAGACCTTACTAGAGTGCCTAGGAACCTTTCAATATATAGTATATATGATATATTATATAGACGTTGCTTATGTTTTACACCCGCGCTAGCCCTGCCCCGCTCTGCCGTTAGTTACCTAACCTAACGGTGCAGACAGGACATCGAGGCGAATGCGGATGGCATAAGCGTACGTTATATTTATCTGTGATGTTTAGGTGGACTTAAATGATGGGATATTCATTAATAAGATTAATGAAAGAAAATAAACCTAATTGATGTTGTGGAATCGAATTTCAAAATAAAACAGGTAGCTACAGTTCTTGCTTTGCATCGCGGTGTTCATTATAGAACATCCTGCACCTTATTCGATGAGGAAAGGACCGAGATCCCTTCACCGGGAGTGACTCCTTTAGCAATAACTGGCAGATGCTACACACTCGGTTTGTCCTTTGATTGCTTCTATAGTTTCTGCTTTGCACAGTGATATATATGATATATCCCGCACCTCATTCGACGAGGAAAGGGCCGACGATCCCTTCACCGGGAGTGACCCCTTTAGCAAAACTAGAAAAGCCTCGAAAACAATCCATTTAAAAACCATTTGATTCCGCAACGAGATCAAGTTTAAAGCGTTAAAGGTTTTCACAAAAACCATTCGCAACCCTCCGTCATTTTAGAAAGTAGAGTACTTAGTATTCGTGCTGTGTTTGTTGACCATAGTCAAGGCACAGTGTACGGTAGCTAAGTGATGTCTTCCTACACCGCATATGATGCGATTAGTTAGGACAGTCGCATGACTTTGTTGACCTTAGTTAAGGGTCATGTGGGTGGGTCTAATTAATCACGAAATGACGGGTAGAACTTGACTAGTACTTATGATTTGTTGACCATAGTTAAGGTCATAGGTGCTAGGGGTAAAAACCTTTATCGGGAGTTTCAAGTGTTGAAATTTGCAATGAGATTGCATACCTTCTATATGATAGTTGGATCCCGATACCCACTGCGAGTAATTGTTACTACTGGGAGAGTTTTGCACTTTGCAATTAGCCGATCAAGTAGGTGTCTAGAAAGGTGTCAACGGGGTTACGCCTCTGGGAAAACGAGGTTTTCTGTAATTAGGTCCGTGCGAAAGCACGGGGAACCTCCCTCAAAGTACCGATGCTGGCCTGGCTGAAAGATTGGCGAACTTGTAGAGTGTAATTAATCCCGGCTAGTCTTTCCTTTTAGGGTTTGAAGGAAGATTTGATAAAAACAGTGGGAGCCATCCTGATTAGATAAAATACATAACCAATCTAATCTTGCAAGAGCGCACGCAGAGTGTTTTCTTCTCTCTCTCTCCTGGTAGCGACCATATCACGCCTTAATCAAGATAATAATACGGAATTTTGACCGAACCCGCTTGTTATACTGAGCTGGGGAACGTTGGTCCCGCTCCAACTTATAATTGTTACAAGACAGAGCAGGAAATTGGGGAAACCAGAATTCCTATGCCGCCCAAACGAAGAAAGTGCATATGATGCATCTCCTTCGGGTGTGTTCATTACAAAGAACTGTTTCTCAGTATCCTCTGCATCCTGGGTATATGATACCGGATCAGGATCCCAGATATGTAATCTGTTACATAGGGCTACAAAAGGGTAGAAAAACTGAGAACGGGTGATAAGTTTTATGAGACAGAAAATGGGGCAAGTGTTGCAGCCAAGTCTGTTGGTCACTGTCACCCTGTATTACGAATACATTGATTCTGAACAAATGCTATTAGATACCGAACCTGATATACAAAATCATATCAGTCTCTTTATTAGTAAAGAAAGGATATAATTTTGTATTGATGGATAATGTTTTGAACACTTCCTATATCAAAAGTTGATCGGTTCAGGCACGCTATCTAAAAGCATTAAAGTTCTAAATCAAACTACAGTTCCTAGTATACTGAACACACACAAGAAGAAGAGTTCAGAAATGAACGAATTCTTCTTGAGGCATTGTAGACTAGGTCATATCAATGCGACCCGACTGGCTGAAGTTACATTTAGATGTATATTTAAATCAGTTTGAATTTACATCTTGTGAAACTTGCCAGTCATGTCACAAAGATAATATGACCATAGCTCTGTTTATTGGAAACAGAGAAAGAGTTAATGAACTCTTGGGACTGATGCATGATGATGTATGTAAGGTCTCCTGTCTACACATGCCAGGACTGGTTCTTTATACTTCATTATATTCTCTGATAATCTCTCAAGATTCAGTCGTATGTTCCTGTTGAAACATAAGTCCGAAGCTTTTGAGGTATTCACAGAATATAAGTTGGAAGTAGAGAACCAAAATACGGGTATAAGTATTATGTCCTATGATGAGATCAGGGAGGAGAATACTTGTGCATGGCATTCCTGGACCATTCTAAAGGAGAATGAGATTCTCTCTCCGTATTACTCCTCTGAATACACCACAGCACAATGGTGTATCAGGGCGGGGCAATCACACAATATTAGATATGGTGTGCTCTGTGATGAGTATTGCTGAGTTACCTATTTCCTTTTTGGGTGTTATGCGCTTGAGAAGCTGCATACCTATTGAATTAGGTTCGAATCAAATCACTGCCTACCATTCCATATGAGATATGGTATGGGAAGAGCCTATCTCTTAAGTAAGTTAAGATTTGGGATTGTCCGGCCTATGTCAAAAGCAAAATCCGGACAAGATCGAGGCAGGATCAGTTCTGTAGAACTGGAAAGGTTCCAGCTGTACAAAACTGCTAATGATTTGACAGAACCAAAGAATTCAATAGTTCCCGACGAACCTCAGCCTCTCCGCCGATCTAGTAGGGTTCCTCCCCTGCCAGAGAGATACCTCGGTTTCTCGATGACAGTGGGAGCAAGGATTGCATCATGAGATGATGACCCAACTAGATTCGAGCAGGCCATCGAGAGTAGGGACTCTGTAAGAATGGCTGGATGCTTAGCGATCTGAGATGGAATCCATGTACACCAGCAAAGTATGGACTTTAGCTGCTATATCTGAAGGGTTAAATCCCCATCAGGAGCAAGTATATCTTGAGAAGATTACTTGGTGTAGATGGAAAAGTTGAGACTTTCAAAGCTAGACTTGTTAAAGGTTTTCGTCATCGACCAGGCACGGGTAATGATGAAACCTTTTCCATGGAATATGCTTAAGTCCATCCAGATCCTACTTGCCATGGCTACATACCATGACTGCGATATCTGGTGCTTGGGTGCCATGACTCCTTTTCTAAATATTGATTTAGAAGAGAACATCTATAAGAACACAGCCAGAGGGCCTCGTAGACAGTGGGAGCAGCGGAAACGTGTGCAAGATGCTTTATAAGATAAAGCAGGCATCGCGGAGTTGGAACATCTGTTTTGATGGATTAGTCAAAGAAGTTGACATCATCAAAATGGTAGATGAACCTTGTATAAACAAAAAGGTAGTAGGGAGTATGGTGACGATCCTCGTAGAATACGTGGATGACATACTCTTGTTAGGGAAGGAGTTTCCTATGCTACGCTCGATCAATCTCCGCTTATCACAATGATTTTCCATATAGGATCAAAGTCATACCTACTAAATCCTAAGCTTTGGATCTATGAGATAGATTTAATTGGATGTTAGGATACTCACTAGTTGTAGTGAGATGGTATCAATCGATCCTGGGGAGAATCACTGGAAGGGTTCCAGAGTGATAAGGACGACTGAATGTCAATCGCAGGCATTGTCTTTACCCTCAGTAAAGGGACGGTATGTTGGAAGAGTTCCAAGCTAGATACCGTGGCAAACTAGACTATAAAGGCTGGTAACATCGCTATTGAAGATACTACCAAAGAGGAAGTTTGGGTGTATATTGGTTCATAAGATGAACTAGGTTCCTGCCATTGTATGACAATGGAAGTGTGGCTTTGGCCCTGGAACCCTGGTCCCATCAGTGACCCAGAAAAATTCTGAGGCAGCATCACCTGATCATGGAGATAGTTGATCTCCAGGGTGATCGAGGTTAGGAGAGAAGACTCAGAGGACAACACGGCGGATCCACTCACGAAGGCCTTTTCCCAGAGAGAGACTCATATGGGATGGTTGAGTATTAGATACTGCGACCACTGCTACAAATGGCCCTAGTGCAAGTGGGAGATTGTTAGTTATATGTATGCCCTAGAGGCCATTACTGTACATTGGATGTATATTGTAGTGGATGCTGGGACATATATAGATAGGAATTTCTTGCTCGACATGATAGTACGCTATCTGGTTGCTCTTTATCTTAACATGTATACTTTCTGTCTCTCTGATTACATGTTGATAAAGCCCTTAGGATGTGTACCCGACTTCCAGGACTGTGATGCAGATCATACTAGTAGGGCCTGGGTAGTCAATGAGTACATCCTTCATTGTTCCTAGTCGAGGGAATATCGAGACGGGGCATCGATATTCCAGAGTAGACTAGCGTATATCTTCTCGACCCATGCGATGGGCGATGGATGATCCCATATCCATTGGTGCTTGACATCGGAGATGGTATGCGGGTGCTCAGTGGAGACTGGGTACACTGAACGGACTCGCCGAGAACTCCCAGATGGTATTATACCTCACGTCAGATGGCAGTTCTCTGGTGACACTGGTACAGCTTAGTCTGTTGACCCGAGATCGTCATAGAGTCTTGTGTGTCTCCCACTGTGCTTTGATTTCCACCCTACCACAGCTCTACAGAGTCGTGCAAACAGGTGGTTTTTGGGTACAGTCCCGATTCACATGGAGGCAATGAGCGATAGGAGGGGATTCGTCTCTCCCGGTATTGGGGGTTGATGTTGTGCTATGCTCGACTGGCCATAACAGGAAATCCCTGGCCAGGGTTGTAGTGATATACTGGTAAGAGTTATCAGTAGTTTCACGAATGTTATGGACCTTATGTCGACATGACTTATCGAGATATTGGGGTCTGACGTTTACCACCCCTAGGCGAGATATGCGACATATCAGACGATCAGACCGGACTGTACGGTAAGTGTTCCTGGTTGGATTCGCAGGAGTGTGAGCGGGCTTGCTCGTCGATCTTCTGATCGCTCAATACCCGGGTGGCCGTTACGTTTAGCAGACCGCTTGCGGCTTGTGGATGCTTGATATGATCATCATCTGCTGCCGGCGTATTGACGAGTCTTTAGAGTCCTACACAGAGGTTTCCTGGCTCAAGCGAAACGAAATAGGAGCGCATATGAGATATGTGCGGGACCGAGAATAATTCGAGTATGTGATACCGTATTCCATTCTCGCGATCAATGTATCGATTGGTTATATGCGATATAACCTAGTTATCGAATCAAGGATTGATTCGATAAGCCGATACATATGATACTAGTCGGTTATATCCGATATGACCGGATCGTTAAATCAAGTGTTGATTTAATGATTTAGTGCATATTTATATATTTGATATATTACTTTGCGTTAACTAGTATTGGTTCACTTTAAAAGGATTTTCTCACTTGAATTGTGCACATTGTATATGTGATATAGTTTTGTGCACATGTTTGTATCATGTTTGACGATACATGCTTACTTGGTTAAGTGTAAAGAATCAAACCATGGTTTAAGTTAATGATTAGGGTTTTGATTATTTATTCATTTATCTTTCTTATTTATTCTTTTTGGAAAAAGAAAAAGATAAATGAATGATTGAATGTTTTGTTTTTAGTTGAAGTTTCTTGAAACTTTGACTAAGTCACTCTTTTGTTCTTATGCTTAACCCTAACCATCCTTTTAACCATGGTCTTTTCTCTACACTTAACTATAGTTGAAAGTATGATAAGTATTGATTTATTTTATCTAATTATTAAGACTTATCATATCTTTCTTCTTCTTCTTCAAGAGCTAGAAAAAGAAAAGCTTTCTAGTTCAATGGCAACTAGCCAAATCAAGTGAGAAATCCAAATCTAAAGTCTACCCACTTCCTATTTCTTCATCCTCTACTACTTGCCATGTAGTAGAGTGTATTGTCTTCATAAGTTTCTTGACTTGGCGAAGGCGGAGCTCGTTCTTGTGATGCCTCGACGTAGATCATCTTCGGCATCGAACCGACGATCAAGCCCGCCCATTTCTTCGACGAAGCCGATACTTGAGTTCGGGATTCGATTTGGACAGCGGAGGGAGATCATCACGGAGCTTAGGAAGTGGTGGACCGGATCTACAAAGGTTGTTGTCACTTTCCCTTAGCATTTAATTCGATTACATGCTTGTTTCGCCTAGATATCTAGTAAACGATCCGTATTAGGGTTTGTAGGCACCCGTAAAATTTTATTTGTGCATGTTTGATCACTTGTGAGACCTCACTAGGGTGCCTAGGAACCCTACACAAACATGATACAATCAAGTGCACGAAAATATATCGAATATACAATGTGCACATCCGAGCGAGAAAATCCATTTAAAGTGAACCAATATTAGTTAATGCAAAGTAATATATCAAATATATAATTATACATTAAATCATTAAATCAACACTTGATTTAACGATCCGGTCATATCACATATAACCGACTAATATCCAATGTATCGATTTATCGAATCAATCCTTGATTCGATAACTAGGTTATATCGCATACAACCATTCGACACATTCATCGCGAGAATAGAATACGGTATCACATACACGCATTATTCTCGGTCCCGCACATATCTCATATGCGCTCCTATTTCGTTTCGCTTGAGCCAGGAAACCTCTGTGTAGGACTCTAAAGACTCGTCAATACGCCGGCAGCAGATGATGATCATATCAAACACCCACAAGCCGCAAGCGGTCTGCTAAACGTAACGGCCACCCGGGTATTGAGCGATCTGAAGATCGACGAGCAAGCCCGCTCACACTCCAGTGAATCCAACCAGTAACACTACCGTACAGTCCGGTCTGATCGTCTGATCTGTCGCATATCTCGCCTAGGGGTAGTAAACGTCAGACCCCAATAGCTCGATAAGTCGTGTCGATATGAGGTCTATAACAATTCGAGAAACTACTGGTAACACTTACCAGTAAATCTCAGCAACCCTGGCCAGGGATTTCCTGTTATAGCCAATCGAACACAGCGCAAAATCAACCCCCTATACCGGGAGAGACGAATCCCCTCCTATCGCTCATTGCCTCCATGTGACTCGGGACTGTACCCAAAAACCACCGTTTTGCACGCCCTCTTGTACGTGGTAAAATGGAAATCAAAGCACAGTGGGAACCACACAAGTCTCCATGACGATCTCGGGTCAACAGACTACTCTGTACCAGTGTCACCAGAGAACTGCCATCTGACGTGAGGTATAATACCATCTGGGAGTTCTCGGCGAGTCCGTCCAGTGTACCCAGTCTCCACTGAGCACCCGTATATCATCTCTGATGTCAAACACCAATGGATATGGGATCATCCATCGCCCATCTGTATGGGTCGAGAAGGTATACGCTAGTCTACTCTGGTATATCGATGCCCCGTCTCGATACACCCACGACTAGGGACTTTGAAGGATGTACTTATGGACTACCATGTCCCCACTAGTATGATCTGCATCATAGTCCAGGTAGTCAAGTACAGATTCTAAGGGCTTTACCAACATGTAACAGAGAGACAATCAGCATACACGTTAAGGTAAAGGGTAACCAGATAGCATACTATCATGTCGAGCGAGAAAGTCCTCCCTATATATGTCCCAGCATCCACTACCATATACATCATATGTACAGTAATGGCCTCTAGGGCATACATATAACTAACAGTATGGACGTTCGTAGTGATACGAAGTGTTCTGGAGAAATTCAAAGTGGATGTGGGAGTGACAGGGGTATACACGGTTTTGTCGTGAATGATAGCAGTCGTAATTTTCTTTGCCGTTATTCTAATCCCTTTATTTGCCTTTACTTATTACCTTCTGTACACCACACTTAGGCTAATTGGTTTTCTTCCTTCCCCACCTTTCGGCACCTGCTTATGGTCTGGAGAAAGACTATCCAATAAGCTCAATAGGTGTACCCTCTCTTAATCCTAGGAGCCCTCACAACCTGAGAGAAGGTAAAGAGAAAAGACAACCGAATAATCATATTCAATCTCTCCAGAACCAGAATCCATCCTTGAATCTGGAACAAGTTCCTTCGAATTCGTATGTAACTATACGATGGATTTATCCAATAGGAATGGATGTTCGTAGTGATATGGGGTGTTCTGGAGAAATGCAAAGGTGATATAGAAGTGGCAAGGATATACGTGACACCGTGACATTCCAAAAGCCAAAGTATTTTAAGAAGGTTCGGTCAACTTGGTTCACGAGTTTTAGTCTAGGGTCGGGCCATGGTCGCTGCCACAGAGAGAGAGAGAGAGAGAGAAAGAGAGGGAGAGAAGAAACACTCAGCGTGCACTCTAACCTAGACCAGAATGGTTAATTACTTTATCTAATCTAGACGGCTTCCACTGTTTCCTCGAATTCTCCTCCAAACCCAAAAGGAGAATTAGTCGGGATTATCGAAAATCACCTGAGGAGTAATCCTACTCATCAGCGAGAACGGGATCCAACTATCATCGCATGATAACTTGATGGAAGTGTCACGACCCGAAATTGGCACGTGATGGCATTTAAACCACGTAACGTCTACAGGCGTAACGCAATTTAAGTAAGCCGAAAACCCAGAAATCTAAACCATCAAAAGTAGTAAGTGATAAGAACATTATTAAAAACTTTTGGGAATCTCAAGTAAAAATTCTTTAAAGTCCAAATTTACTTTCTTAAAAATTTCGGCAGCACCTCCTTTGTAAAAACTAACCCCGAAAATGGGTACAACATAGAATATAAGTAAAGCATCCCAACGGGAGCAAATCTACGCCCAAAGGCGGAAAACAACCACCACAACAGATATACGATATCGTAGCGAAGAAAATGGACGATGTAAATAAAAACAGCACAAAAGACATCCAAAGTCACAAAATAATATACAACATCGATCCTCATAACTCGTCTCTAAGTCAAATACATGAAGGTGGTAGATGGAGAGTATTAGATACAATGAATATACAAATGAGCATCATCGGATAACTGCAAAACCCACCTATAGCAAAACTGCACATAGTCAGCCGTAGCGGTATCCGCTGCAAAAGATGATACGATGTGATGAAGAAGCCCTGCCACGACTGCTCTGAGGGACACCTGCAAACACTGTGGCACAACGGGGGTGAGTTTCCAACTCGTAAATAGTAAATAATATATGCAGGTTATCGCAGGTATGCACGTACTGCGGTAATCTATCACATGCAAGCTGATAGCAATAAATAGCACTATGTATATGCAACATTCATGAAAGGTACTCTATCAGGTACTACTAAAACATGAAGCAATGCATATCAAATAAATGCTGAGAATGGGATAAAATATATCATCAACATGGAATCCTCATCGTGGCGAAGCTAGTGTCCATCAATGACACTCCAAATCCCAATACTAAAGGCACCACATCTTCAGGTCGGCCCTCATATCCTGTAAGTCTCATGGAACCTGAGTGTCCAACATCGACACCCGAAAACATCATGAAAACTATACCTATGTATATATATATGTGTGTGTGTGTGTGTCCCTCAATGACACATCAAAATCATGGAACCTGAGTGTCCAACATTGACACCCGAAAACATCATAAAAACTATACCAGTGTGTATATATATATATATGTGTGTGTGTGTGTGTGTGTGTGTGTGTGTGTGTGTCCCTCAATGACACATCAAAATCATGAAACCTGAGTGCCTAACATCAACACTCGAAACATCATGAAACCCGTGTCTAGTATCGACACGTAAAAACTCATCTGTCAGGCACCGTCACCACGATTGGCCCTGATGTCATGTCCGTACATCTCATGACTCCGGTCGGTATCCCCACGATAACCGCCAAATCCAAATACTATCACCGGTAGGTACTAGCCCAGCCTGCCAGGCTTATCGCCATCATCTGCGATCTTCTTTCCCCGGGGAACCATACCAGGCTCCACCATGTATCTGCACACGGCCCACTCCACTCCTCGCATCGGGTATACATCACAAATCTCAGAACCGAGAAATCTCATGGTGGACGCATCGAAATATCACATCAAGAGAAACCGGGTTTTTCAAACAATGCATACTTTTATGAAAATACCACGGTCCTCAAATCCAGAAAACATCAAGTAATGAATAAGAATACTTGCATAGATCATTATGACATATACATACATACATACATACATATATATATATATATATATATATTATGTACATATATAACAACGTCCCATACCACTGATATATATATATATATACATATATATATACACGTATATATCAGCGTCCTATACCACTGATATATACCCTCAGGAGTAAAACATCCAGAAAACATCATATGAAATCCATATCTCAATGCGAAATCCATGAAATATAATATATGCAACATAAACAATAACATGAGCATATAAAGGAAAAACTGCTATTTAAATGCAACAAGTTATTAAATATATTATGCGGTTCCTAATTCCTCCAAAATCCAACGCAACATCATATAAGGGTGAACATGTAGCTATAGCAAGGTATATATGTGTACATGTAAGTATGTATGCAAGATGTACATGTAGCTATATATCATATGTGTATATACCTGTCAATAATGATGTAATACCCTCTAGGTATAGGTGTAACTATGTCCAGGTATGTGTATATACATGTCAATAATGATGCAATACCCTCTAGGTATAGGTGTATATACATGTCAATAATGATGCAATACCCTCTAGGTATAGGTGTAGCTATGTCCATGTATGCTATATCTCATATACACAATGGAAATAAGGACCATGTCTCAATATCCCTAACCAATACAATATCACGTATGTATAGGTGTTGTGCGTGTTATGGAAATTATCGACGGAGTGTGTGGCATACAATTTGTGCTCGTGCAATATGAACCGTCAATAATAGTGCAGTGTCCAATGGGTACAAGTCCCAGCACAACAAGTAATAATATGAAATGAAGTTCATGTACAATCTCTATATATGCAATACTTGTAACTAATAATCATGTCATATAATCCAGCCCGGAAGCATAACGCCATGCGGACGATTCCCCTGTAGATGTTAAATCTACTCACAAATGATCTCGAGCTAAGTAATCCGACCACCTGCTTCCCTTTCTTCGCAGTGTCCGAAGTCCCTGCTCGCGATCATAAGTTTCACAAACACAACATATAAGGTTAAATATCCTGCGCCGATACAAAGCCAACGAAACGCAAGGATAACGTCCACAAGATATACACACTGTGCACTCAGTGCACAAAACGCGTACGATATCGGCACAACACTAGCTAGGATGACACAACCACCAAGCCTAGACCCTGATCGTACCGATCGCGCATTCACAACACAATATATATTATGGAAACTAATATATATAATATCACAACGCCAACGGAAAACCACGCCTAATTTATCCAAAAACCTAGTAAGCAACTTTTACTCATTTTATCTCAAATCTAAAAGTTTAAACAAAACTAGTAATCACATTCATCTCATAATAGCTTGATTAAACTATACA
Organism: Agapanthus africanus; assembly: GCA_030015575.1. Lineage (NCBI taxonomy): Eukaryota > Viridiplantae > Streptophyta > Magnoliopsida > Asparagales > Amaryllidaceae > Agapanthus > Agapanthus africanus. Next base: position 812,123,836 of record JASDDO010000019.1, on the reverse strand, counting down.
AACCTTTACTACAATTTAATCTCACCCATATAAGATTTTCTAAAAGTTTAGTTTGCACTTAAGCTTAATTAAACAATTAGGAAAATAACAAATAACATTTTCATAACTAGGTTAAGTTGTCAAAGTCTACACTTCTCCATTAACCATTTTAAACAAATCAAAACCTAACTTGATCTTCACAACTCTTTTATGAATTCCTAAACATGCTAATTTAAAGCTATATGAAACATCTAATAAGCTAACTTAATGATTTAAACAACAATTAAAGTTTAGGGTTAGGATTTTATACCTCCACTAGATTCACAATTTAGAAACTAAACTCCAAATTAGCCTCCAAAATGATGACTTTCATGAAGATCCAAGCTTGTTTAGGGTTGACGAATAATGGGTAGGGATTTATATTTGAGTTTGTGGGATTATTTGAGGATTTTTGATGATTTTTAGAAGCTTGAAGGAGTGCAAATGGAGAGGGAAAAATATTGGGGCAGCAAGGGGGGAGTTCGGCCACATGTAGGAAAAGATGAAGGTTTGTGGAAATGTGTGGAAATTTCTAGCTAAAAATCTCAATTAATGCCCATTAATGCACCTCCCATCCAAAGCCACCTCTTAATCTTTTATTTTTCTAATTAAAGTTTTCATTTAATTCACAAAAATATCTAGATATTTTCTAGGATATTTTGCAAGGATGGTTTAGTGCTTAATCTTGTGATTAAGTTAGCATAGATTCAGTTTAGCATAATTAACCCAATCAAATTTGTAATTACCACTAATTAAGTGCATAATTAAAAGCTTATAATAATATTTTAATTAAGGAAAAATATTAAAGTGAACTAAAATTTTCAAGTGACAACTAAAAACCGCAAACTAGCAATTTCCTAGTTAAATTAGGTGCAGTTAAGTCAATACTGAAAAATGATCACTTCGGGGTTTTTACGGAAAAACATAATTTATTTTACCTATTAACGGAAAATTCGCATAACGATTTCTAAAACGTTACAGGAAGCCACTTAAGTTATCACACTGCAGGAGGTATGCGCATGCCTGGCAAGTTTCCTGTATGTTTGAAACTCCCGATATGATTTTTATCCTATGCTCTTATGACCTTGACGTATGCCAACAAATCATAAGTCACATGTCAAGTTCTACCCGTCATTGTCCAGGTTGATTTGAACCCATCCGTACATACCTTTGACGTGGGCCAACAAAGTAGTACGACTGTCCCAAACCAACGCATCTATCTATGCAACAAAAAAGTAACAAATAGGTACCATACACTATGCCTGGACGCAGGCCAACAAACATAGCATGAATACTAAGTGCTACCCGTCTGAAATGACGGAGGGCTACGAATGGTTTTTGGTGAAAAACCTTTAACGTAATGAACTTGATATCGTTGAAGGAACCTGATAGCTTTTATAAATATATAGTTGCGAAAACCTTTGCTAAAGAGGTCACTCCCGGTGAAGGAATTTCGGCTCTTTCCTCATCGAATGAGGTGCAGGATATTCCAAATTGAATACCACGAAGCAAAACAAAAATAATCGACTATAGTAAAGTTATTACGTTGACGCAAACTTTTACTCAAGGGGTCACTCCCGATGAAGGGATCTCGGCCCTTGCCTCGTCGAATGAGGTGGTGGATATTCATAACTGAATACCACTGTGTAAAGAAAAAGAGAATGTCTGTAATGTTAGTTTTTAAAATTGGTTCCAACAACATTAAATGGTTTTTTTATCCTTGCATTGATCAGAATCAATACAGTCCCATCAATTAATCACACTAGAAAAGAATGAAAATATGATGTACGTATATGCCATCCGCATTCGCCACTGGGTCCCGTCATCACCCATTAGGTTACTTAACTAACGACAGAGCGGGGACTGGATTAGAGCGGGTGCAAAACATATACAACATATACTAGTGTGTGTGTATATATATATATATATATATATATATATATATATATAACATTCGTCCCAGGCATGATATAAGCAACATCACAGAAATATCACAGAAGCAACACAGAATGGTGGATAATCTTGGAGCCCCGGATTTCACTTGAGCCGCAAGTGAGACCCGACGTTCCCCTGTCGTGTGGATAGACTGTGTAATGAAACCTAGACCCTACGAGCGCGGCAAGTTACCCGCCAAAACCAGAAGTGAGGCAACCCCCTTCAACAACGTGAATGGGCCACCCAGCACTTCACGGAATCCAGTAACTTGGGCACCCCTCCGTGGGTCAACCTATATCCCCTACTAGTGCGGCGAATATCCCACTAATTCTAGAGTAAGGTCCCCTCCATCTCAACGCCATGAGACGCGGACCCGTTGCCCTCTAAAACTCGGCTATACGTGCACTCCACCACGGGGTAATCCTAGTACAGAAAAGAAAATAATATATAAGGGTGACATCGACCTCAACCTGGTCGTGCCCCAAATAAATAATATACAAACGGGAAGTGACGACAGTCCACATGACGGACGCTCGTCCCGCAATATCAAATGTACAAATGAAACTAAACTGTACTAACATTACACCCAAGCTATCCACCACGATGATCCAGCCAACATCATAGTACAACACAGAACATCAACGTGAATGTCACGTTCGCAAACCCGTCTAAAAGAACTATAGCAATTAGACAAGTTGTACCGATCTAATGACATTCACGGTCGCAGATAGTAATGTAAGTACTGATAAACATTTAAACAGTGTTAAATTATCGACTTCGAAACACCCCGAATAGCCCCAAACAACTAGATAAACCAATATCTAAACTGGGCTAAACTAGCAATACCACTGAACCAATATTCCAGAGACCAGACCACACACAAAATACGAAGCCCAAACCCCTTCCCCAGGCCAGCCGGCTTGGAATTTGTAGCAATGTGCTCGGCCCAAAATAGGTGGAAATGGTTCGTATTTGGGGTGCAGTCTAGTGGTCACTTAAGTAGTCTTCTGCAGTTGCTAAAATAATTTTTTGAATACTTTGAAAATCGACAGAGACCGGAATCTGCAGGGTATCATTTCGGGGTTGTTTCGATTTTGATACTTTAACATCGTCTAAACAAGCTAGCTTAAGGTTTAAAGGTTGGCTCTGATACCATGTAAGGTTACGGCAGTGCCCTGGCCATCAAACCGTGGCCAAATGCGGAACCAAAATTTACTAAACTGGCGCTACCATTACCCGATACCTGGATCTACCCTAAACCCTAAACTAGCAAGCTAATTAAAAATATAGGAATAGTTATACCGAGTTGATCCGTGTCCTTCGGTCTTTAACCGTCTTCCCAAGCTCCTAGTGTTCGTCTGGATCGAGTTTGGTTGCCGGTCTTCCTCCATCTACGATGATCCACCTGAGGGAAACGGCACAAGGTTTAGCCTTGCCAAACGAGGTAACCGACGCTCTAAGGTTGCTAGCAATGGAGAGTGGAGGTGTAGAATTATGTCACTATGGTTTTTCTCTCATCACAAATGCTCCATGAGCAACTCAAGAAGATCAAGAGGAGGTAAGGAAACATGTGGCACGAGCAACTCAAGAAATGGCTAAGTGTTGAAGTGAGTGAGAATGAGAGAGTGAGCAAGTGAAGAAATTAAGCGGAGAAATGAAAATGAGCAAGCCCCTAAGAATAAGTGGCTGCCCCCTCACTCTCTCTCACATCCAACAATGCACACAAAATATTTTTTTCCAATTTATCAATAAACAATTCCATGCCATACCTCTCTACATGATCAAGCCCATGCTCATGCCAACTCACCCTCCACCTCATTCCCCAAATTGATTTTCTAAAAAGAAAATCAATTAATGAGGTGGTCATCTTCTAGAAACAATTCCATATAAATACGGAATACAACCCGGTATACGTATCGAAATACATACACGCGTATTCGTACAAAAATACGAATAGCCAAGAGAGAAAATGAATAGTGAACAATAATACTAGAATATATATATATATATATAAATACATATATATATATAAATTATTAAATCAAAACCTGATTTAATAATCCGGCTTAATCCTAAGCCGCTAGTATTATTAACCGCCCGGTTAAAGTCTGTACAGCTTGTACACATATTTAATCGGACACATGTATGTACCAACATACGTCATCTATACCATATCGCCTGAACCGTGAAAACCTTCTGTGTGGGACTCTAAAGACCCGTCAATACGCTGGCAGTGGGTTTAACCACAAGCACGTCAGCGGCACTAGCTGTACATAACGGTTACCCAGGTATTGAGCGAAAGGGAGGCCGACGAGCAAACTCATCCTGAACCCCTACCGAACCTGACAGTGACAATATCCATACAGTCCGGTCTTTTCTTCTAAGAGTATCACATATCGAGTCTAAGGGGGTGGATAAAATCAGACCCCTAACAACGCGATAATTCGTATTGGTATGTAACCCATCACCACCTAAGAAACTATCGATCCTGAATCGGTAATTCTCATATACGTACCCTGGCCGAGGATTTCTGGTGATGGCCATCCGTGCACTGCGCGACATCAACCCCCAATACCAGGAGAGACGAATCCCCGACGATCCGCTCACTGCCTCCATGTGGCTCGGGACTGTACCTAACTAAACCTGTTTGCACGACTCCTTTGAGCCGTGGTAGGGTAGTAATCAAAGCACAGTGGGAACTCACATGAGATAAATGATGATCTCAGATCGATAGACTAACCTGTACACATGTCACCTGGGAACTGCTATCTGACAATAGGTATAATACCAACTAGCAGGTTCCTGGAGAGTCCGTCATGTGTACTCATAACCCAATGAGCACCTGTATACTATCTTAGGTGAACAACTGACACCAATGGCTTATGAGATCGGCCACCGCCCCTCGTCAGGGTCTGGATAAGTATGCACTAGTCTACTCTGGAGTATCGATGCCCAATCTCGAAACTCCCATAACTAGGGACATTTAAGGATGTGCTTATAAACCCCCGGCTCCCACGTATATGATCGCCATCATAATGCTGGTAGTCAAGCAAGAATCCTATTGGTTCTATCAACATGTATATGATGATAAAGACAAACCAGACAGCATACTATCATCTCGAGTAAGACTGTTCTACCGGTAAAGGTCATCCCTCAATCATCATAATCACCTGCCTGCGACTATGATAATTGCCTTGAGGTTACTACAGCCAACATGAACAATCTCCTTATTTTATCACGGGGAAGCGAGTAAGCACGTCCTAGCTTCTCTTCCAGGGATTGGCGCGGGCGTGCGTTGTTTTGGCGAGCAACCGGTTTCAGGTCACTCGGTTGTTGTTGAGTGTTGGTAACGAAGGCCGCTTTCTCTTTACCCTTTGCATTCCGAGGGTCCATTTTTGAAGAGGAAGGTTCATGGCCCATCTGGTCCATTGGGCCAACTTGTCGATCAGAGCCTGGAAGGTGGTCGGCTTAAAGAACGTCATGAACTGGGACACAGTCGCCTGAGGATCCAGAGTCCTTATGAACATGCCCACGGCAGAAGCTTCTTTGATGCATTGTTCGCATTTTGACCATAGGTTCCGCCACCAGATTTCGTATTGAACCCAGGTCTCTCCTGGCTTCACCCTGGAATTGATTAATGTCGTGATTGGGGTGTGCTCGCTTGCGCTGGAGAACCGCTACATGAACAACAATTCCATTTCCGTGAATGTTTTGACGGAGTCATCTGGGAGCTCCGAATACTATTCAAATGCCATTTCTGACAGGCTGCCAACGAACTAGCGAAGAAGCAATTTGTCATCGCCTCCAGTATTGCCGCATAGAGCTCTGAACTGAGCGACATGCTGATGAGGATTTCCTGTCCCCTTATACATGAGGAGCTTAGGGATCGTATATCCTGGCGAGTATTTGATTTGGTCATACCAGCTTGGATACGGTCGTCTAGTTCTGACAACTTAGCCAACTGCTTCACTTGCCTGATGAGCTCGTATTTGTTGAGCTATGTAATCATCAAGGGCAGCTTTGGAGATCGTTTCTTCCCTAGCTGTTGATAGAGCTGGAAGAGAGTTTGATGTTTCCCCTATTTCGGCTGGAGGTTCAGGCTGGATCATCATTCCAACCATGTCCTGGAACAGAAGCGCCATCTGCTTTATGTTAGCAGCTTGTTCCGTGGCCTCTTTATCCTTCCTTTCAAGCACCCTTCGCAGGAACTCTGTATCAGTCTCTTACTCTTGGCACTGTTCGCTTGCTGATTCCGGACTTTCTTTCTGTCCGGTGAGTGCTGCCATTTTCGTCAGCATCTTCTGGAGCCTTTGTTATTGCTCCTGAGCCTTTGTTAATCACCGAGTTTGCGGTCGATGACCGATGGAAGCACGAATTTCCTCTTTCCCGGAAGCCATGTAAACCGTGTGTATGATCATGCCCCCAGACTTGGGGCGTTTGGGTCCAGCGCCTTTGGAATTTGCCGCAGGCAGTGGGTTTTTCTCCAGCCTCGTCCTTTTATGGGAGGTTGAACTTGAAGGAGCCGTTGTAACAGACACCTGTGTAGAAAAAGTCCCTCTCTGTATGACAGAGGGATAGTTTTCCTCTTGCCGAGCCTTCAAATTCTTCGGTCGACGAGAGTAGTTATTATTGATCACAGAATCTTGGACTTTCCACCAGATCCTGTGGATTTGGGAAGAGAGTTGCTGAGGGGGCTGCTCCGGTTTTGCTTGCGTTGTGTTTTCAGCAGGTGGGGGAGATTTCTTCAGCACCGCGGTTGGAGAGTTCTTTCGCACCCTCCAAAGTAGATCAAAGCTGTTCCCGGTTGGAACAACATCGTCAACTTCCACCATCGGAGTTGGTGGAGTAAGTCCAGAGGGGGAGTTTCCCCCAGCTCTTCTCACTTGGCGCCAGTGGCGACGTCGAGTATGCTTTGTAGACGGACCACCTCAGTTGTGGAAGCGGCTCCGTCGTGCCCCCAGCTTTGGTGAGGGGCGACTGTTGGTGCCAACCTGTCGAAGACTGACGTCCGTTGAGAGGGAACGACCAGTCTTTCGAAGGCCGACTTCCTGGTAGGGGAAGCACTTTTGATGAATTCACCCGCAACAGGAGTTGGAACGGCCAATCTGTCGAAGACCGAACTTTTGGTAGGAGACGCACCTTTGACGACTTCGCCTGCCGGAGGAGTTAGGAGGACCATCTGTTTTGGGATAGCCCCTTCGGGTTTCGCGAGCCTCTTTGAGGCCCACTTGAGCTTCAGCTCAGCCTGTTGAAGACAGAGTTGGCTGACTTGGACGACCCGTGGAGAGGGGCCGTGGTGGTTGCAAGTCGATCGAAGATCGACTTCTTGTGAGCTTCCTATGGTGGCTCTAAGGCACTGAAGCTTGCTGGAGGGAGCATGGCCCCGAAGAACAATCCAGTGGTGGCTTGAGTCACCTGCCCCACCGGCATTGAAAAGATGGCGGCCGCATTGGGCTCATATGTCACTCCTCCATTTGGGGCGGAGCGGGAGTTGCTGTTGCAGTTTGTGCAGCTGGAAGCCATTTATGTTCACTTCTTCTTTCTGCACAGGAACAAGACACCTAATCTTAGTACCTCGAATCCAAGGGAAACCATAGCGAACCGCGATTTTGTTCGCGACACATGAAGTGTGGAGTGGAAAGAGGAAAAGGTCCCACTGGGCGTGCCAGAATCTGTTCACAGCCGAAAACAGAGACGAACTGGGATGGATCATCCTGCCTGAATTTGGGGGCAGATGCTATTTGGATTTATCCATCCACCTCTCCGAAGATTCTAAGTTGATTTATGGCACCGTATATCGGAAGTTTGGACGGATGCGGCCGTTGTAGCGTGACTTCGTCAGATTCCCCCTCGTTTTGCGAGGGGTTTTTTGATTGTGGGGATGCTCTTCCCTGCAGGTGCAAGCCCCTACAGTTAATTACGTTATTGTATCGCGATAACCACTTTCTCCTGCTCTGGAAGTTCACTTCGTGTCGTGTGTGTTTTTTGGTTTTGATTGCCCGTAGATTATATATGGAGACTAATTTATGTCGCCGTCCGTAAGGCGTGGATTAGTCCAAATCCGTATATATTAAATTTGGGTTTGTTTTATTTAAGTACCGTTAATCTGGTTTGAGATTAAGATCGACTTAAATGTATGTGAGCATTTGGGGCTCGATTTGTTTTTGTTAAGGATACATTAGTCCAATTTGAGACTAAGATCCACTTAATAATTTTTCAGGATCATTCTCATTTAGGATCCAACAAAAGAGCGTTTGGGCTCCGTTGTATTAGTTTAGGGATATTTCGGTCCATTATCGCCATTTTGGAGGTGAGATTTTAGTTTGAGGACGTCTCGGTCCGTTGATCACCATTTTGGAGGTGAGATTTTAGTTTAAGGACGTCTCGGTTGTTGATCACCATTTTGGAGGTGAGATTTTAGTTTAAGGGCATCTCGGTCCGTTGTCCATCTTGCACGCACGTGTATTTGTTACGTGACGGGATGAACAACGATGATATGGGATGCACCCAGTTTGATTTGAGGTGTGCACGTCAATTTGGAAGTGTACCAACGAGTTGTTGGTTGTTGGGACCTGCCACCTCTCTAAAGACGTTAAAGAATTACAACGACATATATCAAAGATGTGGAGAGATGTACTCTTAAACCAAATCCCATATTTAAGGGAAAAGATGGTGCTGTTGTAGACCTAAGAAATGCTAGTCATGTTTTAGACTAAAATTATCTTAGAAGATATAAGCTGAATATCATTTGGGATATCATCAATGGGAGACCACTAGTCATTTTTGAGACTAAGGTCAATTTATGAAAACATGAGCACATGGGGCTCGGTTGTTTTAGAACCAAAGAGGTTTAATCTCAGGAAATTTAGCCAATTTGGGCTGAGATTGAGTTTCCATAATTGCCCAACAGTGTTGTCACGACCCGGAAATGCCACGTGACTGGCACTTGAATCATATGAGGTCTATAGGGCTCCATCTAATTCAAGTAAGCCAAAATCTCAGAAATCTAAACCATTTTTAAAGAAAGTGTTTTGATAAAATAATCCGAATATGCGTTTTTAGAATATCAAGTCTTTTCTGAAAATTTCGGCAGAGTTTCCTTTGTAAATACTGGCCTCGAACGGGGTACAACATGATAAAAGCATATATAATGATAAAAGGCATCCCCAAGCGGGAGCTAGCTCTTCGTCAATCGACGACCACAACCACGCAAGCAATATAATATATAACGCTGGAGGGCGATGATCAAAACTCAAAAGGAAACTCAAAACATCAATGAAAATCATAATAATACAACGCGCGACTCTAAGGTCGAAAGAATATACAACTCTGGTCTCTAAGTCTGAAATAAATATACATGTCTGGTTGATGGAGTTTACTAGATACAATGAATAAAATAAAGTACAATGGTGGTCACGATACAAGTGAACCCACATACCAAACCAAATCACCCAGAATGGAAGCAGTGTGCCAGTAAAGCCGTAACGCAACCTGTACGACCTAAACCTGCAAGAACTGTGGCACAACAGGGGTGAGTTGCCAACTCGTGAGTAGAAAACATCACAGAGCAGAAATCGTATGTATGACTCATCCTAGGTCAATACGATCAAATATATATAACCTCAAATGATAAAGTCTGAAGCATGAAAAGGTGGCAAGGGTAAACATCTATACATAAGTGTAATCCCATGTGCTCGTGTCAGTGCCTTAGGTAGCAATATATCATATGTATGAGGTATGAATGTAATGTAATGAAAACAGTATACATGTAAATGAAGAAACTGTTTTCTTGTTTTAGTGAGATTTCTGTTTTTATAACATGAGGTATCATCAATGAAATCAACATAATCAGTATCTAGCATCGACACAAAACATAAAATCCTAATATCTCAATATCTCAGGCTCCGACTATCCGGACTGGCCTGTTTCATCAAATCTCAGTACCTCAATATCTCAAATCTCAATATCTCAATACCTCGGGCTCTGTCAGTCCGGATCGGCCCATATCATCAATCACATGACCACGAACGGTATCCTCCAGATATCCGCCGCGCCAAACAATCACCGGTAGGCAGTCTGCCCCTGCCAGGCTCATCATCCTCCATGAAATCACTCTCGCCCCGGGATACCATACCGGGTCCACCATGTACCCGAAACGGTTCCTACTACTTCTCGAATCGGGTCTCGAAATCCAACAGCTATCATGAAAACTCATGGTGGACGACTCATACATCACGAGAAAACCGCAACTTGCATTTTAAAAAGAGGGAGAGAGAGAGAGAGAAGTTTATATATATATTCTTGCGGTTTCCCTCCAAATCCCGAAATCTCATGAAAATCCGAAATCCAAAATCAAGAGTAAGTAAACAGTGAATATCGGCAAAAAACCCCAAAATACTGCATAACCAATGAATATATGAATGCATCTGATATCATGCAATGAGTGCAATAGTTAAACTAGCATATGGAAGCGATAACATATTGTAACTATCAGCTAGCAGGCTATGTCAATGAAATAATATTCACTAAAGTGTACGTGACATGGCAATTACCGATGATGATGTGTGTGAGCCGGCAAGCAAGTGTACATAGAGCATACGCATCATCGGTAATGGTGCAGGTGTCCTGACAGCATGATCTCAATAATGGCATATGAAAACACAATATAAGCATGCAAATGCGATGCGAACAACAATAATATGCCGGAGCGGAATAATAAGCACAACAATGAAGAATCTACATCAATATATATATATATATATATATATATATGTCATACAGTTTTTCCATTTGAAATAACACGAATCGTGGTGTTTAGAAAATAAGGGGTACGGTGTTTTAGAAAAGATGCGTCTTTTGAAAATATCCATATAATCCCTTGGCCTGTCTTTAAAATACTCACAATTCATTAATTTTGAAATAGGTATGACTCGAGTCTAGTCTAACATCTACAAGTAAACTACAGGACTACACGAACAATCTAACTGAAAGGGTAAGGGAAACCACATAAATCTGAGTCGATATATATATATATATATATATATATATATATATATATTCTAGTCGGTGATCCCGCCTCAATAGTATCACATACAATACAATACACAATATGATATCCTCGAGTCAAGAGTGCGGATCTATCATCAATATAGCTCGTACGCTAAATCCATCGTACAGCCTCCCAATCTGGGTACGGGTCAAAATCATATTTATCTCTTTATTCTCTTGGTATCCTTATCATTACCTCATGATCTGGGGGTACTGATCTACGTCTAGTACATACTGATACCATCTATATATATGCATGCGTGTGTATGAAAACACCACGTCAAAAGGACCCGCTAAAATATCATGTCATATCTCAAATACGAACCATGTCACAGCCTCAAGCTCGAACTCATCGACTCATCTCCAAATATCAAGTACTATCCTCATAATCCATGTATATGTATACGTATACACACATACACACACACAGTCCCATACCCATGTGTGTGTGTATATATATATACACATATCTCCATATACGCACCGGTAAATAAAATGAATGTATGTGTGTGTGCGCGTGTATGCAAATCACTACCCTAGGGTTCGCGACTAAACACTAACTTACAAGTACACTATACTAATCCAAAGTCATTCCATATCACATCCGTATATGTATATATATAATATAGATATAACGCATTCGCGTTCTAATACGAAACTGCGGGGGTGCTATACGCCTTCCACCCGACTTCCCCTGTAGATATATATCTACTCACCTGCTCTTGCTTAACGATGTCGATGTCGCCATCAACTTCTTTATCGTCTCGAATCCACGTGGGGGTAACTACATATATACACAATCGCAAATGCGTATTAAAATCAAGTCGGAAAACCAAAACGGCACACGTTTCGCTCATAGGTCAAAACCTATAGCCTCATATGCAAAACACGACCAATAACCCTAGTCGTTGGCGTTCAAACGCCACACGACAGAAACACAATTTCAAATACCAAAACCAATTTCATAAAAAGTCACAGAACAAAACCAGCAACTTGGAAAACGTGCTCCAGATTTTACCCTAAGTGAAATTAGCCAAAGTTGCATATGTCAAGGGTCTAGTTTACAGGATAGAGAGCTACAGACCAAACACCACCCCAAATCTCCTGATCTGGCCGTGAATTGCGGCCAGAATGCTTTTATTTATGGCCTCAGTAGGGTGTTAGGGGCTCGGGTCTCTAGGGTACACTCCAGGTTGCCTGCATGACTCTCTGTGATCGCTAAATATTTTTTAGGCGTCCCGGGTGATAGAAGATTTCATATTCCCTACAGAATTCCATAAAAATACGGATATCGGGGATTTCTAAGTTCGCTAATTGGGGCTTAAGTCTCTGGTTTAGGTCTTAAATCAATCACCACAGGGGTTTAAGGTCAATCTTAAGCCTCAATTAAACGCTAGGATTCAATTCAAACCTTAATCCTTTTCTTGAATTTTTCAAAGCTTACAAAACCGCATCCAAACACTTCAAAACTTGCATAGGTGCTAAAGTAATGGAAATACAATGCTAATGGTGCAGAAATTATCTCATTTGGCAACTTAAGAATTTTCTTGAGTTGCCCTAAGTGCTCAAAATCGGATTTTTCTTGGTCCAAGGTGTTTGTGAGAGTCTTGTGCATGCTTTTAATGAAGATGAGATGAAGTTTTGATGAATTTTTGGTGGTGTTTGTGAGGGTTGAAGAGAAGGGAGAAAATGTACTGCCATGGGAGAGGAGAAGGGGAAGAAAAATGAAGGGGATGATGAATGGAGACCAGGTCAAAGAACCCGTCACCTCACTCTCTCTCTTCTCTCTCATGCCCATACCTTAGTTTTTTTAATCTTTTCCTTTTCCTTTTCTTTTGTTTTGCTTCCCTTTCTTTTAATTTGAAATAGGAAACCCAAATGAAACCATGGTAGAAAAATGTAGAAATGTGTAAAAATGACATGGTGCATGTCATGTGCACAAAACTAGCTTAATGCACGATTAGCGATATCTAATCGCGATTAGCATTAAAGTAGTGTATAATAAATCATAAAATTTCACATTTTGCTTAAATCACATAAAGCACCCTCATTTCAGTAATTTCTATAATTTTCCAATTTTTCCCCGATTTATCGGTATTTAATTATACCGAAATATTAAAATATTCTTTATATTTATTATTAAATTATAAAAATTTCCAAAAATAATATTTTATTTTTCTGAAATGTTATAATTTTTCCCCCTTAAAGAAATTCGGTCCCCGAATTTAAATTTAAACTTGCCCAATTTCTAAAACATTTCAGTAAAAAGATCAAGTCGATGGGGCTCCGAAATCATCAATACATAAAACACATCGTAGCGCAATGCATGCGCATGAACAATGAGCAGATAACTCAAAATCAAACTCCACCAAGCATCCCGCAATTATCGGAGTCATGGTGAAGACACAAATGTCAAATCCAATACAAAAACCAATATGATGTAAATCAAAACTACACATGTAAACCTCTGAAGGAAATGCATGCCAAACCTTTCATGTTGCTGTGCGATGCGCATAACACTGCACAGTGGCGGACGTCTATTATAAGAAAATAATCATATATGTATATATCTTTTGTTTAATATGCACGTCCCGCCGTTTTTGAAAACAATTTAGAAGGGTTTACTTGTTTTAAACGTTTCGTGTCATATCAGACACATAGGTAAATACCGAGACTATAGCTCTCTTTTTGGAAATCCCTTCGATAACTATCAATGCATGCAAAATACATCCAGGTACTGTCCTCTGACTAGTCCTGCTCAGTATGAAAACAAATAGCAAATATCATAAAAACTTACTGCTCCATAAGAAATCAATCCCAAAATGTATATAAGAATACCCTGTGCATCTGGTGCGCACGGAAATCGAAATCCATGAATATGCCATACATGTGCACAGAAACAAAATCTAAGTGCAATGGGTGTGCACGAAACACCTGTCGGAGGCAACGGTGTGCCTGACAGCAATATCAGGTGCATCTGATATGCATAAAGAATCTCGATTTAGTGCATCCGGCGTGCACCAAAATCATATCTCATATCATGCGCCCAACATGCGCGAAAATCCAAATCAGGTGCATCTATCGTGCACGAAATCCAATATCAAGCGCCGAACATGCGCAAAATCCAATCCAAGCGCGTCAAATATGTGCAAGAATCCAATCAGGTGCACAAAGTGCACAAAACAAATATCGAGTATCACAATCGAAATCGACGGTATAAAACACATTTCAATCAAATCTAAATCAGGTATACCGTGGTATATAATCTCACAACCATGTGCATCAGCGTGCACAAAAACAAATCAAAATACTAAAAGTGTATGAAAACTATGACGAAAGCATCAGTCAAATCATAAGCATGCCCTAGGCATGAAATCACAACCAAAATCACAAATGACATCAAAACTCAATCATGCAAATAGATCGCCCAAAATACCAAAATCAAGTATGGCGGAATAGTCCCGCTCAAGCACATCCTCTAAAGAATCTCTAGCCAACTGTCGTGGTCACTCATAACATGTCTCGTCGATGGTGCCGAACTCTGGCCTGCTGGGTGTGCGTAATATGACCGCTCCTGAGTCCAAATCTTCTCGTAAATTATTCCAGAAAGGTCCTGTCGAGGTCTCACCCAAATCTCGTTTTTGTCGAACTGCCTGGAAGTCATCATCCTTTACTAAATCTATTTCTTGTTCCGGAACGGCTGCATATTCATCACTACTCCTTCTGGAAGATATACCCACAAACAACGCCTCTGCATGCGTATCATATTTCTATGTCAGCGGAGTGGAACGTCATCTCATCAAGATCTCGTACGAACCTCTTACTCTACTTTTCTCTAATGTCGACTGCTTCGGACTCGTCTCTTCGTGGCTGCATGGACCGTGCTCCAATGGCTATACTCGTATCTGGAGTCTCCCAAGAAATGCATCCCATCGCATAGCATACGAATGAAGTCGAACCATTCGATCGATTCGTCAAAACCACATAATCCCCAAGAGCTCAACATCTTGGGTACAGTTTAATAGTATCGAGTACATACCATAGCACCGGTGGACCAGCCGTAGAAGGGCAAACCCAAGCCTCACTAATGGCACCGCGGAATTGCCACAAACCCTAAGATTCAAAGGCTTTCACATGGTCATTATATCAAGTTAGGGTTTTCATTCTTCTAGAGGGTCCATAGAATTGCTTGCATGTCTTTCCGAATACTTTAAACTTGGAATATGGGTTTCTGACATTCGATCGCCTCTATCGACACTCAACGTACCTGCGTGAAGTCGTCTCTAGCTGGAATCAATCTATCTGATGACCTCGCATCGGGGTAAGTGAACGAACCACATGTCCTAGTCATTCATCCTCGGGTGACTAGCGATGTTCTATCATATCTCTATGTACAACTCGTACTGCAATAGCTCCAACATCTGGGGCAATATCTCGTCGTTCGCAGCAACAACTGGCTCATTTGTCTACACGTTGAACAGTGCCTCAATCATCAAGAATAAGCGATACATCAATGGTCATCATATTCTGGCTGGCCTCTATCAGTGGCTCAATCCTCTGGTGCTAATCTGCACGTCCGAGAAATCTCATAACAGCGATCCATCAAACGCTTACGGGGCGAAAACACAAATAAACAACACCTCTCTATGAAATCGTATGTCTCTGGAACGCCCTGGTCAGTCCTCATTCGTGACGAGCTCGTGCTGACCGCAACTCTAGCCGTAGCTCTTTCTGCCTATGTAATCGTGGCAGCAAAATCATAAACCAATATCGATGAGGATAGATCATGAATGAATATAATAATGTGCAAGGAAATGTACATCCTAAGGCTTCTTAAGCGGAGTAGCGTATCGTAAGTATGCCGCGGAACATACACACGATACGTCACTCTCCTTAAGTCACCTACTCCATCAACCAAGGTCAACCTATGCGACGAAAGTTCGGGTCTAATACCCCTTCGACTAAGTCTAAGTTCCGTATATATCTAAACGCCCTAGGCTCTGCATATTCAAACATAGACTCGAACCAAGGTTAACCTAGCGCTCTGATACCAACTTTGTCACGACCCGGAAATGGAACGTGACTGGCAATTGAATCATATGAAGTCTATAGGGCTCCATCTAATTCAAGTAAGCCAAAATCCCAGAAATCTAAACTATTTTTAAAGAAAGTGTTTTGATAAAATAAGCCGAATATGCGTTTTTAAAACATCAAGTCTTTTCTGAAAATTTCGGCAGAGTTTCCTTTCTAAATACTGGCCCCGAATGGGATACAACATGATAAAAGCATATATAATGATAAAAGGCATCTCCAAGCGGGAGCTAGCTCTTTGTCAATCGACGACCACAACCACACAAGCAATATAATATACAATGCCGAAGGGCGAGAATCAAAACTCAAAAGGAAACTCAAAACATCAATGAAAACCATAATAATACAACGCGCGACTCTAAGGTCGAAAGAATATACAACTCTGGTCTCTAAGTCTGAAATAAATATACATGTCTGGTTGATGGAGTTTACTAGATACAATGAATAAAATAAAGTAAAATGGTGGTCACGATACAAGTGAACCCACCTATCAAACCAAATCACCCGGAATGGAAGCAGTGTGCTAGCAGAGCCGTAACGCAACCTGTACGGCCCAAACCTGCAAGAACTGTGGCACAACAGGGGTGAGTTGCCAACTCGTGAGTAGAAAACATCACAGAGCAGAAATCGTATGTATGACTCATCCTAGGTCAATACGATCAAATATATATAATCTCAAATGATAAAGTTTGAAGCATGAAAAGGTGGTAAGGGTAAACATCCATACATAAGTGTAATCCCATGTGCTTGTGTCAGTGCCTCAGTTAGCAATATATCATATGTATGAGGTATGAATGTAATGTAATGAAAACAGTATACATGTAAATAAAGAAACCGTTTTCTTGTTTTAGTGAGATTTCTGTTTTTATAACACGAGGTATCATCAATGAAATCAACATAATCAGTATCTAGCATCGACACAAAACATAAAATCCTAATATCTCAATATCTCAGGCTCCGGCTATCCGGACTGGCCTATATCAACAAATCTCAATACCTCAATATCTCAAATCTCAATATCTTTATATCTCAATACCTCGGGCTCCGTCAGTCCGGATCGGCCCATATCATCAATCACACGACCACGAACGGTATCCTCCGGATATCCGCCGTGGCAAACAATCACCGGTAGGCAGTCTGCCCCTGCCAGGCTCATCATCCTCCATGAAATCACTCTCGCCCCGGGATACCATACCGGGTCCACCATGTACCCGAAACGGTTCCTACTACTCCTCGAATCGGGTCTCGAAATCCAACAGCTATCATGAAAACTCATGGTGGACGACTCATACATTACGAGAAAACCGCAACTTGCATTTTAAAAAGAGGGAGGGAGAGAGAGAAGTTTATATATATATTCTTGCGGTTTTCCCCCAAATCCCGAAATCTCATGAAAATCCGAAATCCAAAATTAAGAGTAAGTAAACAGTGAATATCGGCATAAATCCCCAAAATACTGCATAACCAATGAATATATGAATGCATCTGATATCATGCAATGAGTGCAATAGTTAAACTAGCATATGGAAGCGATAACATATTGCAACTATCAGCTAGCAGGCTATGTCAATAAAATAATATTCACTAGAGTGTACGTGACATGGCAATTACCGATAATGATGTGTGTGAGCCGGCAAGCAAGTGTATGTGGAGCATACGCATCATCAGTAATGGTGCTGGTGTCCTGACAGCATGATCTCAATAATGGCATATGAAAACACAATATAAGCATGCAAATGCGATGCGAACAACAATAATATGCGGGAGCTGAATAATAAGCACAACAATGAAGAATCTACATCAATATATATATATGTGTGTGTGTGTGTGTGTGTGTGTGTGTGTGTGTGTGTGTGTGTGTGTCTGTGTCTTACAGTTTTGCCATTTGAAATAACACGAATCGTGGTGTTTAGAAAATAAGGGCTACGGTGTTTTAGAAAAGATGCTTCTTTTGAAAATATCCGTATAATCCCTTGGCCTGTCTTTAAAATACTCACGATTCGTTAGTTTTGAAATAGGTATGACTCGAGTCTAGTCTAACATCTACAAGTAAACTACAGGACTAAACGAACAATCTAACCGAAAGGGTAAGGGAAACCACCTAAATCTGAGTCGATATATATATATATATATATATATATATATATATATATATATATATATATATATATATTATAGTCGGTGATCCCGCCTCAATAGTATCACATACGATACAATACACAATATGACATCCTCGAGTCAAGAGTGCGGATCTATCATCAATATAGCTCGTACGGTAAATCCATCGTACGGCCTCCCATTCTGGGTACGGGTCAAAATCACATTTATCTCTTTATTCTCTTGGTATCCTTATCATTACCTCATGATCTGGGGGTATTGATCTACGTCTAGTACATACTGATACGATCTATATATATGCATGCGTGTGTATGAAAACACCATGCCAAAAGGATCCGCTAAAATATCATGTCGTATCTCAAATACGAACCATGTCACATCACCGATCTTATGGCCTCAAGCCCAAACTCATCGACTCATCTCCAAATATCAAGTACTATCCTCATAATCCATGTATATATATATATATATATACATACATACATAGTCCCATACCCATGTGTGTGTGTGTGTATATATATATCCCCATATACGCACTGGTAAATAAAATGAATGTATGTGTGTGTGTGCGTGTATGCAAATCACTACCCTAGGGTTTGCGACTAAACACTAACTTACAAGTGCACTATACTAATCCAAAGTCATTCCATATCACATCCGTATATGTATATATATAATATAGATATAACGCATTCGCGTTCTAATACGAAACTGTGGGGGTGCTATACGCCATCCACTCGACTTCCCCCGTAGATATATATCTACTCATCTGCTCTTGCTTGCCGATATCGATGTCGCCATCATCTTCTTTATCGTCTCGAATCCACGTGGGGGTACCTACATATATACACAATCGAAAATGCATATTAAAATTGTACTTATTATCGCACGCGCATGTGACGGGGGGCTCCTTCCCTCTGTTTCACCTCCCGAGAAGGAAAACCAAAACGGCACACGTTTCTCTCATAGGTCAAAACCTATAGCCTCGCATGCAAAACACGACCAATAACCCTAGTCGTTGGCGTTCAAACGCCACACGACAGAAACACAACTTCAAATACCAAAACCAATTTCATAAAAAGTTGCAGAACAAAACCAGCAACTTGGAAAACATGCTCCAGATTTTACCCTAAGTGAAATTAGCCAAAGTTGCATATGTCAAGGGTCTAGTTTACAGGATAGAGAGCTACCGACCAAACACCACCCCCAAATCTTTTGATCTGGCTGCAAATTGCAGCCAGAATGCTTTTATTTGCGGCCTCAGTAGGGTGTTAGGGGCTCGGGTCTCTAGGGTACACTCCAGGTTGCCTGCATGACTCTCTGTGATCGCTAAATATTTTTCAGGCGTCCCGGGTGATAGCAGATTTTATATTCCCTACAGAATTCCATAAAAATACGGATATCGGGGGTTTCTAAGTTCGCTAATTGGGGCTTAAGTCTCTGGTTTAGGTCTTAAATAAATCACCACAGGGGTTTAAGGTCAATCTTAAGCCTCAATTAAACCCTAGGATTCAATTCAAACCCTAATCCTTTTCTTGAATTTTTCAAAGCTCACAAAACCGCATCCAAACACTTCAAAACTTTCATAGGTGCTAAAGTAATGGAAATTTAATGCTAATGGTGCAGAAATTATCTCATTTGGCAACTCAAGAATTTTCTTGAGTTTCCCCAAGTGCTCAAAATCGGATTTTTCTTGGTCCAAGGTGTTTGTGAGAGTCTTGTGCATGCTTTTAATGAAGACTAGATGAAGTTTTGATGATTTTTGGTGGTGTTTGTGAGAGTTGAAGAGGAGGGGGAAAATGTGCTGCCATGGGAGAGGAGAAGGGGAAGAAAAATGAAGGGGATGAAGAATGGAGACTAGGTCAAAGAACCCCTCAGCTTACTCTCTCTTTTCTCTCTCATGCCCATACCTTAGTTTTTTAATCTTTTCCTTTTTGTTTTGTTTTGTTTTGTTTACCTTTCTTTTAATTTGAAATAGGAAACACAAATGAAACCATGGTAGAAAATTGTAGAAATGTGTAAAAAATGACACGGTGCATGTCATGTGCACAAAACTAGCTTAATGCGCGATTTGCGATATCTAATCGCGATTAGCATTAAAATAGTGTATAATAAATCATAAAATTTCACATTTTTCTTAAATCACATAAAACACCCTCATTTCAGTAATTTCTATAATTTTCCAAAATTTTCCCGATTTATCGGTATTTAATTATACCGAAATATTAAAATATTCTTTATATTTTTTATTAAATTATAAAAATTTCCCAAAATAATATTTTATTTTTCTGAAATATTACAAGTGTTAAGCATTTGGCCGTTGTGGCTGTATATGAAGTGCTAAGCACTTTGTATGGCGCCCACATGAGGAGCACGTGAGGTGCTGGGAGCTGCCCTTTGACTTTTATTTCCCTTTTTGTATAATTGCTAAGCACTTGGATCTCATTGTGCTCACGTGTAAAACACGTGAGGCGCCCCAAATATGGTCGCTGACCTTTGGTTTTATTGCCTCTCCCTTTGACAGAGGTGCTAAGCACTTGATTGGGGGTCGCGAGAAAAACACGTGACTGCCTTAGGAAGTGCTTCTTGCTCCTCTTTTAAGCACTCGCGTAGGAAACATGTGAGGCAATCTCAGCCGTTTCTTTTTGTTCATTAAAAACACTCACGTGGAAAACATACGAGGTCTCGTTATAGTGTTAAACACTAACGAATCACCATGTTGTCGTTCTGTGTTCTTGGAGATTTTGATCTCTTATTAATGACATTAGGCTTTGGTTTGGAAGGTCTCAAATTATTGTCAACGTCTTAGGGATCAAGTTTTCCTCTTGTTCATGCAGGAATCAAATTCTTTATATATAGGGTTAAACCTTAGTTTTCAGAGGAATTAAATTCCCATATACTTTTTGTAAGAATTAAATTCTTTAAAATCAGTTCTTTCCCCTAGGCTTTGAATCTTCATGACAGAATCTCCCCAATGAGAATTAAATTCTCAATTTGTGGGAGATCTGCTTCTGTAGATCTCAACCAGAGGAAGAACTAAGTTCTTGCATGAAGGGTTAAATCCTTAGAGAGGCAAAGATGGAATGGAACAATCTCTGTATATTTTTTTTCTTTTCACCTAGTATGTTCTGACGAAACAAATCTTCGCTGAGAATCAAATTCTCTCTTTTTTTGTCTCTACTTCTGTCTTCTCTCTCTGTGTGTACGTCTCTCCCCCCTTTTTTGAGACTTGAAGTCTTTGGCACTTTATATAGTGGAGAGAGGTTTGTTTAATTCTCAGAAAATCTCTCATTGAAAGATCCCCATTGATTTAATTGGTTTCAAAATTGATTTGAGGAATTTTACTAACCGTTGGATCTTTGATCCAAGGACTTCTGTTTTTATAGAAGATATTGTTTTTGTTTTTAACAAGATTCTCCCATATATAGGATAAAATTCTATCGAGCGGTGGCATTTTAATCACCGTTGGATTTTTAATCCAAGGGTGCTTAGTCTAACGGAGTATAATCTTTCTCTATTTAGAAATATATAGGAAATATTTTGGATCTTTGATCCACTAACTCTCTGTTTAACAGAAAATATTCTCTCTAATAGAATTTAATTCAATGTTTATTAAGTTATCAAGTAGAATTTAATCTACGTAAGGAGGTGTCCTCACGTGTTAACACGTGAGGTCTGCGGTTTAATTGCAGCGCTTAGGCGCTCACGTGTTGGCACATGGGGCCGGTTTAGCCTAGTTGTAATTTAAGTGCAGCGCCTATTTATAGGCGCTCACGTACTGGTACGTGAGGCTTGTTTAGCCTCCTTATAGTTTTAATGGCAGCGCCTATATGCCTTGCATATAAGCCCTCACGTGTTTAACACGTGAGGCTTTTTTAGCCTATTTGTAGTTTAATTGCAGCGCCTATTTAGAGGCGCTCATGTGTTGGCACGTGAGGCTTGTTTAGCTTTCTTATAGTTTTAATGGCAGCGCCTATATGCCTTGCATATAGGAGCTCACGTGTTTAACACGTGAGGCTTGCTTAGCCTACTTGTAGTTTAATTGCAGCGCCATTTATAGGCGCTCACGTGTTGGCACGTGAGGCTTGTTTAGCCTCATTATAGTTTTAATGGCAGCGCCTATATGCCTTGCATATAGGCACTCACGTGTTTACCACGTGAGGCTCGAATAGTGGGGAGTTTCCCCATTTCTTTCTCTCATCTTCTCCTTCTCCTTTTTTTATAAGGAAACAAGGGTTTCTCTGGTTCAGGCGAAATGATGTGGTGGTCGTATGTTTATACGTGCAGGGTTTTGATCGAATCATAATACTAGCCGGGTTAGGATTATGCCGAGTTATTAAATCAGGTATTGATTTAATAATTTACATATACATTTTTCGATATGTATATTCTAGTGTTATCTAGGTTTTCAATCGGACGGTTGAAAATACTAGCGGGCTTAGGATTAAGCCGGTTTGTTAAATCGGATATTGATTTAATACTAGTATTATATTAGTAGTATTATTCTATCTCTTGGGTATTCGTATTTTGGTACGAATACGGGTATATATATACGGTTAAGTGTATTCCGTATTTATACGGAAAACATTCTAAAAGGTGGACACCTCATTTTTGATTTATCCATTTATTCTATTAAATGGAAATGAGGTGTAAATGTAGTAAGGAGAGAATGGTGAGAACCATACTTGAATAGTTTTTGACAAATGAATTATATATTCATTTGTGCAAACTATTCAAGTATGTTTGCAAAATTTTTATTGAAAAAATGAGATATAAAAAACCATGCTTCATTTATTTTTTCATATAAGTTTTATTTCATTCTCACCACGAGCTTCTCTCTCCTCTCTAGCTGTACTTGAGTTCCTCCTCCTTCTTTATCTTCCTCCCTACCATCTCGTGAGTTGAGAATCAAGGGAGGAAGAGAGATAGAAATATACTAGAAAACTCGCTACATCTCCTTAGTAACCTAGATTAGCAAACTAGGTTACTAAGTTGCTTCATTAGTGAAGCTAAGCTTGGATTACAAACTCTCGAGTGGATCATCTAGGACCGAGGAGGCCGGCCATCAAGGTTGATCTAGAAGACCTCAAAGAGCTTAAGCAGAGGAGTGAAAACCCGAAGGACACATGTCGTTTGGTATAACACTCTTTCACAGTAGCTAGACTCTTCTAGTTTGCTAGTTAAAATATTTGGTTAAATTCTAGGACGTGTTTTCTAGCGCCAAATTTTTAAAAGTCAAAGTTTTTCGTTCCGCAACGGCGACAGTCAGCGGCCAGGACGCTAGGAATCCCAACAGTTTGTGTACCTGAATTAGGACAATCCCAAAATCTATCTAGATTTATCTTTACAGAACTAGGTCCAGAAGAAATGATACATTATCCAATCTTATAGGGAGAAACAACTATGACAACCATATTTTAACCAATTGTAATATAGAATCCATTAAGGATCGGTCCTATGGTCGCGACAATTGCGGACCACGGCGGAATAAAAAAAACAAATTTTTAACTAACACAGAACCAATTCATAGCCTAGAATCATCAAATACTTGCAATTATCATAAACTAGAAAATACTTTGGAGCTAGTTAGGGGCCTACAATCTTTGTAGCGTGTCTGATTGTTAGTGATATATGCCTTAGAGGCCATTACTGTATCATACTGGTTTGTATATTACTTAATAAAAGCTTGGGATATACACGGATATAGTAACAGTCTTGCTCAAAATGGTAGTATGCTAGCTGGTTTGTTTCTACCTTAATATGTGCATGTGTTTCTTTTAGCATATCCCTTATACATATTGGTAGAGCCCTCAGGATCTTTTGCTTGATTACCAGCGTTGTGATGGCAGTCACACTAGTAGGGGCTGGGCAGTCTATAAGCACATCCTATACAGGTCCCTAGTCATAGGATTATTGAGCGAGACATCGATACTCCAGAGTAGACTAATGTATACGCTTCTCATCCCAGTAGGAGAGATGGTCTGTCCTACAGCCATTAGTACGTCGTACTGGAGATAGTATGCAGGTGCTTATTAGGTTATGAGTACACTGGACAGCACTCATCGGGAACTGCTGGTGGGTATTATACCTATCGTTGGGTAGCAGTTCCCAAGTGACATGAGTACAGCTTAGTCCGTCGACTTGATACTGCTACTTCATCTTGAGTGTGTTCCCATTGTACTTTGATTACTATCCTACCATGGCTCAAAAGAGTCGTGCAAACAGGTAGTAGTTGGGTGCATTCCCGAAGCACTTGGAGGCAGTGGCGGTTAGATAGGATTCGTCTCTCTCGGTATTTGGGGCTTATATCGCGCTGTGTTCGGAAGGCCATTACACAAAGTCCTTGGCCAAGGCAAGTGAGATTTACTGGTAGGTACTCCAGTAGTTTCTCAGGGTGTTTTGGGCTATACTCCAACACGACTTATTGCGCTATCAGGGGTC
Source organism: Agapanthus africanus (assembly GCA_030015575.1). Lineage (NCBI taxonomy): Eukaryota > Viridiplantae > Streptophyta > Magnoliopsida > Asparagales > Amaryllidaceae > Agapanthus > Agapanthus africanus. The sequence continues at coordinate 812,099,185 of JASDDO010000019.1, read as the reverse complement.
TGATGATTACTGCCTCCTAGGCTCGATATGTGATACTCTTAGACGAACAGACCAAACTGTATGGAGATTGTTACATACAGGCTCAGTAGGAGTTCGGATGAGTTAACTCATCGGCCTTCTTATCGACACATACCGAGGTATCCATTACGTGCAGCTAGTACCTCTTGCGGCTTGTGATTAAACCCACTGCCAGCGTAGTGTCGAGTCTTTAGAGTCCCACATAGAGAGTTTCCCTGGACCGAGAAAAAAGGTGTAGAGGTCGTATGGTTTTACGACAGGGCTTCGATCACGTACGTGCACTTGTGCGCGTATGATGATCGGGCGGATAATACTAGTGGGCTTTGGTTTAAGCCAGATTCTAGTATTATATTGATGGATTGTTTTTCGTCTATTTGTATTCGTATTCTTGGGAATACGGATGCGGGTATGTATATACGGATGAGGGGCATTCTTGTAATTTTCTCGGGAAAGCTTCTAGAAGAGGACACCTAATTAGGGTTTATTTCTTTATGGATTAAACATTATTAGGTGAAGGAAATGAGGTGGAGTTTTACATTGAATCTAGCATGGCTACTTGGTGACTCATGATGATGACTCATCACTAGATATTTATGAAGCATGGTTGATATTTTGTTGTGATATTTATCTCATAAATTATTGATATGCTTCATATTTATCAAGAGAGGGCAGCCAAGCTTTATCCAAACTCATTCTTCACTAGCATTTCCTCAAGTCATCTTCTTCTTCCTCTTAACCCTGAATGCTCTCATGTGTTGAGAATCATAGAGTTCCAAGAGAAAAATTAATTCATTTTCTCACTCTACACCTCCTAGGACTTCTAGTTTAGTGAACTAGAAGCCGTAGTTATCTCAGGTTCGAGATAGGAGCTCGGACTATAGACTCTCGGGTGGATCGTCTTTGACTCTAGGAGGCCATCGAGGTTGCCCGATCCGTTTTGACCCTTGGAGGCTATGATGAGGTGGAGGACAGCGATGAAGACCCGAAGGACTTGGTATCATGAGGTATAACACTTCTTACCGAGTAGTTAACCTCTTACATGTTAGCTAGTTAGGGTTTAGTATCGATCCTGAAGTTCAAGTTGGTGTTGCGAGCTTTGAAAAATCGTTTTTTGCATATTCCGCCTCCTCGCGAACATGCGGGGTGCGCGACATCGACTTACACTGATCACCATCGGAAGACCCGTACTAGACTTTGTGATCTCTTGGAGAGTGTACAAGATAACTCCTCACCGTAGACGATCCGCTGTGAATATGACATGCCCAAAGCTCGATATTCTCATCGAATGAGAGGAAACTCCATTATGAAACTTGCTAAGTGTTAAAGGAGATGTTGTGATTAATGGGTACTCTCTAGTTTTTCATTTCCCTCACTACTTCTTAACTTGCCATTAAAGTAGAGAGCATGCTTGAGAAGCTAGAGGAGGAGGAAGAAGAATATGATAGCTTTATCAAACGAATTAGTTTTTTTCATTTAATTGTCTCATTTGGATTTTTGAGACAAAACTCTCACTCTCTACTCCACATGTTAACATAATATTACACACACACACATATTAATATATATAAAGATATATATATATACATACATACATATACATACATATAAATATATATATATATATATATGTACATATATTTATTTTTAATATATATCATATATATATTAAATGAGAACAAGTATGTGTATCCTATACACATACACTTCATGTATCAAATACAGAAAAGCTATCAAATTCATATAAGTGTTATATACTATAGAGAATGTGTATATCATATACATTATACTAGAAACTGCATCAAAATACGGTTATCAAGTCAATACTTGACTTAATATTCCGGCTGTAGGGTGTTATTCATCACCCCATTGAGATGGGAATACGCGTCGCTTGTCAGGCATACCACAGATTCCCCCTGCCAAGGGTAGGCTGGGGTTTATTGATTGTGGGGATCCGAATCTCCGGCAGCCACAGACTAAGCTGCTATTAATTACCCCTCGCCTTTGGAGCGAAGGAACCTCCGATTGACGGGTCAAACTGGTTATGCGAACTCAATATGCAGTGTGCGTGTGTTGTGTTTTGAGGGGTCTTGGGTATATCGGGGGCCTCGCAGAGTTTACGGGGGTCCTGCTACCCGGATAGCGGGCTGAGGATCAAGATGGCTAGCAGCCCCCTTGCAAGGTGCGGGGCAGCGCCCCATTAGAAATTTTTTCTAACGGGAGAAAGTGTTGTGGAGTGTGTACATATAAAAAAAGGGAAAATAGCGTCCAAATAACGCATGGGCGCCAGCGCCTCACATGCTTGGCATGCGGGCGTTAGGCTCCAGCGGGAAAACGGGACTTAGCCCCTATACTGGGAGTTGTACTCCCAATTGACTTTTGGAGTTAAACTCCTAAAAAAAGGACAAAGGGCTTAGCCCTCGGGTGGATCGTCTTTGACTCGAGAAGGCCGTCGAGTTTGCCTGATCCGTTTCGATCTTTGGAGGCTATGACGAGGTAGAGGACATCGATGAAGACCCAAAGGACTTGGTATCATGAGGTATAACACTTCTTACCGAGTAGTTAACCTCTTACATGTTAGCTAGTTAGGGTTTAGTATCGATCGTGGAGTTTAAGTCGGTGTTGCGAGCTTTGAAAAATCGTTTTTTGCATATTCCGCCTCCCCACGAACATGCGGGGTGCGCGACATCGACTTACAGTGGTATCAGAGCCTAAGTAAAGCATAGCTAATAGTTTAGATGAAGTATAAAACTACGAAACCGAAATTACTTCGAAACACGAAACATAAACTCCAAGTTTCTGTCAAATTTTTCTGAGCCTCTAAATTTTTTTAAACAATTGCAGAGTGCTCTACTTCTTGTGATATGAATACACACCAAAATCGAGGCATTTTCACCTTTTTTTGACCGGCCACAAGCTCAAAAAAACTGGCCTCACCTTTTTAGTTGTGGTGAAATTCTTGGAATTTTGGTCCGTGTTCTAGTTGCTTGGATCTAAGGTCTCAGGTGTTGTTTGTTTTTGCAAATTTTGGATATACTGTTATCTTTTTACTGTGGCAATACGGAGTGTTTCGAAGTCGTAGTTTTAACGCCGTTTGACAAGTTTCAAGTTGTGATATATGTGTTTGGAAACGTCGAATAATTGCTATACGTCGATTAGTCGGGGTTGCACATATCTGTGTTGCTATTCTTGTTGGTTTGTGTATATGAACTTTATTGGATCGTGATTTGTACGATGTTTTGTGATCAAAAATATTTTTAACGCAATCAAGAACGGCGTCGCTTGGTAGCTAGCCGATGAGTATGGGTCGGTCCACAGGGATGTTGTATATTTCCTAATTGGTCTAACGAGTTAATTCCAAACGGTGTGGATGGATTATCACTAAAAACAAAACTGATTTAATTTAGGACTATAATCTTGCTAGGTTAGGGTTAGGTTTAGGTTAAGTTTGGAAATTGAAGATTTCCTCACCGTTTTCAAAGCCCTAATTTGGATATCTTTAGGTGTTGTGGTAACAATTAATAAAGGGGATTAGTACCATCGGGAAGAAACGATATTTCTTCCTCTAGGTTCTTGTCCTTCCTTTCTTAATTCTTACCCTAACCTCCATGGAAAACATACGCAACCAGTCGTTTATACTACGGTATCACCGTTACCTCGTGGGGTAAGGTGCCGTAGGGGACGGTGTGTGTATGTATACATGGAGTCCTATTAATTATATATGATGGGCAAGAAAGGGGTGAGAGATTTTCATCTCTCAAGCCTTTCCTATTTCTAACTCTAACAAGTGAGGAACTACTCACTCATTAGGGAATTGATTAACATTTTCTAAACTAATTAACTAGGACAGAGAATAAAATTATACTAAGGCAGAATAAAAATTAACTAAGGCAATTAAATAAAATTACTTACTTTATTGATGTCTCTCTCCAAACATTTACACAGGAATTAAATTCTGAATAGATGAAATAAAAAGAGGCATGCCTCAAAGAGAGATTTATGGCTTCTATTTATAGATCATAGAAACCCTAGGGTTACAATCGACACACATCTGCTTTTACAAATATACCCCTAAGAAGACTAGTCGACGCGCCGCCAGCCGCCACAAAATTTCTGCACCGACACGGGCGACACGCGGCCGCGGATTCACGGCCAAAAGCCAGGTTTGGCCGCGATTCCGCGGCCAACTGGAGAGCTTGTAGGCTGCTTTTTGCTGTGCTGCTTCTGGTTGTATTTGTCTTCCTGTTTCTTCAGTTGGTTCTTTAGAATGTCTTCTAGTTCTCTTCCAGATCTCCACAGTGAATAATGTAGTGGAATTTTACCATTCGCTTCGTGTCGAGGTCTTGAACCTTGTTCTGCCTTTGTGCTTTGTGAACTTGTTCATTGATCTTCATTGTCCCTCAAAATGTAGGCATGATCAACATTCCACCATTTATCGGTCGTAGTCTCACTTTTGTATCGTCTTTTGTCTTTTTCACTGTTTTTGTTCCGAGAACCTGTAACCTGCAACTATGTAGCAGACATGGTTCAAAAGCACCTGTTTATTTGTAAAATGACTAAGAATGGGGAATATAATAATGCAAAATTATGATATGATCAAATACCCCCAAACTTATCTTTTGCTCGTCCTCGAGCAAACCTAGTTTTATTCTCGAAAAAAGACCTAGCCTCACTTTCGCAGGGAAACGCGATTGCACTGAGCTCGTGCAACAAGCCGTTAAACCTCTAGGTGTCCCTAGTAGGAGGAGTGTTGTCTCCTGAGGGTTTTCAGCGGATACTACCCACAAAATCCTATCAATTCGGCCCATTTACTTTTATTCTCCAATTAGGTTTTCTAACAAGAAACTCTATTATCTTTGACTCATAAATTATCAACCCGTATTTTTCACGCTTCCTTATTTTTTAACTTAAGATCATATATATTCTTGTAAATTTACTTAGCTTTCAACATCTTTTGAGTTTTCCTTCTAGGGTTCCATCTCAACTTAGAAATTTTTATCATCTCTATTAAAAATATAAGTCTTATTTTTCATCCTTATCTCTTATCTAAACCCTAATCAAATACCCCTACGTGTGTGTATATATCACCCCTACACTTGGAAATTCAAATCAAGCTATTATACTCTTGTCCATCGTCCAAAGTACTTTTCACTTGGTGAATTTTTGGATGAAATTGCTCACACATTCTTCATGCGACCGTTAATACTTCTTGAGGTACCAATAACCGATTACAAAATGTGTTTGCACATTAAAGCGTAATTCCTAGTCTTATAACAGCTAAGGCTTTAGCAGTGACTCCCAAACCAGTTGGTCTAAGGCTTTAGGTGATGAAGCACCCTCGCTAAATATTTTTTCTATTAATACAGCCTTAAGTAATTACAAAAACCAGTGTTCATTTTTTTTATCTCTTTATTCACACTTGTATTTTATTTTATTTTTCTTCGTACTAAGAACTTTAGACAAGAGCATTTCAAGGTCTCTTCTACTATTCCAAGTTTCAAGGTTCGTGTTTGTGCAAATTGTAGGATATATATTTTCAGAATTTTGACTTAAGCTTAGGGATTATTTTCCAGACTTATATTTTAATAAAGATATCAATACTTTTCCCTTGTTTTAACTTAGCCCAAGAAGTGAACTCGAAATTTGCCTATTTCTAAGTAAACTACAATGACATATACTTTCTACCGTTAAATTTTAAGAAAGCTTATTTTTAGGGGTTTTAATTTACTAAGTCTAAGATCTAGTTGTTCCTAGGTAGTTAACCTATTTGTCAAACTCAAGTCAATTATGGCCAAAATTTAATCTTTCAATTTTTATAATTTTTAAATTTTTTCAATTTTTATGGGTTTTAAAATAAGTATGCAAATGTAAAAATATACATATGAATGCGAAGGAAGAAAACTTACCGAGCACACCCTCAAACTTAAACTTGACAGTGTCCTCACTGTCAGGCTACACCAAGAGGTTTAAAATTGTCGGCAATCCCCTGTTTATTTTTTTATAGTATTTTTATTGTTAAAAGAAAAACAAAATATATTTACAAAAAGGTCCCCCCAAACTTAAGTTAAACGATATTACAAGTCAATGCCAAACTTTGCAAAGACCAAAAGTCAACACCAACCAGTTGAAAAATTTATTTGTGTAGAGTATCGGTCGGTGGAAAAACATGTTGTACCGAGCCAAGGAGAATTGGGGAAGAGATAAGTGGTGGTATGGAAAGTGTCTGTATGTACGTGGAAGTGAAGAGATAGGAGTTGATGATAAATCAAAACGAGAATGTGAATGATCAGAAATTAGAGGAATATTGGCATTCTCGTAGCTTATTAAAAGAAAAGGGGGTGGTTCAACTTCTAAAGGAGGAGGTTGATTATCCACACAATTCCCGAGATGTTTCAGTGGATCCTTTATTGACTTGGCATCATCCATCATATGCATATGATATTCAATTATGAGGGAACTAATTTCCTCGATGTCCGCCATAGTCCAGCCGAAAGCTTGCCGGTTATTTTGCAAGACCATTAAAAGAGCTTTCTCTTGCTCGAGGGATAGAGAGGCCGATATGATAACGAGAAAGGTCTCATTCTCACCTAGGTAAGCGTATTTAAGGTGAGACGGCAAGAGCTTGAGTTCGAGTTTCGGAGGCGAAACAATCAAAGGTAAAATTTGGGAATCTATCTCAAACTTAAAGGATTCCAACAATGGTTCGAAATCACTGTAAGCAACCGAATCAGATGGTTCAACTAACTCATCGAAAAATTCAAAGGACTCATACTCGGGCGGTGAGTCGTCAAAATCATCCGAAAAAGTGAAACATTCGTAATCAACATCGGTTGTGCAAACTGTGTTAGATTTCAGGAGGGACGCACTAGTGGCGTCAAAACCGTTTTCATTAAACAGAAAATTTTCAAGCTCGCAGTCCTCCTGCGTTATTTTGTGAATCGAGCAAACTTCTCGTATACTAGCTTTAGGCACGAATGGCAGACTTCCTATCCTGTAAATATTGAACTCACTAGACATCTTCCCGAAGGATAGAGTCATAGAGCCATTGCGATAATTTATTACGGCATTGGAAGTGGCCAAAAATGCTCGACCGAGGATCACCGGAATTTGGTTCCGTGGGTTAGCAACAGGTTGTGTGTCCATAACAATAAAATCAACGGGGAATATGAAGTCCGTTACTTTGATCAACACATCCTCTAACTCACCCCTAGGATGTGTGATTGATCGATCAGCCATTTAGAGAGTACAACGAGTGGGTTTCAACTCTCCAACACCTAATTGCTCGTACACAGAATAAGGAAGCAGGTTAACACTAGACCCAAGATCTAAAAGTGCTCGATTGATATTCTTATCCCCAATTGTTATTGAAATTGTAGGACAACCAGGTGATTGATCTCAAAAACTATCTATTAACGCAATCAAGAACGGCGTCGCATGTAGCTAGCCGGTGAGTACGGGTCGGTCCACAGGGATGTTGTGAATTTCCTAATCGCTCTTACGAGTTAATTCCAAACGGTGTGAATGGATTAATTAAATCTAAAAAAAACTAAATTAATTTAGGGCAATTGAATTAAAGATCTAACTATCTAACTAGGGCAAGGAATTAAATTTAATCTAGGGCAGAGAATGAAAAATTACCTAGGGCAAGAATTGAAATCTAAACTAGGGCAATTAAATAAATCTACTTACTTTACAGATGGCTCTCTCCAAACATTTACACAGGGTTGTCAGATCTGAATAGATGATATGAAAAGAGGCACCGATGCTCTCCAAAAGATTTCTAAAATTTATTAATGAAGGGAGGCATGAAAAGAATACAATGATTTGGGCTTCTATTTATAAGACATAGAAATCCTAGGTTACAATTGATTCGCACGTCTGCATTTACCAAAATATTCTTAGAAAGACCTAGTCAAAGTAGACTCCAAGCTTTGGTAAAATTTTATGTCTCTGTCTCTTTAAAAGGAAGTATTGGGCCTTGAAATTTTCTTTGTGGGCTCTTCTGTCTTTGGGCTTCCTTATTATTTGGTTCTTTTATTAAAATAGCTTCTATGTTTCTTCCAGATCTCCAGTGAATAATTACGGTGGGCTTTTAACCGTTTGCTTTGTAATCTTGGACCTTGCATTGCCTTGTACTTTGTGAATTTTATCTTTGATGTAGGCTTGATCAAGAGTCTTCTGTTTGTTGATCAAAATCCACTTTTGCATCGTCTTTTCATCGTTTTCACTGTTTTAGATCCAAGAACCTGTAACCTGTAACATGTAGCAGAAATGCGTCAAAAGCACCTGTTTATTTATAAAACGAATAAGAATGGGGAATATAATAATGCAATAATATTGTATGAACAAATACCCCCAAACTTATCTTTTGCTCGTCCTCGAGCAAACTTATTTTTTTTATTCTCGACAAAAACCTAACCGCACTTTCGCAGGGAAACGCGATTGCACTGAGCACGTGCAACAAGCCGTTAAACCTCTAGGTGTCCCTAGTAGGAGGAGTGTTGTCTCCTGAGGGTTTTCAGCGGATACTACCCACAAAATCCTATCAATTTGGCTTATCGACTTTTATTCTCCAATTAGGTTTTCTAACAAGGAATTCTATTATCGTCGACTCATAAATCATCCACCCATATTCTTCACACTTCCTCATCATTTAACTTAAGATTATATATATTCAGTAGACTTACTTAGCTTTCGGCATCTCTTAAGTTTTCCTTCTAGGGTTCCATCTCCACTTAAGAATTTTTATCAATTCTATTAAAGATACAAGTTCTATTCTTCACTCCTTTCTTTTATCTAAACTCCAATCACATACCCCTACGTGTGTGTATAAATCACCCCTACACTTGGAAATTCAAATCAAGCAATCATACTCTTGTCCTTTTGTCCAAAGCACTTATTAATTGGTGAATTTTTAAATGAATTTTTCTTAGACATCCTTCATGCGACCGTTAATATTTCTTGAGGTACCAACGACCGATTACAAAATGCGTTTGCATTTTAAAGCGTAATTCCTAGTCTTGCAACACCCAAGGCTTTTAGCAGTGACTCCCAAACCAGTTGGTCTAAGGCATTAGGTGATGAAGCACCCTCGCTAAATATTTTTCTATTTTTGCAGCCTTAAGTAATCACAAAAACCAGTGTTCATTTTTTTTTCTTTATTCACTTTTTTATTTTATTTTCATTGTACTAAGGACTTTAGATAAGAGCATTTCAAGGTCTCCTCTACTATTCCAAGTTTCAAGGTGCGTGATTGTGCAATTTGTAGGGTATACATTTTCAGAATCTAGACTTAAGTTAGGAATTATTTTTCAAACTTATACTCTAATAAAGATATCAATACTTTTTCTTTCCTTTGACTTAGCCCAAGAATTTGAACCCAAAATTTGCCTATTTCTAAATAAACTACAAAGGCATATACTTTCTACCGCTAAACTTTAAGGAAGGTTATTTTAGGGTTTTTAATTTACTAAATCTAAGATCTAGTTGTTCCTAATTAGTTAACCTATTTGTCAAATTCAAATCAAATATGGCCAAAATTGAATACAATAATTTTTATAATTTTTGAAAATTTTCAATTTTTTATGGGTTTTCAAAATAAGTATGCAAATGCAAAAATATGTACAAATGAATGCGAAGGAAAAAGACGTACCGAGCATACCCCCAAACTTAAACTGCACAGTGTCCTCACTGTCATGCCACACCAAGAGGGTCAAAATGCCGGCACTCCCCTGTTTATTTATTTATAATTTTTTTATTTTATTGTTTTGAAATTTTTTTTGTTATTTTTTTATAGAAAAAGAAAACAAAAAATATATGTACATATATACAACAAGTTTCCCCCCAAACTTAAGCTTGGCCTTACACAAGCCAAAGGTTAGCACCAACCATTCAAAAATCTTATCGTGTTAATGGTCGAGTTGGTGAAAGAATGGAGTGGAAAGAAAAGAGATGAGAAGCACACGAGACTGTGTGGAGGTAGAAACGGGATACGGTCTCGGTGGGGGAGAAGAATGGCGGAAAAGAGAAAGAAGTAGAGTACGATCTTGAGGGTGTAAATCGAGTGAATAAATTAGCGCAATTTGTGATGACTGATTTGTTAAAAGCGATTGCGCTAATCTATCAACCCGTCGAGCAATGGGGTCAAATCCCTCAAGATTAGTAAGAAAACATGGGTACGTCGAACTTGGTATAGGAGATGAAAGAGTAACGGTCTCTTGTACGGTCAGAACGATAGGAAGGACGAAAGGGAGTGAATTAGGGATAGTGTTATTCTCACCTAAGTAATCTGTCGCGAACTTGAAGGATTCCATCAATGGTTCGAAACAACTGTAAGCAACCGAGTCTGATGGTTCGACTAACTCATCTGAAAATGTACATGACTCAAACTCGGGCGGTGAGTCATCAATATCGTCCGAAAAAGTGAAACACTCGTACGTGTTATCGTTTGTGAAAACCGTGTTAGATTCAAAGAGAAAATTTTCAAACTCACAGTCTTCAAGCATGATATTAGGCGTGGTCGGAACGATGGAAAGGAGGGAGGGTGATTTAGGTAAAGGTTCAAGAGGATGAATTGGAAAATCCGACACATCAAACAAAAATGGTTCAACCTCAATATTATCCTCACTACTCTCCTCAATACTATCCTCATAATTCTCCTTAATATTTATCTCATCCATGCCATTATCATCAAAATCAAGATGCATATGAAGTTCGGGAGAAACAATTAATGACTCGGGATGATGAATTGGACATAAAATTTCAATCAAATCAACAGGTTCATCATCCGAAATATTCCCGGCGTCTATATCCTCAATCAAGTGAAAATCAATATTTTCTAACACCTCATCAAAAGCATGGATATTTATCGATTTAGGTTCTAGAGTGGAGGTGTAAAGGTCAAAAGGATTACGTGTGGTTTCACTCGAAAGGGGTTCTTCACAATCTGGCAAATCAAGCACTACAAAGTCGCACAACTCATCATTTTGGACACATGTTTGAAAATTGGAGTTGTTGGATTCAATTGGGTAGGGGTAGGTTTGATTTGGAAATCCTCTCACATTCTCACTCTGTCCAACCGCCTCCTTATACATTGAAAAATTTGAAACTAGTTGAAAACTAGCTGCCGGTTCACAAGGTTGTCTAAGGGCGGTAATGGATGCTTCCACATTCTTAACCATTTTATTTGTTGCTGAAATATAAGCTTTCAACGACTGTTCCAAACTAGACATGGGTTGTGAAGGGGTTTCAGTAAAAGATTCAAAACTGTTTGGATACATGAAACTCCTTAATGGCTGTGTAGAAACAGTGTCTAGTGAAGATGGGAAAGTCGGGTAGGACTGGTAGGAATTGGATGGTTGGACAGGAGTAGGGTCAACATGTGGATAAAAAGGTGAATGGACTTGTTGATCCCTAGAACTAGATGTGTGGAGAGGGGTGAAAGATCGGCTACGAGATTGAGCAATATGCTCAGCAATGGACATCGGTTTAGGAGTTACAGCTGGACTCGAAAAAGTGGCATCAACATACGAAGGTGGTGAAGGTTGACATGGTTGACACAAAGTGGGTTGCAAAGTCAAACTGTTTCTCCCAGACGCTTCTATTTGATATTTCAAAGATATTTTTGGCATGGAGGGATCTTCTTTAAATCGACCGAAACAATTGACGTACGACGCAAAGTTAGGTTCGGGATACCAAAGTTCGGCAAGAGATTTATGATGTGGGGTACCCATGATTGAAGGAGAAGAGAAAGAAGATTGGAGTGCACGGATTTCTTAGCGACAAAAATTGCAAGTCTTTTTATAAAAAAATTTTCCTCTTATTTTTTTTATTTGTTTTGCAAAAATTTTCGATAAAGGGCTTAGACACAAATGCAATCAACTAGAAATGCACAATCAGGCCTAGATTTAGGGTCATCTAGGTCAGCTAGACAGCCCCTAAATGTTCCAAAGGGCTAGAAATAGGACCTCAAACCGCCTCTTCACCGCCAATTGCGGCCAGGTAAGTGCCAGGTAAGTGGGAGGCTCCCCTCTACAAGTAGCGGTCCTAATTAAGTAACCACTTGCTTTAGACACACTTGCCTAGACACCACAAAGTCAGGTTAGGATAAACGGCTGATGCCTATAACTAGTCCTCTGTCCTATTGAGCTCGAAGTCCTTAGGGCTGAGTCTAGTATTTTTAAATTAAGAATGGTCAAAGCAAATGCCTTATGTGATTTCTGGGGTCCTGGGAAGGGTGATGAAATCCCCACCCAATCTGAATTGGTCTCAAACCCCTTAAAGTCCGATTAAAGATATGCAAAAAAGAAAAAAAATCACTTGCAATCAATTTTTTTATTTTAAACGCGGCGCAAAAAAATCCTGCACAAGATTTGTTATTGGAAAGGGGAAGATTTTTAAGCGCAAAGAATCTTGCAGGAGATTTTTCAGAGGAGATATCAGAGATTTGCAGAGGAGAAGATCAGAAGACTTACAGATTTTTTTTTCTTTTTTCTTTTTTTTTTACCGTGCTTCTGCCTCTTTTTTTTCCGACCAAAACGCGGCGGTTCCGCGGTCGCAGGTAGGCTCGCGCGGCGGTTCCGCGGCCGGAATGGGGTCGCGCGGCAGTTTTTTTTTTGGGACCAGATCACCGCGATTCTTCTTGTTTGACTCGGTCCTCCAAATTTCTTCTCTTGTCTATTGTGATATTTCTCTGTTTGTTCGAATTTGATATTTGCTGTTTTGATCTCTGTAGAATTCCAGATCCGAATTTGTTCGTAAATCCTGCAAAATTCACACAAAAATACCCTTCCCAAAAATAACAGATGATATATTTTTATGATTTTTCAGATTTTTATGACTTTTTGAATTTTGATTAACTCGAAATTGCAAAAAGGAAATAACACGCCATCCCCGGCAATGGCGCCATTTGATTGATCTCAAAAACTATCTATTACCGCAATCAAGAACGGCGTCGCATGTAGCTAGCCGGTGGGTACGGGTCGGTCCACAGAGATGTTGTGAATTTTCTAATCGCTCTTACGAGTTAATTCCAAACGGTGTGAATGGATTAATTAAATCTAAAAAAAAAACTAAATTAATCTAGGGCAATTAAATTAAAGATCTAACTATCTAACTAGGTCAAGGAATTAAATTTAATCTAGGGCAAAGAATGAAAAATTACCTAGGGCAAGAATTGAAATCTAAACTAGGGCAATTAAATAAATCTACTTACTTTACAGATGGCTCTCTCCAAACATTTACACAGGGTTGTCAGATCTGAATAGATGATATGAAAAGAGGCACCGATGCTCTCCAAAAGATTTCTAAAATTTATTAATGAAGGGAGGCATGAAAAGAATACAATGATTTGGGCTTCTATTTATAAGACATAGAAACCCTAGGTTACAATTGATTCGCACGTCTGCATTTACGAAAATATCCTTAGGAAGACCTAGTCAAAGTAGACTCCAAGCTTTGGTGAAATTTTATGTCTCTGTCTCTTTAAAAGGAAGTATTGGGCCTTGAAATTTCCTTTGTGGGATCTTCTGTCTTTGGGCTTCCTTATTATTTGGTTCTTTTATTAAAATAGCTTCTATGTTTCTTCCAGATCTCCAGTGAATAATTACGGTGGGCTTTTAACCGTTTGCTTTGTAATCTTGGACCTTGCATTGCCTTGTACTTTGTGAATTTTATTTTTGATGTAGGCTTGATCAAGAGTCTTCTGTTTGTTGGTCAAAGTCCACTTTTGCATCGTCTTTTCATCATTTTCACTGTTTTAGATCCAAGAACCTGTAACCTGTAATATGTAGCAGACATGCGTCAAAAGCACCTGTTTATTTATAAAACGAATAAGAATGGGGAATATAATAATGCAATAATATGGTATGAACACCAGGGTCCTTTCGTTTTTTGGGTAAGGGTTGAGGTTGGTTAATAGCATTGCTCACGGCACTAGCTACTAGCACTTTCTTGGGTATTTGAGATTTTCTCTTGGAGGTGCATAAGCCCTTTAAGATTTTCGCGTAAGAAGGGACTTGTTGGATTGCATCCAAGAGAGGTATATTTATACTAACCTATTTAAATAACTCCACAATCTTCTCCATTTGTGGAGTTGGTTTATTGGATCTCAACCTGTTTGGAAATGGAACATTTTGAAAATCTGTTGAGTCCAATTTTTGCGGATTAGATTGCGGAGTTGGAACCGATCCCAGTGTGGGTGTGTTCGTGAAGTGAGAAGTGGGTCCGTTCGAAGTAGAAGAAGTAGAGCCCTGCGAAAAATGAAGAATAGGCTCTAACGAAGAAGAAGAAGAAGAAGAAGAAGAAGAAGAAGAGAAGTGAGAAGTGGGTCCGTTCGAAGAGAAGTGAGAAGTGGGTCCGTTCGAAGTAGAAGAAGTAAAGCCCTGCGAAGAATGAAGAATAGGCTGTAACGAAGAAGAAGAAGAAGAAGAAGAAGAAGAAGAAGAAGAATCACCGGCAGGGGTGTCATCACTATTACTCACATTATTATGCAACACTCTTCCAGATCTCAACGTGGTCACAGCATTTACATTATAATTTTGTTGTTCATATGCAATATGTGCGTTGTGTGTGTGACCGGGATTTGGCAATGGTTGAGATGGAAGTTTTCCCTTTTCTCGCTCGCTCAACGCAGCAGTTAGTTGTGCTATTTGGGCTTCGATTGATTTGATACTTTGATCATTTGAAGCATTGTTGTGCACCAAAGCCTGAATGGAAGTCTCCAACCTTGCTGCGGATTGTGTAGATTGTTTGAAAAACGCATCTAGACTTCTTTCTAGCGAGGTAACCTTATCATCATTTGGTTAAACAAAATTGTTTTTAGGGTAAAAGTTGTTAGGCACAAAATCGTTCGTTTGATTTGGGTAAGGTTGTGGTTGGAAAGGTTGTTGGTATTGAGTTTGTTGGGGTGCTTGTTGTTGTGGAGGAGGAGGCCTTTGAAAGTTGTTGTTTCCTTGGAATTGTTGATTTTGATTCCAAGCAAAATTTGGGTGACTTCTCCAACCCGGATTATAAGTTGAACAGTATGGATCATTTCTTTATCGTTGCTGAAAGGCAGCATTGACTTGATCTTTTCCTTGAACAGGTGGATTGTAAGGACACTCTTCGGTAAGATGTGATGGATCCGAACAACAAGCACAAACAGTTCGTAGGGGTAAAGCAGGGGCAGGAGAAGGCGATGAGATTTTGGTCTCAATTGCTTCTAGCTTTTTCGTAAGTGCGGCCATTTCGGCCTTCATTGCAATCGACATATCTAATTGATGTATGCCTGCCCTAGACTGACCAACCGAAGAAGATGATGTGGTCTTAGTGCTTTCCCACTGAAGTGTTTGTTCAGCAAGATTCTCGAGAAACTGCAAAGCTTCCTCACTAGATTTGGTTAGAAAGTGACCTTGACAAATGGTTTCCAGCAACTGCTTCGTTGCTGGGTTCAATCTCTCGTATAAAGTTTGGCAAAGTTGCCAATTTTCGATATCATGGTGAGGGCATTGAACAAGTAGGTCTTTGAATTTTTCAAAACACTTCCAAAAGGGTTCGGAAGGAAGCTGGGAAAATTGAATAATCTCATTGCGAATTCTCGCGGTCTTGTGACGTGGATAAAACTTTTTAAGAAAAGTTTTAACAAACTCTTCCCAATTTTTAATTGAATATGATGCTATGCTGTATAACCATTTCTCGGCTAAGTCACATAAGGTGAAAGGAATGACCCTTAGCCATATAGCATCATCTGAAAGTTGGGTTGTTTTCATCATTGCGCAAACGTTTTGGAATTTGTTTATGAAGATATAGGCATCTTCGGATTCCAGTCCGTGAAATTTTAGCAACATATTGATGAAGTGGGGTTTGATCTCAAAATTGTCCCCATTTGCCGGTGGGAGTGAAAGACAAGTAGGTAAGGCGGTGCAGATCGGGTAGAAAAGATCCTGGAGCGCGATTCGTTGGGGCGCTTCAAAAGGCAGGTGTTGCGGGTTATTCGCACCTAACGGAGGTGGAATCAGCCCCGTGGGTAAGGTGTTGTTAGGATTATATCCCGACATCCCTTCGGAGTAAGAATGTGAAGGTGAAGGTAAGGAAGTGGAAGGAATTTCGACTTCGGAGTGGAAAGCGTCGTCGGTCGGTACCAACGAGACACAGACTAATCGGGCACTAGTGTCCCTAGTCCAACCGGACATACACTAAAGAGGTAGTGTAGTCAAAAAGGTGAAAAACAGAATGTGGGGGTAAGAAAACGTCAATGAGAAGAAAGTGGGTGTAAGTGGGTGATGTAAGAAAGGAGAAAAAAGAATGTGGGGTGCACGGATTTCTAGCGACAAGTTGCAAGTTTTTGTAAAAAAAAAAAATTTCTTTTGTGTTTTATTTATTTTTATTGAGCTTTTTGCAAAAATATTTTAGATAAAATGCTTAGACACACGTTCAATCAACCACAAATGCACAATCAGGCCTAGATCTAGGGTCACCTAGGTCAGCTAGACAGCTCATAATTGTTCCAAAGGGCAAGAAGTAGGACCTTAAACCGTCTCTTCACCACCAATTGTGGCCAGGTAAGTGCCAAGTAAGTGGGAGGTTCTCCACTACGTAAGTAATAGGCCTAATTAAGTAACCACTCGCCTTAGACACACTTTCCTAGACACCACAAAGTCAGGTTATGATCAATGGTCGATGCCTACAACTATTTCTCTGTCCTATTGAGCGCGAAGTCCTTAGGGCTGAGTCTAATCTTTTTTTAATTAAATGATGGTCAATGCAATATGCCTTATATGATTTCTGTGGTCCTGAGAAGGGTGATGAAATCCCCTCCCAATCTGGATTGGTTTCAAGCCCCTTAAAGTCCAATTAAATATGTAAAACAGTAAACAATCACTTGCAAACAATTTCTTTTTTTAGCGTGGCGCAAAGAATCCTGCACAGGATTAATTATTAGAAGGGGGAGAGATTTTTTACCGCAATGAATCCTGCAGGCAAATTTACAGAGGAGATATGAGGGGTTCAGAGGAGGAGAAAAGAAGACATACAGAGGGTTTTCTTTTGCTGACGTCACCTACAGAACCGCGGTTTCACCGCCAAAGTAGTCCTCCCGCCGCGGTTCCGCGGTATGTTGATTGGTTTAGGTCCCGAGGATTTTTCTGCTGCTCTGTTCTTATTTTCCTCTGTTGTTCAGATCTTCCATTTTCTGTTTTGATCTCTGGATTTTTTCCAGATCCGAACTCATTCGCCAATCCTGCAAAATTCACACGAAACACCCTTCAAACAATAAAAAGATGATAAATTTTTTATATTTTTCATATTTTTCAGTTTTTTTATGAGTTTTATGATTTTATATTAACCCGAAATTGCAAAAAAAGAAAATACTACGCCATCCTCGGCAATGGCGCCATTTGATTTGTACGATGTTTTGTGATCAAAAATATTTTTACCGCAATCAAGAACGGCGTTGCTTGGTAGCTAGCCGGTGAGCACGGGTCGGTCCACAGGGATGTTGTGTATTTCCTAATTGGTCTAATGAGTTAATTCCAAACGGTGTGGATGGATTATCACTAAAAACTAAACTGATTTAATCTAGGACTAGAATCTTGCTAGGGTTAGGTTTAGGTTAAGTTTGGAAATTGAAGATTTCCTCACCGCTTTCAATACCCTAATTTGGATCTCTTTAGGTGTTGTGGTAAAAATTAATAAAGGGGATTAGTACCATCGGGAAGAAACGATGTTTCTTCCTCTAGATTTTTGTCCTTCCTTTCTTAATTCTTACCCTAATCTCCATGGAAAACATACGCAACCGGTCGTTTATACTATGGTATCACCGTTACCTCATGGGGTAAGGTGCCGTAGGGGACGGTGTGTGTATGTATGCATGGAGTCCTATTAATTATATGTGATGGACAAGAAAGGGGTGAGAGATTTTCATCTCTCAAGACTTCCCTATTCCTAACCCTAACAAGTGAGGAACTACTCACTCATTAGGGAATTGATTAACATTTTCTAAACTAATTAACTAGGGAAGAGAATAAAATTAAACTAAGGCAGAATAAAAATTAACTAGGACAATTAAATAAAATTACTTACTTTATTGATGGCTCTCTCCAAACATTTACACAGGAATTAAATTCTGAATAGATGAAATAAAAAGAGGCATGCCTCAAAGAGAGGTTTATGGCTTCTATTTATAGATCATAGAAACCCTAGGGTTACAATCGACACACATATGCTTTTACAAATATACCCCTAAGAAGACTAGTTAACGCGCCGCCAGCTGCCACAAAATTTCTGCACCGACACGGGCGACACGCGGCCGCGGATCCGCGGCCAAAAGCCAGGTTTGGCCGCGGTTCCGCGGCCAAGTGGAGAGCTTGTGGGCTGCTTTTTGCTGTGCTGCTTCTGGTTGTATTTGTCTTCATGTTTCTTCAGTTGGTTCTTTAGAATGTCTTCTAGTTCTCTTCCAGATCTCCACAGTGAATAATGTAGTGGACTTTTACCGTTCGCTTCGTGTCGAGGTCTTGAATCTTGCTCTGCCTTTGTGCTTTGTGAACTTGTTCATTGATCTTCATTGTCCCTCAAAATGTAGGCATGATCAAAATTCCACCATTTATCGGTCGTAGTCTCACTTTTATATCGTCTTTTGTCTTTTTCACTGTTTTTGTACCGAGAACCTGTAACCTGCAACTATGTAGCAGACATGGGTCAAAAGCACCTGTTTATTTGTAAAATGACTAAGAATGGGGAATATAATAATTCAAAATTATGATATGAACAGATCGTGTGGCTGAATAGCCAGGGATGTGAGATGAGGGTTTTCATTCTTTCATTCGATGTAAATTTGTAAAGTGATGTAATATTATTTTGCGGGGTACATCTGGGTTGAGGTTGTAGCCACCATTGTATTATTTCTTTTATTGTATTCTATTCCTAGGATAGACCCAAGGTGGGGTGCACAAACTACCGGATACTTTAAAGTGCCGAGTGGCCTACTCACTTTGATGAGGGAGGTTGCTTCACTTCGGGTATATGGCGGGTAGTTTGCCGCACTCGTAGGGGTCTGGGGTAGGGTTTGGCTATTCATCACGACCGTGGATCCGTCTTTCGTTACAGGCTTAAACGAAACACGGAATTCATAGTATATCCAATATGTCCATCTGTGATCTGGAATGCCTATTATTGCGTCAGACGAATGGTTATTATATATATATATTATATAATAGACATTTCTTATGTTTTGCATCCGTGCTAGTCCAGCCCCCGCTCTGGCGTTAGTTAAGTAACCTAACGGTGTTAGAAGGGGCCCAGTGACGAATGCGGATGGCATAAGCGCACGTCATATTTTCGTTTCTTTCTGTGATGATAGGTGTAAATGATGGGACTGCATTACATTAATGCAAAGCAAACAAACCAAAGCTGAATCTTTGGAACAAATTTCAAAACCACTCGGTTTTTTCAAAACAGGAGACTTTTAAATATGGAGCTTAAACCGCTCCTTTTAAAAGCTATCAGGTTCCTTTGATTATATCAAGTTCACTAAGTTCACGGTTTCGCCAAAACCATTCGTAGCTCTCCGTCATTTCAATTGAATATTCAGTAGTATTCAATTTATGTATTTTGACCTTCGCCAAGGCATAGTGTTTGGTAGCTGCTGGGTATTCATCTGTAGCATAGATAGATGCGTTGGTTTGGGATAGTCGTACTACTATTTTGGCCTTCGTCAAGAGTATGTACGGGTGGGTTTAAATTAATCTGGATAATAATGGGTAGAAATTGACATGTGACTTATGATATGTTGGTCTTCGTCAAGATCATAAGAGCATGGGGCAAAAATCCACATCGGGAGTTTCTAAAGAAACTGAAACTTGCTGGTGCTGCATACCATTTGGAGTGTGATATTGTTCGTAGGATTCCTTCAGGATTATCACACAATGATATTTGGATTTCGATCTTACTGTGAGTATCCGCTACTTCTCGGGAGATTTTTCACTTAACGATCAATGTTATAAACCAAGTAGGTGTCCAGAACGGTGTTAGCGGGGCTACGCCTCCAGGGAAAAGAGATTATTTAATTAAGGAACTTCGCGAAAGCGTCATAAAACCTCCCTCGAAGTACCGACACTAGCCTGGCTGAAATGTTAAGCAAGTATTGTACGGTGAAATTAATCTTGACCAATTCTTCTTTTATGGTTTGAGGAAGGATTCGAGAAACAGTAGGAGCCATCTTGTTTAGATAAATTAAAAACCAATCTGAACATGCAAGAGCATCATGATGAGTGCTTTCTTCTCTCTCTACTAATTGTAGTGACCAGGTGACCAGATTAGGTTACATATAGATAATAAAATGACTGAGTTATACTATATTGACTGGCAAAGGTTTGTCCAGATGTCCATTACCTATGACAAACCGGATCACCTCATTACTACTCAAGCCCCTGCCGTCCCAGGTCCAGTTTCCACCGTCGCGGATGTTGATATCTGTAAGACAAGGGAAAAAGACTGTGCGAATGCCAAGTGCCTCGTGTTGGCCTCAGTTGATGGTATATACCAGAGGCAACATGAGAAGATGGACTTAGTTTCCATCTTCCTCCATAACAAAGTATTATATGGAGAGCAATCTTGTATCGCAAGATATGAAACCTCGAAAGAATTGCTTCAAGCGAGGTTGGCTGTTGGGTCATCTGTAGGGGACCACATCCCTACAATGATCAGCTAACGGACCTGGAAACCACGTTGGAGAACGAGTCAAGTGCTGACTTAATTCTACAGTCCCTACCTTCTATGTACATCCAGGGGAAGAAAGTTATACTTCCAGTTGAGGGCACCCTGAAGGAAACCAGGGAGACACCCTCTCTGATTATTGGGGAATCTTCCTCTTCTGGATTCAAGGCGAAAGCTAAGGGTGAGGAGAAAAATACCTCCACAAAGCTGATAGGTGGTGTCAGTAAGATAGAAAGACGGGCGAGGCAAAAGTTTCGGGGCCAACAGTAGGGAAGGAAGGATGTTCCTATTGTCACAGGAAAGGGCATTGGCAGAAGGGATGCAAGGCTTGGAAAGCCAGAATCCAGGATCCGAAGCACGTTGTGCCTTCGACTTCGGGTGTGTTTATGATTGAAAACAGTTTGTCAATTAACTCTACTTCCTGGGTACTAAATACCGGATCAGGATCTCATATCTGTAATTCTTTATAGGCTCAGAGAAACTGTAGAGTTATCAGGGCAGGTGATATGATTCTCAAGGTTGCTAACGGAATGAGCATGTATGCTGTATCCGTAGGGAAATATCACCTAGAATTGATAAGTGAGCAGATATTGATTCTACGTAACTGTTTTTGTGTACCTAGTCTAGTATGTAAGTGATGTGATCCACATCCACCTAAATCAAAGTTTTATTGGGTCAGGTACACTAGAGGACAGTATATACATATTAAATCAACTCAGGTTTTCAATGTCCAGAACACACTTAAAAGAAAGTCTCCAGAATTAAATAAGGCTTTCTTATGGTATTGTAGACTAGGTCACATCAATGAAACACTGTTGTCGAAGTTATATAGAGAGGGATATTTATATCCGTTCGAATATCAGTTTTATGCAACTTGTCAATCTTGTATCATAGGAAAGATGACAAAGAATTCGTTCTCTGGACACAGAG
Organism: Agapanthus africanus; assembly: GCA_030015575.1. Taxonomy (NCBI): domain Eukaryota; kingdom Viridiplantae; phylum Streptophyta; class Magnoliopsida; order Asparagales; family Amaryllidaceae; genus Agapanthus; species Agapanthus africanus. The sequence goes on along the minus strand of JASDDO010000019.1, from coordinate 812,077,552 downwards.
TAAGAGCGAGTGAGCTCTTAAGACTCATACAATGCGATGTGTATAGTCCAATATTTACAGATGCACGAAGTGGTTATTCCTATTTCATTACTTTTTGCGGATAATTTCTCTTGGTAAGGACATGTCTTCTTGATGAAGCATAAATCCGAGGCCTTTTGAGAAATTCCGGGAATAAAAGAATGAAGTGGAAAAACAAATAGGCAAAAGTATCAAGACACCGAGATCTGATCGATGTGGTGAATACTTAATTGCCGAGTTCTTGGATTACTTAAAAGAGAATGGAATTCTTTCTCAGCTTACTCCTCCATACACAGCACAACGGTGTATCGGAAAGGCGGAATAGAACCCTATTGGATATGGTTCGTTCTATGATGAGTAACGCTGAGTTACCGCAATCCTTCTGAAGTTATGCACTAGAATCAGCTGCATATCTTTTGAATAAGGTTCCTACCAAGACTGTACCTACCACACCATATCAGATGTAGAGTGGGAAGAAACCCTATCTTCAGTATCTGAAGATATAAGGATGTCCGGCTTTTGTCAAAAAGCAGTATGCGGACAAGTTCTAGGCACACTCAGTACTGTGTAGGTTTGTGGGATACCTAAAGGACTCCAGGGGGTATCTTTTCTATTACGCAGAGGAACAAAAGATTTTTTCTCTCGTCACGCCCACTTTTTTGGAAAATCAATTTTTGAAAAAGGACTAGTGGGAGTGCAATAGAACTGAAAGAAATTCCAGAACTACAAACTATTACTGAAAGTATGGTAGAACCAGAGATTTCAAAAGAACAGGACATCCCTGCGCCAATCCGCAAGACTAGTAGGAAGTCTCATCTGCCCGAGAGATACTACGGTTTTCTCATAGATAGGGATAGAGATGATTGCATCATTGACAATGATGAGCCAATGATTGATAGAATTAGTCGCGTATGCGCTTTTAAAATATGAATCAAAAATATTTGTTAACCGCAATCAAGAACGGCGTCGCTTGGTAGCTAGCCGGTGAGTACGGGTCGGTCCACAGGGATTTTGTGTATTCTCGATTTGTTCTAACGAGTTAATTCCGATTGTTGTCGGATTGATTAAATCTAAAAACTAAGGCTGATCTAAATTAGGACTAAATTCTTGCTAGGGTTAGGTTTAGGTTAAATTTGGAAAGTCAATATTCCTCACCACTTTCTATGCCCTGTTTAAGATCTATGAGGTGTTATGGTAATAATTAATAAAGTGGATTAGTACCATCGGGAAGAAACGATGTTTCTTCCTCTAGGTTCTTGTCCTTCCTTTCTTAATTCTTACCCTAACCTCCATGGAAAACATACGCAACCGGTCGTTTATACTATGGTATCACCGCTACATCGTGGGATAGGGTGCCGTAGGGAGCGGTGTGTGTATGTATGCATGGAGTCCTATAAAAACGTGTGATGGGCAAGAAAGGGGTGAGAGATCTTCATCTCTCAAGCCTTCCCCAAATCTAACCCTAACAAGTGAGGAGACTACTCACTCATTAGGGAATTGAAAAACATTTTCTAACTATCTAACTAGGGCAGATAATGAAAGTTATACTAGGGCAGATAATGAAAATTATACTAGGGCAGGAAAGAAATTACCTAGGGCATGGAAATAAAAAACTACTTACTTTATTTGATGCTCTCTTCATACATTGCAGAAATTTACAGATCTGAATTTAGATAGATACATTGAGGCACAAGAAGAGGCATAACCTAAAACAGGTTTTAGAGTTTCTATTTATAGAACATAGAAACCCTAGGGTTACAATCGAGTCATATCTGCAATTACAATTTTACCCTAAGAAAACCCTATTTACTGCACCGACGCACCGACACGAGCGACACGCGCCGACACGCGCGACGCACGGCCGCGGATCCGCGGCCAAAACCCCTATTTGGCCGCGCTTCCGCAGCCATGTGGAGGGCTTGTTGGCTGCAATTTTCTGGTTTTCTTCCTGTTGCATTTTCCTACTTGTTTCTTCACTTGGTTTCTCAGATTGTCCTCTAGTTTTCTTCCAGATTTCCACAGTGAATAATGTCGTGGACTTTACCGCTTGCTTCATGTCGAAGTCTTGAACCTTGCGCTGCCTTTGTACTCTGTGAACTTGTTTATTGATCTTCGTTTATTTTCCAACTGTAGGCTTGATTAAGATTCTTCCATTTATCGGTCGTAGTCTCACTTTTGTATCGTCTTTTCATCGTTTTCACTATTTTTGTTCCGAGAACCTGTAACCTGCAACTATGTAGCAGACATGGGTCAAAAGCACCTGTTTATTTATAAAATGAATAAGAATGGGGAATATAATAATGCAATATTATGATATGAACAAATACCCCCAAACTTATCTTTTGCTCGTCCTCGAGCAAACCTAGTTTATTCTTGAAAAAGACCCAGCCTCACTTTCGCAGGGAAACGCGATTGCACTGAGCTCGTGCAACAAGCCGTTAAACTTCTAGGTGTCCCTAGTAGGAGGAGTGTTGTCTCCAGAGGGTTTTCAGCGGATACTACCCACAAAATCCTATCAATTCGGCTCATCGACTTTTATTCTCTAATTAAGTTTTCCAACAAGGAATTCTATTATCTTCGATTCATAAATTATCAACCCATATTTTTCACGCTTCCTTATCATTTAACTTAAGCTTATATATATTCTTGTGAATTTACTTAGCTTTTGGCATCTTTTAAGTTTTCCTTCTAGGGTTCTATCTCAACCTAGGAATTTTTATCATCTTCACTAAAGATACAAGTCCTATTTTTCATTCCTATCTCTCATCTAAACCCCAATCACATACCCCTACGTGTGTGTATATATCACCCCTACACTTGGAAATTCAAATCAAGCTATTATACTCTTGTCCATCATCCAAAGTACTTTTCAATTGGTGAATTTTTAGATAAAATTGCTCACACATTTTTCATGCGACCGTTAATATTTCTTGAGGTACCAACGACTGATTACAAAATGCGTTTGCATTTTAAAGCGTAATTCCTAGTCTTGCAACACCCAAGGTTTTTAGCAGTGACTCCCAAACCAGTTGGTCTAAGGCACTAGGTGATGAAGCACCCTCGCTAAATATTTTTTTCTATTAATGCAGCCTTAAGTAATTACAAAAACCAGTGTTCATTTTTTTATCTCTTTATTCACACTTGTATTTTTATTTTATTTTCCTTCATACTAAGGACTTTAGACAAGAGCACTTCAAGGTCTCTTCTACTATTCCAAGTTTCAAGGTTCGTGTTTGTGCAAATTGTAGGGTATATAATTTTTAGAATTTAGACTTAAGCTCAAGGATTATTTTTCAGACTTATACTTTAATAAAAATTTCAATACTCTTCCCTTGTTTTAACTTAGTCCAAGAAGTGAACTCAAAATTTGCCTATTTCTAAATAAACTACAAAGACATATACTTTCTACCGTTAAATTTTTAAGAAAGGTTATTTTTAGGGTTTTTAATTTACTAAGTCTAAGATCTAGTTATTCCTAGCTAGTTAACCTATTTGTCAAACTCAAGTCAATTATGGCCAAAATTGAATGTTTTAATTTTTCAAAATTTTCAAAATTTTAAAATTAGTACGCAAATGCAAAGATGTACATATGAATGCGAAGGAAGAAAGCTTACCGAGCACACCCCCAAACTTAAACTTGACAGTGTCCTCACTGTCAGGCTACACCAAGAGGGTCAAAATGGCCGGAATTCTCCTGTTTATTTATTTAAAATTTTTTTATTGTTAAAAGAAAAGAAAACAAAAAAAAACAAAATATATATTCAAAAAGCTCCCCCCCAAACTTAAGTGAAACAGTGTTTCCACTGTTTAAGCGTTAAAGTTCAGAGTTAGGGAGGAGAAAAATCAAACTATACAAGGCCTTACACAGACCAAAGGTTAGTACCAACCATTCAAAAATTTTATCGTTATAATGGTAGGGTTGGTGAAAGAATGGAGTGTAGAGGAAAGAAATGAGAAGCACTCGAGACCATATGGGAAGAAAGGTGGAATATGGTCTCGGTATATTAGAAGAAGAGTGGCGGAAGAGAGAAAGAAGTGTAGTACGAACTTGAGGGTGTAAATCGAGTGAATAAATTAGCAAAAAATGTGATGACCGATGTGTTATAAGCGATTGTGCTAATTTATCAACCCGTCGAGAAATGGGGTCAAATCCCTAAAGATTCGCAAGAAAACATGGGTACGTTGAACTTGGTAAACCATCCATTGGAAGTGGAAGCGTAACGAATTCTTGCTCGGTCGAAACGATAGGAAGGACGAAAGGGAGTGATTTAGGGATGGTCTTATTCTCACCTAAGCAAATTGTCTCGAACTTGAAGGATTCCATCAATGGTTCGAAATGACTGTAAGCAACCGAGTCTGATGGTTCAACTAACTCATCTGAAAATTCAAAGGACTCAAACTCGGGCGGTGAGTTTTCAAAATCGTCCGCAAAAGTGAAACACTCGTAATCGATATCGGTTGTGAGAACTGTGTCAGATTCAAGGAGGAACGCACTAGTGGCGTCAAAACTGTTATGATCGAACAGAAATCTTTCAAGCTCACAGTCCTCCTGCGTGATCTTTTGTGTGGTCGGAACGATGGAAATGAGAGGGGTTGATTTAGGAAGTCTAACAGTTAAAGGTTCAGGAGGATGAACTGGAAAATCCGACACATCAAACAAAAATGGTTCATCCTCAATACTATCCTCAATACTCTCCTCAATACTATCCTTATAATTCTCCTCAAAAGTTATCTCATCCATGCAATTATCATCAAAATCAAGACGCATATGTAGTTCGGGAGAAACATTTAATGACTCGGGATGATGAATTGGAGAGAAAAATTCAGTTAAATCTGCGGGTTCATCATCCAAAATATTCCCTGCGTCTATATCCTCAATCAAGTGAAAATCAATTTTTTTTGACACCTCATCAAAAGCATGGATATTTATCAATTCAGGTTCTAAATTGGAGGTGTAGAGGTCAAAAGGATTGGTGATGGTTTCACTCAAAAGGGACCCTTCACAATTTGGCAAATCAAGCACTGCAAAGTTGCACAACTCATTAAACGTTTTATTTTCAACTGGTGAATCATTTGGGACACTTGTTTGAAAACCGGAGTTGTGGGATTCAATTGAGAAAGGGTAGGTTTGATTTGGAAGTGTGTAGAACTCACTCTCACCACTCACATTCTCACTCTGTTGTTCATACTATAATATTGCATTATTGTACTCCCCATTTTTATTCGTTTTATAAATAAACAGGTACTCTTGATGCATGTCTGCTACATATTACAGGTTACAGGTTCTTGGACAGGAAACAGTGAAAACAATGTAAAGACGATGAAAATATGGACTTTTGACCAACAAATGGGAGGATCTTAGTCAAGCCTACATCGAAAGACAGTTCACAATTAACAAGGCAACTCAAGGTCCAAAAATACAAAGCAGACGGTTAAAAATCCATTGCAAATGGTTCACTGAAGATCTGGAGCTAATGTAGAAGCCCAATTGGAGAAAGAACCAAATAACCAGAAGCCCAAGAAGACCCAAAACAAAACCCCAAAATTGCGCAGCCCAACTCCAACACTTGGCCGCAGAACCGCGACCAAACCATGCCTCAGGCCGCGGTTCCGCGACAATGTAGTGCGATCAGAGGAAATAAATTTTAGCAAAAGTTTGGCGGCGCTGAATAGGTCTTCCTAGGGTTATTTTTGTAAATTTAGACATGCGGTTCAAGATGTAACCTAGGGTTTCCTATTCTTTATAAATAGGAACTCTAAAGATTGTACTTCTTTATGCCTCCTTTTAATAAAAATTCAGAAATCCTTTTGGAGAGCATCGGTGTTTCTTTTCCTTTCAGAAATTCAGATCTGACAACCCTGCATGGATGATTGGAGGGATGCATCTGTAAGTAGATTTAATTTCTCGCCCTAGTTTAGATTTCAATTCTTTGCCCTAGGTAGATTTAATTTCATGCCCTAGGAACTTGTTTAGGGTTTAGATTTGGGGAATGATTTTGAGAGATGAGATCTCTCATCCCTTTCTTACCCACCAATTATTTACAATAGGACTCCATGCATACGCGCACACACCGCGCCCTACGGCATCCTACCCCTCGAGGTACCGATGACACCGTAATGTAAAGGACCGGTTGCGCGTGTTTTCCATGGAGGTTAGGGTAAGGATCTCTAAAGGAAGGACAAGAACCTAGAGGAAGGAACACCTTCCCGAATGGATCTAATCCCCTTTATTGGTAACTACCATAACTCCTCACAGATCTTCATTCGGGTATAGAAAGCGTTGAGATTTAATTGCATTTCCAAACCATCCCTAAACCTAATCCTAGCAAGAGTAGATCTAGATAATTAGTATAGAATAATTAGATTTTTAGATTTAATAACAACTCCGAACACCCTTCGGAATTAACTCGTAAGAACCATAGTCACATAATTCGCGAATTATTCGCCGAATTCGCGAATAATTCACGAATTTTTGATCAGACGAATTAATCTCCGAATTAATCGCCATTGCCGAACTGGTCGAATAATTCGTGAATTATTCGCGAATTATTCCCGAATTATGTGAAAAAACAGTGAATAATTCAAAAAACAGCGAATAATTCACAAAATCAAAACCTAGCGTCTCATATATTAATTTATTGCTCGAAATCCTTCCCGAAAATTTCCCGAACACTTACCGAATCTTTCCCGAATACCTGCCGATTTTTTCCGAATAGTTCTCTGAATCCGAATTTTCGACCTCGCCGAATTATTCCCGAACGACGAATTTGTGACTATGGTAAGAACGAATCGGAGATTCACAACATCCCTGTGGACCGACCCGTACTCACCGGCTAGCTTCATGCGACGCCGTTCTTGATTACGGTAATCTTATTTTTGAACAAATCAAATGGCGCCGTTGCCGGGGATGGCGTAGAACTTTCCTTTTCGCGATTTCGGGTTAATCATAAAATTTAAAAAATCATAAAAATCTGAAAAATCAAAAAAATATAAAAATATATATATTTTGTTATTTTTGGAAGGGATACTTTCTTGTTTGAATTTTTTGCAGGATATACAAATTCGGATCTGGAAATTTCCAGAAAGCGAAACGGAAAAAGAGATATCGAAACAGAAGGGAAATTAAATAACAGAACAGTGAAAATTTTCTGCAGATCTAAATCCACCATCTCGCCGCGATTCCGCGGCCAAAACTCACCTTAGGCCGCGGAACCGTGGCCATCTAGTTGAATCAGAGCTTACAAAAAATTTTGGGGATCCGTTCTGTCCAGAGGACCGCGGAACCGCGGTGTTAGTGCTCTATTGCCGCGGAAGGGCGGCGATTTAGTAGCATCTTCTCATGAAATTTTTTCTTTAAGCTTCTCTGTTCCTCCTCTATAATTTTTGAAATATTTTTCTGGAAATTCCTGCAAGATTCTGTGAGCTATAAAATATATTGCCTTCCATATAACAATTTTGTGCAGGATTTTTGGGCCCCGCTTGAAATGAAATTAGATTGCAAGTAATATTTTGCTGTTGCATATCTTTTCTATAAAATATTTTGCTATTGCATATCTTTTCTCTAAATCTTTTTGCAACAAATTTTTTTCCAAATAAAGAGAAAGAAAAAAATCAATGAAAAATGAAAATAAAAAGGACAAATATTTTATAGAACTTGCAAAATTTTTTAGCCCCAAATAAATCCTTGTACCACCCAACCTTCCTTCTTGTCACCTTTCTTCTTCTAACATGGGTACCCCACACAATAAATTATTAGCCGAACTTTGGTATCCCGAACCTAATTTTGCGTCGTACGTTAATTTGTTCGGTCAATTTAAAAACGATCCTTCCTTGCCAAAAATTTCGTTGAAAGATCAAATAGAGACGTCTAGGAGAAACAGTTTGACTTTTCAACCCAATTTGTGTCGACCAAGTCCATCTTTACCACCTCCATATGTTGACACCATTTTTTCAAGTCCTGCTGTAACATCTAAGCCGATGTCCATTGCCGAGCATATTGCTCAATCTCGCAGTCGATCTTTCACCCCTCTCCACTCATCCAGTTCTAGGGATCAACACGACTATTCACCTTTTTATCCATATGTTGACCCTACCCCTGTCCAATCACCCACTTCCTACCAGTCATACCAAACTTTCCCACCTTCACTAGACACTGTTTCTACACAGCCATTAGGGAGTTTCACATATCCAACCAATTTTGAATCTTTTACCGAAACCCCCTCACCACCCAAGTCTAGTTTGGAAGAGTCGTTGGAGGCGTATATCGCAGCAACAAATAAAATGACTAGGAATGTGGAAGCGTCCTTGGCTGCCCTTATACAACCTAGTGAACTTGTAGCTAGTTTCCCGCTAGCTCCAAATTTTTTAATGTATAAGGAGGCGGTTGGACAGAGTGAGAACGAGAGAGGATTTCCAAATCAAACCTACCCATACCCAATTGAATCCAACAACTCCAATTTTCAAACATGTGTCCAAAATGATGATTTGTGCAAATTTGTAGTGTTTGATTTGCCAAATTGTGAGGAACCCCTTTCGAGTGAAACCGCACCTAATCCTTTCGATCTTTACACCTCCCATCTAGAACCTAAATTGATAGATATCCATGCTTTTGATGAGGTGTCTAAGAAAATTGATTTTCACTTGATTGAGGATATAGACGCCGGGAAATTTTTGGATGATGAACCAGTAGATTTGATTGAAATTTTATGTTCAAATCATCATCCCGAGTCATTAGATGTTTCTCCCGAACTTCATATGCGTCTTGATTTTGATGATAATGGCATGGATGAGTTGAATTTTGAGGAGAGTTTTGAGGACCATATTGAGGTTGAACCATTTTTATTTGATGTGTCTAATTTTCCAATTCATCCTCCTGAACCTTTGACTGTTATATCACCCCCCTTCTTTCCATTGTTCCGACCGTACATGAGACCGTTACGCTTTCATCTCCAATACCAAGTTCGGCGTACCCATGTTTTCTTGCGAATCTTGAGGGATTTGACCCCATTTCTCGACGGGTTGATAGGTTAGCACAATCGCTTTTAACACATCGGTCATCACAAATTGCGCTAATTTATTCACTCGATTTACACCCTCAAGATCGTGCTACACTTCTTTCTCCTTTCCACCATTCTTCTCCCCCACCGAGACCATATTCTACATTTCTTCCCACACGGTCTCGCGTGTTTCTCATTTCTTTCCTCTACACCCCATTATTTCACCAACTTGGCCATTACCACGATAAGATTTTTGAATGGTTGGTGCTTACCTTTGGCTTGTGTAAGGCCAAGCTTAAGTTTGGGGGAACCTTGTTGTATATATGTATATATATATTTGTTTTCTTTTTCTATAAAATATATAAAAAAAATCAAAAAAATAAAAATAAAAATAAATAAAAAAAATTTATAAATACATAAACAGGGGCGTGCCGACATGTTGACCCTGTTGGTGTAGCATGACAGTGAGGACACTGTCAAGTTTAAGTTTGGGGGTATGCTCGGTACGTCTTCTTCCTTCGCATTCATTTGTACATATTTTTGCATTTGCATACTTATTTGAAAAACCATAAAAATTGAAAACTTTCAAAAATTATAAAAATTATTGTATTCAATTTGGTCTAATTGACTTGAGTTTGATAAATAGGTCAACTGGCTTGGAACAACTAGATCTTAGACTTAGTATATTAAAAACCCTAAAGATAACCTTCTTTAAAGTTTAACGGTAGAAAGTATATGTTTTTGTAGTTTATTTAGAAATAGGCAAATTTTGAGTTCACTTCTTGGGCTAAGTCGAAACGAAGGAAAAGTATTGATGTTCTTATTAGAGTATAAGTTTGAAAAATAGTTCCTAACTTAAGTCTAGATTCTGAAAATGTATACCCTACAAAATTGCACAATCACGCACCTTGAAACTTGGAATAGTAGAAGAGACCTTGAAATGCTCTTGTCTAAAGTCCTTAGTACGAAGAAAATAAAAGAAAAAAAAGTGAATAAAGAAAAAAAAATGGACACTGGTTTTTGTGATTACTTAAGGCTGCAAAAATAGAAAAATATTTAGCGAGGGTGCTTCATCACCTAGTGCCTCAGACCAACTGGTTTGGGAGTCACTGCTAAAGCCTTGGGTGTTGCAAGACTAGGAAGTGCGCTTTAAAGTGCAAACGCATCTTGTAATCGGTTGTTGGTATCTCAAGAAGTATTAACAGTCGCATGAAGGATGTGTAAGCAAAATTCAATTAAAAATTCACCAATTAAGAAGTACTTTGGACAACGGATAAGAGTACGATTGCTTGATTTGAATTTCCAAGTGTAGGGGTGATTTATACACACACGTGGGGATATGTGATTAGAGTTTAGATAAGAGAAAGGGATGAAGAATAGAACTTATATCTTTAATAGAGTTGATAGAAATTCCTAAGTGGAGATGAAACCCTAGAAGGAAGACTTAAGAGATGCCGAAAGCTAAGTAGGTCTACATAACATATATAATTTTAAGTTAAATAATAAGGAAGTGTGAAGAATATGGGTGGATGATTTACAAGTAGAAGATAATAGAATTCCTTGTTAGAAAACCTAATTGGAGAACAAAAGTCAATGGGCCGAGTTGATAGGATTTTGTGGGTGTAATCCGCTGAAAACCCTCAGGAGACAACACTCCTTCTACTAGGGACACCTAGAGGTTTAACGGCTTGTTGCACATGCTCAGTGCAATCGCGTTTCCCTGCGAAAGTGTGGTTATGATTTTAGTGAATAAGAAAATAAGTTTACTCGAGGACGAGCAAAAGATAAGTTTGGGGGTATTTGTTCATACTATAATATTGCATTATTGTACTCCCCATTTTTATTCGTTTTATAAATAAACAGGTACTCTTGATGCATGTCTGCTACATGTTACAGGTTACAGGTTCTTGGACAGGAAACAGTGAAAACAATGTAAAGACGATGAAAATATGGACTTTTGACCAACAAATGGGAGGATCTTAGTCAAGCCTACATCGAAAGACAGTTCACAATTAACAAGGCAACTCAAGGTCCAAAAATACAAAGCAGACGGTTAAAAATCCATTGCAAATGGTTCACTGAAGATCTGGAGCTAATGTAGAAGCCCAATTGGAGAAAGAACCAAATAACCAGAAGCCCAAGAAGACCCAAAACAAAACCCCAAAATTGCGCAGCCCAACTCCAACACTTGGCCGCGAAACCGCGGCCAAACCATGCCTCAGGCCGCGGTTTCGCGGCAATGTAGTGCGATCAGAGGAAATAAATTTTAGCAAAAGTTTGGCGGCGCTGAATAGGTCTTCCTAGGGTTATTTTTGTAAATTTAGACATGCGGTTCAAGATGTAACCTAGGTTTCCTATTCTTTATAAATAGGAACTCTAAAGATTGTACTTCTTTATGCCTCCTTTTAATAAAAATTTAGAAATCCTTTTGGAGAGCATCGGTGTTTCTTTTCCTTTCAGAAATTCAGATCTGACAACCCTGCATGGATGATTGGAGGGATGCATCTGTAAGTAGATTTAATTTCTCGTCCTAGTTTAGATTTCAATTCTTTGCCCTAGGTAGATTTAATTTCATGCCCTAGGAACTTGTTTAGGGTTTAGCTTTGGGGAAGGATTTTGAGAGATGGGATCTCTCATCCCTTTCTTATCCACCAATTATTTACAATAGGACTCCATGCATACGCGCACACACCGCGCCCTACGGCATCCTACCCCTCGAGGTACCGATGACACCGTAGTGTAAAGGACCGGTTGCGCGTGTTTTCCATGGAGGTTAGGGTAAGGATCTCTAAAGGAAGGACAAGAACCTAGAGGAAGGAACACCTTCCCGAATGGATCTAATCCCCTTTATTGGTAACTACCATAACTCCTCACAGATCTTCATTCGGGTATAGAAAGCGTTGATATTTAATTGCATTTCCAAACCATCCCTAAACCTAATCCTAGCAAGAGTAGATCTAGATAATTAGTATAGAATAATTAGATTTTTAGATTTAATAACAACTCCGAACACCCTTCGGAATTAACTTGTAAGAACGAATCGGAGATTCACAACATCCCTGTGGACCGACCCGTACTCACCGGCTAGCTTCAGGCGACGCCGTTCTTGATTACGGTAATATTATTTTTGAACAAATCATCTGTCCAACCGCCTCATCATACATTGGAATTTTTGGAGCTAGTTGGAAACTAGCTACCGGGTCACTAGGTTGCATAAGGGCGGCAATGGACGCATCCAAATTCCTCATCTGTCGGTTTGTTGCTACAATGTACGCTTCCAATGACTGTTCCAGACTAGACATGGGTTGCGAAGGGGTTTCAGTAAAAGATTCAAAGTTGTTTGGATACGTGAAACTCCCAAATGGCTGTGTAGAAGCAATGTCTAGGGAAGGTGTGAAAGTCGGGTAGGACCGGTAAGAATTGAATGGTTGGACAGGAGTAGGATCAACATTTGGATAAAAAGGTGAATGGACTTGTTGATCCCAAGAACTGGAAGTGTTGAAAGGAGTGAAAGATCGATTACGAGATTGTTCAATATGTTCAGCAATAGACATGGGTTTCGGAGTTACAACAGGACTCGAAAAAGGAGTATCAACATAAGAAGGTGGTGAAGGTTGAAATGTTTGATACAAAGTGGATTGCGGAGTCGAACTGTTTCTCCTAGATGCTTCTATTCGATTTTTCAAAGAAATTTTTGGCATGGAAGGGTCGTTCGTAATTCGACCAAAACAATTCGCGTAGGAAGTAATGTTTGGATGAGGGTACCAAAGTTCGGCAAGAGTTTTGGGTGGTAGGGTACCCATGATGTAAGAAAGGAGAAGAAAAAGAATGTGGGTGGAAGTGAGGTGCACGGATTTCTCAGCGACAAGTTGCAAGTTTTTGTAATTTTTTTTTCTTTTTGTGTTTTCTTCTTTTATGTGGAGCTTTTTGCAAAAAAAGATTTTCGATAAAAGGCTTAGACACACGTTCAATCAATCACAAATGCACAATCAGGCCTAGATCTAGGGTCACCTAGGTCAGGTAGACAGCTCCTAACTGTTCCAAAGGGCAAGAAGTAGGACCTCAAACCGCCTCTTCACCGCCAATTGTGGCCAGGTAAGTGCCAGGTAAGTGGGAGGTTCTCCACCACGTAAGTAGTGGGCCTAATTAAGTAACCACTTGCCTTAGACACACTTGCCTAGACACCACAAACTCAGGTTAGGATCAACGGTCGATGCCTACAACTATTCCTCTGTCCTATTGAGCGCGAAGTCCTTAGGGCTGAGACTAATCTTTTTTAATTAAATGATGGTCAATGCAATATGCCTTATGTGATTTTTGGGGTCCTAGGAAGGGTGATGAAATCCCCACCCTATCTAGATTGGTTTCAAGCCCCTTAAAGTCCAATTAAATATGCAAAACAGTAAACAATCACCTGCAAACAATTTTTTTTTATTTTTAGCGCGGCGCAAGGAATCCTGCACAAGATCAATTATTGGAAGGGGGAGAGATTTTTTAGCGCAAAGAATCCTGCAGGAAATTTTTACAGAGGAGATATTGGGGTTGCGGAGAAGGAAAAAATAAGCTTACAGAGGAATTTCCACAAGCTGATGTCAGCAATGCGCGGTCAGAACAGGGTTGGCGCGGCGGTTCCGCGGTGCTCTGTATGGTTCAGATCTCGAGATTTCTTCCGCTCCTCTGGTTTGACTTTTCTCTGTTGTTCTGATCTTCAGTTTTCTGTTTTGCTCTCTGGATTTTTCCATATCCGAACTTGTTCTTCGATCCTGCACAATTCAAACGAAAATACCCTTCACAAAATAACAAGATGATAAAATTTTTAATTTTTTTATTTTCCAGTTTTTATGATGTTTTCAATTTTATATTAACCTAAAATTACAAAAAGAAAATAACACACGATCCCCGGCAACGGCGCCATTTGATTGATAGAGTTAGTCGCGTATGCGCTTTTAAAAGATGAATCAAAAATATTTGTTAACCGCAATCAAGAACGGCGTCACTTGGTAGCTAGCCGGTGAGTACGGGTCGGTCCACAGGGATTTTGTGTATTCTCGATTTGTTCTAACGAGTTAATTCCGATCGTTGTCGGATTGATTCAATCTAAAAACTAAGGCTGATCTAAACTAGGACTAAAATCTTGTTAGGGTTAGGTTTAGGTTAACTTTGGAAAGTCAATATTCCTCACCGCTTTCTATGCCCTGTTTAAGATCTATGAGGTGCTATAGTAATATTTAATAAAGTGGATTAGTACCATCGGGAAGAAACGATGATTCTTCCTCTAGGTTCTTGTTTTTCCTTTCTTAATTCTTACCCTAACCTCCATGGAAAACATACGCAACCGGTCGTTTATACTACGGTATCACCGCTACCTCGTGGGATAGGGTGCCATAGGGAGCGGTGTGTGTATGTATGTATGGAGTCCTATAAAAACGTGTGATGGGCAAGAAAGGGGTGTGAGATTTTCATCTCTCAAGCCTTCCCCAAATCTAACCCTAACAAGTGAGGAGACTACTCACTCATTAGGGAATTGAAAAACATTTTCTAACTATCTAACTAGGGCAGATAATGAAAGTTATACTAGGGCAGATAATGAAAATTATACTAGGGCAGGAAAGAAATTACCCAGGGCATGGAAATAAAAAACTACTTACTTTATTTGATGCTCTCTTCATACATTGCAGAAATTTACAGATCTGAATTTAAATAGATACATTGAGGCACAAGAAGAGGCATAACCTAAAACAGATTTAGGGTTTCTATTTATAGAACATAGAATCCCTAGGGTTACAATCGAGTCATATCTGCAATTACAATTATACCCTAAGAAAACCCTATTTACTGCACCGACGCACCAATACGAGCGACACGCGCCGATACGCGCGACGCACGGCCGCGGATCAGCGGCCAAAACCCCTGTTTGGCCGCGGTTCCGCGGCCATGTGGAGGGCTTGTTGGCTACAATTTTCTGGTTTTCTTCCTGTTGCATTTTCCTACTTCTTTTTTCACTTGGTTTCTCAGATTGTCCTCTAGTTTTCTTCCAGATTTCCACAGTGAATAATGTCGTGGACTTTACCGCTTGCTTCGTGTCGAAGTCTTGAACCTTGCGCTGCCTTTGTACTCTGTGAACTTGTTTATTGATCTTCGTTTATTCTCCAACTATAGGCTTGATCAAGATTCTTCCATTTATCGGTCGTAGTCTCACTTTTGTATCGTCTTTTCATCGTTTTCACTGTCATACATGGGTCAAAAGCACCTGTTTATTTGTAAAATGAATAAGAATAGGGAATATAATAATGCAATATTATGATATGAACAGCCAACTAGCTTCTGGCAAGACATTAAGAGCGGCGACTCAGTAAAATGGCTGGATGCAATGCGGACCGAGATGGAGTCTATATACACTAACAAGTATGCACTTTGAACATTGCTCCAGAAGGGGTAAAACCCGTAGGCTGCAAATGGATCTTCAGAAAGAAGATTGGTGTAGATGGACAGGTTGAAACCTATAAGGCTAGACTTGTTGTAAAAGATTTTCGTTAAAGACCTGGTTTGGATTATGATGAAACCTTTTCTCCAGTGGCTATGCTCAAATCCATTCGGATCCTTCTTGCCATTGCTGCCTTCCAAGATTTTGAGATCCGACAGATGGACGTAGAGACGACTTTTCTAAATGGTTATTTGGAATAGTGCGTTTATATGAATCAGCCAGAGGGTTTCAATCAGAGTAGGAGCAGCGGGAGAGTGTGCAAGTTACTTAAGTCCATTTATGGACTAAAGCAGTCATCGCGGAGCTGGAACATTTGTGTTAATGAGACAGTCAAAAGAATTCGACTTTATCTAAAATCCAGATGAGCCATGCATTTATAGTAAGATTGTAGCGAGAACTGTGGGATACCTCATCTGGTACGTGGATGACGTTCTCTTGATAGGAAATGACATTCCTATACTACAATCAGTCAAAGGATTCTTGTCAGTAAGATTCTCCATGAAAGACCTGGGTGATGCCACTACATTCTAGGGATCCAAATCTATCGTGATAGATCAAAGAGGATAGTGAGACTTTCACAGTCAAGGTACATCAATACCAGACTAAAAATATTTAGTATGGAAGATTCAAACCGCGGTAGTCTATCAGCTTGTCACAGAATCACTCTCTCTAAAGAGATGTCTCCCAAGACTGATTTGGAAAGGGCTCGCATGTCGATTATATCTTACGCTTCTGCGGTAGGCTCTATAATGTATGCGATGTTCTTGATGTATGGCGGAAAAGGACCTCCAGATTGAGGCTTTTGCTGACTCTAGCTTCCAGAGTGATAAGAATGACTCCAAGTCCATGTCAGGTTATGTCTTTACCCTCAATAGAGGGGCGGTCTATTAGAAGAGCTCCAAGCAGGACCCCGTTGCAGACTCGACGATGGAAACAGAGTAGTTCGCTGCAATGAGACGCCGCAAAAGAGGCAGTCTGGATAAGGAAGTTCTTAACTGAACTTCAGGTGGTTCCTTCCATTGTTGGTCCAATACATTAGTATTATGACAAGAAACGTCGCTATAGCTTTAGGGAAGGAACCCACGTCCTATCATAGATCCAGATATATCTTGAGGTGGTACCACCTGATCAGGGAGATCGTAGATCTCCGGGAGATCAAGGTGAGGAGAGTAGATATGGAGAACGACACTACAGATCCACTCACATAGGCCATCCCTCAGACACAGTTCAAGAGGCTATTCGAGATCTTAGGTCTGCGATATGCCAATACATGGCCTTAGTGTAAGTGGGAGATTGTTAGTGATATATGCCCTAGAGGCCATTATTGTATCATACTAGTTTGTATATTATTTAATGGAAGCTTGGGATATACACGGATATAGTAACAGTCTTGCTCGAAATGGTAGTATGCTACCTGGTTTGTTTCTATCTCAATATGTGCATGTGTTTCTTTTAGCATATCCCTTATATATATTGGTAGAGCCTTTAGGATCTTTTGCTTGATTACCAGCGTTGCTAGTGAGGGCTCGGAGTCTATAAGCACATCCTATACAGGTCCCTAGTCGTAGGATTATTGAGACGAGGCATCGATACTCCAGAGTAGACTAGTGTATACGCTTCTCATCCCAGCAGGAGAGATGGTTTGTTCCACAGCCATTAGTATGCAGGTGCTCATTAGGTTATAAGTACACTGGACATGACTCGCCGGGAACTGCTGGTGGGTATTATACCTATCGTCGGGTAGCAGTTCCCAGGTGACATGAGTATAGCTTAGTCCGTCGACTTGACACTGCTACTTCGCCTTGAGTGTGTTCCCACTGTACTTTGATTACTACCCTACCATGGCTCAAAGGAGTCGTGCAAACTGGTAGTAGTTGGGTGCAGTCCCGAAGCACTTGGAGGCAATGGCGGTTAGATAGGATTCGTCTCTTCCGGTATTTGGGGTTGATATCTCACTGTGTTTGAAAGGCCATTACACAAAGTCCTTGGCCAAGGCAAGCGAGATTTACTGGTAGGTACTCCAGTAGTTTCTTAGGGTGTTTTAGGATATACTTCGACACGACTTATTGCGCTATTAGGGGTCTGATGATTACCGCCCCTAGGCGCGATATGCGATACTTAGACGAACAGACCAGACTGTACGGAGATTGTCACATACAGGCTCAGTAGTGCTGGGTTCCCTAGGTCGCCGCTGGGTTTCGGGATGCATCGACCATGCTATTTTAAAAAAATTGGCGCGCTAAAGAACCCTAACGCTAGAATCCAAACTAGAGAATTAGACGAACAAGCATGTAAACATCTTTACATCTAAGTGAACAAGGAATACAACCTTTGTAGACCGGTCCTTCACTTCAATAGCTCCGTGTAGTAGTCCCTTCGCTCTAAGTAGTGATCTCCCAGACTCAAGTGAGGCTCCATAAGGTGAAATGAAAAAGCTTGCTTGAAGTCTTCGAGGCCGAAGATGATCTACGTCGAGGAGACACTAACTCAAGCTACCTCTTCACTAAGTGATGAACTTGGTAAAGAAACAACAAAATCTAAATGGTTAGTAGAGAAGAGGTTGATGAAGTAGGAATTTTTCTCACTTTAGAAATAATTTTTTCACTATTTTTCTTTATCTCCTATAAACCTAGAGAGATAAGCTCTTGATGAAGAAGAAGATGAAGAGAGAAGAGAATGAAACTCATGAAGTGAGAATAACGACTATGGGTGAGTTAATGTCATACACTAACTCATGTAGAGAATAATCCATGGCTAATAATAATGATTAGGTTAATAAATATTTACAAGTAAAACAAAATTAGTGGACTTGGTCAAGGGTTTCACAAGGTTCTACAAGTTTCAACCATGTGACTAATTTCCAACTAATTTGATTCACTCTAAATAAATAAAACCCATCATTATTATAAGCATGGTGTGAGTCTCATACACCCATGTATCTTATGGCATAAAGCATGACACAAAAGATGTACATTAATATATATCACATATACACTAAGTGTACACTAGTGAGAAAAAGAAATGCATAAGTGAGCTAATATTAGTTAATATAAGATAATATATCCAATATATAATTATATATTAAATTATTAAATCAACACTTGATTTAATAATCCGGCTATATCACATACAACCGACTAATATTAAATGTATCAACCTGTCAAATCAACACTTGATTCGACGGCCCGGCTATATCACATATAACCGACCGATATCACATATCGCGAGAATAGAATGCGGTATCACATACGCGCATTAATCTCGATCCCGCACATATCACATACGTGCTCCTACTTCGTTTCTCTTGAGCCAGGAAACCTCTGTGTAGGACTTTAAAGACTCGTCAATACGCCGGAACTAGGTGGTGATCATATCAGTTACCCACAAGCCGCAAGCAGTCTGCTAAATATAACGGCCACCTGGGTATTGAGCGATCAGAATATCAACAAGCAATCCTGCTCATACTCCTGCGAATCCAATCAGTAACACTACCGTACAGTCCGTCTCTTCCTCTGATATGTCGCATATCACAGCCTGCGGGTGGTATAACGTCAGACCTCAATAGCCTGATAAGTCATGCCGATGTGAGGTCCATAATGGTTCGAGAAACTACTGATAACACTTACCAGTAGATCTCAGCAACCATGGCCAAGGATTTCCTGTTATGGCCAATCAAGCATAGCGCAACATCAACCCCCAATACCGGGAGAGACGAAATCCCCTCCTATCGCTCATTGCTTCTATGTGACTCGGGACTGTACCCAAAAGCCACTGTTTTGCACGATCTCTTGAACGTGGTAAGATGGAAATCAAAGCACAGTAGGAATCACACAAGACTCTATGACGATTTCGGGTCGACAGACTAACCTGTAGTATTACGAAACCGAAACAACTCTGAAACACTCGAAACATAAACCCGGTTTCTGTCGAATTTTTTAGAGTGTCTAAAATTTCTTTAACCAACTGCAGAATGTTACATGTGATGTGACATGAACACATAAGAAAATTGAACCCACTTCACCGGATTTCACCCGGCGACATGTGGCAAAAGTCCGGCCTAGCCGGTCTTACTGGGTAGTTTTGCGTTCAAATTTCTTCTGTGTTCCAGTCTATGGGTTTTGGTGTTCAGGTGTTGCTTGTTTTTACAGAAAGTGCATGTGATGTTATCTTTAAGTAAAAGGCAATTCGGAGTGTTTCGTAGTTGTAATTCCAACATCGTTTCGGGTTATTTAGAAGATGTTAAAATATTCGAACGGATATCAATAACCCAATTTTTCCCTCGCTGGAAATTTTCCAAGAGTTGGACTTTTCCGTGTTTAAAATCTTCAGAAAATCATGCAGGTGTTTTCTATGGACCCTCCAGAAGAATGAAACCCTAACTCGATTCTGTGACCGTCGGAACCGCCACCAAAACCTAGGGTTTGTGGTAGTTCCACGGTGCCATAGGTGAGGCAAGGGTTGACCCTTCTACGGTTGGTCCATAGGTGTTGTGGCATGGTCTGGGTACTTTTTAAACTCCGCTCAAGTGTTGAGCTCTTTGGGAAATTTTGGGTGTTTGTTGATTCGATCGAAAAGTTTAACACCGCCTAGCTATCTGTGATTGTGATACAATATTTGGAATTCACAATAATTAGTTATGTGATAACTAGTTTGAATTTTATAAATCTAGCAATTTAGTCTCATTTGATCGGTTGCCACGGAATTTTGATGTGGATCAAAAGTCCGTCGCATTCATGTAGCATACGCGGATACTCGTCGGGTCACCTTACTAGATAGCCACGCCCCATAGGCCCGACCAAGTGACTATAGGAGAACCCCGTTGCCAAAAGCATCCGTTCAGGTGCTTGCGGCCGCGGTGTTCTGCCTAAGTGCACTTCGTCGACGGTATTGGGGGTGCGACCGTCTACTAAAGTTTCCGACGAGTATTTGATCAGGTTATTGGGAATCTTGTTGAATTGCCCGACATGTTATTGGAAAGTGTTTTCAATATCGAGACTAAAATGCGGGGTTTATAATTGTTAGGCATGTGATTTCTAAGGAATTCATTTGGTAAGACATGAAATCCAATGTATGTGATACATTGGGTTTATGATGTCTAAGGTGGTTGCAGATTCCAATTGTTGTAGTTTTCATTTTCTTTTCTGTGGCCATAAGTGTAATATGTGGTGTATCACCGGTTTCGTTGCTATATGTCAATGACAATTAGGATACGCATATTTACTTACGTTGATGACATGTGATGTTATGTGTTGCTGTGATATGTTATATTGGATCTTCGTATTTTGAATAGCCGGGTTTTTTTTTATGTTAGATGAGAGTTTTTTCATTTTCATTCAAGTAAAAACTTGTATGTAATATTCTTTTATTGGGGCACTTCCAGGTTGAGGATGATGTCACCATTGATGTATATTATTTACCTTTCCGCATTAGGATAGACCCAAGGAGGGGAGCATAAGTAACCGGGTTCTAGAGTCCAGTGGGAGACCATCTCGAGGAGTCGAGACCGGGTCTCCTAACTCTAGAATTGGTAGGGTTGCTTGCCACTCTCGTAGGGGTCTAGGGATATGGGTTTGGCTATTCATCACGACAGTGAAATCCGCGTTTTTTATTGGCTTAATGAAAACACGGAATTCCTAGTATATCCAATATTTCATATGTGTTCTTCTGCTGCTGATATTCTGTGATGTGATTACTTGATGTGTTGAGATGAATGATTATATTATATATATGATATATAATTAATATTGATGCTTTTGTTTCTTCTGTGATGCTTAGGAAGCATAAATGACGGGACTTCATTAATGAGATTAATGAAATAAAAGAAACCTAAAGATGTCGCAGAATCTTGTTTTAAAAACTGGTAGCTCTAGTTCTTGCTTTGCAGAGCGGCATTCCTTGTAGAATATCTAACATCTTATTCGATAAGGAAAGAGCCGAGATCCCTTCACCGGGAGTGACCTCTTTAGCGAAACTAGCAGATGCTACAACCCACTCGGTTTTGTCTTTTGATTGCTTTTTTAGTTCATGCTATGCATAGCGGTATTCCTTGTAGAATATCCAGCACCTTATTCGATGAGGAAAGAGCCGAGATCGCTTCACCGGGAGTGACCTCTTTAGCAAAACTAGTAAAAGCCTAAAAAACACTCCTTTTCAAAATCACTCGATTCTACAACGATATCAAGTTCATTACGCAAAGGGTTTTCTTAAAAACCTGTCGTAGCCCTCCGTCATTTCAGATAAGGACTATTTAGTATTCGTGCTGCGTTTTTTGTCCTTAGCCAAGGCGTAATATGCGATAGCTAATTAGTGCTTATCTGCAAGCATATGATGCGATTGAGTTAGGGTAGTCGTACGGCTTTGTTGATCTTAGCCAAGGGTCGTAGGGTGGGTTTAATTCAATCAGGAAATGACGGGTTGACTTGGCTAGCGCTTATGATTTGTTGACCATAGCCAAGGTCATAAGTTGCTAGGGGCAAAATATTATCGGGAATTTCAAGTGTTGAAATTTGCAATGAGATTGCATACCTTCTATGGGATAGTTGGATCCTGATACCCACTCCGAATAAGAGTTACTCCTGGGAGAGTTTTGCACATTACAATTAGCCGATCAAGTAGGTGTCTAGAAAGGTGTTAACGGGGTTCCGCCTCTGGGAAAACGAGGTTTATTTTAATTAGGTCCGTGTGAAAGCATGGAGAACCTCCCACAAAGTACCGGCACTGGCCTGGCCGAAAGATTGGCGAACTTGTAGGGTGTAATTAATCCCGGCTAGTCTTACCTTTTAGGGTTTGAAGGAAGATTTGATAAAAATAGTGGGAGCCATCCTGATTAGATAAAATAATAACCAATATGATCTTGCAAGATCATACGTAGAGTATTTTCTTCTCTCTCTCCTGGTAGCGACCATGTCATGTCTTAATCAAGATAATAATATGGATGCATTGACCGAACCTGCTTATTATATTGAGCTGGGGAATGTTGGTTCCGCTCTATCTTATAACTGTTATAAGTCCGCGTAGGAAATAGGGGAATATCCAGATTCCTACGCGATCCAATCGAGGAATAAGCATGTTGATGCATATTCTTCGGGTGTGTTTATTACCGAGAACCGTTTCTCAGTATCCTCTACGTCCTAGGTATGAGATACCGGATCAGGATCCCATATATATAATTTGTTACATGGGCTACAGAAAGGTACAGAACTGGGATTGGGTGATATGTCTCTAACGGTTAGAGAATGGTGCAATTGTTGCAGCCAAATCAGTTGGCAAATATCACCCAGTATTACCAAATGGTAAATACTTTGATTCTGAACAAATGTTATTAGATATCGAACCTGATATACAACATTACATCAGTTTCTTTATTAAGTTAAAGAAGGATATAATTTTGTATTACAGGATAATGTTGTAAACATTTTCCTGAATCAAGAGTTGATTGGATCAGGCACGTTATATAATAGCATATACGTTCTATATCAAACCACAGTTCAAAGTATCTAGAACACAAACAAGAGGAGTAGTTCAGAAATGAACGAATCCTTCTTGTGGCATTATAGACTAGGTCATATCAATGCGACACGATCAGCTAAGTTATATAAGGATGAATATTTGAATCCGTTCAAATTTTCATTTTATAATACTTGCCAGTCTTATCACAAAGGTAAAACGACCAATACTCCATTTACTAGAAACAGAGAAAGAGTTATTGAACTCTTGGGACAGATACATGATGATGTATACGGTCCTATGTCTACAAATGCCAGGGTTGGTTCTTTGCACTTCATTACATTCATCGACGATCTCTCAAGATTCGGATATGTGTTCCTGTTGAAACACGAGTCTGAAACTTTTGAGAAATTTAAAGAATATAAGCTTGAAGTTAAGAACCAGACGGGTAGAAGTATTAGGTCCTTCGATGTGATCAAGGAGGAGAATACTTGCGCATGGAGTTCCTGGAGTTTCTAAAAAGGAGTATGAGATTCTCTATCAGCTTACTCCTTCATATACACCACAGCACAACGACGTATCAGGGCGGAGGTATCGCACCCTATGAGTTATGGCGCGCTCTATGGTGAGTATTGCTGAGTTACCTGTTTCCTTTTGGTGTTATGCACTTGAGAAGCATCATACCTATTGAATGGGGTTCCATCCAAATCAGTGCCTACCACTACATATGAGATATGCAATGGGAAGAGACCATGTCTTAAACGAGTTAAGATATGGGGTTGTCCGGCCTATGTTGAAAAGCAAAATCCGGACAAACTCGAGGTAAGGTCAGTTCTGTATAAGTTTGTTAAGATATCCCAAACATTTGCGAGGGAATATCTTCTACCACTCTGAGGAGAAAAATGTGTTTTGTTTCTCAGCATGCTACCTTTTTAGAAAAGGAATTTCTTGTGAAGAAATTAGTGGTCATGAGGTAGAACTGGAAGAAATTCCAGCTAGACAAACTAACAATTGATGATTTGGTGAAACCAAACGATTCGATAGTCTCCAACGAACCTCAGCCTCTCCGTGAATCTGGTAGGGTTCCTCATCCACTTGAGAGATACTACGGTCTTCTCAGTGACAGTGGGAGCGAGGATTGCATCATGGTAGATGATGACCCAACTAGATTCAGGCATGCCATCACAAGTGGAAACTTTGTGAAATGGCTAGATGCTATGCAATCAAAGATAGAATCCATGTACACCAACAAAGTATGACTTTGATTATTGCACCTAAAGGGGTAAAACCCATCAGGAGAAAAGGGATCTTGAGAAGATTCTTGGTGTAGATGGAAAAGTTGAAACTTTCAAAGCTATGCTTAAGTCTATCAGGATTAAAGAAAGCATCGCGGAGTTGGAACATTTGTTTTGATGTGGCAGTCAAAGAGTTTGACTTCATCAAAATGGTAGATGAACCTTGTATATACAAGAAGGTTGTAGAGAGTGAGGTTGTTTTTCACGTATTGTACGTAGATAACATACTATTGATAGAAAATGGTTTTCTATACTACACTCGGTCAATCTCCTCTTATCACGGGGATTCTCCATAGAAGATCTGAATGATATCTACTACATCTTGTGGATTATGATCTATGGTGATAGATCTAAGTGGATGTTGGGAGTGTCCCAAATCTAGGTATATTAACACCATACTAAAGGGGTTTAGTATGGAAGATTCTAAGCTTGGTGGTTCGCCCACTTACTCAGGAATCACTATCTCAAAAAAGATGTCTTCCAAAACTGATTTGGAGAGATCTCGCGTGCAAGAGATACCCTATGCTTCGGCAGTAGGCTCTATCACGTATGCGATGTTATGTACCAGACCAGATGTAGCTAACTCACTAGGTGTAGTGATTAGGAATCAATCGGATCTTAAGAAGATCACTGGACAGCTGTGAAGGGCATTCTCAAGTACTTGAGAAGCACTGGAGAAATGTTCTTGGAGTTTTTGGTAACGGTGAACTCCAGTGGGAGTCCTTTACCAATTCATTCTTCCAGAGTGATAAGATCGACTGAAAGTCAGTAATAAGCTTTGTCTTTACCCTCAGTGGAGGGAGGGTATGTTGGAAGAGTTCCAAGCTAGATACTGTGGGAATCTAGACGATAAAGGCTGATGATTGTCACGTTTTCACCGTGTCGTATTTAAAAAGAGTTTTCAAATTACCGCAATCAAAACGGTGTCATGTGTAGCGAGCTGCGATGAGTACAGGTCGTCCGCAGGGAGATGGTAAGTTTTTAGGCTTATTTTAACGAGTTAACAACGTGTTTTGATTTGTTGGTTAACTATATGTCGTAACAGGGATATGTATAAAAAAGAGACTTGTTAAGGGTAGTAATATGTTGGATTGTACGAAGGTGATGTTTGCCGGTTCCTTATAGCCCTAACTTTGGTATTGACACTAAAGCAATAGGTAACAACGCGGATTAGGGAACTTGAAATACGGTATTTGCGGCATTTCGCTAAATCCGTTTTCCTTGTCCCTTGTCCTTCCGTTGATTTTAGCTTTCGGCAAACCACTGGAAATCCGGTCATGATTAGGAATCATCACTATCGTGGTAGGATAGGATGCCTAGCGGAGCGGAATTGCGAGTGATTTGCACGGAGTTTCAATTGCAAAGTTTTAGGTTTTTAAAGTTTAAACAAAGGACATCTTCAAATACAATCTAACCATATTACACCCTTAACAAGTAAAAAGATTACTCACACATATTCACAAAGTAAAAAGAAAGAAAAGAGAAAAGATTAAGAAACATAAAAAAAAATGCAAGGAAAGAAAGATAAAAAGAGAACCGATGAATCCAAGTGCGAATATCTCCAAGTGTTCTTAAGCCCGGTGAAATGTGAAATCCAAATACCAAAGTTTAAGGTTGTAAGCTCACTTAAGAGGTTGCAATATCAAAGTAAAGCAAGAATTTCACAATTGCAATTATGTAAAATAGAACAAGACATGTAATAAAAATGAGAACTTTTATTGAGTAGCAAACATGTTACAAGAGATCTTGAAGTCAAGAAGCTAAGCCTTAAGCTTGCAAGTTCAAATGAGAAGTTGCAAGGTCAAGACAAAGGGGCAAGAGCTCAAGAATTAAAAGAGAAATTACAAGAATTCTAAAACAAAACTAAAGAAAAAGCTATCCCTTTCCTCATGCCTCTGGTCTGTATTTATAGGCTCAGAAAGAGAATAAATAAATAATAAAATCAAGACCAACTGGCAGCAAGGGTGTGTGTGTGAGAAGCTGGGGCCCACTGGAGAATGTGGGGCTAGCCAGGCCGGTTTTGTGGGGAAGGGGCTCCGCCTAAAACCGAGGGTAGGGTCTAGAATTTGGTGCGTCGTCTTTTATTGTCCCCAGTGTCTCTTTGGTCCAGTTTATTTTCTCTGTTTTGACCTGGTTTGCACCCAGTGCTTGGAGGGAAATTTGAATCTTCAATTCAACACATAATCTTTACCATTAAATGCTCATTACTTCATTCCCACATGTGCCTAAATCCATGGCTGCCCCCATTATGGTCTTGTTGATTTGTCCATTTGATTTTATTTTGCACTTATTATTGGAGGGAATTTTTGAATCTTTAAATCAACATATAATCCTTAGCATTGAATGCACATTACTTCATATCCACATGTGCCTAAAAGTCTTGTGTACACACTTTTTTGTGTTGGACCATTTAGATAAAAAAGTGTGTACACAAACTTGTTGCAAAAAGGAACTCATGAAGTATCGGTCGGTTTGCGGTTCTGGTTGCAGTGTCGGCTTTCAATTGATATATCCATGCTTTTGAATGTATTTCCAGTATTATGTCATAGATACCTGTAATCTGTAATACTGAGCAGACACTGGTTAATAATAACGATAAATACAACAAATAGATAATGCATGAGCGGTATTAGAATGCAGTTTTCTGATATGAACAAATACCCCCAAACTTATCTTTTGCTCGTCCCGAGCAAAACAAAAAGAATCCTGACCTCACTTTCGCAGGGAACACGATTGCACTGAGCTCGTGCAACAAGCCGTTAAACCTCTAGGTGTCCCTAGTAGGAGGATTGTTGTCTCCTGAGGGTTTTCAGCGAATACTACCCACAAAATCCCGTCAAGCTAGTTTTGCGAAATAAGTATGATTCAAACCCTAAGGTTTTGTTTTAAAGATAACAATTCTATTATCCCAAATCTAGAACTATAGAACCTTTATTTTTCACACCTTTCATCTTATTTAAGTTAAGATTTTATATGTCTTTACGTGAAGTGCAAATAGTGTCGTTCAGTTTCACAAGGATCGATTAAAGTCGTCATGTCACAAAATAAAGCCTAGATAAAAACTTAAAAAGGGCCACATAAGTTTTATAAAGAGTTAAGTATTTCTCAAGTTTCATTTTCCAGTTAGGTTTCAAATTCAGAATTTCTATCTTTCTTAACAGGAAACTAGGTCTTATTTTTCACTCCATCTTTTTCTTGTTTTCATTTCATACACACCTCTGTGAACGTGCAATAGTCTTTATCATAGAATAAAACCTTCATATCTCCGCTAGAAATACTTTTTTATAAAAACCTGTCTTTTGTCAAGATTATTCTTACATAAAGAACCGTTAGGAATTTTAACTCGGAGAGAACACTTGCTTGACTTTGTTTTAATCTAGACTTTCTAGGTTTCTTAACGAGATTTGGGCCAATGCTCCCAAATCAGTTGGCTTTAGGGCATTAGGTGTAGAAACACCCCAGCGGATTTAATTACTCAA
This sequence comes from Agapanthus africanus, assembly GCA_030015575.1. Classification (NCBI taxonomy): domain Eukaryota; kingdom Viridiplantae; phylum Streptophyta; class Magnoliopsida; order Asparagales; family Amaryllidaceae; genus Agapanthus; species Agapanthus africanus. The sequence continues at coordinate 812,049,834 of JASDDO010000019.1, read as the reverse complement.
GTTACCTAGGCCCTAAAACAAAAGACCAATTTTAGCGTGAAAATCATGATGATTTAATGCGAACGGAGATATAACCGGTAGTTCAATTATTTTTTTGGATAAAAGGCGTGTTTAGTGGGTTAGGAGTGTAATCATTCCAATCAAGTTCCAGATGGGTTATTTTTCAGAATTAGTTCCAATTAAGGCATCAATAACATCCCTTCATATCCGCTTCACTTCATAAACTATTCTCGATATTACTTATTTCAGAACAAACCTATTTGATCCTCAGAAAATAATTTATCCATTTAAAAGTTTTCAGACATAATAGACTAGTCATCTAATTTTCAAAAACTCACAACACGTGTAGTGTGATGTAAAGACGTATATTAACTATAGTTAACTTCAAAGGAGGGTTATCTTTCAGGTTTTCAAAATCTAAAAATAGGATTTAGTTATTTCTATCTTATCAAACAAAACCGTCGAAATATTGAATCTAAGTTCTCCCACTATGTAACAACCCTAAATTTCCTATACAAGTTTTTACAAAAAAATTTTAAAAATCCATAAAAGGGTATTTATTGCTTGAGCACAAGACTTAAGTAATTAATTAGCAATTTAATTACAAGAAGGAGATTTTAGCCCATTGGTAATACCTTGCACTGCTGAACCAAGCCACCAGAGTTCAAATCCCATACCACACATTATTTTTAATATTTATTTTGCTTTAAATTTTATAGAAGCCGAACAATCAACACGTGATAACTCCAGATTTTCCCACTACACCCACAAAACTGAAAATACCAGAGCCTACACCTTAAGACCCCCTACCTCCCGACCTTGCGACTCGGCCCGACTTGGCCGAGTCGGCCGGTGGACCGGCCGACTCGGGCCGGCACCGCCGGCCGGACTCGGCCGGACGGCCGAGTCCCCAACATCAAAATTAGGGCTCTTCATCTTCTAAACCCCCATGTACACTTTATTTTCCTAGATCGGTTCCAGAGAGGTCATAAAGCCCTATTTACTCCATTTTATTACAATTTATCACATTATTTTTACATTTTTTCAATTTAACTCTTCATCTACCCTAACCCTAGCCTAACCCTATAAATACCATCCCTACTCTCTACCCTCTCATCCATAACTCTAAGCCAACTCTCAAAAATTCTCAAGAAATCTTGTGTACTTTGAAATCGAGCACGAGGCGAAGCTACGGTGAAATTCCCGGCGAACTTTCGGCGATCGTTCTAGGAGCTCCCGGTGACGAAGCGACGCACCGGCGACTCCTTCCGATCAATCTCTATCTTCTTGTTTTCCTAAACCCGTAAGTCCCATTTTCTATCTCTCTTTTCTATTCTAAAAAAATTCGGGTTTACAAAACCCGACGGAATCGGAACAAATCCGATTTCCGATTCGGTTTTCTTATAAAACTTCACTTCTCGTTAATACAATTATGCTTAAACTCCCTCATGTTGACTATTAAACACTAATCAACCAAATTGATCAAGTTTCATTTCATAAAATGATGGCTATTTCAATTTATCGTATTTTTCACTTAAATACCACATTGTTTCAATTCTACATTTGACTCCATTAAACCTGCTATACCTTTAAATAGATCACGAGATAATGACTTACCTCCTCACACACTCATATGCAACATAACACGATACCCTCGAAAACTTAGAATACGGGAAAACAAACATTTTCATTTAAATACCATATACTTAATAAAAACATTTCGAAAAGATTTAGTATTAATACATCTTTACAAATAAATACCACTTATTATGAAAATAGGATAAGATTGTGGGCATTCAGTCGTTTATCTAAACCTGACTTTGTGGTGTATAGGCTAGACAAGTGAGAAAGATAACTTTAAAAGGCCCGTCTCACGGTGATTCGTGAGCGGATCCCTCCTTTCTTCACTTGTACTTACCTGGCCACAATTGGCGGTGAAGAGCCGATTTGAGGTGTCTCACAACTTGTCGCTTTGGACCAGTTAGGAACAGTCTAGTTGACTTATGAGACCCTAGAATATAGAATATGGGAAATCGACATCTTTACAAATAAATACCATAATTAATAAAACCGTTTTCCTTAATGATTAGTATTTATACAAATCTTTGCAAAGCGCCGCTACAACCCATTTAGGGAACCCGTTCGGGATGGTGCGGATTATCACACATCCTCGGGCTTAGTAGTGCGAGATGCAGACCTCCGCAAGAAGCATTCAGTCTCGAAAGATTTAAAAATATGATATCTTAAGAAAACGAGATTTCTAGAATATTATATATATACTAAAATTATTTTCATATAAATATATGTATATGTAACATAAACATATCTATTTTTGAAGTATTACAAATATTCCGCCTTTTCTACAATATCACAAGAATCAATTTTACACTAAAATACCATGAATTCCATGCAAAACCAATATTACAAATAAATACCATTTATTATGAAAATAGGATATTTTCAATAGAAATATCACAATATAAAATCTATATTCATTACAACTCTAAAAACGATTAATAAATACTTAGGGGTACTTTGAAAAGTATATAAAAGTATTTTTACACAAAACCCTCTCAAGTTCTATAATTTACCATAAGGACCCTAGTAAATACAGGTTTAAGCGGGACCAATCTCTTGAGCCTCAGGGAGCCGGAGAAGTACGTGCTTGCCTATCTAATATAGACAACTTAACAACGATGTTATCAATACGGTATCGTCTTTAAAAAGACACAAATCCTGCCGCCCATGTGCAGTGGTTACCGATAATATCAAAACAATCAGGATTTCAATTCACTTTTCTAATTGTCCGACTCAGGTTTGAGTCTCATTATAATTTGACTTGAATATAATTTAAGTACAATCTACAATCTACAATTTACAATCTACAATCTGACTTGAATATAATTGATTCCGGGGGTTAGCTACAGGTTGTGTGTCTAAAACAATAAAGTCAACGAGGAATATGAAGTCCCCAACCTTTATTAACACATCCTCTAGCTCACCCCTAGGATGGGTGATAAATCGGTCAGCCATTTGGAGAGTACAATGTATGGGTTTTAGCTCTCCTATACCTAGTTGCTCATATACAGAATAAGGAAGTAGGTTAACACTGGCACCAAGATCCAAAAGTGCGCGGTTGATGTTCTTATCCTCAATGGTTATTGAAATTGTAGGACAGCCAGGGTCCTTTCGTTTTTGAGGTAAAGATTGGGTAAGAGCATCACTCACGGCACTTGCTAAGAAAACTTTCTTGGGTACCTGAGATTTCCTCTTCTTAGTGCACAAGTCCTTTAATATTTTTGCATAGGATGAGACTTGTTAGACTGCATCTAAGAGGGGAATGTTGATGTTAACCTGTTTAAACAACTCCAGAATATTCTTCATTTGTGGATTTTGTTTATTGGACCTTAACCGGTTTGGAAATGGAACGTTTTTGAAATTGGTTGAGTCCAATGCTTGTGGAGGAGATTGTGGAGTTGGAACGGATCCCAAAGCTGGAGTTTTCGTGGAGTGAGATGTGGGTCCGTTCGGAGTAGCAGAAGAAGAAGAGCCTTTTGAAGAATGGAGAATAGGCTCAGAAGACGAAGAAGAAGAAGCAGAAGAAGAAGCCGGGGTGTCATCTGTTATCCGCGTGCCAGTGTTTTTATGCAGCATCCTTCCAGATCTTAATATAGTCACGGCACTCACATTATAGTTTTGTTGTTCAAGAGCAATATGTATATTATGTGGGTGACCAGGATTTGGGAGTGGTTGAGATGGAAGCTTCCCTTTCTCTCGCTCGCTTAGAGCCGCATTTAGCTGTGCAATCTAGGCTTCAATGGTCTTGATGTTTTTCCATGAGCAGCGGTGTTTTGCACCAGAGACTGAATAGAAGACTGGATGTTGGCGGTGGATTGAGGTTATTGTTTTACGAACGCTTCCAGACTTCGTTCTAGCGAGAAAACTTTATCGTTATTTGACGGAACAAAGTTGTTTTGAGGAAAAGAATTGTTGGGTGCAAAATTGTTCGTCGGATTTTGAAAAGGTTGGTGTTGGAAGGGCTGCTGATATTGTTGTTGTGCTTGTTGTTGAGGAGGCCCCCTTTGAAAGTTGTTCTGCCCTTGGAACTGATTTTGATTCTGGTTCCAAGCGAAGTTAGGGTGGTTTCTCCATCCATGGTTGTACGTGGAAGAGTATGGATCGTTTCTTGGTCTTTGCTGAAATGCAGCATTGACCTGATCTTGTCCTTGGGAAGGTGGGTTGTAAGGACACTCTTCGGTACAAGCGCAAATGGTACGAAGGGGAAGAACGGGGGCAGGAGCGGGAGATGAAAATTTGCTCTCTATTGCTTCAAGTTTTTTCGTTATTGCAGCCATTTCAGCTTTCATCGCAATAGAGACATCAAGTTGGTGAATGCCTGCCCTAAACTGACTAGTAGAAGTAGAAGAAGAAGAATTGCTTGGTCTGGTGCTCTCCCATTGAAGCGTTTGTTCCGCAAGGTCATCGAAGAATTGCCATGCTTCCTCGTCAGATTTGGATAGGAAGTAGCCCTGACAAATGGTTTCTAGCAACTGCTTGGTTGCTGGATTCAGGCCCTCGTATAAAGTTTGGCAAAGTTGCCATCTCTCAATACCGTGATGAGGGCACTGAACAAGAAGGTCTTTGTATCGGTCAAAACACTTCGAAAAAGGTTCGGTAGGAAGCTGGGAAAATTGGTTGATTTCGTTTCGGATTCTCGCGGTCTTGTGGTTCGGTTAGAACTTTTTAAGAAGCGCTTTAATAAACTCGTCCCAACTGGTTATGGAGTGCGATGCGGTGCTATACAGCCACTTTTCAGCAAGATCGCATAAAGTAACGGAATAACTCGGAGCCGTATAGCATCGTTGGACAGTTGGGTTGTCTTCATCATTGCACTGACGTTCTGGAATTTGTTGATGAAGATGTAGGCATCTTCGGATTCCATCCCGTGAAATTTGGGCAACATGTTGATGAAGTGGGGTTTATTTTCGAAATTATCCCCATTGGCCGGCGGAAGTGAAAAACAGGTTGGAAGTGCAGAGCGGGTAGGATATAAACGATCCTGGAGCGCGATTCGCTGTGGCGTTGCAACAGGTTGCGGGTTATTCGCACTCAGATGAGGTAGAATCTGTCCCGGGGCAGGTAGAGGGATGTTAGGATTAAATCCTGACATCTCAGAAGAAGAATTTGGTGATAGAGAAGGTGAAGATGTATGAACAGAATCTCGGTCAACGTCAGAGTTGACCGGCAAAGGTAAGGGTGATAAAAGGGTGGAGGGAGTTTCAACGTTGGAGTCGATCACGTAGTTCGTAGGGACTAACGAAACGCAGACTAAATTGAAACTAGGGTCCCTAGTCCAAGCGGACATACACTAAACGAGTTTGGTGTAGTCAAAGCGTAGAATGTGAGGGTAAGAAAATGAAAGTGGAGAAAAATTGGGTGATGGTGGTAAAAATGGTGAATTTGTGTTTGTTTCAAAAGAATGGGAAAATGAAACGACAGTTCAACAAACACAATCACAAATGCACAGTCACAAATGCACAAGCAATACCTAGACTAGGGTCCTCTAAGTCTACTAGACCTGCTTCTAACTGTTCCAAAGCGACAAATTGTGAGATAACCCTCAAATCGCCTCTTCACAGCCAGTTATGGCCAGGTAAGCACAAGTGAGGTAAGGAGGGTTCCGCTCACGAATCACCGTGAGATGGGCCTTTTAAAATTACCTCCTCAATGTTGGGTTACTAGGCACACTAACAAGGCTCTACAAGGCATCGACCATGCCAAAATTAAATTTTTATGTGCCGAATAACACTAAGCAAGATCGTTAACTAGAGTTTAGGCGAAACGATTAGCAAGTAAACATCTTTACTCTAAAGGGAATACGAAATACAACCTTTGTAGATCGGTCCTTCGCTTCTAAAGCTCCTTGATGAAGTCCCTTCGCTGCGATCAAGGTTCTTCCGGGCTCTTGCATGGCTTCACGATGCGTGGGATGCGACTTTGCTTGAAGTCTCCGAGGCCGAAGATGATCTACGTCGAGGGAATTCTGACTCAAGCTCCTACTTCACTAATTTGAGAATTAGTGAAGGAAACACCCTACACAAGAGTGCTAGTCTTGATGAGGATGGAGAAATAGGAAGTGGGTTCTCTTTGGATTTTTAATTCTCACAAAGTTTCACTCTTTTTCAAAACCCTAGCAAGCTATTTCTTTTGCTCAATGAAGAAGATGAACAAAAGAAAGGAATGAGGATAATGATCAAGTGAGAAGAGTAACCATGGTGAGTGAGTATCATATACTAACCCTTGTAGAGACTTAACCCTAGGCTAATGGTTATGGTTGGGTTAATAAAAATCCATAGTAAAAACAAAATCAAGTTGGATTATTCAATCCATCCACAAGCTTCCACAAGCTTCATGAATTTACAAATCCTCCACTTGATTTTGCAATTACTTTAAATATTAAAAACCCAAAATAAACATTAGCATAGTGTAAGTCTCATACACCCATGGATAGTGTATCATCAACCATGATACAATATGATAACACATTTTAACATATATCATATATATGTTAAAATAGTGTGCATGTGAGAAAAACCCTAAAGTGAACAAGTGTTAGTAAATGTAAATTAGTATATCTAATATACAATTATACACTTAATTATTAAATCAACACTTGACTTAATAATCTGGTCATATCTCATATAACCGGCTAACATCCATCGTATCGACTTATCGAATCAACACTTGATTCGATAACCCGGTCATATCATATATAACCTGACCGATACAAAAAGTCGCGAGAATAGTATACGGTATCACATACACGCATTTATTCTCGGTCTCGCACATATCACATACGTGCTCCTATTTCGTTTCGCCTGAGCCAGTAAAACCTCTGTGTAGGACTCTAAAGACTCGTCAATACGCCGGCAGTAGGTGATGATCACATCACGCACCCACAAGCCGTCAGCGGTACTAGCTGGACGTAACGGCTACCCGGGTATTGAGCGATCAGAAGATCAGCAAGCAAACCGGCTCCAACTCCTGTGAAAGCCTGCCGGTAACACTTCCCGTACAGTCCGGTCTCCTCGTCTGATATGTCGCATATCAAGTCTAGGGGTGGTAAACGTCAGACCTCAATAACCGATAAGTCGTGCCGATGTGAGGCTCATAACGGGTCGAGAAACTACTGGTAACACTTACCAGTAAATCTCTATATCAGCCCTGGCCAGGGACTTCCCTGCTACGGCCAATCGAGTACATCGCAACATCAACCCCCAATACCGGGAGAGACGAAACCCCTCCTATCGCTCATTGCCTCCATGTGACTCGGGACTGTACCCAAAAACCACCGTTTTGCACGCCCTCATGGACATGGTAAGGTGGAAATCAAAGCATAGTGGGAATCACACAAGACTCTATGACGATCTCGGGTCTACAGACTAACCTGCATAAGTGTCAACTGTCATCTGACGTAAGGTATAATACCATCTGGGAGTTCTCGGTGAGTCCGTCCAGTGTACCCAGTCTCCACTGAGCACCCGCATACCATCTCTGATATCAAACACCAATGGATATAGGATCATCCATCGCCCATCTCATGGGTCGAGAAGCGTATACGCTAGTCTAATCTGGTATATCGATGCCCTGTCTCGATACACCCTCGACTAGGGACCTTGAAGGATGTACTTATGGACTACCATGTCCCCACTAGTATGATCCGCATCATAGTCCAGGTAGTCAAGTACACATCCTAAGGGCTTTACCAACATGTAATGATAAGACAGTACAAAGAGACAAGTATACATGTTAAAGTAAAGAGCAACCAGATAGCATACTATCATGTCGAGCAAGAAAGTCCTCTCTATATATGTCCAACCATCCAATATAATATACATCATCTGTACAATACTGGCCTCTAGGGTATACATACAACTAACACTCAATTGTCTAGCCTAGGCACCACAAGAGTCATGTTTAGATAAACGACTGAATGCCCACAATCTTCCTTTGTCCTATTGAGCGCGACAAGTCCTTAGTTGGCTGAGTCTAGATATTTTTTTTAAACTTGAGGTGACACTTATGCAATTAGTGATTTCCGGGGTCTTAGGAAGGGTGATGAGATCCCCACCCAATCTGGATTGGTGTTAGAGCCCCTTAAGTCCGTATTAAATGATGCAATACGCAAATTCAACAAAGTTTTGTTTTCAAACAATCATTCAATTCATTTTTTACTTTAAATGTGGCGCTGCAACAAATACGGTTAGTCTTTTCTTTGGCTTTTTGCGGCGATTTTGCTAAGAATCATGCAACGACAAGAATATTGGAGCGTCGGGTTTAAAAAGGGAAGTTTAGAAAAACACGTACCAAAAAGTATCGAGTTTAAGAAACTCGTGTCGATATTGCCTCCGAATGGTCGAATGGTTCGCTTGCGCGGGTCCAACTACCCGGATCTTTGGCACTGAGTGTTCACTCCCCTTGTACTTGAAAATGCCCCCTTGTTCCGCACGATCGCTGCTCACAATCCGTCAAATCTGCATATGTCGGAAAAATACGGATATTTGAGCCAAAAAGCGATATGGATAGCCAAAATTCTGAACACAAATAATTAAGAAAATCAAACAATAAAAATGGGATTATATTAGAACACTGGAGGCAACACAAAAAACCACAAGTGAAAAGGCTACACCAAGGCCGGCGAGCTCGGAAATGAGGGTGTTGTCGCCAGTTTTTGTGTGAGGGAATGGGCTCAAATTTTGTGTGCTGTCTCAGTGAAGTAATGTCATTTCAATTTTATAACTTGATTTATTTCTTTAATCTCAGAGTGTTAGAAGAATTCAAATCCAGAGAAGAAAAAAGAATGTTTATTGTGTTTGTTTTTTTTAAAAGAATGATTTTATACGTTTGAATGTGTTAGAAAATTAGTATTATACAAAATATGCATAAATTAACCCGAGACTACAAGTATAAAAGCGTTACCGTCTCCCCGGCAACGGCGCCATTTGATTGTCACGTTTTCACCGTGTCGTATTTAAAAAGAGTTTTGAAATTACCGCAATCAAAACGGTGTCGCGTGTAGCGAGCCGCGATGAGTACGGGTCGTCCGCAGGGAGATGGTAAGTTTTTAGGCTTGTTTTAACGAGTTAACAACGTGTTTTGATTTGTTGGTTAACTAAATGTCGTAACAAGGATATGTATAAAAAAGAGACTTGTTAAGGGTAGTAATATGTTAGATTGTATGAAGGTGATGTTTACCGGTTCCTTATAGCCCCAATTTTGGTATTGACGCTAAAGCAATAGGTAACAACGCGGATTAAGGAACTTGAAATACGGTATTTGCGGCATTTCGCTAAATCCGTTTTCCTTGTCCCTTGTCCTTCTGTTGTTATTTCTTGATTTTAGCCTTTGGCAAACCACTGGCAATCCGGTCATGATTAGGAATCATCACTATCGTGGTAGGATAAGATGCCTAGTGGAGCGGAATTGTGAGTGATTTACACGGAGTTTCAATTGCAAAGTTTTAGGTTTTTAAAGTTTAAACAAAGGACATCTTCAAACACAATCTAACCATATTACACCCTTAACAAGTAAAAAGATTACTCACATATATTCACAAAGTAAAAAGAAAGAAAAGAGAAAAGATTAAGAAACATAAAAAAATGCAAGGAAAGAAAGATAAAAAGAGAACCGATGAATCCAAGTGCGAATATCTCCAAGTGTTCTTAAGCCCGGTGAAATGTGAAATCAAAATACCAAAGTTTAAGGTTGTAAGCTCACTTAAGAGATTGCAAGATCAAAGTAAAGCAAGAATTTCACAATTGCAATTATGTAAAATAGAACAAGACATGTAATAAAAATGAGAACTTTTATTGAATAGCAAACATGTTACAAGAGATTTTGAAGTCAAGAACCTAAGCCTTAAGCTTGCAAGTTCAAATGAGAAGTTGCAAGGTCAAGACAAAGGGGCAAGAGCTCAAGAATTCAAAGAGAAATTACAAGAATTCTAAAACAAAACTAAAGAAAAAGCTATCCTTTTCCTCATTCCTCTTGTCTGTATTTATAGGCTCAGAAAGAGAATAAATAAACAATAAAATCAAGACCAACTGGCAGCAAGGGGGTGTGTGAGAAGCTGGGGCCCACTGGAGAATGTAGGGACGGCCAGGCCGGTTTTGTGGGGAAGGGGCTCGGCCCAAAACCGAGGGTAGGGTCTAGAATTTGGTGCGTCGTCTTTTGTTGTCCCAGTGTCTCTTTGGTCCAGTTTATTTTCTCTGGTTTGATCTGGTTTGCACCCAGTTCTTGGAGGGAAATTTGAATCTTTAATTCAACACATAATCTTTACCATTAAATGCTCATTACTTCATTCCCACATGTGCCTAAATCCATGGCTGCCCCTATTATGTTCTTGTTGATTTGTCCATTTGATTTTATTTTGCACTTATTATTGGAGGGAATTTTTGAATCTTTAAATCAACACATAATCTTTAGCATTGAATGCACATTACTTTATATCCACATGTGCCTAAAAGTCTTGTATACACACTTGTTTGTGGTGGACCATTTAGATAATAAAGTGTGTACACAAACTTGTTGCAAAAAGGAACTCATGAAGTATCGGTCGGTTTGCGGTTCTGGTAGCAGTGTCGGCTCTCAATTGATATATCCATGCTTTTGAATGTATTTCCAGTATTATGTCATGGATACCTGTAATCTGTAATACTGAGCAGACACTGGTTAATAATACGGATAAATACAACAAATAGATAATGCATGAGCGGTATTAGAATGCAGTTTTCTGATATGAACAGCTGAATACATCGCTACCAACGATGCTACCAAAGTGGATGTCTTGATAATTCTTGTTCATGAGATGAACTTGGTTCCTACCATTGAGAGTCCAATAACTGTTGTTGTGACAACAATGGAGTTGTAGCTTTAGCTTAGGAACGCCGGTCCCATCAGCGATCTAGACATATTCTGAGGCAAGTATCACCTGATCAGGGAGATGGTTAATCTCTAAGGGATCGAGAATAGGAGAGTTGACATGAAGGATAACACGGCGGATCTACTCATAGAGGTTTTTCCCCTAGAGAGACTTTTATGGGGCGTTGAGTATAAGATAATACAACAAATGGTCTTAGTGCAAGTGGGAGATTGTTAGTTATATGTATGCCCTAGAGGCCATTATTATACATGTGATGTATATTATAGTGGATGCTTGGATATATATAGGGAGGAATTTCTTGCTCGACATGATAGTATGCTATCTGGTTGCTCTTTATCTTAACATGTACAGTTATTGTCTCTCTATTACATGTTGATAAAGCCCTTAGGATGAGTACTTGACTACCAGGATTATGATGCAGATCATACTAGTGGGGCAAGGGTAGTCGGTAAGTACATCCTTCGATTGTTCATAGTCGTGGGAGTATCAAGGCGGGGCATCGATATTCCAGAGTAGACTAGCGTATACGCTTCTCGACCCATGTGATGGGCGATGGATGATCCCACATCCATTGGTGTTTGACCTCAGAGATGGTATACGGGTGCTCAGTGGAGACTGGGTACACTGAACGAACTTTCCGAGAACTCCTAGATAGTATTATACCTATCGTCAGATAGCAGTTCTCTGGTGACACTGGTACAGGTCAGTCTGTCGACCCGCGATCGTCATAGAGTCTTATGTGATTCCTACTGTGCTTTGATTTCCACCTTACCATGTTCAAGAGATCATGCAAAACGGTGGTTTTTGGGTACAGTCCCATGTCACATGGAGGCAATGAGCGATAGAAGGGGATTTCGTCTCTCCCGGTATTGGGGGTTGATGTTGCACTATGCTTGATTGGCCATAACAGGAAATCCCTGACCAGGGTTGCTGAGATCTACTGGTAAGTGTTATCAGTAGTTTCTCGAACCGTTATAGACCTCACATCGGCATGACTTATCAGGCTATTGGGGTCTGACGTTATACCACCCCAGGCTGTAATATGCGACATATCAGATGAAGAGACCAGACTGTACGGTAGTGTTATTGATTGGATTCGCAGGAGTATGAGCAGGCTTGCTTGTTGATGTTATGATCGCTTAATACCCGGGTGGCCGTTACGTTTAATTCTCTGGTTTAGATTCTAGCGTTAGGGTTCTTTAGCACGCCAATTTTTTTAAAATGGCATGGTCGATGCCTCCCGAAACCCAGCGGCGACGTAGGGAACCCAGCAGTGGTATCAGAGCCATGCTAGAGAATTAGACGATGGGTATAATACAATTTAGGAGTTCTCGGCGAGTCCGTTCAGTGTACCCAGTCTCCACTGAGCACCCGTATACCATCTCTGATGTAAAACACCAATGGATGTGGGATCATCCATCGCCCATCACATAGGTCGAGAAGCGTATACGCTAGTCTACTCTGAAATATCGATGTCCCGTCTCGATACTCCGACGACTATGAACAATTGAAGGATGTAGTTACTGACTACCCTCGCCCCACTAGTATGATCTGCATCATAATCCTGGTAGAGCACTTCGCCACAATAGAGAAACGGAAAGGGTCAAGTACTCATCCTAATGGTTTTATCAACATGTAATACAGAGACAATAAGTATACATGTTAAGAAAAAGAGCAACCAGATAGCATACTATCATGTCGAGCAAGAAAGTACTCCATATATATGTCCAAGCATCTACTATAATATACATCACATGTATAATAATGGCATCTAGGGTATACATATAACTAACAAGTAGGAGTTCGGATGAGTTAGATCATCGGCCTTCTTATCGACACATACCGAGGTAGCCGTTACGTGCCGCTAGTACCGCTTGCGGCTTGTGGTTAAACCCACTGCCAGCGTAGTGTCGAGTTTTTAGAGTCCCACATAGAGAGTTTCCCTGCACCGGGCAAAAAGGCGTAGAGTTCGTATGGTTTTACGATAGGGCTTCAATCATGTACGTGCACTTGTGCGCGTATGATGATCGGGCGATAATACTAGTGGACTTTGGTTTAAGCCGGATCCTAGTATTATATTGATGGATTGTTTTCATCTATTTGTATCCGTATTCTTCGGAATACGGATGCGGGTATATATATATGGATGAGGGGCATTCTCGTAATTTTCTTGGGAAAGCTTCTAGAAGAGGACACCTAATTAGGGTTTATTTATTTATGGATTAAACATTATTAGGTGGAGGAAATGAGGTGGAGTTTTACATTGAATCTAGCATGGCTACTTGGTGACTCATGATCATGACTCATCACTACATATTTATGAAGCATGGTTGATATTTTGTTATGATATTTATCTCATAAATTATTGATATGCTTCATATTTATCAAGAGAGGGCATCCAAGCTTTATCCAAGCTCATTCTTCACTAGCTTTTCCTCAAGTCATCTTCTTCCTCTTAATCCTAAAAGCTCTCATGTGTTGAGAATCTTAGGGTTCTAAGAGACAAATCAATTCATCTTCTCACTCTACACTATCTAGGACTTCTAGTTTAGCGAACTAGAAACCGTAGTTATCTCAGATTCTTGGTAGGAGCTCGGACTAAAGACTCTCGGGTGGACCGTCTTTGATTCGAGGAGGCCGTCGAGGTTGCCCGATCCGTTTCGATCCTTGGAGGCTATGACGAGATGGAGGACAGCGATGAAGACCCGAAGGACTTCGTATCATGAGGTATAACACTTCTTACCGAGTAGTTAACCTGTTACATGTTAGTATCGATCCTGGAGTTCAAGTCGGTGTTGCGAGGTTTGAAAAATCGTTTTTTTGCATATTCCGCCTCCCAGCGAACAAGCGGGGTGCACGACATCGACTTACACTGATCACCAATGGAAGACCCGTACTAGACTTTGTGAGCTCTTGGAGAGTGTACAAGACAACTCCTCGCCGTAACGATCCGCGGTGAAGATGACATGCCCAAAACTTCATATTCTCATCGAATGAGAGGAAACTCCATTATGAAACTTGCTAAGTGTTATAGGAGATGTTGTGATTAGTGGGTACTCTCAAAATTTTCATTTCCCTCACTACTTCTTAACTTTCCATTAAAGTAGAGAGCATGCTTGAGAAGCTAGAGGAGGAAGAAGAAGAATATGATAGCTTTATCAAAAGAATTAGTTTTTTCATTTAATTGTCTCATTTGGATTTTTGAGAAAAAACCCTCACTCCCTACTCCACATGTTAACATAATATTACACACACACATTAATATATATATATATATATATGTGTACATATATTTATTTTTAATATATATCATATATATATATATATTAAATGAGAACAAGTATGTATATCCTGTACACATACACTTCATGTATCAAATACAGAAAAGCTATCAAATTCATATAAGTGTTATATACTATAGAGAGTGTGTATATCATATACATTATACTAGAAACTGCATCAAAATACGGTTATCAAGTCAATACTTGACTTAATATTCTGGCTATAGGGTGTTATTCATCACCCCATTGAGATGAGAATACGCGTCGCTTGTCCGGTGTACTACAGATTCCCTCTGCCAAGGGTAGGCTGGGGTTTATTGATTGTGGGGATCCGAATCTCCGGCAGCCACGGACTAAACTGCTGTTAATTACCCCCCGCCTTTGGAGTGAAAGAACCTCAGATTGACGGGTCAAACTGATCATGAGAACTCAATGTGCAGTGTGCGTGTGTTGTGTTTTGAGGGGTCTTGGGTATATCAGGGGCCTCACAGAGTTTACAGGGGTCTCGCAATCCAGATAGCGGGCTGGGGATCAAGAGGGCTAGCAGCCCCTTGTGGGATGTGGGGCAGCGCCCCATTAGAAATTTTTTTCTAACAGGGGTAAGTGTTGTGGAGTGTGTACATATAAAAAAGGGGGAAAATAGCGTCCAAAAGATACGTGGGCGCCAGCGCCTCACTTTCTTGACACGCGGGCGTTGGGCGCCAGCGCCTCACGTGCTTAGCACGCTGACATTGAGCGCCAGCGGGAAAAATGGACTTAGCCCCTATACTGGGAGTTGTACTCCCAATTGACTTTTGGAGTTAAACTCCTAAAAAAAGGACAAAGGGGCTTAGCCCCTGCACTGGGAGTTGTATTCTCGATTGACTTTTGGAGTTGAACTCCTAAAAAGAAAGCTTTATTATTTTATATATACATATAATATATATATATATATATATATATATATTGGAGTTAAACTCCTAAGAGATTTTCGGAGATGAAGAAAGGGGACCTCTTTCTTCTCCCTTGAGCCCTAGATCTTCTCTTGAGCCTTGGATCTTCCCAAAGTGAGATTTTTTTAGATGGGTTTCATTCTTCCTTCTCTTTATTGGCTGGATCTTGGAGAAAAAGGGGGTGAGACTTAAAAATCTCTCCTTTTAGAGATTTGATGGGAGATTTGAGTTCCCCTTCAAGAGTTTTACACTACTACAAATAAGGGTTGCCCCTACGGATAAATCCATAAGGGCAACCCACTGCCCCTACGGATATATGCGCAGGGGCGAAAAAATACCCCGTAGGTTCAAAGGCCGCAGGTGCAAGTTGAGGCCCTGAACTTGCCCCTACGGGAAAATTCTTACCCCTAAGGATTTATGTGTAGGTCCTGTTGCCCCTACGGATTAAGCCGTAGGGTATAAGATTTTATATTATTTACGGTTTTTTTTAATATATTACTTGTACCTACGGACATGTCCGTAGGTCCATGTACTACCCCCTACGGATATGTGCGTAGGTACGTTTCCGTAGGGGCAAAATATCAGGATTCCTGATATTTTGCCCTTACGGATAACGCCGTAGGGGATAGTCAGTGGCCCCTACGGCTATGTCCGTAGGGGCATTCCCAACCCCCTGGCACTGAGATCAGGGGGAAAATATCAGTTACTGCTGATATTTTGCCCCTACGGATATATCCGTAGAGGTAACATGTGTGCCTACGGATTAATCCGTAGGTACATATTGTCTGTATTTTTTTTAAAAAAATGGGCTGCTTGATTTTTTCCCGCCCTGTGCACAATAATATATACATCAATCAAATCATATATTGCAGTATTCATAATCACATCTCACGCATATATATAATATACAAAAGAAACCCAAAAATTGAATATGATATAAATACAAACCAATATCAATATTGTTTCAAAATGTAGTACAATGTGTATGATATAAATAAATACATGTTTCAAAAAATAAGAACAAAAAATCTACCCTAGCTCGGTCCAGCTCCACCTCTGAATAACGATAGAATAACGCGCGCCTGCTCCTCGGTCAATAAACTCTGCAATTCATCGCGAGCGGGAGTCTGAGCGGCATGTGGAGCTGGCGATGTGGTTTGCGCAGCCGCCGTCGAGGTAGTCGCTTGCTGAGCCGCGGCTGCGGGAGTCTGAGTGGGCGGTGGAGCTATAGGAGCTGTCTGCGGAACCGCAGCCGATGTAGTGGCTTGCGGAGCCGCAGCCGAAGGAGATGCATGTGGAGGCTCGGCCGATCTACCCTGTCGCGTCTGGACATAACGTGTGTAAGAAGCGTGTAAGAACTGTGTATTATTCGAATTCGTATCATTATTAAGTTATTTCGAAACCCTGTTTGGATATGTAGTTTGGAAAAGCGTTGTTTATTTTAATTACATATGTATGTATGATTAATCAAACTTAAATCTAAAACCAAATAAGCTCAAGCTACGTACTAATTATGGATATGTTGATATGTATATAATATGAAATGATATTTTACTATAAAGTAGTATACATACCAGCATATCCTTCAACTCCTGAACGGTGGCCCTCAAGCTATCCAGTTCCTGATGGACATGCCGGTCACTGGAGGCGGAGGAAGTAACCGCCGGGGTGGAGTCCAACCTCATATGGGCCCTGCTAGGGCCCAATCCCCGGCCTCTCTCCCAACCTCCGTGGTGCCCTCCGTGTGTGGCGTCCAGAACTGGGGTCAGCAGCCTCGGATCGTTCTGTCCGGTAAAATCGATCCCCGAGGCCTGGGCCTGCTCAACCACCCGCTCCTACACCCACATTAAGCAGTAAAGTATAAGTATAAAATTTAAACTTGAACCTTCCAAAACTAAAATTTCAAATTTGGGTAGAAAAAATATTAACACTTACGCAGTACTCCTGGGTAGCGACGTCGGGATATCGAAGCTCGCCCGTGGCGGGATCTGTTGAGGTGCCGTGGACGGCAAGATATGCGGACAGCACGCTCGGTGTACCACCTGACGCCACGGTCCGAGATGTCTGCAATATTAGAAAGTAACTCTTAATATTAGAAATATTAGAGAATAACTCTTAATATTGCAGAATATTAGAGAATAACTCTTAATTTACCGATAACTCCATGGCTCGAGTAATGTTCCTCGAGCCACCTGTGTAAGTGGGGCGACCCCTCTTCGCCGACTCCCTGTTCTCCGTATTCTGAGCGGCCTGTTTCTGCACAACGCATTAACATTTAGTTTTCTAATTAAGAAACACAAAGAAATAAATTATATCATAAATAATGAATTAAATTTAAAATACATACCTGTTTGCGTTGGGAGTCGAAATAAGCGCACAATAGAGGCCATGTCTCTACGTCGACTCTCGCAA
The DNA here is from genome assembly GCA_030015575.1 of Agapanthus africanus. Lineage (NCBI taxonomy): Eukaryota > Viridiplantae > Streptophyta > Magnoliopsida > Asparagales > Amaryllidaceae > Agapanthus > Agapanthus africanus. Next base: position 812,032,267 of record JASDDO010000019.1, on the reverse strand, counting down.
ACGCCGGAGTAGATAGGAGGGCTGCCCTCTCTGCCTCGGGGGTCGCCATCCACAGGGAGTAGCAGTCGGCCTTCAGCTCATTCCTGTTGTATCGGACCTTGGCCTGCATGTTCTTCATCAGGCCATTGTACAGAGCATGAAGGTCGAGCACCCTTCCCGGGTGATCAGGGTCGGCTACAGGCTGAAAATCGTAATCCAACCGAAAATACAAAAAAAAAACATTGTTATTAGATTGCAAGTGTTAATAATAAATATATTGGATAGATCAAATGAAAATATATATTAATACATACCCGAGCCTGATCAAAGAAGAGGGCGAATGAGCGCTGGTGCTGCTCGCCCCACTCAACGTGAAGTGGATAGTTCTTCACGATCCGGCTCTCGTCCCCCAAATACCGGCCGAATCTCTCGGCATGAAGACCGGTATAGCGATAGTCAAGGGTAAAAAATAGGGGGAATGCTGTAGGGTTCCTAGGCACACTAATGAAGTCTCACAAGGCATCAACCATGCCAATTTCAAATTTTATGAGTGCCGAGAAACTCTAATACGGATCGTTAACTAGAATTTTAGGCGAAACAACGGACTAGTTAACAACTTAACTAAAGGTAAGAAGCTACAACTTTTGTAGATCCGGTTATCCACTTCCTTAGCTCCACGTAGTCATCTCCTCGCTGTCCATCTCGAATCCCGGACTCTTGCTTCGGCTTCATCGGAGATATGAGCGGACTAGTCGTCGGCTACGATGCCGAAGATGATCTACGTTGAGGTTTCACAAGATCAAGCTCTAACTTCACCAAGTCATGAAACTTGTGAAGAAAACACCCTATACTACTTGGCAAGAGGTAGAGGGTGAAGAAATAGGAGGTGGGTTCACTTTAGAATTGGATTTCTCACTTTAGAACTCAAGATGCCATTAATGGAGTCTAGTTTTCTTTCTTGAAGAAGAAGGAGAAGATGATGATGGAATATGATCAAAAAAGTATATTCATAATAGAAAATAAATCAATACTTATCATATCCTAACTAAGGTCAAGTGTAGAGAATAGACCATGGTAAGTGGGAATGGTTAGGGTTAAGCATGAAGACAAAATGGTCTCTTTAGTCAAAGCTTCATGAAGCTTCAACAAGCTTCATGATAATAAGAAACCATTTTATTTTCTTTTATCCATTTAAATAAATAAAGAATGGATAAATAAATGAGTGAATAAATCAAAACCCTAACCATTATCATAACCATGGTACAATTCTTTACACAAAGCCAATATTCATGCATCATCAAACATGATACAATCAAGTGCACAAAAGTATATCACATATACAACTTGTGAACTTCAAGTGAGAAAATCCATTTAAAGTGAACCGATACTAGTTAATGCAAAGTAATATATCAAATATATAATTATACATTAAATCATTAAATCAACACTTGATTTAACGATCCGGTCATATCGCATATAACCGACTAGTATCCTATGTATCGGCTTATCGACTCAAGGCATGATTCGATATCTAGGTTATATCGAATATAACCAATCGATACATTCATCGCGAGAATGAAATACGGTATCACATACACGCATTATTCTCGGTCCCGCACATATCTCATATGCACTCCTATTTCGTTTCGTTTGAGCCAGGAAACCTCTGTGTAGGACTCTAAAGACTCGTCAATACGCCGGTAGCAGATGATGATCATATCAAGCACCCACAAGCCGCAAGCGGTCTGCTAAACGTAACGGCCACCCGGGTATTGAGCGATCAGAAGATCGACGAGCTAGCCCGCTCATACTCCTGTGAATCCAACCAGTAACACTTACCGTACAGTCCGGTCTGTTCGTCTGATATGTCGCATATCGATTCTAGGGGTGGTAAACGTCAGACCCCAATAACCGATAAGTCATGCCGATGTGAGGCTCATAACGGGTCGAGAAACTACTGGTAACACTTACCAGTAAATCTCTGATCAGCCCTGGCCAGGGACTTCCCTGTTACGGCCAATCGAGCACAGCGCAACATCAACCCCCAATACCGGGAGAGACGAAACCCCTCCTATCGCTCATTGCCTCCATGTGACTCGGGACTATACCCAAAGACCACCGTTTTGCACGCCCTCATGGACGTGGTAAGGTGGAGATCAAAGCACAGTGGGAATCACACAAGACTCTATGACGATCTCGGGTTTACAGACTAACCTGCAAAAGTGTCACCTGAGAACTGCCATCTGACGTGAGGTATAATACCATCTGGGAGTTCTCGGCGAGTCCGTCCAGTGTACCCAGTCTCCACTGAGCACCCGTATACCATCTCTGATGTTAAACACCAATGGATATGGGATCATCCATCGCCCATCTCATGGGTCGAGAAGCGTATACGCTAGTCTACACTGGTATATCGATGCCCCGTCTCGATACACCCACGACTAGGGACCTTGAAGGATGTACTTATGGACTACCATGTCCCCACTAGTATGATCTGCATCATAGTCCAGGTAGTCAAGTACACATCCTAAGGGCTTTACCAACATGTAACTATAAGACAGTTTAAAGAGACTAGTGTACATGTTAAGATAAAGAGCAACCAGATAGCATACTATCATATCGAGCAAGAAAGTCATCTCTATATATGTCCAAGATCCAATATAATATACATCATCTGTACAATACTGGCCTCTAGGGCATACATACAACTAACAATCTCCCACTTGCACTAGGGCCAGCTGCTGTAGTATCGCATACCGAGCATCCCGAAGAGTCTCTCAAACTGTATCTGGGGAATGGCCTTCATGAGTGGATCCGCCATGTTGTTCTTCGTGTCAACCCTCCTGACCTCGATCTCCCGGCGATCAACTATCTCCCGGATCAGGTGATACCACCTCAGAATATGCCTGGATCGCTGATGGGACCTGGGTTCTTTGGCCAAAGCCACCGCTCCATTGTTATCGCAATACAAAGGTATTGGATGCTCAATGGATGGAACCACTCCAAGTTCAGTAATGAACTTCTTGATCCAGACAGCCTCTTTAGCAGCATCGTTGGCAGCGATGTATTCAGCCTCCATCGTCGAGTCTGCCACGGTTTCCTGGTTGGAACTCTTCCAGCTAACCTCCCCTCCGTAAAGGGTAAAGACAAATCCCGACTGCGACTTAGAGTCGTCCTTATCACTCTGGAAGCTCGAATCGGTAAAGGACTCTACTTGGAGTTCTCCGTTACCATACACCAAGAGCATCTCTTTAGTCCTTCGTAAGTACTTGGGAATGCTCTTCACAGCTGTCCAGTGACTCTCTCTAGGATCAGCTTGATACCTACTCACTACACTTAGTGAGTATGCAACACCGGGTCTGGTACATAGCATCGCGTACATGATAGAGCCTACAGCCGAAGCATAGGGTATCCCTTGCATGCGAGCTCTCTCCAAATCAGTCTTGGGAGACATCTCTTTGGAGAGAGTGACTCCAGAGATCGTGGGCAAGTTCCCACGCTTGGATTCTTCCATACTAAACCTTTTTAGTATGGTGTCAATGTACCTGGATTGGGACAATCCCAAAATCCGTTTGGATCTATCTCTATAGATCCTAATTCCCAATATGCAGGAGGCATCACCAAGATCTTTCATTGAGAATCTTTGTGATAAGAAGAGCTTGACTGATTGCAGCATAGGAATATCATTTCCTATCAATAGTATGTCGTCCACGTACAATACGAGGAAGACAACCTTACTCTCTACCACCTTCTTGTAGATACAAGGTTCATCTGGATTTTTGACGAAATCAAACTCTTTGATAACGACGTCAAAGCAGATGTTCCAACTCCGCGATACTTGCTTTAATCCATAAATGGATTTAAGCAGCTTGCACACCTTCCCGCTGCTCCCACTGTTTACGAAGCCCTCTGGCTGAGTCATGTACACGCACTCTTCTAAATCACCATTTAGAAAGGCGGTCTTAACATCCATTTGCCAGATTTCGTAGCCATGATATGCAGCGATGGCAAGTATGATCCGGATGGATTTAAGCATAGCCACTGGAGAAAAGGTTTCGTCATAGTCCACACCTGGTCTTTGACGAAAACCCTTTGCAACAAGTCTAGCTTTGAAAGTCTCCACTTTCCTATCTACACCAAGTTTCTTCTTGAAGATCCACTTGCTCCCAATGGGTTTTACCCCTTCAGGAGTAACGTCCAAAGTCCATACTTTGTTGGTGTACATGGATTCCATCTCGGACCGCATAGCATCCAGCCATTTCACTGAGTCCCTACTCGTGATGGCCTGCTCGAAGCTAGTTGGGTCATCATCGTCCATGATGCAATCCTCGCTCCCACCATCCATGAGAAAACCGTAGTATCTCTCAGGTGGGCGAGGAACCCTACTAGATCGGCGGAGAGGCTGAGGTTCATCGGGAACTACGGAATCCTCTGGTTCAACCAAATCTTCTGTTGTAGTCTGTATTGCTGGAACCTCTTCCAGTTCTACCTCCTTACCACTAATCTCTTTTTCAAGAAATTCCTTTTCTAAAAAGGTGGCATGTCGAGAAACAAACACCTTTTGTTCCTCGGTGTGGTAGAAGATATACCCGCGCGAATGTTTGGGATATCCAATAAACTTACACAAAATGGACCTTGCCGCGAGTTTGTCCAGATTTTGCGTTTTTACATATGCCGGACAACCCCATATCTTAACATAATTAAGACATGGTCTCTTTCCTTTCCATATCTCATATGGAGTGGTTGGCACGGTTTTGGTAGGAACCATATTCAATAGGTCTGCAGCTGTTTCCAGTGCATATCCCCAGAAGGAAATAGGTAACTCAGCTGTGCTCATCATAGAGCGCACCATATCTAATAGGGTGCGGTTCCTCCGTTCTGATACACCGTTGTGCTGTGGTGTATATGGAGGAGTCAGCTGAGAGAGAATCCCATTCTCTTTTAGGAAGTCCAGGAATTCATTGCTTAAGTATTCTCCTCCTCGATCAGATCGAAGGATTTTAATACTTTTTCCGGTTTGGTTCTCGACTTCTTGTTTATATTCTCTAAATTTCTCAAAAGCTTCTGATTTGTGTTTCATCAGGAACACATATCCGAATCTAGAGAGATCGTCAGTGAATGTAATGAAGTACGAAGAACCATCCCTGGCATGTGTAGACATGGGACAACATACATCACTATGTATAAGTCCCAAGAGTTCGGTAACTCTTTCTCCGTGTCCCGTAAACGGAGTTTTGGTTATCTTGCCTTTGAGACATGACTGGCAAGTGTCATAAGATAAAAATTCGAACGGATTCAAATATCCATCCTTATGCAACTTAGCCATTCGTATCACATTGATGTGACTCAGTCTACAATGCCACAAGAAGGATTCGTTCAGTTCTGAACTCTTCCTCTTGTGTGTGTTTGTTATGCTCAGAACTGTTGATTGATTTAGAACATAAATGCCATTGCACAACGTGCCTGATCCAACCAACTTTTGGTTACGGAAAATGTTCATAACATTGTCCTGTAATACAAAATTATATCCCTCTTTACTCAATAAAGAAACCGATATAATGTTGCATATTAGGTTCGGCATGTAATAGCATTCGTTCAGAACCAATGTATTACCAGTTGGTAATACAAGGTGATATTCCCCGACAGTCTTAGCTACAACAATTGCACCATTTCCAACTCTAATGTCTTTATCACCTTCTCCAAGCTCTCTACCTTTCCTAAGCCCATGTAACTGATTACATATATGGGATCCTGACCCGGTATCTAATACCCAGGACGTAGAGCAAATGGAGAAACAGTTCTCTGTAACGAACACACCCGAAGAAAATGCATCAACATGTACTTTCTTCATTCGGGTGGCATGGGAATCCTGGTATTCCCCTATATCCTGTTCATTCCTATAACTTTTATAAGAAAGAACGGAACCAACGTTCCCCAGCACAGTATAACATGCGGGTTCGATCAATACATCCATATTATTATCTTGATTAGGGCATGAAATGGTCGCTACCTGGAGAGAGAGAGAAGAAAACACTTTAGCGTATGCTCGTGCAAGATCAGATTGGTTATTATCTTATCTAATCAGGATGGCTCCCACTGGTTTTTATCAAATCTTCCTTCAAACCCAAAAAGGAAAGACTAGCCGGGATTAATTACACACTACAAGTTCGCCAATCTTTCAGCCAGGCCAGTGTCGGTACTTTGAGGGAGGTCCCCCGTGCTTTCGCACGAACCTAATTAATGTAAACCTCGTTTTCCCAGAGGCATAACCCCGTTGACACCTTTCTAGACACCTACTCGATCAGCTAATTGCAATGTGTAAAACTCTCCCAGGAGTAACTCTTACTCGCAGTGGGTATCGGGATCCAACTATCTCATAGAAGGTATGCAATTTCATTGCAAATTTCAACACTTGAAATTCCCGATAATATTTTGCCCCTAGCGTCCTATGACCTTGACGCAGGCCAACAAACCATAGTGCGCTAGTCAAGTTCAACCCGTCATTTTCTGATTGAATTAAACCCACCCGCACGACCCTTGACGCAGGCCAACAAAGTCGCACGACTACCCTAATCCAATCTGCATCATATGCATAAGCAGATAAATACTAGTTAGCTACCGCACACTACGCCTTGACGCAGGCCAACAAACGTAGCACGAATACTAACTACTACTTATCTGAAATGACGGAGGGCTACGACAGGTTTTTCTGAAAACCTATTGTGTAATGAACTTGATATCGTTGTAGAATCAAATGAAGTTTTGAAATGGAGTGATTTTGAGGCTTTTCTAGTTTTGCTAAAGGGGTCACTCCCGGTGAAGGGATCGTCGGCCCTTTCCTCGTCGAATGAGGTGCGGGATATATCATATATATCACTGTGCAAAGCATAAACTATAGAAGCAATCAAAAGTCAAACCGAGTGTGTAGCATCTGCCAGTTATTGCTAAAGGAGTCACTCCCGGTGAAGGGATCTCGGTCCTTTCCTCATCGAATAAGGTGCAGGGTATATCATATATACCGCTATGCAAAGCAAGAACTGTAGCTACCTGTTTTGTTTAAAATTTGATTCTACAACATCTTAGGTTTCTTTTCTTTCATTAATCACATTAATGAAGTCCCATCAATTAAGTCACCTAAACATCACAGATAAATACGACGTACACTTATGCCATCCGCATTCGCCTGGATGTCCCCTCGTGCACCGTTAGGTTAGGTAACTAACGACAGAGCAGAGCAGGGCTAGTGCGGATGCAAAACATAAGTAACGTCTATATAATATATCATATATACTATATACCGTATCTATCACAGAACATCACATGATCACATCACAGATATCGCAGCAGAAGAAACATATGAAACATTGGATATACTAGGACGTCCGTGTTTTCAATACGAGCCAGTATAAAACACGGATTCCACGGTCGTGACGAATAGCCAATCCCACACCCCTAAACCCCTACGAGAGCGGCAAGCAACCCTACCAATTCTAGGGTTAGGAGACCCGGACTCGACTCCTCGAGTTGGTCTCCCACTGGACCCCAGAACCCGGTTACTTGTGCTCCCCTCCTTGGGTCTATCCTAATGCGGAAAAGTAAATAATATACAAAAGGTGACAACTTCCGCAACCTGGAAGTGCCCCAAATAAAAGAATATTACATACAAGTTTTTACATGAATGAAAATGAAAAACACCCATCTCATATAAAAACCCCCGGCTATTCAATCACGACAATCCAATATAACATATCCAGCAATACATAACATCACATGTCATCAACGTAAGTAAATATGTGCATCCCAATTGTCGTTGACAGATAGCAACGAAACCGGCGATATCACATATTACACTTACGATCACAGAAAAGAAAAAAGAAAAAAAAAAGAGTAAAACTACAACAGTTGGAATCCGCAACCTCTTTAGACATCTCATGCCTAATCAAATGAAATACTTAGACATCACATGCCTAACAATTATAAACCCCGTATTTTAGTCTCATTATCGAAAACTCTTTTCAATATCAAGTAAGACTAAACCGCTAGATTTATAACATTCATTCAGTTATCTCATAACTGTTTGTGAATTCCAATTATTGTATCCCATTCCGGATAAATAGAATATATTAAACTTTCCGATCGAACATTCGAACACCCAAGTTTTCCCGAAACCGTTCAACACATGAAATAGGTTCAAAGACATTCACTTCATGCCTCAGTACCAACGGTCCAGCCGTAGAAGGGTCAAGCCAACGCCTCACATGTGGCACGCCGTACTGCCCCAAACCCGAAGGTTCAAAGGGCAGTTCAAGACGGTCACATAATCGAGTTAAGGTTTGTTGTCTTCTAGAGGGACCATCGCGTTACTTGCACTACTCAGAACGTCCTTAAACCACAGAAAAATCCAACACTTGGATATTTTCCGGCAGGGGAAAGATTGGGTATTTATATCCGGTCGAACTTTTTAACATATTCTAAAATTATCCGGAAACCACATAGACAAAGTCTGATAATCCGATTGAATCTGCGAACTCCCAAAATACCCCAGAAAATTCAACTCTTGAATAAATATTAAAATTCCCATAAAACTCAGCACTGTATGATAGGAATTACTGTGCAAATTTGGAGGGCTGACGTCATCATGTTGCCGCGGAACCGCCGCATAAGCTAGGCTTATGCCGCGGTTCCGCCGCATGTTGGAGGCATCATTTGTCCAATTTTGCATCGTAATTCTTAGAACTTCCTGCTGAATTTTTTAAGCATTTTTAATATGGAAAAAACCCAGTTTTTAGAAAAAGTCCAGAGAGCAAGTTTGGGATTAGGGTTTCGATTCGTTCGGATTTCAAACGTCGTCTACTATTCGCCTAAGGCTCTAGCTAGGCTCTGATACCACTGTAGGGTTCCTAGGCACACTAATGAAGTCTCACAAGGCATCAACCATGCCAATTTCAAATTTTATGAGTGCCGAGAAACTCTAATACGGATCGTTAACTAGAATTTTAGGCGAAACAACGAACTAGTTAACAACTTAACTAAAGGTAAGAAGCTACAACCTTTGTAGATCCGGTTATCCACTTCCTTAGCTCCACGTAGTCATCTCCTCGCTGTCCATCTCGAATCCCGGACTCTTGCTTTGGCTTCATCGGAGATATGAGCGGACTAGTCGTCGGCTACGATGCCGAAGATGATCTACGTTGAGGTTTCACAAGATCAAGCTCTAACTTCACCAAGTCGTGAAACTTGTGAAGAAAACACCCTATACTACTTGGCAAGAGGTAGAGGGTGAAGAAATAGGAGGTGGGTTCACTTTAGAATTGGATTTCTCACTTTAGAACTCAAGATGCCATTAATGGAGTCTAGTTTTCTTTCTTGAAGAAGAAGGAGAAGATGATGATGGAATATGATCAAAAAAGTATATTCATAATAGAAAATAAATCAATACTTATCATATCCTAACTAAGGTCAAGTGTAGAGAATAGACCATGGTAAGTGGGAATGGTTAGGGTTAAGCATGAAGACAAAATGGTCTCTTTAGTCAAAGCTTCATGAAGCTTCAACAAGCTTCATGAAGCTTCAACAAGCTTCATGAAGCTTCAACAAGCTTCATGATAATAAGAAACCATTTTATTTTCTTTTATCCATTTAAATAAATAAAGAATGGATAAATAAATGAGTGAATAAATCAAAACCCTAACCATTATCATAACCATGGTACAATTCTTTACACAAAGCCAATATTCATGCATCATCAAACATGATACAATCAAGTGCACAAAAGTATATCACATATACAACTTGTGAACTTCAAGTGAGAAAATCCATTTAAAGTGAACCAATACTAGTTAATGCAAAGTAATATATCAAATATATAATTATACATTAAATTATTAAATCAACACTTGATTTAACGATCCGGTCATATCGCATATAACCGACTAGTATCCTATGTATCGGCTTATCGAATCAAGGCATGATTTGATATCTAGGTTATATCGAATATAACCAATCGATACATTCATCGTGAGAATGAAATACGGTATCACATACACGCATTATTCTCGGTCCCGCACATATCTCATATGCACTCCTATTTCGTTTCGCTTGAGCCAGGAAACCTCTGTGTAGGACTCTAAAGACTCGTCAATACGCCGGTAGCAGATGATGATCATATCAAGCACTCACAAGCCGCAAGCGGTCTGCTAAACGTAACGGCCACCTGGGTATTGAGCGATCAGAAGATCTACGAGCTAGCCCGCTCATACTCCTGTGAATCCAACCAGTAACACTTACCGTACAGTCCGGTCTGTTCGTCTGACATGTCGCATATCGAGTCTAGGGGTGGTAAACGTCAGACCCCAATAACCGATAAGTCGTGCCGATGTGAGGCTCATAACGGGTCGAGAAACTACTGGTAACACTTACCAGTAAATCTCTGATCAGCCCTGGCCAGGGACTTCCCTGTTACGGCCAATCGAGCACAGCGCAACATCAACCCCCAATACCGGGAGAGACGAAACCCCTCCTATCGCTCATTGCCTCCATGTGACTCGGGACTGTACCTAAAGACCACCGTTTTGCACGCCCTCATGGACGTGGTAAGGTGGAGATCAAAGCACAGTGGGAATCACACAAGACTCTATGATGATCTTGGGTCTACAGACTAACCTGCACAAGTGTCACCTGAGAACTGCCATCTGACATGAGGTATAATACCATCTGGGAGTTCTCGGCGAGTCCGTCCAGTGTACCCAGTCTCCACTGAGCACCCGTATACCATCTCTGATGTCAAACACCAATGGATATGGGATCATCCATCGCCCATCTCATGGGTCGAGAAGCGTATACGCTAGTCTACACTGGTATATCGATGCCCCGTCTCGATACACCCACGACTAGGGACCTTGAAGGATGTACTTATGGACTACCATGTCCCCACTAGTATGATCTGTATCATAGTCCAGGTAGTCACGTACACATCCTAAGGGCTTTACCAACATGTAACTATAAGGCAGTTTAAAGAGACTAGTGTACATATTAAGATAAAGAGCAACCAGATAGCATACTATCATATCGAGCAAGAAAGTCATCTCTATATATGTCCAAGCATCCAATATAATATACATCATCTGTACAATACTGGCCTCTAGGGCATACATAGAACTAACAAATGCTGCCTCCCCCCTAGCTCTATCAGGCCTCAGCCTATGGGACTGATTCGGGCCTCGAGTCCCTCTCTGGGGATGGAGAGGCCCTGCGTCTGCACGAAATATCAAGACAATCAATAATAAGACAAAGTTGTATTAAGAAATCAAGGTTAAACAAAAATTCAAGTGTGATATATACCTCCGGTGACTAGCGCACGAGCCTGGGCCCGAGCAGCAGCACGAGCGGGACGATAGTTCCTCCGGTGAGGAACAACCGGGGTCCCGGACCCGGACGCATCCCCTCCAACTATAAAATAAATATCGACGCTAAATTTCCATGAAGTTCATATTTATTCTATAGAGCATATGTAAAATGAATAAATATTTTAAATTTATTCATACTAACCTGCAGACGATGCGGAGGGTATGGAAGCGGCAGGAGTGGCCCCTGTGGAAGGTGTGGCCGCACCACCTATAATTAGACAATTAAAAATAGATTATATAAGTAATTGCAAAAAGAATGTGTAGATCAATAATATAACGTTCTAAATCAATATGCATGCACTATAGGATATATAAACATACCCGCAGGTGCGGTGGTGTCACCACCTACAGCTAGACAATAATAAAAATTGATAAGTAAGAGCAAAAGGAATGCGTGTATTTATGATATAGCATTCTAAATCAATATACATACACTATATGATATATAAACATACCTGGAGGAGCGGGGGTGGCCTCTGTCCCAGATGTGGACGCATCACCAACAACTAGACAATCAAACATTGACAATATAAGTAATTTTGACATAAACATGCATGAATATCTGTAATATTACATTCAAAATGGATATGCGTGCAGTATACCTGGAGGTGTGGCCAAATCAACACGGAAGGAGGCATCCGAAGGGGTCTCCGATCTGGGTGCAAGACCGGCCCTCTGAAGCTCCCTACGGAGCTCTCCGGGCGGCAGAACCGCTCTGCCTCTGCCGCGGCTGGAGCTCCTGCCGCCCCTCGCTGCTCCCGACATCATCATCAAATCTAGATAAACGGTTAGTGGACGCATTAGACAATTATTAAAAGTATTGACTATATATGATCTAGAGCGTAAAATGTGAAGTAATAATATAACATTACTGATAACCTTTTTCGTTTCGTGGGCGCATCATACATATCTACTTGGATTTCATCGTCGATGTCATTTCTAACCCACGTAACTTCATGATCGGTAGAAGACAACCCGTCCTTCGAAACAGACGGTCGGAGCACTTTAAGCCTTCTCTCTTCTTCGTCCTCATCGCTGTTCTCGTATTCTGGGACATCGTAGACATCTCTAGGTTTCCATCGGCATACAACACTCCACCCCGGATGCTTCAAACACTGTGAGTAGTATACTTGGAACGCTTGGTTCGGAAAGATAAATGGATCGTCCTGACCGTAAAATCGAAGTGTGTTCACACTGGTCAATCCATATTCATCTTTCCAAGTCCCAAGACTGCTTCTCCACCTGTCCGTATCGGTTCGCGGATCGTACCAAGTACACTGGAATATATAAAAGGGTTCTGATCGTCCGGGATAGTGGATGCCGAGTATACAATTTAAGTACCCATAGTAAATCACACCGTCCGATCCTACCGTCGCAATCCCACTATTCTGAGTGGTTCTAGATGTTTCTATGTCCTTAACTTCGAATTTGTATCCAAGGACACCAAATCCTTTGTAATATGCAACCTCCATACTAGGAAATTGAGCTAAACATCTTGAATCACTCTCAAATGATGCAGACAAGTTCGGATCGTGGATCTAACAAAACAAATTTTACGACAAAATACATAACGATACAAGTTTAGATTAAAACTGATAGCAATAAAATGTTATTCGAATAACTTACATGATCTGTGACCCAATCACAAAAAATATCCTGATGGTATTTTTCCAAACGTTCTTCGTTCCAATCAGGATGCCTCTTACGTACCTCGTTAAAATGAGTTCTGTTTTCGACAAGTAATTGTGACATTAATATTATGTCATTTCATACACACACAAACACAGATATAACAATTAATCCAAAAGAACTTACTCTCTAATTTGTTCAAGATATGCGCAATTATGCAAGATAAACCGGTATATCTTGTTGATAAACATAGTGTCTACCCTCTTATACTCGGCTTTACCATATGGCCCGTCTTGAATTCTTCGTGGTCGGTTAAGCCTTGTCTCAATGTTCTCGTCCAGATAGCGGGAACAAAATGTGGTTGCTTCATCAAGAAGATAACCTTGCATGATAGAACCCTCTGGTCGATTTTTATTGCGTATATACTTCTTAAGAGTGTAGAGGTACCTAATGAGAATATGTTGAATAAATAAATACGGGCATACATGACAACAATAAATTTATAAATTGCGCGAAACGAAAAATTACACGTACCTCTCGACGGGATACATCCATCGATATTGTACTGGTCCGGCTAACTTCGCCTCAGTTACAAGATGAACCGTCAAGTGTATTATGATATCGAAAAATGACGGTGGGAAAATACGCTCAAACTTGCAAAGTATCAACGCAATAGAATTTTCTAGTTTATCCAGCGTCGCAACCTCCAGTGTTTTAGCACACAACTCTCTGAAAAAACAACATAGGTCGTTGATTACTAGACCAACCGAGTCGGGGAGAGAAGTCCTGAGGGCTAATGGAAGAAGGTGCTCCACGATAACATGGTGATCATGACTTTTCAGCCCATCGATCTTGCCCTTCACAATTTTTATTTTCTTGCTGAATGATCCTGAGAAACCTGTGGGGACTTTCAAATCATGCAACACCTGCAGAAATCTTTTCTTCTCCGGTTGTGACATATGATAAGCGGCATTGGGAAGTACAAACTTTCCCGGTTTACCCGCTACCGGTCTAGGGTGCAATTCACTTCTTATTCCCCACTCTTGTAGATCCATCCGAGCATTCATGTTGTCTTTCGATTTCCCGTCTTTACACAGAAGCAAGTTAAGTATGTGCTCTGATACTCCCTTCTCTATATGCATGACGTCCAGACAATGACGCACTGAATTTGTAGACCAGTACGGAAGCTCGAAGAAAATGCTTAACTTGTTCCAATATTGTGGTTTGATCTGTTTCGTCGGATCCATCCTGAAGGTCACGTTATTGTAACTATCCCATTTAGCAGTCACGTCCTCTCCGGATAATGGGGATGGAGCTCCAAGAAGCTCCTGATGACCATCAAAGTGAACCGTGTCTAACCTATATGGGTGGTCTGGAGGCAGAAAACGTCGATGGCCGCAATAACAAACCTTCCTGCTAAAATTCAAAAATTTTGATGTTGTGTGTTCATGGCAATGAGGACATGCTTTGTGACCATGTACAGACCAACCTGATAGCATTCCATATGCAGGAAAGTCATTAATTGTCCACATTAAAGCCGCACGCAGTATGAAGGTTGTATTTGTGTTTGAATCATACGTCTCTACACCATCAATGAACAAAGTTTTCAGCTCCTCGATCAGAGGTCGGAGATAGACGTCGATATTGTTCCCCGGTGAGTTTGGTCCGTCGATAAGAAGAGGCATCATAAAGTATGATTGGTCCATAGCCAACCAAGGCGACAGATTATAAATTATCATTACAACGGGCCATGTACTGTGACTTCCAGCCATATAGTTGAATGGGCAGAAGCCATCGGTAGCCAGTCCGAGCCGGACATTGCGAGGATCGCTACTGAATATTGCGTGCCTCCTATCGAAATCCTTCCATGCCGGTGAATCTCTTGGATGGCTCATTTTTCCATTTTCGCTTGGAGGAGCACGGTGATGCCAAATCATTGCCTCGGCTGTTTTCTTGCACCTGAATAGCCTCTGTAGCCTCTGTGTTATGGGAAAATATCGTGCTATCTTCACAGGTATATCAGGCTTCTTATCAGAATCTTTCGGCTTATACCTGGCCTCTCCGCATGTTGGACACTCTTTCAAATCTGAATTCTCTTTTCGGTACAACACGCAATTTTTAGGACATGCTTGAATCTTCTCGCACTTTAGACCCAAATCAGACATCATTTTCTGGGCTTCGTACCAGCTTTCGGGCACATTATTTCCCGGAGGCATAGAATCTTTCAAGAACGAAAGAAGTATTGTGAATGACTTGTTGCTCCATCCATTTAGGCACTTAATCTGGAAAAGTTGGACGAACCATGAGAGGGTGGAATACTTCGCATTCTCATAAATTAGTTTCCTAGCATCATTCATGAAATTTTCATATTTATCCGCACGCGGTCCTTGACCGGAAGGAATGTCATCTTCGGTACGAATAGATTCACTTAGAGCAGCCTCTACCATATCCTCCATTTCTTCTGATGGAAATAAATTTCCGTCTCCTGCCGTATTACCGAATTCTTCTTCTCTTGCCGCATTATCGTGTTCTCCTTCTTCTTCTACCGCAGTACTGCATTCTTCTCCTTCCCCGTGATATTTCCAACTTGAATAAAGTCTAGTAAACCCATGTTTTACAATATGAAGCTCTGCCAATTCTACCTTCTGCCAGTACTTATTGCCACATCTATCGCACGGACAGAGAATCTTCTCTATTATGATCTTATTATGTGCGCGTGCAAATTCAAGGAAAGCAGCAACTCCTGCGACAAACTTAGGTTGCATACGTTGTTTCCAATCCACATACATCCAGTCCTTAACTCTGACGTACTCATGGGCCATGTTAGACTGAATAACATATAAATTATAGGTTATGCTGACTATATTGAGAAATATAAGAATGAGATAGTTACTGACAAAGGAGAAAATCCGTGTATATGCTTTGTGTGTGCGTTTGTCGTTGAAAAGAATAAATTATCGCACGTTATGTTAACCGATAGACGGGGACTAAGTGGCGCTTTTAGTTTCATATATGAGTATCGATGGGAATATGAAGGTTTCATATTATCATATATTGGTTTTAACCCGAACATCTCGAATCGCTCTCTAATTATGCGTTTGTATGTATGTGTTCCGGCTGTCGGGGGTAGGCTTCTATCCCATTAAGAATGTATAGAGCGAACGCCCATCACTTGTGTTTTCAACCGTTTCGAGTAAATTTCGGCAGCACCTCCCCGCTGTTCTCCGAGTACACTGTAATAGAATAGACAATCATTTCAAAGCTGTGAAACAACGTTGAAATGAACATCTAATCTATCTTTGTACACGGAGAACCAGCGGAAAGGTATCGACGAAATATCTCGAAACGGATGAAAACACAAGTGAATGAAGGCGTTTGCTTTATACATTCTTAACTTGTCCACACGGGACAAATCTATGGGTTACCATACGATTGAATTTTCTCGTCGCGTAGACTATACGACGGTTGTTAGTATCGAGCTATACTGTCCGATATTTAACAACCTTCGTATAGTTCTAGGTCACGACGAGTATCGCACGTATGTTTACCGATAGACGGGGACTAAGTGGCGCTTTTAGTTTCATATACGAGTATCGATGGGAATATGAAGGTTTCATATTATCATCGAGTATCATATATTGGTTTTAACCCGAACATCTCGAATCGCTCTCTAATTATGCATTTGTTGTGTATTCTTGTTGTATGTGTGTGTTCCGGCTGTCGGGGGTAGGCTTCTATCCCATTAAGAATGTATAGAGCAAACGCCCATCACTTGTGCTTTCAACCGTTTCGAGTAAATTTCGGCAGCACCTCCCCGCTGTTCTCCGAGTACACTGTAATAGAATAGATAATCATTTCAAAGCTATGAAACAACGTTGAAATGAACATCTAATCTATCTTTGTACACGGAGAACCAGCGGAAAGGTACCGACGAAATATCTCGAAACGGATGAAAACATAAGTGAATGAAGGCGTTTGCTTTATACATTCTTAACTTGTCCACACGGGACAAATCTATGGGTTACCATACGATTGAATTTTCTCGTCGCGTAGACTATACGACGGTTGTTAGTATCGAGCTATACTGTCCGATATTTAACAACCTTCGTATAGTTCTAGGTCACGACGAGCATCGCACGTATGTTAACCGATAGACGGGGACTAAGTGGCGCTTTTAGTTTCATATATGAGTATCGATGGGAATATGAAGGTTTCATATTATCATCGAGTATCATATATTGGTTTTAACCTGAATATCTCGAGTCGCTCTCTAATTATGCGTTTGTTGTGCATTCGTGTTGTATGTGTAACATGATTTTAAACCATTGAGATCAAGATTGATAGAACTGATCATCCTACATTGCAATAGCATTCATCAACCAAAAACTATTATTGCAATGGTATTCATCTATAACAATCAACAATTAAAACTACAAATGTAGGATACTGATATCATAAAGCGTTATACGCAACATTGATAGAACTGATAAATAAAAAAACGAAACACAAACCGTATCAAGATTTAACAACTTTGATTATGTCATATACGCGGGCCGATATTTTCATATTAGCCAATAGGCAAAAATAGATTGCGGTCTGGATATGGCATATTGGCAGATGTTACCTATATGCATACATGTATGTTGTCTCCCCATTTTTTCATAAATCAAACCAACTACATACATCAAACTAGTCCATGCCACCAATCGGAAACTCCACTATATCTTTGAATTATTATTTTTCCAAATAGCATTGAGCTCCTATTGATATTGTCCCATCCAACAAATTTATTATGCTTGTCTCGACCTTCATCTAGCTTTCACATGACATACACATTATATGAGTAATATAGTTATAAATTATGGTATTTTGTTGTTATCAATCCACCTAACCCTAACCCCAAGTTGCTCTCTGAAAGCACATAGAACCATCCCCCCTAGTCAAGCATAGCTTTTTCTGTGCAATTGTTCTCATTCTTAATTTCTCACATTCATTACTCTTTCATTTTCTTGTCAACAAATTTGTTGTGCAATTGTTCTCATTCTTAATTTCTCACATTCATTGCTCTTTCATTTTCTTGTTATTTTCCAACTCCCCACCACTTAACCCTAACCCAGCCCCAGCCCCAGCCCCCAGCCCCAGCCCAGCCCTAACCTAACCCTAACTCCAGCGCGGCCAGCTAAACCCCAACACCAACCCTAAGGCAAACCCTAACCCCAGCCCCACCCCAGCAGCAGCCGAACCCCAACCCTAACCCTACCCCGACCCCGACCCCGACCGCGACCGCGACCGCGACCCCTGCCCAACCCCAACTCGCGCGCGCAACCCCAGACCCAGCCATGAACCCTAAGCCCAAAATAATCCAAAAATTCTTTAATTTACCTCGAGATTTACTCACCTGAACGGCTGCTGCTGGGGCTGGGGCGATGACCTGAACGGCGGTGGCGGCGACCTGAACCGCGGTGGCGACGAGAACTGCGGTGGCGATGAAACCGGCGGTGGCGACGAGGAGAACGACGGTGGCGACGACGGCGTGGCGATTTGGGGATTTTTTTCGCGCGCGATCGAGAGAGAGAGAGAAAGTGAGCGTAGGCGATCGATCTGGGCTTTTGTTAAATCGATATTTACTTGCCCCTACGGATATACCCGTAGGTCCTTTGTTTGCGGCTTCGTAGGGGCAAACACCAAATTAAGAATTAATATTTTTATTCTTGGACGTCTGTGCCCGTAGGGGCAACCTTTTAGCCCTACGGATTAATCCGTAGGGCCAGGTTAAATCTGTCCCTATGGATTCCAATATCCGTAGGGGCAACCCTCTATTTTACTAGTGTTATGGTGAAAAATTGTTTCTTTTTGGAAAAAAAAGAGTCAAACTTTTGATTTAATTCAAAAAAAGGGAAAGAAGGTTTAGAACCTTGAGGAAGGAGAAGGAGGCACAGAAACCCTAAATTTTGAAGGGAATGAATTCTTATCTTTCATTTCATTATCATGTTGCCTTATATAGGCTTATAAATTTACACATAGCCCTTTGTGCTTTACAAAATAGTATTTTGCCCATCTCATATCTCATGTGCTCATTTTTTTGGCACATGAGCCATGAGCTTCACAAAAATTTGGCTCTATGCCCATTTTCCTTTCATTTATTCACAAAAATTACATCAAAATTATTTATTACATAATTTTCATTTTGGCATGGGACAGGTCGACCGCTTCATGTTTGGGCTCGACTTTGGCATGGGCCTATTTGATTTGGGCTTGGGCCCACTTGGCTTGGGGTTGATTTTGATTTTGACTTGGTCATCCGGGGTGTAATTTTTGACCCCAACACTGTCTTTTAAACCGGATGGTTTACCTGGATGTTCGATTAAATCAACCATTTAATCGAACTTCCGCACGTATCCAATACGCATGCCACATCTTATTTTGCCCGGGCAGGCACTTTCGTTACGGGACTCTAAAGACCCGTCAATACTCTAGCAGTAGGTTAAAAATGATCATATCCAATTGAATCCAAAACACTTTTAGATTCAATCACCTCACGGGTTAACCCACAAGCTCGTCAGCGGTACTAGCTGCACGTAAAGAATACCCAGATATGAACAAGATAAAGGCGGGTCGACGTGTGAACTCATCCAGACCCGACAAAGTATAAGCGATGAATACTATACAGGCTGGTCTCTTCTTCAGAGAATATCGCATACCGGGTCTGAGGGGTGGAAACTGTCAGACCCCAATAACCCGATAAGTCATGCTGACAGAGGACTCATAACCACCAGAGATACAACTAATAACATCTATCAGTTTATCTCACCATCCATGGTCATGAAATTCTGGTTATAGTCTTGTCCTGCACAACACGATATCGACTCCCTATACCGGGAGTGACGAATACCCTCGACCGCTCACTGTCTCTATATGCTTCGGGACTATACCCAACTAAAACCTTTTTGCATGACTCAGTAAAGCCGTGGTAGGATAGTAATCAAAGTATAGTGGGAACACACATAAGAAATTATGGCGATCTCAGGTCAAGGGACTACCCTGTACTATCGTCACCAGAGAACTACTACCTGACATTGGTATAATACCATCTAGGAGTTCTCGATGAGTCTGTCCAGTATAACTCATCCAATGAGCACTTGTATACAATTGTCGGTGTCAAACATCAATGGCTATAGGATTAGCTATCACCCCGTACAGGGTCATAAAACCTATACACGGGTCTAAACTGGAATTCCGATACCCAGTCTCGATATTCCTACGACTAGGGACATTTAAGGATGTGCTTAAGACTACAAGGCCCCACTAGTATGATCCCTATCATTAATCTTGGTAGTCAAGTAAAGATCCTATGTGATTTATCTTATGCATTAGCTATTCATGATAACGAGTAAAACGTATACACATAACAGATAAAAGGCAAACCAGATAGCATACTATCATCTCGAGTAAGATTGTTCTCTGTATAGGTCATCTTGAATTCAGTAATTGCATTTCTGCAATTACGATAATTACCTTGAGGGCACAAATATCCAACAATCTCCTACTTGCACTTAAGGCCAATTACTGCGGTATCGCATACCCACATCTCATGTGCTACTGCATACCCAACTTTTGTACTAATAGTTTTACAAACCGTGTTCGAGAAACAGCCTCAGTGAGTGGATCCGCTATAATGTTTCTCGCTATATGTCTCTGTATCTCAACTTCACGGAGATCAACTATCTCCCGAAATCAGCGATACCTACCTTAGAATTTTGTTTGTATAGCGGATGGGATCATATTCATAAATGAACGTATTTATCTAAACTACTTCTTAGAATGTATCCTCTCCCGAGTCACAATCAGCATCTAGAGCCTTGACTATCTCAGTATCCCGCTTGGAACTCTTTCCAATATACCGCTCCTCAGAAGAAGGTAAACTAATGACTCATGACAGATGTCTTTCTTGTCACCGCGGAAGCTGGAATCGGTAATTGCTTCCCGAAGGAGGCTGCCATTACCATACACTAAGAACATCTTATATGTTCTTCACTGCATCCTATGTTTCTTCAGGATTGGAGTAATATTAGCTTAATACAACAAGTGCAAAAAGCATTATCCGGTCTTGTACATGACATCGCATGACTGACCTAATTGTCGAAGCAAGTGGATTGTCATTCATGCGAGTCCCTCTCCTGATCGGTCTTAAAGATATCTTTTTGGAGAGGGCGACTCTACTTCTTACAGGTACACTACCATATGAGGAGTCGTCCATTCTAAACACTTTAGAATGGTGTCATGATACCTTAATTGGTACAATTCCCAAATCAATCTAGATCTATCTCTATAGACCCAGTTCCCAGGTCTATAGTTCAAATCCTATATGGAGGAACATCTGTGACTACCATATTTTAACCGATTATAGTTGTCACGCCCCGCTTCCCAAGATACGTAACTACGGCATATGACAGAGCCAACCATGCTACCCGTGGCTAGGAATCATCCATCCATAGTCACATTACGGCTGTCTATAGGATGTCAAGAACAGTAAGATATATAATCTAGTTAACACATGTCCATCTGTCATAATAAATAGAATCAAGAAAATGCATAAAGCGGAAACTGATCAAGATCTAATAAACAATATCCGAATCATGTCTCAATATGGGCTCACATCAAAAGAAATAAAACTGTGGAAATAAATAAACTAAAAATCTCTAATAATACACGTTTAATTCCTCATTGCTCGGCTTGATTGCTAAAGTACTCTTGATCTGACTGCGATAAAGGTAGAGGAACTGGGCCATGCAAAACCCAGACGTCAATGCGTCATAATATCAAAATAACAGCAATGACCGGGATATAATGCTATAAGTAAACATGAATATAAATAAATAACACAGATATGAAACGGTGATGTGTATGTCTATGATGTGTATCCTAAAGTTCGTGCTTCTAGATTATCTATTCTACAAGTCTTTGAAATAAATTAATGTAATTTTCATCGTAACCCAACAGTATATATCTCGTTCATTCTCCAGGAGACCATGGTAACAGTATTTATTCCATAACGCCCGGAAACACGGCAAACAATGATTTATTCCGTAACGCCCAGAAAAACGACAAACAATGATTTATTCCATAATGCCCGGAACCACGGAAAACAATAATAATATCCTCTTGAGTTACGTTTCGGTTACATTCTTGATTTCCCATTTTCCTCCAGGTTTGTGTTCAAGTCAGGTATTGCCGATATAGATCTAATGCCAATATAGGATCAAGCAGGTACAGTTCTCGTCTATGTAGACAACAAGTCACATCCGTTAGGAAAACAATCAGGATTGTTGGTATTAGCAATAAGATCCAAGTAACAAGTCAGGTAGTGTGTAGTGAACATATCATGTGATATATATTAACCAAATAGATACACAATGCGAAACTGTAATCAATATCGGAACACGGTAAACACAACTGATGCCAGGATGCATATGTATCTATCTGTAATAACCATTATACATCCATTACCATATATGATGCAAACTAGATAACATGTTGTACCGATGTAGTAGTATAATGATATCATAATGTTCTGGCATGCAACTAGATAAACGATTATCAGTACGGATACGAACGGATATCGTAAGATGTAAATCGGTAATATTTTCTGAATAATAAAACACATGCACTATTCTTATTCATATAGATATCGATATAATAATATGACATGTTGCAAATTAAAACTTGTCTGATCGGATCTCACGTCGAGCTACGGATACTACTTCCGACGTCGGAATAACATCGTGATGCAAAACTTCCGCGCATAGGATTGGACCTGGCTGAGCAGTGACGTGACGTGGTGACTGGCCTAAACAACAATGGTGACTGGGTTGTTTGGATCGTCAGCGACACGCGCAACTCCGGCGAGACGGCCGGAAATCAAGAAAAGAAAAGAAAGAAGAAGAAAAGAAATGAGGGAGGAGAGAGAGAGGTGAGGTTTAAATTAATAGATTTGTATATAATAATATATATATATATTATTTAGAGAGAGAGAGAAAGGTTAGAGAGAGACAGAGAGGAGACGAGAGAGAGGCAGAGAGAGAGAAACGAGAGAGAGGAGAGAGAAATAGAGAGGGGGGGAGGGGATGCTGAGAGAGATAGATTAGTTATTAAATAGATTATATATATATATATATATATATATATATATATATATATATATATATATATACACTATCTAACTTTTAGTGAGTATATATATTTAGTTGTAAAGAAAATATTATAATATTTATATTTTGGGATTATACAGCTAATGTCAAATTACTCCGAATATTACCCGGGTCTCTTCTAAAAATCTAGTTTTTAAATATGGAGAATATACGTAAAAGTTAAAACCATAATGCGATGTCTGGTCAATAAAAATACATACCCCCAAGTATGGATCTACGTAAATATACGTAGCGATCCAAACGAGTCTATTTTAGCAATTAGGGTATGTACATGATGTATGGGTGCAACCACATGTTATGGGGTATGATAACATGCCATGGTAGATATCAAATATATTGTTTGGTTTTTATTTGTATTATTAAAAGATATGCGGATACAAAATATATCATATATGTGTATAGAATCTAGATGTGCATGGATCCTCTGTACTAGCAAATATTTGATGTAATCTTGAACCATGATGGGTTTCAAACATGCGGGTCGGGTTGGATACTAACCACAGTTGCTAAATGCACTATCCCCAACCCAAAATCAATAATAAAATTGTCCAAGATTTGAAAATACCCCAAATAAAATATAGTATAACAGTGCTAGGGTGTTACAGCAGTATAGGAACATCACTTCCTATCACGAGTATGTAATCCACATTAATATGAGGAACTTGACATTACTCTCTATAGCCTTCTTACAAATACCAGGTTCATCTTTAATTTTGATGAAGTCAAACACTTTGATCATAACATCAAAACAGATGATCCAGCTCTGCTATGCCTGCTTTAGTCTACACATAGACTCAATCAACTTCCGCACTTTCCGCTGCTCCTACTGAATACAACAACCTTCTAGAAGAGTCATATACACATACATTTCTAAATCCCTATTTAGAAAAACACTATAGTCATCCACCTGCCGTATATCATAGTCATGAAAATAGCAATGACAAGTTTTATCCATATGGACTTCAGCACTGACAATAAAGCAACAGTATTATCACAATCCATATCGGGTATTTGATGAATACGTTTACTATAAATTTAGCCATATTAGATTACTACCTTTCCATTTGCACCGATCTCGAAAGATCTACTTGATCCTTATGGGTTTTATCCCGTTCAGGAGCACCCAACAAAGTCCATACTTTGTTGTAGTGCATGGAGTCCAACTTGGATAACACGGCATCCATCCATCAGTCGGAAGTCACACTTTCTATGGTCTGCTGAGAACTAGTAGGGTCTTCATCATATGATGCGATCCTACATGTAACCATCTACAAGAAAATCGAAATATCTCTCGGGTGGCTGATGTCACCTACTAAATCTGCAGAGTTGCTATGGTCTGTCAGGATCAATTGAATTTTCAGGTTCTACTGAATCTTCAGCAACCGTTTATGATTCTGGAATCACTTCCAATTCTACCATACCCCCATTAATTTCTTTCACAAGAAATCCCTTTACCAAATGAGGTGGCGAGTCAAGAACAAAACACTTTTGATCTTGAAAATGGTAGAAGTTAAACCCTTATCGATACTAGGAATAACCTACAAACTGCTTGTTACCAAAACGTGCCTCGAGTTTGTCTAGATTATGCACAAACCGGATAACTCCACATCTTAACAACCTAAAATGAGAACCCATTCTATATTAAATATAGAATCGGAGGCACTTATTTAGATGGAACCATTATCAATTGATATGCATCTGTATCCAATGCATATCCTCTAATTGAAAAAAACAATTCAGTATTACACATCATGGAGCACACTAGCGGAGGAGTAATCGATGAGAGAATCATATTCTCAATACGGAATACCTAATACTAACCCAGTTTACCGCCGAAAGATCGGACTGAGTTGTTGGGACGTCTGGCCTGAATTTGGAGGCAGATGCTATTTAGAACATATCCATCCACCTCTCTGAAAATAACAAGTTGATTTATGGCACCATATATCGAAGGTTTGGACAGATGCGACCGTTGCAGCAGACTTCATCATATTCTCCCTCATTTGTGAGGTTTTTTTATTTTATTATGGGGACGCTTTTCCCTGCAAGCGCAAGCCCCTGTAGTTAATTACGTTACCGCATTGCGATAACCATTTTCTCCTTCTCCAGCAGTTCATTTCATGTCATGTATATTTTTGTTTATTTTGGTTGCCCATGGATAGTATATGGAGACTAATTTAAGTCATCACCCATAGGGCACGGATTAGCCCAAATCCGTATATTTTTAGATTTGGGATTTTGAACTTAGGTTATATTTTACTTTAGTTCAAAAATATTTTGTTTCATTTAAGGACCGTTAATCTAGTTTGAGATTAAAATCAACATAAACATATGAGCATTTGGGCCCAATTTATTTTAACTAAGGATACGCTAATCCTGTTTGAGACTAAGATCAACTTCGAAACATTTTAAGGATCACCTTTTTTTATTAAGATCCAACAAAAAAGCATTTGGGCTCAGATGCTAGAAATTTCAGAGAGAGACTTTTAGCCAATTTGGGTTTGATCTGTTCAGTCTTTTCTTCTTTCTTTTTCTTTTATTCAAAAGTGCTAAGCACTTATTTGGGTTCTGTTTGCTCAGCCCTTTTCCTTTTATGCAAAAGTGCTAAGCACTTATTTGGGGTTCTTGCGCTCACATGTGTATCATGTGAAGCTCTCAGTCATGGGCACTGTCCAATAAGTACTAAGCATTTTAGTCATTTTGACTGAATATGAAGTGCTAAGCACTTTTTTATGGCGTCTATGTGAGGAGCATATGCGGCGCTGGGATGTGGGCGTTGCCCAATTAGTGCTAACACTCAGCCGTTTTGGTTGCATATGAAGTGCTAAGAACTTTTATATGGCGTCCGCATGAGGAGCACGTGCGGCGTTGTCTCATTTGTTGGGCGCCCATATGTGTTTCACGTGAAGCGCTGGTTGCTGCCCAATCAGTGCTAATACTCAACCGTTTTGGCTTCATATGAAGTGCTAAGCACTTTTACTCAGCGCTCACGTGTCTTTCACATGAGGCGCTGGCCTTCTGTTTTGGGCACCCACGCGTTTTTCATATGAGGCGCTGAGTCCTTTGTTAGGGGCGCCCATGTGGGAAGCATGTGAGGCACTAATTCCTTTTTTTTAGAGATTGAATCTCTGTTAATAGCATTTTGACCATTAATGATCGCCAAGATCTTTTTATTTGAAGATCTGGGATCAATTCTTCTTTAAGAACTAAGTTCTTATTATTTAGAGGAATTAAATTCCTTGAAGCTAGGTTCTTTTTCTTTCTCTTTCTTTTTAACCTAGTTCTTTTCCCCTAGATTTTGAGTTTGAAGAACAGAGTCTTCCCGATGAGAATTGAATTCTCAACTTGTGAGGAGATTTGCTTTGCAAATCTCAAATCAGAGGAAGAACTAAGTTCTTGTATGAAGGGTTAAACCCTTGTTTCCATTATACTAGATAAATGAGATATTTTGATCTCTTCTTTTTCTTTTACCTCGAGTTTTAAAGGAGGGAGAACTTCTTCTTGTTTTGAGAATTAAATTCTCTAATTTTCTTTTTGTGAAGAAACTTATAGGGTCAATCCTCTGTATGAGACTTGAAGTCTCGGATCATTTTTATAGGAAAGACAAATTGTTAATTAGTTTGAGAAAATCTTTCATTTGAGAGATACCAATTGATTTAATTAACCTCAAAATTTGTTCGAGAGATTTTACCCACCGTCGGGTTTTTGATCCAGTGATTTTTGTTTAACAGAATATGTTTTCTTATTTTTTTAACAAGATCGGAGAAATATTTTTCCATATACAGAATTTTATTCTGTCAAACAGTGATTTTTAATCACCATTTGATTTTAATCCAAGGGCTCTTTTTTCTATGGAGAACAATCTTTCTTTGTTTAGAAAGATTGGGGAAATCTATTCCCAAAAATAGAATTTTATTCTTTCATTGAATTTTTGATCCAACCGAGAATATCTTTCTCAGTTAGAAAAATTATGGAGATATTTTCTCCTAATAGAGTTTAATTCTATCATTTGATGATTTATCATCACCACTGGATCTTTGATCCAACTGCTCTGTTTAATAGAGAATACCCCAATTTTTAGAGAAATAATTCTTATGTAGAATTTAATTTTACCTGCTTTAGTTTGGACGCCGGCGCTCACGTGTTGTGCACGTGGGTGCTACTTAAGAATTTAATTCTTATATATGACAGGCGCTCCTGTGCTTTGCGCATTGGCGTTCATGTGAATTTCACGTGCGGCGTCACTATAGAATTCAATCTTATAAGACTTGCGCCGACACTGGCGCTCTCGTGGGGAGCACGTGAGGTGCTGCCTCATTAGAATTTAACAGAGCTTAATTCTTATTATTATGTTTAGTTATTAGGGAAACAATTGCTCCCACCATTGTTCTCACGTTGCTTACACGTGAGTGCAACGGTGTCACTTTTACCACCATTGGATCACTTAAGAAGTTGAACCGTTTCCCCCATGTCTTTTAAATAAGGCCTTTGGCCCTTGAGATGACTGTTATTTGTTCATCTTCCTTCTTGAACCTTCCTTTCTTCTGAGAATTTAATTCCCGTTTCCCAGAGTTTAGATCCTTGTCTCCCAGAATCGTTTTGAACAGAGTATACTCTGCTAAATTTATTGGTAAGTACTATGAACAGAGTTTAGCTCTTAACCCCTCTTGAACATGTATATATTTTCTTAGTTTCAGATTTTAAGTCCATTATCAGATTCGACAGAGCTTATATCTCTCTCTCGATCTCTTGGAGATCTAAAAAAAACTTTCTTTTTATAGATCGTGGATCTTAATGTTCTCATCCAAGACTTGAGAATTTTTTATTCTTCTTCTTAGGGTTTTACCCTGCTGTCAATCTTGATATTTTTTTCTGGAATTTGATTTCATGGATTAACCCATAAGTTTTTTCTAACATGGGGCTCTCTGGGATTTAATCCCACTATTTGAGGGAATTTAATTCCATTTTTGTTGCAGAGCTTAGCTCTGATTTTGATCTTAAGAACTTTGGGAATTTTTATTTCCATTACTGTTCTTGTATGTTTATTTTTATTTTGGGGTTTGAATCTCTTCCTTTTTCTTTTTTTTTTCATAGATTTGAATCTGTTGCTTGTTTCAAAGAGCCCGCCTTTCGGAGAATATTGGGAGTTTTTAACTCCACTATTTAATCGGCACTATTCATTTAATGAGAATCCTTTTGGATTCTCACAATAAGCACATGTCTCATCATTGATGAGCCACCACCTTGGTTTTGTAGGGTCCACTGTTTTTTTTACTTGGTGATTTTATCATTTTGATTGCTAACCCTCCACTGGTTTTTCTTTTCAAATACCATGGCTGGTCATTTTATGATCTTGAAGAGATTATCTCTTATGAGGAGATTCGCATCCAAGGCCGCTGTCAAGACCAGGAGTTTACTGATTCCCAATGCGACGCGGTGATTTATCACTTCGACGATTGCAACGGTCG
This sequence comes from Agapanthus africanus, assembly GCA_030015575.1. Taxonomy (NCBI): domain Eukaryota; kingdom Viridiplantae; phylum Streptophyta; class Magnoliopsida; order Asparagales; family Amaryllidaceae; genus Agapanthus; species Agapanthus africanus. The sequence continues at coordinate 812,003,578 of JASDDO010000019.1, read as the reverse complement.
ATTGCTTCCCCGCCGTTCTGCCCTTTTGAAGATCGTCGTTGGGTCGATCCGGAAAGCTATACCCGGGCGCCTTGAGATTATGCCGCTTCAAGCTCGATGATGCTGAAGACAAGATGCATTCTGTGTATCCGATGGGGTTGATCTCGAAGAAACGACGAGATAATCTTGTTGCCATCTTGCACCGTGTCTTTCAATAAATGGCAATAGTATCAGCATACCAGAGGGTGGAGGATATCAATGGTGACCCTGACGCTTACATCCGAGAAAAGATGCACAAAAGGATGGTTGATGAAGCTGGACGTGCATTGCTCAAACTTGCTTTTGAGTTTGAGAATCCATGTCCAGAATTCGGTGTCTTGCCATTGTAGACATTTTGATGATGTTTGTTTCTTTCTCTTTTTTTTGTTATCATCCTCAATGTATAAATTACTTTGAAGCATGAATGACAAAGCCCCCTTTTTTCTTACGCCAACACTCACACGTGCTTCATACGAGGCGCTGTTATAAAAACTAGTGCCGACGCTTATGTGTCATGCACGTGAGGCATTGCTGTAGGATTCAATCCTAAAAGAAACTAGCGCCGGCGCTCATGTATCATGCACGTGAGGCGCTGCTATAGGATACGAGAGAATCGTTTCACCTTCTTGCTTTGCTTTTCATGAGTCAACTCTTTCTTTTCCAATACCTTCTTTTTGTCAGAGCATGGAAATAGTTCCACTATGCACAACATTTTCTGTGTCTAGACTTAAATGATTCTTTTTATATTCTGAAGCAATGTTCTTCTTCTTCTTCACAAGGAAATAACCATTTTTAACAGATCAAGAGTCATGGCTTGCAATCATCCACATGCTCGCCGACAACCATGGGAGGTGCCTATCGAAGGAATTGTTCCTCGTTTTACTGCACGCTTGGTGAATCCCATTCTCACAGTTGACCAATGCGACACAGTGATGTACGAGCTCTTGACTCGTAGAGAATCTCCTCTTCCCACCGGCTCCATTTTGCTTCGGATGATCCTCCTGTCCGTGCTCACTGACATTCCCCCTCATCCTATGGAGATGACTCCAGCGATGCTCTATGCAGCGGAGGATAAGATCGAGTGCCTTCACGAGGCACTTACTTAGCCTCTGAGAGATCGCTCTGTTCATCTGTTAAGCCAGATACGGGTTCAGCGGGCCATCTTGTCTGCCTTCCCCGATGGGCACAGCGCTGACCGATGGGGATCGACTCCTCACGAAGATTGCCTCTTCGACATGGTAGAGAAGGCTGAGAGGGATTTAGAAAACTTTATTTATACTTTTGTAAACCCTTGTACTTTAGATCCCTTGTTTGTTGATCTATTTCCAGTAGAATAAAGTATTTATTTAAATGTGTTTTTTTATCGTTGACCGCTTAATGTTTCACCCCAGCACATATTTATGTGGGCATCTTGCCTCTGCACATGTACTTTGAACTTTAATCTTAGGAGTTTCTGCTGCGTACGAATGTCAATGATGTGTGCATATGTGGTGCGCACACACGCACACATAAATAAGTATACTTTCAAAGCTATTTCTCATTCAAATATGTATCTAGATATAGGTGAACACTGGAATGATGTGAGCAAATGCTCTCCCCTACTACCTTGCTCACAAAAGTTTACCCGTGAGTGAAGTAGTGTAGAGTAATGCCTAACATATGGCTGGTTTCGGGTTGGCGTACCGTATAAAACTTAAAATTTTTTGACCTTTCTGTTTCTTGATGTCTTGCTCCAGCGTGAAGTAATTTATGCACTCATTTCGGAGTTTGTAGTTTATTCACTCATTTCGGAGTCTCTAGTTTATTTACTCATTTCGGAGTTTGTAATTTATTCACTCGTTTCGGAGTTTGTATTTTATTCACTCGTTTCGGAGTCTCTAGTTTATGTACTCATTTCGGAGTACTTTTAGTTTATCACCCTTTGGTTTACAGGAAAACTTGTCCTGACGTTGTATGTAGATAACCCCATTCTTTTATAACAGAAGTCTTTTAAGTTTGTGGTACTAGGGTTTTAGTCCGTGGTACCGTCGTGTTGGCTGATATATTTCTCGATATGCAGTCTTTAAGCCATTGTTCGAGTAGCCCCGTGACTGTCGTGTCCCTGATCCCTTCTAAGGCTGGACAAGACGTCTTCAAGTAATCTTCTTAGGTCATATTACCGTTGGAAGAACAAGTGTTGGGTATTTGCCATGAAGCTTTTTACTTGAAATCAGGCTCAATTTGGAGCCCCGATGAGTCATAACCGCTCCTTTCTGGGATGGGATGATCTCCAATGGTCTTTAGGTTTTGTATGTACTGCCGTCAAGACCCGAAGCTAGGAGTATGCCGTCACTTTGTTTTTAATTTGATGATGTCGTGTCGATTCTTTGCTGAAGTAAGGTAGACATCTGTAAGACTTCTATGCTGTATGTATTGCAATTGAAGTCCGGAGTTAGGAATATGCCATTGCTCCAATTTTTGCTCTGCATCCTGCTGGAATGAGAAGGAACGCCGGGATGATCTCTAGGCTGTAGATGTTGCCATTAAGACCTGAAGCTAAGATTTTGTCATCGCTTCGTTTTTATTTGATTGTTGTGTCTACCCCAGTTGAAATGAGGGAGGAACACAGGGATAGTCTCTAGGTTGTATATGTACCGTTAAGACTTGGAGCTAGGATTTTGCCATGGCTCTATTTTTTCTTTGACCCTTGGGTCTTTTGTTGACGTTGCGTCTACATCCCGCTGGCATGCGAAGTACGTTGACCTGGAGTTAAGATTTTGCCATCACTCCTTTTAATTTGGCTCCTTGGAGCCTTTGTTGACGTCGCGTCTGCACCGAGAAGGAATGTCGGGATGATCTTTAGGATGTAGATGTTGCCATCAAGATCTGAAGCTAGGATTTTGCCGTCACTTCGTTTTTTACTCTGACGATGTCGCGTCGATTCTTTGTTGAAGTAGGCTAGATATCTGTAGGACCTCTATGCTGTATGTTTTGCTATTGAAGTCTGGATCTAGGAATATGCCATTGCACCAATTTTTGCTTTGACCCTTGGGTCCCCCCTTTTTTGATGATGATGTTGCATTTGCATCCTGCTGGAATGAAAAGGAACGCCGGGATGATCTCTAGGCTGTAGATGTTGCCATTAAGACCTGAAGATAAGATTTTGTCGTCGCTTCGTTTTTATTTGATTATTGTGTTTGCCCTTGCTGGAATGAGGGGGGAACACATGGATAGTCTTTAGGTTGTATATGTACTGTCAAGACTTGGAGGTAGGATTTTTCCATGGCTCTATTTTTGCTTTGACCCTTGGGTCTTTTGTTGACGTTTCGTCTGCATCCCGCTGTCATGAAAAGCACGTCAAGCTGGAGTTAAGATTTTGCCATCACTCCTTTTAATTCCGCTCCTTGGAGCCTTTGTTGATACCGCGTCTGCACCGAGAAGGAACATCAGGATGATCTTTAGGCTGTAAATGTCGCCATCATGACCTGAAGCTAGGATTTTGCTGTCACTTCACTTTTATTTGATTGTTGTGTCCGCACCCTGCTGGAATGAGGGAAGAACACAGGGATAGTCTTTAGGTGGTATATGTACCGTCGAGACTCGGTTCTCCTTTTGACAAAGCATGGTGGGGAAATATGGTCCCTTTTCCCTTTATTTGTGCCTATGTATCGTATACAAGAGTCAATATGGACATACTTGCAGGGCAGAAAATTTTTATTTTTATTTTTTTTCATTATTTCTTTCTGCATGCTTTATCTTTTCAGCTTTTTATGTCGCGAAAGTCGCGATTTCCCAATCATTTCGGTTATTTTCATGGTGCCCAATCATTTCGGCTATTTCTATTTTTATTTTTTTACTCGTTGTTTTTTATTGCGAGTTGCCCTATTATTTTGACTTTTTTTTTGGATTTGAAATCTGATACCTACTCAGGCATTAGCATCGCTACCACTGGAATATTATCAGGAGCAAATCATCATTTGCCTTTGTCGATGTGAACAAAGATGGCTTAGTAAATAGGGTTAGGACCCTGTCGACTAAAGCTTTCTGGCTTTATGAGCTGTAAAGGTCTCATAAAGGTGTTTCTCCCTACGAGTCATGAGGATCTCATAGGTGTATTTTTTTCTTAGGAGTTGTGAGGATTCCTAAGTGCATTTTCTGTTGTAAGTCGTAAGGATCTTACAAGAGTATTTTCTCCTTGTAAGTCGAGAGGATTTACAAGTGTGGCTCATCATGTGGGGACATTTCTCATCATTGGTTGAACCTGGTAGGAGAATATTTATTTATTCCTATGGATTGTATACAAGTGTCAATATTAGACAGTCTGTAGGGCAAAAAGGTTTTGTAGGTGTTTTTGATGGCTTAAGAACAGGTTTAGATCCTATAACATAAGGCTTTTGACTCCAGTGAGCCGTGAAGGTCTTAAAGGGGGAAATTCTTCTTACGAGTCGTGAGGATCTCGCAAGTGTAATTTCTCCTTTGGAATCATGGGGACTCCTAAGTGTGTTTTTCCTTTGTGAGTCGTAAGGATCTCACGCAGATTTTTTTTGACGAGTTCGCGCCCTTTCGGGTTTTCACTAGCTCGCTGGCAGTTATGCTATTGTTACTCATGGCGCCCTTTCAGGTTTTAATCTGTGCCCATTTCGCTTGTTGACATACTCCCTTTTTTTAGGCGGCCCGCAAGGTAACACACCATTAGCTGTAGGCCTCGGTCTTCTTCAAAAGACTACATCAAGTGGGACCCGGGAAAGTTATGAATCGTTTATGCCCGTAGATTGTATACGGTAATCGATATGTGGATTTACCGTAAGTCTAAACATGTTAGTTTAAGGACATGACGATCCTTTATCGCCATATTTTGGGGCGAAATGCTAGTTTAAGGACGTTCCGGTCCAACATTCCTGTTTTGGGGACGAATATTAGTGTAGGGACGTTTCGGTCCAACGTTAGTTTAGGGACGTTTCAGTCCATTGTTAGTTTGAGAACGTTTCGGTCCATTATTCCTGTGTTTTTGGGGAATGCATTAGTTTAGGGACGGTTTGGTCCAGTATTAGTTTAAGGACGTTTCCGTCCAGTATTAGTTGAAGGACGTTTCGGTCCAGTATTAGTTTAAGGACGTTTCAGTCCATTGTTAGTTTAGAGACGTTTCGGTCCATTATTCCCGTATTTTGGGACGACGAAGATTTTTGGATACTATTCTCATGGTTCTGACTTAGGAAGATAGCGAGCGAACACAAGCGTCGTCATCTACCATTGACCTAAGTCATGACTCGTCAAGCGTGGTATTTTTTTAGAAATCGACTATTTATTGGCCGGAAGGGTCTTTCGCCATGCATATCCATGAGCAGGTAGGCTCCACCTTGGTAGACCTTTTCTATGATGTACGGGTCTTCATAGTTCGTCTTGAACTTTTCCCGTTTTGCATGATTGGGGATCTTTGGTCTTTTGACGACTAGTACGAGTTCGCCTTGACGGAATGTTCTCGGCCTGATCAGTTTTTCATATGACTGTGTCATCCTTGCCTTATAAGCCTCCAGATTTTGTTGTGCTATAAGGTGAGTTTCGTCGAGGGCATCGATCTCCTCAAGCCTAAGATGAGCATTTTCTTCATCTGTCAGCTCGTATCGAACCGCTACTCGTTGAGAGGGGGTTCTATTTCCAATGGGAGTACTACTTCTGTGACGAACACCAATGCGTATGGTGTTGTATTCGTGGCCGTCTTGAACGTTGTTCGGTGCACCCAGAGAGCTTCATACAGCCTTTCATGCCAGTCTTTTTTTTTTCCGAACACCGTATTTTTTATAATCTTTATCAAGGTCTTGTTGAAAACTTCAGCTAGACCGTTAGCCCGAGGATTATAGACTGAAGAGTGTCTCCAATCTATTTTATACTGCTGTACTAAGCGGCTTATTTTATGACTTTTGTAAGCTGGCCCATTATCCGAGATTATCTGTCGCGGAGTGCCGAACAGATAGATGACATGGGTTCTGAAGAAGTGGAGGATATTATCTATTTTCACCTCCCTCAGTAGTACTGCTTCTGCCCACTTAATGAAGTAATCGGTCGTTACCAATATAAACTGATGTCCTTTGGATGATGTCGGTTCGATAGGGCCAATTATATCGGTTCCTTACATTTCGAACGGCCAACTAGCCACTGTTGGGTGTAGCGGGTTAGGATGTTGATGGATGAAGTCCCCGTGAATTTGGCATGAGTGACTGCTTTGCATATTCGAGGCAATCGTGGATCATCGTGGGGCAATAATAACCCTTTCTTTTTATTTTCAGCTTCATCTTTGGCCCATCTTGATGAGAACCACAGAGTCCGTTGTGAATTTCTTTGACGAATTTCTTTGCTTTCTTTGGCTCCAGGCATCTTAGCCACAGATAGTCGAGCGATCTCTTATATAGAGTATCATTGATGAAGGCGAAATACAAAGCTCGTTTCATGAGCTGATGTCTAGACGGCGCATTTTTGGGTGTTTGTTAGGACTTAAAGTATTCTATGATGACTTCCCTCCAGTCCTTGACCTTTTCTTCATCCTCTATTTGAAGGGCTACTTGTTCAGTCATTTCTTTTCTTTCGAATGGCTCTATTAAGTCTTCCGAAGATATATCTTTTGGCGCGAGAACCCTGCGGTTTTGCATAATGATCCTCATGTCATCGAGGTCTTCATCAGCCAATTCCTCAGTCAATTTGGCCAATGCATCCACCTTATTATTTTTCGCACACGGTATATTTTCCTGGGTATAGGAAGGGATTTGTGTCAGCAGTTGCTGCACTCTTTCACCATACTTTATCAGCTCTGGCTTGCATGTCTAATAGTCGCTATTTACTTGGCTGACGATCAGCTGAGAGTCTCCATATATGAGGAGGTGTTTGATTCCCATGTTGATAGCGATCTCGAGACCTGTTATCAAAGCTTCATATTCAGCTTCATTATTAGTTCTAGGCTCTGTTAAGGAGAGGGCGTAACGCAATATCCTTCCTTTCGGAGTCACGAAGATAAGGCCCACCCCAGCTTTGATTATGGGGGTGTTTTACTTTCGTCTCTTCATGGAAGATGCTCCATCGAAGTAATGTTCCCATTGGGAATCATTTTCCTTTTTCTCTTCTTCGATTGCGTCGAATACATGTTCATCTAGCAACTCGCAATTCAAGGGGGAGTTGGTTGGTATCGGATGCTCCGCGAGAAAGTCGGCAATGGCCTGACCTTTCACTGCTTTAAGGGGTCGATACGTTATGGACAACTCCATCAGGAGGAGGACCCATTTGGCAAGCCTTCCTGTTAGTATGGTCCTTGACATTAGATATTTGAGAGGATCCACTTCGATATGAGATGGACCTCATGTGCCAAGGCATAATGTCTGAGCTTCGTTATTGTGAAGATCAGCGCCATGCAATGCTTTTCGATAGGGGAATAGTTTTTTCTGCCCTAAGGAGAACTTGACATAAATAGTATAGAGCTCTCTCCTTTCCCTAATCATTCTCTTGTGCCCATAGCATGCCTAGAGAACTCTCAAAGGCCGTTGTATATAGGATAAGAGGTTTTCCCTTAACCGGAGTAGTCAATACTGGCGGATTTTGCAAGTTTTGTTTGATTTCGTCTAGTGCATTTTGGCACTTTTGATCCCAGATGAACGGGGTCTCCTTTTTCATCAAATGACAATAGGGACGACATTTTTCGGAAAGGTTGGCTATGAACCACTGGATATACACGAGCTTTCCTTGAAGAAACCACAGTTGTTTGAGAGTTCTTGGCGTGGGAATTTCCATAATCGCCTTAATTTTTTAGGGATCGATTTTGATACCCCGGTGACGTATGATGAATCTTAGGAATTTGCCTGAGGAAACTACAAATGGGCATTTTAGAGAATTCATCTTCAGATTATACTTCCGAAGTCGTTGGAACTCTATTTTTAGATATTCCTAATGTTCCTCGTGAGATTTGCTCTTTACCATAAGGTCGTCGATGTAGCATTCAACAATCTCATGGATGAGATCATCGAAGATCTTTGTCATAGCCCTCTGGTAGGTAGTGCCAGCGTTCTTGAAACCGAAGGGCGTTACCTTATAGCAGAATATGCCCAACGGGGTTCGGAAGGCAGTATGCTTCTGGTCTTCAGGATGCATTTTTATTTGGTTGTATCCTAAAGATTCATCCATGAAGGAGAATACCTCATGGGTAGACGTGTTATCGATCATAAGCTTGGTAATGAGCACTGGGAAGTCATCCTTTGGGCAAGCTTTGTTAAGGTCTCGAAAATCCATGCAGATGCGCACCATCCCATTTTTCTTCATCACTGGAACGATGTTAATGATCCAGTTGGAATATTGAACTTCTTGGATGAAGTCGGAGTCGATTAGTTTCTTGACTTCAGCGTTGATACTCATCTCAAGTTCGAGTCGTATCCTTCTTGGCGCTTGTTTGATTGGCTATATACCTGGCGATATCGCCAGTTTTTGTACTGCCCCTTTTGGATCTAGACCCGACATTTTAGAGTAGTTTTAGGCGAAGCAATCTTTATACTGTATGAGCACGTATTTTAACGTGGCCACCTGTTTTTTAGATGGTAGCTTACTGACGACCGTTGGCCTCAGATCATTTTCCGTCCCTAAGTCAAATTTCTTAGGTTGTCCGCCATAGTGTGTATCCTATCTACCAGCTCTTTTAATGCTGGTGGAAACTCTGAGATCACCTCGTCCCCGCCTTCAGTTGTAAAGCACCTGAAGAGGTCATTCATATTCTCATGCCCTCCCTCTTTTGAAAGTGTTATCATATGGTAAGTACGAGTTCGCTTCCATTCTTTGTGTCTAGCTGGTCTTATCCTGACTGTATAGATCCTCTTTGGCTCAAGCCTTTGTGGAGGGGTTACTCTCTAGCTGTCGGATAATATAAACCTGTCTTATTAATACCGGTCTTCTACCCAGTCTTTGAAGGTGAAGCGGTCTTCAAGAGAATGACCTATTACTTGGTGATAGGAGCAATAGTCCGAATGATGGACCTCATTTATTTATTCGGGGTGTCGAGACTCCGGAAGCGTCATCATTTGGTTTTCATGACAAGGTTAAATATTTTTCTTGTCTTGTATTGAGAGAAAGAGTATTCCCGACCCATCATCCTTATAAAGGACGGGCTCCAATCGAGCTTTTCTCGATTGTACGGCGTCTTCGATCCACATTGTTGTCATCGACCATTGTTTGCATTCTTGGCCCTGTTTTTGCCTCCATTTTGGGGTTTTCCCTTTTTGCGAGAACACGTAGCAGGCTGGGGTGAAGAGTATTATAGTCTACTTTCTCCGCAGATTGCTGACTGAGACGCCACATTCTGGCCTTTTCATAAATGGCCATTTCGCGGCTGTGGTTGTACCAGCTCGTTTGACAAGCCTCTTTTATTAACTTGTCAATCTGTTCTTCCAGCGACGGACTTACCATTTTTAGAGCGGAATCTCAATCTGATTTGACGTCACGACTATTTGGAAGAGCGTTTTCTGCTTCACTGGAGCTGTTTACGACGCGACAACTGTGGATCTGCTCCCGTTTCTTGGACCGAACGTATCCGAGCCCGGTTGTCTCCATCTTCCCATTGAGCATCTTTCACTGAGTCCCAGGAATATCCTAAATTTTTTTGTAGAATCGGGCGTGTCAAACAGTTTGTTCGAGGGGTACACCTTGGTATCTTAAAAGGCTTTTCAATCCCTCCGCATTGTATCTTGGCAGTCGGATTGGTTGAAGCCTATCGAGTGCAAAATCTGCACCATGCCAAACTTTTATTTCTACTTTAGTTTCCGTAGACTGGTAGAAGAGGATTGCTTTTTCACCCCTTCGCTTGGGAGATACATAGAAAGTTTGCAGTTCTTGTACGCTATATGTATGGAGTGCATCATGTTCCTTGTAGTGTAGAGGTGGAGCCATTATGATTTTCAGACTCTGATCTGCTCCGGCAAAAGTTTGCATTGACGGGAAGACGTTGAATATTGCGTTAGCCTCGTCCTCTAAGTTGCTGCCAAAGACCAAAATAGGAGTAGATGGTTCGGGCTTATTGTTTTCTTTTTGGGGTTGCACCGAGTAGACTATTTCTTCTTCTTCCTCGGTATCTCTCCCAAAAATCGGGATAGTGGCGACGAATTTCTGTTTATTCTCCGGCTTGTGGCACCTTTCAGTATCCTCGAAGTCTGGCAGGAAGTACTTTGCGTCTTCGTATTTCCGGACTTCATTTAAGGTGAACAGATTTAGCTCTCCTATGACGGTGTACTCCGAGCCATCCTTGAAATACTTCATACACTGATGTTGTGTAGAATGGATGACATTGTACTCGTGTAACCAAGGCCTGCCGAGCAAACCATTATAGCAAGTCTTGGCGTCAATGACATGAAATTTGATGTCAGTGACAAGCAGCTCGAAGCGTAGCGTTAGTATTACAGACCTAAGCGTCCGTGACGATTGTGAGTCAAACCCGGAGATGGTTTTATCTCAGGCAAGGTGCTGAACGTTCATGAAAATTTCATTCAGCACTCTCATGTTGAGAAGGTTGATGGAGGATCCGTTGTCGACAAGGATTTTCCCTATCTTGATATCATGGCAGTACCCAGTGACGTATGACCGGCGATTATGTTTGCACGTTCTGAGGAGGAGAACTTCATTGCTGAATGTAATGTCAACTATGTGGACTTCTGCCAGTTTATCTTCCAACTTCTCTTCTGCGAAGAAAGCTTAGAACTGATCGGACTCTTGTAATGCCTTGATTAGGGAATCTCGTGCCCCTTTGGATAGGAGGAGAGCATCCAATATGCTCAGTTGTGAGGGTATTTTTCTCAGATGTGTCAAGACGTTATAATCCACCTTGTTTTTCTTAGGTGGGTCTTTTGCGGCGAGCTCTTTGATAACTCCATCATCGAGAGCAATTTCCTCAGGGATTTTCCCTTTCCCTTTTTCTTTTTTATTCAAATCTTTGTTTGTAGGTCCGAGGTTCTTCTCAGGCAGAGTGCGGTTACGCAGCTGAATATTCTCGCAGTTCTTCTTCTCCTTTTCTTTTTCAGAGGCGGAGTCTTTGAAGAGAGGGCTGGGGGGTATTTCGTCCTCAGAATCACTCCCGAAGGTAAAAACTTAGGGTTTTCCCCCTTCCGAACTGGTATCAACCATATGACAGTTGCCAGTCATTTCTTCAGGTGTGTTCGTCCCACTATTTTGCCGCTGACGAGAGCGAGCTTCGCACTTCATTCTCTTGAAGTGTTTTTTATGGGAAACGTATCCTTGCCACCACTTCTTGAAGGAACTGCATTCCTCGGTGGGCTGGGTGACCCTCCGATGATATAGGCAGTAGTTTGGATGTGATTCTTCTCCATCGAGGCACATGATCCCAGGAGTGTTCCTTATGAGAGGTGGCAGCTTCATCCCCATTGACAGGGCTTTGGCAAACTGCTTCTCTGTTTTGATCCTGCTCTTATTTGTAGCAGGTGTGCGTTGGTTTGGTCGGAGTACTTTACGACTCATCCTCGCCGCAGCTTCTTTATCCTGACACTGACGCTTAGACTTTTTATATATGGCCGTCTCGTATTCTCGGTCAACTTTGCTTTTTTGAAAGACTTCGTTTACCAGCCTCTCGATCGGATCTTCTGGCATTTCCGAGGATTTTAGCGCTGATTCTGCCCCCAGTTCCTCTGCATTTTTTTCTGACGCTGAGGGAGCTTCTTCTTCGTATAACGACTAATGGGAGACCATGTGGCAACTTGCTACACGGTCTTCGGTGTCTTCTGATGAGTCATTTTCCTCATCATTGTCACAATGTTCGTCCTCAAGAATATGCTTGAATAACTCTTCGAGCGTGACGAGTGTCCGCGCCTTCTGGTTGTACTCCTCCAGCGCGTCAATGTATTTTTGTAGATCTGTGCGCTTGTCATCATACTTGGCAGGCTACACAGGCTTCTTGGTCTTCTTCTTTTTCTTCGAAGACTTCGAAGGCTTGACTTGGGGAGTTTTTCCCCTCGTCAATAGTTTTCGTTGCAGGACGAGGTTTTAACATCCTGTTCATACCAGAATATTGCATTTTATACCGCCCATTCTTACGCTCGTTTTTTTATAGGCAGGTGCTTTTAATCAGTGTTTGCTACATATTTGCAGGATACTGGTTCTTAGCTCTAAACAGTGAAATTCATGGAAAAGTACGACAAATTCCGGATTACTGCCAACCACAGATAAAACACGGGTCTCCGCTCTCTATCCGTGTGTTGCCACACACCAGTTTAAGGGAAAAAATGGCAAATCGATGTCATTTTCATGCACAAAGCTCAATGTCAACACAAGATCCAACATATCTATGCGGAGCTCGAGGAAATCATGGCAAAAGATCCACATCACATCACCTTTTGATCTACTGAAATTCTGGAAGAATTGTGAAGAGATTCTGAGAAAAGTACTATACCACACTGAAGAGGACTACAAACCAGGGGATCCGACAAAAGATGAAGGCATAAGCCTTCTAAAAGGCCACGGAACCGCGGCATAAGCACGCTTAGGCCGCGGAACCGCGGCCATGTGGGCTCCGCACTTGGTCAAATTTCAGGGGCAGTTTTGGAATCTCATATATTGACAGATTGTTGCCCTAGGTTCTCTGTTTCCTGCCTGTAGATTGCCCAGAACTTGCCAAGCCAATGGTGTTCTTTTTCATGCCCACTTTTTGTTAGTTTTTAGTTTACTTCTTCTTCTTCTTCATTCTTTCCTCCATGAAATTGTTGTGAGAGCTTTTGAGTGGATGTTAAATGAAGATTAGGGTTATTTTGTATCATTCTTTTGCTTAGCTTCCCCCTTGAGCTCTCTACCTTAACTTGATCTTGCAACCTCTTAAGTGAGCTTGCAAGTTTAAGCTTTGGTCATTGATCTCAAGGGGTTGTATCATTTTGGAATCAATAATGTTCTCTCTTTTGTGCTTCATTCTCCATGAGTTCTTTGCCTTTTCTTGATCTTGCAACCTCTTAATTGAGCTTGCAAGTTTAAGATTTGGTTATTGAACCCATGTCTTGTTTTGGGTTCTATGGTTCCTAGTTTCATTTCTTGCTCATTTACTTTCTTGCACTTCAATACTTGCTTTACTTTCATGCACTTAAATTCCATGCACTTTTAATTACTTGCTTGTAATCTTTTCTTTTCTTTGTTTATCTTTTCTTTAGCTCTTTTTGGTTCGTTTTGTGAATGGTTGTAATATGTTGTTGTTAAGAATAAATACAATATTGTAAGTTAAGATTTCATTCCTCATTTCCTTTTCCCGTTGTTTTCCTTTGAACTCCGCCCAAACGTTACGCAAGCGCTCCGTTAGGCACCCTTCCCTACCAAGGTAACGGTGATTCCTAACCGCGACCGGTTGCGTTCGGTTTCGCCGGAGGCGAAAGCAAGAGACAAGAACAGAAGGACAAGGGTAAATAAGCCGGATTCCACGAATACCGTGCTTAAATCCCCTAATCCACGTTGTTGCCGATTGCTCTAGCTTCAATTGGTCAAGACTCGGCTCAAAGGTTTTGAGTGCGGATTTCTTTAGCTTACACTTTCGTATCTTTTTCTTAACAACTTTATACTTGCATATAAAACACATAGGTTAGATTTGAACAAACATAAACACATTCTTTATTGACTCGTCTAAGACAAGAATGGACATACAACCATCTCCCTGTGGATCGACCTGTGCTCAACCGGCTAGCTGCGAAGCGACACCGTCCTGATCGCGGTTATAACTTTAGAACTTTGAACATCCGACACACCAAAAGCGTGCGATCAAATGGCGCCGTTGCCGGGGAGACGGTAATGTATTTTCTTTCTTTTTATTCGGGTTAATATTCTTTTTGTATATATCTGTAAATAAAAAAAATCATTTTGTTATTTTTGATAATTTTTGTGTGCAAGTGTGCAGGCTAATCTGGAGCAAGTACAGTAATCAAATCAAGAAACAGAGGTTTTTATTAGGGTGTAAAGAGAAGGGCACGTGTATAGACCTAAGGTTCAGGCGCCAGCTCATTAATTTGACCGCAGAACCACGGTCAAATAGGGGATTCGGCGGCGGTTCCGCGGTCCTTTTGAGGCTTCTGAGCCCTAAATTTTTTCTGCCCTTTCTCTTTCCTCTAGCTCCCTCTCTGAATTCCACTATACAGTATTTTCTGCAGGTTTCTTTGCACAGAATTGCGCCGCCGCAAAATAATTTTTTGTTGTTTTAGATTTTGTTTGTTTACCGCTTTGCATATACTAATACGGATATTAAGGGGCTTGAACACCAATTCAGATTGGGTGGGGATTTCATCACCCTTCCTAAGACCCCACAAATCACTAATTGTATACGCATTACCTTGAGCTAATAAAAAATACTAGACTCAGCCCTAAGGACGTCGCGCTCAATAGGATAGAGGACTGGTTGTAGGCATCGGCCATTTATCCTATCCTGACTTTGCGGTGTCTAGGCAAGTGTGTCCAAGCCAAGTGGTTACTTAATTAGGACCACTACTTACGTAGTGGGGAGCCTCCCACTTACCTGGCACTTAGCTGGCCGCAATTGGCGGAGAAGAGACGGTTTGAGGTCCTATTTCTAGCCCTTTGGAACAGTTAGGAGCTGTCTAGCTGACTTAAGTGACCCTAGCTCTAGGTGTGTTTGTGCATATTGTGATTGTGATTGTGCTTGTAAATTTTAGTCCCATAATTCCGTATTCTTTTAAACAAACAATTTTTAAAACTCCAAAAACAAATATTTTTTTTTTATAAAAATTAAAAAAAAATCCATATTCTTTTTCCCCTCCTTTTCTCTGCCTTTCTTTCTTTCTCTCCTCATATCATGGGTACCCCACCTTGCAAAACTCTTGCCGAACTTTGGTACCCATAACCAGACATTACTTCTTACAGTTCTTGCTTTGGCCGAACGTCGAACGATCCCTCCATGCCCAAAATCTCTTTGAATGATCGGATAGACGCGTCTAGGACAAACACTTGCCCTCCGCAATCCACTTTGTATCAACCCTTTCAACCTCCCCCACCTTCTTATGTTGATACCCCTTTTGCAAGTCGTCCTTTGTCCATCGCTGAACATATTGAACAATCCTGTAGCCGATCTTTCACTCCTTTCACCACTACAGATTCTTGGGATCAACAATTCCATTCACCTTCTTATCCAAATGTTGATCCTGCTCCTGTCCAGCCATTCAAGTCCTACCAGTCCTACCTGATTTTTGCACCTTTCCTAGACATTGCTTCTGAACCGCCATTTGGGAGTTTTCAGTATCCAAACAACTTTGAATTTTTTACTGAAACCCTTTCACAACCCATGTCTAGTCTGGAACAGTCTTTGGAAGACTTTAGGGTAGCGTCGTACCAACAGATGATGGATTTAAATGCGTCCATGGCCGCCCTCATACAGCCTAGTGACCCGGTAGCTAGTTTTCAACTAGCTCCAAATTTTCCAATGTATGAAGAGGCGGTAGGACAGGTTGAGAATTTGAGTGGAGAGAGTGAGATGAACCCCCTTCCGAATCAAGCCTACCCGTTTCAACTTGAATCCCACAACTCCGGTTTTGAATGTCTATCTAGTGTTCCAAATGATTCATTGATTAAAGATAGAACAGATAATCAGTTGTGTGACTTTGTAGTATTTGATTTGCCCGATTGTGAAGGGTCCTTTTCGAGTGAAACCACACCCAATCCTTTTGACCTCTACACCTACACTCTAGAACCTGAATTGATTAATATCCATGCTTTTGTTGAGGTGTCTGAGAATATTGATTTTCACTTGATTGAGGATATTGATGCCGGGAATATTTTGGATGATGAACCTATAGATTTGGCAGAGTTTTTCTCTCCAATTCATCATCCCGAGTCATTAACTGTTTTTCCCGAACCCCATATGCGTCTTGATTTTGATGAAATTTGCATGGATAAGCTGAATTTTGAGGAAACTTTTGAGGATATTTTTGAGGATGAACCAGTTTTAATTGATGAGTCGGATTTTCCAATTCATCCTGTTCCTTTCATTGACTGTGTACACCCTCCTGAACCTTTAACCGATAACCTTCCTCAATCACCTACCTCCATCCTTTCCATCGTTCCGACCTTGCATGAAACCGTATCATTTTCACTTCCTGTGTCTGGTTTACCGAGTTCGGCGTACCCATGGTTTCTCACGAATCTTGAGGGATTTGACCCCATTTCTCGCCATATTGTAGATTAGTACAATCTATCTTTTCACATCGATCATTACAGATTGTACTAATTTATTCAATCTACTTCCACCCACAAGTTCGTATTCCACTTCTTTCTCCCTTCCGCCATTCTTCCTCTCATATACCGAGACCGTATCCCGCTTCTATCTTCATACGGTCTCGTGTATTCTCCATCTCTTTTCTCTACGCCTTCTTCCACCAACCTGTACATTATAGCGATAAAATCTTTGAATGGTTGGTGCTCACTTTTGGCCTGTATAAGGCCTTGTATAGCTTGATACTGTTCTTTCCCCCCCGATCCTGAACTTCAACGCTTAACAGTGGAAACACTGTTTACTTAAGTTTAGGGGGAACCTTTTTGTATATATTTTTTGTTTTCCTTTTTTGTTATGAATATAATTTGTTTTTAGGGAGGCACCGACAATTTTGACCCTCTTGGTGTAGCCTGACAGTGAGGGCACTGTCAAGTTTAAGTTTGGGGGTGTGCTCGGTAAGCTTTCTTCCTTCGCATTCATTTATATATTTTGCATTTGCATACCTTATTAAAAAACCCATAAAAAGATCAAAAATTTTCCAAAATATAAAAACTTTGTCGTCAAGTTAGCTAATAGGATAACTTAGATTTTTATTCTGAAAGTTTAGTTAAGATGTTAGAAATAACTAAATTCTAGGCTTAGGAATTGAAAACCCTAAAAAAATAACCCTCATTCTGTTTAAACTTGGTGATTATACGTCCTTACAGTTTTTTTGAGAAATAGGTAATCTTGAGTTCAGTTCTTGAGTTAAGTCAAGATGAGGGGAAAGTATTGAAGCTTTATTGAAGAATAAGTCTGAAAAATAGTTTTTTTTCTTAAGTTCAAATTTAGAAAGTATATACCCTATAACTGCACTTACACGCACCTTGGAACTTGGGATAGTAGAGGATACCTAGAAATACTCTTGCCTGAAAGCCTAGTATAAAAGAAAAAAAGGGTATTTAAAGCTAAACACCAAAAGGGCATATTGAAAAATATATCCGGTCTTGAAAAAGAAAATGAAAAATAAAAAGAAAAATAGAATAAAGTCAAGACCTGGAAACTGCTATTTACGCTTTAAAGTTCACACATTCAGTAATCGGCCGTTAGTGCCTCAAGAAGCATTAATAGTCGCATGAAAAGTGTGTGAGCAACACCGTCCATCATTAAATGAAAAGAAGTAGTATTAGGTATTAGGGCCAGGGTAATATAACTTGAATTGAATTCTTGAGTATAGGGGTGCAAATATACACACACGTAGGGGTATACAATCGATGTTTGGATAAAAGTTAGAAATAAAGAACAAGACTTGTGTTTTCTGTAAAGTTGATAAAAATCCCTGATTTGAGGCCACACTTTAGAAGGAAAACTCAGGAGAACCAACATCTTTCTAGACTTTTTTGGAACGTATAGGATCCAAGGTTAAATAGATAGGAGGTGTGAAAAATAAGGATTGGATATTTCTAACTTAGGATGATAGAGTTTCTAACGTAAATACTAAACTGTAGGAGTAGAATTGATGTTAACTTATGACACTAGCTTGACGGGATTTTATGGGTGTAATCCGCTGAAAACCCTCAGAAGACAACACTCCTCCTACTAGGGACACCTAGAGATTTAACAGCTTGTTGCACGTGCTAAGTGCAATCGCGTTCCCTGCGAAAGTGAGGTTAGGACTTTTTTGTGAATAACTGGTTTTTGCTCGGGACGAGCAAAAGTTAAGTTTGGGGGTATTTGTTCATACCAGAATATTGCATTTTATACCGCCCATTCTTACGCTCGTTTGTTTATAGGCAGGTGCTTTTAATCAGTATTTGCTACATATTTGCAGGATACTGGTTCTCAGCTCTAAACAGTGAAATTCATGGAAAAGTACGACAAATTCCGGATTACTGCCAACCACAGATAAAACACGGGTCTCCGCTCTCTATCCGTGTGTTGCCACACACCAGTTTAAGGGACAAAATGGCAAATCGATGTCATTTTCATGCACAAAGCTCAATGTCAACACAAGATCCAACATATCTACGCGGAGCTCGAGGAAATCATGGCAAAAGATCCACATCACATCACCTTTTGATCTACTAAAATTCTGGAAGAATTGTGAAGAGATTCTGAGAAAAGTACTATACCACACTGAAGAGGACCACAAACCAGGGGATCCGACAAAAGATGAAGGCACAAGCCTTCTAAAAGGCTGCGGAACCGCGGTATAAGCACGCTTAGGCCGCTGAACCGCGGCCATGTAGTCTCCGCACTTGGTCAAATTTCAGGGGCAGTTTTGGAATCTCATATATTGACAGATTGTTGCCCTAGGTTCTCTGTTTCCTGCCTATAAATTTCCTAGAACTTGCCAAGCCAATGGTGTTCTTTTTCATGCCCACTTTTTGTTAGTTTTTAGTTTACTTCTTCTTCTTCTTCATTCTTTCCTCCATGAAATTGTTGTGAGAGCTTTTGAGTGGATGTTAAATGAAGATGAGGGTTATTTTGTATCATTCTTTTGCTTAGCTTCCCCCTTGAGCTCTCTACCTTAACTTGATCTTGCAACCTCTTAAGTGAGCTTGCAAGTTTAAGTTTTGGTCATTGATCTCAAGGGGTTGTATCATTTTGGAATCAATAATGTTCTCTCTTTTGTGCTTCATTCTCCATGAGTTCTTTGCCTTTTCTTGATCTTGCAACCTCTTAATTGAGCTTGCAAATTTAAGATTTGGTTATTGAACCCATGTCTTGTTTTGGGTTCTATGGTTCCTAGTTTCATTTCTTGCTCATTTACTTTCTTGCACTTCAATACTTGCTTTACTTTCATGCACTTAAATTCCATGCACTTTTAATTACTTGCTTGTAATCTTTTCTTTTCTTTGTTTATCTTTTCTTTTGCTCTTTTTGGTTCGTTTTGTGAATGGTTGTAATATGTTGTTGTTAAGAATAAATACAATATTGTAAGTTAAGATTTCATTCCTCATTTCCTTTTCCCGTTATTTTCCTTTGAACTCTGCCCAAACGTTACGCAAGCGCTCCGTTAGGCATCCTACCCTACCAAGGTAACGGTGATTCCTAACCACGACCGGTTGCGTTCGGTTTGGCCGGAGGCGAAAGCAAGAGACAAGAACGAAAGGACAAGGGTAAATAAGCCGGATTCCACGAATACCGTGCTTGAATCCCCTAATCCACGTTGTTGCCGATTGCTCTAGCTTCAATTGGTCAAGACTCGGCTCAAAGGTTTTGAGTGCGGATTTCTTTAGCTTACACTTTCGTATCTTTTTCTTAACAACTTTATACTTGCATATAAAACACATAGGTTAGATTTGAAAAAACATATACACATTCTTTATTGACTCGTCTAAGACAAGAACGGACATACAACCATCTCCCTGTGGATCGATCCGGGCTCAACGGGCTAGCTGCGAAGCGACACCGTCCTGATCGCGGTTATAACTTTAGAACTTTGAACATCGGACACGCCAAAAGCGTGCGATCACATCCCTTCGATTATTTTGGGTTCAAGTGGGCTTTTCCACCTGACTGCCGGACATGCTGGCAGATCCTTCAGCATTCTTTTCGTTTTCATTGAAAGAACGACTTCCCATGGAGTTTCTTCCTTGAGTGAGCATGATGCCCCCGTGCATCCACCTTTTTAGGAGTGTGCTTCTAGGGTGGGTTTACCCTCTAGTTATCAGACAGCCTGAATTTCCCCTGTTGATACTGGTCTTTGACCCAGTTCTTAAAGACGTAGCAATCTTCAATTGAGTGGCTCACCATTCTGTGATAAGAGCAGTAGTTAGGGTTGTTGACGTCGCCGGTTGCGGTGGACGCCGCATGTTTGGCAATATGATGAGTTTATTACGCATTGCCAATTCGAATGGTCTCCTTATCTTGTCACGGGGAAACGAGTAAGCACATCCTAGTCTTTCTTCCAAAGACAGGAATGGACGCGCGTTATTTTACTAGTTTTGGACCACTAGGCTGTTGTTGCGTGTTGGAAAAGAAGGCCGCTTTCCCTTTACCCTTATTATTTTGAGGGTCCTTATTTGAAGAGGAAGGCGCATCTGGTTCATCTGGGCCAGTTTATCTATCAGAGAATAGAAAGTAGTTGGTTTGAAGAATGTCATGAACTGGGACACAGTCGTTTGAGGGTCAAGGGTCCCGATGAACATGCCCACGACAGGAGATTCTTCAATGCGTTTTTCACAGTTAAATAGGTTCCGCCACCGGATCGCGTATTGGACCCATGTCTCTCCCAGCTTTACCCTGGCATTGATTAATGCCGTGATCGGAGTGCGTTCGCTCGCACTAGCGAAATGCTGTGTGAACAACAGTTCTATTTCTACGAATGTTTTCACAGAGTTATTTAGGAGCTCCGAGCACCATTCGAAGGCTGTTTCTGAAGGACTGCCAACAAACTGGCGAAGCAACAGTGTATCGTCGCCTTCAGTGTTGCTGCATAGAGCTCTGAATTGCGCGACGTGTTGGTGAGGGTTACCTGTCCCATTATAGACATGGAACTTAGGGATCGTATATCCCGGCGGGTACTTAATTTGATCATACCATCCTGGATATGGTCTCTCAGTTCTGATAATTAACTAGCGGCTTCATTAGCTTGATGAGCTCTTATTTGTTGAGCAATGTAATCATCAAGGGCGGCCTTGGAGATTGTTTCTTCTTTGGTCACTGATAAGGCCGGTGGAGGGTTTGATGTTTCCCCTCTATCATCCTCGATAATTATCGGTGGATTTTCGGCCGGGGGTTCTGGCTGGATCATCATTCCAACCATATCTTCAAACAAGAGAACCATCTGCTTTATGTTAGCAGCTTGCTCGGCAACCTCTTTGTCCTTTCTCTCAAGCACGCTTTGCAAAAACCCTGTATCGGTCTCTTGCTCTTAGCGCTGTTCGACTTCTTTATCCGGACTTTCTTTCTGTCTGGAAAGTGCTGCCATTTTGGTCAGTATTTCCTGGAGCTTTTGCTGATGCTCCTGAGCCTTAGTCTGCGATTGGGTTTGTGATCGATGACTAACCGAGGCATGGCTTTCCTTTTTTCCTGAAGCCATGTAGACCGTATGTACGGTTATGCCCCCAGACTTGGGGCGTTTAGGTCCATCGCCTTTGGAATTTGCCGAGAGCAGTAGAGTTTTCTCCAGCCTCGTTCTTTTATGAAAGATTGGAGTTGAAGGAGCCGTTGTGACATGCACCTGTTTAGGAAAAGTCCCCTGTTGTATAGCGGAAGAGTGGTCTTTTTCTTGCCAGACCTTCGATTTCTTTGGTCGACGAGAGTAGTTTTGGTCAATCACAGAGTCTTGGACTTTTCGCCAGACCTTATAAATTTGTGATGAGAGCTGCTGATGAGGCTACTCCGGCTATGCTTGCACTGTAACTTTTGCAGGTGTGGGAGATTTCTTTAGCACCGCCATTGGGGAGTTTTTACGCACCCTTCTAAGTGGTTCAAAGCTGTTCCCAATTGGAACAGCAGTGTTGAACTCCACCATAAGAGCTAATGGGGTGAGCCCAGAGGGGGAGTTGCCCCCAGCTTCTTTCACTCGGCGCTAGTAGCGACGTCAAGCGTGCTTTGCTGAAGGGACCGCCTTAGTTTTGAAAATGGTTTCATCATGCCCCCAGCGTTGTGAGGGGTTTCAATCGGCGTCAGCCTGTTGAAGACCAACATCCTTAATGGAGTTCATGGAGAACCGGTCGGTCTTTTGAAGACTAATCGTCTGATAGGGGAAGCACCTTTGACGGCTTCACCTGTAAGAAGATTTGGGAGGGCTAGTCGTTTTGGGGTAGCCCCTTGAGGTATCACGAGCTTCTTTACGGGCCCGATTGAGTTCTTTTTCAGCCTGTTGAAGACTGAGACGCCAGAGTTTGACGGCTTGCAGATGGGAGCCGTCGTGGTTGCCAGTCGATCGAAGACCGACCTTCTAGTAGCTTCTTCTTGCGGCATTGAGGCACCAAAACTCACAGGTGAGAGTATGGTCCCAAAGAATAATCCAGTAGTGCCTTGTGTGATCTGCCCCACCGGCATTGAAAAAATTGTCGAGACTTGGTTCTTGCTCACGAAACAAAGTGCCATGCCAAGTGTCATGCCAAGGGAGCGAGGCCACCTCTTGAATCCGTAGGGGCTACCTCTTGAGTCTGTAGGACCCACTGAACAATAAGGAATCTTCGAAGCATATTCCGAAAGAGGATCGAACTGCATTATAAATGTAATGATGCCACCCTCAATTACAGAGGTGCCTTTTAAGTGAATCGGCACTACAGGAGCTTGAGAACTCCGTAGTTAAGCATGCTTGGGCCAGGGAAGTATTGGGATGGGTGATCTCCTGGGAAGTGGCCCCTGGTCAGATCCGGTTAGCTCTAAAGGGCAAAACCGTGCGGCTTTGGCTAGAGAGGACAATACCATCTATACTGGGGAATGGGGCGTTACATTTATGGCCCATCCAGGCCTCTCAGTAGTAGGTTTGTGGTTCAAGGACGAACCATTGTTCAAAGGTGGGGAGAATGTCGGGACACGGTTCTTGCTCACAGAACAAAGTGCCACACGGAATAAAGTGCCACGCCAAGTGTCATGCCAAGGGGGAGGGGGCACCTCATGAATCCGTGGAGGCCACCTCTTGCGTCCGTAGGACCCACTGTACAACAATAGGGAATCTTCGAAGAACATTCCGAAAGTGGATCGAACTACATTATAAATGTAATGATGCCACCTTCAATTACAGAGGCGCCTTTTAAGTGAATTAGCACTACAGGAGCTTGAGAACTCCATAGTTAAGTGTGCTCGGGCTAGGGAAGTCTAGGGATGGGTGACTTCATGGGAAGTGGTGCCTGGTCGGGTCCGATTCGCTCTAAAGGGCAAAACCATGCGGTTTCGGCTAGAGCGGACAATACCATCTGTACTGGGGCATGGAGTGTAAGTCGATGTCGCACACCCTGTGGGTTCACAGGGAAGCGGAGTTTGCAAAATATGATTTTTATATGCTTCGCAACACCGAATAAACTCCAAGATTGATACTAAACCCTAGCTAACAAAAGAACTACGGGATTTAACTACTAGGTGAGAGAGTTATACCTCAAGTATCAAGTCCTTTTTCTTCTTGTACTCCTCCTTCTATTCTTGTGCTCCTTGAAGAGTGTACGGATCGCGCCTCCTTTTCGGCCTCTTCGAGTCAAAGAAGATCCACCCGAGAGTGTCTAGTAGGAGCTCCTACCTCTAAGATGAGGTAACTAGGTTACCTAGTATGCTAATCTAAGTAGCCTAGAGAATGTAGAGAGTGATTATGGATAGTTTAGTCTCACTAACCCTAGGTTTCTTAACAAATGAGAGAATTAGGGTTTGAGGGAGAAGAAGAGAGCTCTTGAGGTGAGAGAGTGTTTAAGATAATAATAATATGAATATGGCTAATTGTGATGACTATATGGCATCCCAAAATATCTCACAAAATATCTAAGTCCACCCTTACCTCATTAGTCATCCATGAGTCACAAAGTAGCCATGATTCATTTATCATAAAATAACATCTCATACCTCCACCTCATTTATCTTTTAATCAAAAGATTAAAACACAAATGAGGTGTCCCCTTCTATAAGTATACTTGAGTAAATTACAATAGTATCCCTCACCATATATACATACCCGTATCCGTATTCCGAAAAACACGAATACAATGAGACAAAACTAATCCAATAATCTAATACTAGGATCCAGCTTAAAACAAAGCCCACTAGTATTATCCGTCCGAACATCATACGTGCACAAGTACACATATATGTTTGAACCATGCCGTAAAACCATACGACCTCTACACCGTTTCGCCCGAAGCAGGGAAACCCTCAGTGTGGGACTCTAAAGACTCGACAGTACGCTAGCAGTAGGTTTAACCATAAGCACGTCAGCGGTACTGGAAGCACGTAACGGCTACCCAGATATCTGTCGATAAGAAGGCCGATGAGAAAACTCATCCGAACTCCTACTGAGCCTATCTGTGACAATCTCCGTACAGTCCGGTCTGTTCGTCTGAGAGTTATTGGATATATGTAAGCTTTATAGGCCATTATATGCTAGTGGATGTATCGGTATGTGTGTGTGTGTGTGTGTGTGTGTGTATTCAGAGGACATTCTTGCTCGACATGATAGTATGCTATCTGGTTGTTCTTTATATTGACATGTTCACTTGATCCGGCTTATTAGTCATTTGGTACATGTTGATAAAGCCCTTGGGATATTTGCTTGACTACCGGGATTATGATGCAGATCATACTAGTGGGACATGTGTAGTTTATAAGCATATCGTTGAAATGTTGGGTGTATCGAGACGGGGAATCGATATTCCAGAATAGACTAGCGTATACGTTACTTGACCCATATGATGGGCGATGGATGATCCCATATCCATTGGTGTGGAGACACCAAAGACTGTATACGGGTGCTCAGTGGAGACTGGGTATACTGAACGGACTCTCCGAGAACTCCTATGTGGTATTATATCTATCGTCGGATAGCAGTTCTCAGGTGACACTGGTACAGGTTAGTCTGTAGACCCGAGATCGTCATAGAGTCTTTTGTGTCCTCCCACTGTACTTTGATCTCCACCCTACTACGGCTCTACCGAGTCATGCAAACAGGTGGATTTTGGGTACAGTCCCGAGGCACATGGAGGCAATGAGAGATAGGAGGGGTTTCTTCTCTCCCGGTATTGGCGGTTGATGTTGCGCTATGCTCGATTGGCTATAACAGGAAGTCCCTGGCCAGGGCTGATGAGATTTACTGATAAGTGTTATCAGTAGTTTCTTGATCTGTTATGAGCCATATACCGGCATGACTTATAGAGTTATTGGGGTCGACGATACCATCCCTAGACTCTATATGCAGCATATCTGACGGAGAGACCGGACTGTACGGTAAGTGTTGCCAGTTGGCTCGACGGGAGTTTTGACAGGTTCGCTTGTGTTTCTTCTGATCGCTCATTACCTGGGAGCCGTTACGTACAGCTTGTGCCGCTGACGGTTTGTAGGTATGTGATATGATCACTGCCTACTGCTAGCGTATTGACGAGTCTTAGAGTCCCACAAAGGGGTTTCCTAGCTCAGGCGAAAAGATGTGAGGTGCATATGGGATATGCGCGGGAGCTCGATTAAATTCGTGTGTTTGATACCGTATTTTAATCGGGCGTTTACTATTGGACGGGTCATATGTGATATGACCGGGTTATTAAATCAAGTGTTGATTTAATATTAAGTCTATTAGCTCATTTATTAAAACCTATTTCTTTATTATGCATGCAAGAGTGTATGTATATATTGATATGGATGCACACATGCATGCATACATGTGTCATGGTTGATGATACATTGGTGATGGCAATGTAAGACTCACATGGTAACATATTTATATATTTTGATTATTGAGAAAAACAAAATGGGGATAAAATCATGGTTGACTTTCTATACTCTTCTTTTGTGTTGACTAAAGTTAAAACCATGGTTTCATTGCCCATGGTTTTTGTTGCCCATTGTTTTGCTTAAACTCAAGTATCAAAATATCTAGATATTTTGTAACCATGGTTTGGGATGAGATAACCCTCTCTCTCTCTCTCTTAATTATGTTGATTTCTCACTTGAGTTAAGCTAAGCCATCTCCTTCTTCTTCCTCCTTCAAGCTCTCTAGGTTTTAGAAAGTGAGTGAAGAACATAAAAAGAAAAGGTTTTTAAGTGAGATCCAAACCCACATCACCAATCTATATTAGTCTAGCCAACTAGTGCAGGTTGTTTCCTCCACTTCTATTTGGTTTAAGTTATGTTAGGAGCTTGTGCAAAGGGACTCCGTGGTGGATCGTCGTGGACTTCGAAGAACTCAAGCGGACCGGTCTAAACACCAAGTTGATCCAAGGAGTCACAAGAGGAGGTCTACAAAGGTTGTATTATTCACCTCTTAGTGTTAGACACTTGTTAGTATGTGATACTAGTTCTTATTACCCTAATTTTCTAGCTCGATTCATGGTTGGTTTTATTTATGATATATAATAAACGTTGCTTATGTTTTGCATCCGCACTAGTCACGGCCCGCTATGCCGTTAGTTAAGTAACCTAACAGTACATAACGGGACATTGTGGTGAATGCGGATGGCATATGCGTACATTATATTTTCATTTCTTTTCTGTAATGGCTTAAGGACTTAAATGATGGTACTATATTAATGAGATTAATGTAAAGAAAAAGGAACCTAAAAAGATGTTGTAGAATCGGATTTGAATCCTACTCGGTTTTTTGTGAAAAAGCAAGTTTTCAAAGTGCGGAGCTTAAGCCACTCCTTTTAAAACCATTAGATTCTACAACGATATCAAGTTCAAAGCGTTAAAGGTTTTCTTAAAAACCATTCGCAAGCCCTCCGTCATTTTAGGAAGTAGAGTACTTAGTATTCGTGCTACGTATGTTGACTATAGCCAAGACGTAGTGTACGGTAGCTAAGTGATGTCTTCCTACACAGCATATGATGCGATTAATTAGGACAGTCACATGATTATGTTGACCATAGCCAAGGGTCATGTGGGTGGGTCTAATTAATGATGAAATGACGGATAGAACTTGACTAGTGCTTATGATATGTTGAACATAGCCAAGGTCATGAATGATAGAGGTAAAAACCATATCGGGAGTTTCAAGAATTGAAATTTGCAATGAGATGGCATACCTTATATGTGATAGTAGGATCCCGATCCCACTGTGAGCATTCTCCCAGGAGAGTTTTGCACTTTACAATTAGCTAACCCATTAGTTGTCTAGAAAGTTGTCAACGGGGCTACACCTATGGGAAAATGAGGTTTATTTTAATTAGGTCTGTGCAAAAGCACGGGGAACCTCCCTCAAAGTACCGATACTGGCCTGGCTGAACGGTTAGCGAAGTAATAGAATGTAATTAATCCTGGCTAATTTTCTTTTTAAGGTTTGAAGGAAAATTTGATAAAAGCAGTGGGCGACATTGATTAGATAAGATAATAACCGATCTGATCTTTGCAAGAGCTTTCCCTGAGTGTATTCTTTTCTCTCGTAATGACAGATAACCATGACTGGACTTAAGCTTTTGTTAGAGAAAAATAAGCTAACTGGGCCGAACTATAAAGACTGGCCGAGGAACATTAACATTGCTCTCACATATGATAAAGTAGCATATGTCCTCACTACCTCAGCCCCTCCCAGCCCAAGCCTTGAATCTTCTGTTGCGGATAAGGAGATCCGCAAAATTTAGGATATTGACCGTGCTACCGCCAAATACCCTGCGCTTGCATCGATAGACAATACACATCAAAAGCAGCATGAGTAGATGGATGTTCAATCCCTCTTTCTCTATACAAAAGTGTTGTATGGGGAGCAATCTCGTATCCTACGATACGAAGCATCTCGAAAGTTGTTTCAGATGCAGATGGCTCCTGGCACACCAGTAGGTGATCACGTTATAAAGATGATAGCTCTTATTGAAGAGCTTGAGGGCCTCGGAAGGATAATGGAGAACGAGCAATATGTTGATATTTTTCTACAGTCTCTTCCCTCTGCCTTTGCTCCATTCATAGTGAACTTCAACATACATAACATAGAGAAATCACTACCCGAACTTCTCAATATGTTGAGAAGTGCGGAGAGCACGCTTAAGGCGAAGTCTCCCTCTCTGATTGTTGGACAATCTTCCTCTTTCGTCCCAAAAGCCAAGGCCAAGGGAAGGAATAAGAAGAAATACACCAAACCGAGAGGTGGAATCAAGAAGGCATAAGGGATAGGCAAATCCAAGGTTGAGAAGTCGGGAAAAGGAGAATATTTTCACTGCAAGAAGACGGAGCACTTGAAGTGGAACTGTACGGAATACCTTGATCTCAAGAAAAAGAAGCATGGTGATGCTTCTGCTTCAGGTGTGTTCGTGATTGAAAACTGTTTTTCTATAAACTCTGCTTCCTAGGTATTGGATACCGGTTCGGGTTCTCATATCTGCAATTCTGTGCAGGGCTTGAGAAATAGCAAAGTTTTGAAAACCGGTGATCACATTCTCCGAGTTGGAAATGGTTCCAATGTACATGCAGTTTCAGTGAGAGAGTCTCACCTTGGGTTGCCTTCGGCTTGTATATTGGTTTTGAACCCATGTTATTTTGTACCTAGCATGCTTTGTAATATAATATCCGTTTCTTTGTTAGATAATGAAGGATATCATTTTGTATTGCATCATAATGTTATGAACATTAAACTAAATCAAGAGTTGATTGGTTCTGGTACACTTAATAACGGGATATACGTCCTAAATCAACACACAGTTTTCAACATACAACACACAAATAAAAGAAAATTTTCAGATATAAATGAAGCTTTTCTTTGGCATTGTAGACTTGGTCATATTAATGAAACAAGACTAAACAAGCTTCATAAAGATGGATATTTAAATCCTTTTGAATATAAATTTTATGAGACTTGTCAGTCTTGTATCAAAGGGAAAATGACCAAAACTCCATTTACTGGACACGGAAAAAGAGCTACAGAGCTCTTGGGCCTCATACATAGCGATGCATGCGGGCCAATGTGTACACATGCGAGAGGTGGTTTTTCTTACTTCATAACTTTTACTGATGATTTCTCGAGATTCAGTCATGTGTTTTTAGTAAAGCATAAGTCTGAAGCTTTCAAAAAATTCAAGGAGTACAAACTTGAAGTAGAAAAACAAACAGGAATGAGCATCAAAATACTTTGATTAGACCGAGGTGGAGAGTATCTTAGTATAGAGTTTTCGAACTTCCTAAGAGAGAATGAGATTCTCTCTCAGCTCACTCCCCCTTACACACTACAGCACAACGGTGTGTCAGAGCGGCGGAATCGTACCCTGTTAGATATGGTACGATCCATGATGAGTAATACTGAGTTATCTCTCTCCTTTTGGGGGCATGCATTGGAGACTGCAGCTTTTCTGTTGAACAAAGTTCCAACCAAGACCGTGTTTACCACTCCATATGAAATATGGTATGGGAAGAGACCATCTCTTAAACGAGTTAAGATTTGGTGTTTTCCGGCTTTTGTTAAAAAGCAGAATCCAGACAAACTCGAGACACGATCGGTCAAGTGTATATTTGTGGGATATCCAAAACATTCGTTTGGATATCTTTACTACCACAAGGAGGAACAAAAGGTGTTTGTTTCTCAACATGCCACATTTCTAGAAAATAAGATTTTTTCCAAATGATACTAATGGCAATGTGGTAGATCAAGAAGAGGTTCTAGAGACACAAGTTACAAAAGATGACTCTGTTGAACCTGATGTTGCAACAGAATCTTATGAACCTCAGCCGCTCCGTAGATCTGGTAGGACTTCTCGCTCACCGGAGAGATACTACGGTTTTCTCATTGATGGTGATGGAGAAGATTGCATCATGGATGATGACGACCCTACCAGTTTTCAGCAAGCTATTATGAGTGGTGACTCTGTAAAGTGGCTGGATTCCATGAGATCCGAAATGGAGTCTATGCACACCAACAAAGTATGGATTTTAGATGTTGTACCCTCTGGGGTAAAACCCGTAGGGTGCAAATGGATCTTTAAGAGAAAGATCGGTGTAAATGGGCAGGTGGAGACCTATAAGGCAAGGCTTGTGGCAAAAGGATTTCGTCAAAGACCAGGACTGGACTATGACGAAACATTTTCTCCTGTAGCCAAGCTTAAATCCATTCAGATCCTACTTGCTATTGCTACTCACTACGAATATGAAATCTGGCAGATGGACGTTAAAACTGCTTTTCTAAATGGTGATTTATAAGAATGAATTTATATGGATTAGCTAGACGGCTTCATTGATAGTGGGAGCAGCGGAAAAGCATGTAGGTTATTTAAATCCATTTATGGATTAAAGCAGGCATCATGGAATTGGAACATCTGTTTTGATGATGTCATCAAAAAGTTTGATTTCGTCAAAAATCCAGATGAACCTTGTGTTTATAAGAAGATTGTAGGGAGTACTGTCACATTCCTCGTATTGTACGCGGATGACATTCTTCTGATAGGAAACGATGTTCCTATGCTACAATCGGCCAAACTGTTCTTATCACAAAGGTTCTTCATGAAGGACTTAGGTGATGCCTTGTACATATTAGGCATGAAGATCTATAGAGATAGATCTAAAAGGTTGTTGGGATTGTCCTAAACCAGGTACATTAACACCATCCTAAAAAGGTTTAGTATGGAAGACTCCAAGAAGGGTGCCTTACCCGCTAGTCATGGAGTCACTCTCTCCAAGAACTTTTGCCCAAATACCGATGAAGAGAGAGCTCGCATGAGCATTATACCTTACGCTTCAGCCGTAGGATCTATAATGTATGCGATGTTATGTACACGCCCTGATGTAGCTTATGCACTGGGTGTAGTAAGCAGGTATCAATCCAACTCAGGGGAGAATCACTGGACATCTGTGAAGAACATTCTTAAGTATTTACGAAGGACCAAAGAAATGTTCTTGGTGTATAGTAATGGGGATCTCCAAATGGAGGCCTTTACCGATTCGAGCTTCCAGAGTGATAAGGATGATAGCAAATCTATCTCAGGGTTTTTATTTACCCTCAATGGAGGGGTGGTATGTTGGAAGAGTCCCAAACAGGATTCCGTTGTAGACTCCACGATGGAAGCTGAGTATATTGCTGCAAATGGTGCTGCCAAGGAAACCGTCTGGATGAGGAAGTTCATCTCAGAGCTAGGAGTA
Organism: Agapanthus africanus; assembly: GCA_030015575.1. Lineage (NCBI taxonomy): Eukaryota > Viridiplantae > Streptophyta > Magnoliopsida > Asparagales > Amaryllidaceae > Agapanthus > Agapanthus africanus. Next base: position 811,972,674 of record JASDDO010000019.1, on the reverse strand, counting down.
GTCCCAACCATTATTGATCCAATACCATTGTATTGTGATAATAATTGGGCTATGGCGTTGGCCAAAGATCCTAGGTCCCATCAGCGATCCAGACACATCCTAGGGCGATATCATCTGATCCGGGACATAGTTGATTGCCCCGAGATCGAGATTCGGAGAGTAGCTACAAAGAATAACACCGCGGATCCACTCACCAAGGCCCTCCCTCTGCCGCAGCATGAGTGACTTTTTGAGATGTTGGGTATGAGATACGCCAATAATTGGCCTTAGTGCAAGTGGGAGATTTTTGGATATATGTATGCCCTAGAGGCCATTATATGATAGTGGATGTATCGGTATGTGTGTGTGTATTCAGAAGACATTCTTGCTCGACATGATTGTATGCTATCTGGTTTTTTTTATCTTGACATGTTCACTTGATCATGCTTATTACTCATTTGGTACATGTTGATAAAGCCCTTAGGATATTTGCTTGACTACTGGGATTATGATGCAGATCATACTAGTGGGACATGTGTAGTTTATAAGCATATCCTTGAAATGTTCCTAGTCGTGGGTGTATCGAGACGGGGCATCGATATTCCAGGGTAGACTAGCGTATATGTTACTTGACCCATATGATGGGCGATGGATGATCCCATATCCATTGGTGTGGTGACACCAAAGACTGTATACGGGTGCTCAGTGGAGACTGGGTACACTGAACGGACTCGCCGAGAACTCCTATGTGGTATTATATCTATCGTCGGATAGCAGTTCTCAGGTGACACTAGTACAGGTTAGTCTGTAGACCCGATATCGTCATAGAGTCTTGCGTGTCCTTCCACTGTACTTTGATCTCCAACCTACCACAGCTCTACTGAGTCGTGCAAACAGGTAGATTTTGGGTACAGTCCCGAGGCACATGGAAGCAATGAGCGATAGGAGGGGTTTCGTCACCAACGAGCCGACTTGCGCTTCTTCCCGCTTTGGAACTTTTTTCTTTGAAGTCCAATCCTTGCCTGGAAACTAGCCCCCTTCCTAAGCCAGGCTACCGCACAACTCTCTCCCGGTATTGGGGGTTGATGTTGCGCTATGCTCGATTGGCTATAGCAGGAAGTCTCTGGCTAGGGCTAATGAGATTTACTGATAAGTGTTATCAGTAGTTTCTCAATCTGTTATGAGCCATATACCGGCATGACTTATAGAGTTATTAGGGTCGACGATACCATCCCTAGACTCTATATGCAGCATATCTAATAGAGAGACCGGATTGTACGGTAAGTATTTCCAGTTGGCTCGACAAGAGTTTTGACAGGTTCACTTGTGTTTCTTCTGATTGCTCAATACCTGGGAGCCGTTACGTACAGCTTGTGCCGCTGACGGTTTGTAGGTATGTGATATGATCGCTGCCTACTGCTAGCGTATTGACGAGTCTTAGAGTCCCATAAAAGGGTTTCCTAGCTCAGGCGAAAAGATGTGGGGTGCATATAGGATATGCGCGGGAGCTCGATTAAATTCGTGTATTTGATACCGTATTTTAATTGGGCGTTTACTATTGGATGGGTCATATGTGATATGTGTTAGTTATATGTATGCCCTAGAGGCCATTACTGTACATTGGATGTATATTGTAGTGGATGCTGGGACATATATATGGAGGACTTTCTTGCTCGACATGATAGTATGCTATCTGGTTGCTCTTTACCTTAACGTGTATACTGATTGTCTCTCTGTTACATGTTGGTAAAGCCCTTAGGATCTGTACTTGACTACCTGGACTATGATGCGGATCATACTAGTGGGGACATGGTAGTCCATAAGTACATCCTTCAAAGTCCCTAGTCGTGGGTGTATCGAGACGGGGCATCGATATACCAGAGTAGACTAGCGTGTACCTTCTCGACCCATATAGATGGGCGATGGATGATCCCATATCCATCGGTGTTTGACATCAGAGATGATATACGGGTGCTCAGTAGAGACTGGGTACACTGGACGGACTCGCCGAGAACTCCCAGATGGTATTATACCTCACGTCAGATGGCAGTTCTCTGGTGACACTGGTACAGAGTAGTCTGTTGACCCGAGATCGTCATAGAGTCTTGTGTGGTTCCCACTGTGCTTTGATTTCCATCTTACCACGTCCAAGAGGGCGTGCAAAACGGTGGTTTTTGGGTACAGTCCCGAGTCACATGGAGGCAATGAGCGATAGGAGGGGATTCGTCTCTCCCGGTATAGGGGGTTGATGTTGCGCTGTGTTCGATTGGCTATAACAGGAAATCCCTGGCCAGGGTTGCTGAGATTTACTGGTAAGTGTTACCAGTAGTTTCTCGAACAGTTATAGACCTCATATCGACACGACTTATCGAGCTATTGGGGTCTGACGTTTACCACCCCTAGGCAAGATATGCGATATATCAGACGATCAGACCGGACTGTACGGTAGTGTTACTGGTCGGATTCACTGGAGTGTGAGCGGGCTTGCTCGTCGATCTTCAGATCGCTCAATACCCGGGTGGCCGTTACATTTAGCAGACCGCTTGCGGCTTGTGGGTGTTTGATATGATCATCATCCGCTGCCGGCGTATTGACGAGTCTTTAGAGTCCTACACAGAGGTTTCCTGGCTCAAGCGAAACGAAATAGGAGCGCATATGAGATATGTGCGGGACCGAGAATAATGCGAGTATGTGATACCGTATTCTATTCTCGCGATAAATGTATCGAATGGTTGTATGCGATATAACCTAGTTATCGATTCAAGCGTTGATTCGATAAGCCGATATATTGTATACTAGTCGGTTGTGTGCGACATAACCGGATCATTGAATCAAGTGTTGATTTAATGATTTAATGCATATTTATATATTTGATATATTACTTTGCATCAACTAGTATCGGTTTACTTAAGATGGATTTTCTCACTCGGGTGTGCGCATTACATATGCGATATGATTTTGTGCATTTGATTGTATCATGTTTGATGATACATGATTACTTGGTTAAGTGCAAAGAATTAAACCATGGTTAAAAGAATGGTTAGGGTTTCATTTCCTTTATTTATTCATTTATTTATTTGTTTATTCATTTTGGAAAGGAGGAGAAAAGAATGGTGGCTTAATTTGGAGTTTAGTTGAAGCTTCATGAATCTTTGATCAAGTCAACCATTCTTATCTCATCCTTAACCCTAACCATTCCCACTAACCATGATTCATTCTCTACACTTAACTCTAGTTAAAATTATGATAAGTTTTGATTTTTCTATTGTTTTCTAATAACTTATCATAATATTCTTCTTCATCTTCTTCATTCTTCAAGTGAAGAAAACCAAGCTCCATCAATGGTGATTGTTGGAAAAGAGTGAGAAATCCAAAACTAAAGTTAACCCACTTCCTATTTCTTCATCCTCTACCTCTTGCCAAGTAGTAGAGTGTGTTTACTTCACAAGTTTCATGACTTGGTGAAGTTGTGAGCTTGATCTAGCGATGCCTCGACGTAGATCATCTTCGGCATGGACATCGACGACCTAGCTTGCCCATTCTCCGACGAAGCCGACTCTAGAGCCCGGATTTGATTTGGACAGCGGAGACGACCTCGTTGCGGAGCCGTGGAGGTGGAGGACTGGATCTACAAAGGTTGTATTTCCGTTAAACTTTTAGTTAAGTGTTAACTAGTTAGTTTTTCGCCTAGACATCTAGCCGACGATCCGTAGTTTAGGGTTTGTAGGCACCGTAAAAATTTGAAAATGGCATGTTCGATGCCTTGTGAGACCTCTTGGGAGTGCCTAGGAACCCTACAATATGACCGGGTTATTAAATCAAGTGTCGATTTAATATTAAGTCCATTAGCTCATTTATTAAAACCTATTTCTTTATGATGCATGCATCAGTGTATGTATATATTGATATGGATGCACACATGCATACATACATGTGTCATGGTTGATGATACGTTAGTGATGGCAATGCATGACTCACATGGTAACATATTTATATATTTTGATTATTGAGTAAAACAAAATGGGGATAAAATTATGGTTGACTTTCTACACTCTTCTTTTGTGTTAACTAAAGTCAAAACCATGGTTTCATTGCCCATGGTTTTTGTTGCCCATTGCTTTGCTTAAACTCAAGTATCAAAATATCTAGATATTTTGTAATCATGGCTTGGGATGAGATAACCCCCCTCTCTCTCTTGATTATGTTGATTTCTCACTTGAGTTAAGCTAAGCCATCTCCTTCTTCTTCTTCCTTCAAGCTCTCTAGGCTTTAGAAAGTAGGTGAAGAACATAAAAAGAAAAGGTTTTTAAGTGAGATCCAAATCCACATTACCAATCTATATTAGTCTATCCTACTAGTGTAGGTTGTTTGCTCCACTTCTATTTGGTTCAAGTGAAGCTAGGAGCTTGTGCAAAGGGACTCCGTGGTGGATCGTCCTGGACTTCGAAGAACTCAAGCGGACCGGTTCAAACACAAAGTTGATCCAAGGAGTCACAAGAAGAGGTCTATAAAGGTTGTATTACTCACGTCTTAGTGTTAGACACTTGTTAGTTTGTGATACTAGTTCTTGTTACCCTAATTTTCTAGTTCGATTCATGGTTGGTTTTGTTTAGCACCCCCTACATTTTTATTATAGCATCTGTGATGCAACCCAAACCCTAGGCATGGTGCTAGACAACACATATAAGAGTATCACATATTGGGCCTAGGGGCGGTAGTTGTTAGACCCCTAATAGCGCAATAAGTCATGCCGGAGTAGAGCCCAAAAACATCCTGAGAAACTACTGGAGTACCTGCCAGTAAATCTCGCTTGCCCTGGCCAAGGCCTTTGTGTAATGGCTTTCTAAACACAGCGCGACATCAACCCCTAATACCGGGAGAGACGAATTCGATGTAACCGCTACTGTCTCCAATTGCTTCGGGACTGCACCCAACTACTACCTGTTTGCACGACTCATCAGAGCCATGGTAGGGTAGTAATCTAAGAACAGTAGGAATACACTCGAGGCGAAGTAGTTGTGCCAAGTCGATGGACTATGCTGTACTCCTGTCACCTGGGAACTGCTACCTAACGATAGGTATCCAACCAACTGTTCCCCACGAGTCCGTCCAGTGTAACTCATAACCCAATGAGCACCTGCATACTATCTCCAGTACGACGTACTAATGGCTGTGGGATAGACCATCTCCCCAGCTGGGATAAGAAACATATACACTACTCTATTCTGGAGTATCGATACCATGTCTCGATAATCCTACGACCAGGGACCTGTATAAGGATATGCTTATAGACTACCCATCCCTCACTAGTGTGACTGCCATCACAATACTGGTAGTCAAGCAAAGATTCTAAGGGCTCTACCAAAATGTATTAAAGATACGCTAAAATAAACATATACACATATTAAGATAGAAACAAACCAAGTAGCATACCACCATATTGAGCAAGACTGTCATAAAATCCGTGTATATCCCAAGCTTCCAAAATGTAATATACAAACTAGTACTATACAATAATGCTCTCCTGACCTCGATCTCCCGGAGATCAACTATCTCCCTGATCAGGTGATACTGTCTAAGAATATGTCTGGATTGCTGACGGGACTCAGGTTTCTAGGCCAAATCCACAGCTCCATTGTCATCACAATACACAGGTATTGGATGCCCAATGGTAGGAACCTAGTTCATCTCATGAACTTTATTCATCCAGACAACTTCTTTGGCAGTATCGTTGGTAGCGATGTAATTAGCCTTTATCAACGAGTCTGCTACGGTATATAGCTTGGAATCCTTCCAACATACCGTCCCTCCACTGAGGGTGAAGACAAAACCCGAGACTGATTTTCAGTCGTCCTTATCACTGTGAAAGCTCGAATCGGTAAAGGACTCCATTTGGAGTTCACCGTTACCATACACCAAGAACATGTCTTTGGTCCTTCTCAAGCACTTAAGAATGTTCTTCAGCCATCCAGTGGTTTTCCTAAAGATCTTTTCGATACTTATTCACTACACCTAGTGAGTAAGCTGCATCTGGTCTGGTACATAACATTACATACATGATTGACCCGTCTGCCAAAGCATAAGGTATCCCTTGTATGCGAGCCCTCTCCAAATCAGTCTCAAGAGACATCTCTTTAGAGTGAGTGATTCCTGAACAAGCGGGTACATTACCACTCTTAGAATCATCCATACTAAACCCCTGTAGCATGGTGTCTATGTACCTGAATTGGGACGATCCCAAATCCATTTACATCTATCTCTATATATTTATAACCCCAGGATGTAGGAGGCATCAGTTAGATCTTTCATGGAGAACCTGTGTGATAAGAGGTGCTTGACCGAGTGTAGCATAGGAACACCTTTTCCTATCAAAAGTATCTAATCCGCGTACAATACGAAGAAGACAACCATACTCTCTACAATCTTCTTATTTATACATGGTTCATCTACCTTTTTGATGAGGTCAAACTCTTTGACAGCTTCATTAAAACAGATGTTCCAGCTCCGCGATGCCTGCTTTAACCCGAAGATGGATTTAAGAAGCTTGCACATGCTTCCGCTGCTCCCACTGTCTACGAAGCCCTATGGCAGTGTTGTTCAGTTTATAAAACTGCACTTTTCATATGACGTTTTTCCTACTATTTCTATATAAAAAAGGTGTTTATTATAATATATGACATATATGAGGGTTTATCTGTAAAAATACCATTTTCATGTGTTTATATATTATAATTAACATTATGAAGGAAAATGTAAGCATATAATATCCATGTAATATTTGGCCTATTTAATAAGCTTACTTTATTAAATACCTTTGACTAATTCTCTTAAAACTAAAATATCATGATAAATTGTTAAAGATAATATCTCAATAAAAACAAATTCTACTAATATCATTTATTGAGATAATTGTGCAGGAATTATATCATGACTGAAATCAAGGAATTCCGAGTTGGCAAGATCAAATCTGCCGAAGATATTCAAGTAAATTGAAGAAACTAATTCTGGCAGAAACGTAGAGAAGATTTTCAAAGTCTAGATACTCAAAAGATCACTGTAGGGTGTTTTTCGTCACCCCAGTGAGATGGGAATACGCGCGCGCTTGTCAGGCGTACTACAGATTCCCCCTGCCTAGGGTAGGCCGGGGTTTAATGATTGTGGGGATCCGAATCTCCGGCAGCCGCGGACTAAACTGCCGTTAATTACCCCTCGCCTTTGGGGCGAGGGAACCTCCGATTAACGGGTTAAACTGGTCATGTGAACCCAATGTGCGGTGTGCGTGTGTTCTATTTTGAAAGGGGGGTTTTGGATATATCGGGAGCCACGCAGAGTTTTTACGGGGGTCCCGCTACCCCGATAGCGGGCTGGGGGTCAAGGGGGCTAGCAGCCTCCTTGCGGGGTTCGGGGCAGCGCCCCGGCCCGAAATTTTTTTTGAGGGGGAGAATGTTGCGGAGTATGTGTATGTGTACATTTGTATACAAATGTATATATATACATATATATATATAAATAAAGAGGAAAAGACATCCAAAGGATGCGTGGGGCAGCACCTTGGGCGCTGTGCGCTTAGGTGCTGTGCGCTCAGGTGCTGTGCGCTCAGGCGCAAGCGCGCCACGTGTCGGCACGTGGGCGCTTTGCGCATGAGCGCTGCGTGCAAGCGCGCGCGCCACGTGTCGGCACGTGGGCGCTTTGCGCATGAGCGCTGCGCGCTGGAGCGCAAGCGTGCTGGCGCGCAAGCGCGTGCCACGTATCGGCACGTGGGCGCTTTGCGCATCGCGCGCTGCGTGCGGGAGCGTAAGCGTGCTGGTGCGCAAGCGCGCGCGCCACGTGTCGGCACGTGGTCGCTTTGCGCACGAGCTCTGCGCGATGGAGAAAAAGAGGGCTTTTAGCCCAAAAAACTCTCGAAAGAGAAATTAGTGGTGTTAAACTCCTGAACAAAGGGAAAATGTTTTGGTTGGGGAAATGGGTTCTTCTCCTTCCTCCTCTGTTGGCTGGCTCAAGAGATGTGAGATCTAAAAATCTCTTCTTTTTGAGATCTAATGATAGATCCAAGTTCCCCTATATGGGTTTTGTGGTGAAAAACTAATTTGTTCTGAAAAAGGAAGAGTAAAACTCTTGATTTAATTCAAAAGAAAGAAGAAGGTTTTGGAACCTTGGAGAAGGAAGAAAGATCTCAGATCTAAAACTTTTTTTTGGAGAGAGAAAAAAGTTGTTGAGATATTTCATTATCTTTGCCTTTATAGGCCATACATTTTACACATAGCCCCTTGGGCTTCACAAAATGGCATTGTGCCTATCCCATGGCTCATGTGCCATTTCTTTTTGCACATAAGCCATGGGCTTTACAAAAATTTGGCTTTATGCCTATTTTTCTTACATTTATCCGAAAATAAAATAAAAGAAAATGCAATAAAATTATTTATTACAAAAATTTCATCTTGGCATGGGGGAGGCCGGCCGCTTCATGTTCGGGCTCGACCCGGGCATGGGCCCACTGGATCTGGGCTTGGGCCCACTTGGCTTGGGGTTGACTTTGATTTTGACTTGGTCAACCGGGGTATAAATTTTTACCCCAACAATCACCAAGTGTTACAGATATGAAGCTACAAAAATTAGAGGCTATGATCTCACCAAAAGGCGGCGGATCCGCGGCCAAACCTATCCAATGGCCGCGGTTCCGCCGCACTTCTAAGGATTTAGGGCTCGGGATTTTGGTGGTTGTGATCCTAACAACTAGTTTCTATATTAGGAAACTAGGGTTCTGGCTTTGTGATTATAAATAAGGACCGAGAGCCTCTTGGAAAAATCATCAAGCCGACGAGATCACGAAGTCTAAGATGGCTCACGCATCCATGCTGATCATCAACTGTTCATCTACCTTCTTCAGAAGAGATCGAGAAGCAAACTATGTTTTTGTAATCATTTTCTAAAGGAACAAAAGTGTATTTGATCAAGTTGATTAATAAAGGTAGTTGTCTTTATTCTTATTGCATTTTATTTTCTTTATTTACATCATGATCTCTATTCGTTCTTTTATCTCCATCATGCGCGAGTAATTCTCCGCTTGTTAGGGTTAGTAGGATTAGGGTAGATTAATGGATGATGAAGATCCTTAAACTCTTTTTACGTCCTATAAAATTTATAAAGTTTACCAAAAGAATCATTAACATCCTAATCGGGCGCGCTACCAATTTATTGCTAGCTTCGACCGCGATTAGAGATTAGATTAATGATTGTTTTGGTAAAGGCTAGACATGAACGGAGATCCATGTCAAGATAGGGGTTAAGAGTGGGAACCCTTTTCCCTCCAGAAACCCTAATCTACATGCATCACTGTCGATCTAGTTTTAAATCTATTAATGGATAAAAGGAGTAATCTAATTAATCATCCATGACTACTAAATCTTAAAGAACCATACAAGCCTTTTTCTTATATAACCTACATCCGCAGTTAATCTAGATCTATATTCTGCATCCGTGTTTGGCGTAGATCTAGAACCTACAACCATTCTTCACCATTCTTTATTCTTTCTCTTTTCTTTCTCTACACGCCTAAAGTAAGATTAAAAGATTCAATATTTCCTATAGGACGACCCGTACTTATCTCGGTCTAGCTACACACGACACTGTTATTGATTGTGGTTAACGACTGAACATAAAATAGATCAATCAAGTGTCATATACACGCTCTCTTCTAAATCACCATTTAGAAAAGCAGTTTTGACGTGCAGTCTGCCAGATATCATAGTCATGGTATGCAGTAATGGCAAGTAGGATCCCGATGAACTTAAGTTTAGCGATAAGTCTAGCTTTGAAAGTCTCAACCTTTCTATCTACACCAAATTATCTTTCTCAAAGATCCCCTTGCTCCCGATGGGTTTTACCCCTTCAGGAGTGTTCATATCATAATATTGCATTATTATATTCCCCATTCTTATTCATTTTACAAATAAACATGTGCTTTTGACCCATGTCTGCTATATAGTTGCAGGTTACAGGTTTTCGAAACAAAAACAATGAAATTGATAAAAAAAAAACGATACAAAAGTGAGACTACGACCAACAAATGGAAGAATCTTGATCAAGCCTACAGTTGAAGAATAAACGAAGATCAGTGAACAAGTTCACAAAGTACAAAGGCAGCGCAAGATTCAAGACTTCGACACGAAGCAAGCGGTAAAGTCCACGATATTGTTCACTGTGGAAATCTGGAAGAAAACTAGAAGACAATCTGAGAAACCAAGTAAAGAAACAAGAAGTAAAAAGCAACAGGAAGCAGCCCAGGAAAAACCAAATAACAAGCTCCCTATATGGCCGCAGATCCACGGCCAAACAGGGTTTTGGCCGCGGTTCCGTGGCCGTGCGTTGCCCGTATTGGTGGAAAATTTCTTTGGCGCGTGCGAGGCGCGTGTCGGTGGTGTCGGTGCGTCGGTGCAGCAAATAGGGTTTTCTTAGGGTAAAATTGTAAATGCAGACGTGAATCAATTGTAACCCTAGGGTTTCTATGATCTATAAATAGAAGCCCTAAACCTCTTTTTGAGGTATGCCTCTTTTTATTTCATCTATTCAGATCTGAAAATTCCTGTGTAAATGTTTGGAGAGAACCATCAATAAAGTAAGTAGTTTTATTTAATTGCCCTAGTTAATTTTTGTTCTGGCTTAGTATAATTTTATTATCTGCCCTAGTTAGATAGATAGAAATGTTCTTCAATTCCCTAATGAGCGAGTAGTCTCCTCACTTGTTAGGGTTAGATTTGGGGAAGGCTTGAGACATGAAAATCTCTCACACCTTTCTTGCCTATCACATATAATTAATAGGACTCCATGCATATATACACACACCGTTCCCTACGGTACCCTACCCCACGAGGTAACGGTGATACCGTAGTATAAACGACCGGTTGTGTATGTTTTCCATGGAGGTTAAGGTAAGAATTAAGAAAGGAAGGACTAGAACCTAGAGGAAGAAACATTGCTTCTTCCCGATGGTACTAATCCCCTTTATTAATTGTTACCATAACACCTAATGAGATCTAAATTAGGACAATGAAAGCGATGAGGAAATCTTCAATTTCCAAACTCAACCTAAACCTAACCCTAGCAAGATTCTAGTCTTAGTATAAATCAGTTTAGTTTTTAGCGATAATCCATTCACACCGTTTGGAATTAACTCGTTAGACCAAATTAGGAAATACACAACATTCCTGTGGACCGACCCGTACTCACCGGCTAGATACCAAGCGACGCCGTTCTTGATTGCGGTTAACAAATATTTTTGATTCATCTTTTAAAAAAGCGCAAGCACGCTAAATCTTTTCAATCAAATGGCGTCGTTGCCAGGGATGGCGTGTTATTTTCTTTTTGTAATTTCGGGTTGAATATAAAATTGAAAAAATCATAAAAAATATAAAAATATAAAAATATAAAAAAATTTATCAATTTGTTATTTTGTGAAGGGTATTTCGTTTCAATTTTGCAGGACCGACGAACGAATTCAGATTTGGAAAAATCCAGAGAGCGAAACAGAAAACTGAAGATATGAACAACATAGAAAAATCATAACAGAGGAACTGCAGAAGTCTCGGGAACTGAACCTACTTTCAAGCCGCGGAACCGCCGCAGTAGGTGCCATTTGGCCGTGCAACCGCGGTCGGCTGACGTCAGCGGTTGACCAAATCTCCACTATAAGTCTTATGTTCTTCTCTGCAACCCCAATATCTCCTCTGTAAAAATTTGCCTGCAGGATTCTTTGCGCTAAAAATCTCCCCTCTTCCAATAACTGATCTTGTGCAGGATTCTTTGCGCTGTGCTAAAAAAAATTGTTTGCAAGTGATTGTGTTTACTGCTTTGCATACTTTAAATTGACTTTAAGGGGCTTGAACACCAATCCAGAGTTGGTGGGGATTTCATTACCCTTCCCAGGACCCCAAAAATCACATAAGGCATATTGCATTGACCATCATTTAATTAAAAAAAGATTAGACTCAGCCCTAAGGACTTCGCGCTCAATAGAACAGAGGAATAGTTGTAGGCATCGACCGTTGATCCTAACCTGACTTTGTGGTGTCTAGGCAAGTGTGTCTAAGGCAAGTGGTTACTTAATTAGGCCCACTACTTACGTGGTGGAGAACCTCCCACTTACCTAGCACTTACCTGGCCACAATTGGCGGTGAAGAGGCGGTTTGAGGTCCTACTTCTTGCCCTTTGGAACAGTTAGGAGCTGTCTAGCTAACCTAGGTGACCCTAGATCTAGGCCTGATTGTGCATTTGTGGTTGTTTGAACGTGTGTCTAAGCCTTTTATCGAAAATCTTTTTTGCAAAAAGCTCCACATAAAAAAAACACAAAAAGAAAAAAGGAATTTTTTTTTTTTACAAAAACTTGCAACTTGTCGCTAAGAAATCCGTGCACCCCACATTCTTTTTCTTCTCCTTTCTTACATCATGGGTACCCCACCTCCCAAAACTCTTGCCGAACTTTGGTACCTTCATACAAATATTTCCTCATACGCGAATTGTTTTGGTCGAATTACGGACGACCCCTCCATGCCTAAAATCTCTTTGAAAGATCGAATAGAAGCGTCTAGGAAAAACAGTTGGACTCCGCAATCCATTTTGTATCAACCATTTCAACCTTCACCGCCTTCTTTCGTTGATACCCCTTTTTCGAGTCCTGTTGTAACTCCAAAACCCATGTCTATCGCTGAACATATTGAACAATCTCGTAACCGATCTTTCACTCCTTTCAACACTTCTAGTTCTTGGGATCAACAAGTCCATTCACCTTTTTATCCAAATGTTGATCCTACTCTTGTCCAACCATTCAATTCCTACTAGTTCTACCCGACTTTCACACCTTCCCTAGACATTGCTTCTACACAGCCATTTGGGAGTTTCCAAAATCCAAACAACTTTGAATCTTTAACTGAAACCCCTTCACAACCCATGTCTAGTCTGGAACAGTCGTTGGAAGCTTATATGGTAGCGACAAACTAAATGATGAGAAACAACTTTGAATCTTTTACTGAAACCCCTTCACAACCCATGTCTAGTCTGGAACAGTCGTTGGAAGCTTATATGGTAGCGACAAACTAAATGATGAGGAATGTGGATGCGTCCATGGCTGCCCTTATACAACCTAGTGAACCGGTAGCTAGTTTCAAACTAGCTTCAAAAATTCCAATGTATGATGCGGCAGTTGGACAGATCGATAATTTGAGTGGAGAAAGTGAGCTATACACCCTTCCAAATCAAACCTACCCATCACCAATTGAATCCCACAACTCCGGTTTTGAATGTTTATCAAGTGTCCCAAATGATTCACCAGTTGAAGATAAACGTTTAATGAGTTATGCGACTTTGTAGTGTTTGATTTACCTGATTGTGAAGAGCCATTTTCGAGTGAACCCAAACCTATTCCTTTCAACCTTTACACCTCCATTTTAGAACCTGAATTGATAAATATCCATGCTTTTGATGAGGTGTCTAAAAAAAATTGATTTTCACTTGATTGAGGATATTGACGCCTGGAATATTTTGGATGATGAACCCGTAGATTTGACTGAAATTTTCTTTCCAATTCATCATCCCGAGTCATTAAATATTTCTCCCGAATCTCATATGCGTCTTGATTTTGATGATAATTGCATGGATGAGATAACTTTTGAGGAGAATTATGAGGATAGTATTGAGGTGAGTATTAAGGGTGAACCATTTTTGTTTGATATGTCGGATTTTCCAATTCATCCTCCTGAACCTTTAACTGTTATACTTCCTAAATCAAACCCCCTCCTTTCCATCATTCCGACCACACCAAAGATCACGCAAGAAGACTGTGAGCTTGAAAGATGTCTCTTCAATCACATCAGTTTGGACGCCACTAGTGCGTACCTCTTTGCATCTGACACAGTTCTCACAGCCGATAACGATTACGAGTGTTTCACTTTTTCGGACGATTTTGAAGACTCACCGCCTGAGTTTGAGTCCTTTGAGTTTTCAGATGAGTTAGTTGAACCATCAGACTCGGTTGCTCACAGTCAGTTCGAACCATTGATGGAATCCTTCAAGTTCGAGACAGATTACTTAGGTGAGAATAAGACTATTCCTAAATCACTCCCTTTCGTCCTTTCCATCGCTTCGACCACACAATAATCCGTCGCGTTTCCGCTTACAATGGATGGTTTACCAAGTTCGATGTACCCATGTTTTCTTGTGAATCTTGAGGGATTTGACCCCATTTTTCGACGGGTTGATAGATTAGCACAATCGCTTTTAACACATCGGTCATCACAAATTGTACTAATTTATTCACTCAATTTACACCCTCAAGTTCGTACTACACTTCTTTCTCTTTTCCGCTATTCTTATCCTCCACCGAGACCATATTCACCTTTCTTCACATATGGTCTTGTGTGTTTCTCAACTCCTTTCTCTACACTCCATTCTTCCACCAACCCTACCATTATCACGATAGAATTTTTGAATGGTTGGTGCTAACCTTTGGTCTGTGTAAGGCCTTGTATAGTTTGATTTTTCTCCTCCCTAACTCTGGACTTTAACGCTTAGACAGTAGAAACACTGTCTCACTTAAGTTTGGGGGGACCTTTTTGTATATATATATTTATTTTTTTAAAATAAAAAAAACCCACAAAAATTATAAAAATTATAAAAAAAAATTTTGTAAATAAATAAACAGGGGAGTGCCGACATTTTGACCCTCTTGGTATAGCCTGATAGTGAGGACACTGTCAAGTTTAAGTTTGGGGGTGTGCTCGGTATGCCTTCTTTCTTCGTATTCATATGTATATTTTTGCATTTGCATACTTATTTTAAAATCCATAAAAATTGAAATTTTTTAAAAAACTATAAAAATTGAAACATTCAATTTTGGCTATAATTGACTTAAGTTTGACAAAAAAGTTAACTAGCTAGGAACAACTAGATATTAGACTTAATAAATTAAAAACCCTAAAAATATCCTTTCTTAAAATTTAACGGTAGAAAGTATATGTCTTTGTAGTTTATTTAGAAATAGGCAAATTTCGAGTTGACTTCTTGGGCTAAGTTAAAACAAGGGAAGGTTATTGAAATTTTTATTAAAATATATGTTTGAAAAATAATTCCTAAGCTTAAGTCTAGATTCTGAAAATATATACCCTACAAATTGCACAAACACGAACCTTGAAACTTGGAATAGTAGAAGAGACCTTGAAATACTCTTGTCTAAAAGTCTTTAGTATGAAGAAAAATAAAATAAAAATACAAGTGTGAATAAAGAGATAAAAAAATGAACACTGGTTGTTGTGATTACTTAAGACTGCATTAATAGAAAAAATATTTAGCGAGGGTACTTTATCATCTAGTGCCTTAGACCAACTGGTTTGGGAGTCACTGCTAAAGCCTTAGGTGTTACAAGACTAGGAATTATGCCTTAATGTGCAAACACATTTTGTAATCGGTCGTTGGTACCTCAAGAAGTATTAACGGTCCCATGAAGGATATGTGAGCGATTTCATATAAAAATTCACCCACTAAAAGTACTTTGGACAATGGACAAGAGTATAATAGCTTGATTTGAATTTCCAAGTGTAGGGATGATATACACACACATGTGGGGGTATGTGATTGGGATTTAGATAAGAGATAGGAATGAAGAATAGGACTTATATTTTTAATAGAGATGATAAAAATTCCTAAGTTGAGATGGAACCCTAGAAGGAAAACTTAAAAGATGCCAAAAGCTAAGTAGATCTACAGAACATATATAATCTTAACTTAAATAATAAGGAAGCGTGAAATATACGGGTGGATAATTTTTAAGTCGAAGATAATAGAATTTCTTGTTAGAAGACCTAATTGGAGAATAAAAGTCGATAAGCCAAATTGATAGGATTTTGTGGGTAGTATCCGCTGAAAACACTCATGAGACAACACTCCTCCTACTAGGAACACTTAGAGGTTTAACGGCTTATTGCACGAGCTCAGTGCAATCGCGTTTCCCTGCGAAAGTAAGGCTAGGTCTTTTTTGAGAATAAAACTAGATTTGCTCGAGGACGAGTAAAAGATAAGTTTGGGGGTATTTGTTCATATCATAATATTGCATTATTATATTCCCCATTCTTATTCATTTTACAAATAAACAAATGCTTTTGACCCATGTCTGCTATATAGTTGCAGGTTACAGGTTCTCGGAACAAAAACAGTGAAATTGATAAAAAAAAAGATACAAAAGTGAGACTACGACCAACAAATGGAAGAATCTTGATCAAGCCTACAGTTGAAGAATAAACAAAGATCAGTGAACAAGTTCACAAAGTACAAAGGCAGCGTAAGATTCAAGACTTCGGCACGAAGCAAGCGGTAAAGTCCACGATATTGGTCACTGTGGAAATCTAGAAGAAAATTAGAAGACAATCTGAGAAACCAAGTAAAGGAACAAGAAGTAAAAAGCAACAGGAAGCAGCCCAGGAAAAACCAAATAACAAGCTCCCTATATGGCCGCGGTTCCGCGGCCGTGCGTCCCCCGTATTGGTGGAAAATTTCTATGGCGCGTGCGAGGCTCGTGTTGGTGGTGTCGGTGCGTTAGTGCAGCAAATAGGGTTTTCTTAGGGTAAAATTGTAAATGCAGATGTGAATCAATTATAACCCTAAGGTTTCTATGATCTATAAATAGAAGCCTTAAACCTCTTTTTGAGACATGCCTCTTTTTATTTCATCTATTCAGATCTGAAAATTCCTGTGTAAATGTTTGGAGAGAGCCATCAATAAAGTAAGTAGTTTTATTTAATTGCCCTAGTTAATTTTTGTTCTGCCTTAGTATAATTTTATTATCTGCCCTAGTTAGATAGATAGAAATGTTCTTCAATTCCCCAATGAGCGAGTAGCCTCCTCGCTTGTTAGGGTTAGATTTGGGGAAGGCTTGAGAGATGAAAATCTCTCACCCCTTTCTCGCCCGTCACATATAATTAATAGGACTCCATGCATACATACACACACCGTTCCCTACGGCACCTTACCCTATGAGGTAACGGTGATACCGTAGTATAAACGACCGGTTGTGTATGTTTTCCATGGAGGTTAGGGTAAGAATTAAGAAAGGAAGGACTAGAACCTAGAGGAAGAAACATTGTTTCTTCCCGATGGTACTAATCCCCTTTATTAATTATTACCATAACACCTAATGAGATCTAAATTAGGGCAATGAAAGCGGTGAGGAAATCTTCAATTTCCAAACTCAACCTAAACCTAACCCTAGCAAGATTCTAGTCTTAGTATAAATCAGTTTAGTTTTTAGCGACAATCCATTTACACCGTTTGGAATTAACTCGTTAGACCAAATTAGGAAATACACAACATCCCTGTGGACCGACCCGTACTCACCGACTAGCTACCAAGCGACGCCGTTCTTGATTGCGGTTAACAAATATTTTTGATTCATCTTTTAAAAAAGCGCAAGCACGCTAAATCTTTTCAATCAAGGAGCAACATGCAAAGTCAACACTTTGCTGGTGTACATGGATTCCATCTCAGATCGTATAGCATTTAGCCATTTCATATAGTCTCCACTTGTGATGGCCTGCTCGAAACTAGTTGGGTCATCATCTCCATAATGCAATCCTCGCTCCCACCGTCTATGAGAAAACCGTAGTATCTCTCAAGTCGATGAGAAACCCTACCAGATATGCAGAGTGGCTTTGGTTCGTCAGGGACTATTGAATCCTCCCGTTCCAACAAATCGTCAGTTATAGTTTGCGTTGCTGGAACTTCTTCCAGTTCTACTTCTTTGCCACTAATTTCTTTCATAAGAAATTCCTTTTCTAAAAAGGTGGCATGTCGAGAAACAAAACATTTTTTATTCCTCAGTGTGGTAGAAGATATTCCCTTTGGGATATCCTACAAACTTGCACAGAACTGACATTGCCTCGAGCTTGTCCGGATTTCGCTTTTCAACATAGGCTGGACAACCCCATATCTTAACTCGTTTAAGAGATGGTCTCTTCCCATTCCATATCTTATATGGAGTGGTAGGCAACGGATTTGATTGGAACTCTATTCAATAGGTATGCATCTTCTCAAGTGCATGTCCCTGAAAGGAAATAGGCAACTCAGCAGTACTCATCATAGAGCATACCATATCTCATAGAGTGCGATTCCTACATCCCGATATACCGTTGTGCTATGGTGTATACGGAGGAGTAAGCTGAGAGAGAATCCCATTCTCTTTTAAATAGTCTCGAAATTTCATGCTCCAGTATTCTTTTCCCCGATCATATCGAAGGATTTGAATACCATTACCCATCCGGTTCTCATCTTCATACTTATAATCCTTGAAATTCTCAAAAGATTCAGATTTGTGTTTCAACAAGAACACATGTCCGTATCTTGAGAGAATATCGGTGAATGTAATAAAGTACGATGAACCATCCCTGGTATGTGTAGACATAGGACTACATACATCACTATGTATCTGTCCAAGCGTTCAATAGCTCTTTCTTCGTTTCTAGTAAACGGAGATTTGGTCACCTAACCTTTGAGACATGACTGGAAAGTTTCATAAGATATAAATTCGAACGGATTCAAATATGCATCCTTATGGAACTTTAGCTAGTCTTGTTTCATCGATATGACCCAGTCTACAATACCACAAGAAGACTTCGTTCATTTCTGAATTGTTCCTCTTGTGTGTGTTCATTTAGAACTGTAGTTTGATTCAGAACGTGTACATTGTTATACAACATACCTTATCCAATAAACACTTGATTTAGGAAAATATTCACAATATTATTGGTACGAAATAACAGTCGCTCAGAATCATTGTATTACCAGTTGGTAACACAAGGTGACATTTGACAACTGCTTTGGCCGCAACAATTGCACCATCTCTGCTACTTAGAGACATATCACCCTATCCCAGTTCTTTACCTGTCTTTAGCCTATGTAACAAATTACATATATAGGATCCTGATCCGGTATCTTATACCCAGGACGTAGAGTAAACTGAGAAATAGTTCTTGATTACGAAAACACCCGAAGACGATGCATCAACATGCTTATTCTTCGTTTGGGTGGCGTGGGAATCTGAATATTCCGCTATTTCTTACTTAGACTTATGAAAATCATAAGGTAGAGCGGAAACGAGCCCAGTATGATAAGTAGATTCGGTTAAAACATCCATATTATTATCTTGATTAAGGAATTTCATTGGTCGTTACCAGGAGAGAGAGAAGGATAATCACTTTGCGTGCGCTCTTTGCAAGATTGGATTGGTTATTATCTTATCTAATCAGGATGGCTCCCACTATTTTTATCAAATTTTTCTTCAAACCCTAAAAGGAAAGACTAGCCGAGATTAATTACACCCTACAAGTTCGCCAATCTTTCAGCCAGGCCAGTGTCGGTACTTTGAGGGTGGTTCCCCTTGCTTTCGCACGGACCTAATTAAAATAAACCTCGATTTCCCATGGGCGTAACCTCGTTAACACATTTCTAGACACCTACTTGATTGGCTAATTGTGATGTGTAAAACTCTCCCAGGAGTAACTCTTACTCGCAGTGGGTATCGGGATCCAACTATCTCATAGAAGGTATGCAATCTCATTGCAAATTTCAAGACTTGAAATTCGCAATAATATTTTGCCCCTAGCGTCCAATGACCTTGAGGGAGGTCAACAAACCATAGTGCGCTAATCAAGATCAACCCGCTATTTCATGATTGAATTAAACCCACCCACCCGCACGACTCTTGACAGAGATCAACAAGGTCGTACGACTACCCTAATCCAATCACATCACATGCTTTGCAGATAAGCACTAATCAGCTACCGCACACTACGCCCTGACAAAGGTCAAAAAACGCAACACGAATACTAAATAGTATCTATCTGAAATGATGGAGGGCTACGACAGGTTTTTAAGAAAACTTTTTGCGTAATGAACTTGATATCGTTGTAGAATCGAGTGATTTTGAAAAGGAGTGTTTTTGAGGCTTTTAATAGTTTCGCTAAAGAGGTCACTCCCGGTGAAGGGACCTCGGCTCTTTCCTCATCGAATGAGGTGCTGGATATTTTACAAGGAATACCGCTATGCAAAGCAAGAAATAAAAAAGCAATCAAAAAACAAAACCGAGTGGGTTATAGCATTTGCTAGTTTTGCTAAAGAGGTCACTCCTGGTGAAGGGATCTCGGCTCTTTCCTCATCGAATGAGGTGCTGGATATTCATGAACGAATACCACTATGCAAAGCAATAACTAGAGCTACCCTTTTTAAAAATTTGATTCTACAATATCTCTTGGTTTCTTTCTTTTCAGTAATCACATTAATGAAGTCTTATCATTTAATGTATCTTAAACATCACCGAAAAATGAAACGAAAATAGAACGCATGCTTATGCCATTCGCATTCTCCGCGGGCCCCGTCTTACACCGTTAGGTTACTTAACTACCAGCAGAGCGGGGGCTGGACTAGCGTGGGTTCAAAACATAAGCAACGTTTATTATATATCATATATATAATATTACATTCGTCTCACGCAGTTATATGATCAACATCACAGAATCAATCAGCATAAGCAACATATGAAATATTGGATATATTAGGATGTCTGTGTTTTAAATTTAGCCAATAATGTAAAACACGAATTCCACAGTCGTGATGAATAGCAAAACCCACATCCCTAGACCCCTACGAAAGCGGCAAGTAACCCTGCCAATTCTAGAGTTAGGAGACCCTGTCTCAACTCCTTGAGATGGTCTCCTACTGGACTCTAGAACCTGGTTACTTGTGCTCCCCTCCTTAGGTCTATCCTAATGCGAAAAAGTAAATAATATACATACTGGTGACATCATCCTCAACCCGGAAGTGCCCCAATAAAAGAATATTACATACAGATTTTATATGAATGAAAATAAAAACCCTCATCTCACATAAAACCCCCGGCTATTCTTTCACGACGATCCAATAAATCATATCAACAACAACACATGATATCAAATATCATCAACGTAAGCAAATATGTGTATCCCTAAAACTTGTTGACATATAGCGACAAGATTGGGATACCCCACATATTACACTTACGGACGCAGAAAAGAAAGCAGAAAACTACAATAATTAGAATCCGCAATCCCCTTAGACATCATAAACCCGGAATATCTCATATTCCAAATTTCATGCCTAACTTATAAAACTAACATTTTAGTCTCAAATTGAAAACTCTTTTAAATTGGTAGTCGGATAATTCAACAAGATTCCCGACTTAGTGATCGTGTACAATACGTAATTGCGACGGAGTTTTGATCTGAATCAAAACTTCATGGCAATCGATCAATTGAGACTAAACGGCTAGCTTTACAATATAATAACTAGTTTTCATAAAACTAATTAATCCGGATTCTAATAATTGTATCACACACATCACAAAGCTTGTAAAGTCACCGCGACATTAGAATTCGGCACACAATTAGCAAACTTAACCAATTTTTCCACATGAAAAATCCAGTGAGCTAAAGATCCAAAACCGATCGTTTTAAGCCACTCCGGGAGTCAAAATGAACTCGAAATCCGCCCGAATCTTCACGGGGGCTAAGATCCTAAAGTTAACTATCGAATTGGGGGTTTAGAGGGGGTACCCCATCCCGAGGCCACCACGAGGTGGCCAGGGGGTGAGGAGACCCAAAACTGCCAAAGGTAGGGCAGTTTCGGGTCCCCACCGCCAAGACCACCTTGTGGTGGTCTTGGGGAGTGGATCCAGACATTTGGTCCCCTCCGAGGTGTCCCCAGGGTATGCACTCTCCACCCCGCGGCTTCTCGGTTCAAACCGTGAGCTCGCGGGGTGTGCAAACAACTCAAAACATTAATTTCGAAACTGTTTTTATAGGCAGTTTTTGCGCAACAAAAACGACGGATTTCTAACGTTGCTACAAGTTACCCTAATGTTCTAGCTTGGCTCTGATACCATGAAAGTCTACCTTAACACCACCATGAGATTCTAGAGGTATCAAGCATGCCACATTTTAATTTTTATTAGGTGCTAAGCTAGACTAACAAGATCATTACTAGATTATTAGGGTTTGCCTTTGTGACGTGATTAAACCAAGAGAAGAAAAGAGCATACAATCTTTGTAGTTCAAGTCATTCTCTTCCAAAGCTCTGGGTTGAAGTCCACACGACTCTACAAGGCTCCATTTCGAGTTAAATAACCCTCCTTCATGATCTTCGCGCCAAAGATGATCCACCCGAAGTCTCTCTAGCCCAAGCTAACTCTACACTAAACTCCTTTAGTGTAGGAAACACACCACACCAAATTGCTAGTTTTGTGTGGGATGGTAAGGTAGGGGATTTTAAAAGCTCACAAGATTGTGTTCAAGCTTCATGATTCACATTTCATGTGAAGGTAGAAGCTTGAACCATGGCATTTGAGGAGGAAGATGAAGCTAGAGAGCAACCATGGGAGCAACTCAAGAAAAATGGCTAAGTGTTGAGAATGAGCCTAGAATGAATGGCGACTCTTGACCCCCACTCATTCAAGCATGGAATTATGCAATATAAAATTGCAACCATGCTAGAATAGAGAGTCAAAATGAATAAACTATGAATAAAGCCCATGCTTGCAACCATGCTCTCATTTTCCACCTCTTTTTCTATTTTTCTCAAAAATAGAAATCATGCCATGCTTCATTATATATATATCATATATATTAATATATATATATATATATATATTATGAAGAATAATTAGTGAGCTAATGATATTAGTTAAGATATGATTATATCACATTATTAAATCAACACTTGATTTAATAATCCGGTTATATCATATATGACCGACTAATATCATATATCCGTATATCACATTATCAAATCAACACTTGATTCGACAATCTGGTTATATCACATATAACCGAACCGATAACAGATAACTATCAGATTACAATACGGTATCACATACACGTATTAAATCGGGCCCACGCATATATCACATATGTGTTATACTTCATTTCGCTCGAACCAGGAAACTTCTATGTGGGACTCTAAAGACTTGTCAATACGCCAGCAGTAGGTGATGATCACGTCAATCACCTACAAGCCATCAGCGGTACTAGCCGGACGTAACGGCTATCCGGGTATTGAGCGATATGAAGATCAACAAGCAAACTCATCCATACTCTCTATGAATCCTATCAGTAATACTACCGAACAGTCTGGTCTCTTTGTCTGATATGTCGCATATCATGTCTAGGGGTGGTAAACGTCAGTCCCCAGTAACGTGATAAGTCATGCCGATGTCTGGCCTATAATGGTTCGAGAAACTACTGATAACTCTTATCAGTAAATCTCAGCAGCGGCCTTGGCCAGGGACTTCCAGTTATAGCCAATCGAGCACAGCGCAACTTCAACCCCCAATACCGGGAGAGACGAAACCCCTCCTATCACTCATTGCCTCCAGGTGACTTGGGACTGTACCCAAAATCCACCTGTTTGCACGACTCATTTGAGCTGTGGTAGGGAGGAAATCAAAGCACAGTTGGAGCCACACAAGACTCTATGACGATCTCAGGTCTATAGACTAGCCTATACCAGTGTCACCAGAGGACTGCTATCTGACGATAGGTATAATACCATATAGGAGTCCCCGGCGAGTCCTGTTCAGTGTACCCAGTCTCCACTTAGCACCCGTATACCATCTTTAATGTCAAACACCAATGGATGTGGGATCATACATCGCCCATCATATGGGTCAAGAAGCATATACCCTAGTCTACTCTGTAATATCGATGCCCTGTCTCGATATACCCTCGACTAGGAATAATTAAAGGATGAACTTGTGGACTACCCTGGCCCCACTAGTATGATCTCCATCATAGTCCTGGTAGTAAAGTACACATCCTATGGGATTTATCAACATGTAAGAGCAAAACAGTATCACAATACAAGTCTACATGTTAAGACAAAGAGCAACCAGATAGCATACTATCATGTCGAGCAAGAAAGTCCTCTCTCTATATGTCCAAGCATCCACTATGATATACATCATATGTACAATAATGGCCTCTAGGGCATACATATAACTAACAGTATCAAGTCCTTCTTTTTGTACTCCTCCTCTTCTTGTGCTCCTTGAAGAGTGTACGGATCGCGCCTCCTCTTCGGCCTCCTCGAGTCAAAGAAGATCCACCTGAGAGTGTGTAATAGGAGCTCCTACCTCTAAGATGAGGTAACTAGGGCACCTAGTATGCTAATCTAAGTAGCCTAGAGGATGTAGAGAGTGATTATGGATAGTTTAGTCTCACTAACCCTAGGTTTCTCAACACATGAGACAATTAGGGTTTGAGGGAGAAGAATAGAGCTCTTGAGGTGAGAGAGTGTTTAAGATAATAATAATATGAATATGGCTAATTGTGATGACTATATGGCATCCCAAAATATCTCACAAAATATCTCACAAAATATCATAAAATATCTAATTCCACCCTTACCTCAATAGTCATCCATGAGTCACCAAGTAGTCATGCTTCATTTATCACAAAATAACACCTCATACCTCCACCTCATTTATCTCTTAATCAAAAGATTAAAATACAAATGAGGTGTCCCCTTTTAGAAGTATACTTGAGTAAATTACAAGAATACCCCTCACCGTATATACATACCCGTATCCGTATTCCGAAAACACGAATATAATGAGACGAAACTAATCCAATAATCTAATACTAGGATCCGGCTTAAACCAAAGCCCACTAGTACTATCCGCCTGAACATCATACGTGCACAAGTAGATGTATATATTCAAACCCTGTCGTAAAACCAAACGAACTCTACATCGTTTCGCCCGAAGCAGGGAAATCGGGACTTTAAAGACTCGACAGTACGCTGGTAGTGGGTTTAACCACAAGCACGTTAGCGGTACTAGTTGCATGTAATGGATACCCAGGTATCTGTCGATAAGAAGGCCGATGAGAAAACTCATCCGAACTCCTACTGAGCCTATCTGTGACAATCTCCGTACAGTCCGGTCTATTCGTTTAAGAGTATCGTATATCGGGCCTAAGAGGGCAATAGCCGTCAGACCGCTAATAGCGTAATAAGTCATGCCAGAGTAGAGCCCAAAAACGCCTTGAGAAACTACAGGAGTACCTACTAGTAATTCTCGCTTGCCCTAGCCAGGGACTTTGTGTAATGGCTTTCCGAACACAACGCGACATCAACCCCCAATACCGAGGGAGATGAATCCTATCTAACCGCTACTGCCTCCAAGTACTTAGGGACTGCACCCAACTATTACCTGTTTGCACGACTCATCAGAGCCGTGGTAGGGTAGTAATCTAAGAACAGTGGGAACACACTCGAGGTGAAATAGCAGTGTCAAGTCAACGGACTGTGTTGTACTCATGTCACCTAGAAATTGCTACCTGACGATAGGTATAGTACCAACCAACAGTTCACCACGAGTCCATCCAGTGTAACTCATAACCCAATGAGCACCTGCATACTATGTCCAGTACGACGTACTAATGGCTGTGGGATAGACCATCTCCCCTGCTGGAATGAGAAACGTATACACTACTCTACTCTGGAGTATCGATGTCCTATCTCGACAATCCTATGACTAGGGACCTATATAAGGATGTGCTTATAGACTACCCAGCCCCCACTAGTGTGACTGCCATCACAACGCTAGTAGTCAAGCAAAGATCCTAAGGGCTCTACCAATATGTATCAGCGATACGCTAAAAGAAACATATACACATATTAAGATAGAAACAAACCAAGTAGCATACAACCATATTGATCAAGAATGTCATAAAATCCATATATATCCCAAGCTTCCAAAATATAATATATAAACTATCACTATACAATAATGGCATCTAGGGCATATATCACTAACATGGGGCGTTACAAATATAGAGGCTGCGTTGCGCCCATAGGTCACTCCTCCAGTTAGGGTGGAGCGGGAGTTGCTGTTGCCGTTGCATGAGGTGCAGTTGAGAGCCATTGATTTTCTCTACAGGAGCAAGACACCATGTTTTAGTACCTCGAATTCAAGGGAAACTATAGCGAACCGCGATTTTGTTCACGAAACACGACGCACGAAGTGTGGAGTGGAAAGAGGAAAATGTCCCACTTGGCGTGCCAGAATCTGTTCACCGACGAAAGACCGGACTGAGATGTTGGGACGTCTGGCCTGAATTTGGGGGCAGATGCTATTTAGAAAATATCCATCCACCTCTTTAAAGATACTAGGTTGATTTCTGGCACCATATATCAGAGGTTTGGATAGATGCGACCGTTGTAGCAGACTTCATCAGATTCCCCCTCATTTGGGAGGGGTTTTTGATTGTGGGGACGCTTTTCCCTGCAGGCGTGAAGAATAGCCAAACCCACATCCCTAGACCCCTACAAGCGCGGCAAGTAACCCTGCCAAATCTAGAGTTAGGAGACCCGGTCTCAACTCCTTGAGATGGTCTCCCACTGGACTCTAGAACCCGGTTACTTGTGCTCCCCACCTCGGGTCTATCCTAATACAGAAAAGTAAATAATATACATCAATGGTGACATCATCCTCAACCCGGAAGTGCCCCAATAAAAGAATATTACATACAAATTTTACATGAATGAAAATTGAAAAACTCTCATCTCACATAAAACTCCCGGCTATTCAATCACGACGATCCAATAAAATATATCACCGGCAACACATGATATCACATATCATCAACGTAAGTAAATACACGTATTCTAAATTCCGTTGACATATAGAAACGAGATTTGGGATACCCCACGTATTACACTTACGGTCGCAGAAAAGAAATGTAAAACTGCAATAATTAGAATCTGCATATCCTTAGATTTCATAAACCCGGAATATCTCATATTCCGAATTTCATGACTGACTCTATAAACCCCGTATTTTAGTCTCTTATCAAAAACTCTTTTCAATAATTTAGTCGGGTGATTCAACAAGATTCCCAACCAACCGATCGAATACGTGTCGGAAACTATAGTAGATGGCCACACCCCTGATGCCGTCAACTAAGTGCACTTAGGCGGAACACCACGGCCGCGAGCATCCGAGTGGGTGCTATTGGCAATGGGGTTCTCTTACAGTCACTTGGTTGGGGCAATAGGGTGTGGCTACCTAGTACAGTAATTTGGCGAGCATTCGTGTACGATACGCGATTGCGACGGAGTTTCGATCCGAATCAAAACTTCGTGGCAATCGATCTACCGAGACTAAAACGCTAGATTTATAAACATTAACTAGTTTTCACAAAACCAATTAAATATGGATTCCAACTACTGCATCCATATCAAACTAAACCCGAAACGACGTAACAATTACGACTACGAAACACTCCGTATTAGCCCTAATAGAACTGTTAACATCATAAGAAAACTGGGCTAATCAAACAATACCTGAAACCCCAAAATCAAGCCAACAGAGCACAAAACAAATACGAGACCAAAACAAGACAGTACGGCCGGCGAAACCGGTTAAAAAGGCAATCTCGCCGGATTTTTCAAAGTGGATTGGTCTCGTTTTTCTTGTGTGTTCTTGTTATATCATATATAACATTCTGCAGTTACTTAAAAAAAGTTTACAGACACTTTTAAAATCGACAGAAACTTGATTTTTGGGTTTCGTTGTTTCGGAGTTTTTCGGTTTCGTGATTCTAATTACATCGTCTAATCTTCTAGCTTAGGCTCTGATACCATGAAAGTCTACCCTAGCACCATCATGAGGTCCAAGTGACATCAAGCATGCCAAATTCAAATTTTTATAGGTGCTAAGCTAGACTAAACAAGATCTTTAACTAGTTGATTAGGGTTTTAATTTGATATCAACTAAACTATAAGAAAGTGAAGATGGCTATACTCTCATAGATCGAGTCCTTCACTTCATATGCTCCGTGTAGTAGTCTCGCAACTCCACTAAGCTACATTTAAGGGTTTGGATGAGCTTCCTCCGAAGACCTTCGTGCCGAAGATGATCCACGCGAAGTCCCTCTAACTCAAGCTACCTCTACACTAAACTCTTTAGCGTAGGAAACACGCTACACTGGATCGCTAGTCAAGTGTAGGATGGTGAAGTATGGGATATTAAAGCTCACAAGTTTATGTTCAAGCTTCATTGTTCGCATCACATGTGAGGGTTGAAGCTTGAACCATGGCAATGAGGAAGATGAAGAAGCTAGAGAGCAAATGGGAGCAACTCAAGAAAATGGCTAAGTGTTGGAATGAGAAAGTGAGAATGGCAACTCTTGACCCCTCACTCATTCAAGCATGGAATTAGCAATATAAAATTGCAACCATGCTTGAATAGTGAGTCAAGATTAATAAAATAACATAAAGCCCATGCTTGAAACCATGCTCCCATTTTCCACCTCATTTCTATTTTTCTCAAAAATAGAAATTCAAGTCATGCTTCATTATTATATATATATATATATTAATATATATATATAATGGAAGAATAATTAGTGAGCTAATGATATTAGTTGAGATATAATTATATCACATACAATATATATCACATTATTAAATCAACACTTGATTTAATAATCCGGTTATATCACATATGACCGACTAATATCATTTATCTGAGTATCACATTATCAAATCAACACTTGATTCGATAATCTGGTTATATCACATATAACCTAACTTGATAATAGATAACTGTCAGATTACAATACGGTATCACATACACGTATTTAATCAGGCCCACACACATATCACATATGTGTCCTACTTCGTATCGCCTGAACCAGGGAACTTCTGTGTGGGACTCTAAAGACTCGTCAATACGCCAGCAGTAGGTGATGATCACATCAGTCATCCATAAGTCGTCAGCGGTACTAGCTGGACGTAACGGCTACCCGGGTATTGTGCGATATGAAGATAAACAAGCAAGCCTGTCCATACCCTCCATGAAGCCTATCAATAACACTACCGTACAGTCCGGTCTCTTCGTCTGATATATCTCATATCATGTCTAGGGGTGGTAAACGTCAGACCCCAGTAACGTGATAAGTCATGCCGATGTCTGGCCTATAACGGTTCGAAAAACTACTGATAACTCTTATCAGTAAATCTCAGCAGCAGCCCTGGCCAGGGACTTCCAGTTATAGCCAGTCGAGCATAGCGCAACATCAACCTCCAATACCGGGAGAGACGAAACCCCTCCTATCGTTCATTGCCTCCATGCGGCTCAGGACTGTACCCAAAATCCACCTGTTTGTACGTCTCCTTTGAGCGTGGTAGGGAGGAAATCAAAGCACAGTAAGAGCCGCACAAGACTCTATAATGATCTCGGGTCTACAGACTAACCTGTACCAGTGTCACCAGAGGACTGATATCTGACGATAGGTATACTATCAACTAGGAATCCTCGGCGAATCCGTTCGGTGTACGCATTCTCCAATGAGCACCTGTGTACAATTTTTGATGTAACACACCAATGGTTGTGGGATCAACCATCGCCCTCTAAGGGACAAGAAACATACACACTAGTCTACTCTGAAATATCGATGCCCTAGTCTCGATATTCTCTCGACTAGGAACCGATTAAAGGATGTACTTTTGGACCTCCTTAGCCCCACTAGTATGATCTCATCATAATCCTAGTAGTCAAGTACATATCCTAAGGGCTTTATCAACATGTAATATATAGACAGTATAAATACCAGTATACATGTTAAGATAAAGGTAACCTGATAGCATACTATAATGTCAAGCAAGAAAGTCCTCTATATATATGTCCAAGCATCCACTATATCATCAATAATGGCCTCTAGGGCATACGTATTCCTAACAGAAGGAGTGGTAAAATAGCTCACCACAAAAGACCCGTCTAAGAAAAACAAGGTGGATTACAACATCCTGGCATATATGAGGAAAATACCCTTGCAACTGAGCATATTGGATGTTCTCCTCCTGTCCAAAGAGGCACGAGATTCTCTGATCAAGGCATTACAAGAGCCCGATCAGTTCCAAGCTTTCCTTGCAGAAGAGAAGATGAAAGATGAATTGGCAGAGGTCCACACCACCGATATTACACTCAGCGATGAAGATCTACTCCTCGGTACGTGTGAACATAATCGCTCGTTATACGTCACTGGGTACTACCACGACATCAAGATAGGGAAAATCCTTGTAAATAATGGATTCTCTGTTAACCTTTTCAACATGAGAGTGCTGAAGGAAATTTGCATGAACGTTCAGCACCTTACCCGAGATAAAATTACTATCTCTGGGTTCGACTCACATTCGTCATGGACGCTTAGGTCCGTAAAACTGACGCTACACTTCGGGTCGCTCGTCACTAACATCAAATTTCCTGTCATTGACGCCAAGACTTGCTATAACGCCCTACTCGGCAGGCCCTAGTTACACGATTACAATATCACCCTTCTACACAACATCAATGTATGATGAATTTCAAGGATGGCTTAGAATTCACCGTTACGGTTGAGCTAAATCTGTTCTCCGTAAACGAAGTCTGGAAATACGAAGACGCAAAGTACTTTCTACCAGACTTTGAGGATACTGAAAGGTGCCATAGTGATATTTGGGAGCGATACCAAGGAAGACGAAGAAATAGTCTATTCGGGGCAACCCCAAAAAGAAAACAATAAGCCCGGACCATCTACTCCTATTTTGGTCTTTGGCAGCGACTCTGAGGACGAGACCCATACAGTGTTCTCCGCCCGCCCATCAATGCACTCTTGCCCAGGCAAATTAGAGTCTGCAAATCACAATGGCTCCGCCTCGACACTACAAGGAACTTGATGCGCTTGATACATACAGCGTACAAGAATTTCAAACTTTCTACATGCTTTCCAGGCGAATAGGTGAAAAAGCGATCCTCTTCTACCAATCTATGGAGACCAAAGTAAAGAGAAATTTAGCACGGAGCCGATTTTGCGCTCGAAAGGATTTAACCCATCCATATGCCAAGATATTAAGTGAATGGATTGAAAGAGATGTTAAGACGGCAAGGCATACCCCTTGAACAAACTGTTCGACAAGCCAATTCTACAAAAAATTTGGGATATTCTCGGGACTCGGCGAAAGAAGCCCAACGGGAAGATGGAGACAACCAGGGTGGGATATGTTTGGTCCAAGAAGCGGGAGCAAATTTACAGCTGCCACGTCATAAATAGCTCGGGCGAAGAGGAAAACGCTCTTCCAAATAGCCGTGATGT
This sequence comes from Agapanthus africanus, assembly GCA_030015575.1. Lineage (NCBI taxonomy): Eukaryota > Viridiplantae > Streptophyta > Magnoliopsida > Asparagales > Amaryllidaceae > Agapanthus > Agapanthus africanus. Next base: position 811,941,493 of record JASDDO010000019.1, on the reverse strand, counting down.
CGAATCGGAGAGAGATCCCGCTTCGAAAACGTTAAGTCCGTCGCTTGAAGAACAAATTGACAAGTTAATAAAATAAGCTTATCAAATGAACCGGGAGAACTACAGCCGCGAAATGACCATTTATGAAAAGGTCAGGACACAGCTTCTCAGTCAGCAATCTATCGAGATGCTCTTAATCCCCAGCCCACCATATGTTCTCATGAAAGGGGAAAACCCCAGAATGGAGGTAAAAACAGGGAAAAGAACGTAAACAACGCTCAAAGACAACAAAGCGGATCAAAGAAGCCGTGCAAACGAGAAAAATTCGATTGGAGCCCGTCCTTTATAATGAAGATGAGTCAGGAATACTCTTTCCCCCAAGTCAAGATAAGGAAAATATTCAACCTTGTCATGAAGCACCAAATGATGACGCTTCCAGAGTCTCGGCATCATGAACAAATAAACGAGGTCTATCATCCAGATTATTTCTCCTATCATTGAGTAATAGGTCATCCCCTTGAAGACTGCTTCACCTTCAAAGATTGGGTAGAAAACCAGTATCGACAAGGCAGGTTTACGTTATCCGACAGCTGGAGGGTAACCCCGCCACAAAAGCATGAGCCAAAGAGGACCTATACCGTCAGGATAGGACCGGCTCAACATCGAGAATGGAAGCGAACTTACATGTCATATGATAACACTCTCACAAGAGAGTGTGCACGAGACTATGAATAAACTTTACAGGTGCTTCGCAAATGAAGACGAGGACGAGGTTATCTCAGAGTTTCCACTAGCACCAAAAGAGCTGGAAGATGGGATGCACACTATGATGGAAACCTAAGAAAATTTGACTTAGGGACGGAAAATGATCCGAGGCCAACGTTCGTCGGTGAGCTATTATCTGAAAAATAGGTGGCCACATTAAAAGACGTGCTCATGTAGTATAAACATTGCTTCACCTAGAACTACCTGAAATGCCAAGTCTAGATCCAAAAGTGGCAGTACATAAACTGGCTATATCGCCAGGTATAAAGCCAATCAAACAGGCACCAAGAACGATGCGACTCGAACATGAGATGAGTATCAACGCTGAAGTCAAGAAACTAATCGACTCTGGCTTCATCCAAGGGGTTCAATATCCCGACTGGATCGCTAACATAGTTCCAGCGATGAAGAAAAATGAGACGGTTCGCATCTGCATGGACTTTCGGGACTTCAATAAAGCTTGCCCGAAGGATGACTTCCCAGTACCCGTTACCGAGTTGATGATCGATAACACGTCTACCCATGAGGTCTTCTTCTTCATGGATGGATCTTCAGGATACAACCAAATAAAAATGCATCCTGAAGACCAGAAGCATACCACCTTCTGGACCCCGTTGGACATATTCTGCTATAAGGTAATGCCCTTCGATTTGAAGAACGCCGGCGCTACCTACCAGATGGCCATGACAAAGATTTTTAATGAATTCATACACAAGATTGTCGAATGTTACATCGACGACCTTGTGGTGAAGAGAAAATCTCATGAGGAGCATTTGGAACATCTAAAAATAGTGGTCCAACGTCTTCGGAAGTATAATCTGAAGATGAACCCTCTAAAATGTGCGTTTGGAGTTTCCTCAGGCAAATTCCTGAGATTCATCATACGTCACCGAGCTATTGAAATCAATCCCTAAAAGATTAAGGTGATTATGGAAAGGCCCACGCCGAGAACCCTCAAACAGTTGCGATCTCTCTAAGAAAAGCTCATGGACATCCGGCAGTTCATAGCTAATCTCTCCAGAAAATGTCGTCCCTATAGTCATCTGATAAAGAAAGGGACCCCATTCGTCAGGGATCTGAAATGATAAAACTTGCTAGATGAAATCAATAAATACCTTCAAAATCCGCCGGTATTGGCCACTCCGATTAAGGGAAAACCCCTTATCCTATATACAACGGCCCTTGAAGGTTCTCTAGGCGCATTATGGGCACAAGAGAACGATCAAGAAAAGGAGAGAGCTCTATGTTATTTAAGTAGAGTTCTCCTGGGGGTAGAAAACAACTATTCCCCCATCGAAAAGCATTTCCTGGCGCTGATCTTTGCAATAACGAAGCAGGGGCAGGCCTTATCTTCGTGACCCCGTAAGGAAGGATATTATGTTATGCCCTCTCCTTAACGGAACCAAGGACTAACAACGAAGTTGAATACGAAGTTTTGATAGCAGGTCTTGAGATCGCTTTCGATATAGGAATCAAAGACCTTCTCATATATGGAGACCCCCAACTCATCGTTAGCGAAGTAAATGGTGACTATCAGATATGCAAGTCAGAGCTGATAAAGTATAGCGAAAAATTGCAGTAATTGTTGGCAAAAATATCTTCCTATACCCTAGAAAGCATACCGCATGCAGAAAACAGCAAGGCGGATGCATTGGCCAAATTGGCTAAGGAATTGGCCGATGAAGACCTCGATGATGTAAGGATCATTGTGCAAAACCGCAGGGTTCTCGCGCCAAAAGATATATCTTTAAAAGACCTGATAGAGCCATCCAAAAGAAAAGAAATGACCAAACTAGTAGTCCTTCAAATAGAGGATGAAGAAAAGATCAAGGACTGGAGGGAAGTGTTCATAGACTACTTTAAGTCCCAACAACCGCATGAAAATGTGTCGTTTAGACATCAGCTCATGAAACGAGCTTTGTCTTTTGCCTTCGTCAATGATACTCTATATAGGAGATCGTTCGACTGTCTATGACTAAGATGACTGGAGCCGGAGGAAGCAAAGAAAGCCATCCAAGAAATTCACGATAGACTCTGTGGTTCTCATCAAGCTGGGCCAAAAATGAAGCTGAAGATAAAAAGAATGGGTTACTATTAGCCCACGATGATCCAGGACTTCCTCGAATATGAAAAGCAGTGTCACTCATGCCAAATTCACGGGGACTTCATCCATCAACATCCAAATCCGCTACACCCAACAGTGGCTAGCTGGCCATTCGAAATGTGGGTAACCGATATAATCGGTCCTATCGAACCGGAATCATCTAAAGGACATCAGTTCATACTAGCAACAACTGACTACTTCTCTAAGTAGGCAAAAGCATTACCACTAAGGGAAGTGAAGCCAGAGAATATCCTCCATTTCTTCAAGACCCATGTAATATACCGGTTTGGAACTCTGTGACGGATAATCTCGGATAATGGGCCAGCTTACAGAAGCTATAAAATAAGCTGTTTCGCACAGTAGCATAAAATAGATTGGAGATATTCTTCAGTCTATAATCTTTAGGCCAACGGTCTAGCTGAACGTTTCAACAAGATCTTGATAAAGATTATAAAAAAGACGGTGTCCAAAACCAAAAAAGACTGGCACGAAAGGCTGCAAGAGACTCTCTGGGCGTACCGAACAACGTTCAAGATGGCCACGAATACAACACCATACACATTGGTGTTCGGTATGGAAGCAGTGCTCCTATTGGAAATATAACTCCCCTCTCTATGAGTAGCGGTTCGATATGAGCTGACAGATGAAGAAAATGCCCACCTTAGGCTTGAGGAGCTCAATGCCATTGACGAAACCCGTCTTATAGCACAGCAAAATTTGGAGGCTTATAAGGCAAGGATGATACGGTCATATGAAAGATTGACCAGGCTGAAAACATTCCGCCAAGATGAACTCGTCCTGGTTGTCAAAAGACCAATGATCCCCAATCTTGCAAAGTGGGGGAAGTGCGAGCTAAACTATGAAGGCCCATACGTCATAGACAAAGTCTACTAAGGTGGAGCCTACCTACTCATGGATATGCATTGCGAAAGACCCTTCCGGCCAATAAACGGTCGATTCCTAAAAAAATGCTATGCTTGACAAGTCATGACTTAGATCAATGATAGATGACAACGCTTGTGTCTGCTCGCTATCTTTCTGAGTCAGAACACTGAGAGTAGTATCCAAAAATTTCCGTCGTCCCGAAATACGACGATATTAGACCGAAACGTTCTTAAACTAATGCGTTCCCCAAAACACGGGAATAATGGACCGAAACGTCCTTAAACTAACAATGGAGAAAAACGTCCTTAAACTAATACTTGTCCCAAATATAGGAATATTGGACCAAAATGTCCTTAAACTAACATTCACCCCCAAAACGGGAATATTGAACTGGAACGTCCTTAAACTAGCATTTCGCCTTAAAATACGGTGATAAAGGTCCGTCATGTCTTTAAACTGATACGTTTAACCCTACGGTGAATCCCCATATCGATTACTGTATACAATCCATGAGTATAAATGATTTATAACTCTCCCAGGTCCCACATGATGTAATCCTTTGAAGAAGACCGGGGCCTACAGCTAATGGAGCGTTACCTTACGGGCCGCCTAAAAAAATGTATGTTCACAAGCGAAATGGGCACGGATGAAAACCTAAAAGGATGCCGTGAGTAAAAACAGCAGGACTGCCAGCGAGCTAGTGAAAACCCGAGAGGGCGCGAACTCGTATAAAAAGCACTTACAAAGCCCTCACGACTTTGTAAGGAGAAAGCACCTGTGTGAGAGCCTTACAAATCGCAAAGGAGTAACACACTTGGGAATCCATACGATCCCTGAGGAGAAAATGCACTTACGAGATCCTCATGACTCGTAAGAAGAATACTCTCTCTATAAGACCCACACGGCTTATAGAATTCAGAAGCCTTGAGATACAGGGACCTGAACCTACTCTTAAGCCATCAGAACCCTACAAAAATTTCATGCCCTACAGGCGGTCCTATATTGACCCTTGTATAGAATCCATGGGAATACATAAATAAATCTCTTACCAAATTCCACCAATGGCGAGAAATGTCCCCCTATGGTGAACAACACTTATAAGTCCTCTCGACTTATAAGGAGAAAATACTCTTGTAAGATCCTTACGACTTACAAGAGAAAACGCACATAGGAATCCTCACGACTCCTAAGGAGAAAATACACCTACGAGATCCTCTCGACTCGTAGGGAGAAATACCTTTATGGGACCCTTGCGGCTCATAAAGCTAAAATCCTTAGCCGACGGGATTCTAACCCTGTTTACTAAGTCACCTTTGTTCAAATCAACAAAGGCAAATGATGATTCGCTCCTGGTAATATCCCAGTTAAAGCAATGCTGATGCCTAAATAAGTGTCAAACTCCAAGTTCTCTCAAGGCAAATGATGATTCGCTCCTGGCAACATCCCAGTTGTAGCGATATTCATTCCTATACAGGTATCAAACTTTAAGTCCTTTCACAGCAAATGATGATTCGCTCCAGGCAATATTCCAGTTGCAACGATGCCGATGCCAAGATTGGTATTAGACCTAACTTGTGATAAAACTCAACGATTCGCAAAAAAATGCATATGATATAGCCAAAATGATAGGGCAACTCACAATAAAAATCAGCGAGCAAAAATATATGCATATGAAAAAGTAGAAATGCTTGGGTAACTCTCAATAAAAAGCAACGGGTAAAAATATAAAAAATATCCGAAATGATTGGGCACCGCGGATAAAAAGCCGAGATGATTGGGCAATCGCGACTTTCGCGATATGAAAAGCTGAAAAGATAGAGCATCGCGGAAATAAAAAATAAAATAAAATAAAATTTCCTCTGTCCTGCAGGTAGGTCCACATTGACCCTTGTATACAATCCATGGGCACAAATGAAAGAAAGGAAACGATATTTTCCCACTGGGTTCCACCAAAAGGAGAGCCAGATCTCGACGGCAACATCTAAAGCCTAGAAATCATCTCCATGTTTTCTCATTCCAATAGGGTGTAGATGCAACGTTAATAAGGACCCAAGGGTCAAATAAAAGTAGAGTGATGGCATATTCCAAGCTCCAAATCTCGATGGCAACATCTATAGCCTAGAGACCAACTCGACGTTCTTCTCATTCCGGCAGGATGCAGACAAAATATCGACAAAAACCCAAGGGTCAAATAAAAGTGGAGTAATGGCATATTACTAGCTCCGGAACTCAATTGAAACATCTACATCCCGGAGATCAACTCGACGTGCTTCTCATACCAGCAGGATACAGACGCGACGTCAACAAGGACCCAAGGGTCGAAGCAAAAATGGAGTAATGGTGAAATCCTAGCTCCAAGTCTTGACGGTACATATACAATCTAGAGACTATCCCGGCGTTCCCCTTATTTCAACAGGGTGCGGAAGCAACTATCAAATGAAATTTGAGCAATAACATATTTCTAGCTCCAGACCTCAATTGCAATATATACAGCATAGAGCTCCTACAGATGTCTACCCTACTTTAGCAAAGAATCGGCACGATATCGTCGAAACAAAAACGAAGTGACGGCATATTCCTAGTTTCGGGTCTTAACGGCAGTACATACAAAGCCTAAAGATCATTGGAGATCATCCCACCCCAAAAGGGTGTGCTTATGACTCATCGGGGCTCCAAATTGAGCGTAACCTCAAGTAAAAAGCATCATGGCAAATACTAAATGCTTGTTCTTCCAACGGTAATATGACCTAAGAAGATTACTCGAAGACGTCTTATCCAGACTAAGAAAGGATCAAAAACACGACAGTCGCGGGGTTACTCTAGCAGCAACCTAAGGGACTGCATATTGAGGAATACATCAGCCAACGCGACGGTACGATAGACTTAAACCTAGCACCGCAAACCTAACGGACTTCTATCAAAAAAGGGGTTATCTATATTTCACGTTAGGATACATGTGCGATCTTCTCGACTCGTCTCGACTCCTGGGGAAAAACATCTTTATGAAACCCTTACGGCTTATGAATGAGAAAAATCTTAGGCAATGGGGATATCAACCTGTTTCTTAAGCACTGTGGCCCTATAAGTAGGTCAAAACTAACTCTTGTATACTATCCGCGGGACACATCCTCCAAATTCGCGTACTGATGAGGAGGAGAAACTACTTACGTGTCTTCTCGACTCGTAAAGGGAAAATACTCTTGTGAGATCCTTACGACTCTCAAGAGAAAACACACTTTGGAATCCCTACGATTTATGAGGAGAAAATACACCAACGAGATCGTCTCGACTCGTAGGGAGAAATATCTTTATAAGACCCTCACGGCTCATAAAGTTGAAAAACCTTAGGTGACAGATCTAAACCTATTTTCTAAGCCATCGCTACCCTACAAGGAGGTCCGAACTGACACTTGTATACTATCCACGGGTCACATTCGCCAATAAAGTGAAAATTCACTTACGGGTCCTCACAACTCGTAAAGAAAAAAATACCCGAGTGAGATCCTTACGACTCACGAAGGTGATGAACACTTAGGAATCCTCACGATTTCTAGGGAGAATACGCACCTATAAGATCCTCACGACTCATAGAAAGAAAAAACTTCTTGAGAGCCTTACGGCTCATGAAGATGAAAAAACCTTAGGCTACAAGGATCATAAACTTGTCTTCTAAGCCATCAATTCTATGGTTGTGCATAACTTTGCACTACTTCACCCACGTACGTAATTACGTGGGCAAAGTAGTGGAGGGCATTTGTTCCCGCCAAAATGTTTGGCACAAGAGCTATTTGTTCTCTTATTAAAAAAAGGGAGAGAAAAAAGAGGAAGAGAATTCCCGGTTTAGCATCATGTATTAAACACATGAACGCTTATATGCAAAGCATATAAGCGCTAAAAGTAAATAACAAAAAGGCCAAACAGGCTTCACGTGTTAAACACGTGAGCGTTTATATGCAAAGCAATAAGCGCTGAAAGCAAATAACAAAAAGGCCAAACAGGCCACACGTGTTATACGTGAGCGCTCATATGCAAAGCATATGAGCGCTGATAATATATAGGCTAAAAGCCATATTAGGAGGTCGCATGTTAAACACGTGATTTCTCTTGCCGCATTCTTTTGGCAGCGCTCACATGCAAAGCACGTAAGCGTCGCAATTTAAAATGCTCTCTGATTGATCTTAATCTTTGTGTGTATTTGGAAAAGTTTTAATCACAACCAAAGAAATTTGTACCGCAATCAATTAATGGTGTCTATTGTAGTTTCGTCGGTGAATGCGGATCGTCCACTGAGATGTGTGTTTTGATCGATCTTGTTTTAGATGAGTCAAAATTTAAAAGATAAAAGAAAATTCAAGAAAGTTGATTCAAGATTTGTAAGATTTGATCTCAAGAAATATCAAGAAAATAGATCTAGAATCAAGAAATGTCCCAATCAATTTAGTTATCAAGATTTGTAGAATAGCATGTAGGATTCGATTGAGTCAATAGTTAATGATGAATCTAATAATTCCTAATCTTATCTATTGATAATTTGTAGCTAGATTGATGATTATGATGAAGATTAGGGATATATTGAAGAAACTAAGGTTTCTCCTTCTATCCCTTGTCTTTTCAATCATGATCATTCGGATCTAGCCTCTAGCAAAGAAAATTATCAATCGTTTGATCCCTAATTTGCAATGAAATAATCAAGAAGTCATTTCGCTCCAAATTAGGTCATCGACAATTCTTTTTGCTAAGGTTCACAAATCTCATAAGAATTAAGACTAGTATTAAGATTTGATCATCATTAGATTTTTCAATTCTCGAATCCTCCACAAGCGGAGATTTCACTCACACATCATGAAAATTAATGAATCAAAGATCAAGAAGTTTCATAACGCAAGAATGTAAAGAAAGCAAGAATTACAATTATCACATTTATTAAATCGACGACTAAGTACACATTCCCTCAATTTGAGGTTACAAGAGTTACTCTCGATCGCTCCTTTGAAGAGATAACTAGATCCGTCGAAGTTCGCTCCGCTCGATCTCTGTGAGTCGCGGATCGCCGTGGATCTCTTGCTCGGATGAAGATTAGCCTCGCGGATAAAGGATCGATGGTTGCTTGCTTGATTTGCTTCTCAAAATGATCTTGATTTGGCTTTAGATTTGAATTTGGGCTAGGGTTTTGGATCAAGTTGTGTCACTCAACTTGTGGAAATTTGGCTCAATATTCAACCCTAATTAATGAACTACACTCAACAACTCATGAACAACCTTTGTAATGATGCCCTAGGTGCCGTTTTATAGTTTTCCCTCAAGCTTCCCCTAGAAGTTAGGTCTATCTTCCCTTGGAAGCTTGGTTGTTATGAAGCTTGCATGAGAAGCTTGGTAGGTATTAAGCTTGCAAAAGAAGCTTGGCTGTTAGAAGGGAAGCTTCTGGAAAACTCTAGGGACTGAAGCGTCTTGAAGAAGTTTTGCTGTTGAAAAGAAGCCTCGGGGAAAATTACCAACCGTCGATGAGTCAGAACAGCCGCGGATCCGTGGTGGATCGGCCTGACTCGGCCGCGGATCCGCGGCCATTTTAGGAGCTTTCTGCATTATCTTTCCAGGGTAATTCTGATGTTGGCTTTATGGCACTTTCTTGATGTCTGGAATATTTTTATACTTTCTTGTTTACTGCCAGATTTCATGTCTTGGACTTGACGTATTATATCAGCACTTTTAGCAGTTCCGGCTCTTTTACCTGGAAAATTTCCCTCACACAATCTCGAGACAAGTGTTTGATACACAAAAGATCATGTGTGTAATAATAAACACACAATTTCCCTCATAATGCTGGTTATAATGTATAACACATGTTATTTGGTAATTTACAGACAAATTTGTGCTATATTTATACCAAACACTTTTAGATGATTACAAATAATAGGGAAATTGCTGTGTTAAAAATGCAATATTTTCGACTGATCAAACTCCCCCAAACTTAATTTTGGTCGTCTCGAGCAAACATCTTTTATTTAAAAGAAGGAGAAAATATAAGGAAAAGAAAAACTAACTAGCACACTTTCGTAGACAACACGATTGCACTAAGCGCGTGCAACAAGCCTTTAAACCTCTAGGTGTCCCTACTAGGAGAAGTGTTGTCTCCTGAGGGTTTTCAGCGGATTGCACCCACAAAATCCAATAATAAAAGGAAGACCGTGAATGTTACATATAAAGATAAGAATTATAAAAGAAATATTTTGAAAATTAGGGTTTCCAACTACGCTAGCTTTTTGGTTGTCATGAGCCCTATCTTAATAGTCATAAAAAGATATTAGAAATCACATCATCCCTTAATAAATTATCGTCCTTATTCTTCATTCCTACCTTTCTTCCAAACATCGATCATATACCCCTACGTGTGTGTGTAAAAGACATCCCTACACTCGGAGAATTCAATTCAAGCTATCATACTCTTGTCCATCTACCTCAGTACTTTTTAATCGATGAATATTTAGATGAGATTGCTCACACATTTTTCATGCGACCATTAATACTTCTTGAGGTACTAACCGACCGATTACTCATGTGCTTGCTTATTAGGCATATTAGTATTTTCCTCGTCTTGCAACACCTAAGGCTTAGCAGTGACTCCCAAACCAGTTGGTCTAAGGCACTAGGTGATGAAGCACCCTCGCTATATTTTTCTTATGTTGCTTTGGTGATAATAAAACCAGTGTTCATTTTTCTACACCATTTTATCTTTTCTTCGTTTATTATTTCCTTCATACTTTGGCTTTTAGACAAGAGCATTTCAAGGTATCCTCTACTATCCCGAGTTTCAAGACGTGTGTAAGTGCGTATAGTAGGGTATCAACGTTCAAATGTTTGGCTTCCAAAATAGGAACTATTTTTCAAACTTATTTTTATTCTCAGATTAGTGACTTCTTTCATCTTACTAACCCTTGGGACAACGGCTCATAACTACTTATTACTAGTTTCGTTTAAGAAAACTTCTAACTTTCTTGGTTTTCTTAAATTTTTCTAATCTTTTGGATGTAATTTTTCACTATCTAATCTTTTATTATCTTATTTATGTATAATTTTTTTTTATTTTTGATTTACTTTTTATTTTTATATGTTTTGTGCTTATGCAAAGTATGCGAAGTGATGCGTAAATAAGCACAAACCTCCCCCAAACTTGTTTTCAACAGTGTCCTCACTGTTGTTTTCTGCTAAACCTCAAAAAACCTGTAAGCTTGGGAGGACATTATTAATAGGGGCAAGAATAAGTGAAACTGAAAATTCTCCCTCAAACTTATTTTTGGCTCATAATTTTGAGGAAAACTATTATTTTCAAGAGCCAAAAATATACCCCCCTCAAACATGAGTTAGACAATATTAAGCATTTTATGAGGGGGTAAGTCATTTGGTCAAAATAAGACTTTACAAAGACCAAAAATTAATACCAACCATTCAAAGATTTTATCAGTGTTGCGTATAGGTCGGTGGAAGAACATGTTGTATAGAGTCAGGAAGAAATGAGGAAGAGATAAGTGGTGGTCTGGAAAGGGTTTGAGTTTTAAATTATAGAAATGAAAGAATGAAGATGAATGACAGGGAGAATGTGAATGATTATGAAGAAGGAGTGGTGGCGGTTCAACTTCTATAAATTGAGGTTGATCAATCACAAAATCCATGTTGTTTAGGAATGCAAGTTCGTCAGCAAAAAGTTCTTCAAAACTTTTATCAATGGTGTGATCAAACATTTTGCTGTCAATAAATTTTGTGTCAGATTTTACCATACTTGATTTGTCAAAATACCTGGAGGTAGAAGACTCGAAAAACTCATCTACCTCATTTTCAAAAATGTCCAAATCAAGTTGGCTTTCTGGGATTGTCGAACTTGAATTAACGGAATGTGATTCATCAACACTCACTATCATTACCGGAACAGAAGAAGAACCAGAGAGAGTGGAAGATGAAATGGGTAAACCTATTGATGTGTCGAGTATTGCTGAACCAGATGCGGAAGATATAGGCTGAATTTCGGTCTGCTGTTCGGTTATACCATTATTATCAACTTGGAGAAGCATTTGGGGTTCGGGAAGAATTATCAAAGGCTCGAGATGATGACCACAAGGAAGTGAAAGGACCTGATGAATTGATGGGACAAACTCATCCAAAATTTCGGGTTCATCAATCAATATATCCCCAACGTCAATCACCTTATTCAAGTGAAGGCTAAAATTCATAAACACCTCATCAAAAGTATGGTTTTCAATCAATTTTGGCTCAAGAGTGGAGGTGTAGAGATCACAGGATTTGGTATGGTTTCACTCGAAATGGACCCTTCACAATTGGGTAAATCAAACACTACATTATTACACAACTTCTCATACATTCTATTGTCAATTGGTGAATCATTCGGTGTACTCGATGAATCTGTGAAACTGAAGTTGTGGATTTCAGTTTGGAAAGGGAAGGTTTGATTAGGAAAGGTGTACAGTCCTATCTCACTACCTAAATTCTCATCTTATCCTATGCCCGAATTATATATTGAAAAATTTTAGGCTGGTTTGAAATTATTTTCTTGTCTCCACTCTGTCATTTTCTTCCTAATTTGGTTCGACAATTCCAGATATTTTTCTAATGTCTTCTCAAGACTAGACTTGGGTCGATAAGGGGTTTCCGTATAAAATTGAAATTCTTGTGGACAATTAAAACTCCTAAATGACTGATTAGAAGGACTGTCTAGAGAAGGTGGAAAAGTCGGATTTGATTAATAGGAACAGAAAGGTTGTGAAAATTGGGCAGGAGTAGGGTCAAAATTGTGATAAGAAGAATTTTGATATTGGTTCGTCGGTTGGCTATTGGACATCATACCTGCTACAAACTGATTATGAAATTCTTCTTTAGAAAGTGGAGGCAATGGTTGATATTTGTCCGAATTGAAACTTTGGCCTCTAGCCCTAGCTATATGCTCAGCAATGGACATGCATCTAGGGGCATCTTCACTCGGAGTATCAACGGAAACGGATGTAGAATTAGGATACGGTTGATATTGGTTCGGATTGAAACTTTAGCCTCTAGCCCTAGTTATATGCTCAGCAATGAACATGCGTCTGGAGGAATCCTCACTCGGAGTATCAACTGAATCAGATGTAGAATTAGGATACGGTTGATAAGACCTGAACTGAGGTGGCCAACTGTTTCTACCCTCTTGTTCTATCCGATCTCTTAAGGACATGGGAGAGTCGGACGGTATACCGAAGGGATTACGAAAACAAGAAATATCTGGTTGTGGACAGCAAAGCTCGGCAAGAGTTCTTCTGTTTGGGTCACCCATTATAAGAAGAGAAGAGGAGGAAAAAGGGTAAAAAAAAGGAGGGAAATAATTGGTTTGTTTTGAAGAAGAAACGGAAAAAAATCACACAAAAATGCACAACCACCCTAAATCTAATGGTTACCTAGGTCAACTCTCCATACCGCTCCTAGACATCCAGAAGACAAATCGCAGGATAAATCCTCTACTGCCTATTTATCCCTTCTGTGGCCAGGTAAGTGGGAGGTTCTCCACTACGTAAGTAGTGGGCCTAATTAAGTAACCACTTGTCTTAGACACACTTGCCTAGACACCACAAAAGAAACGCGGATAAGCAATAGATTACCCACGACCTCCTTCTGTCCTAAATGAGCGCGACGGTCCTTAGAGTCTTGTCTAGATAATTTTTAGTTAATAAGGGTGATGGGGATGCAAGTTTGTGATATTTGGGACTTAGGAAGGGTAATGAAATCCCCACCTAATCTGAATTTGGTCTTTGCCCCTTAATTTCCGTATTAAAATATGTAAAAAACCAATGACCAAATCACGCACAAATTTTTCTTTTTGCGGCGCTGCGAATTTTTGCAAAGAAACCTGTAGAAATTGGTTATTCGATAGAGCAGGGAAGAGATAAAAAAGACAGAGATTCACCTAGAAAATTTGGTGCAGTGAAGCCCTAAGCTAGCCGCGGAACTGCCGCAATAAGCCCTCTATGGCCGTGGATGCGCGGTCTCTTATGTGATCCCTGCACAAAAATTTCAGCAACTGCTCTAATTGCCTCTCTGGACTATTTGAGATGTCCTGAAAATTTTTCGTCTCGCTCCAGATATTCCAGATTTCCTTGCAACAAATCACAACAAATCGTTAAGCGCTTGTGCGAATTTTGATCTAAAAATTCTGATGGAATAATAAATTTTAAACTTAAATAAAAAAAACGAAAAAAATAGCACGCATCCCGGCAACGACGCCATTTGATTAATCTTAATCTTGTGTGTATTTGGAAAAGTTTTAATCACAACCAAAGAAATTTATACCGCAATCAATTGACGTTGTCTATTGTAGTTTCGTCGGTGAATGCGGATCGTCCACTGAGATGTGTGTTTTGATCGATCTTATTTTAGATGATTCGAAATTTAAAAGATAAAAGAAAATTGAAGACAGTTGATTCAAGATTTGTAAGATTTGATCTCAAGAAACATCAAGAAAATAGATCTAGAATCAAGAAATGTCCCAATCAATTTAGTTATCAAGATTTGTAGAATAGCTTGTAGGATTCGATTGAGTCAATAGTTAATGATGAATCTAATAATTCCTAATCTTATCTATTGATAATTTGTAGCTAGATTGATAATTATGACGAAGATTAGGGATCTATTGAAGAAACTAGGGTTTCTCCTGCTATCCCTTGTCTTTTCAATCATGATCATTCGGATCTAGCCTCTAGCAAAGAAAATCATCAATCGTTTGATCCCTAATTTGCAATGAAATAATCAAGAAGTCATTTCGCTCCAAATTAGGCCGTTGACAATTCTTTTTGCTAAGGTTATCAAATCTTATAAGAATTAAGACTAGTATTAAGATTTGATCATCATTAGATTTATCAATTCTGTTGAATCCTCTATAAGCGGAGATTTCACTCACACATCATGAAAATTAATGAATCAAAGATCAAGAAGTTTCATAACGCAAGAATGTAAAGAAAGCAAGAATTACAATTATCACTTTTATTAAATCGACGACTAAGTACACATTCCCTCAATTCGAGATTACAAGAGTTGCTCTCGATTGCTCCTTTGAAGAGGTAACTAGATCCGTCGAAGTTCGCTCCGCTCGATCTCCGTGAGTCGCGGATCGGCATGGATCTCTTGCTCGGATAAAGATTGGCCTCGCGGATAAAAGATCGATGGTTGCTTGCTTGATTTGCTTCTCAAAATGATCTTGATTTGGCTTTGGATTTGAATTTGGGATAGGGTTTTGGATCAAGTTGTGTCACTCAACTTGTGGAAATTTGGCTCAATATTCAACCCTAATTAATGAACTACACTCAACAACTCATGAACAACCTTTGTAATGATGCTCTAGGTGCCCTTTTATAGTTTTCCCTCAAGCTTTCCCTAGAAGCTAGGTCTAGCTTCCTTTGGAAGCTTGGTTGTTATGAAGCTTGCATGAGAAGCTTGGTAGGTATTAAGCTTGCACAAGAAGCTTGGCTGTTAGAAGAGAAGCTTCTGGAGAACTCTAGGGACTGAAGCGTCTTGAAGAAGTTTTGCTGTTGAAAAGAAGCCTCGGAGAAAATTACCAACTGTCGATGAGTCAGAACAGCCGCGGATCTGAGGCGGATCGGCCTGACTCGGCCGTGGATCCACGGCCCTTTTAGGAGCTTTCTGCATTATTTTTCCAGGGTAATTCTGATATTGGCTTTATGGCACTTTCCTGATGTTTGGAATATTTTTATACCTTCTTGTTTACTGCCAAATTTCAAGTCTTGGACTTGACGTATTATATCAGCACTTTTAGCAGTTCCGGCTCTTTTACCTGGAGAATTTTCTGCACACAATCTCGAGACAAGTGTTTGATACACAAAAGATCATGCGTGTAATAATAAACACACAATTTCCCTCATAATGCTGGTTATAATGTATAACACATGTTATTTGGTATTTTACAGACAAATTTCTAATATGTGCTATATTTATACCAAATACTTTTAGATTATTACAAATAGTAGGGAAATTACTGTGTTAAAAATGCAATATTTTCGACTGATCACTCTCTAAGCATAGAATTGAATTCTATATAGAATTAAATTCTATTATTTGGGAAATATTTTCCCTGATCTTTCTAATATAGAAAGATCTTTCTCTAATAGAGAATGTTGGATTTAAAATCAAATTGAGATAAAATATCACCAATTAAACTATCTGATAGAATTAAATTCTATATGATAGAATTAAATTCTATATTAGGAAAATATCCTCCTAATCTTGTTAAACTAACAAGATATCAATATGATATAATTAAATTCTATGTTAGAAAAATATCCTCCTAATCTTGTTAAACTAACAAGATATCCATATGACAGAATTAAATTCTATATTAGAAGATATCCTCCTAATCTTGTTAAACTAACAAGATATCCATGTGATAGAATTAAATTCTATGTTAGAAAAATATCCTCATAATCTTGTTAAACTAACAAGATATCCATGTGATAGAATTAAATTCTATGTTAGGAAAATGTCTACCTAATCTTGTTAAATTAATAAGATATCCATATGATAGAATAAAATTCTATGTGATAGAATAAAATTCTATGTTAGGAAAATATCTTTCTAATCTTTTTAAACTAACAATATATTCATTTGATATAAATAAAATTCTATCTATAGGGAAATATTTCCCTAATCTTGTTAAAAACTAGAATATATATTCTGTGAAATAAAATTCATTGGATTAAATATCCAACGGTGAATAAAATCCCCCAAATAATCTTTGAGGCCAAGTAAAAATCAATTAGTATCTTTCAAATGAGAGATTTTCTCAAACAAGTAACCAAATTTGACTCTTCTATATAAAAGATAGGAGACTTCAACAACCCCCCCACAAGCTTCTTGGCCCAACAAAACCGAGAATCCAATTCTCTTCTGAAGAAGAAAGATCATTACTTTTCAAAAAACCCTAGGTAAAGAAAATAGAGATAGAATATATCTCTTTTTCCTAACATAAAGAAAACAAGGGTTTAACCCTCCATAAAAAGAACTTAGTTTTTCTCTTGATCTGAGATTCGAAAAGCAAATCTCTACACAAGTTGAGAATTTAATTCTCATCGGGGAGATTCTGTTTTCCAAACTCAAGGTCTAGAAAAAAAGAACTAGATCAAAAAGAAATAAAGACATATTTTCTAGGAATTTAATTCCTTCACAAACAGGGTTTAATCCTACATAAAGAACTTTGTTCTTACCAAAAAATAGAAGAACTTAGTTCTCCAATGAAACCAGTTTCGGATCTCGAAAACAGAGATCATTAATGGCCAAAATGTCATTAATAGAAGTTAAAACATCTTCAGAAAAAATTAATGTAGAAAAAGACTTAGCGTCTCACGTGTTTCCCACGTGGGCGCCCAAAACAAAAGACTTAGCGCCTCACATGCTTCCTACATGGGCGCCCAAAAAAGGACTCAACGCCTCACGTGCTTCCCATATAGGCGCCCAAAACAAAGGACTCAGCGCCTCACGTGTTTTCCACGTAGGCTCCCAAAATAAAAGGCCTAGTGCCTCACGTGAAATGCACGTGATCGCTGAGTAAAAGTGCAGAAGAACTATAAATTCAGTCAAAATGACTAGGTGCTTAGCACTGATTAGACAGCGCCCATGTCCCTGCGTTTCACGTGAAACACACGTGAGCGCCCAATAAAATAAATGCTCAGCGTCTCACGTGCCCCTCACGTGAGCGCCATTCAAAGTGCTTAGCACTCTATAAAGTAAGTCAAAATGACTAAAGTGCTTAGCATCGATTGGGCAGCGCCCATGTCGGAGCGCCTCACATGATACATATATGAGTGCCAGAGCCCCAAACAAGTGCTTAGCACTTTTGCATAAAAGGAAAATGGCTTAGCAAAAAAACCCATAAATAAATGCTTAGCACTTTTGAATAAAAAAAGAGAAGAAAAAGACTGAGCAGACCAAGCCCAAATTAGCTAAGTCCCTCTGAAAAGTTTTTTGCAGCTGAGCCCAAATGCTCTATTGGTGGATCCTAATAAAATTTAACGATCCTGACAATATACCTAAGTTGACCTTACTCTCAAATAAGACTAACGCATTCTTAGTTAAAATAAATTGAGCCCAAATGCTCATATATTTAAGTTGATCTTAATCTCAAATTACGTTAACGGTTCTTGAATAAAACAAAATATTTTTGAACTAAAGAAACATACAACTTAAGTTTAAACCCAAATCTAAAATATACGGATTTGGACTAATCCGCGCCCTACAGGCGAAGACATAAACTAGTCTGTGTATACAATCCACGGGCAACTAAAACAAACAAAACAACACACGACACGAAGTGAACTACTGGAGAAGGAGAAAGTGGTTATCACAATGCGATAATGTAATTAACTGCAGGGTCTTGCGCCTGTAGTGAAAAGCGTCCGCACAATCAAAAACCCCTCACAAATGAGGAGGAATTTGATGAAGTCTGCTATATCGGTCGCTTCTATCCAAAGCTCCGATATATGGTGCAATAAATCAACTTGGTATCTTCAGAGAGGTGGATGGATATGTCCAAATAGTATCTGCCCCTAAATTTAGGCTAGACGTTCCAACGTCTTAGTCTAGTTTTCCGCAATAAACAAGTTTATATCACCTACCATGGCCATGGACTTCTGGTTATAGTTGTTAGGGTTTCTAGCACCTTATCCGTCACAACTGCGACCTATGCGGAACGAAAATAAAAATTTTAAAGGCGCTAGAAACTACAAAACCTAGAATCGAATCCAAACACTTAAACTAGACATAAAGAAAAAGTTTTAACTACTATGATAGAAATGATATACCAAAAGATTTATGTTCTTCGGTCTTCTACCCTCTTCTTTAGCTCCATGGGGCCTCCGTAATCGAGCTTGACCGCCTGTCTTCCTCCGATGATCCACCTAAAGGATGTGGTTCATGGCTCTAGCTCCACACTAAAAAATCAAGTGGAGCAACTAAAGGTCCTAGCTTGCTAAATTAGGATATCTAGTGATATAGTGAGTTGTTCTAGTATTTTTTCTACCTCTCTTCACCCTTGATTCTCAACTCATGAGAGTGTAGGGATGAAGAGGAAGAAGGAGAGAGAGAAAGAGAATGGTGAAATGAATAAACTCTCATCTCATCACAATAATACTAGCATGTTTTTACCAAAAGATATTTTGCAATAATAAAAACAAACCATACTTGAAAATTCATTTGTCTACCCTATTCATCCATGTCTCACACCATTCTCATGCCACCTTACCCCTCCACCTCATTTCTAATTTCTAGAAAAGAAAAACAAAGGAAATGAGGTGTCCTCCTTCCAGAATGTTTTTCGTATAAATACGGAATACACTCTACTACGTATGCATACCCGTATTAGTATCAAAATACGAATACCCAAAGAGGTAAAATAATACAATGAACATAATACTAGAATATACATATCAAAATATGTAACACCCGAGCCCGATACTACTAATTTCTGTTACTGTTTGAGCATTAGGTGGTACTCATTTCTTTTATCTTGCTTATTTGTGGCTTACTGTAAAAAAAAATTTATCCGGAAAAGTCATTTCTGCACATAACAAATTTTAGCATCTAAAATGAAATTAAAAATAGTCATCTTGGCCTACTCGACACCCCTAGCCTTGTGGTAGCGTCCGTGCCTCGTGTTCTCGTCCCGTTCGGTGAAACGGGCGAGTTTGGACGGCTACGCGTACGTACAGGTGTCCGTCTTGGGGGTATGCTTTTTAATCATAAAACACTTAATTTTAAAATTTGGAACCCGCTTAAAATCCTATTATTTAAATTTCGAATTTTTGGACCCAATCCGGACGCGATTTGGAAATATTTTATTTAGCGCCAAAATCCCAAAATCTAATAATATTTTAAAACCATATATATTTCGTTAATATATATATATATCTTTACTGTTATACTAATCTTTTAGTATATTTTTTAAACCTCTACCTATTTCACTCTGCCAATCACGAGATTGTTAATCCCCGTGGGCCCATCGCAAATCTCTCTCTCTCTCTCTCTCTTTCTCTCTCCCTTTCTTTCTCCCACCTTTTATATATTTTTCCCCCTCATTTGTTTTCATCACGAGAACAGTGCCCCGCGAGAAACCCATCGGCAGCATACCCTAGCCACCTTCACCCCGTCGCCGCCGCAGCCCCGACGCCGACGCCGATACCACCAGCACCCTCGCCTCCTCCTCCTCGTCTCACCCGCATCCTCTTTTCCTGCACTCTCGCAGCCACCTGAGCACCCCCGCTGCAGCCGCTGCTCACCGCCCGCGACCACCTACGCCGCCCTGGTCGTCGCCGACGATCACCAGACCCCCAGTGATCGCCTCTGTAAGTCTTTCCCTTCTCTCCTCCTCTCCTTCTTCCCTCCTTCTCCCTTTCCTGTTCAAATCCGATTCTTGATGGCTGTAGATCATCGCAGGCAAAGCGCCGGAGCTCCGTCGACATGGTCGGCAGTCACTATCCCTCCATAGATCCTCGTGAGCCTCCTCGTCTCTATCCTTCTTCTCTTCCCTCTTCTTGAGTCTCTATTCGGTTGTTCATAGCAATTCTTGAATTTTGTAGTTCACTTTCGCCGGAATCCGGCCGTGCCGGTGACGTGTCCCGACGATCCAGCAGAGTACTCTGACCCGCATGGTTCCTTGGTTCGTTGTTTGGGTTCAATCCGTGAACCGTGCGTCCGTCGCGAGTTTCCCCACCAACGTTACGTTCTGTTTTTCTCGGTTCGCGACCCGTCGAGGCAAGTACCCCTTGCTACATGCTATACAATATATTTATATATGTATTAACATCCTAAACCTGTAAAACTTAACTTGGTATAGTCGTTTCCCATTTTTGGTTATAGTATGGCATTATATCATTCTACTGTTAACATGGAATTTACAGTTTGCCAATTTAAACCTAATAATCAAATCTACCTGTTCAATCACATTTTGCTGTTAAAATAGCTGGTAGCAATTATCCCTGTAGTTCTGTTACATTCGGACACTTGTACGCAATTGACTTGAAATAACTGTATTGAACCGATACCTAAACTATTGCACCGCTAAGGGTGCTTAAACCTGTTAACTTGACTAAACGGCTACATTGAATTACTGCACTCTTGTGATTGAATGAAACATGCTTATTATTTAATTCATTGCTTATTTCATGTTGTTAATACCCTGTTTGATTATATATCTGATTGTGAGCACACCCACGATATTGTTTACATCTTGACCTGACATGGCCATATATATATTGATACACCTGACATGGTACCGTATACTGTTGACTTGACCTGATGTACCATGACCTGACCCGTTACCTGATCTTGTGTCTAATGCCAACAAACCTGACATGTAGTCCTCATGGACCGTTCATGTTGTCTATCCAGACAAACTTGCTTTTACCTGATCCTGTGTTGGCATTAGTTCTTGATTACTGAATACCTGACTCGACATACATTACTTGGGGGTATGGGGAAATCAAAGGTGAAACCGACTTGTAACTCAACAGTTCGATACCTGTTCTGATCAGTCTTACGGGCTCGGCCAGCCCCGGAGTGATGATGCTGACATCACTCGCCCATCCTGCTACTTGTTACTGCCTAGCGGCACGTCTCGGATTCAGCCCCGAGAATCTTGACCGTGGTCCCGGGCACGCACGGGATACTATTGAGTTACATCGACGATTCATCAATTGATTTCAAAGACTTTAGAATAGAAAACCTGATAGAACAGTTTAGTTACCCACTGCACACTACCCTGCACTGCTTGTTTCACATTATTGCTTTATTCATGTTTATATTACATTTCCTGCTACACTGTTCATATTATATTACTTGATGACATGACGCGCTGACGTCTGGGTTTTGCATGGCCCAGATTCCGTACCGCTGTTGCAGTCCGAGCAGGAGTACTTCAGCCAGCAGGCTGAGCTGTGAGTTCAGTAGTAGTTAGTTTTATTTCCTGCATTTATTTCCTGATGTGAGCCCGCATTATGGGACACACTTTTCAGTTATTTGTATCGGATCATTTGCTTCCACCTTTATTTATTTTTGACTCCTGTTATTCTGGATTATGGACATGTTTTAGATAGTTTTAGATAGTTTTATCTTGTTCTTGATATCTCTACAGCCGTAATGTGACTGTGGATGGATACTTCCTACCCACAGGTAGCATGGTTGGCTATGTCACGTGCCCAATTTAGCGTACTCTGGGAAGCGGGGCGTGACTTGGTTCTTTTGGTATCAGAGCCATAGGTTAGTTGGGTCGATTCTTTTGTAGTTGGGTATTGTACCCAATACACCAATCAGAATACCCGTGTTAGGAAACATGTCCTGCCACTTTGCCGTTTACCATTCTTAAATCACATTCTTCCTGATTATATCTTTTACGATGTGCAAACTTCCTTTGCATGTTGACTCGAAAACATGACTTCTTGTTATCTCTAGGACTTAGGCGACTTGGGTGGAGTTAAGTAATTGTGGCTATGATACCACGGCATAGTTACAATGCGGTACTCTATTTAAGTAACTTGGTGTTCTAGCCTTGATCTATATTCGGAATCTATCATCATGCTAATGTTGGGTGTTTTGAGTTCAGGATTATGGCAGGTAAGAATTTGAAGACGTACCAGAGGCGTGTGGACGAAGCCGCCATGCTTGGAGTGATAAGATGAATGCTGGAGAATCAGAAGAAACAGACTGAGCTGATCCAGCAGCAAGTAGAATCGTTTCAGGAAGGTTTGCAGATCGTTCAGCAGTCTGTAAACAACGTTGGAGTTAAACCAGTTGACCAAGTAGGGACCGTGGCAGATTTCAGACGTTTGGGTCCGTCTACATTCACTGGTTTGGAGGAGCCGTTGCTAGCTGAGCAGTGGCTAGTGGACACGGAGAATTTTCTGATTGCGGCACAGATTCCAGAGGACAAAAGAGTTGATGTGGTACGCATTCAGCTTTTGGACTACGCCCGAGAATGGTGGCTTGTGGAGGAGACCCGCTTGCCTAAGCCGATCAAGTGGGCGGATTTTTCTAAGAGTTTCCTTGAGAAGTTCTTCCCACGGACTGCACGGGAGGAAATGGAAGAGAAGTTTATGGGGCTAAGGCAGAATGGAGCACCCGTGGATGTGCATGCAGCAGAATGGACGAGACTCAGCAGATTCGCTGGACCTCTGGTTGCCAACGATGCAGTCAGGGCACGGGGGTTCATGCGCAGCTTGGACGTAGACATCCAGAGGCAGAGTGTCTCCCTGGGTGTGACCACTTCCTCACAAGTACTTGCGGCAGCTCGAGAACAGCAGAGCCTATCGGGAAAATTGGGAGTTCACAGCAGACAGCAGTTGCGGTAAGGAAGCAGTTCTGTCGGGCCAGTCAAGTTTAGGGCTAAGCCGACAAACAACATTATTGCATCTATGGAAGTTGATAATAGTGAAGAGCCGACTGTTGTTCGTGATTTTTATGGATGTGTTTGAAGATATATCGGGTTTACCGCCGAAGCGAGACGTGGAGTTCGCAATTGACCTTATTCCTGGTGCAGCGCCAGTATCTAAAGCGTATTATCCAATGACACCAGTAGAGTTGGAAGAAGTTAAGAAACAGGTTGCTGAATTGCTTGAGAAGGGTTGGATTCGAAGCAGTAACTCGCCTTGGGGAGCTCCAGTTCTTCTAGTAAAGAAGAAGGATGGCACAAGAAGAATGTGCATTGACTATCGAGAATTAAACCGGGTGACTATTAAGAACAAGTACCCGATCCCTCGCATTGGAGAACTTTTGAGCAGCTTAGTGGCACGAGGGTATTCTCGAAGCTGGATTTGCGATCCGGATATCATCAGGTCCGAGTGAAAACAGAAGATATTTGCAAGACGGCGTTCTGAACTCGGTATGGACATTACGAGTACTTAGTGATGCCCTTCGGAGTAACGAATGCGCCGGCAGTATTCATGGACTTGATGAACCGAATCTTTTCACCGTTCTTGGATCAGTTCATTGTGGTATTCATTGACGATATTCTGGTTTACTTGAAGAGTTTTGAAGAGCATGCTGAGCATTTGAAGATCGCACTGCAGACGTTGAGACAGGAGAAATTGTATGCGAAGATGAGTAAGTGCGAGTTTTGGCTGGATGAAGTGAAGTTCTTGGGGCATGTTGTGTCTGGCGATGGCATCACCGTCGATCCAGAAAAGATTGCAGCAGTTCGAGATTGGCCGATTCCAAAGAATGTCCCTGAGATAAGAAGTTTCCTTAGATTAGCCGGATACTACAGGAGATTTGTGGAGAACTTTGCTCGTCTGGCAGAGCCGTTGACCAAGCTTACGCGCAAGGAGGTACCTTTTGTATGGACAGATAAATGTGCGTTAGCTTTCGAGACGTTGAAGAAGAAGTTGATAACCGCCTCTATTCTGACCGTGCCAGACAATTCCGGAGGATTGGTGATTCACAGCGACGCATCTGGGAGCGGATTGGGATGTGTTTTGATGCAGCATGGGAAGGTTGTAGCATACGCATCGAGACAACTGAAGACCCATGAGAAGAATTATCCGACTCATGACTTGGAGCTTACGGCTGTGATTTTTGCTTTGAAGATTTGGAGACACTACCTTTTGGGTAAAAGAGTCGAAGTTTTTTTTACTGATCATAAGAGCTTAAAGTATGTGTTCACGCAGAAGGAGCTTAATATGAGGTAGCGTAGATGGTTGGAGCTGATGGCTGACTACGATCTTGATCTTAAGTACCATCCGGGGAAGGTTAATGTTGTGCCGGATGCGCTTAGTCGGTTACCAGCAATTTAGGTGTTAACTACGCAGAAGGAGATCGTTGCAGATTTTCAAAGATTTGATTTGGAGGTTGTGCTACCGCGTTCTACGGGACAGTTGTTGCAGTTGCAAGTGCAGTAGTCTTTGATTGAGCAAATTAAAGAAGCACAATCGCAGGATCCTAGACTGCAAAGGTTTCAAGAGCAGGTTGAAGCCGGACTACGAACAGATTTACTGGTCCACGAAGATGTCTCGTTGAGGTATGGTAGCCGTTTATGTGTGCCAAAGGGAGATATTCGTGAAGAGCTTATGAAGGAGGCACACAGTTCAGCTTATTCTGTACATCCAGGAGGCACAAAGATATACCGTGATATTCGATAGCATTTCTGGTGGGAAGGCATGGAACGGGAGATTGCTCGCTTTATGGTAAGTGCTTGGTGTGTCAGCAAGTTAAGGCTGAACATCAAAGGGTTGCTGGTTTATTGCAACCACTTCCGATTCCTCAGTGGAAGTGGGAACATATAACCATGGATTTCGTGACGGCTTTACCGCGGAGTCCAAAGGGCAATAATGCAGTATGGGTGATTGTTGATCGGTTGACCAAGGCTGCTCACTTTATTCCTTTCCGGGTTGGTCAATCAACAGAGACTTTGGCAGAGCGGTACATGCAGGAGATTGGAAGATTGCAGGGAGTACCGGTGAGCATCGTGTCCGATCGGGACACTCGGTTCTTATCACACTTCTGGAGGAGTTTACAGGAAAGTTTGGGGACTCGATTGAAGTTTAGCACAGCTTATCATCCTCAAACTGATGGTCAGTCGGAGAGAACGATCCAAACTCTTGAGGATATGTTGAGAGCATGCATGTTGGACTTCAAGGGGTCTTGGGAGGATCATCTACACTTGGTGGAGTTTTCTTACAACAACAGTTTTCAGGCAACTATCCAGATGGCTCCGTTTGAAGCTTTGTATGGTCGTAAATGCCGTTCACCTGTTTGTTGGGATGATGTCGGTGAACGAAGATTGTTGGGACCAGATTTGGTGGTGCAGACGGTTGAGAAGGTTAACACTATCAGAAATCATATGAAGGAAGCACAGGACCGACAGAAGAGTTGGGCAGATACGTCAAGAAGACCTCTAGAGTTCACCGTGGGTGATTTGGTATTCTTGAAGATATCACCGACTAGAGGGGTGATTCGTTTTGGGAGTCGAGGAAAGCTTAGTCCTCGATTTGTTGGACCCTTTGAGATATTGGAGCGTGTTGGAGAGGTAGCGTACCGTTTGGCGTTACCGCAGTCCTTGGCAGGTGTGCACGATGTGTTTCACGTATCTCAACTATGAAGGTATGTTCGAGATGAAACACATGTTTTGGATCATTCGGAGTTAACAGTACGAGAAGACTTGACTTTTGAGGAGCGACCGGTTGAAATCGTGGATCGAAGGGAAAAGGTTCTTAAGAACAAGGTTATCCCCCTTGTGCTTGTTTCTTGGGGTAATTGATCGCATGGAAAGTCCACTTGGGAATGAGAAGATGAGATCCGGCAGAAGTTTCCTCACCTTTTTCTGTAGTTTTCTATCTTGTATTCTTGGAATTTCGAGGACGGAATTCTTTTTGTAGTTGGGTATAATGTAACACCCGAGCCCGATACTACTAATTTCTGTTACTGTTTGAGCATTAGGTGGTACTCATTTCTTTTATCTTGCTTATTTGTGGCTTACTGTAAAAAAAAATTTATCCGGAAAAGTCATTTCTGCACATAACAAATTTTAGCATCTAAAATGAAATAAAAAATAGTCATCTTGGCCTACTCGACAACCCTAGCCTTGTGGTAGCGTCCGTGCCTCGTGTTCTCGTCCCGTTCGGTGAAACGGGCGAGTTTGGATGGCTATGCGCACGTACAGGTGTCCGTCTTGGGGGTATGCTTTTTAATCATAAAACACTTAATTTTAAAATTTGGAACCCGCTTAAAATCCTATTATTTAAATTTCGAATTTTTGGACCCAATCCGGGCGCGATTTGGAAATGTTTTATTTAGCGCCAAAATCCCAAAATCTAATAATATTTGAAAACCATATATATTTCGTTAATATATATATATATATATATATATATATATATATACTGTTATACTAATCTTTTAGTATATTTTTTAAACCTCTACCTATTTCACTCTGCCAATCACGAGATTGTTAATCCCCGTGGGCCCATCGCAAATCTCTCTCTCTCTCTCTCTCTCTCTCCCACCTTTTATATATTTTTTCCCCCTCATTTGTTTTCATCATGAGAACAGTGCCCCGCGAGAAACCCATCGGCACCATACCCTAGCCACCTTCACCCCGTCGCCGCCGCAGCCCCGACGCCGACGCCGATACCACCAGCACCCTCGCCTCCTCCTCCTCGTCTCACCCGCATCCACTTTGCCTGCACTCTCGCAGCCACCTGAGCACCCCCGCTGCAGCCGCTGCTCACCGCCCGCGACCACCTACGCCGCCCTGGTCGTCGCCGATGATCACCAGACCCCCAGTGATTGCCTCTGTAAGTCTTTCCCTTCTCTCCTCCTCTCCTTCTTCCCTCCTTCTCCCTTTCCTGTTCAAATCCGATTCTTGATGGCTGTAGATCATCGCAGGCAAAGCGCCGGAGCTCCGTCGACATGGTCGGCAGTCACTATCCCTCCACAGATCCTCGTGAGCCCCCTCGTCTCTATCCTTCTTCTCTTCCCTCTTCTTGAGTCTCTATTCGGTTGTTCATAGCAATTCTTGAATTTTGTAGTTCGCTTTCGCCGGAATCCGGTCGTGCCGGTGACGTGTCCCGACGATCCAGCAGAGTACTCTGACCCGCATGGTTCCTTGGTTCGTTGTTTGGGTTCAATCCGTGAACCGTGCGTCCGTCGCGAGTTTCCCCGCCAACGTTACGTTCTGTTTTTCTCGGTTCGCGACCCGTCGAGGCAAGTACCCCTTACTACATGCTATACAATATATTTATATATGTATTGACACCCTAAACCTGTAAAACTTAACTTGGTATAGTCGTTTCCCATTTTTGGTTATAGTATGGCATTATATCATTCTACTGTTAACATGGAATTTACAGTTTGCCAATTTAAACCTAATAATCAAATCTACCTGTTCAATCACATTTTGCTGTTAAAATAGCTGGTAGCAATTATCCCTGTAGTTCTGTTACATTCGGACACTTGTACGCAATTGACTTGAAATAACTGTATTGAACCGATACCTAAACTATTGCACCGCTAAGGATGCTTAAACCTGTTAACTTGACTAAACGGCTACATTGAATTACTGCACTCTTGTGATTGAATGAAACATGCTTATTATTTAATTCATTGCTTATTTCATGTTGTTAATACCCTGTTTGATTATATATCTGATTGTGAGCACACCCACGATATTGTTTACATCTTGACCTGACATGGCCATATATATATTGATACACCTGACATGGTACCGTATACTGTTGACTTGACCTGATGTACCATGACCTGACCCGTTACCTGATCTTGTGTCTAATGCCAACAAACCTGACATGTAGTCCTCATGGACCATTCCTGTTGTCTATCCAGACAAACTTGCTTTTACCTGATCCTGTGTTGGCATTAGTTCTTGATTACTGAATACCTGACTCGACATACATTACTTGGGGGTATGGGGAAATCAAAGGTGAAACCGACTTGTAACTCAACAGTTCGATACCTGTTCTGATCAGTCTTACGGGCTCGGCCAGCCCCGGAGTGATGATGCTGACATCACTCGCCCATCCTGCTACTTGTTACTGCCTAGCGGCACGTCTCAGATTCAGCCCCGAGAATCTTGACCGTGGTCCTGGGCACGCACGGGATACTATTGAGTTACATCGACGATTCATCAATTGATTTCAAAGACTTTAGAATAGAAAACCTGATAGAACAGTTTAGTTACCCACTGCACACTACCCTGCACTGCTTGTTTCACATTATTGCTTTATTCATGTTTATATTACATTGCCTGCTACACTGTTCATATTATATTACTTCATGACATGACGCGCTGACGTCTGGGTTTTGCATGGCCCAGATTCCGTACCGCTGTTGCAGTTCGAGCAGGAGTACTTCAGCCAGCAGGCTGAGCTGTGAGTTCAGTAGTAGTTAGTTTTATTTCCTGCATTTATTTCCTGATGTGAGCCCGCATTATGGGACACACTTTTCAGTTATTTGTATCGGATCATTTGCTTCCGCCTTTATTTATTTTTGACTCCTATTATTCTGGATTATGGACATGTTTTAGATAGTTTTAGATAGTTTTATCTTGTTCTTGATATCTCTACAGCCGTAATGTGACTGTGGATGGATACTTCCTACCCACAGGTAGCATGGTTGGCTATGTCACGTGCCCAATTTAGCGTACTCTGGGAAGCGGGGCGTGACAAAATATGTATATGTAAATCATTAAATCAATACCTGATTTAATAATCCGGCTCAATCCTATGCCGGCTAGTATTATCAACCGTCCGATCAAAAGTCCAGGCAATTAGTACAATCATTCGATCAAAAACCCGCATGTATCAAAATATGGCTACTATATCGTTTCGCTCGAACCAGGGAAACCTTCTATGTGGGACTCTAAAGACTGGACAGTACGTCGGCAGTGAGTTACTAGATAAATCCATAACCATAAGCACGTTAGCGGCACTAGATGTGCGTAACGGCTACCCGGGTACCTGTCGAAAAGGAAGGACAATGAACAAACTCATCCGAACCCCTACTGAGCCTATCTGTAACAATCTCCATACAGTCCTGTCTCTTCGTTTAACAGAATAGCATACCAGGTCTAGGAGTGGTAAACGCCAGACCCTAATAACCTGATAATTCATGCCGATGTGGCTCAGTATCAATCCGGAAAACTGCTGATCTAACTATCAATAAATCCCAACTGCTTTGGCCATGCTCTTATGGTGTTGGCCAACCGAACATAGTGCGATATCGACTCCCTATACAGGGAGAGAAGAATCCCCAACAATCGCTTACTGCCTCCATGTGGCTCGAGCTTGTACCCAACTAAAACCTATTTGCACGACTCTATAGAGCTGTGCTAGGGTAGTAATCTAAGTATAGTGGGAACTCACACAAGACAAATGACGATCTCAGGTCTAAAGACTAACTTGTACTCATGTCACCTGAGAACTGCTATTTGACGATAGCTATAGTACCATCCAGATGTTCTTGGCGAGTCCTTCTAGTGTACTCACCCTCAGTGAGCACCTGTATATGATCTTAGGTGCAAAATACCAATGGCCGTGGGACCAACCATCAGCCCTCGTCAGGGTCTAGAAACATATATACCGGTCTACTCCGGAATATCGATGTCCAGTCTCGATACTCCCACGACTAGGGACATTTAAGGATGTGCTTATGAACTACCCAGCCCCCACATGTATGATTGCCATCATAATGCTGGTAGTCAAGCAATAATCCTATGGGCTTTATCAACATGTATTAACGATACATAATAAAAAGTATAACATATACACATGTTAAGATTAAAACAAACCAAATAGCTGTTGGAGATAGTGCCCTCAGAGTCAATTATTGGATCACAGGCACGTGATTGCAATGATTGAGGGAGGACCTATACCGGTAGGACAGTCTTACTCAAGATGATAGTATGCTGTCTGGTTTATCTTTATCATCGTGTACTGTTTTAGGTGACCTTATAGGTCGCTATTACACGTTGATAGAGCCCCTAGGATTCTTGCTTGACTGCCAGCAGTATGAGGGCGATCATATACGTGGGAGCTGGGGTCTATAAGCATATCCTTAAAAGGTCCCTAGTCGTGGGAGTTTCGAGACAGGGCATCGATACTCCAAAGTCGATTAGTGTATACAGTCGAGACCCCGACGAGGGGCGGTGGCCGGTCTCACAAGCCACTGGTGTCAGTTGGTTCACCTAAGATGTATACAGGTGCTCATTGGGTTATGAGTACACCGGACAGGACTCGCCGGGAACATGCTAGTTGGTCTTATACCTGACGTCAGATAGCAGTTCCCTGGCGACAAGTGTACAGGTTAGTTCATCGACCTGAGATCGTCATTTGTCTCGTATGAGTTCCCACTGTACTTTGATTACTACCCTACCACGCTCAAAGGAGTCATGCAAACAGGTTTTAGTTGGTTACAGTCCCGAGCCACATGGAGGCAGTGAGCGGATCTGCAGGGGTTCGTCTCTCCCGGTATTGGGGGTGAGGTCGCGCTGTGTCTAGGAGAGCCATTACACGAAGTCCTTGGTCAAGACAGGGGATTTACTGGTAGGTATTCCAGTAATATCTCAGGGTGTTCTGGGCTACACTCCGACACGACTTGTACCGCTATTGGGGGTCTGACTTTTACCAACCCCCTAGGCCTGCCATGCGATGCTCATAAACGAACGGACCGGACTGTACGGATATTGTTACTGACAGGCTCAGTAGGGTGTCAGGATGAGTTCGCTCATCGACGTCCCTTTTGGTCAATACCTGGTAGCCCGTTACGCATGGCTAATACCTCTGACGTGCTAGTGGTTAAATCCACAGCCAAAATATTGACGAGTCTTTAGAGTCCCCCACAGACAGTTTCTCAAGTTTCGGACGAAATGCTGTAGAGGCCGTATGGAGATATGGCATGATTCGATCATATACGTGCGGTATTGCACGGATCATGATCGGACGGATAATACTAGCGGGCTTTGGTTTAAGCCGGATCCTAGTATAGTACAGTGTAAATTTTGTCTCTTTCAATTTGTATTCAGTTGGAATACAAATGCGGGTATGTATATACAGTCGCAGAGTTTTCCTGTAATTTATTACGGGATCAGTTTTTTGAAGTTGCCAGTTTGTATTCCGTTTCGGCCAGTTTTCCTTTGTTCCTTCTTGGCCGGATTTTTCTGATGGAGGGGCTAATTTGCAGCTGTGCAAATTAGCATTGTGGAGGGGGTTTATTTGTAAATGGAGGATTATGATGGTTCTAGCATCTTTGCTTTTTCATGCATCATTACTTGCATTAATGGTGAGGAGATTGAAGGGTTATTTGATGTGAGGTTCACTTTTGGTTTATGATCACCCATTTTCCTTTTACTACACTCACCTCCTTTCATGGATTTTTTCCCACTCCCATTTTTTTTGAGAGAGGCCGGCCACTGCTAGGAGGGAGAGGGAATTCATTTTTGGTGTGGGAAAAATTAGTTCATCTCATTTTTCTTTTGCTTACACCAAAAATCCCAAGGCTCGTTTTCCTCTTGCTCATTATTCTTCACCTCCATCATTATGGCAACTTCATACCCGCTTAAGACAAGTGATTCTACACTTAGCCTACAGCATTCTTGGACACGTCGGCTCGCCAACTTCATGCCCGAGTTGCCTCGGTCCAGAGGTGGGAGCCCGTAAAAGAACCCGGCGATGTGGTGCGCTTTCCGACGAGGAGGTGAAGACCGGAGATTCCGCGAGGAGATCGGGATGGAGGCCGAAAACTGAAGGACACGGATCGCTCGGTATAGCATTCTACCCATTCTCTAGTTTGCTAGGATTAGGTTAATGGCCCGATCCGGGTTTATATTGCGCGGTAGTGCCGGTTCAAAAGTTTTGTAAAAGTTTCGTTTCCGCATTCCGGTGTCGGATTGACGGCCGGGGCGCTGCCGTGCACTTACATTGGTATCAGAGCCAGGCTATTAACCTAGTCTAGCTTGCTCTAACGTGTTTACAAGTTCGATCGATCGAATTTTCCAAAAACCGTATTTTCAAGCATCAGTTTCTGTCGAATTTTTCCAGTCGTCAAAAAATTATTTGGTACATTAGAAAATTACGTGCAAGGTTTTTTGAGAATTCTGTGAAAATTTGGTCGGCTGATATTACTGTAGCGCGGTGGATCAGCGGCCAAAACCATGTTTTGGCCGCGGATCCACCGCCGTTTTGTGGCCAAACAGCACCAAATTTCTACAGTGGTTTTTTGACATGGAAATAGGGTTTCTGGTATATTCTTTTTGGGCCTAGATTTATTTTGAGTGCTACAGTAGTGCTTGGGGCCCACTTCGGGAAATTTAGTCGATCGAAAATTTTAAACATATTAGTTCACAATATTTACATTATATCTGCGACCGTGAATGTCATTTGATCAGTAAATCCTGTCTAACTGCTATAGCCCTTTTAAACGGATTTGCAAATGTGATTTTCACGTTGATGTTTTGTGTTGTGCTGTGATGTTGCAGATTTGTCGTGGTGGATAGCCTGGATGCAATGTTAGTACCGTTTGGTTGTATATGTAAATTTGATATTGTGGGAAGAGCGTCCGACATGTGGACTGCCGTCACTGCCTGTTTGTATATTATTCTTTTGGGGCACGACCGGGTTGAGGTCGATGCACCCGTTGTATGTATATTTTACTTTCTGTACTAGGATTACCCCGTGGTGGGGTGTACGGATAGCCGGGTTCTAGAGGGCAACGAGCCCGCATCTCATGGCTTTGAGACGGAGGGGGCTTCACTCTAGAATTGGCGGGCTATTCGCCGCACTCGTAGGGGGTACAGGTTGACCCAAGGAGGGGTGCTCAAGTTACCGGATTCCGTGAAGTGCTAGGTGGTCCATTCACGTTGTTAAAGGGGGCTGCCTCGCTTCAGGTTTTGGCGGGTAACTTGTCGCGCCCGTAGGGGTCTAGGTTTTCATTGCACAGGCTATCCACACGACCAGGGGAACGTCGGGTTTCAATAGCGGCTCTATGAAACCCGGGGATCCCAGATATCTGTATTGTTCTGTGATGCTTATTACATTTCTGTGATGTTTCATTTTATCACGCCTTGAGCGAATATTATATATTGATATATATACTAGTAGATGTTGTATATATTTTGCACCCGCGCTAGTCCCGTCTCCGCTTTGTCGTTAGTTAAGTAACCTAACGGGTGATGACAGGACCCAGTGGCGAATGCGGGTGTCATATACGTACATCATTATTTTCGTTCTTTTGTAGTGTGATCAATTGATGGGACTGCTTTGATTCGGATCAATGCAAGATAAACAAACCTATTCTGATGTTGTTGGAAAATTTTTCAAAAAGCTGTTATTGCAAGGACATTCTCTTTTGTTTTGCACAGTGGTATTCAGTTGGAATATCCTGCACCTCAGTCGACGAGGCAAGGGCCGAGATCCCTTCACCGGGAGTGACCCCTTGGACAGAAGTTTGCGTCAGGGTAATAACTTCACTATAGTCGATTGCTTTTTGCTTTGCATCGTGGTATTCAGTTGGAATATCCTGCACCTCATTCTACGGGGAAAGAGCCGAGATCCCTTCACCGGGAGTGACCTCTTTAGCAAAAGTTTTCGTCACTATATTTTTATAAAAGCTATCCAGTTCCTTCAACGATACCAAGTTCATTACGTTAAAAGTTTTTCGCCAAAAACCATTCGTAGCCCTCCGTCATTTCATATGGATAGTCAATAGTATTCAAGCTGTGTTTGTTGGCCAAAGTCAAGAAACAGTGATTGGTAGCTATTGGATATTCATATGCAGCATAGATAGATGCGTTGGTTTGGAACGGTCGTACTGCCTTGTTGGCCAAAGTCAAAGGTAGGTACGGGTGGGTTCAAATTAACCTGGAGAATGACGGGTAGAACTTGACATGTGACTTATGGGTTGGCCAAAGTCAAGGTCATAAGAGCATTGGGTAAAAATCACATCGGGAGTTTCTAAAGAAACTGAAACTTGCCAGATATGCGCATACCTTCTGGAGTATGATAACGTGAGTGGATTCCATAACGTTATCATGCGATGATAGTTGGATCCCGATTCCCACTGATGAGTTGGTTTACTCCTCGGGTGATCCCGACTAATTCTTCTTTCAGATTTGGAGAAGAATTTGACATTACAGTGGGAGGTTTCCTGATTAGATAAATTGATAACCATTCTGATCTAGGTTAGAGTGCACGCTGAGTGTTTCTTTTCTCTCTCTCTTTGGCAGTGACCATGACCCGACCCTTGACTATGACTCAGTGACCAAGTTGACCGAACTTTCTTAAAACACTGGCTTTTGGATTGTCAGAGTTGCATACCTCATTGCCACTCCTACTTTTACCCTTTTCTCCAGAACACCCCGTATTACTACGAACGTCCACTTCCATTGGATAAAACCATCGTATGGTTATATACGAACTCGAAGGAATTTATTCGAGGATGGTTTCCGGTTTTGGAGAAAACGAATAGGACTATTCAGATGTCTTTTCCTTTTACCTTCTCTCAGGTTGCGAGTGTTCCTTGGATTAGGACAGCACACCTATTACGCTTATTGGATAGTCTTCTTCCAAACCATAGGCTGGTGCCGAACGGTGGGGAATAAAGAAAACCAATTAGCCTAACGATGGTGTGCAGAAGGTATTAAGTAAAGACAAATAAAGGGATTAGTAAGAGGGCAAAGAAAATTGCGACTGCTTTTCACGACCAAACCAAGTATTTCTTCGCCAATCCTACATCACCTTTGTATTTCTCCAGAACACTCCGTATCACTACGAAGATCCACAGTTTATTGGATATTCCATCATATGGTTATATACGAACTCGAAAGGAACTTGTTCCAGTTCGGGGATGGATTCTGGTTCAGGAGAAATAGGAATAAGGTTTATTTGGTTGTCTTCTATCTTCACCTTCTCTCGCATTGCGAGTGCTCCTAGGATTAGGACAGTACACCCATTATGCTTATTGGATAGTCTTCTTCCAAACCATAGGCTGGTGCCGAACGGTAGGGAAGGAAGAAAACCATTTAGCCTAAGAGGGTGTACAGAAAGTAATGACTAAAGACATATAAAGGGATTTGGAGAGATGGCAAAGAAATATACGGTTACAGTTGTGAATCTGGATAATGGAAGAGGCATTACTAGAAATACCAGGATACCCCTATGAAACATTTCAATGTTTCAGTTTCACTGTATAACTGTTAAAAGAAAACTGATTTCCCAATTAGCCCTTGCTCCAGGGTATGTATTTACCAGGTATGATTCTCACATTAGTATGGTTTTACAGATGATGAGTGGGAGTAAGTTATTGGGAATTAGGTGATTATCCTCATTATATCGGAATTCGTTGTAATTGGTGATATTTGAGGAAGTCACCTGGGTTGTTTGCCGGATGGCAAATATTTGGTTTTGAATATCCGTTGTTATGCACCAATTTCAAATTGATATATCTTTACGTCTATTTTTATAGAGTGAGATATACCTTTTTGAAATTATGTCTATGACATTTACCTATATCAGTGGATGGTTTGGTAAGGAGCATTGAACAGCGGTGTAATTCTTCTTAACCATAAGTACAGTTTTCAACCTACGACACACAGTGAATGAGTCACTAGACTCAGGGGACTTATACAAAGTATTGTATATTGTCCAGTGTCCATTAGGACAGAGGGGTTGGTCCTCGTACTATATTCGGTTTACTTATGACTTCTCTAGTTTTTAGACAAGTGTTTCGTAGAAACACAGGGTCCAAGTTTTGAGAAGTTATAGGTATAAGAGTAAAGTAGAGAACTAGGTATTGCAAGTATCGGGATTCTTCAAGGTGATCGAAGATGTAGATACTTGTGTGTGGTATTCAGTTAATAGTAATGATTAAGAGAACTTGCTTCTCTTTCAGGTTACTCATAATTGGAAGCACTCCTAAGTTGAGTAATGCTGATCGGCCTCTCTCCATTTAGTTGACATGCACTGGAGACAGCTGCATGATTTGAATCTGGTTCAATTAAATCATTGCCTCTGTTTCTATATTGGATATAGAACAGTTCATATCTTAACGATTTTAAGGTACGGGGAGTTGTCCGGCTTATGCTTAAAACCAGACTCTGGATAACTCAAGGAACGTTTCTGTAATGGCTGTTTGTGGGTTGACCCAGGCTATGATGAGGGTTGACTTTCTACCATCTGGAAGATCTATAGTGATATTGTTCTTAACTCGCTACAGTTTTAATAAAAATGGATTTTTTCAGAAAACGGTAGTGGGAGTATGGTAGAACTGGAAGTGATTCCAGAACCGTAAACGATTACTGAAGATTTGATAAGAGCCTAAAGATTCAATCTGGTTTGACATTCCATTAGCCACTCCGTAGACATGATGGGTAACCTCAGGCACCCGAGAGGTACTCCGGTAGCCTCAAGAACGGTGACAGGGAGGTTCTTGTTTACCCAGACTTGCCATTGCTGTTGTTCCAGACTGTGAGACCCGGCTAGAGGATGAGTATAGCTTTGTTCTAAACTAGCTTTAGAAGCATACGTGTATATGACTCTGCCAGAGGGTTGTCGTAGTCAGTGGGAGCAGCGGAAGCATAATGGAAAAGTGGCTTATGTCTATTTATAGACTAAAGCAGATATAGCGGAGATAGATCACCTATTTCTGATGTGACAGTCATAGTTTTGACTTCATCAGAATAGGGGATGGATCTGTTGAGAAGGTAGTAGGGTGTGATGTCCTGGTATTTAGATGACATACACAGAGTAAGAAGTGAAATTCCAATACTACAATCGGTTATACTTTGGTTGTCACACAGTGGTTTCTCCATATAGGATATGGATATTATATCAGATATTCTGGTTACTGGATCTATGGTTTTAGATCTAGATTTGGGTAGTTTCCTAATCTGGGTACTTAGACAGCATTCTACAGGTGTTTTAGAATGGACGACTCCTGGCACGGTAGTGTACCTGCAGGTGATGGAGTCACCCTCTCTGAAGGTGTCTTCAGACTAAAGGGGAGAGGGATGCGCAAGATTGGCAGATCACTTGCTTAGGCAATTGAGTCAATCATGAGAAGTCAGGTACCACACCAGATGTTGTTTTTGCACTAGATGCAATAAGATGATATTAATCCTATACTGGAGAGACATTCGGAAGCAGTTTTAGAAAATAAGTGGATGTTCTAGGGATATGATAACGACAACCTCCTTTAGGAGACGGTTATCATTCCAAGCTTCCAAGGTGACCTGGATGGCAGAGTGGCTGTCAGAGTTATAGTTTTCTCTCTGACGAGGGGCAGTAGTTTGGACAGGAGGTCCAAGCGGATACTGAGGGAGGCATGTCGCAGGATACTGATTAAGTTCAGTTGACGATACAGTCTAAGATGTTTGGATTTGGAGTTCATTTATGAACTAGGTCCCATCAGATATCCAGACATATTCTAAGACAGGTATTGCTCATTTCGGGATTTGGGTTTCTCCGCGAACTTGAGATAAAGAGAGACATAGAAAGAAACATCACAGCGGATCCACCCACTGAGGCTATTCCTCGAACGCAATAGTTTCGCAAACGAGCTTTGTGAGACTGACTAGTAGAGGAGTTGGGTGTTCGGTATCACACGGGCTGTGAGTATGCGACATCGCAATAATTAGCCTTGAGTGCAAGTGGGAGATTGTTTGAGATAGTGCCCTCAGAGTCAATTATTGGATCACAGGCACATGATTGCAATGATTGAGGGAGGACCTATACCGGTAGGACAGTCTTACTCAAGATGATAGTATGCTATCTGGTTTATCTTTATCATCGTGTACTGTTTTAGGTGACCATACAGGTCGCTATTACACGTTGATAGAGCCCCTAGGATTCTTGCTTGACTGCCAGCAGTATGAAGGCGATCATATATGTGGGAGCTGGGGTCTATAAGCACATCCTTAAAAGGTCCCTAGTCGTGAGAGTTTCGAGACAGGGCATCGATACTCCAAAGTAGACTAGTGTATACAGTCGAGACCCCGACGAGGGGCGGTGGCCGGTCTCACAAGCCACTGGTGTCAGTTGGTTCACCTAAGATGTATACAGGTGCTCATTGGGTTATGAGTACACCGGACAGGACTCGCCGGGAACATGCTAGTTGGTCTTATACCTGACGTCAGATAGCAGTTCCCTGGTGACATGTGTACAGGTTAGTTCATCGACCTGAGATCGTCATTTGTCTCGTGTGAGTTCCCACTGTACTTTGATTACTATTCTACCACGCTCAAAGGAGTCGTGCAAACAGGTTTTAGTTGGGTACAGTCCCGAGCCACATGGAGGCAGTGAGCGGATTTGCAGAGGTTCGTCTCTCCCGGTATTAGGGGTGAGGTCGCGCTTTGTCTAGGAGAGCCATTACACGAAGTCCTTAGCCAAGGCAGGAGATTTACTGGTAGGTTTTCCAGTAGTATCTCTGGGTGTTCTGGGCTACACTCCGACACGACTTGTACCGCTATTGGGGTTATGACTTTTACCAACCACCTAGGCCTGCCATGCGATGCTCATAGACAAACGGACCGGACTGTACGGATATTGTCACTGACAGGCTCAGTAGGGTGTCAGGATGAGTTCGCTCATCGACGTCCCTTTTGGTCAATACCTGGTAGCTCGTTACGTATGGCTAATACCTCTGACGTGCTAGTGGTTAAATCCACAGCCAAAGTATTGACGAGTCTTTAGAGTCCCCCACAGACAGTTTCTCAAGTTTCGGGCGAAACGCTGTAGAGGCCATATGGAGATATGGCAGGGTTCGATCATATACGTACGGTATTGCACGGATCATGATCGGACGGATAGTACTAGCGGGCTTTGGTTTAAGCCGGATCCTAGTATAGTACCGTGTAGATTTTGTCTCTTTGCATTTGTATTCGATCGGAATTCAAATGCGGGTATGTATATACAGTCACGGGGTTTTCCTGTAATTTATTACGGGATCGGTTTTTTGAAGTTGCCAGTTTGTATTCCGTTTCGGCCAGTTTTCCTTTGTTCCTTCTTGGCCGGATTTTTCTGATGGAGGGGCTAATTTGCAGTTGTGCAAATTAGCATTGTGGTGGGGGTTTATTTGTAAATGGAGGATTATGATGGTTCTAGCATCTTTGCTTTTTCATGCATCATTACTTGCATTAATGGTGAGGAGATTGAAGGGTTATTTGATGTGAGGTTCACTTTTGGTTTATGATCACCCATTTTCCTTTTGCTACACTCACCTCCCTTCATGGATTTTTTCCCACTCCCATTTTTTTTGAGAGAGGCCGGCCACTACTAGGAGGGAGAGGGAATTCATTTTTGGTGTGGGAAAAATTAGTTCATCTCATTTTTCTTTTGCTTACACCAAAAATCCCAAAGCTCGTTTTCCTCTTGCTCATTATTCTTCACCTCCATCATTATGGAAACTTCATACCCGCTTGAGACAAGTGATTCTACACTTAGCCTACAGCATTCTTAGACACGTCGGCTCACCAACTTCGTGCCCGAGTTGCCTCGGTCCAGAGGTGGGAGCTCGTAAAAGAACCCGGCGATGTGGTGCCCTTTCCGACGAGAAGGTGAAGACCGGAGATTCTGCGAGGAGATCGGGATGGAGGCCAAAGACCGAAGGACACGGATCGCTCGGTATAGCATTCTACCCATTCTCTAGTTTGCTAGGATTAGGTTAATGGACCGATCCGGGTTTATAGTGCGCGGTAGTGCCGGTTTAAAAGTTTTGTAAAAGTTTCGTTTCCGCATTCCGGCATCGAATTGACGGCCGGGGCGCTGCCGTGCACTTACAATAGCCTACTATCATATCGAGCAAGATTGTCCTGTACATACATATGTCCAAGAATCCACATATATACATATACAATAATGACCTCTAATGCATACATATCCAACAATAGTCATATCCTGCACAATGCGATATTGACTCCCTATACTGGGAGTGACGAATCCCCTCGACCGTCCACTTCCACCATGTGCTTCGTGACTATACCCAACTAAAACATGTTTTCACGACTCAGTAGAGCCGTGGTAGGATAGTAATCAAAATATAGTGGGAACACACAAAAGACAGTATAGCGATCTCAGGTCAAGGGACTACCCTATACTATCTTCACCAGAGAAATGCTACCTAACATTGGTATAGTACCATCTAGGAGTTCTCGGTGAATTTGTCCAGTGTAACTCATCCAATGAGCACATGTATACAATCATCGGTGTCAAACACCAATGGCTATAGGATCAGCCATCACCTAGTACAGGGTCATGAAATGTTAACACTAGTCTAAACTGGAATACCGATGTCCATTCTTTATATTCCTATGACTAGGGACATTTAAGGATGTGCTTATAGACTACCAGCCCCACTAGTATGATCTCTATCATTAATCCTGGTAGTCAAGCAAAGATCCTATGAGCTTTATCTCATGCATTAGCTATACACGATAACGAGTAAAACGTATACACATGACAGAAGCAAGACTGTTCTCTGTATAGGTCCTTTTGAATTCAGTAATTGCATTCTTACAATTACGATAATTACCTTGAGGGCACCTATACCCAACATGATCATCTTTTCCAATCGAAAGCATGCCATCTACATCAATATAAGGAACTTGACATTACTCTTTACACCTTTCTTACAACTAGGTTCATCTTATATTTTGATGAAGTCAAACACTTTGACCGCAACATCAAAACAGATGATCCTTTGCTCCGCTATGCCTGGTTTAGTCTATAAATAGACTTAAGCTACTCGCACACTTTTTGCTGCTCCCACTGACTAAGATAACCCTCTGACAATGTCATATACACGTACACTTTTAAATCCAATTTAGAAATACGTTATAGTCATGAAAGACAGCAGTGACAATTTATATCCGTATGGACTTCAGCACAGACACTGAAGTAATAGTTTCATCAAAATCCATATCGGGTATTCGATGAAAACCGATCACTATAAGTCCAGCCTTATTAGGTTAATACCTTTCCATTTGCACTAATCTCGAAAGATCTACTTGCTCCTTATTGGTTTTTTCGGCCCCTTTCAGGAGTACCGAATAAAGTCCATACTTTGTTGTAGTGTATGGAGTCCAACTTGGATAACTTGGCATCCAGCCATTAGTCGGAAGTCACTACTCTCTATGGTCTGTTGATAACTAGTAGGGTCATCATCATATGATACATACCTCCCTATCACCTTCTACGAGGAAACCGAAGTATTTCTTGGGTAATTGAGGTCTCCTTCTAAATTTGTGGAGTGGCTAAGGTTTGTCAGGGTCAATTGATCCAGGTTTTACTAAATTTTCAGTAATCGTTTGTTATTCTGCAATCACTTCCAGTTCTACCATACTTCCACTAATTCCTTTTGTAAGGAATTCCTTTACCAAGGAGGTGGCGAGTCAAGAACCAAACAATTTTAATCTTGAAAATGGTAGAAGTTATCCCTTGCGAAAGCTTAGGATAACCCACAAACAGCTTGTTATTGAAACGTGCATCGAGTTTGTCCGGATTATGTTCTTAAGCACAAATTGGATAACTCTGTATCTTAACAATCATTAGATGAGAACCCATTTTATATCACATATAGAATCGGAGGAACTTATTTAGATGGAACAATTATCAATTGATATGCATATACTTTCAGTGCATATCTCCCAAATGAAAAAGGCGATTCAGTATTACTCATCATGAAGCGCACCCACGGAGGAGTAATTTGAGATAGAATTATATTCTCTATACGGAATACCTAATACCAACCCCTTA
This sequence comes from Agapanthus africanus, assembly GCA_030015575.1. Taxonomy (NCBI): domain Eukaryota; kingdom Viridiplantae; phylum Streptophyta; class Magnoliopsida; order Asparagales; family Amaryllidaceae; genus Agapanthus; species Agapanthus africanus. The sequence goes on along the minus strand of JASDDO010000019.1, from coordinate 811,899,478 downwards.
TCTCTATGTACATTAGATAACAAATATCAATACGTATAAGTCCCAAGAATTCACTAACTCAAATTCCGTGTGTTGTAAGTTGAAAACTTTATTTTGGTTAAGAATGTTATGTCATTATTCAATGCACCTTACCTAATCATCAAATGATAAAGGTAAATGTTTAGAATATATTTTCAAAAATAATATCCTACTTTATCGAATAAAGAGACAAATATATCAGTTTTAAAAGTTGTTGCATAACAATAGCTATTCAAAACCAAATATCTGCTGCTAGGAAAAAACATGTGATTTTTCCCAATAGCAACATTTGCTCCGAATTCCGAGTTTGAGGATCAAATCACCATATCCCAATACTTTGCTCCTTGTCAGCATCTGTAACCCCTTACAGATGTGGGATCCTGATCCGGTATCGCATACCCAGGAAGTAAGGTTAATTGAGAAACAATTTCAATTACAAACACAAAGAGGATAAAGCATCAATATGCTTCAAGGGGGTGGCAAGGTATTCCCAGTAATACTTCTTCTATTGCCCAGGCTCATGACAAAAATTGCAATCTCCTTTCCCGTCAGCTGCAACCCCTTAAGATGTCTCTATTTTTATCTTGTGTACACTGAACTTAGGCTTGGTTGGTTTTCTTCTTTTCCTTCCTTTCAGCTCCAGCATCAGGATTGGAAGAAGACCATCCAACAAGCGTAACTGGTGTATTCTCCTTCTTAAAGAAGCTCTCAACTTGAGATAAGGTGGAGATGAGAGACAAATGAATTATATTAATATACAATTCACTTTCTCCAGAAATAGTAGTCATCCTCGGCTGAAACACTTTCTTCGAGTTCGTATATAACTATACGAGATGACCTTCCAAGTAATATGGATCTCTGTATCTAATACATATGGTTCTGGAACAAGTAAAGGGGAAGTAAGATGGGTAAGGAGATATGCGATTTTGTCGTAAATTAGAACAATCATGACATTCCAAAACCAAAGTTTGTAAAAATTCGGTTAACTTGGTTTACGAGTTTTAGTTTGAGGTAAGTTATGGTCGCTGCCAGAGAGAGAAAAGAAACACTCAGTGTACACTCTATCAAGATTAGATTGGTTTATTAATTTATCTAATCAGGATAGCTCCTACTGTTTCTTCGAATCATCCTTCAAACCCTAAAAAGAGAACTGGTCGGGATCATGTATAGTAAATCTCCCAAGAGTAACTCTTACTCACAGTAAGAATCGGGACCCAAACTATTACGGAATCGTTATCTTGACTATGTCAACAAGTCACCCCACTCTATAGAAGGTATGCAATCACATTGTAAGTTTCAACACTTGAAACTCCCGATATGATTTTTGCCCCTAGTGGCTTATGACCTTGACTAGGTCAACAAACCATAAGTCGCTAGTCAATTTCAACCCGTCATTTCGTGATTAATTTAAACCTACCTGCACGAGACCTTGAGTAGGTCAACAAGTCTATTCAACTATCCTAGCTAATCACATCAACATGCAAGCAGGATGATATCACTTATCTACCGTTCACTACACGTTGACTAGGTCAACAAATGCTGCATTAATACTGAGTACTCTACTTCCTGAAATGACAAAGGGCTACACCTGGTTTTGAAGAAAACCATTAAAGTAATGAACTTGATATTTGTTGGATATGTATGCCTTAGAGGCCATTATTGTATATTACATTAGATTGTATATTATATTGGATGATTGGAATATATATGTACATAACAGTCTTGCTCGATATGATAGTATACTATCTGGTCTGTCTTTAGCTTAACATGTGTATATGTTTTACTTATATTACGTATCACTAATACATGTTGATAAATCCCATAAGTTCTTTGCTTGACTACCAGCATTGTGATGGCGATCATACTAATGGGGCTGGGTAGTCTATAATCACATCCTTAAATATCCCTAGTCATGGGAGTGTCGAGATAGGGCATCGATATTTTAAGGTAGACTAGTGTATACGTTTCTTATTTCCGAGAGGGGAGATGGCCGGTCACACATCCATTGGTGTACGACACCAAAGATTGTATGCATGTGCTCAGTAGGTTATGAGTTACACTGGATGGACTTACTGGAAACTGCTAGATGGTATTATACCTATCATTAGATAGCAGTTCTCTTATGACATGGGTACATGGTAGTCTGTTGACCTGACATCGTCTTTTGTCTCGAGTGTGTTCCAACTGTACTGTTGGATATGTAAGCCCTAGAGGCAATTATTGTATTGTACAGGATTGTATATTATATATGGATGTTTGGGATATATATGTACAAAACGGTCTTGCTCGATATAATAGTATACTATCTGGTTTTTCTTTACCTCAACATGTATATATGTTCTATTTATATTACGTATCTCTAGTACATGTTGGTAAAGCCCGTAGGATCTTTTCTTGACTACTAGAATTGTGATGGCGATCATACTCGTGGGGTCTAGCTAGTCTATAAGCATATCCTTAAATTGTCCCTAGTCGTTAGAGTTTCGAGACAGGGCATCAATACTCCGGAGTAGACTAGTGTATACGTTTCTTATTCCTGTGAGAGAAGGTGGCCTATCCTACAACTATTGGTGTCCGGCACCAAAGATTGTATATAGGTGCTCATTAGGTTATGAGTTGCACTGGACAGACTCATCGAGAACCTGCTAGTTAGTATTATACCTACCGTCAGATAGCAGTTCTCAAGTGACATGAGTACAAGTGGTCTGCATGACCTAACATCATCATTCGTCTCATGTGTGTTCCCACTGTACTTAGATTACTACCCTACCACAATTTTAAAGAGCCGTGAAAACAGGTAATACTTGGGTGTAGTCCCGAAGCACTTGGAGGTAGTAAGTGATAGAAGGGATTCGTCTCTCCTAGTATAGGGAGTCGATGTCGCGCAATGTATGGTCGGCCAATACCATATGACCTTGGCCAAGGAAAATAGGAATTACTGGTGGGCCTATTAATAATTTATCGGCTGGTATGAGCTATAGATCGGCACGATTTATCGCGTTATTAGGGGTCTGACGTTTACCACCCGTAAACTCGATATACGATACCCTCAGACGAATGAACATGAGTGTATGGTGAATGTCACTGATAGACTCAGTTAGGGGTACAGACGGGTTTGCTTGTCGATCTTCCCTAAACATGCATGGGCAGTCGTTACGTACACCTAGTGCCGCTGACGTGCTTGTGAGTTTTTAGGTTTTTTTCAGTAACTCACTGCCAGTATATTGTCGTGTCTTTAGAGTTCCATACAAAGTTTTTCCCGCTTTAGCAAAATGATGTAATGGCTATACTAGGTACGTTAGCCGGTCTTAGGAAAAGACAGATATTAAATCGATTTTGGATTTTATATAAAACATATGTATTATTTAATATATGTATTTTATAATATAGTATCACATCACTCTATTATGTCCCTTTATTATTTTAGGCATATATATATATATATATATATATATATGAGTATATATTTAAATACATAGAATTATTCTTTTTCCTAAATATGTTTTGGATTCTTTTGGGGTTTCCTTTAGCTATCTTATGTCTTGGGTTATGTTATCATATCCTAACCATTCTATAGTGACATGTGGAGGGGAGAGAAGAGGGTCGACACTTGTATGGGTTGATGAGAATGAATGACTAGGATTGTGTAGAGAATATGGTTGGTTTTTAAACAGCAACCATTTTAGATTTTTTCTCTTCACTTTTCAAGTCTCGTTCTCTCTCTTTTCTTTTGTGAGAAACTCATGCCTCCCTCTTCTTTCTCCTCTCCTCTCTCTTTAGTTTAAGAAACCCTAATAATAATCCATAGAAAAATATATAGAGACTAGAGAGTGAAGCTACATCACTTGAAGCTAGGATTTAGCAACTCCTAGTTCAAGTTCTTCTCTTTTGAAGTGAAGCTAAAGCTTGGAGTTCCTTAACGTGGATTTTCTTTGATCAAGTGGAGTTTTTCAAGCAAGCTACTGTAGGGGTTCCTAGGCACACTAGTGAGGTCTCACAAGGCATCAACCATGCCAAATTCAAATTTTAACGGTGCCGAGAAACCCTCGAACGGATTGTTGGCTAGATTTCTAGGCGAAAAGATTAACTAGTTAACACTTAACTATAAGATTACGGAAATACAACCTTTGTAGATCCGGTGCTCCACCTCCATAGCACCGCAATGAAGTCCTTTCGCTGTCCAAATGAGTTCCCGGGATCTAGCGTCGGCTTCGTCGGAGAATGGGCAAGCTAGGTCGTCGATGTCCATGCCGAAGATGATCTACGTCGAGGCATCGCTAAATCAAGCTCCGACTTCACCAAGTCAAGAAACTTGTGAAGGAAACACACTCTACTACTTGGCAAGAGGTAGAGGATGAAGAAATAGGAAGTGGGTAGACTTTAGTTTTGGATTTCTCACTCTTTTTCATCACTTGCCATTAATGGAGCAAGCTTTCTTCATGTGAAGAAATGAAGAAGAAGAAGAAGCTAATTATGATAAGTTCATTAAAAATTAGAAAAGAAATGAATACTTATCATATTAGAACCATGGTTAGGTGTAGAGAATCAATCATGGTTAAGTGCAACGGTTAGGGTTAAGCTAAAAGACAAAATGGTCATATGGTCAAAACTTCATGAAGCTTCATCAAGCTTCATGAAAGAAAGAAAGAATGATAACCATTTTGTTTTCTTTTGTCATTTCATTTTAATCCAAATAAAAAGATAAATGAATGGACAAATAAATAGAAACCTTAACCATATACTTAACCTAGGTTTAATTCTTTACACTAACCAATATTGCATGCATCATCAAACATGATACAATCAAGTGCACAAAAATATATCGCATATACAATGCGCACATCCGAGTGAGAAAATCCATCTTAAGTGAACCGATACTAGTTAATGCAAAGTAATATATCAAATATATAATTATGCATTAAATCATTAAATCAACACTTGATTTAATGATCCGGTCATATTGCATATAACCGACTAATATCAACAGTAACAACTTATCGAATCAACACTTGATCCGATAACCCGGCTATATCACATATAACCGATCAATGTCACATATCGCGAGAATCGAATACAGTATCACATACTGGTATCATTCTCGGTCCCGCATATATCTCATATGCACTCCTATTTCGTTTCGCTTGAGCCAGGAAACCTCTGTGTAGGACTCTAAAGACTCGTCAATACGCCGGCAGCAGGTGATGATCATATCAAACACCCACAAGCCGCAAGCGGTCTGCTAAACGTAACGGCCACCCGGGTATTGAGCGATCTGAAGATCGACGAGCAAGCCCGCTCACACTCCAGTGAATCCAACCAGTAACACTGCCGTACAGTCCGGTCTGTTCGTCTGATATGTCGCATATCTTGCCTAGGGGTGGTAAACGTCAGACCCCAATAGCTCGATAAGTCGTGTCGATATGAGGTCTATAACAATTCGAGAAACTACTGGTAACACTTACCAGTAAATCTCAGCAACCCTGGACAGGGATTTCCTGTTATAGCCAATCGAACACAGCGCAACATCAACTCCCTATACCGGGAGAGACGAGTCCCCTCTTATCGCTCATTGCCTCCATGTGACTCGGGACTGTACCCAAAACCACCGTTTTGCATGCCCTCTTGGACGTGGTAAGATGGAAATCAAAGCACAGTGGGAACCACACAAGACTCTATGACGATCTCGGGTCAACAGACTACTCTGTACCAGTGTCACCAGAGAACTGCCATCTGATGTGAGGTATAATACCATCTGGGAGTTCTCGGCGAGTCCGTCCAGTGTACCCAGTCTCTACTGAGCACCCGTATATCATCTCTGATGTCAAACACCAATGGATATGGGATCATCCATCGCCCATCTGTATGGGTCGAGAAGGTATACGCTAGTCTACTCTGGTATATCGATGCCCCGTCTCGATACACCCACGACTAGGGACTTTGAAGGATGTACTTATGGACTACCTTGTCCCCACTAGTATGATCTGCATCATAGTCCAGGTAGTCAAGTACACATCCTAAGGGCTTTATCAACATGTAACAGAGAGACAGTCAGTGTACACGTTAAGGTAAAGTGTAACCAGATAGCATACTATCATGTCGAGCAAGAAAGTCCTCCCAATATACGTCCTAGCATCCACTACAATATACATCATATGTACAGTAATGGCCTCTAGGGCATACATATAACTAACAATCTCCCACTTGCACTAGGGCCATCTGTAGCAGTGGTTGTAGTATCTCATACTCAACCATCCCATAAAAATCTCTCTCTGGGAACAGACCTTTGTGAGTGGATCCGCTGTGTTGTCCTCTGAGTCTACTCTCCTAACCTCGATCACCCTGGAGATCAACCATCTCCATAATCAGGTAATACTGCCTTAGAATATGTCTGGATCACTGATGGGACGGGCGTTCCTTGGCATAAGCCACAACTCCATTGTCTCACAATGGAAGGAACGAAGTTCATCTTATGAACTAATATACATCCAGACTGCCTCTTTGGTAGCATCTCAAATAGCGATGTATCCAGCCTTTATCGTCTAGTATGCCACGGTATCTAGCTTGGAACTCTTCCAACATACCGTCCCTCCACTGAGGGTAAAGACAATGCCTGTGACTGACATTCAGTCGTCATTATCACCCTGGAACCCTTCCAGTGATTCTCCCCAGGATCGATTGATACCATCTCGCTACAACTAGTGAGAATCCTAACATCCAATTAGATCTATCTCATAGATCCAAAACCCAGGATTTAGGAGGTATCACTTTTATCCTATATGGAGAATCATTGTGATAAGCGGAGATTGATCGAGCGTAGCATAAGAAACTCCTTTCTTATCAAGAGTATGTCATCCACGTACTCTACGAGGATCGTCACCATACTCCCTACTACCTTTTTGTTTATACAAGGTTCATCTACCATTTTGATGATGTCAAACTCTTTGACTAACTCATCAAAACTGATGTTCCAACTCCGCGATGCTTGCTTTATCCTATAAAGCATCTTGCACACGTTTCCGCTGCTCCCTCTGTCTACGAAGCCCTCTGGCTGTGTACTTATAGACGCATTCTTCTAAAACATCATTTAGAAAAGCAGTCATGACACCCAACCACCAGATATCGTAGTCATGGTATGTAGCCGTGACAAGTAGGATCTGGATGGACTTAAGCATAGGTATTGGAAAAGGTTTCATCATTATCCACGCCTGGTTGATGACGAAAACCTTTAACAAGTCTAGCTTTGAAAGTCTCAACTTTTCCATCTACACCAAGTAATCTTCTCAAGATATACTTGCTCCTGATGGGGATTTAACCCTTCAGATATTGCAACCAAAGTCCATACTTTGTTGGTGTATATGGATTCCATCTCAGATCGCTAAACATCCAGCCATTCTTACAGAGTCTTACTCTCGATGGCCAGCTCGAAGCTAGTTGGGTCACCATCTCATGATGCAATCCTCGCTCCCACTGTCATAGAGAAACCGAAGTATCTCTCAGGTGGGTGAGGAACCCTACTAGATCGGCGGAGAGGCTGAGGTTCGTTGGAATCTACTGAATCCTTTGGTTCTATCAAATCATCAGCTGTAGTTTGTATAGCTGGAACCTTTCCAGTTCTACATAACTAACCTTGCCTCGAGCTTGTCCGGATTTTGCTTTTAGACAAAGCCCGGACAACCCCAAATCTTAACTAGCTTAAGACATGGGCTCTTCCCTTATCATATCAAATATGAAGTGGTAGGCAACTGATTTGATTTGAACCCTATTCAATAGGTATGCAGCTTCTCAAGTGCATAACTCCCAAAAAAGGAAATAGGTAACTCAGTAGTACTCATCATAGAGCACACCATATCAAATAGGGTGTATCTGCTCCGCCCCGATATACCATCGTGCTATGGTGTATGCGGAGGAGTAATGCTGAGAGAGAATCTTATTCTCCTTTCGAATTGTCCAGGAATTCCATGCACAAGTATTCTCCTCCTTGATCTCATCAAAGGACATAATACTTATACCCATATTGGTTCTCTACTTCTAACTTATATTCTATGAATATCTCAAAAGGTTCGGACTTATGTTTCAACAGGAACATAGGTCTGAATCTCGAAAGATCATCAGAGAATGTAATGAAGTATAAAGAACCGGTCTTGGCATGTGTAGACAGGAGACCTTACATACATCATCATGTATCAGTCCCAAGAGTTTACTTAACTCTTTCTCTATTTCCAATAAACGGAGCTATGGTCATTTTATCTTTGTGACATGACTGGCGAGTTTCACAAGATGTAAATTCAAACTAATTTAAATATGCATCTTTATGTAACTCTAGCTAGTCGGGTCACATTGATCTGACCTAGTCTACAATACCTCAAGAAGGATTCGTTCATTTCTGAACTCTTCCTCTTGTGTGTGTTCTGTATACTAAAGAACTGTAGTTTGATTTAGAACATCAACGCTTTTAGATAACGTTCCTGAACCGATCAACTTTTGATATAGGAAATGTTCAAAACATTATCCAACTATACAAAATTTTATTATTTCTTTACTAATAAAGAGATAGATATGATTTTGTATATCAGGTTCGGTATCTAATAACATTCGTTCAGAATCAATGTATTTGGAATACAGGGTGACAGTGACCAACAGACTTGGCTGCAACTCTTGCCCCGTTTTCTGCCTCATGAAACTTATCACCCGTTCTCAGTTCTCCACCTTTCTGTAGCCCTATGTAACAGATTACATATCTGGGATCCTGATCTGGTATCACATACCCAGGACGTAGAGGATACAGAGAAACAGTTCTTTGTAACGAACACACCCGAAGATGATGCATCAGCATGCACTTTCTTCGTTTGGGCGGCACGGGAATTCTGGTAATCCCCAATTTCCTGCTCTGTCTTATAACAATTATAAGTTGGAGCGGAACCAACGTTCCCCAGCTCAGTATAACAAGCAGGTTCGGTCAATATTCCGTATTATTATCTTGATTAAGGCGTGATATGGTCTCTACCTGGAGAGAGAGAGAAGAAAACTCTCAGCGTGCGCTCTTTCAAGAATAGATTGGTTATTATTTTATCTAATCAGGATGGCTCCCACTGCTTTTTATCAAATCTTCCTTCAAACCTTAAAAGGAAAGACTAGCCGGGATTAATTACACACTACAAGTTCGCCAATCTTTCAGCCAGGCCAGTGTCGGTACTTTGAGGGAGGTCCCCCGTGCTTTCGCACGAACCTAATTAATGTAAACCTCGTTTTCCCAGAGGCGTAACCTCGTTGACACCTTTCTAGACACCTACTTGATCGGCTAATTGTAATGTATAAAACTCTCCCAGGAGTAACTCTTACTCGCAGCGGGTATCGGGATCCAACTATCTCATAGAAGGTATGCAATCTCATTGCAAATTTCAACACTTGAAATTCCCGATAATATTTTGCCCCTAGCTCGCTATGACCTTGACGGAGGCCAAACAACCCATAGTCCGCTAGTCAAGTTCAACCCGTCATTTCCTGATTGAATTAAACCCACCCGCACGACCCTTGACGGAGGCCAAACAATGCCGTACGAATACCCTAATCCAATCGCATCATATGCTAGCAGATAAGCACTAGTTAGCTACCGTACACTACGCCTTGACGGAGGCCAAACAACCGCAGCACGAATACTAACTATTACGTATCTGAAATGACGGAGGGCTACGACTGGTTTTTCTGAAAACCTATTGCGTAATGAACTTGATATCGCTGTAGAATCAAATGATTTTAAAATGGAGTGCTTTTGAGGCTTTTCTAGTTTTGCTAAAGGAGTCACTCCCGGTGAAGGGATCGTCGGTCCTTTCCTCGTCGAATGAGGTGCGGGATATATCATATATATCACTGTGCAAAGCAAAAACTCTTAAAAGCAATCAAAAGACAAACCGAGTGTGTAGCATCTGCCAGTTATTGCTAAAGGAGTCACTCCCGGTGAAGGGATCTCGGTCCTTTCCTCATCGAATAAGGTGCAGGATATATCACATATACCGCTGTGCAAAGCAAGAACTGTAGCTACCTGTTTTATTTTGAAATTCGATTCTACAACATCTTAGGTTTCTTTTATTTCATTAATCATATTAATGAAGTCCCATCATTTAAGTACCCAAACATCACAGATAAATACGACGTACACTTATGCCATCCGCATTCGCCTCGATGTCCCCTCGTGCACCGTTAGGTTAGGTAACTAACGGCAGAGCGGGACAGGGCTAGCACGGGTGTAAAACATAAGTAACATCTATATAATATATCATATATACTATATACTGTATCTATCACAGAACACCACATGATCACATCACAGATATCGCAGCAGAAGAATCATATGAAATATTGGATATACTAGGACGTCCGTGTTTTCAATACGAACCAGTATAAAACACGGATTCCACGGTCGCGATGAATAGCCAAACCCACACCCCTAGACCCCTACGAGAGCGGCAAGCAACCCTGCCAATTCTAGAGTTAGGAGACCCGGACTCGACTCCTCGAGTTGGTCTCCCACTGGACTCCAGAACCCGGTTACTTGTGCTCCCCTCCTTGGGTCTATCCTAGTGCGGAAAAGTAAATAATATACAAAGGGTGACATCTTCCGCAACCTGGAAGCGCCCCAATAAAAGAATATTACATACAAGTTTTTACATGAATGAAAATGAAAAACACTCATCTCACATAAAAACCCCCCGGCTATTCAAACACGACGATCCAATATAACATATCCAGCAACACATAACATCACATGTCATCAACGTAAGTAAACATGCGCATCCCAATTGTCGTTGACATATAGCAACGAAACCGGCGATATCACATATTACACTTACGGTCACAGAAAAGAAAGTGTAAAACTACAACAGTTGGAATCCGCAACCCCATAGACATCGCATGCCTAATCAAATGAATTCCTTAGACATCGCATGCCTAACAATTATAAACCCCGCATTTTAGTCTCAAAATCGAAAACACTTTTCAATATAAAGTCAGGCAATTCAACAAGATTCCCGACATCCTGATCGAATGCTCGTCGCAAACTTTAGTAGGCGGCTGCACCCCCGATACCGTCGACGAAGTGCACCAAGGCGGAACACCGCTACCGCGAGCACCCGAACGGATGCTTTCGGCGACGGGGTTCTCCTACAGTCACTTGGTCGGGGTTATGGAGTGAGGCTGTCTATTAAGTTTACCCGGCGAGTATCCGCGTACGCTACGTGATTGCGACGGACTTTTGATCGCATCAAAATTCCGCAGCAACCGATCAAGTGAGACTAAAGTGCTATGTTTATAACATTCATTCAGTTATCACATAACTTTTGTGAATTCCAATTATTGTATCCCATTCCAGATAAACAGAAAATGTTAAACTTTTCGATCGAACAATCGAACACCCAATTTTTCCCGATACAGATCAACACATGAAATAAGTCTAACAACATTCAGTTCGTGCCTCAGTACCGACGGTCCAGCCGTAGAAGGGTCAAGCCAACGCCTCACATGTGGCACGCCGTACTGCCCCAAACCCGAAGGTTCAAAGGGCAATTCAAGACGGTCACATAATCGAGTTAAGGTTTGTTGTCTTCTAGAGGGTCCATCGAGTTACTTGCACTACTTAGAACGTCGTTAAACTACGGAAAAATCCAACACTTGGAAATTTCCCGACAGGGGAAAAATTGGGTATTTATATCCGGTCGAACTTTTTAACATATTCTATAATTTATCCGGAAAGCCAGATAGACAAAATTTGATACTCCGATCGAAACACCGAATCCCCAAAACAACTGCAGAAAATTCAACTCTTGAAAAATATTAAAAATTCCCAGAAAAATCACCACTGGAAACTAAGAATTACTGTGCAAAATAATTTAAATAATGTGGCCGTACGGCCGCGGATCCGCCGCATGAGCCTTGATCATGCCGCGGAACCGCGGTGGGAAAGTGGAATTAGGTCCACGAAATTTACAGTAATTCTTAGAAAACCCTGCTTGATTTTCTGCATATTTTTAAATTTGAAAAAGACCAGATTTTAAAAAATGGACAGAGAGCAAGTTTGTGATCGGGTTTCAGGTTCGTTCGGGTTTCAAATTCCGTCTAGACTTCGCCTAAGGCTCTAGCTAGGCTCTGATACCAATGTAGGGGTTCCTAGGCACACTAGTGAGGTCTCACAAGGCATCAACCATGCCAAATTCAAATTTTAACGGTGCCGAGAAACCCTCGAACGGATCGTTGGCTAGATTTCTAGGCGAAAAGATTAACTAGTTAACACTTAACTATAAGATTACGGAAATACAACCTTTGTAGATCCGGTGCTCCACCTCCATAGCTCCGCAATGAAGTCCTTTCGCTGTCCAAATGAGTTCCCGGGCTCTAGCGCCGTCTTCGTCGGAGAATGGGCAAGCTAGGTCGTCGATGTCCATGCCGAAGATGATCTACGTCGAGGCATCGCTAAATCAAGCTCCGACTTCACCAAGTCAAGAAACTTGTGAAGGAAACACACTCTACTACTTGGCAAGAGGTAGAGGATGAAGAAATAGGAAGTGGGTAGACTTTAGTTTTGGATTTCTCACTCTTTTTCATCACTTGCCATTAATGGAGCAAGCTTTCTTCATGTGAAGAAATGAAGAAGAAGAAGAAGCTAATTATGATAAGTTCATTAAAAATTAGAAAAGAAATGAATACTTATCATATTAGAACCATGGTTAGGTGTAGAGAATCAATCATGGTTAAGTGCAATGGTTAGGGTTAAGCTAAAATACAAAATGGTCATATGGTCAAAACTTCATGAAGCTTCATCAAGCTTCATGAAAGAAAGAAAGAATGATAACCATTTTGTTTTCTTTTGTCATTTCATTTTAATCCAAATAAAAAGATAAATGAATGGACAAATAAATAGAAACCTTAACCATATACTTAACCTAGGTTTAATTCTTTACACTAACCAATGTTGCATGCATCATCAAACATGATACAATCAAGTGCACAAAAATATATCGCATATACAATGCGCACATCCGAGTGAGAAAATCCATCTTAAGTGAACCGATACTAGTTAATGCAAAGTAATATATCAAATATATAATTATGCATTAAATCATTAAATCAACACTTGATTTAATGATCCGGTCATATTGCATATAACCGACTAATATCAACAGTAACAACTTATCGAATCAACACTTGATCCGATAACCCGGCTATATCACATATAACCGATCAATGTCACATATCGCGAGAATCGAATACAGTATCACATACTGGTATCATTCTCGGTCCCGCACATATCTCATATGCACTCCTATTTCGTTTCGCTTGAGCCAGGAAACCTCTGTGTAGGACTCTAAAGACTCGTCAATACGCCGGCAGCAGGTGATGATCATATCAAACACCCACAAACCGCAAGCGGTCTGCTAAACGTAACGGCCACCCGGGTATTGAGCGATCTGAAGATCGACGAGCAAGCCCGCTCACACTCCAGTGAATCCAACCAGTAACACTACCGTACAGTCCGGTCTGTTCGTCTGATATGTCGCATATCTTGCCTAGGGGTGGTAAACGTCAGACCCCAATAGCTCGATAAGTCGTGTCGATATGAGGTCTATAACGATTCGAGAAACTACTGGTAACACTTACCAGTAAATCTCAGCAACCCTGGCCAGGGATTTCCTGTTATAGCCAATCGAACACAGAGCAACATCAACTCCCTATACCGGGAGAGACGAATCCCCTCCTATCGCTCATTGCCTCCATGTGACTCGGGACTGTACCCAAAAACCACCGTTTTGCACGCCCTCTTGGACGTGGTAAGATGGAAATCAAAGCACAGTGGGAACCACACAAGACTCTATGACGATCTCGGGTCAACAGACTACTCTGTACCAGTGTCACCAGAGAACTGCCATCTGACGTGAGGTATAATACCATCTGGGAGTTCTCGGCGAGTCCGTCCAGTGTACCCAGTCTCTACTGAGCACCCGTATATCATCTCTGATGTCAAACACCAATGGATATGGGATCATCCATCGCCCATCTGTATGGGTCGAGAAGGTATACGCTAGTCTACTCTGGTATATCGATGCCCCGTCTCGATACACCCACGACTAGGGACTTTGAAGGATGTACTTATGGACTACCTTGTCCCCACTAGTATGATCTGCATCATAGTCCAGGTAGTCAAGTACACATCCTAAGGGCTTTACCAACATGTAACAGAGAGACAGTCAGTGTACACGTTAAGGTAAAGTGTAACCAGATAGCATACTATCATGTCGAGCAAGAAAGTCCTCCCTATATACGTCCTAGCATCCACTACAATATACATCATATGTACAGTAATGGCCTCTAGGGCATACATATAACTAACAGCTACTACCCTTAACCTTCTTATTGAGCCACTAGGAGTCCACTTCAAGCACACCTTCCATTTCAAGCAAGGTTTTAGGATGTAAACTAATCCTAACCTTGAATGGAACTTCTAGCGTCTATTTTTAGTGTCAAGTTTGGAACTTCTAGTGTCTGTTTTTATTGTCAAGTTTTTTAAATATACATTCTTGCTTGTAAGCCTTTGTAGCTCTCTTGTTTGTATAGAATCCTTGCTTGCATTCCTTTGTAGCTCTCTTGTTTTTTAAATATACATGCTGGCCTTGCTTTAGAAATGTAAATGAGAGCCCTAGGCATCCTTTCATGGTATCATAGCCAAACTAAAGTATCAAACTTGTTGTAGTAATTTTAGAACTCACAAAAATCTATTTTTTCTAAAACTGGTTTTTAAATTTGCTCTAAATCATCTCTATTGCAAAAACAGCACCCTTCTGATCACTTGGTATAGTATTTGGCCCCTCGGAAGCACAATAATACGCAATGGGTAGAAGATCGGGGAGGGGTGAGGGTATACACCAAACTGAGACCACACATGTGTGGTCTCGGGTTTAGGGGGTTCCCCCAACCCCCCTCGACCCCCTACTCTCCCCACTTGGTTGATATTTAGCGTATTTTTGGGCGTTCGGGTTATTTTAGGATGTTCGAAGTTCATTTGGGTTGCAATGGAAATTTTCAAGGTGCCGGGGGTGTTTAAATTCTTCGTTGGTGAAAATTTGAATAACCACCTGGCGAATTGTGAGTTCTACTAATTACTATTGTGCTTGTTCTGCGACGATAAGTATAAGTATGCGTTGGCAAACTCCAATCTCATTGTTATATGTTAGACGAAATAGGGGTTGCGCATACAAGACTTATTTTGATATTGTTTTTGTAACATTTCAGAAAATATAAAATATTATTTTTGGAATTTAATATTAAAATAATATTTTTCCCGAAAACTGCCCGATTTGCGAAATTGGGGTTTTCGAAAAAGGATATAAATAGATACCAATATTTGTGAAATAATTGAAGATTAAAATGATTTATTCATTTCAAAATATATTTAAAGGATTTGGCATTTTTAAAATTTATTATATGCAGTTTGGATGAAAACCCGATTAGTGCACTGCTAATCGCGATTAAGCCAAATCCGTGTTTATACAGTTTTTCATGGCTAGTGCACCATATCATGTTGCATTTGGTTACATGTTGTTGCATTTGTGTCGTTTTTTGGGTATTATTGTGCTTTGGTTGTAAAAGAGAAAAGAAAAAAAAAGAGAAATGACAAAAGAGTAATTTAGTGAGAGTGGGTGAGAATAAAGGAGAGAGAGAGAGGGGCAGCCACATTATCCTCCACCATTTATTTTTCTTCTCCTTCTTCTTCCTCACTTCCCTCCATCTTTAACCCTAGGATCCATCTCAAAAACCTTGTCAAAATCCTATACCCCTTTCACAAAAAATGATCACCTCCTTCTCCTCTACATATTGGACCAAGAAAAGTGGGATTTTGACAATATTGAAGAGCTAGGGTTTTTCTTGGCTACACCCTTGAGATATAAATTCTTACATTTAGTTTAGTTTGAGATTTCTTGTATTCTAGATTAGTTTAGAATCTGTTTGGTTAGGGTATGTGGTGTTTAGAAAATTCAAGAGAAAGGGTTTGAGGATTTTGGGGAATTAGTGATGTGTGGTGGCTGTACAAGACCCTAGGGATCAGATTCTAGACCTAGAACTAAGTTTAGAACAGAGTATACAAACTTTAGAATTAACCGTGTCGGTTTTGTGAAGATCGGTATGACTACAGGGAATCTATGATGACCCGGGGAGTTTTTGAGTTACCCAAACAATACCACGGACCAAATTACCACACTAGGAGATTACCCTAGCCAGATGAACCCAAACTGGAACCCCTTGGCCGAGGAGGCCGGACTTGAGGTGAGTGTGGCTGGCCACTTAGTTGGCTTTGGTGTCGGGGTTAATCCAGTAGGTCCTATACACTATGTACAACACCCTAAACTTGTTTGTGCAACTACTTTTGGCCTGAGTCAAAATCTGGGAGCACTTTGGTGTGATTTTTAGATAGGTTTTCCGTATTTTGAATGATGAGTTTTGATCTTTGGATTTGTATTTGGTTGTTGGATGCTTGTAAATCAACGACTAGGGGTAATTTGTTGGTTTTCCATGCATGGGCTATAGGTTCTAACCTATAGGCGATCCGTGTGCCGTTTTGGTTTTCCGGATTCGATTTTAATAGCAATTGTGATTGTGTTGATATTGTTGGTACCTTCGCGTGGATTCCGAGGTGATGGAGCGGGGCGTCATCGACTTCGGCAAGCGAAGACCATAGTGAGTAGATCTATATCTACGGGGGAAGTCGGATGGATGGCGTATAGCACCCCCGCAAAGTTTTGGTGGAAACCGATTTGTAGCATATGGTTAAGAAAACTTAGAGTAGCAAACTAGTGTTAGAATTATAAGATAGCTATAAAAACCATATTAGAAACTAAGGATAGTTAGAAGTGTTTTGATACGACTAATATGTGATGACTGAATTTAAGGATGACGTTTGACGATATTTCCGTTTAAGGTATTATAGGACTAGATAGCCGACGTGGATACGTCATCCGAACCATACTTATTCCTAAACTGAAGAATCGATTGCATCTTTTAAACAGATACCTTGAGGGACGTTACGGATTTTCAAATGATATCTTTTCCTTAAAAACACCGTATCCCTTACTTTCAAAACTACGATTCGCATCTTTCAAAAAAAAACTGTTTGTATGGTTCGGGTGTGTATATTAGATTAGATACGTATGCTTATAGTAAAGGTAGAATGTGTATGTAAAATTGACCTTATGGGAGATATAAATGCGATGAAAAGAGAATACGATTTGACATGTGATATGATGACTTGGTGATGTGTTGGTATACGGATGAGAGTCGATTGAGATGTTTGATACCTTGCCGGTCACCTGATACGAGATTGTTATGGATGTGACCTGGGACATAGGTATATAGGTATATATAGGAAGTGTGAATCATGAATGATAAGCCGTACGTGACATTAGGTCGTACCCTCATTGTCTTATAGGTTGATAGGATCCCTTTTTGGTTTAATGCCGCCGTACGATGATTTTCCGTACGTGATGAGTTTGACTTGATGTTTGATCCATACCCTTGACTAGAGAATGTTGTACGATGGATTATACCGTACGCGATGTTGTGAGGCTAGATGCCGATTGATAGATTCACCGACTCGATCATGTTAGATATGTACACCTTATAACTTTTAGTTGACGATTTACCTTTTGATGTATTCATGTTATTCGCATTGCATTACTTATACATGTGCTAGTACACTAACACCATTATCGATGATACGTATGTTACACATACATGATTTGCCGGCTCACACACTTCATCATCGATAATTGCCATGTCACTACACAGTAGGGTTGCTGCATCATGATATACATATTGTACACTCATACTTGCGTATATACCACTTGTACATCCATATTGGCACACATACATATTGTACACTCATGTTTGCATATATACCACTTGTACATCCATATTAGCACATATACATATTGTACACTCATGCTTGCGTATATACCACTTGTACATCCATATTGGCGCACATACATATTGTACACCTTACTTGCGTACATACATATTGTACACCATACTTGCGTACATACATATTGTACACCATACTTGCGGAACACATTTGTACATCCATACTTGCGTATATACACATATGCACCTTTATACGATATTGCATTCGATTTTGGAGATTTGGGAACCGCATGATATATTTTTAACAACTGGATTCATTTAAAAGAGCAGTTTTCCCTCGATATGTACATATTACTGTTCCATGTTGCATAATATACGGATATACATACATTTCCGTTATATATCGCATACATCATACTTTATGATTACACGCATTGAGATATGCTGCTTTCATGAGATTTCTGAATTTGAGAACCATAGTGATTTCAAAAGAAAGTATGTATTTTTTTAAAAACCCGGTTTCTCTTGATATGATATTTCAGTGCATCCACCATGTGTTTTCTCGGTTCTGAGAGTGGCATGTGAAACCCGATTCGAGGAGCGGTAGGCACCGTCTGCGGGTACATGGTGGACCCGGTGAGGTACCCCAGGGCAAGAAGACTCGTATTGTTAGACGGTGAGCCTGGCAGGGGAGCACTACCTACCGGTGATAGTATTTGGACCCGTTGGTTATCCGGAGGATATCGACCAGAGTCATGAGATGGATATGAGGGCCGACCAGAATAGGCGGAGCCTGAGATGAGATATTGAGGGCCTATCTGAGGATGCGGCGCCTGAGATATGGGGATTTACGTGTCGATGCTGGACATGGATTTTCATGATGTTTCGAGTGTCGATGCTGGACACTCAGGTTCCATGATTTTGATGTGTCGCGAGGGACACATGTTAATTTATATCATCATACTTTCATGCATATGCTTTTATGATATTTACATGAATGATGTTGTGTCATTGGTTGACACGTGGACGGGATCCACATGCAAACATACATTGATTATATGGGTAGACGAGATCCACATGCATACATACATTGATTATATGGGTGGACGAGATCCACATGCATACATACATTGACTATATTG
Organism: Agapanthus africanus; assembly: GCA_030015575.1. Taxonomy (NCBI): domain Eukaryota; kingdom Viridiplantae; phylum Streptophyta; class Magnoliopsida; order Asparagales; family Amaryllidaceae; genus Agapanthus; species Agapanthus africanus. The sequence goes on along the minus strand of JASDDO010000019.1, from coordinate 811,880,420 downwards.
TTGGATGATATCCACATACAGATAGACCTTGAGTATATTACTGGCATATATACAGACCCGATCACCCTAGATATCATAGTATTACCTTTATGATATAGTTGACCTAGGAGTCGTTGTTTATTCGATTTCTACTTGTAGATGTTTTTATATTCACGAGTTGGCAACTCACCCCCGTTGTGCCACAGTTCTTGCAAGTCGACCGCACGGATCAGTAACGGCATCGTAGGCACATACCTACTTTTGGGTAGTTTGCTTGGTAGGTAGGACATTTGTATCGTACCCACTCTTGTATTTACTATTTCACATTGTATCCAGTCAACTCCATCAATCAAATTTAGTAATTGTATAAGTAATGAGACTTAGTGATACTTGTGGTTGCGAGACTTAGAGCGAGAGGTTTTCCGCTACTTGTGAATTGATGTCTTGCTTATTTCTTTATCTTTTGTGGTGAATTTCGCCGTTGGGTGTCGTATACTTATTTTTATGCTTTGCGTGGTTGTGATCCGCCGGTTGGCGAAGAGCTAGCTCCCGCTTGGGATGCCATTATTCTTGTTATGTATTTGTGATTTTGGATCAAAACATACAAAGGAGGTGCTGCCCAAATTTTTTTTAAAAGACGAAACACGTTTTCAAACTAGCAAATTTCACTTGCATTTTTATGTTCCTTTTCTATGCATTAAGAAAACTTGATTTCATTATATCTTTATTTCAAAACTTCACCTCCTTTATTTTCTTAAAAAGGTTTAGATTTCTGGGTTTCAGCTTACTTTAATTATGTTATGCCTTTAGACGTTGCGTGATTTAAGTGCTGGTCACGAGCTAATATTTCGGGTCGTGACAGTTTTGATATTGTTTAGATTAGAATAGATATGATCGTCGTGATGAATAGCTATAGAGGGTTTTTGTAAGATGAGCGTTTTTCATTTCATTTAATGTAATAAATTTGTATAATATTCTTTTATTGGGGCACATCCACGAAGGGGATTGTTTCACCTTATGATGTATATTATTCCATTTTATGTACCTAGGATAGACACAAAATGGGGTGCATAAGTACCCGGGTTCTTGAAGTGTCGGATGGCCTACTTATGTCGATAAGGGAAGTTGCCTCACTTCAAGAATTGGTAGGGTTACTTGTCGCACTCATAGGGGTATAAGGGTATGGGTTTAGGTTATTCATCACGACCGTGGAACCCATAGTTTCGCTTTTGGCTAAATTGAAACACGAAACACGGGAATCCTAGTATATCCTCTACCTCTATTTCATTTGTGATTTGCTTCCACTTTTCTGTGATTGGATATTATTGCGTGAGACGAATGTGATCATATATATATGTATATATATATATATATATAGTCCTGTCCCTGCCCTGCCGTAAGTTAAGAAACCTTACGGTGAAGACCTGGGACCCTGTAGCGAATGCGGATGGTATAATCGTACGTTCTATTTTCGTTTCTTCTGCAATAATAAGGTTAATTAATGGGACCACATTAATCCTCATTCATGCAAGAAAACAAACCTTAAAATTGATGTTGTCAAAACCTCAGCTTAAAAACAATAGTCGTAATCTTTTTCTTTACATAGTGGTATTCATTTAGTAATATCCCGCACCACATTCGAGGAGGCAAGAGCCTAGATCCCTTCACTGGGAATGGCATCTTGAGCAAAATTTTGTGTCACTATTTCCCATGCGGTTTACTTCAAAACCAGCGTTTTTAAAATGCGTAGCCTAAACCGCTCCTTTTGAAAACTAATAGCTTGCTTCAATGATATCAAGTTCATTACGTTAAACGTTTTCGCCAAAAACCTGTAGGATATATATATGCCCTAGAGGTCATTATTTGTAATGGATATATATATATATATGTATAGGACAATCTTGCATGAAATGATAGTATGCTATCTAGTTTGCCTTTTATCTTAACATATGCATATGTTTTACCTGTTATTACGTACTACTTATACATGTTGATAAAGTCTGTAGGATTATTGCTTGACTACCAGCGTTGTGATGGCGGTCATACTTATGAGGGCTGGGCAATCTATAAGCATATCCTTAAACTGTCCCTAGTCGTAGGAATATCGAGACAGGGCATCGATATTCCAGAGTAGACTAGTGTATACGTTTCTAGACCCCGACGAGGGGCGATGGTTAGTCTCACAGGAATTAGTGTGTTTCACCTAAGATTGTATATAGGTGCTCACTGTGGATAGGTACACTGGAAAGACTCGCTGAGAACTGCTGGATAGTATTATACCTAGCGTCAGATAGCGGTTCTCATGTGGTATGTGTGCAGGTAGTCTGTAGACCTAAGATCAACATTTGTCTTTTGTGAGTTCCCACTGTACTTTGATTACTACCCTACCACGACTCAAAGAAGTCGTGCAAACGGCTTTTATTTGGGTACAGTTCCGATCCACATGGAGGCAGTAAGTGATTGTTAGGAATTCGTCTCTCCCGGTATAGGGAGTCGATGTCGCACTGTATTTGGTTGGTCAACTCCATAAGCTCCTGCCCAGGACAGTTGAGAATTACTGATAGTTGGATCAGTAATTTCTCGAATGGTCTTGAGCTACACCAACATGACTTATCCGATTAGTAGGTGTCTGATGTTAACCATCCCCTAGACCCGGTATGCGATACTTTCATATGAACAGCTCGGACTGTGCGGATATTGTCACGGTTAGGTTCAGTAGGGGTTCAGTCGAGTTTGCTCGTTGGCCTTCTCTTCGACAAGTGCCTGGGAAGCTATTACGTACAGCTAGTACCACTGACGCGCTTGTAGTTAAACCCATTGCCAGCGTACTGTCGAGTCTTTAGAGTCCCACACAGAGGGTTTCTCTGGTTCAAGCAAAACGATGTAAATTCCGTATGTTTATATGTGCAGGGTTCCGATTGATTACGTGTACTGGTTGCGCGGAATTTAATCGGACGAATTTTAATACTAACGGGCTTAGGATTAAGCCGGTTTATTAAATCAGATATTGATTTAATACTAGTATTATTTTAGTGGTATTATTCTATCTCTTGGGTATTCGTATTTTGATACGAATATGAGAATGTATATACAGTAGAAAGTATTTTGTATTTATACAAAATACCTTCTAGAAAGGGACACCTTATAATGTGTATTTCTATTTATTGATAAATAGAAAAATGAGGTGTAATGATTGCATGGGATGAAGCATGTCTTGAGCATTTGTTGAAAATACTATTGAAGTATGGCTAGTTTTTTTTTTTGAAAAGAAAAATGCTTGATATTTGAGCCATTCTTCATGCTATCATTCTTTCTATGGTTGCTATTCTCTCCTCTCTTCTCTTGCTCTTCCAAAACCCTACCATTCTCATGTGTTGAGAGCCCAGGGTCTTGAGATAGAAAAATGCAGCACTAAACATCTTCACAACATCTAAGCAAACTAGACTAGCAAACTAGTTTGCTTCTTTTAGAGGTAGGAGCTTGAATTAAGAACCTTCAGGTGAATCATCTGGGATCTAGAAGGCCGGAGACCAAGATTGATCTAAGATCAGAAAAGAGACTAAGAAGAGGAACAAAGACCCGAAGGACACGTATCCTATAGGTATAACATTCTATCTGAAATTGTGTCTTAGCACCTCTACTAGGTTTCTACATGCATAAAGTATGAAATTTTAAAAAATCTAGAGGTCTAAGCTACACCAACCTAGAATCGAACTAGAGAATTAGGGTTTGATAGCAAGAAAACACTTTCTAAACTAAGTGAAAAGGGTTACTATCATTGTAGACCAAGTCCTTCACTTCAATAGCTCCAAGTAGAAGTCCCAAAGCTCAAAGTAGTAGTCTCTTAGCTCTAAGTAGTAGTCCCTAGAACTCTTCTTGGCTCTACTTGAAGAAAGGAACGAACTTGCTATGCGATCTTCGAAGCCGAAGATGATCCACCTTGAAGCCTCTCTAGGTCAAGCTAACTCTTGACTAATCAAGGTATTAGTGAAGCAAACAACCTAAACTAATGAGCTAGATTAGTGTAGGTTGATGAAGTAGGAGTTATTCTCACTCTAGAAATATTTTTCTCTCACTTTTTCCAACTCAAGAAAACCCCTAGAATGGGCTCTTGAGAAAGAAGAAGAACTTAGGTGAATGAGAAAATATCTTGTGTTGAGAGAATGAACCAAGAGAATTAGATAATATTGTGATGAATAAATATCTACAGAAAGACAGAGAGATGATGAGTCATGGATTCTCAATGCTTCTACAAGCATCCAAGCTATGACTCATTTCTTAATAAATTTGATTTTCCTTTAAATATAAATCATCACAATAATCTAAAACCCTAGGTGTGAGTCTCATATACCCATGTTCTATGTATCATCAACCATGATACAAATTCAAATACGTATATAAATATATATCGCATATATATTAAATGTATTTCAAGAGAAGAAAATCATAAATGAGCAATAATATTAGTTAATATATAAATATATCAAATATAAATATATATCAAATTATTAAATCAACACTTAATTCAATAATCCGGTTATATCATCTATAACCTACTAATATCATATTTATATGTATATCATATTATCAAATCAACACTTGATTCAATAATCCGGTTATATCACATATAACCGACAATATTCAATATCAAATCAACACTTGATTCAATAATCCAGTCATATCATATATAACCGGCCAATATCAAATATATATACATATAACTAATCATTGAATCAACACTTGATTCAATAATCCGGTTATATATCATATAACCTAACCGATATCAAATATTGCAAGATTAAAATACGGTATCACATACTCGTATTTAATCAAGCTTCTGCACATATCACCATATGTGCCCTACTTCGTTTCGCTTGAGCTAGGAAACCTCTGTGTGGGACTCTAAAGACTCGTCAATACGCTAGCAGTAAGTAATGATCACATCAGTCACCCAGAAGCCGTCAGCGGTACTAGCTGGACGTAACGACTACCCAAGTATTGTATGGAAAAAAGATCAACAAGCAAGCTTGTCCAAACTCTCATAAAGCCTATAAGCAACACTTACCATACAGTCCGGTCTCTTTGTCTGATATGTCGCATATCAAGTCTAGGGGTGGAAAATCATCAGGCCCCGGTAACTTGATAAGTCATGCCGATGTGTGGCCTATAACCATTCGAGAAACAACTGATAACACTTATCAGTAAATTTCATCAGCCCTTGCCAGGAACTTGCTGTTATAGCCAATCGAGCATATCGCAACATCAACTCCCTATACCGAGAGAGACGAAACCTCTCCTATCGCTCTTTACCTCCATGTGACTCGGGACTGCATCCAAAATCCACCTGTTTCCATGACTCCTTTAAGCCATGGTAGAAAGGAAATTAAAGCATAGTGGGAACCACATAAGACTCTATGACGATCTCGGGTCTACAGACTAACCTGTACAAGTGTCACCAGAGAACTGTTATCTGACGATAGGTATGGTACCATCTAGGAGTTCTCGGCGAGTATTGTTCGGTGTACCCATTCTCTAATGAGCATCTATGTATAATCTTTGATGTCAAACACCAATGGATGTGGGATCAACCATCGCACCATATAGGGTCAAGAAACGTACACACTAGTCTACTCTGGAATATCAATGCCTTATCTCGATACTCTCTCGACTAGGAACTGTTTAAAAGATGTGCTTGTGGACTATACAAGCCCCACTAGTATGATCTGCATCATAGTCATGATAGTCAAGCTAACATCCTAAGAGCTTTATCAACATATATCAGAGAGACAGTATAATAATACAAGTGTACATGTTAATATAAAGAGAAACCATATAGCATACTATCATGTCGAGTAAGAAAGTCCTATATATATATATCCAAACATCCACTATAATATACAATAATGGCCTCTAGGGAATACATATTCCTGACAATCTCCCACTTGCACTAAGGCCAGTTGTTATAGTATCGCATACCCAACATCCCAAAAAGTCTCTCAAATTGCGTCTGGGGGAGTGCCTTTGTGAGTGGATCCGCTGTGTTGTCTTTCGTGTCAACTCTCCTGACCTCTATCTCCCGGCAATCTACTATCTCCCGAATTAGGTGATACCGCCTAAGAATATGTCTGGATCACTGATGGAACCGGGGTTCCTTGGCCAAAGCCATAGCTCCATTGTTATCACAATACAAAGGTATTGGATGCTCAATGGATGGAACTACACCAAGTTCAGCAATGAACTTTTAATCTAGACAACCTCTTTGGAAGCATCATTGGCAGTGATGTATTCATCCTCCATCGTTGAGTTTGCCACGGTATCATCTTGGAACTCTTCTAACATACTGCCCCTCCATTGAGCGTAAAGACAAAACCCGAGACCGACTTGCTGTCGTCCTTATCACTCTGGAAGCTCGAATCGGTAAAGGACTCCACTTGGAGTTCATCGTTACCATACACCAAGAACATCTCTTTAGTCCTTCTCAAGTACTTAATAATGTTCTTCACAGCAGTCCTGTGTTTCTCCCCAGGATCTGATTGATACCTACTTACCACACTAAGAGCGTAAGCTATATCCGGTTTGGTGCATAATATCACGTACATGATAGACCCAACTGCAGAAGCATAGGGTATCCCTTGCATGAGAGCCCTCTCCAAATCAGTCTTGAGAGACATCTCTGTTCATCGCCGAAAAATGGGAGACGAACCGCGTAGGTCGACTTACCTGAATTTAGGGGAAGATGCTTGTTTCCCCCAATCAGAGCAAAGCTCTGTTCAAAATTCAAATTTTGAAATGAAGTAAGACTTCAGATGCAGTGCCAAGTGCGCTGCGCCATAGGCAGCGCACCACGTGCAAAGCATGTGTGTGCTAGCGCTAGGTGAGCTGCGCCATGGGCAGCGCACCACGTGCAAAGCACGTGTGTGCTAGCGCTAGGCGCGCTGCGCTCTAGGTAGCGCACCATGTGCAAAGCACGGGTGCGCTAGCACTAGGTGTGTTACGCTCTAAGCAGCGCACCATGTGCAAAACACGGGTGCGCTAGTGCTAGGTGCGCTGCGCTCTAAGAAGCGCACCACGTGTAAGGCACAGGTGCGCTAGCGCTGCAACTAAAAGCTCCCCACCGTCAGATCTAAGATCTAATAATAATGATAAATTATTAATTAATCAGAATTAAATTTTGTCAAGGAAAGATTCCTCAAAATCTTTCCAAACAACAAGATTGTGCTCTGTAAATCAGAGCACCGTTGGATCAATGATCCAATGTTGATTAAAAATCACCAAAATACAGAATAAATTCTGTATGAAAAGATTTCCCAATCTTGTTAAAAACAAGAAGATTGCCTTCTGTAAATCAGAAACTCTTGGATCAAAGATCCAACAGTGGGGAAATCCCCAAATCAATTGGAGAAAAGATCTCCTTAATTGATTGAACAAATCAGCTTTCCCTATATAAAGGCCTCAAGACTTCAAGTCTCGCATATACAGAAACAAAGAGAGAAATCCCCCCATAAACTTTGAGAGATCTCAGAAAGAAGAGCCAAGCTCTCAGAAAAAGAAGATTTTCTTCAAGGTAAAAAAATGATGAACAGAGAGATGAAATCATCTCATAATTAAAAAGAAGAATTCACTTCTTTAAAGATCATAGATCTACAAGACCAAAGTCTTTCACAAAGAGATCAAAAGATCTCATCCTAAAATAAGAAGAAGAACACAATTCTTCTCACAGATCATAGATCTATAAGACTAAGGTCTTTCGCAAAGAGATCATAGTATCTCATTATAAGAGGGGGGAGAATAATTTAATTCTCTTAGGATCACAGATCCATAAAGATAAGGCCTTTCATCAACATAAGGGATTAAAACATCTCCTATAAAGTAAGAACTTTTGTTCTTAGAATCTTGAGACAAAGTCTCTTATAAACGAGAATTTATTTCTCAGATCATAAAATTGATCAGATGCGCTTCTGCGCTCTTGACTGGCGCTCAGCGCTAAGCGCACCACGTGCCCCTCACGTGTGCGCCACTTAACAGTTAGCGCTCTGCGCTCTTGGACTAGCGCTTTGCGCTCATGGAATGGCGCTCAGCGCTAAGCGCACCATGTGCTCCTCATGTGTGCGCCACTGAACTAATAGGGCTTTGTGCTCATAAATCAGCGCAATGCGCTCATAGACTGGCGCTCAGCGCCAAGCACACCACGTGTCCCTCACGTGTGCACTACTCGGCAGAAGCGTACTGCACTCTTTGATTGGCGCAAAACACCAAGCGCACCATGTGCTGCGCTGATAGAACATAAATTGTTCTTTAATAAGCCCCAGAGCTAAGATGAATGCTCAGCATTCAATAAACGACAGAAATACTGTCAGAATCCAAATCAATGCTCAGTATTGTCAAATGTTTAAACATTTTAACTGAGTGGCCCGAGCCCAAATTGGCTATAAACCCCTCATTCAGATTAATTGAGCCCATATGCTCATAAATCTTTTAAAAGATCTTAGCTTCAAATTGGACTACAGATCTTTTAACCAAAATTGGTTCAAGGGTACATCTCTTTACTTTTCTGATATTTGTCGTTGTAATCCTTCAACGTCTTCAGAGAGGTGACGGGTCCTGACAACCATACATTTCATAGACTATGACGTCTTTAAACTGGACTGTGGGGTCCTTAAACCCATGGACTATGATGTCCTTAACCTCGGACTGTGGGGTCCTTAAACCCATGAACTATGATGTTCTTAACCTCAGACTGTAGGGTCCTTAAACCCATGGACTATGATGTCCTTAACCTTTGACCGTAATGTCCTTAAACTAATCGACCGCAATGTCCCTAAACTAAACAATAGAGCCCAAATGCTCTCTTGTTGGATCTAAATGATCCCGTTGAGTTGATCTTAGTCTAAAACTAGACTAACGTATCCTCAACGAACATTTAAGTTGATCTTAGTCTCAAATGAGACTAACGTATCCTTAAACCCAACCCCAAACCCAAATTTAAGAAAATACGGATTTGGACTAATCCACGCCCTACGGGCGACAACATAAATTGGTCTCCGTATACAATCCACGGGAAACCAAAAAACAAAACAAACACCCACGACATGAAGTGACCATCTGGAGAAGGAGAAAGTGGTTACCGCGATGCGGTAGCGTAATTAACTGCAGGGGCTTGCGCCTGCAGGGAAGAGCGTCCCCATAATCAAAAACCCCTCGTCATGAGGGAGAATCTGACGAGGTTTGCTACATCGACCGCATCCGTTTAAACCTTCGATACATGGTGCCATAAATCAACTTGGCATCTTCGGAGTGGTGGACGGATAGCACCAAATAGCATATGTCCTCGAAATTCATGCAAGACGGACCTAAGCGGTCGCGTCTCCGTGTTTTGGCGGGGGAACAATGCTATTTCGGTTTATCCGTCCACATCCCCGAAAATGCCAAGTTGATTTATGGAACCGTGAATTGGAGGTCTGAACAGATGCGTCCGTTGTAGTAGACTTAGTCAGATTCCCCCTCATTTGCGAGGGGTTTTTGATTGTGGCAACACTCTTCCCTGCAGGCGCAAGTCCCTGTAGTTAATTACGTTATTTCGTAGCGATAATCACTTTCTCCGGCTCCAGAAGTTCACTTCATGTCGTGTGTGTCTGTTTTGTTTTTGGTTGCCCGTGGATTGTATACGGAGACTAATTTATGTTGCCGCCCGTAGGGCGTGGTTTAGTCCAAATCCATATATTCTTAGACTTGAGTTTAGGATTGATTTAATGATCGTTAATCTCGTTTGAGATTAAGATCAACTTAAATGTTTGTTAAGGATACATTAGTCCAATTTTAGACTAAAATCTACTCAACTAAGTTTTAGGATCATTCAGATCCAACCAAAAGAGCATTTGGGCTCTATTGCTTTAGTTTAAGGACGTTACGGTCTGTTGTTAGTTTAAGGACGTTACGGTCTGTTATTAGTTTAAGGACGTTGCAGTCCGTTGTAGTTTAAGGACGTTACGGTCCGTATTGGGATGTGCTCATCCGTTTGGGAGTGCACCAAAGAGTTGTTGGTTGTCGGGACCCTCCACCTCTCTGAAGACGTTGAAGAATTACAACGACGTGTATCAAAGGTGTGTAGAGATGTACCCTTGAACCAAATTCCAGATTGAGAGAAGAGATCATGGTGGACCATCTAAGAATCATTAGTCATTTTTGGGAGACTAGGATTAACTTAGGAGATGTGTGATGGACATCGTTCTGGTCAATTAGTTTGGGAAGTCAATAAGACTTAGCCAATTTGGGGCTGAAGTTGGCTTCTTATAGGGTTAAACACTAATATATGCTCGGTGCTCACATGCTCTCACATGAGTCTCTAAAGCAGTGTTAAACACTGAAATTTGGGGCGCTCACGTGTAGCGTGTAAGGCGCCTGAAAGTTTCCGCTGTACACTTGGGTCCAAATCCTCATCTGTATATAAGTGTTAAATACTTAATTCTTGTGGCCATCAGGTGTGGGCATGTGAGGCGCCCCAGAGTTGGGCACTGCTTCTTTAGGTTTATTCTCTCTTCCTTTTACAAGTGCTAAACACTTAGCTTATATAATGCACATGTGCGAACTCGTGAGGTACTCAAAAGTGAGTGCTGTCTTTGGATCTTTCCCCTTTTCTATTTAAGCAACTTTTTTAGGTCACGTGAGAACACGTGATTCGATGTTAGTCCTTTCTTTTTGTTCCTCGGAGGTGCTCACATGGGAACACGTGAGCCTTTGTTATATTGCGTTGAACGCTAATGAATCGCCAATCTGTTCTTTTATATGTATGGAGATTTTGATACGAGCTTTGAGAATTTCAGGCCCTTTTCTTTATAAGAATTAAATTCTTTGGCAAGGTTAAACCCTAGTTTTATCAGAGGAATTAAATTCCTATATCCTTTTGGAAGAATTAAATTCTTTGGACTTGGTTCTTTTCCCTAAGTTTTGAATCTGCATAACAGAATCTTCCCGATGAGAATTAAATTCTCAACTTGTAGGGAGATCTGCTTCTGCAGATCTCAACCAGAGGAAGAACTAAGTTCTTTGAGAAGCGTTAAACTCTTGGTTTGAGAATTAAATTCTCTTTTGTTTTGTTGGAGCTTTTGGCAGGCTTCCGTATATTTTTTTTAGAAGCTTATGGGGTGGTCTCCTCCTTTTTAGATTTAACCTCCTTGCTCCTATTTATTGGAGAAGAGAAAAAATCAATTTGTTGAGAAAATCTCTCATTGAGAGATCTTGATTGATTTCATGATCTTTTAGATCAATCGGTGAATTTTATTCACCGTTGGATTTTTAATCCAAAGGCACTCTATTTAACAGAAAAGATTTCTTGTTTGTTTAACAAGATTATGAATATTTTGTTAGTTTAACAAGATTAGAATTTTATTCTATCATATCTTTTTAGTTTAGCAAGATCAGAAATATATTTTCTTAGTATGGATATCTTGTTAACATAGAATTTTATTCTTGTCATGTGAATATCTTGTTAGTTTAACAAGATTAGGAATATTGAATTTAATTCTGTTAAATGAATATCTTGTTAGTTTAATAAGATTAGAAAAATATTTTCCTATCATAGAATTTTATTCTATCATATGATCACCGCTGGATCTTTGATCCAAGGGTCATCTGTTTAACAGAGAAGATCTTTCTAGTTTGAGGAAGATCAAGAAAATATTTCCCAAATAGAATTTAATTCTAGAATTTTAAATTGGGACGCTCACATGCTTTGCATGTGAGCGGCAAGAGAATTCATGTGTTTAACACGTGACCCCCAGTGTGGGTTTTAGCCTGTTTATTTTCAGCGCTCATTTAAGCATATGAGCACTCACGTGTTTAACACGTGAGACCTGTTTAGCCATTTAGATTTATTTATGTTCAGTGTTCATATGCTTTGCATATGAGCGCTCATGTGTTTTACACGTGAGGCCCTTTTGGCCCTTTAGATTTATTTATGTTCAGCGTTCATATGCTTTGCATATGAGCGCTCACGCATTTTACACGTGAGGCCCATTTGGCCCTTTAGATTTATGTGTTTTCAACGCCTATATGATTTGCATATAAACGCTCACCTATATGCTTTGCATATAAGCGCTCACGTGTTTAACACGTGATGTCTTTTCTTCTTTTTTCTCTCCCTTTTTATAAGGGTTATAAGGGAACAAATAGCTCTTAGCCGAAAATTTTGACGGGAACAAATGCCCTTCACTACTTTGCCTACGTAAGTATGTACGTGGGTGAAGTAGTGCAAAGTAATGCGTGACTATAGAATTGATAGCTTAGGAGACAAGTTTAGGGTCCTTGTAGATTATGACTTTTTCCATCTTCATGGGCCGTAAGATCCTGCAGGAACATTGTTTTCCCTACGAGTCGAGACGAATCGAGAAGTTCTTTCAAGGACATTATTTTCCCTAAGAGTCGAGACGAATCGAGAAGTTCTCGAAGGAACGCTATTTTCCCTACGATTTGAGACGAATCGAGAAGTTCTCGCAAGGATATTATTTTCCCTACGAGTCGAGACGAATCGAGAAGTTCTCGCAAGGACATTATTTTCCCTATGAGTCGAGACGAATCGAGAAGTTCTCATAGGAACATTGTCTTCCCTACGAGTCGAGAGGAATCGAGAAGTTCTAGCAGGAACATTGTCTTCCCTACGAGTCAAGACGAATCGAGAAGTTCTCGCACGGACATTATTTTCCCTACGAGTCGAGACGAATCGAGAAGTTCTCGCAAGGACATTATTTTCCTTATGAGTCGAGACGAATAGAGAAGTTCTCGCAAGGATATTATGCAGGGTTGCCTAGCACGGCAGCAAGGTTTCGGGAGGCATCATACATGCCAATTTCAAATTTTGCCGTTCTAGCTAACCCTAACCCTAAAATTGTCTACTAGAAAAAGCTACGGAATGAAATGAAAACAACTTTGCAAGTAAAGTGAACAAGGAATACAACCTTTGTAGACCGGTCCCTCACTTCATTAGCTCCGTGTAGTAGTCCCTTCGCTGCGATCATGAAGTCCCGGACTGTAGAGAGGCTCCCATGAAGAAATGAACATGCTTCCATCGAAGTCTTCGAGGCCGAAAATGATCTAAGTCGAGGAGATACTAACCCAAGTTATCTCTTCACTAATTATAGAATTAGTGCAGCATACACCCTATACTAAATGTCAAGTAGTAGAGGATGATGAAGTAGGAATTTTGCTCACATTAGAAATGAATTTCTCACATTTTTCCTCACATCTCCATTGAAGCTAGAAAACTTTAAGGAAGAAGAAGAAGAAAAACTCATCAAGAGAGAATGAACTCATCAAGGTGAGAATATGAACCATGGGTGAGTTAGTGTCATACCCTAACTCATATAGAGACTTAACTAGGGTTAGTATAATGGTTGGGTTGATAAATATCTACAAGTGAAACAAAAAGAGAAGACTTTGGACAATGCATCCATAAGCTTCTACAAGCTTGTAGCCTTGCCAAATATGCATCCAATTTTTGAATTACTTTGATAATTATAAACCCTAGATTATATCAAGCATTGTATAAGTCTCATACACCCATGTATCATGTATCAACAAGCATGACACAAATCTTTGTATATTAATATATATCACATATATACACATGCACACAAGTGAGAAAAAGAAATCATATGTGAGAAAATATTAGTTAATGTAATGTAATATATCAAATATATAATTATACATTAAATTATCAAATCAACACTTGATTTAATAATCTGGCTATATCTCATATAACCGACTAATATCAAATGTAACAACTTATCGAATCAACACTTGATCCAACAACCCCATTATATCTCATATAACCGACCGATGTCACAAATCGCGAGAATAGAATACGGTATCACATATCATATTAATCTCGGTCCCACACATATCTCATATGTGCTCCTACTCCATTTCGCTTGAACCAGGAAACCTCTGTGTAGGACTCTAAAGACTCGTCAATACGCCGGCAATAGGTGATGATCATATCAAACACCCACAAGCCGCAAGCTGTCTACTAAATATAATGGCAACCCGGGTATTAAGCGATCAGAAGATCAACAAGCAAGCCTGTTCATACTCCTGCGAATACAATCAGTAACACTACCGTACAGTCCGGTCTCTTCGTCTGATATGTCGCATATCTCGTCTAGGGGTGGTAAACTCAGACTCCAGTAACTCGATAAGTCGTGCCGATATGAGGCTCATAACGGGTCGAGAAACTACTGATAACACTTACCAGTATATCTTTGAAGCAACCCTGGCCAGGGACTTCCTATTATAGCCACTCGAGCACAGCGCAACATCAACCCCCAATACCGGGAGAGACGAAACCCCTCCTATCGCTCATTGCCTCCATATGACTCGGGACTGTACCTAAAAGACACCGTTTTGCTAGTTCTCTTGAACGTGATAAGGTGGAAATCAAAGCACAGTGGGAATCACACAAGACTCTATAACGATCTCGGGTCTACAGACTAACCTATACCAGTGTCACCAGAGAACTGCCATCTGACATGAGGTATAATACCATCTGGGAGTTATCGGCGAGTCTGTCCAGTGTACCCAGTCTCTACTGAGCACCCGTATACTGTCTCTGATGTCAAACACCAATGGATATGGGATCATCCATCGCCCATCTACATGGGTCGAGAAGCTATACGCTAGTCTACTCTGGTATATCGATGCCCTGTCTCGATACACCTATGACTATGAACATTTGAAGGATATACTTACCGACTACTCTATCCCCACTAGGATGATCTGCATCATAATCCTGGTAATCAAGTACTCATCCTAAGGGCTTTATCAACATGTAACATAGAGACAATCAGTGTACATGTTAAGATAAAGAACAACTTGATAGCATACTATCATGTCGAGCAAGAAAGTCATCCCTATATATATGTCCAAGCATCCACTACAATATACATCGTATGTACAGTAATGGCCTCTAGGGCATATATATAACTAACAATCTCCCACTTGCACAAGGTCCATCTGTCGTAGTATCCAATACCCAACAATTAGCAGTGATTATAGTATCTCATACACAACCATCCCATAAAAGTCTCTTTTGGGAAAAAGGCCTTTGTGAGTGGATCCTCCGTGTTGTCCTCTGTGTCTACTCTCTTATCCTCGATCTTCCTGGAGATCATCCATCTCCATGATCAGGTGATACTGCCTAAAAATATGTCTGGATCATTGATGGGACGGGAGTTCCTAGGACAAAGCCACAACTTCATTGTTACACAATGGTAGGAACGAAGTTCATCTCATGAACTTATATACATCCAGACTACCTCTTTGGTAGTATCCTTGGTAGCAATGTATCCAGCCTTTATCGTCTAGTTTGCCACGGTATCTAGCTTAGAACTCTTCAAACATACCATCCATCCACTGAGGGTAAAGACAATGCCTGTGACTGACATTCAATCGACCTTATCACCCTGGAAGCTATCCAGTGATTCTCCCCAGGATTGATTGATACCATCTCACTACACCTAATGAGAATCCTAACATCCACATAGATCTATCTCATAGATCCAAAACCCAGGATTTAGGAGGTATCACTTCGATCCTATATGGAGAATCCTTGTGATAAGAGGAGATTGACCGAGTGTAGCATAGGAAACTCCTTTCTTATCAAGAATATGTCATCCACGTACAATACGAGGAAGACCACAATACTCTCTACTACCCTTTTGTATATACAAGGTTCATCTACCATTTTGATGAAGTCAAACTCTTTGACTACCATGTCAAAACAGATGTTCCAATTCCGCGATGCCTGCTTTAACCTGTAAAGTAACTTGCATACGTTTCCGCTACTCCTACTGTCTACGAAGCCCTCTGGCTGTGTACTTATAGACGCTCTCTTCTAAATCACTATCTAGAAAAGCAGTCATGACACCCAACCACCAGATATCGTAGTCATGGTATGTAGCAATGGCAAGTAGGATCCAGATGGACTTAAGCATAGGCACTAGAAAAGGTGTCATCATAATCCATACCTGGTCGATGACGAAAACCTTTTACAACAAGTCTAGCTTTGAAAGTCTCAACTTTTCCATCCACACCAAGTAATCTTCTCAAGATATACTTGCTCCTGATGGGAATTTAACCATTCAGATAAAGCAACCAAAGTCCATACTTTGTTGGTGTATATGGATTCCATCTCAGATCGCTTAGCATCCAGCCATTCTTACAGAGTCCCCACTCTTGATGGCCTGCTCGAAACTAGTTGGGTCATCATCTCATGATGCAATCCTTGCTCCCACTGTCATAGAGAAAACCGAAGTATCTCTCATATGGGTGAGGAACCCTACCAGATCGGCAGAGAGGCTAAGGTTTGTCGGAAGCTATTGAATCCTCCGGTTCTATCAAATCATCAGCTGCAGTTTGTATAGCTGGAACACTTCTAGTTTTATCTCATGACCACTAATTTCTTCACAAGAAATTCCTTTTATAAAAAGGTGGCAACCTGAGAAACAAAAACACCTTTTGTTCCTCGGTGTGCTAGAAGATATTCCCTTGCGAATAGTTGGGATATCCAACAAACATCCACAGAACTGACCTTGCCTCGAGCTTATTCGGATTTTGCTTTTAGACATAGGCCGGACAAATCCAAATCTTAACTTGCTTAAGACATGGGCTCTTCCCATTCCATATCTCATATGGAGTGGCAGGCACCTGATTTGGTTGGAACCCTATTAAATAGGTATGCATCTCACAAGTGCATAACCCCAAAAGGAAATAGGTAACCCAGTAGTACTCATCATAGAGCACACCATATTACACAGGGTGCGATTGCTCCGTCCCGATACACCGTTGTGCTGTGGTGTATTCAGAGGAGTAATGCTGAGAGAGAGTCTCATTCTCCTTTAGAATAGTCCAGGAATTCCGTGCTCAAGTATTCTCCTCCCTGATCATATCAATGGACATAATACTTATACCCGTTTTGGTTCTCTACTTCTAACTTATATTCTTTGAATTTCTCAAAAGCTTTAGACTTGTGTTTCAATAGGAACATATGTCCGAATCTTGAGAGATCATCAGTGAATGTAATGAAGTACAAAGAACCAGTCCTGGCATGTGTAGACAGGGGACTTACATACATCACCATGTATCAATCCCAAGAGTTCACTAACTCTTTCTCTGTTTCCAATAAACGGAGCCATGGTCATCTTATTTTTGTGACATGATTGGCAAGTTTCATAATATGTAAATCCAAACTGATTTAAATATGCATCTAAATGTAACTATGCTAGTCTGGTCGCATTGATATGACCTAGTCTATAATGTCTTAAGAAGGATTCGTTCATTTCTGAACTCTTCCTCTTGTGTGTGTTCGGTACGTTAAGAACTGTGGTTTGATTTAGAATGTCTATGCTTTTAGATAACGTGCATGAACCGATCAACTCTTGATATAGGAAAATGTTCAAAACATTATCCAACAATACAAAATTATATCCTTCTTTACTAAATAAAGAGACTGATATGATGTTGTATAACAGGTTCGGTATCTAATAACATTCGTTCAGAATCAATACATTTGGTAATACAGGGTGATAACTGCCAACTGCATTGGCTACAACACTTGTACCATTTCCAACTCTTGAAACTTATCACCCATTCCTAGTTCTCTACCTATCTGTAGCCCATGTAACAGATTACATGTTAGTTATATGTATGCCCTAGAGGCCATTACTGTACATAGGATGTATATTGTAGTGGATGCTGGGACATATATAGGGAGGACTTTCTTGCTCGACATGATAGTATGCTATCTGGTTGAACTTTACCTTAACGTGTATACTGATTGTCTCTCTGTTACATGTTGGTAAAGCCCTTAGGATGTGTACTTGACTACCTGGACTATGATGCAGATCATACTAGTGGGGACATGGTAGTCCATAAGTACATCCTTCAAAGTCCCTAGTCGTGGGTGTATCGAGACGGGGCATCGATATACCAGAGTAGACTAGCGTATACCTTCTCGACCCATACAGATGGGCGATGGATGATCCCATATCCATTGGTGTTTGACATCAGAGATGATATACGGGTGCTCAGTAGAGACTGGGTACACTGGACGGACTCACCGAGAACTCCCAGATGGTATTATACCTCACGTCAGATGGCAGTTCTCTGGTGACACTGGTACAGAGTAGTCTGTTGACCCGAGATCGTCATAGAGTCTTGTGTGGTTCCCACTGTGCTTTGATTTCCATCTTACCACGTCCAAGAGGGCGTGCAAAACGGTGGTTTTTGGGTACAGTCCCGAGTCACATGGAGGCAATGAGCGATAGGAGGGGATTCGTCTCTCCCGGTATAGGGAGTTGATGTTGCGCTGTGTTCGATTGGCTATAACAGGAAATCCCTGGCCAGGGTTGCTGAGATTTACTGGTAAGTGTTACCAGTAGTTTCTCGAACAGTTATAGACCTCATATCGACACGACTTATTGAGCTATTGGGGTCTGACGTTTACCACCCCTAGGCGAGATATGCGACATATCAGACGATCAGACCGCACTGTACGGTAGTGTTACTGGTTGGATTCACTGGAGTGTGAACGGGCTTGCTCGTCGATCTTCAGATCGCTCAATACCCGGGTAGCCGTTACGTTTAGCAGACCGCTTGCGGCTTGTGGATGCTTGATATGATCATCATCTGCTGCCGGCGTATTGACGAGTCTTTAGAGTCCTACACAGAGGTTTCCTGGCTCAAGCGAAACGAAATAGGAGCGCATATGAGATATGTGCGGGACCGAGAATAATACGAGTATGTGATACTGTATTCGATTCTCGCGATGTGACATTGATCGGTTATATGCGATATAGCCGGGTTATCGGATCAAGTGTTGATTCGATAAGATGTTACTAATGATACCAGTCGGTTATGTGCGTCATGACCGGATCGTTAAATCAAGCGTTGATTTAATGATTTAATGCATAATTATATATTTGATATATTACTTTGCATTAACTAGTATTGGTTCACTTTAAATGGATTTTTCTCACTTGAAGTTCACAAGTTGTATATGTGATATACTTTTGTGCACTTGATTGTATCATGTTTGATGATACATGCTTTATGGTTAAGTGTAAAGAATTAAACCAAGGTTAAGTTGTTGATTAGGGTTTTACTTATTAATTTATCTTACAATTTATTTATTCATTTTGAATAAATTGAAAGATAAATGAATGGTGGCTTCTTTTGTTTTTAGTTGAAGCTTCATGAAGCTTTGACTTGATGACTTTTTTGTTCTCATCCTTAACCCTAACCATCAACCCAACCTTAGTCAATTCTCTACACTTAACTAAGGTAAAGATTATGATAAGTATTGTTTTATTTTTCTATTTTAAAATAACTTATCATATTCTTCATCTTCTTCTTCTTCTTCACTTCAAGAAAAAGCTTCACAAGATTTAATGGCAAGTGATGAATTTGAGTGAGAAATCCAAAACTAAAGTCTACCCACTTCCTATTTCTTCATCCTCTACCTCTTGCCAAGTAGTAGAGTGTGTTTCCTTCACAAGTTTTCAAGACTTGGTGAAGGTGGAGCTTGATCTAGCGATGCCTCGACGTAGATCATCTTCGGCATGGACATCGACGACCTAGCTCGCCTATTCTCCGATGAAGCCGACGCTAGAGCCCGGATTTGATTTGGACAGCGGAGAGGACTTCGTTGCGGAGCTATGGAGGTGGAGCACCGGATCTACAAAGGTTGTATTTCCGTATTCCCTTAGTTAATTGTTAACTAGTTCATTTTTCGCCTAGATTTCTAGCAAACGATCCGTATACTAGGGTTTCTCGGCACCTTAAAATTTGAAATTGGCATGTTCGATGCCTTGTGAGACCTCACTAGTGTGCCTAGGAACCCTACAGTGGTATCAGAGCCTAGCTAGAGCCTTAGGCGAAGTCTAGACGCGATTTGAAGTCCGAACGAACCGAAACCGCAAAATTTCCATGCTCTCTGTCCTTTTTTCAAAAACGTGGATTTTTCCAGATTAAAAATATTTAGAAAAATCAGCAGGAAGATATAAGGAGTACTGCAAAATTCGAGCGCCCAATTCCATAATCTCGCCGCGGATCCGCGGCATGAGCATGCTCATGCGGCGGTTCCGCGGCAACTTTGTCTTTTTGCGCATCGAAATTTGCACCGTAATTCAAGTTTTCAGATGCTGATTTTTCTGGGAATTTTTAATATTTATTCCAGAGTTGTATTTTCTGGGATTATTTTGGGGATTCGGTGTTTCGATCGGAGTATCAAATTTTGTCTGTGTGGCTTTCCGGATAATTTTAGAATATGTTAAAAAGTTCGACCGGATATAAATACCCAATTTTTCCCCTGTCGGGAAATTTCCAAGTGTTGGATCTTTCCGTAGTTTAACGACGTTCTAAGTAGTGCAAGTAACGCGATGGTCCCTCTAGAAGACAACAAACCTTAACTCGATTATGTGACCGTCTTGAACTGCCCTTTGAACCTTCGGGTTTGGGGCAGTACGGCGTGCCACATGTGAGGCGTTGGCTTGACCCTTCTACGGCTGGACCGTTGGTACTGAGGTACGAACTGAATGTTGTTAGACTTGTTTCATGTGTTGATCTGTATCGGGAAAACTTGGGTGTTCGAATGTTCAATCGGAAAGTTTAACATTTTCTAATTATCTGGAATGGGATACAATAATTGGAATTCACAAAGAGTTATGAGATAACTGAATGAATGTTATAAACATAGCACTTTAGTCTCACTTGATCGGTTGACACGGAATTTTGATGTGATCAAAAGTCCGTCGCAATCACGTAGCGTACGCGGATACTCGCCGGGTAAACTTAATAGACAGCCTCGCTCCATAGCCCCGACCAAGTGACTGTAGGAGAACCCCGTCGCCGAAAGCATCCGTTCGGGTGCTCGCGGTAGCGGTGTTCCGCCTTGGTGCACTTCGTCGACGGTATCGGGGGTGCGGCCGTCTACTGAAGTTTGCGACGAGCATTCGATCAGTATTTCGGGAATCTTGTTGAATTGCCCGACTTGATATTGAAAAGAGTTTTCGATATAGAGACTAAAATGCGGGGTTTATAATTGTTAGGCATGCGATGTCTAAGGAATTCATTTGGTCAGGCATGCGATGTCTGAGGTAGTTGCGGATTCCAACTGTTGTAGTTTTACACTTTCTTTTCTGTGACCGTAAGTGTAATATGTGATATCGCCGGTTTCGTTGCTATATGTCAACGACAATTGGGATGCGCATATTTACTTACGTTGCTGACATGTGATGTTATGTGTTGCTGGATATGTTATATTGGATCGTCGTGTTTGAATAGCCGGGTGGTTTTTATGTGAGATGAGTGTTTTTCATTTTCATTCATGTAAAAACTTGTATGTAATATTCTTTTATTGGGGCGCTTCCAGGTTGCGGAAGTTGTCACCTCTTGTATATTATTTACTTTTCCGCACTAGGATAGACCCAAGGAGGGGAGCACAAGTAACCGGGTTCTGGAGTCCAGTGGGAGACCAACTCGAGGAGTCGAGTCCGGGTCTCCTAACTCTAGAATTGGTAGGGTTGCTTGCCGCTCTCGTAGGGGTCTAGGGGTGTGGGTTTGGCTATTCATCACGACCGTGGAATCCTTGTTTTATACTGGCTCGTATTGAAAACACGGACGTCCTAGTATATCCAATATTTCATATGATTCTTCTGCTGCGATATCTGTGATGTGATCAAGTGATGTTTAGGTAATTTAAATGATGGGACTTCATTAATGAGATTAATGAAATAAAAGAAACCTAAGATGTTGTAGAATCGAATTTCAAAATAAAACAGGTAGCTACAGTTCTTGCTTTGCACAGCGGTATATGTGATATATCCTGCACCTTATTCGATGAGGAAAGGACCGAGATCCCTTCACTGGGAGTGACTCCTTTAGCAATAACTGGCAGATGCTACACACTCGGTTTGTCTTTTGATTGCTTTTAAGTGTTTTGCTTTGCACAGTGATATATATGATATATCCCGCACCTCATTCGACGAGGAAAGGACCGACGATCCCTTCACCGGGAGTGACTCCTTTAGCAAAACTAGAAAAGCCTCAAAAGCACTCCATTTTAAAATCATTTGATTCTACAACGATATAAAGTTCATTACGCAAAAGGTTTTCTTAAAAACCTGTCGTAGCCCTCCGTCATTTCAGATAGGTACTAGTTAGTATTCGTGCTGCGTTTGTTGACTCAGTCAAGGCGTAGTGTGCGGTAGCTGATTATTGCTTATCTGCAAAGCATATGATGCGATTGGATTAGGGTAGTCGTGCGGCCTTGTTGACTCAGTCAAGGGTCGTGCGGGTGGGTTTAATTCAATCGAGAAAGGACGGGTTGAACTTTACTTGCGGTCTATGGTTTGTTGACTCAGTCAAGGTCATAGATCGCATGGGGCAAAATATTATCGGGAATTTCAAGTGTTGAAATTTGCAATGAGATTGCATACCTTCTATGAGATAGTTGGATCCCGATACCCGCTGCGAGTAAGAGTTACTCCTGGGAGAGTTTTATACATTACAATTAGCCGATCAAGTAGGTGTCTAGAAAGGTGTCAACGAGGTTACGCCTCTGGGAAAACGAGGTTTACAGTAATTAGGTTCGTGCGAAAGCACGGGGGACCTCCCTCAAAGTACCGACACTGGCCTGGCTGAAAGATTGGCGAACTTGTAGTGTGTAATTAATCCCGGCTGGTCTTTCCTTTTAAGGTTTGAAGGAAGATTTGATAAAAAGCAGTGGGAGCCATCCTGATTAGATAAAATAATAACCAATCTATTCTTGCAAGAGCGCACGCTGAGTGTTTTCTTCTCTCTCTCTCCAGGTAGCGACCATATCACGCCTTAATCAAGATAATAATACGGAATATTGACCGAACCCGCTTGTTATACTGAGCTGGGGAACGTTGGTCCCGCTCCAACTTATAATTGTTATAAGACAGAGCAGGAAATTGGGGAATACCAGATTTCCCGTGCCGCCCAAACGAAGAGAGTGCATGCTGATGCATCATCTTCGGGTGTGTTCATTATACAGAGAACTGTTTCTCAGTAACCTTTACGTCCTGGGTATGTGATACCAGATCAGGATCCCAAATATGTAATCTGTTACATAGGGCTACAGAAAGGTAGAGGACTGAGAACGGGTGATAAGTTTCATGAGGCAGAAAACGGGGCAAGAGTTGCAGCCAAGTCTGTTGGTCACTGTCACCCTGTATTACCAATACATTGGTTCTGAATGAATGTTATTAGATACCGAACCTGATATACAAAATCGTATCTATCTCTTTATTAGTAAAGAAATGATAAAATTTTGTATTGTTGGATAATGTTTTGAACATTTCCTATATCAAAAGTTGATCAGTTCAGGCACGTTATCTAAAAGCATTAATGTTCTAAATCAAACTACAGTTCTTAGTATACTGAACACACACAAGAGGAAGAGTTCAGAAATGAACGAATCCTTCTTGAGGCATTGTAGACTAGGTCATATCAATGCGACCTGACTAGCTGAAGTTACATGTAGATGCATATTTAAATCAGTTTAAATCTACATCTTGTGAAACTTGCCAGTCATGTCACAAAGATATAATGACCATAGCCCTGTTTATTGGAAACAGAGAAAGAGTTAGTGAACCCTTGGGATGATACATGTTGATGTATGTAGGTCCCCTGTCTACACTTGCCAAGACTGGTTCTTTGTACTTCGTTACATTCTCTGATAATCTCTCAAGATTCAGACCTATGTTCCTGTTGAAACACAAGTCCGAACCTTTTGAGATATTCACAGAATATAAGTTAGAAGTAGAGAACCAATACGGGTAAAAGTATTATGTCCTTTGATGTGATCAAGGAGGAGATTACTTGAGCACGGAATTCCTGGATTATTCTAAAGGAGAATGAGATTCTCTCTCAGCACTACTCCTCCGTATACACCATAGCACGATGGTATATCGGGGCGGAGAAATCACACCCTATATGATAAGGTGTGCTCTATGATGAGTACTACTGAGTTACCTGTTTCCTACAAGGGGTTATGCACTTATGAAGTTGCATACCTATTGAATAGGGTTCCAATCAAATCAGTTGCCTACCACTTCATATATGATATGAAAAGGGAAGAGCCCATATCTTAAGATGGTTAAGATTTGGGGTTGTCCGGCCTATGTCTAAAAGCAAAATCTGGGCAAGCTCGAGGCAAAGTCTGTAATGTAGAACTGGAAAGGTTCCAGCTATACAAACAACAGTAGATGATTTGGTAGAACCAAAGGATTCAGTAGATACCAACGAACCTCAGCCTCTCCGCCGATCTAGTGAGGTTCCTCACCCTCTTGAGAGATACTTCGGTTTCTCTATGACAGTGGGAGCGAGGATTGCATCATGAGATGATGACCCAACTAGTTTCGAACTAGCCATCAGGAGTAAGACTCTGTAAGAATGGCTGGATGTTTATCGATCTGAGATGGAATCCTTATACACCAACAAAGTATGGACTTTGGTTGCTATATCTGAAGGGTTAAATCCCCATCAGGAGCAAGTATATCTTGAGAAGATTACTTGGTGTACATGGAAAAGTTGAGACTTTCAAAGCTAGACTTGTTGAAAGTTTGCGTCATTGACCAGGTGTGGATAATGATGAAACCTTTTCAGTACCTATGCTTAAGTCCATCCAGATCCTACTTGCCACGGCTACATACCATGACTACGATATCTGGTGGTTGGGTGTCATGACAGCTCTTCTAAAATGATGTTTTGGAAGAGAGCGTCTATAAGTACACAGCCAGAGGGCTTCGTAGACAGTGGGAGCAGCGGAAACGTGTGCAAGATGCTTTATAGGATAAAGCAGGCATCGCGGAGTTAGAACGTCTGTTTTGATGTGTTAGTCAAAGAGTTTGACATCATCAAAATGGTAGATGAACCTTGTATAAACAAAAAGGTAGTAGGGAGTATGGTGATGATCCTCGTAGAGTACGTGGATGACATACTCTTGATAGGGAAGGAGTTTCCTATGCTACGCTCGGTCAATCTCCGCTTATCACAATGATTCTCCATATAGGATCAAAATGATACCTCCTAAATCCTGGGTTTAGGATCTATGCGATAGATCTAAATGGATGTTAGAATACTCACTAGCTGTAGTGAGATGGTATCAATCGACCCTGGGGAGAATCACTGGAAGGGTTCCAGGGTGATAAAGACGACTGAATGTCAGTCACAGGCATTGTCTATACCCTCAGTAAAGGGACGGTATGTTGGAAGAGTTCCAAGCCAGATACCGTGACATACTAGACGATAAAGGCTGGATACATCGCTACTTATGATGCTACCAAAGAGGCAGTCTGGGTGTATATTGGTTCATGAGATGAACTACGTTCCTACCATTGTGAGACAATGGAGTTGTGGCTTATGCCAAGGAACGTCCGTCCCATCAGTGATCCAGACATATTCTAAGGTAGTGTCACCTGATCATGAAGATGGTTGATCTCCAGGAAGATCAAGGTTAGGAGAGAAGACTCAGAGGACAAACACAGCGGATCCACTCACAAAGGCCTGTTTCCAGAGAGAGACTTTTATGGGATGGTTGAGTATGAGATACTACAACCACTGCTACAGATGGCCCTAGTGCAAGTGGGAGATTGTTAGTTATATGTATGCCCTAGAGGCCATTACTGTACATAGGATGTATATTGTAGTGGATGCTGGGACATATATAGGGAGGACTTTCTTGCTCGACATGATAGTATGCTATCTGGTTGAACTTTACCTTAACGTGTATACTGATTGTCTCTCTGTTACATGTTGGTAAAGCCCTTAGGATGTGTACTTGACTACCTGGACTATGATGCGGATCATACTAGTGGGGACATGGTAGTCTATAAGTACATCCTTCAAAGTCCCTAGCCGTGGGTGTATCGAGACGGGGCATCGATATACCAGAGTAGACTAGCGTATACCTTCTCGACCCATACAGATGGGCGATGGATGATCCCATATCCATTGGTGTTTGACATCAGAGATGATATACGGGTGCTCAGTAGAGACTGGGTACACTGGACGGACTCGCCGAGAACTCCCAGATGGTATTATACCTCACGTCAGATGGCAGTTCTCTGGTGACACTGGTACAGAGTAGTCTGTTGACCCGAGATCGTCATAGAGTCTTGTGTGGTTCCCACTGTGCTTTGATTTCCATCTTACCACGTCCAAGAGGGCGTGCAAAACGGTGGTTTTTGGGTACAGTCCCGAGTCACATGGAGGCAATGAGCGATAGGAGGGGATTCGTCTCTCCCGGTATAGGGAGTTGATGTTGCGCTGTGTTCGATTGGCTATAACAGGAAATCCCTGGCCAGGGTTGCTGAGATTTACTGGTAAGTGTTACCAGTAGTTTCTCGAACAGTTATAGACCTCATATCGACACGACTTATTGAGCTATTGGGGTCTGACGTTTACCACCCCTAGGCGAGATATGCGACATATCAGACGATCAGACCGCACTGTACGGTAGTGTTACTGGTTGGATTCACTGGAGTGTGAACGGGCTTGCTCGTCGATCTTCAGATCGCTCAATACCCGGGTGGCCGTTACGTTTAGCAGACCGCTTACGGCTTGTGGATGCTTGATATGATCATCATCTGCTGCCGGCGTATTGACGAGTCTTTAGAGTCCTACACAGAGGTTTCCTGGCTCAAGCGAAACGAAATAGGAGCGCATATGAGATATGTGCGGGACCGAGAATAATACGAGTATGTGATACTGTATTCGATTCTCGCGATGTGACATTGATCGGTTATATGCGATATAGCCGGGTTATCGGATCAAGTGTTGATTCGATAAGATGTTACTAATGATACCAGTCGGTTATGTGCGTCATGACCGGATCGTTAAATCAAGCGTTGATTTAATGATTTAATGCATAATTATATATTTGATATATTACTTTGCATTAACTAGTATTGGTTCACTTTAAATGGATTTTTCTCACTTGAAGTTCACAAGTTGTATATGTGATATACTTTTGTGCACTTGATTGTATCATGTTTGATGATACATGCTTTATGGTTAAGTGTAAAGAATTAAACCAAGGTTAAGTTGTTGATTAGGGTTTTACTTATTCATTTATCTTACAATTTATTTATTCATTTTGAATAAATTGAAAGATAAATGTATGGTGGCTTCTTTTGTTTTTAGTTGAAGCTTCATGAAGCTTTGACTTGATGACTTTTTTGTTCTCATCCTTAACCCTAACCATCAACCCAACCTTAGTCAATTCTTTACACTTAACTAAGGTAAAGATTATGATAAGTATTGTTTTATTTTTCTATTTTAAAATAACTTATCATATTCTTCATCTTCTTCTTCTTCTTCACTTCAAGAAAAAGCTTCACAAGCTTTAATGGCAAGTGATGAATTTGAGTGAGAAATCCAAAACTAAAGTCTACCCACTTCCTATTTCTTCATCCTCTACCTCTTGCCAAGTAGTAGAGTGTGTTTCCTTCACAAGTTTTCAAGACTTGGTGAAGGTGGAGCTTGATCTAGCGATGCCTCGACGTAGATCATCTTCGGCATGGACATCGACGACCTAGCTCGCCTATTCTCCGATGAAGCCGACGCTAGAGCCCGGATTTGATTTGGACAGTGGAGAGGACTTCGTTGCGGAGCTATGGAGGTGGAGCACCGGATCTACAAAGGTTGTATTTCCGTATTCCCTTAGTTAATTGTTAACTAGTTCATTTTTCGCCTAGATTTCTAGCAAACGATCCGTACACTAGGGTTTCTCGGCACCTTAAAATTTGAAATTGGCATGTTTGATGCCTTGTGAGACCTCACTAGTGTGCCTAGGAACCCTACATTACATATATGGGATCTTGATCCGGTATCTCATACCCAGGACGTAGAGGATACTGAGAAACAGTTCTCGGTAATGAACATACCCGAAGAAGATGCATCAGCATGCACTTTCTTCGTTTGGGCGGCATGGGAATCCTTGTATTCCCCTATTTCCTGCTCGGTTTTATAACATTTATAAGTTGGAGCAGGACCAACGTTCCCCAGCTCAGTATAACAAGCAGGTTCAGTCAATACATCCATATTATTATCCTGATTAAGGCGTGACATGGTCGCTACCTGTAGAGAGAGAGGGAGAAGAAAACACTCAGCATATACTCTTGCAAGAATAGATTGGTTATTATTTTATTTAATCAGGATGGCTCCTACTGTTTTAGTCAAATCTTCCTTCAAATCCTAAAAGGAAAGACTAGTCAGGATTAATTACACCCTACAAGTTCGCTAATCTTTCAGTCAGGCCAGTGTCGGTACTTTGAGAGAGGTTCCCTGTGCTTTCGCACGGACCTAATTAAAATAAACCTCGTTTTCCCAGGGGCGTAACCCCATTAACACCTTTCTATACACCTACTTGATCGGCTAAATATAATGTGTAAAACTCTCCCAGGAGTAACTCTTACTCGGAGTGGGTATCGGGATCCAACTATCTCATAGAAGGTATACAATCTCATTGCAAATTTCAACACTTGAAATTCCCGATATTGTTTTGCCCCTAGCAACTTATGACCTTAACATGGTCAACAAATCATAAGCGCTACCCAATTTCAACCCGTCTTTTCCTGATTGAATTAAATCCACCCGCACGACCCTTAACATGGTCAACAAACTCATACGACTACCCTAATCCAATCGCATCTCATGCTTTAGCAGATAAGCACTAATCAGCTACCGCACACTACGCCTTAACAGGGTCAACCTGTTGGATATAGTGCCCTCAGAGTCAATTATTGGATCACAGGCACGTGATTGCAGTGATTGAGGGAGGACCTATACCGGTAGGACAGTCTTACTTAAGATGATAGTATGCTATCTGGTTTATCTTTATCATCGTGTACTGCTTTAGGTGACCTTACAGATCACTATTACACATTGATAGAGCCTTTAGGATTCTTGCTTGACTACCAGCAGTATGATGGCGATCATATACGTGGGAGCGGGGGTCTATAAGCACATCCTTAAAAGGTCCCTAGTCGTGGGAGTTTCGAGAAAAGGGCGGTGGCCGGTCTCACAAGCCATTGGTGTCAGTTGGATCACCTAAGATGTATACAGGTGCTCATTGGGTTATGATGACTCCGGACAGGACTCGCCGGGAACATGCTAGTTGGTATTATACCTGACGTCAGATAGCAGTTCCCTGGTGATATGTGTACAGGTTAGTTCATCGACCTAAGATCGTCATTTGTCTCGTGTAAGTTCCCACTGTGCTTTGATTACTACCCTACCACGGCTCAAAGGAGTCGTGCAAACATGTTTTAGTTGGGTACAGTCCCGAGCCACATGGAGGCAGTGAGCGGATCGGCAGGGGTTTCGTCTCTCCCGGTATTGGGGGTGAGATCGCGCTGTGTCTAGGAGAGCCATTACACGAAGTCCTTGGCCAAGGCAGGAGATTTACTGGTAGGTATTCCAGTAGCATCTCAGGGTGTTCTGGGCTACACCCCGACACGACTTGTACCGCTTTTGGGGGTCTGACTTTTACCAACCCCCTAGGCCCGACATGTGATGCTTATAGACGAACGGACCGGACTGTACGGATATTGTCACTGACAGGCTCAGTAGGGTGTCAGGATGAGTTCGCTTATCGATCTCCCTTTTGGTCAATACCTGGTACCCCGTTACGTACGGCTAGTACCTCTGACGAGCTAGTGGTTAAATCCACAGCCAAAGTATTGACGAGTTTTTAGAGTCCCCCACAGACAGTTTTCAAGTTTCGGGCGAGACGTTGTAGAGGCCGTATGATATATGGCAGGGTTCGATCATATACGTGCAGTGGCAGGGTTCGATCATATACGTGCAGTAATGCACGGATCATGATCGGACGGATCATACTAGTGGACTTTGGTTTAAGCCGGATCCTAGTATTAGATTTGTTGGATTAGTTTAGTCTCATGGCATTCGCATTCGGTCGGAATGCGGATGCAGGTATGTATATACAGGTGAGGGGTATCCTTGTGATCCGTCACGAGTTTACTTTAGATGTTGCCGTATCTTTTTTATTGTTGTAAACATTTGGATTAATATTTACAAATGGAAATTGTGAACTTAAATCATCATTTTGAGCATTTAATGTGACATAGACTTCATTAGTGACTCATGGTCTCTTTTCTTGTGCTAATGTCACATTAAGTGATTGATTTTGTGTTGATATGATGAGAGGAGAGAGAGAGAGGGCAGATATGAGGTGAGTTTGCTCTTGTAATTTTCACACTTCTCTCTCTCTCTCATTTGATCATACAACCTAAGAAAAGGAAAAGGCTTCCTCTTCTTCTTCTTCCTCTAGCTCACAACCTCCATTGATGGCTTCATCTTCAACCTCCATCCATGCAATGGATACAAGAGACAAAGTTGTCACACACATTCTCTACTTCGCCTTGGACATGTCGGCTAGCGAACTTCGTGCCCGAGTTGCTTCGGATGAAGCGGGAGCCCGTAAAAAGACTCGAAGATGTGGTGCCATTTCCGACAAGGAGATCGAGATCAGAGATGCCGCGAGGAGCTTGGGATGGTGGCCAAAGACCGAAGAATACGGATCGATCGGTATAGGTCTTCCAACCATTTCTCTAGTTGCTAGTTATAGGTTAATGGTTCGATCCGGATTTAAAGTATACGATAGCGCCGGTTTCAAGTTTTGAAAAAGTTTTCGTTTCCGCATTTTGGCCTCGGACAGACGGCCGGGGCGCTACCGTAGACTTACATGGTATCAGAGCCACGCCATTAATCTTTACTAGCTTGCTCTAACGTGTTTAGAACTTCGATCGAACGAAATTTTCCAAAACTGCATTTCCAATTCTGAGAGTCTGTCGAATTTTTTTTGTCGTCGAAAAATTATTTTGGGTGTGTCAGAAAATCAGGCAGGGTTTTTTAAGAGCACTGTAAAAATTTGGTAGGACGATCCTACAGGAACGCCGCGGAACCGCGGCCTTACCCTCGTTTTGGCCGTGGTTCCACCGCCGTTCTGGGGCTTCATCGCACCAAATTTCTTCAAGTGGTCTCTGACTTGGAAATGAGGTTTCTGGTAATTTTAGTTTTGGCCCAGATTATTTTGAGTACTGGGAATTGAGCTTAGGGCCCACTTCAGGAAATTTTGTCGATCGAAAATTTTAAACATGTTAGTTCACAGTATTTACATTATATCTGCGACCGTGAATGTCATTTGATCGGTAAATCTTGTCTAATTGCTATAGTTCTTTTAGACGGATTTGCGAACGTGACATTCACGTTGATGTTTTGTGTTGTGCTGTGATGTTGCGGATTTGTCGTGGTGGATAACCTGTATGCAATGTTAGTACAGTTTGGTATTATTTGTACATTTGATATTGCGGGGCGAGCATCCGACATGTGGACTGCCGTCACTGCCTGTTTGTATATTATTCTTTTGGGGCACGACCGCGCTGAGGTCGATGTACCCGTTGTATATATTTTTACTTTCTGTACTAGGATTACCCCGCGGTGGGGTGCACGGATAGCCGGGTTCTAGAGGGCAACGGGCCCGCATCTCATGGCTTTAAGACGGAGGGGGCTTTACTCTAGAATTGGCAGGCTATTTGCCGCACTCGTAGGGGGTATAGGTTGACACAAGGAGGGGTGCTCAAGTTACTGGATTCTGTGAAGTGCTGGGTGGTCTATTCATTTTGTTGAAGGGGGCTGCCTCGCTTCATGTTTTGGCGGGTAACTTGCCGCGCCCGTAGGGGTGTAGGATTTCATTGCACAGGCTATCCAAACGACCAGGGGAACGTCGGGTTTCAGTAGCGGCTCTATGAAACCCGGGGATCCCAGATTATCTGTATTGTTCTGTGATGCTTATTACTATCTGTGATGTTGCATTTTATCACGCCTGGAGCGAATATTATATATTGATATATATACTAGTAGATGTTGTATATGTTTTACACCCGCGCTAGTCCAGTCCCCGCTCTGTCATTAGTTAAGTAACCTAACGGGTGATGACGGGACCCAGTAGCGAATGCGGATGGCATATACGTACATCATATTTTTGTTCTTTTGTGGTGTGATAAATTGATGGGACTGCATTGATTCAAATCAATGCAAGCTAAACAAACCTATTTTGATGTTGTTGGAACATTTTTCAAAAAAGCTGTTATTGCAAGGACGTTCTCTTTTATTTTGCACAGTGGTATTCGGTTATGAATATCCAGCAGCTCAGTCGACGAGGCAAGGGCCAAGATCCCTTCACCGGGAGTGACCCCTTAGACAGAAGTTCGCGTCAGGGTGATAACTTCACTATAGCCGATTACTTTTTGCTTGGCATCGTGGTATTCAGTTGGAATATCCTGCACCTCATTCTACGGGGAAAGAGCCGAGATCCCTTCACCGGGAGTGACCTCTTTAGCAAAGGTTTTCGCCACTATATTTTCATAAAAAAGCTATCCGGTTCCTTTAACGATATTAAGTTCATTACGTTAAAGGTTTTTCGCCAAAAACCATTCGTAGCCCTCCGTCATTTCAGACGGGTAGCACTTAGTATTCATTCTATGTTTGTTGGCCAAAGTCAAGGCATAGTGTATGGTAGCTATTTGTTATCTTTCTGTTGCATAGATAGATGCGTTGGTTTGGGACAGTCGTACTGCTTTGTTGGACACAGTCATGGGTAGGTACGGGTGGGTTCAAATTAACCTGGATAATGACGGGTAGAACTTGACATGTGACTTATGATTTGTTGGCCAAAGTCAAGGTCATAAGAGCATGGGGTAAAAATCACATCGGGAGTTTCTAAAGAAACTGAAACTTGCCAGATATGCGCATACCTTCTGAAGTGTGATAACGTGAGTGGATTCCATCACGTTATCATGCGATGATAGTTGGATCCCGATTCCCACTGATGAGTTGGTTTACTCCTCGGGTGATCCCGACTAATTCTTCTTTCAGGTTTGGAGGAGAATTTGACGATACAGTGGGAGGTTTGCTGATTAGATAAATTGATAACCATTCTGATCTAGGTTAGAGTGCACGCTGAGTGTTTCTTTTCTCTCTCTCTTTGGCAGCGACCATGGCCCAACCCTAAACTATGACTCAGTGACCAAGTTAACCGAACCTTCTTAAAACACTGGATTTTGGATTGTCTGAGTTGCATACCTCATTGCCACTCCTACTTTTACCCTTTTCTCCAGAACACTCCGTATTATTACGAACATCCACTTCCATTGGATAAAACCATCGTATGGTTATATACAAACTCGAAGGAACTTGTTCCATATTCGAGGATGGTTTCCGGTTCTGGAGAAAATGAATAGGACTATTCAGTTGTCTTTTCCTTTTACCTTCTCTCAGGTTGCGAGTGCTCCTTGGATTAGGACGGTACATCTATTACGCTAATTGGATAGTCTTCTTCCAAACCATAGGCTGGTGCCGAATGGTAGGGAATGAAGAAAAACATTTAGCCTAAACGGTGTACAGAAGGTATTAAATAAAGGCAAATAAAGGGATTAGTAAGAGGGCAAAGTAAATTGCGACTGCTATTCACGACCAAACCAAGTATTTCATCGCCACTACTATTTCACCTTTATATTTCTCCAGAACACTCCGTATCACTACGAAGATCTACAGTTATTTGGATACTCCATCGTATGGTTATATACGAACTCGAAGGAACTTGTTCCAGTTCGGGGATGAATTCTAGTTCAGGAGAAATAGGAATAAGGTTTTATTTAGTTGTATTTTATCTTTACTTTCTCTCGGGTTGCGAGTGCTCCTAGAATTAGGACATTATACCTATTACGCTTATTGGATAGTCTTTTTCCAAACCATAGGCTGGTGCCGAACGGTAGGGAAGGAAGAAAACCATTTAGCCTAAAGGGATGTACAGAAGGTAATGACTAAAGACATATAAAGGGATTTGGAGAGATGGCAAAGAAATATACGGTTACAGTTGTGAATCTCATAATGGAAGAAGCATTACTAAGAATACCCGGATACCCCTTCGAAACATTTATATGTTTCAGTTTCACTGTGTATTGTTAAAAGAAAACTGATTTCCCAATTAGTCCTTGCTCCAGGGTATGTATTTACAGGGTTTGATTCTCACATCTGTATGGTTTTACAGATGATGAGTGGGAGTAAGTTATTGGGAATTGGGTGATCATCTTCATTTTATCGGGATTCGTTGTAATTGGTGATATTTGAGGAAATCGCCTGGGTTGTTTGCCGGACGGCAAATATTTGGCTTTGAATATCCGTTGTTATGCACCAATTTCAAATTGATATATCTGTACGTTTATTTTTATAAAGTGAGATATAACTTTTTGAAATTATGTCTATGACATTTACCTATATCAATGGATGGTTAGGTAAGGAGTATTAAACAACGGTGTAATTCTTCTTAACCATATGTACAGTTTTCAACCTACGACACACGGGGAATGAGTTATAAGACTCAGGGGACTTATACAGAGTATTGTATGTTTTCCAGTGTCCATGAGGACAGATGGGTTGGTACTCGTACTGTATTCTGTTTACTTGTGACTTCTCTGGTTCTTAGACATGTGTTTCGTAGAAATGCAAGGTCTAAGTTTTGAGAAGTTATAAGTATAAGAATAAAGTAGAGAACCAGGAGTTGCAAGTATCAGGATTCTTCAAGGTGATCGAAGATGTAGATACTTGTGTATGGTATTCAGTTGATAGTAATGATTATGAGAACTTGCTTCTCTTTCAGGTTACGCATATCTGGATGTATTCCTAAGTTGAGTAATGCTGATCGACCTCTCTCCATTTAGTTGACATGCACTGGAGACAGCTGCATGATTTGAATCTGGTTCCAATTAAATCAGTGCCTCTGTTTCTATATTGGATATAGAATAGTTCATATCTTAACAATGTTAAGGTACGGGGAGTTGTCCGGCTTATGCTTAAAACCAGACTCTGGATAACTCAAGGCACGTTTCTGTAATGGCTGTTTGTGGGTTGACCCGGGCTATGACGAGGGTTGACTTTCTACTATCTGGAAGATCAATAATGATATTGTTCTTGACTCGCCACAGTTTTAATAAAAATAGAATTTTTTCAGAAAACAGTAGTGGGAGTTTGGTAGAACTGGAAGTGATTCCAGAACCGCAAACGATTACTGAAAATTTAATAGGACCTAAACATTCTATTTGGATTGACATTCCATTGACCACTCTGCAGATATGGTGGGTAACCTCAAGCACCCGAGAGGTACTCCGGTAGCCTCAAGGACGGTGAAAGGGAGGTTCTTGTTTACCCAGACTTACCATTGCTATTGTTCCAGACTGTGAGACCCGGCAGGAGGATGAGTATAGCGTCGTTCTAAACTAGCTTTAAAAGTGTACGTGTATATGACTCTGACAGAGGGTTGTCATAGTCAATGGGAGCAGCGGAAGCATAGTGGACAAGTAGCTTATGTCTATTTATGGACTAAAGCAGATATAGCGGAGATAGATCATCTATTTCTGATGTGACAGTCATAGGTTTGACTTCATCAGAATAGGGGATGGATCTGTTAAGAAGGTAGTAGGGTGTGATGTCCTGATATTTAGATGACATACACAGAGTAGGAAGTGAAATTCTTATACTACGATCAGTTGTACTTTGGTTGTCACACAGTGGTTTCTCCATATAGGATATAGATATAATATCAGACATTCTGGTTACTAGATCTATGATTTTAGATCTGGATTTGGGTAGTTTTCCAATCTGGGTACTTAGACAGCATTCTACAGGTGTTTTAGAATGGACGACTCCTGGTACGGTAGTGTACCTGCAGGTGATGGAGTCACCCTCTCTAAAGGTGTCTTACAGACTAAAGGGGAGAGGGATGCGCATGATTGGCAGATCACTTGCTTAGGCAATTCAGTCAATCATGAGATGTCAAGTACCACACCAGACGTTGTTTTTTGCACTAGAGGCAATAAGTTGATATTAATCCTATCCTGGAGAAACATTCGGAAGCAGTTTTAGAACATAAGTAGATGTTCTAGGGATATGATAACGACAGCCTATTTCGGGAGACGGTTATAATTCCAGGCTTCCAAGGTGACCTGGATGACAGTATGACTGTCAGAGTTATAGTTTTCTCTCTGACGAGGGGCGGTATTTTGGACAGGTGGTCCAAGCGGATACTGAGGGAGGCATGGCGCAGGATACTGATTAAATTCAGTTGACGATACAGTCTAAGAAGTTTGGATTTGGAGTTCATTTATGAACTAGGTACCATCAGATATCCAGACATATTCTAAGATAGGTATTGCTCATTTCGGGAGATGGCTTTCTCCACGAACTTGAGATAAAGAGAGACATAGAAAGAAACATTAGAGCGGATCCACTCACTGAGGCTATTCCTCGAACGCAATAGTTTCGCAAACGGGCTTTGTGAGACTGATTAGTAGAGCAGTTGGGTGTTCGGTATCACACGGGCTGTGAGTATGCGACATCACAATAAATAGCCTTGAGTGCAAGTGGGAGATTGTTGGATATAGTGCCCTCAGAGTCAATTATTGGATCACAGGCACGTGATTGCAGTGATTGAGGGAGGACCTATACCGGTAGGACAGTCTTACTCAAGATGATAGTATGCTATCCGGTTTATCTTTATCATCGTGTACTGCTTTAGGTGACCTTACAGATCACTATTACACATTGATAGAGCTCTTAGGATTCTTTCTTGACTACCAGCAGTATGATGGCGATCATATACGTGGGAGCTGGGGTCTATAAGCACATCCTTAAAAGGTCCCTAATCGTGAGAGTATCGAGACCGGGCATCGATACTCCATTAGTAGACTAGTGTATACATTCGAGACCCCGACGAGGGGAGGTGGCCGGTCTCACAAGCCATTGGTGTCAGTTGGATCACCTAAGATGTATACAGGTGCTCATTGGGTTATGAGTACACCGGACAGGACTCGTCGGGAACATGCTAGTTGGTATTATACCTGATGTCAGATAGCAGTTCCCTGGTGACATGTGTACAGGTTAGTTCATCGACCTGAGATCGTCATTTGTCTCGTATGATTTCCCACCGTGCTTTGATTACTACCCTACCATGACTCAAAGGAGTCGTGCAAACAGGTTTTAGTTGGGTACAGTCCCGAGCCACATGGAAGCAGTGAGCGGATCGGCAGGGATTTCGTCTCTCCCGGTATTGGGAATGAGATTGCGCTGTGTCTAGGAGAGCCATTACACGAAGTCCTTGGCCAAGGCAAGAGATTTAATGTTAGGTATTCCAGTAGTATCTCAGGGTGTTCTGGACTACACTCCGACACGACTTGTACCGCTTTTGGGGGTCTGACTTTTACCAACCCTCTAGGCCCGACATGCGATGCTCATAGACGAACGGACCGGACTGTACGGGTATTGTCACTGACAGGCTCAGTAGGGTGTCAGGATGAGTTCGCTCATCGACCTCTCTTTTGGTCAATACCTGGTACCCCGTTACGTACGGCTAGTACCTCTGACGAGCAAGTGGTTAAATCCACAGCCAAAGTATTGGCTAGTCTTTAGAGTCCCCCATAGACAGTTTTCAAGTTTCGGGGGAAACGTTGCAGAGGCAGTATGATATATGGCAGGGTTCGATCATATACGTGCGGTAGTGCACGGATCATGATCGGACGGATCATACTAGTGGGTTTTGGTTTAAGCCGGATCCTAGTATTAGATTTGTTGGATTACTTTAGTCTCATCTCATTCACATTCGGTTGGAATGCGGATGCAGGTATGTATATACAGGTGAGGGGTATCCTTGTGATCCGTCACGAGTTTATTTTAGATGTTGCCGTATCTTTTTATTGTTGTAAACATTTGGATTAATGTTTACAAATGGAAATTGTGAGCTTAAATCATCATTTTGAGCATTTAATGTGACATAGACTTCATTAGTGACTCATGGTCTCTTTTCTTGTGCTAATGTCACATTAAGTGATTGATTTTGTGTTGATATGATGAGGGGAGAGAGAGAGGGCAGCTATGAGGTGAGTTTGCTCTTGTAATTTTCACACTTCACTCTCTCTCATTTGATCATACAACCTAAGAAAAGGAAAAGGCTTCCTCTTCTTCTTCTTCTAGCTCACAACCTCCATTGATGGCTTCATCTTCAACCTCCATCCATGCAATGGATGCAAGAGACAAAGTTGTCACACACATTCTCTACTTCGCCTTGGACACGTCGGCTAGCGAACTTCGTGCCCGAGTTGCTTCGGATGAAGCGGGAGCCCGTAAAAAGACTCGAAGATGTGGTGCCCTTTTCGACGAGGAGATCGAGATCGGAGATGCCGCGAGGAGCTTGGGATGGTGGCCAAAGACTGAAGGACACGGATCGATCGATATAACTCTTCCAATCCTTTCCCTAGGTTCTAGTTATAAGTTAATGGTTCGATCCGGATTTAAAGTATACGATAGCGCCGGTTTCAAGTTTTGAAAAAGTTTTCGTTTCCGCATTTTGGCCTTGGACATACGGCCGGGGCGCTACCGTAGACTTACACAAAAAACGTAGCACGAATACTAAGTAGTATTTATCTGAATGACGGAGGGCTACGACAAGTTTTTAAGAAAACCTTTTGCGTAATGAACTTGATATCGTCGTAGAATCGAGCGATTTTGTAAAGGGGTGTTTTTGAGGCTTTTACTAGTTTTGCTAAAGAGGTCACTCCCAGTGAAGAGATCTCGGCTCTTTCCTTATCGAATAAGGTGCAGGATATTTAATAAATACCACTATGCAAAGCAAAAACTATAGAAGCAATCAAAAAGACAAACCGAGGGTTGTAACATCTGCCATTATTGCTAAAGAGGTCACTATCGGTGAAGAGATCTCGGCTCTTTGCATATCGAATAAGGTGTTGGATATTCTACAAGGAATACCACTATGCCAAGAAAGAACTAGAGCTACTATTTTTTAAAACAAGTTTCTACAACATCTTTAAGGTTTCTTTTATTTCATTAATCTCATTAATGAAGTCCCATTCATTATGCTTCCCAAGCATCACATATGTAACGAAAGCAGCAATATTAATTATATCTCATATATATAATATAGGCATTCTTCTGAACATATCATAGTGATCACATCACAGAGCAGCAGAAGATAACATATGAAGTATTGGATATACTAGGATTTCCTTGTTTTAAATTAAGCCTGTATAAAACACGGATTCCACGGTCGCGATGAATAGCCAAACCCACATTCCTAGACCCTTACGAGAGCAGCAAGCAACCCTACCAATTCTAGAGTTAGGAGACCCGGTCTCAACTCCTCGAGATGGTCTCCCACTGGACCCTAGAACCTGTTACTTATGCTCCCCGCCTTGGGTGTATCCTAATGCGGAAAAGTAAATAATATACATCAACGGTGACATCTTCCTCAACCCGGAAGTGCCCCAATAAAAGAATAATACCTATAAGCATTTACATGAATGAAAATGAAAAACTCTCATCTTGCATAAAAACCCCCGGCTATTCAAAACACGACGATTCAATATAACATATCCCAGCAACACATAACATCACATGTCATCAATGAAAGTAAATATGCGTATCGCAATTGTCGTTGACATATAGCACCGAAACCGGCGATACACCACATATTACACTTACGGTCGTAGAAAAGAAAGTGAAAAACTACAACAGTTGGAATCCATAACCACCTTAGACATCTTAAACCCAATGTATCACATATATTGGATTTCATGCCTAACCAAATGAATTCCTTAGACATCACATGCCTAACAATTATAAACCCCGCATTTTAGTCTTGATCTCGAAAACACTTTTCAATATTTAGTCGGGCAATTCAACAAGATTCCCGATAACCTGATCGAATGCTCATCGAAAACATTAGCAGACGGCCGCACCTCCTTGTTGGGTTACCTACAACGGCAGTAAGATTTTGGGAGGCATCATCCATGCCAAGTTAAAAATTTTCCATTGAAGATAACCCTAAACCTAGGAACTTTAACTAGAGAAACAAACAAAACAAGCATGTTAAAACTTTAACATCTAAGAGTTTGGGATTACAACCTTTGTAGTCCGTTCCTTCGCTTAATAAGCTCCGTGTTGAGTTCCTTTCGCTGCGATCATCAAGTACCCGGACTCTAGAGAGGCTCCATGAAGAGAAAGATGCAACCTTACTTCCAATCTTCAAAAACTAAGATGATCTACCTTAAAGAAACACTAACCCAAGCTCTTGCTTCACTAATCAAGTATTAGTAAAGCAAATACCCTAATCTAAGTGGCTAGAATAGATGAGGATGATGAAGTAGGAATTTAGCTCTCTTTTGTTTTCAATTTCTCACTCAAAATCATCACAAACCCAAAAGCTAGAAAGCTTTTTCAAGAGCAAGAAGAAGAAGAATCCTTTTGTGTTGAATAATGAATTATTGTTGTGGTTATAATTGCAACCATGAGTTAAGAATGAAAGGCTTAACCCTTGTAGAGAATAAACCATAGGTTAAGGGTTTGGGTTGGGTTAAAGAATATCTACACAAAATATCAAAGGATGAAGACAAAAGGAAAGCTTCATAAAGCTTTATGAAAGCTTCATCCAAAAGCTAACCCAAAAGCTAACCCTAATCCAAACCCTAACTTGGTTTAAACTCAACAACCATGTTGCATTTGCAACCCTAACATGTTACAATATTATATATCACATATACAATATATTTTGTAACAAAAGAAAATAATACAATTTACACACAAGTGAGAAAAAGAATCTTTAAGTGAGCTTATATTAGTTAATGCAATATAATATATCATATATATAATTATACATTAATTATCGAATCAACACTTGATCCGATAAACCGGCTATTTTACAAATAACCGACTAATATAACAAGTATCAGTTCATCGAATTAACACTTGATCCGATGACCCGGCTATATCACATATACCCGGCCGATATCACATATCACGAGAATCGAATACAGTATCACATACTCGTATTATTCTCGGTCCAGTACATATCACATATTTGCTCCTACTCCATTTAGCCTGAGCCAGGAAACCTCTGTGTAGGACTCTAAAGAATCGTCAATACGCCGGCAGTAGGTGATGATCATATCAAACACCCACAAGCTGCTAGCGGTCAGCTAAACGTAACAGCCACCCAGGTATTGAGCGATCAGAAGATCAACAAGAAAGCCTATACATTCTCCTGTGAATCCAATCAGTAACACTCCCGTACAGTCCGGTCTCTTCGTCTGATATGTCGCATATCTAGTCTAGGGATGGTAAACGTCAGACCCTAGTAACCGATAATTCGTGTCGATATGAGGTCCATAACAGTTCGAGAAACTACCGATAACACTTACCAGTAAATCTCAGCAACCCTGGTCAGAGATTTCCAGTTATAGCCAATCGAACACAGCGCAACATCAACTCCCAATACCGGGAGAGACGAAACCCCTCCTATCGCTCATTGCCTTCATGTGATTCGGGACTGTACCCAAAAGCCACCATTTTGCACGTTCTTTTGAACGTGGTAAGGTGGAAATCAAAGCAAAGTGGGAATCACACAAGACTCTATGACGATCTCGGGTCTACAGACTAACCTGTACCAGTGTCACCGGAGAACTGCCATCTGACATGAGGTATAATACCATCTGGGAGTTCTCGGCGAGTCCGTCCAGTGTACCCAGTCTCCACTGAGCACCCGTATACTATCTCTAATGTCAAACACCAATGGATATGGGATCATCCATCGCCCATCTACATGGGTCGAGAAGCATACGCTAGTCTACTCTGGTATATCGATGCCCTGTCTCGATACACCAACGACTAAGAACATTTGAAGGATGTACTTAGCGACTACACTGTCCCCACTAGTATGATCTGCATCATAGTCCTGGTAGTCAAGTACTCATCCTAAGGGCTTTATCAATATATAACATAGAGACAATCAGAGTACATGTTAAGATAAAGAGCAACTAGATAGCATACTATCATGTCGAGCAAGAAAGTCCTCACTATATATGTCCAAGCATCCACTACAATATACATCGTATGTACAGTAATGGCCTTTAGGGCATACATATCACTAACAATCTCCCACTTGCACTAGGGCCATCTGTTGTGGTATCTCATACCCAACAATCAGCTGTGGTTGAAGTATCTCATACTCAACCATCCCATAAAAGTCTCTACTGGGAAATAGGCCTTTGTGAGTGGATCCGCGCTATTGTCCTCTGTATCTACTCTCCTATCCTCGATCACCCTGGAGATCAACCATCTCCATGATCAGGTGATACTGCCGAAGAATATGTCTGGATCTCTGATGGGACGGGGGTTCCTAGGCATAAGCCACAACTCCATTGTCCCAC
The DNA here is from genome assembly GCA_030015575.1 of Agapanthus africanus. NCBI lineage: Eukaryota > Viridiplantae > Streptophyta > Magnoliopsida > Asparagales > Amaryllidaceae > Agapanthus > Agapanthus africanus. The sequence continues at coordinate 811,838,073 of JASDDO010000019.1, read as the reverse complement.
AATGGTAGGAACGAAGTTCATCTCATGAACTAATATATATCTAGACTGCCTCTTTGGTAGCATCCTTGGTAACGATGTATCTTGCCTTTAATCGTCTAGTTTGTCATGGTATCTAGCTTGGAACTCTTCCAACATACCTTCCCTCCACTGAGGCTAAAGACAATGCCTGTGACTGACATTCATTCGACCTTACCACCCTGGAAGCTTTCTAGTGATTCTCCCCAGGATCGATTGATACCATCTCACTACACCTAGTGAGATCCTAACATCCATGTAGATCTATCTCATAGATCCAAAACTCAGGATTTAGGAGGTATCACCTTGATCCTATATGGAGAATCTTTGTGATAAGAGGAGATTGACCGAGCGTAGCATAGGAAACTCCTTCCCTATCAAGAGTATGTCATCCACGTACTATACGAGGATCACCACCATACTCCCTACTACCTTTTTGTACATACTAGGTTCATCTACCATTTTGATGAAGTCAAACTCTTTGACTACTACATCAAAACAGACGTTCCAACTCCGTGATGCCTGATTTATCCCATAAAACAACTTGCACACGTTTCCGCTGCTCCCACTGTCTATGAAGCCCTTTGGCTGTGTACTTATAGACGCTCTCTTCTAAATCACTATTTAGAAAAGCAGTCATGACACATAATCGCCAGATATCGTAGTCATGGTATGTAGCAGTGGCAAGTAGGATCTGGATGGACTTAAGCATAGCTTTGAAAGTCTCAACTTTTCTATGTACACCTAGTAATCTTCTCAATATATACTTGCTCCTGATGGGGATTTAACCCTTCAGATAAAGCAACCAAAGTCCATACTTTGTTGGTGTATATGGATTCTATCTCAGATCGCTTAGCATCCAGCCATTCTCATAGAGTCCCCACTCTTGATGGACTGCTCGAAACTAATTGGGTCATCATCTCATGATGCAATCCTCGCTCCCACTGTCATAGAGAAACCGAAGTATCTCTCAGGTGGAAGAGGAATCCTACTGGATCGGCGGAGAGGCTGAGGTTCGTCGGAAACTATTGAATCCTCCGGGTTTACCAAATCATCAGCTGCAGTTTGTATAGCTGGAACTCCTTCCAGTTCTACCTCATGTCCACTAATTTCTTCACAAGAAATTCCCTTTTTCTCAAAAGGTGGCATGCCGAGAAATAAAACACCTTTTGTTCCTCGGTTCGGTCGAAGATATTCCCTTGCTAATGCTTGGGATATCCAACAAACTTCCACAGAACTGACCTTACCTCGAGCTTGTCCGGATTTTGCTTTTGACATAGGCCGGGCAACCCCAAATCTTAACATACTTAAGACATAGGCTCTTCCCATTCCATATCACATATGGAGTGGTAGGCACCTGATTTGATTGAAACCCTATTCGATAAGTATGCAGCTTCACAAGTGCATAACCCCTAAAAATAAATAAGCAACTCAGTAGTACTAATCATAGAGCACACCATATCACATAGGGTGCGATTGCTCCATCCCGATATACCAACGTACTGTGGTGTATTCGAAGGAGTAATGTTGGGAGAGAATCTTATTCTCGTTTAGAATAGTCCATGAATTCCGTGCTTAAGTATTCTCCTCCCTGATCTCATCATTGGACATAATACTTTTACCCGTTTTGGTTCTTTACTTCTAACTTATATTCATTGAATTTCTCAAAAGCTTCAGACTTGTGTTTCAACAGGAACACATGTCCGAATCTTGAGAGATAATCAGTGAATGTAATGAAGTACAAAGAACCGTTCCTGGCATGTGTAGACAGGGGACCTATATACATCATCATGTATCAATCCCAAGAGTTCACTAACTCTTTCTCTGTTTCCAATAAACGGAGCTATGTTCATCTTATCTTTATGACATGACTAGAAAGTTTCACAAGATGTAAATTCAAACAGATTTAAATATGCATCTTTATGTAACTTCAGCTAGTCGGGTTACATTGATATGATCTAGTCTACAATACCTCAAGAAGGATTTGTTCATTTCTGAACTCTTCCCCTTGTGTGTGTTCTGTACGTTAAGAACTGTGGTTTGATTTAGAACATCTATGCTTTTAGATAACGTGCCTAATCCGATCAACTCTTGATATAGGAAAATGTTCAAAACATTATCCAATAATACAAAATTATATCCTTCTTTACTAAATAAAGAGACTGAAATGATGTTGTATATCAGGTTCAGTATCTAATAACATTCGTTCAGAATCAATGTATTTAGTAATACAGGGTGATAACTTCCAACAGTCTTGGCTGCAACACTTGCACCATTTTTAACTCTTAAAACTTTTCACCCTTTCTCAGTTCTCTATCTTTCAGTAGCCCATGTAACATATTACATATGCGGGATCCTGATCTGGTATCTTATACCCAGGACGTAAAGCATACTGAGAAACAGTTCTCGGTAATGAACATACCCAAAGAAGATGTATCAACATACACTTTCTTTGTTTGGCCGGCACGGGAATTCTGGTAATCCCCTATTTCCTGCTCGGTCTTATAACAATTATAAGTTGGAGCGGGACCAACATTCCCTAGCGTAGTATTAACAAGCGAGTTCGGTCAATACATCCGTATTATTATCTTGATTAAGGCGTGACATGGTCGCTACCTGGAGAGAGAGAGAAGAAAACACTCAGCGTATGCTCTTGCAAGATTAGATTGGTTATTAATATATCTAATCAGGATGGCTCCCACTGTTTTAATCAAATCTTCCTTCAAACCCTAAAAGGAAAGACTAGCCGGGATTAATTACACCCTTCAAGTTCGCCAATCTTTCAGCCAGGCCAGTGCTGGTACTTTGAGAGAAGTTCCCCGTGCTTTCGCACGGACCTAATTAAAATAAACCTCGTTTTTCCAGGGGTGTAACCCCGTTGACACCTTTCTAGACACCTACTTGATCGGCTAATTGTAATGTGTAAAATTCTCCTAGGAGTAACTCTTACTCGCAGCGGGTATCGGGATCCAACTATCTCATAGGAAGTATGCAATCTCATTGCAAATTTCAACACTTGAAATTCCCAATAATATTTTACCCCTATTGTCCTATGACCTTGACGCATGCCAAACAATCCATAGTCCGCTAGTCAAGTTCAACCCGTGCGTTTCCTGATTGAATTAAACCCACCCGTACGACCCTTGACGCATGCCAAACAATGCCGTACGAATACCCTAATCCAATCGCATCATATGCTAGCAGATAAGCACTAGTTAGCTACCGTACACTACGCCTTGACGCATACCAAACTACCGCAGCACGAATACTAAGTAGTACTTATCTGAAATGACGGAGGGCTACGACAGGTTTTTAAGAAAACCTTTTGCGTAATGAACTTGATATCGTTGTAGAATCAAATGATTTAAATGGAGTGTTTTTTAGGCTTTTAATAGTTTTGCTAAAGAGGTCACACCCGGTGAAGGGATCTCGGCACTTTCCTCATCGAATGAGGTGCAGGATATTCACAATACCACTATGCAAAGCAAGAACTAGAAAAACAATCAAAAGACAAAACTGAGGGTTGTAGCATCTGCCAGTTATTGCTAAAGAGGTCATTCCCGGTGAAGAGATCTCGGCTCTTTCCTTATCGAATAAGGTGCTGGATGTTCTACAAGGAACACCGCTATGCAAAGCAACAACTAGAGCTACCTGTTTTTGAAAATTCGATTCCACAACATCTTTAGGTTACTTTTATTTCATTAATCTCATTAATGAAGTCCCATCATTTTTATTATTCTTCACAAGCATCACGTTTGAAACGAAATCAACAATATACAATATATATCTCATATATAATATAAACATTCGTCTCAGGCAGTAATATGATCTCATCACAGAACATTGCAGCAGAAGAACATATATGAAATATTGGATATACTAGGATTTCCATGTTTTATTGCGAGCCTGTATAAAACACGGATTCCACGGTCGCGATGAATAGCCAATCCCACACCCCTAGACCCCTACGAGAGCGGCAAATAACCCTATCAATTCTAGAGTTAGGAGACCCGGTCTCGACTCCTCGAGATGGTCTCCCACTGGACTCTAGAACCCGGTTACTTGTGTTCCCCGCCTTGGGTCTATCCTAATGCGGAAAAGTAAATAATATACCATGGTGATCCTCAACCCGGAAGTGCCCCAATCAAAGAATATTACATACAATGAATTTTACATGAATGAAAATGAAAAACTCTCATCTCACAAAAAAACCCCAGCTATTCAAAACACGACGATCCAATATAACATATCACAGCAACACAAAACATCATATGTCATCAACGTAAGTAAATAAGCGTATCCCAATTGTTGTTGATGTATAGCAACGAAACTGGCGATACACCACATATTACACTTACGGTCGCAGAAAAGAAAGTGTAAAACTACAACAGTTGGAATCCGCAACCTCCTTAGACATCGCATGCCTAACCAAATGAATTCCTTAGACATCGCATGCCTAGCAATTATAAACCCCGCATTTTAGTCTCAATCTCGAAAACACTTTTCAATATCAAGTCAGGAAGTTCAACAAGATTCCCGATATCCTGATTCAATGCTCGTCGGAAACTTTAGTAGACGGCCGCACCCCCCAATGCCGTCGACGAAGTGCACTAAGGCGGAACACCACTGCCGCGAGCACCCGAACGGATGCTTTTGGCGACGGGGTTCTCCTACAGTCAATTGGTCGGGGCTATAGGGCGTGGCTATCTATTAAGTTTATCCTGCGAGTATCCGCATACGCTACGTGATTGCGATGGACTTTTGATCGCATAAAAATCCCGTGACAACCAATCAAATGAGACTAAACTGCTAGATTTATAACATTCAAATTAGTTATCTCATAACTACATGTGGATTCTAAATATTGTATCATATTACAGAAAAAGTTAGATGACGTTAAACATTCCGATCGAATTAACAAACACCCAAAATTTCCTTTTTTACTCAACACTTGAACTTAGTTTAAAAGCATCAATCTCATGCCACAGTACCAATGGTCCAGCCGTAGAAGGGTCAAACCAACGCCTCACTTGTGGTACCGCTAAACCATCACAAAACCTAGGGTTTAGTGACAGTTTTGACGGTCATAAAATCGAGTTAAGGTTTCATTCTTCTAGAGGGTCCACCGCGTTACTTGCACGACTTTGAATGTTCTTTAACTAAGGAAAAATCCAACACTTGGAAATTTTCCGGCAGGGGAAAAGTGAGTTATTGATATCCGTTCGAACTTTTTAACACTGTCTAAACAATCATGAAACCAAGATAGAATTGCGAATACGAAACACTCCGAATTACCTTTTGAGTAAATAAACATCTCATGCAAATTTAGCCAAAATAAACAACACCAAAAATACCAAACCCAGAGACTTGACCATGACCCAAACCTGGAGCCCAGAACCCAAAGGGGGGCCGGCCTGCTCAGAATTTTCGGCCAAGTGATCGGCCAAAATCCGAGTAGGGGAGTAGGGTTTGGGCCATGTTCACTATGTATCACATACATAATTATGCACTTGTTTGGAAAATTTTTAGAGCTCATTTTAAATTCGACAGAACAAGGGTTTGGCATCGGGTGTTTCAGAGTTATTTCGGTTTCGTAATCCTACACTTATCCGTCTAATTCTCTAGCTAGGCTCTGATACCACTGTTGGGTTACCTATAACGGCAGCAAGGTTTCGGGAGGCATCATCCATGCTAAGTAATTTTGCCATTGAAGATAACCCTAAACCTAGGAACTTTAACTAGAGAATCAAACAAAACAAGTATGTTAACACTTTAACATCTAAGAGTTTGGGATTACAACCTTTATAGTCCGTTCCTTCACTTCATAAGCTCCGTGTTGAGGTCCCTTCACTGCGATCAAGTATTCGGACTCTAGAGAGACTCCATGAAGAGAAAGATGCAACCTTGCTTCCAATCTTCAAAAACTAAGACGATCTACCTTGAAGAAACACTAACCCAAGCTCTTGTTTCACTAATCAAGTATTAGTAAAGTAAACACCCTAATCTAAGTGGCTAGAATAGACGGGGATGATAAAGTAGGAATTTAGCTCTCTTTTGTTTTCAATTTCTCACTCAAAATTATCACAAACCCAAAAGCTAGAAAGCTTTTTCAAGAGCAAGAAGAAGAAGAATCCTTTTATGTTGAATAATGAATTATTGTTGTGGTTACAATTGCAACCATGGGCTAAGAATGAAAGGCTTAACCCTTGTAGAGAATAAATCATAGGTTAAGGGTTTGGGTTGGGTTAAAGAATATCTACACAAAATATCAAAGGATGAAGACAAAAGGAAAGCTTCATGAAAGCTTCATCCAAAAGCTAACCCAAAAGATAACCCTAATCCAAACCCTAACTTGGTTTAAACTCAACAACCATGCTGCATTTGTAACCTTAACATGTTACAATATTATATATCATATATACAATATATTTTGTAACAAAAAAAAATAATACAATTAACATATATCGCATATACATCAATGTATTATCCAAGTGAGAAAAAGAATCTTTAAGTGAGCTTATATTAGTTAATGCAATATAATATATCATATAAATAATTATACATTAAATTATCGAATCAACAATTGATCCGATAATCCGGCTATTTTACAAATAACTGACTAATATAACAAGTATCAGTTCATCGAATCAACACTTGATCCGATGACCCGGCTATATCACATATACCCGGCCGATATCACATATCGTGAGAATCGAATACAGTATCACATACTCATATTATTCTCGGTCCTGCACATATCACATATGTGCTCCTACTCCATTTAGCCTGAGCCAGGAAACCTCTGTGTAGGACTCTAAAGAATCGTCAATACGTCGGCAGTTGGTGATGATCATATCAAACACCCACAAGCTGCTAGCGGTCAGCTAAACATAACAGCCACCCAGGTATTGAGCGATCAGAAGATCAACAAGCAAGCCTTTACATTCTCCTATGAATCCAATTAGTAACACTCCCGTACAGTCCGGTCTCTTCGTCTGATATGTTGCATATCTAGTCTAGGGATGGTAAACGTCAGACCCCAGTAACCGATAATTCGTGTCGATATGAGGTCCATAACAGTTCGAGAAACTACCGATAACACTTACCAGTAAATCTCAGCAACCCTGGTCAGGGATTTCCAGTTATAGCCAATCGAACACAGCGCAACATCAACTCCCAATACCGGGAGAGATGAAACCCCTCCTATCGCTCATTGCCTTCATGTGATTCGGGACTGTACCCAAAAGCCACCATTTTGCACGTTCTCTTGAACATGGTAAGGTGGAAATCAAAGCAAAGCGGGAATCACACAAGACTCTATGACGATCTCGGGTCTACAGACTAACCTGTACCAGTGTCACCGGAGAACTGCCATCTGACATGAGGTATAATACCATCTGGAGTTCTCGGCGAGTCCGTCCAGTGTACCCAGTCTCCACTGAGCACCCGTATACTATCTCTAATGTCAAACACCAATGGATATGGGATCATCCATCGCCCATCTACATGGGTTGAGAAGCATACGCTAGTATACTCTGGTATATCGATGCCTTGTCTCGATACACCAACAACTAGGAACATTTGAAGGATGTACTTAGCGACTACACTGTCCCCACTAGTATGATCTGCATCATAGTCCTGGTAGTCAAGTACTCATCCTAAGGGCTTTATCAATATATAACATAGAGACAATCAGAGTACATGTTAAGATAAAGAGCAACCAGATAACATACTATCATGTCGAGCAAGAAAGTCCTCACTATATATGTTCAAGCATCCACTACAATATACATCGTATGTACAGTAATGGCCTCTAAGGCATACATATCACTAACACCCCGATGTCGTCGATGAAGTGCACTAAGGCGGAACACCGCTGCCGCGAGCACCCGAACAGATGCTTTTGGCGACGGGGTTCTCCTACAGTCACTTGGTCGGGGCTATGGGGCATGGCTATCTAATAAGGTTATCTGGCGAGTATCTTCGTACACTACATAATTACGACGGACTTTTGATCAACATCAAAATCCCATGGCAACCGATCAAATGAGACTAAACTGCTAGATTTATAAAATTCAAACTAGTTATCTCTTAACTACATTTATGGATTCCAAGTATTGTATCCCATCATATGATACCCGGACGACGTTAAACTTTTCGATCGATTCATCAAATTCCCATAATTCCCCGTGAGCTCAACACTTGAGCACAGTTTAATAATACCCAGAACATGCCACAGTACCTAGGCACCAACCGTAGAAAGGCAGACCTAAGCCTCACTCAACCACGGAACTGCGGCAAACCCTAGGGTATGACCGTGGTTCCGCGATCCAAAAAGTCAAATTAGGGTTTCATTCTTCTGGAGGGTTCACAGAATTATTTGCATGGTTTTCCGAATACGTTAAACTTAGAAAAATAGTTTTTGATATTCGATCGAACTTTTTAACTTTGTCTAGACAACATGCGAATACCCGAAACAATGTTAAAACTACGAATACGAAACACTCCAAATTTCTTATAGTGTAAGATCCCATCACATGCAAACTTAGAAAAAACAAACAACACCTGAAACACCAAACCCCAGAGACTGGAACACCACCGAAAACCCAACCCCTAACTCCCCAAAAAATCCGAGCAGGCAGGATTTTCTGCCCCTGTGGCCGGCCAAAGTCCGAGGGAAGGGGGTGAATTTTGTACAGTGTTCATTATATATCTCATACATCATTTTGCAACTGTTTAAAATAAAATTGAATACCTTTTAAAATCGACAGAAACTAGTTTTTCGCGTTGCAAGTTTCGGAGTATTTCGGTTTCGTAATCTTAAGAAAATCCGTCTATTTTTCTAGAATGGCTCTGATACCACTGTAGGGTTGCCTAGCACGACAGTAAGGTTTTAGGAGGCATCGTACATGCCAATTTCAAATTTTGCCGTTCTAGCTAACCCTAACTCTAGAATCGTCTACTAGAAAAAGCGACGGGATGAAATGCAAACAACTTTGCAAGTAAAGTAAACAAGGAATACAACCTTTGTAGACCGGTCCTTCACTTCATTAGCTCCATGTAGTAGTCCCTACACTGCGATCATGAAGTCCCGGACTTTAGAGAGGCTCCCATGAAGAAATGAACATGCTTGCATCGAAGTCTTCGAGGCCGAAGATGATTTACGTCGAGGAGATACTAACCCAAGCTATCTCTTCACTAATTATAGAATTAGTGAAGAAAACACCTTATACTAAATGGCAAGTAGTAGAGGATGATGAAGTAGGAATTTTGCTCACATTAGAAATGAATTTCTCACATTTTTCCTCACATCTCCATTGAAGCCAGAAAGCTTTGAGGAAGAAGAAGAAAAACTCATCAAGAGAGAATGAACTCATCAAGGTGAGAATATGAACCATGGGTGAGTTAGTGTCATACCCTAACTCATGTAGAGACTTAACTAGGGTTAGTATAATGGTTGGGTTGATAAATATCTACAAGTGAAACAAAAAGAGAAGACTTTGGTCAATGCATCCATAAGCTTTTACAAGCATGTAGCATTGCCAAATATGCATCCAATTTTTGAATTACTTAGATAATTATAAACCCTAGATTATATCAAGCATGATATAAGTCTCATACACCCATGTATCATGTATCATCAAGCATGACACAAATCTTTGTACATTAATATATATCACATATATACACATGCATACAAGTGAGAAAAAAGAAATCATATGTGAGCAAATATTAGTTAATGTAATGTAATATATCAAATACATAATTAAACATTAAATTATCAAATCAACATTTGATTTAATTATCGGGCTATATCTCATATAACCGACCGATGTCACAAATCGTGAGAATAGAATACGGTATCACATATCGTATTAATCTCGGTCCCGCACATATCTCATATGTGCTCCTACTCCTTTTCGCTTGAGCCAGGAAACCTCTGTGTAGGACTCTAAAGACTTGTCAATATGCCGGCAGTAGGTGATGATCATATCAAACACCCACAAGCCGCAAGCGGTCTACTAAACGTAACGGCCACCCGGGTATTGAGCGATCAGAAGATCAACAAGCAAGCATGTTCATACTCCTGCGAATCCAATCAGTAACACTACCGTACATTCCGGTCTCGTCGTCTGATATATCGTATATTTCGTCTAGGGTGGTAAACGTCAGACCCCAGTAACTCGATAAGCCGTGCCGATATGAGGCTCATAACGGGTCGAGAAACTACTGATAACACTTACCAATATATCTCTAAAGCAACCCTGGCCAGGGACTTCCTGTTATAGCCAATTGAGCACAGTGCAACATCAACCCCCAATATCGGTAGAGACGAAACCCCTCCTATCGCTCATTGCCTCCATATGACTCGGGACTGTACCTAAAAGCCACCGTTCTGCACATTCTCTTGAACGTGGTAAGGTGGAAATCAAAGCACAGTGGGAATCACACAAGACTCTATAACGGTCTCGGGTCTACAGACTAACCTGTACCAGTGTCACCAGAGAACTGCCATCTGACGTGAGGTATAATACCATCTGGGAGTTCTCGGCGAGTCCGTCTAGTATACCCAGTCTCCACTGAGCACCCGTATACTGTCTTTGATGTTAAACACCAATGGATATGGGATCATCTATCGCCCATCTACATGGGTCGAGAAGCTATACGCTAGTCTACTCTGGTATATCGATGCTCTGTCTCGATACACCTATGATTAGGAACATTTGAAGGATGTACTTATCGACTACTCTGTCCCTACTAGTATGATCTGCATCATAATCTTGGTAGTCAAGTACTCATCCTAAGGGCTTATCAACATGTAACATAGAGACAATCGGTGTACATGTTAAGATAAAGAGCAACCAGATAGCATACTATTATGTCGAGCAAGAAAGTCATCCCTATATATTTGTCCAAGCATCCACTACAATATACATTGTATGTACAGTAATGGCCTCTACGTCATACATATAACTAACATATTATTTTCCCTACGAGTCGAGATGAATCGAGAAGTTCTCGCAAGGACATTATTTTCCCTACGAGTCGAGAAATTCTCACAAGGACATTATTTTCCCTACGAGTCGAGACGAATCGAGAAGTTCATGCAAGGACATTATTTTCCCTACGAGTTGAGACGAATCGAGAAGTTCTCGCAGGAATGTCCTAACATCACAGTTAACCTCTGCTGATAGAAGTCTGTTAGGGTCTGTAGTACTAGGTTTTTTTCTGTCGTACCGTCGCGTTGGCCGATGTATTCCCCGATATGTAATCTTGCATGTTCGAGTAGCCTTACGACTGTCGTGTCTCTGTTCCCTTCGGGTGCTGGACAAGACGTCTTCAAGTAATCTTCCAGGTCATATTACCGTGGGAAGAGCAAGCGTTAGGGATTTTCCATGCCGCTTTTTATTTGAGGTTAGGCTCAATTTGGGAGGCCCGATGAGTCATGACCCCTCCGCACTGGTGTGGGATGATCTCCAATAGTTTTTCAGGTTTTATTTGAGTTGTCGTCAAGACCCTAAAGCTAGGGATCTTCTTTTGCTTCGTTTGTTGACATTGTGTCTCCTGTATTGCGACGAATGTCGAGGTTGTCTCTAAGTTGTCTATGAACCGTCGAGGCTCGGAACTAGGGACTTTGCCGTGGCTCCATTGTTTTGACCCAGGGGTCGGTTGTTGACGTTGCATCTGCATCCTACTGGAGTGAGGAGGAACGCCGTTGTTGATCTCTAAGCTGTCTATGAACCGTTGAGATTTGGAACTAGGGACTTTGCCATGGCTCCGATGTAGTCTCTAGGTTTTCGGTGAACCGTTGAGATTTGGAACTAAGGAATTTGCCATGGCTCCGATGTAGTCTCTAGGTTATCAGTGAACCATCGAGATTTGGAACTAGAGACTTTGTCATGGTTCCATTTTGTTGACGTTGCGTCTGCATCCTGTTGGAGTGGGGAAGAAACGCCGTTGTGATCTCTAGGCTGAAGATGTTGCCATCGAGACTTGGCTCTCTTTCTGATGGAGCCTGGTGGGAAAATGTGGTTCCCTTTTCGTTTATGCCCATAGATTGTGTACAGGGGTCGATGTGGACTCACCCGCAGGGCAGAAGTTTCATTTTTTATTCTTTCATTCCGCGATGCTCTATCATTTCAGCTTTTTATATCGCTAAAGTCGCGATTGCCCAATCATTTCGGCTTTTTATCGTGGTGCCCAATCATTTCGGCTATTTTTCTTTTTACTCGCTGCTTTTTATTGCGAGTTGCCCAAACATTTCGGCTATTTTTTTATATGCATATATTTTGCTCGCTGATTTTTATTGCGAGTTGCCCCATCATTTCGGCTATTTCATATGTATTTTTCGCTCGCTGATTTTTGTTGCGAGTATGGAACTTGAGATCTGATACCAATTTTGGCATCAGCACCGCTTGCGACTGGAATATTTCCAGAAGCGAATCATCATTTACCTTGAAAGGACTTAGAATTTGCTACCAATTCAGGCATCAGTATCGCTACAATTGGAATATTGCCAGGAGAGAATCATCATTTTCCTTTGTCGATTTGAACAAAGGTGGCTTAGCAAACAGGGTTAGGATCCTGTTGATTAAGGCTTTTTGACTTTATGAGCCGTAAGGGTCTCATAAAGATATTTTCTCCCTACGAGTCGTAAGGATCTCGTAGGTGTAGGTTCTCCCTAGAAGTCGTGAGGACTTCTAAGTAATATTTTCTCTTGCAAGTCGTAAGGATCTTACAAGAGTGTTTTTTCCTTACAAGTCGAGAGGACTTATAAGTGTCGTTCACCATATGAGGACATTCCTCGTCATTGGTGGAACTTGGTGGGGAAATCGTTTATTTGCCCCCATAGATTGTATACAAGGACCAATATCGGACCGCCTGTAGGGAAACTTGGGGAGTGTGATGGATTAAGAACAGGTTCAGATCCCTGTATCTTAAGGCTTTTGAATCCTATGAGCTATGAGGGTCTCATAGGGGGAATTCTCCTTACGAGTCTTGAGGATCTCACAAGTGTAATTTCTCCTTAGGAATCGTGGAGATCCCTAAGTGTATTACTCCCTTGTGAGTCATAAGGATCTCACGCAGGTATTTTCTCCTCACAAGGTCGAGAGGATCTTACAGGTGTTTTTATTTTAACGAGATTACGCACATTCAGGTTTTCACAAGCTCACCGGTAGCCCCGCTGTTTTTACTTATGGAGCCCTTTCGGGTTTTCATCCATGCCCATTTCGCTTGTGGACGTACTGTTTTTTTTAACAACGAGATTGCGCCCTCTCAGGTTTTCACAAGCTCGCTGGTAGCCTTTCTATTTTTACTCACGGCATCCTTTCGGGTTTTCATCCGTGCCCATTTCGCTTGCGGACGTACCATTTTTTTAACAACGAGATTGCGCCCTCTCAGGTTTTCACAAGCTCGCCGGTAGCCCTGCTATTTTTACTCATGGAGCCCTTTCGGGTTTTCATCCGTGCCCATTTCGCTTGTGGGCGTACCATTTTTTTACCCTTCTGTTCGCCAATGGCACTCAGGGGGGCTTCGCCACCGGGGTAGCTTTGCAGCCAACGGGACTTGAGTTGCAGTCTGCGCCGCTGGGGCTTATGGATTTGAATTCCACTATCGCCGTGTTTGAGGCGACATATTTAGTTTAAGGACATTAAGGTCCATTCTTAGTTTAGGGACATCTCAGTCCAATGTTAGTTTAGGGACATCTCGGTCTATTGCTTCCATTTTGGAGGCAACGTTTAGTTTAAGGACATTTCGGTCCATTGTTAGTTTAAGGATGTCTCAGTCCATTGCTGCCATTTTGGAGGCAACGTTTAGTTTAAGAACATTTCGGTCCATGGTTAGTTTAAGGACGTCTCGGTCCATTGTTAGTTTAAGGACGTCTCAGTCCATTGTTAGCTTCGAGGTGAAGTTTTGCCGGATACTACTTATAGAGTTTGGACTTAGGAAGATAGCGGGCGGACACGAGCATCGTCATCTATCATTAACCTAAGCCGTGACTTGTCAAACGTAGTATTTCTCCGGCCGTTTATTGGCCAGAAGGGTCTTTCGCCATGCATATCCATGAGCAAGTAGGCCCCACCTTGGTAGACCTTGTCTATGATATACGGACCCTCATAGTTTGGCTCGAATTTCCCCCGCTTTGCACGGTTGGGGATCATAGGTCTTTTTACGACTAGCATGAGTTCGCCTTGGCGGAATGTTCTTGCCCTGGTTAGCCTTTCGTATGAGCACACCATTCTTGCTTTGTAGGCTTACAGGTTCTGCTGCGCCATGAGACGAGTTTCATCGAGGACATCGAGCTCCTCAAGCCGAAGATGGGCATTTTCTTCATCCGTCGGCTCATATCGAACGGCTACCAACGCGAATGGTGTAATATTCGTGGCCATTTTGAACGTGGTTCGATAACCCCAGAGAGCTTCATGCGTTCTCTCATGCCAGTCTTTTCTGTTTCTGGACACTGTTTTCTTTATGATTTTCATCAAGGTTTTGTTGAAAGGGAAGTACTGCATCCACACCGAATACCAACGCGAATGGAGTAGTATTCGTGGCCATTTTGAACGTGGTTCGATAACCCCAGAGAGCTTCATGCGTTCTCTCATGCCAGTCTTTTCTGTTTCTGGACACCGTTTTCTTTATGATTTTCATCAAGGTTTTGTTGAAAGCCTCCGCTAGACCGTTCGCTCGGGGATTATAGACCGAAGAATATCTCCAATCTATTTTATGCTACTGTGCGAAACGACTGATTTTATGGCTTCTGTAGGCTGGCCCGTTATCGGAGATAATCCGTCGCGGAGTACCGAACCGATAAATGACGTAAGTTTTGAAGAAATGGAGGATGTTCTCCGTCTTCACCTCCCTTAAGGGTACTTCCTTGGCCCACTTAGAGAAGTAATTGGTTGTTGCCAATATGAACCGATGTTCCCAGGACGATTCTGGCTCTATGGGCCCGATTATATCGGTTCCCCACATTTAGAACGGCCAACTATCCAATGTTGGATGTAGCGGATTTGGATGCTGATGGATGAAGTCCCTATGAATATGGCACGAGTGACACTGCTTCGCATATTCGAGGCAGTCCTGAATCATCGTGGGCCAATAGTAGCTCATCCTTTTGATCTTCATCTTCATCTTTGGCCCAGCTTGATGAGAACCGCAGAGTCCGTCATGAGTTTCTTGGACGACTCTCCTTGCTTCTTCTGGTCACAGGCACCTTAGCCATAAACTGTCGAACGATCTCTTATATGGAGTATCATTGACGAAGGCAGAAGACAGAGCTCGTTTCATGAGCCGATATCTCGAAGATGTGTTTTCGGGTGTTCAATGGGATTTGAAGTGGTCTATGAAGACCTCTCTCCAATCCTTAGCCTTTTCTTCATCCTCTATTTGGAAGGATGCTTGTTTGGTCGTTTCTTTTTCTTCAGATGACTCCGGAGATATTTCTACTGGTGAGAGAATCCGGCGGCTTTGCACCGTGATCCTTACGTCATCGAGATTTTCGTCACCCAATTCCTTAGCAAGCTTGGCTAATGCATCCGCCTTGCTATTTTCTGCACGTGGTATGCTAGTCAGTAGTTACTGCACTCTTTCGCCATATTTTACCAACTCTGGCTTGCACGTCTGATAGTCGCCATTTACTTGGCTAACGACTAGCTGGGAGTCTCCATATATGAGGAGGTTTTCGATCCCCATGTCGACAGCAATCTCGAGACCTGCTATCAGAACTTCGTATTCAACCTCGTTGTTTGTCCTCGGCTCTGTTAAGGAAATGGCGAAACGCATTATCCATCCTTACGGGGTCACGAAGATAAGGCCTACCCCAGCATTGATTATGAGGGTGTTGTGCTTTCGCGTCTTCATGGAAGATACTCTGTCAAAGTATAGTTCCCATCGGGCATTATTCCCTTCTTTCTCCTCATCGATTGTGTCAAACGTGTGCTCGTCTGGCAGTTCGCAATTTAAGGGAGAATCAGCTGGTATCGGATGTTCAGCAAGAAAGTCAACGATGGCCTGGCCTTTCACTACCTTGAGGGGCTGATACGTTATTTAAAATTCCATTAAGAGGAGTGACCATTTGGCAAGCCTTCCCGTTAGTATGACTCTTGACATCAAATATTTGAGAGGATCTACCTTTGATATGAGATGGACCTCATGTGCCAGGGCATAGTGCCTGAGCTTCGTTATCGTGAAGGTCAGTGCTAGGAAATGCTTTTCGATGGGGGAGTAGTTGTTTTATGCCCCCAGGAGAACTTGACTTAAATAATATTGAGTTCTCTCCTTCCCCTGGTCGTTCTCCTCTGCCCATAGTGCGCCTAAAGAACCTTCAAGGGTTATTGTGTACAGGATGAGGGGCTTTCCCTTGACCAGAGTGATCAACACTGGGGGATTCTGCAGATACTGCTTGATTTCATCCAGTGCACTTTGGCATTTAAGATCCCAAATGAATGGGGTCCCCTTCTTCATTAGATGACTGTAGGGGCGACATTTGCCGGAGAGGTTGGCTGTGAACCCCCGGATATACGCGAGCTTCCCTTAGAGAGACCGCAATTGCTTGAGAGTTCTTGGCGCGGGCATTTCCATAATCACCTTGATCTTTGATGGATTTATTTTGATGCCTCGGTGTCGTACGATGAATCCTAGAAATTTGCCTAAGGAAACTCCAAACACGCATTTCAGGGGGTTCATCTTCAGATTATATTTCCGAAGATGCTGGAACACTATTTTCAAATGCTCCCAGTGCTCCTCGTACGATTTACTTTTCACCACAAGGTCATCAATATAGCATTCGACAATCTCATGTATGAGGTCATCGAAGATCTTTGTCATGGCCTTCTGATAGGTGGTGCTTTCATTCTTCAAGCCGAAGGGCATCACCCTATAGCAGAATATGCCTAGCGGAGTCCGAAAGGCGGTATGCTTTTGGTCTTCAGGATGCATCTTTATTTGATTGTAGCCTTAAGATCCATCCATGAAAGAGAAAACCTCATGAGTGGACGTGTTATCGATCATCAGCTCGGTAACAGGCAATGGGAAGTCATCCTTCGGACAAGCTTTGTTAAGATCCCTAAAGTCCACGCAGATGCGTACCGTCCCGTTTTTCTTCATCACAGGGAAAATTTTGGCGATCCAGTCAGGATATTGAACTTCTTAGATGAAGCCGGAGTCGATTAGCTTCTTGACTTCGGCATTGATGCTCGTCTCGAGTTCGAGCCGCATTCTTCTTGGCGCTTGCTTGACTGGCTTAACGTCCGGCGATATAGCCAGTTTATGCACTGCTATTTCTGGATCTAATCCCGGCGTCTCGGAATAGTTCTACGCAAAGTAGTCTTTATACTGCATAAGCATGTCTTTTAGCGTGGCCACCTGCTTTTTAGAGAGCAGCTCACTGACGAACGTTGGCCTCGGATCGTTTGTCGTCCCCAAATCAATTTTCTTCAGATTGTCTGCTGTGGTGTGTATCCCATCTTCCAGCTTTTTTGGCGCCGGTGGAAATTCTGAGATCACCTCGTGCTCATCTTCATTTGCAAAGCACTGGGAGAGGTCGTCCACATTCTCATGCTCTCCCTCCTTTGAGAATATTATCATGTGGCAGGTGCGAGCTCTTTTCCAAGCTCGATGTTGATCTGGACTTTCCTTCGCAGTGTAGGCTGCTCTTGGCTCATGCTTTCGTGGCGGGGCTATCCTCCAACTGTCGGATAGAGCGAACTTGCCTTGCTGAGACTGGTCTTCGACCCAGTCTTTGAAGGTGAAGCAATCTTCAAGAGGATGTCCTATTGCTCGGTGGTAGGCGCAATAAGCCGGATGATGGATCTTATTTATTTGCTCAGGGTGCCGAGATTCTGGGAGCGTCATCATTTGATGCTTCATGACAAGGTTGAATATTTTCATTGTCTTGTCTTGAGGGAAAGAGTACTCCCGACCCATCTTCTTCATAAAAGACGGGTTCCAGCTAACCTTTTCTTGATAGCATGGCTTCTTAGACTCGCTTCGCTGTTTTTGAACATCATTCCAGTCCCTCATCTTATTGTTGCTTCTACGTCGGGCCTTTTTCTTACCGCAAGAGCGCATAGCGGGTTGAGGATGAAGGGCATCGTCATCTTCTCTTTCCGTAGACTGCTGAATGAGACGTTGCGTCGTGGCTTTCTCATAAATGTCCATTTCGCGGCTGTGGTCATCCCGAACCTTTTGACCCGCTTCCCTTATTAGCTTTTCAATCTATTCTTCGAATGATGGACTTGGTATTCGTACAGCGTGATCTCGTTCTGGTTCGACCTCAACGCTATGTAGAAATGCATTCGTTTCTCCACCGAAGTTATTTATAACATGGCAGCCATAGCATCGCTCCCGTTTCTTGGACTGAGTGTATCCAAGCCCCGTCGTCTCTATCCTCCCGTTGGGCATTTTCCGTTGAGTCCCGGGAATGTTCTAAATCTTGTTGTAGAACTGGGCTTGTCAAGCGGTTTGTTTGAAAGGTACGCCTTGGCATTTTAGTAGCATTGTCAATCCCCCTGCGTAATATCTGGGCAGACAGATCGGTTAGAGCCTATCAAGTGTGAAATTGGCATCATGCCAGACTTCTTTCTCCACTTTAGTCTCCGTGGATTGATAGAAGAGGATCGCCTTTTCACCTTTTCGCCTAGAAGGAACGTAGAAGGTCTGCAGCTCTTGCACGCCGTATGTATCGAGCACATTAAGTTCCCTGTAATGCTGTTGCGGAACCATGGTGATTTGCAAACTCTGATCAGCTTCAACGAAGGTCTGCATTGATGGACGAATAGAGAACACTGTGTTGACCTCGTCTTCAGAGTCGCTGCCGAAGACCAAGATAGGAGTAGATGGTCCTGGCCTGCTGCCTTGGGGTTGCCCGGAGAAGACTATCTCCTCATCCTCCTCGGTATCGCTCCTAAAGATCGGGACAGTGGCGATGGCTTTTTGTTTATTCTCCGGTCTATGACATCTTTCCGTGTCTTCGAAGTCCGACAACAAGTACTTAGCGTCTTCATATTTGCGGACTTCATTTATGGAGAATGGGTTTAGCTCCCCTATAACTGTGTATTCGAGGCCGTCTTTGAAGTACTTCATACACTGATGTTGTGTAGAAGAGATGATATTGTACTCGTGTAACCAAGGCCGGCCGAGCAGAGCGTTATAGCAAGTTTTGGTGTCGATGACATGAAACTTGATGTCAGTGATGAGCATCCCAAAGTGTAATGTCAATATCATAAACCCAAGTGTCCGTGATGATTGTGAGTCAAACCCGGGGATAGTAATTTTGTCCCAAACCAGGTGTTGAACGTTCATGAAAATCTCCTTCAACACTCTCACATTAAGAAGGTTGACGAAAGACCCGTTGTCAACCAGGATCTTCCCTATCTTGATGTCGTGGGAGTACCCAGTGACATACAGAGGACGGTTGTGCTCGCACGTTCCGAGGAGGAGATCTTCCTCGCCGAATGTGATGCCAGCTGTGTGAACTTCTTCCAGCTCGTCCTTCATCTTTTCTTCTGCCAGGAAAACTTGGAACTGATCAGGCTCTTGCAGTGCCTTGATTAGAGAATCCCTGCCTCTTTGGACAGGAGGAGAGCATCCAATATGCTCAGTTGCGAGGGTATCTTCCTCAGATGTGCCAGGATATTATAATCCACCTTATTTTTCTTAGACGGGTCTTTAGCTGCAAGCTCTTTGACGACTCTATCATCAAGGGCAATTTCTTCAGGGACCTTTTCCTTCCCCTTGTCTCTTTTGCTCGAACCTTTATTTGTAGACCCGAGGTTCTTCTCAGACAGCGTGCAGTTACGTAGCTGAATGCACTCGCATTTCCTCACCTCTTCTTCTTTTCCAGAGGTGGATTCCTTGAAGAGAAGGCCGAGGGCTATTTTTTCGTCAGAATCGCTCCCGAAGGTAAGAATTTGAGATTTCCCTTTTGTTGAGATGGAATCAATCATATGACAGTTACCGGCTGTTCTTTTATGCTCATATGTCGTTCTCTATTCCCGACAGGCTTTGCGCTTCATTCGCTTGAAGTGTTGTCGATAGGCAACGTATGCCTACCACCACTTCTTAAAGGCATTGCACTCTTCGGTAGGGTGTATGACCCTACGATGGTATAAGCAGTATTTCGGATGTACATCCGCTTCGTCAGGGCACGTACTCCCAGAAGTATTTTCTTCGAAAGGTGGCAGCTTCATCCCCATTGACAGGGCTTTGGTGAACCGTTTCCCCGTCTTAAACTTTCTTTTGTCTGCCGCGGGTGTGCTTCGATCCTGTTAGAGTACTTTGTGACTCTTCCTTGCCGTGGCTTCTTCATCCTGACGCCGACGTTTGGCATTTTCGTATATGGCCGTTTCATGCCCTCAGTCTGCTTTGCCCTTTTGAAGGGTTTCGATCAGCAGTTTATCGATCAGGTCGTCTGACAGTTCTAGGGATTTTGACGCCGGTCCTGCCCCCCGTTCCTCTGCGTTGATTTCCGACGCCGAGGGAGCTTCTTCGTCTTTTAACGACAGGTGAGAGACTATGTGCCAACTCGCTACATAATTCTAGGATTCTTCTGACGAGTTGTCTCCTTCGTCATTGGCATTGTTTCCGTTCTCAAGTATATAGTTGAGAAACTCTTCTAGTGTGAATGGGGTACACGTCTTCTGGTTGTACTCTTCTAGCGTATCAATGTACTTTTGCAGACCCGTATGAGTGTTGTCGAGCTGTACGGGCTTCTTGGTCTTCTTATTTTTCTTCGAAGACTTTGCAGGCATGACCTGGGTGTTTTGCCCATTGTTCATCACTAAAACTGCATTTTAATACCGCTCATTCATTATCTATTTTGTTATATATCAGTACTTTTAACCAGTGTCTTCTCAGTAATACAGATTACAGGCGTTCGTGATAAAATACTGGAAACACACTCAAAATCATGAATATAACGTTTGGAAGCCGACACTGAAAACAGAACAGAAAACCGATCATTGTCCAAAGAGTTCTTTTTGCAAATAGATGTATGCACACAATTTTGGTCCAACACAATACAAGTGTGCACATGGACCATGGTGGGGCTGCCTAGGCTACATGACATGATGAAATGGTGCAAGGAGGGAACATGTGAATTAAATGCTAAAAGAGTTGATGTGATCTGAAGCATCAAGGTTTCCCTCCAAATCCTTGAATACAACCCAGGCCTCTATAGAGAAATCAAGCATCACCAGAGTCATATGGGAGAGCACACAAGACCACACAACAAATACGAGCAAGGTTGCTCGGTTTGGGGCCGGCCACACCCTCCAAAATTCCGAGCTGGCCGGCCCCTTAGCCCCATAGATCCCCAATTTTTTATGGTCCCTCCCTTGATGCCACGTCATTTTATTTTTATTTCTTGTTTATTCTTCTTTTGTGCCTATAAATACCAGACCAAAGGGCAAAGGGAGGGGATACTTTCACTTTAGTTTTGTTATAAAACTCTTGTAATTTGTAACTTGTTTTCCTTTGAACTCTTGAGCTCTTGTCCTTTTATCTTGACCTTGCAACTTCTTCATTGAACTTGCAAGTTTAAGATTTAGGTTCTTGACTTCAAGATTAGTTGTATCTTATTTGAAATTCAATAAAATTCTCATTTCATTACATATGTCTTGCTTTCTACATACTTTGAATTTGTGAAATCATTGCTTTACTTTGATCTTGAAACCTCTTAAGTGATCTTGCAACCTTAAAGTTTGGTATTTTGATTTTACATTGGTACGGGATTAAAAAACAAGTGACGATATTTGCACATTGAATTTACCAGCTCTTTATCTAACTTTAACTTCTCTTTTCTTGCTATTTTTGTTATGTTGCCTTACTCTTTTCTTTTTTTTATTTTGGTATTGTGAATATGCGTGAGTAATCGATTTACTTATTAAGGATAGAATATGGTTAGTTTATGTTAGCAGATGTGTTTGCTAAAACCTTAAAAACCTTAACTTTGCAATTGAAACTCTGAGCAAATCACTCGCAATTCCGCTTCGTTAGGCATCCTATCTTACCACGGTAGCAGTGAATCCTAGTCATGATCGGATTGCGAATGGTTTGCCGAAGGCTAAGGTCAAGAGACAACAACGGAAGGACAAGGGACAAAGAATACGGATTTAGCTCAAAAATTGCAAATACCATATTTCAAGTTCCCTAATCCACATTGTTGCCTATTGCCTTAGTGTCAATATCAAAATTGGGTCTATAAGGAACCGGCAAATATTATCCTCACGCAAGCTAACTTAAAACTATCCTTAACAAGTCTTTTTATTGAATATATTCTAGTTACGACACTTAGTGTAAACACAACTCAAAACATGATATTAACTCGTTAAAACAAGCCCAAAAAACTACCATCTCCCTGCGGACGACCCGTACACATCACGACTCACTACACGCGACACCGTTTTTTATTGCGGTAATTTCAAAATTCTTTCTAAATACGATATGGTGAAAACATATCAATTAAATGGCGCTGTTACCGGGGAGACGGTAACGCTTTTACACTTGTAGTCTCGGGTTAATTTGTGCATATTTTGTATAAAACTAACTTTCTAACACATTCAACAGATAAAACCATTTTTTTTAAAACCGACACTAAAACAATAAACAGAATGTTCTCTGGATTTGTGTTCTGCTGACACACTGAATTTTAAAATGGAAATCAAGTTATAAAAGTGGAATTCTATTAGTGCATAGAGGAAATACAAAAAATTTGAAAACCAAATTTGCAAATTTGACCGGCGACATCTTGGAAATTCCCGATCTCACCGGATTTCTGGTGAGGTTTGAAAGTTGTGTTTTTTGTGTTGCCTCCAGTGTTCTGTTAGTATCCCATTTTTATTGTTTGATTTTCTTAATTATTTATGTTCAGAACTTTGGCTATCTATATCGTTTTCTAGCTCAAATATCTGTAATTTTCCGACATTTGCAGATTCGACGGATTGACAAGCAGTGATCGTGCGGAACAGATGGAATTTTTCAAGCACAAGGGGAGTGAACACATAGTGTCAAAGACCCGGGTAGTTGGACCCGCGCAAGCGCACCATTCAACCACTCGAAGACAATATCGACACTAGTTTCTTAAACTCAACACTTTTTGGTATGTATTTTTCTAAACTTCCTCTTCTCAAACCTGACACTCCAATATTCCTGTCTTAGCAGGATTCTTAGCAATATCGCCGCAAAAATCCAAAGAAAAAACTAACCGTATTTGTTGTAGCGCCACATTTAAAGTAAAAACAAATTGATTGATTGTTTAAAAACAAGACTTTGTTGATTTGCGCATTGCATCATTTAATACGGACTTAAGAGGCTATAACACCAATCCAGGTTGGGTGGGGATTTCATCACCCTTTCTAAGACCCCGGAAATCACTAATTGCATAAGTGTCACCTCAATCTTTATAAAAAAATATCTATACTCAGCCAACTAAGGACTTGTCGCGTTCAATAGGACAAAGGAAGATTGTGGGCATTCGGTCGTTTATCTAAACATGACTTTTGTGGTGCCTAGGCTAGACAAGTGAGAAGGTAACTTTAAAAGGTCAGTCTCACGGTGATTCGTGAGCGGAACCCTCCTTACCTCACTTGTGCTTACCTGGCCACAACTGGCTGTGAAGAGGCGATTTGAGCGTTATCTTACAATTTGTCGCTTTGGAACAGTTAGGAGCAGGTCTAGTGGACTTAGAGGACCATAGTCTAGGTGTTGATTGTGCATTTTATGAATATGCATTTGTGATTGTGTTTGTTGATCTGTCATTTCATTTTCACATTCTTACAAAAAAACACAAGTTCACCACTTTTACCACCTTCACCCAATTTTTCTCCATTTACACTTTCTTACCCTCACATTCTATGCTTTGACTATGCTAAATTCGTTTAGTGTATGTCCGCTTGGACTAGAGACCCTAGTGCCCGTTTAGTCCACGTTTTGTTAGTCGCTATAGACTACGCGATCGACACCGCAGTCAAAACTCCTTCCACGCCTCTTTCATCTTTAACCTTGCCGGTCAACTCTGACGTTGACTGTGATTCTGTCCGTACTTCTGCATCGTCACTTTCACCAGACTCTTCTTCCATGGTGGGATTTCCTCCTAACATCCCTTTACCTCCCCTGAGAATTATTCCACCTCCATTAGGTGCGAATAACCCGTGACCACCTCTTATTGAAGCGCCACAGTGAATTGCGCTCCAAGATCGATTCTATCCAACCCGCGCCGCACTCCCTACCTGTCTTTCACTTCTACCGGCCAATGGGGATAATTTTGAAATTAAGCCCCACTTCATCAATATATTGCCCAAATTTCACAGGCTTGAATCCTAAGATGCCTACATCTTCATCAATAAATTCCAGAACGTTTGTGTGATGATGAAGACGACCCAACTGTCTGACGATGCTATACGACTATAAGTTATTCCTTTCACTTTGTGCGACCTTGCTGAAAAATGGTTGTATAGCACTGCTTACCACACGATAACTAGTTGGGACGAGTTTGTGAAAGCGTTTCTTAAGAAATTCTACCCAAATCATAAGACCGCGAGGATTCGAAACGAAATTAACCAATTTTCCCAGCTTCAGACCGAACCTTTTTGGAAGTGCTTTGACCAATACAAAGACCTTCTTGTTCAGTGCCCTCATCACGGTATTGAGAGATGGAAACTTTGCCAAACCTTATATGAGGGCATGAATCCAGCAACAAAACAGTTGTTGGAAACCATTTGTCAAGGCCATTTCCTATCCAAATCTGACGAGGAAGCTTGGCAATTCTTCGATGATCTTGCGGAACAAACGCTTCAATGGGAGATCACCAGACCGAGCACTTCTTCTTCTTCTTCTACTTCTTCTGGTCAGTCTAGGGCAGGTATTCATCAACTCGATATCTCAATTGCAATGAAGGCGGAGATGGCTGTAATCACGCGAAAATTGGAAGCAATTGAGAGCAAGTTTTCATCTCCTTCTCCTGCCCCTGTTCCTTCCCCTCGTACCATCTGCGCTTGTTGTTCGGATCCATCTCATTTGACCGAAGAGTGTCCGTATAATCCACCATCTCAAGGACAGGATCAGGTTAATGCTATATTTCAGCAAAGACCAAGAAACGATCCATACTCTTCCTCATACAATCCGGGTTGGAGGAACCCCAATTTTGCTTGGAATCAGAATCACCATCAATTCCAAAGCCACAACAACTTGCAGAGGCCTCCTCCTCCTCAACAACAAGCTCAGAAACAAACTCAAGAACAATTTCAGCAGCCCTCCCAACCCCAACCTTTTCAAAATCTGACGAACTTTGCACCCTACAACAATTCTTTTCCTCAAAACAAATTTGTTCCGTCAAACAACGATAAGGTTTCCTCGCTAGAACGGAGTCTGGAAGCGTTTGTAAAGCAATCGAATCAATCTACCACCAATATCCAGTCTTCTATTCAGTCTCTGGTGCAACACACCGCATCACACGGGCAAAGTGTCAAGACCATCAAAGCCAAGATTGCACAGCTGAATGCGGCTTTAAGCGAGCGAGAGAAAAGGAAGCTTCCATCTCAACCACTCCCAAATCCTGATCACCCACATAATGTACATGTTGCTCTTGAACAACAAAACCATAATGTTAGCGTCGTGACTACATTGAAATCTGGAAGGATGCTGCACAACAACATTGGCACACGGATAGATGATGACACATCGGCCATTTCTTCTACTCCTCCTCCTCCTCCTCCTTCTTCTTCTTCTTCTGCTGCTGCTCCGAACGGATCCACTTCTCACTTCACTCAAACTCCAGTTTTGGGATCCATTCCAACTCCACAATCTCCTCCACAAGCATTGGACTCAACCAATTTAAAAAACGTTCCATTTCCAAACCGGTTGAAGTCCAATAAACAAAATCCACAAATGGATAAGATTCTGGAGTTGTTCAAGCAGGTTAACATCAGCATTCCCCTCTTAGATGCAATCCAGCAAGTCCCGTCTTACGCAAAAATCTTGAAAGACATGTGCACTAAGAAGAGGAAATCTCAGGTACCAAAGAAGGTTTTCCTAGCTAGTAACGTGAGTGATGCTCTTACCCAAAATTTACCACAAAAATGGAAAGACCCTGGATGTCCTACGATTTCAATAACCAATGGGGATAAGAACATAAACCACGCACTTTTGGATCTTGGTACCAGTGTTAACCTGCTTCCGTATTCTGTATATGAGCAACTAGGTGTAAGAGAGCTAAAACCCACACACTATACACTTCAAATGGCCGACTGATCTATCACCCTTCCTAGGGGTGAGCTAGAGGATGTGTTAATAAAAGTTGGGGACTTCATATTCCCCGTTGACTTCATTATTTTAGATACACATGTTTCCCCCAATCAGAGCAAAGCTCTGTTTAAAATTCAAATTTTGAAATGAAGCAATTCTTCAGAAGCAGCGCCAAGTGCGCTGCGCCCTAAGCAGCGCACCATGTTCAAAGCACGTGTGCGCTAGCGCTAAGTGCGCTGCGCTCTAAGCAGCGCACCACGTGCAAAGCATGGGTGTGCTAGCGCTGGAACAAAAAGCTCCCCACCGACAGATCTAAGATCCAATAATAATGATAAATCATTAATTAATCAGAATTGTATTCTGTTAAGGAAAGATTCCTCAAAATCTTTCCAAACAACAAGATTGTGCTCTGTAAATCAGAGCACCATTGGATCAATGATCCAATGGTGATTAAAAATCACCAAAATACAGAATAAATTCTGTATGGAAAAGACTTCCCAATCTTGTTAAAAAACAAGAAGATTGCCTTCTGTAAATCAGAAGCCCTTGGATCAAAGATCCAACGGTGGGGAAATCCCCAAATCAATTGGAGAAAAGATCTCCTTAACTGATTGAACAAATCAGCTTGCCCTATAAAAAGGCTCCCAGACTTCAAATCTGAAGATACAGAAACAAAGAGAGGAACCCCCCCATAAGCTTTGAGAGATCTCAGAAAGAAGAGCCAAGCTTTCAGAAAAAGAAGAGTTTCTTCAAGGTAAAAAAATGAACAGAGAGATGAAATCATCTCATAATTAAAAAGAAGGATTCACTTCTTTGTTTAAGATCATAGATCTACAAGACCAAGGCCTTTTACAAAGAGATCAAAAGATCTCATCATAAAATAAAAGAAGAATTTATTTCTTTCTCACAGATCATAGATCTATAAGACTAACGTCTTTCTCAAAGAGATCATGAACATCTCACTATAAAAAAGGGGGTAGAATAATTCAATTCTCTTGAGGATCACAGATCCATAAAGGCAAAGCCTTTTATCAATATAAGAGATTAAAACATCTCCTGTGAAGCTAAGAATTTTATTCTTAGATCTATGAGACAAAGTCTCATAAAAGAGGATTTAATTCTCAGTGCATAGCGCCGCATAAAAGAGCCTTAGCGCTCCGTATTAAAAATTGCTTCAGCGCACCGGAACTAGCACACAACGCCGTATAAAAGAGCCTTAGCGCTCCATATTAAAAAGAAGCATCTCAGCGCTCCTGATCTGGTGCAAAGCGCCGAGCGCACCACGTGCTCCTCACGTGTGCGCCATTCAACAGTTAGCGCTTTGCGCTCTTGAACTAGCGCTTTGTGCTCATAAGACTGGCGCTTAGCGCTAAGCGCACCACGTGCTCCCCACGTGTGCGCCACTATACAAGTAGCGTTTGCGTTCATAAGATAGCGCTCTGCGCTCATAAACTGGCGCAATGCGCCCATCATCGGGCGCTTAGCGCCAAGCGCAACACGTGTCCCCCATGTGTGCGCTACCCAACAGAAGCGCAATGCGCTCATAAACTAGCGCACTGCGCTCTTTGATTGGCGTAAAGCTCCAAGCGCACCATGTGCTACGTTGATAGAACATAAATTGTTCTTTAATAAAGCCCAGAGGTATGATGAATGCTCAGCATTCAGTAAAAGACAAAAACATTGTCAGAATCCAAATCAATACTCGGCATCATTAAAAGGGCCAAGCCCAAATGAATGCTCAACAACCCAAAATAAATGTTAAACATTTTAACTTGACTGGACTTAGCCCAAGATTGGCCATAAGTCCTCAATTCAGATTAATTGAGCCCATATGCTCACAAAACTTTTGATCTTAGTCTCAAATTGGACAACAGATCTCTCAACCAAAATTGGTTCAAAGGTACATCTCTTCACTCATCTGATATTTGTCGTTGTAATCCTTCAACATCTTCAAAGAGGTGACGGGTCCCGACAACCATACATTTCATAGACTATGACGTCTTTAAACTGGACTGTGGGGTTTTTAAACCCATGGACTATGATGTCCTTAACCTTGGACTGTGGGGTCCTTAAGCCCATGGACTATGATGTCCTTAACCTTGGACCACCATGTCCTTAAACTGGTAATCGACCGCAATGTCCCTAAACTAAACAATATAGCCCAAATGATCTTTTGT
Source organism: Agapanthus africanus (assembly GCA_030015575.1). NCBI lineage: Eukaryota > Viridiplantae > Streptophyta > Magnoliopsida > Asparagales > Amaryllidaceae > Agapanthus > Agapanthus africanus. Next base: position 811,809,637 of record JASDDO010000019.1, on the reverse strand, counting down.
TAGATCTAAACGATCCCGTTAAGTTGATCTTAGTCTAAAAATTAGACTAACGTATACTTAACAAATGTTTAAATTGATCATAGTCTTAAATAAGACTAACGTATCTTAAACCCAACCCAAACTCAAATCTAAGAAAATACGGATTTGGACTAATCCACGCCCTACGGGTGACAACATAAATTTGTCTCCGTATACAATCCACGGGCAACCAAAAAACAAAACAAACACACACGACATGAAGTGACCATCTGGAGAAGGAGAAAGTGGTTACCGCGATGCGGTAGCGTAATTAACTGCAGGAGCTTGCGCCTGCAGGGAAGAGCGTCCCCATAATCAAAAACCCCTCAAATGAGGGGGAATCTGACGAAGTCTGCTACATCGGCCGCATCCGTTTAAACTTTCGATATACGGGGTCATAAATCAACTTGGAATCTTCGGAGAGGTGGACGGATAGCACCAATTAGTATCTGCCCTCGAAATTCAGGCAAGACGGACCTACGCAGTCGCGCCTCCGTATTTCGGTGGGGAACAGATTCTGGCACGCTCGGTGGGACCTTTTCCTTTTTCCACTCCACACTTCGTATGTCGTGTTCGCGAATGAATCGCGGTTTGATATGGTTGCCCTTGGGTTCGAGGTACTAAGATTGGGTTTTGCTCTTGTGCAGAAAAAAGAACATCAATGGCCTTTAACTGCTCCAACTGCAACTGCAACTCTTGCTCTGTCCCATCCGGAGGAGTGACTTACGGGCCCCAAGCGGCTTCAATCTTCGCTATGCCAGCGGAACAGGTGACTCAGGCCTCCACTGGAATATTCTTCGGGACCATGCTCCTGCCAACGAGCTTCAGTGCTGCTATACCATCATAAGAAGCTCCCAAGAAGTCGGTCTTTGATCGGCTTGCAACTACAGCGGCCCCTCTCAACGGGTCGTCCAAATCCAGTGCCTCGGTTTTCAACAGACTGGGCCGAAGCTCAGACGAGCCCGTGAAGAAGCCCGCAATACCAGAAGGCGTTATCCCGAAGTGGATAGCCATTCCTAATCCTGAAGTCACCAAGGCAGCTTCTCCGGCTAAGGGGTCGGTCTTCATAAGACTGACCGTTTTAGCTCCTACTACGGGTGAAGTAACCAAAGCCGTTCCCCCCGCACGAAAATCTACCTTTTCAAGACTGACTACCCCCTCTCAGCGAGCATCTGTCTTCGACAGGATAGCGCTAATAGCAGCCTCTCCTCAAAGTAAGGGGTAAGAAGAAGCTCATCCAACAGCGGAGGTGATCCCGGCCGCACGACATGTTCAACGTCGCCGCTGGCGCAGAGTGAGAAAAGCTGGGGGCGATTCCCCTTCTGGATTGACTCCGCCAGCTCCAACGGTGGAAATCGATGCTGCTGTTCCAACTGGGAATAGCTTTGAACCGCTAAGGAGGATGCGCAAAAACTCTCCAACTGCCGTGCTGAAGAGATCTCCTCCACCCATGGAGAACGCTACTAAGGTGAAGCTGGAGCAGCCCCCTCAACGGCTATCCTCTAAAATTTACAAGGTCTGGCATCAAGTCTAAGACTCGGTGATTGATCAAGATTACTCTCGCCGACAGAAAAATATGAAAGTTCAGCGAGAAGACGAATATCCTGTCAAGCCACAGAAGGCGACAGCTACTTGGGTGCCCACTGCAACGGCCCCCTCAACTTCGACCGCCCACAAGAGGAGAAGGCCGGAGAAAAACCCTGCGTCTGCGACGAATCGCAAGACCACTGAGCCCAAACGCCACAAGGCTGGGGGCATGGTGGTGCATACCGTCTATATGGCATCCGGAAAAGAGGATAGCCATATCTCTATAGGTCATCGACCGCTTACGCGATCAGTGACTAAGGCTCAGGAGCAACAGCAGCAAAAACTTCAGGAGATGCTGAATGCAATGGCCGCACTTACGGGACGGAAAGAAAGCCCGGAGACATCCTCGGAAAAGCGTCGTAAGCAGGAAACTGATGCCGAATTCCTTCGAAGAATGCTTGAGAAGAAGGACAAAGAGGCTGCGGAACAAGCGTCCAATATTAAACAAATGGCCCTTCTATTCCAAGATATGGTGGGCATGATGATCCAGTCGGACCCTCCAGCAGAAAATCCTCCAATAATAATTGAAGACGACAGAGGGGAGACATCGAACCCTCCTCCGGCCCTTTCAGCAGCCAAAGAGGAGACCATCTCCAAGGTCGCCCTGGATGATTACATCGCTCAACAGATACGAGTTCAACAGGCGAATGAAGCGGATGGGAAAATTGTTAAAACTGGACGACCCTATCCGGGTTGGTATGACCAAATAAAGTACCCGCCGGGATACACGATCCCCAAATTCCATATATATAAGGGGACGGGAAATCCACATCAGCACATCGCTTAGTTCAGGGCTCTTTGCGGCAATACCGGAGGTGACGACAAACTATTGCTTTGCCAGTTCGTCGGAAGCTTGGCGGAAACGGCCTTTGAGTGGAACTCGGAGCTGCCCAATGACTCCGTCAAAACCTTTACAGAGATGGAATTGCTGTTCACCCAACGTTTTGCGAGCGCTAGCGAACGTACCCCAATCACAGTACTGATCAATGCCAAGGTGAAGCCAGGGGAAACTTAGGTTCAGTACACGATACGGTGGCGGAATCTATGGTCAAAATGTGAGCAGTGCATCGAAGAAGGGCCTACGGTAGGCATGTTCGTGGGTACTCTCGACCCTCAGGCGACCATTTCCCAATTCATGATGTTTTTCAAGCCGACCACTTTTCAGGCTTTGATTGACAAGCTGGCCCAAATGGACCAGATGGGCCACAACACTTCCTCTTCGAAGTCGGAGCCTCGAAACGAAAAAGGGAAGGGGAAAGCGACCTTCGTCGCCAATACTCAACAACAGCCGAGCAACTTAAAGCCGGTTGTTCACCAAAACAACGCGCGCCCACGCCCATCCCTCGAGGAGAGATTGGGACGTCCTTACTCATTTCCTCGGGATAAAACGAGGAGACTGTTCGAGCTGGCAGTATGCAACAGACTCATCAGTCTGCCGGATCCAAAACGTCCGTTGCAGCCAGGAGATGTCAACAATCTTGATTACTGCCCTTACCACCAAGCAGTAAACCATCCAATTGAAGATTGCTTCATCTTCAAAGGCTGGATTGAGGACCAATACCAATAGGGCAAATTCGCGCTGTCTGAAAAAAGGAAGATGAACCCACCACAACCACATGATCCGAAAAAGATGGACATGCCGGGGGCATCGTGTTCATTCATAGAGGAAGATCCATGGGAGGTCACTCTTTCAACCAAAACAAAAAGAATGCTGAAGGATCTCCAAACATGCCCGACGATCAGGTGGAAAAATCCACTAGAACCCGAGATCATAGAGGGAATGCTGAAACCGCACCCAACTCCAAAAATTGGTGGTGATAGTCAAAGTGCTCACACCCAGCTGACAAAGTCTTCGAAGAAGAAGAAGAAGACCAAAAAGCCCGTGACGCTTAGTGACGAGCGCACGGACCTGCAAAAATATATCGACGCACTGGAAGAATATAACCAGAAGGTGCGGACCCCAGTCACACTCCAAGAATTTCTCAGCCATGTCCTTGAGGACGGAGATGATGACAATGGAGAAGACTCATCAGATGAGCCTGAAGATTATGTGGCAAGCTGCCATGTGATCTCTCACTCGTCGATAGACGATGAAAAAGCTCCTAACGCAGAGAAACTGGGCAGATCCTGAGCCGGAACTTCTAGGACCATCAGACGAAATGATTGATGCATTCCTAAACGAAGCTCTTCTGAAAAGCAAAGCTGATCGTGAGCGCGAGATGGCCATATTTGAAAAGGCCAAACGCCGGCGACTAGAAGAAAGGGTTGAAACATTACCACCAGATCAAAGCATCCCTATCGCCAGCAAAAGCAAGCTTAAAATAAGTAAACGATTTGCTAGGGCCCTGTCAATAGGAATGAAGTTGCCTTCTTTCAAAGGAAATTCTCCTGGCGGTATACATCTTGATGAAGCGGACATACATCCTAACTTCTGCTTATACCATCAGAGGATTGCACACCCTACCGAGGAGTGCATAGCCTTTAAAAACTGGTGGCAGGGATATGTTGCCCACCGACAACACGTTCAACGAGTGAAGCGCAAGGCTCGTCGGGAACAGAAAAGCACGACAGATGAGCGCAAAAGAGCCGCTGGCAACTGTCATATAGCCGACACCAAGAGATCGCAAGTTATAACCTTTGGAAGCGACTCTGACGAAGAAATCGCCCTCAGCCCTCTCTTCAAGGAATCCACCTCCGACACAAAAGATGCGAAGACTTGCGAGAAAATCTAGCTGCGTAATCGTACGTTGCCTGAAAAATTTCGGACTTATAACCGAAATGTCTTTAAACTGCTACAAACCCGCGGTATCGCAGGCTGACGTGGTAAAAAAAGGGGGTACGTCTACAAGCAAGATGGGCACGGGTGAAAACCCGAAAAGGCTCCGTGAGTAAAAACAGCAGGACTACCGGCGAGTTTTGTGAAAACCCAAAAGGGCACAATCTCGTTAAAAGACACTTGCAAGGTCCTCTCGACCCTGTAAGGAGAAACCACCCTCGTGAGATCCTTACGACTCACAGAGGAGAAACACACTTAGAAATCCTCACGATTCCTAAGGAGAACTTACACTTACGAGATCCTCACGACTCGTAAGGAGAATTCCCTTTTGAGACCCTCACGGCTCATAGAGCTCAAAAGCCTTAAGTTACAGGGATCTGAACCTGTTCTTAAGCCATCACAATCTCCAATTTTGCCCTACAAGCGTCTTGACCCTTGTATACAATCCACGAACGCGAATAAACATTTCCTTAACAAAGTCTCACCAGCGACCTGGGATATGTCTACACGGTGAACAACCTTGTAAGTCCTCTCGACTTATAAGGAGAAAGCATTCTTGGAAGATCCCTACGATTTGTATGAGACCATACACTTAAGACTCCTCATGATTCTTAAGGAGAAAACCCACTTACGAGATCCTCACGACTCGTAGGGAGAAATACCTTCATGAGACCCTTACGGCTTATGAAGTCAAAAGTCTTAGTCGACAGGATCCTAACCCTGTTTACTAAGCCACCTTTGTTCGACATCCACAAAGGCAAATGATGATTCTCTCCTGGCAATATCCCAGTTGTAGCGATGTTGATGCCTGAATCGGTATCAAATCACAAATTCGCAGCGAAAAGCCGGCGAGGCATAAATGCATATGAAATAGCCGAAATAATGTGGCAACTTGGATAAAAATCAGCAAGTAAAAAAATGTATGCATATAAAATAGCCGAAATGATTGGGCAACTCGCAATAAAAAGCAACGAGTAAATAAAACAAATAGCCAAAATAATTAGGCACCGCGAAAAATAGCCGAAATGATTGGGCAATCGCGACTTTCGCGATATAAAAGCTGAAATGATAGAGTATCGCGGAAAGAAAAAATATATATAAAATGAAACTTTTTGCCCTACAGGTAAGATCACATCGATCCCTGTATACAATCCAGGGGAACAAACAAAAAGAGAACCACAGCTTCCCCCCAGGCTCCATCCGAAAGAGAGCCAAGTCTCGACTGTTCACTGACAACCTAGAGACCACCTCAACATTCGTCTCGTTACAGCAGACGCAACGTCAGCAAAGCGGAGTGATGGCAAAACCCCAGCTCCACCTCAACATTCGTCTCGTTACAGCAGACACAACGTCAACAAAGCGGAGTGATGGCAAAACCCTAGCTCCACCTCAGCATTCGTCTCATTACACCAGACGCAATGTCAACAAAGGCGTTCCTTCGCGGTCCAGCAGGATGCAGATGCAACGTCAACGAAAGACCTCACGGTCGAAACAAAGCGGAGTAACGGCAAAATCCCAACTCCACCTCAGCATTCGTCTCGTTACACCAGACGGAATGTCAACGATGGCGCTCCTTCGCAGTCCAGCAGGATGTAGATGCAACGTCAATGAAAGACCTCACGATCAAAACAAAGCGGAGTGATGGCAAAATCCTAGCTCCACCTCAGCATTTGTCTCGTTATAGCAGATGCAATGTCACCCCAGGGTCAAAACAACAGAGCCATGGAAAAGTCCCTAGTTCCAAATCTCGATGGTTCACCAACAACCTAGAGACAACCGCGACATTCGTCTCGATACAGCAGACGCAATGTTGGCAAACGAAGTAAAGGCCAAATTCCTAGCTTCAGGGTCTTGACGATAACTCATATAAAACCTAAAAGATTATCGGAGATTATCCCACACCAGCACGGAGTGGTCACCACCTCGACGTTCATCTCGATACAGCAGACTAGAAGTCACTACAGCGTCCTTCCTCCAATAGGATTCGGACACGCCAAAGAAAACGAAGCGAAGGCTAAGTTCCTAGCTTCAGGGTCTTGACGGCAACTCATATAAAACCTGAAAGACTATCGGAGATCATCCCACACCAGCGTGGAGTGGTCACCACCTCGACGTTCGTCTCGATACAACAGACTAGATGTCACTACAGCGTTCTTCCTCCAACAGGATTCGAACACGGTAAAACAAACGAAGAGAAGGCCAAATTCCTAGCTTCAGGGTCTTGACGGCAACTCATAAAAAACTTAAAAGACTATCGGAAATCATCCCATACCAGCGCGGAGTAGTCACCACCTTGACGTTCATCTCGATACAGCAGACGAGATGTCACCACAGCGTTCTTCCTCCAACAGGATTCAGACGCGACAATCAAACAACGGAGCCATGGCAAAATCCCTAGTTCCAAACCTCGACGGTTCACCCGCAACCTAGAAACAACCATGACATTCGTCTCGTTACAGCAGACGCAATGCCAGCAAATGAAGCAAAGGCCAAATTCCTAGCTTCAGGGTCTTGACAGCAACTCATATAAAACCTGAAAGACTATCGGAGATCATCCCACACCAGCACGGAGTGGTCACCACTTCGACGTTCGTCTCGATACAGCAGACGAGATGTCACCACAGCGTTCTTCCTCCAGCAGGATTCAGACGCGACAATCCAACAACGTAGCTACGGTAAAATCCCTAGTTCCAAACCTCGATGGTTCACCCGCAACCTAGAGACAACCGCGACATTCGTCTCGTTACAGCAGACGCAATGCCAGCAAACGAAGCAAAGGCCAAATTCCTAGCTTCAGGGTCTTGACAGCAACTCATATAAAACCTGAAAGACTATCGGAGATCATCCCACACCAGCGCGGAGTGGTCACCACCTCGACGTTCGTCTCGATACAGCAGACGAGATTTCACCACAGTATTCTTCCTCTAGCAGGATTCAGACACGACAATCAAACAACGGAGCCACAGCAAAATCCCTAGTTCCAAACCTCGACGATTCACCCGCAATATAGAGACAACCGCGATATTCGTCTCGTTACAGCAGACGCAATGCCGGCAAACGAAGCAAAGGCCAAATTCCTAGCTTCAGGGTCTTGACGGCAACTCAAATAAAACCTGAAAGACTATCGGAGATCATCCCACACCAGCGCGGAGTGGTTATGACTCATCGAGGCTCCCCAAACTGAGCCTAACCTCAAGTAAAAAGCGGCATGGCGAAATTCCTAACGCTTGCTCTTCCGACGGTCAAAACTGCCTAGGAAGATTGCTTGAAGACATCTTGTCCAGCCCCCGAAGGGATCAGAGACACGACAGTCGCAAGGCTACTCGAACAGCAAGATTGCCTATCGAGGGATACATCAGTCAACGCGACGGTGCGACAAGCAAAACCCTAGCACCACAGACCCTAACGGACCTCTGTCGAAAAGAGCAGAGGTTAACTGTGACGTTAGGACATTCTTGCAAGAACTTCTCGATTCGTCTCGACTCGTGAGGAAATTAGTGTCCTTATGAGAACTTCTCGATTCCTCTCGACTCATGAGGAAAAGCCTTAGGCAATGGGGATAAGGACCTGTTTCCTAAGCACTGGGGCCCTGTAAGTCGGTCCAAAATGGACTCTTGCATACTATTCACGGGCCACACTCTCCAAAGTCGAATCTCGACAAGGAGGGAAACAACCACTTACGAGTCCTCTCGAATTGTAAGAGGGAAAGTTCACTTGTGAGATCCTTACGACTTCAAGAGAAAGTACACTTAGGAATCCTCACGATTCCTAAGAAAAAAAATACACCTACGGGATCCTCTCGACCTGTAGGGAGAAAATTCTTTATGAGACCCTCACGGCTCATAAAGTTGAAAAGCTTTAGGCAGCAGATCTTAACCTGCTTCCTAAGCAATCACTACCTCTCGAAGAGTTCAAGACGGAATGCTCTCTATCATCTACAGGCTACGCATACTAAGGTAATATGCCGGCAACAAAGAAAAGAGAAGAAAGCAGTAATAGAACAAAAAAATATGTATTTTTTATTCATGAATTCAATGGAGTACAAGTTGAATCGTATGAAAGAATAAAAAATGGATACATGTTATTCAAAGATTACAAGCAAAACAGCTACTGAGAAGGAAGCGTTTTCAACAAGTCCGCAAGCTACTCTCGCACTCCTTTCAGCTCCTTCTCGTGATCAGCCGCCGCGGCCAGCTCCGCTTCAATTCGAGCCCTTTGCTGCAAGCATGATGAAATCTTCTCATTGATTTCCCGTTGGGAAGCTTCGCGACTCTGCGTAACCCACTCAATAGAGTCGAGCTTCCGCCTCAATACAAGCCCGTCCGAGATACAATGCTGCAAGGTGTTAAAAGCAGCTCTCAGTTGCATGGCGTTCGCTTTAACTTGGGCGTGCAGCCGGGCAGATTCACCCGAAACCTCCTCGCATTCCTTCCGCCTCAAGTCGCTTCTTGTTCGAAATGGGGGAGGAAGGACACACTCTGCTCGACCCATGCAGCCCGCTGGGAGTTCAAAGCCTGAATCTCAGGAGCAGTACACATAAGCTCAAGCTCATGCAGGCAGGCCTCAATCTTCCTGCAGTGGTTAACCCAATACTCAACGACGCCTTCATTATGGGAGTTCACAAGCGTCGCCGGCATTGGATTAACTTCAGCAGCAAAATCTACAGCAAACGTAAGGGCCTCCACGTCAAGCTCCTCGATGTAATCGCTCAACATACGCAGACTGGTCACAGCGCCTTTTGAAGATGGACGTCTGGAAAAGGGCCCTACCGGCGTTATAACGCGAGACTCGAACGGGGCTGGAGTCAATGTGACCACTGCAAAACAAATCACAATCAGATGTCGGCTTAAGAAATAAAGAAAAATACATGAACAAAAGAGTCTATTATAACGGCTGCAACAGGGGGCAGAGCTGGGAGTTCCGGTGGCGTGGTGATACCCTTGACCCCTCCTTCAATTTGTAAGGCTACGAGCAATGCAAAGAGGAATTAACAATAATGTGACTGCCCGTTAAAGAAAAGAAAGGACGTCGGTTAGAAAAGACACTCACCGACACCAGCGGGCAGACTAATCTCCGACTGGAAAGAGAAGTGCGGGTTCAACACCTGATACAAATGATCAAAAAGAACTCCTTCGAGATCACGATGATACATGGTCAGTACACGAAAGATGCTGTCTCCGATTTAAATTTATCACAAACCCATACCTTCCAGCATTTGAGAAGATATAAGAGAAGACGGAGGGGCAACGACCGTCAAAGCAGCAACTGGTGGTGCTTCTTCAAGTATCGCAACCTCAGCGCTTGCCACACCTACATTCAAAAGGAAAGGAATGTCATTAGAAAGGATTGTGAAATGAAAAGAGTGCAGCGACCCGAGACCTACCAGACAGGTCATCAACCAGAACCGCGACGGGAGCATCGCCAAGCATCACGACTTCTTCAATCTCATTTGCGGGGATGGTTTCGTTCCCCGTAGCTTCGTCCCCTGATTCCACGAGAGCCGTCGTGACACTAGCGACGCCAGGAGATGGCAGGGAACCGCAGGTGGAAAGAGCGGCAATTGGAGCAGTCCCGGACTCCTGGGAAAGAGTAGCCGCTTTAGGCTCAGTAGGGCGGCGGTCCGGACGTGATGAAGGCGTTTCGCTCATAAAACTCGCTTCACTCCCTATCGTTTTCTCTCATCTCACTCGCCACCTTCTCACCAGGACTAGGCCCTACAGGATAAGATATATGAGAATCTGAAGATTAAAACTTTGACAAAAGAACTCAGTGTTACGTTACCTTGGGTCGGTCTTTCAATTGCTTCCCGATCCGCACGTGCTGCCTGTCTGTGAGCGGTAGACAGGGCGGCCAAAGCACCCTCTGAAGGAGCAAGGGCAGGGATAGCAGCGCTCGAGCCTGCACCCGCGGCCAAGGCAGCGTTACGTTCCCTTGCTGCACGCATTCTGCGCTTCCTTTCCGCCTGGGCCGTGAGAACTGATTTTCTCAAGACCTCTGTCAACGGGACATCATCGTCCACACCAGGAGCTACCTCTAGAGCCATTATGGCGTCCATCATCGGTTGCTTAAATAAAGCCTCTTTTGTCAATGCTGAGGAGGCCGGGACTTCGATATCTAGCCCTGGAAGCATTCCGCATCACCCTGCGGGATTGGCACTGTACTGGGCATGACCTGATTCGAGTTAGTCCCTGCGATAAGATGAAAAAGGGGTCAGATTATCTATAATAAAGGCGAATGAAGGAACAATGAGCCGAAATATACCAACGCCCAGCGAAGCGCGAATCCTCTCCTCCTCCTCAAAAGTCTTGAGGGAAGCCTCTAGAGCCTCTTCAGTGGAAATGCCTGTTAAAGAAGGAGTGTCAGTCAAAACATGATAACAAAAACATAATGGTAGAAAGATGCGAATGAAGATTACCTGACTCTGCAAGGATGATCAGTCCTGCTTTGCGGCTAGCGAGACGCTCGGAAGCTGCGATGCCAGCCTCCAGATCAGTATCATCCAGCGCTATGAATAGACCCTCGTTGGTCCTATATTTGCCCAAGCCCTCCCTATAAGGAGCATGAGGCTCCTGACCAAATACAACGTCGGCAGAAAGAATCGACTTCTTCTTCTTCTTCTGCGAGCGAGTACCGGTCGCCTGCAGCACAAGCTTATGCTTGGTGGGCACCTTAGGACGATGAGTCCCGATATCTGAACCCACGCCAGACTCGGGAGACGCCACAGTCATCGTTTCCACGGGAGCACGGGGTATCGGTAGCTCAGGCCTATCATGCGGGACCTCAACCGCAGCAACCTTTCTTAGGGGAGGACGGACAATGGCCCGTCGCTTCAGAGGGACGTTTGGATTACCAGCCGGAGCGGTGCCCTTGCGATCAAACAACAACCGCTTCTCCTCCCTGATGACGGCGCCCAACAAATGATGATACCAGGCCACATACATATTCAGGGCCTTCGGAACACAGCTCGGTTCGCTGATAAATAAGCCGGACCCCGTGTTCAGACGCATAAAATGATGCAGCGCGCTTCGTATTCCCTCTTCGGTAGCAGCAGGTTCTGCCAAGAAAGCCTCAAGCGGGACGCCCTGATTATAGCTCAGCTGCTGGGCGAAACGATGCAGATTGTATCTCATGAATAACGTCGCATCATTTTGCCTAAATACGAGAAAGCCCGGCCTAATAGAGTACATATGAAGAATCTCCCGAGCTTTCAAGACAGAGGCCCCGTCTTTAAAAATGTCTTGCAATGGCAGCACCGCTTTTGTAGATTCCTGGCCGACGGTCAAAATTTTATCGGTGAAAGACATACCATCTCCAACCGTGCGAGGATGAAGGAGCAAACCCCTAGCTTCCCGCGGTGTCGGGCTTACGATGGAGGCGTCGACCAGCCGCATTATCCGAGGGAACTTGCATCTGTCATAAAAGGAAGGTCTTCTATGGATACCGAAGACCCCAAGCACGTGCAACTTGAGCCATGATGTGAAATAATGCATTGAGAAGTTGGCAGGCTGCACCCCTGGCTCATTAGTATTCGCTGCCAAGCTGAGGCCGTGATACAGGTGGGCTAACCCAGCAATCCCAATGGCCACTTGTATTCCGGCAAACATTCGATGCGCGGGGTAGAAAACAGACGGCCCCATATAGCGAGGGTGCATGGGAAGCGCGAACCAGCTTAACCATAAACCGAGAAACCTTAAAAAGAATGCTTCCTCATCGACGTCCGGAGCGGCAATTTCCGAAAAGAGGACGATCGCGACATTGGGAAGAAAGAAATCCTTTTGATCGGCTTCCAATATTGGCCGGCGATCCAAACCAAAGCCGAAAGGATCGTTAAGTTTGGCAAACTTTTCACCTTGACGCGATAAAACTTCCCCACGGAGAAAACGAGCGATAAAATCCGTAAAAGTAACCCCGCGGCCTCCGGATTCGAGAAAGAGGCTCTCATACATATTCAACACCTTTATCAAGCTTGGAAATTGGTGTTGAATGGCGTTCTCTGGGGTAAGACCCATCACCACTGATTTGGTGGCAAAAATATACTCATCCGGAGGAAGCAGCTCCTCGTAATGCTCTCCCCTAACGGGTAAACCAGAAGCCTCAGCAAATTCCTCTAGAGAAATGGAGACATCTCTATCCAATAAGAGGACGGTGTGGGTCGGAATGTTCCATTGTTCGAGAAACGCCTTGATCCACCATGTCGGAGGTGCAGAATACTGGAACAAGGAAGCGTAGATCGCAGGGTACAATCCGAGCTTCAGCAGCTACGACTTCTTCGTCGATAAAATATATCGGGCCCACTGCAGGTATCCGGCCAGGTGACGGGGAGTTAGTCCTATATTGTATGGCTGTCCCCAAGGGCGCGATTCGCCCGGACATATGCGCCGTCCTAGAGTGTCCAGAGCTACCGGCGGCTACACGGGTATTGCGGCCATAGAAGGCCGAAGGAGACCTTCTAAAGTCCAATTCACCTCCTCCATAGTATAGATTATCGGGGGTGCATCTGCATAAGGAATCGCAGAGATAGGCTCCGAGGATGTCGCACAAGAAAAGCTCCGGCGGCCTTTGAAGATTTGATCGTACCATCTACCCCATAGATGAAGACTCTTATGCTCCGGGTCATGGTCTTTGATCAGCACAAGAACCTCTCGGTCTACGGGCGCTTCGGAGAATCCGCTTTCTGAATGGATGAACGGGAAAGAAGTATCGAAAGACATAGAACCTGTGCGGAAAAGAACAAATTTTCAGCCGCTAATGCTACAATTTAAGTTCTGTAATTAGGTACTTTAAATCGATACCACACTGCAGTGCAGTAAAAAGGGACCAAAGGGGACCCACATAATCTAGATGGCATTGCATCATTAATAAAACAGCCTCATCATTTGATGAGGCTGTCAATTAAATGAGGAAATCTTCAATTGATTCTCATTTAATGAGAACTCATCGGGCCAGGGAGTAAATCTCCCCTTGAGAGCAGTGCTCTGTGACAGAGTGACATCTGTCAAACTCTAATGATGAAGGAATAAAAATTCCTCAAGAGCCTTGCTCTGTAAAAACGATGGAAAAACCATCAGGAAATTTAAAATAAGAGTTTTAATGAATGAAAAATTCTGAGATCTTCAAGATCTATAAACAAACTCTAAGAGTTCTTTATGAGCAAAGCTCTGTTCATGGGCTAAAAAACCCCAAGAAAAGATCTCTTTAGATCTATGGGTTCAAGAGAGCAAAGCTCCTTTGATGAAACCCTGAAAGGGTTTTCTTTAGATCAAAAATCTATGAAGAGCAAAGCTCTATTAATGGGTGAAACCCTAGATTATTAAAAGGTTCTTTAAAAAATTTAATTTTTACCTAAAAATTTTGACAGATTTATGTCCTTAAGAAAGTTCTTAAGCCAAAGAGCTATGCTCTGCAAGAGAATGAAAATTCTCAGAAGGAAGAAGATGAATAGGAATCATCTCAAGGGCCAAGGGTCCTATTTATAGGCACTGAGTCCCATTTCAACTTCTAAGTTGATCTAATGGTGGAGATGTTGCCACCGCTGCACTCACGTGTGAGCCACGTAAACGCAACGGTAGGGGGGCATTTGTTTCCCCCAATCAGAGTAAAGCTCTGTATAAAATTCAAATCTTGAAATGAAACAATGCTTCAGAAGCAGCGCCATGTGCGCTGCACCCTAAGCAGCGCACGACGTGCAAAGCACGTGTGCGCTAGCGCTAAGTGCGCTGCGCTCTAAGCAGCGCACCACGTGCAAAGTACAGGTCCGCTAGTGATGGAACTAAAAGCTCCCCACTGACAGATCTAAGATCCAATAATAATGATAAATCATTAATTAATCAGAATTATATTCTGTTAAGGAAAAATTCCACAAAATCTTTCCAAACAACAAGATTGTGCTCTGTAAATCAGAGCACCGTTGGATCAATGATCCAATGGTGATTAAAAATCACCAAAATATAGAATAAATTCTGTATGGAAAAGATTTCCCAATTTTGTTAAAAAAACAAGAAGATTGCCTTCTGTAAATCAGAAACCCTTGGATCAAAGATCCAACGGTGGGGAAATCCCCAAATCAATTAGAGAAAAGATCTCCTTAACTGATTAAACAAATCAGCTTGCCCTATAAAAAGGCTCCCAGACTTCAAGTCTGAAGATACAGAAACAAAGAGAGGAACTCCCTACATAAGCTTTGAGAGATCTCAGAAAGAAGAGCCAAGCTCTGAGAAAAAGAAGAGTTTTTTCAAGGTAAAAAAATGAACAGAGAGATGAAATCATCTCATAATTAAAAAGAAGAATCCACTTCTTTGTTTAAGATCATAGATCTACAAGACCAATGCCTTTTACAAAGAGATCAAAAGATCTCATCATAAAATAAAAGAAGAATTTACTTCTTTCTCACAGATCATAGATCTATAAGACAAAAGTCTTTCTCAAAGAGACCATGAACATCTCACTATAAAAAAGGGGGGAGAATAATTCAATTCTCTAAACGATCACAGATCCATAAAGGCAAAGCCTTTCATCAATATAAGAGATTAAAACATCTCCTGTGAAGCTAAGAACTTTATTCTTAGATCTATGAGACAATGTCTCTTAAAAGAGGATTTAATTCTCAGTGCATAGTGCTGCATAAAAGAGCCTTAGCGCTCCGTATTAAAAAGCGCTTCAGCGCATCGGAACTAGCGCACAGCGCCGTATAAAAAGAGCCTTAGCGCTCCATATATAAAAGAAGCATCTCAGCGCTCCTGATCTGGCGCAAAGCGCCGAGCGCACCACGTGCTCCTCACGTGTGCGCCACTCAACAGTTAGCGCTCTGCGCTCTTGAACAAGCGCTTTGCGCTCATAAGACTGGCGCTTAGCGCTAAGCGCACCACGTGCTCCCCACGTGTGCGCCACTATACAAGTAGCGCTTGCGTTCATAAGATAGCGCTCTGCGCTCATAAACTGGGGCAATGCGCCCATCATCGGGCGCTTAGCGCCAAGCGCAACACGTGTCCCCCACGTGTGCACTACCCAGCAGAAGCGCAATGCGCTCATAAACTAGCGCACTGCGCTCTTTGATTGGCGTAAAGCTCCAAGCACACCATGTGCTGCGCTGATAAAACATAAATTGTTTTTTAATAAAACTAAGAGCTATGATGAATGCACAGCATTCAGAAAAAGACAAAAACATTGTCAGAATCTAAATCAATGCTCGGCATAGTTAAAAGGGCCAAGCCTAAATGATTTCTCAACAGCCCAAAATAAATGTTAAACATTCTAACTTGACTGGACTTAGCCTAAGATTGGCCATAAGTCCTCAATTCAGATTAATTGAGCCCATATGCTCATAAATTTTTTGATCTTAGTCTCAAAGTGTTCTTTCTGAGTTAAAATTCCTAACGGTTTTTTGTGTGAGAATAATCTTGACAAAAGACAAGTTTTTTATAAAAAATTTTTTAATGGACATATGAAGGTTCTATCCTATGATGAAGACTATTGCACGTTCACGAAGGTGTGTATGAAACGAAAACAAGTAAAAGGTGGAGTGAAAAATAAGACCTAGTTTCTTATTAAGGAAGATGAAATTCTGAATTTGAAATCTAACTGGAAAACGAAACTTGAGAAGTACTTATCTCTTTATAAAACGTGTGTGATCCTTTTTATGTTTTTATTATCTGGGCTTTATTTTGTGACATGACAAACTTTAATCAAACCTTTTGAAACTTAACGACACTATTTGCACCGCACGTAAAGACATATAGAATATTAAGTTAAATAAGAAGCGAGGTGTGAAAAATAAAGGTTCGATATTTCTAAACTTAGGATAATAGAATTTCTAGCTTTAAAATACAACCTTAGGGTTAGAATCATAGTTATTTCGCAAAACTACCTTGACGGAATTTTGTGGGTGAAATCCACTGAAAACCCTCAGGAGACAACACTCCTCCTACTAGGGACACCTAGAGATTTAACGGCTTGTTACGCAAGCTCAGTGCAATCGCGTTCCCTGCAAAAGTGAGGTTAGGATTTTTTGATTTGCTCAGGACGAGCAAAGGATAATTTTGGGGGTATTTGTTCATCACTAAAAACTGCATTTTAATACCTCCCATTCATTATCTATTTTGTTATATATCGGTACTTTTAACCACTGTCTTCTCAGTAATACAGATTATAGGCGTTCGTGATAAAATACTGGAAATACACTCAAAATCACGAATATAACGTTTGGAGGCCGAAACTGCAAACAGAACAGAAAACCGATCATTGTCCAAAGAGTTCTTTTTGCAAATAGATGTATGCACACAATTTTGGTCCAACACAATGCAAGTGTGCACATGGACCATGGTGGGGCTGCCTAGGCTACATGACATGATGAAATGGTGCAAGTAGGGAACATGTGCATTAATTGCTAAAAGAGTTGATGTGATTTGAAGCATCAACGTTTCCCTCCAAATCCCTGAGTACAACCCAGACCTCTATAGAGAAATCAAGCAGCACCAAAGTCATATGAGAGAGTACACAAGACCACACAACAAATACGAGCAAGGTTGCTTGGTTTGGGGCCGGCTACACCCTCCAAAATTCTGAGCTGGCCGGCCCCTCTAGCCCCATAGATCCCCAATTTTTTGTGGTCCCTCCCTTGATACCACGTCATCTTATTTTTATTGGTTGTTTATTCTTCTTTTGTGCCTATAAATACCAGACTAAGGGGCAAGGAGAGGGGATATTTTCTCTTTAGTTTTGTTTTAAAACTCTTATAATTTGTAACTTGTTTTCCTTTGAACTCTTGAGCTCTTGCCCCTTTGTCTTGACCTTGCAAGTTCTTCATTGAACTTGCAAGCTTAATATTTAGGTTCTTGACTTCAAGATTAGTTGTATCTTGTTTGAAATTCAATAAAGTTCTCATTTCATTACATATGTCTTGCTTTCTACATACTTTGAATTTTTGAAATCATTGCTTTACTTTGATCTTGCAACCTCTTAAGTGAGCTTGGAACCTTAAACTTTGGTATTTTGATTTCACATTGGTACGGGATTAAAGAACAAGTGACGATATTTGCACATTGAATTTACCGGCTCTTTATCTGACTTTAACTTCTCTTTTCTTGCTATTTTGTTATGTTGCCCAACTCTTTTCATTTTTATTTTGGTATTGTGAATATGTGTGAGTAATCGATTTACTTGTTAAGGATAGAATATGGTTAGTTTGTGTTAGGAGATGTGTTTGCTAAAACCTTAAAAACCTTAACTTTGCAATTGAAACTCCGAGAAAATCACTCACAATTCCGCTCCGTAAGACACCATATCTTACCACGGTAGCGGCGAATCCTAGTCGTGACCGGATTGCGAATGGTTTGCCGAAGGCTAAGTTCAAGAGACAACAACAGAAGGACAAGGGACAAAGAATACGGATTTAGCTCAAAAATTGTAAATACTATATTTCAAGTTCCATAATCCACGCTGTTGCCTATTTCCTTAGTGTCAATATCAAAATTAGGTCTATAAAGAACCAACAAACATCATCCTCACGCAAGCTAACCTAAAACTACCCTTAACAAGTCTTTTTATTGAACATATCCTAGTTACAACACTTATTGTAAACACAACTCAAAACACGGTATTAACTCGTTAAAACAAGCCTAAAAAACCTACCATCTCCCAGCGGGTGTCCCGTACTCATCACGGCTCGCTACACGCGACACCGTTTTTTATTGCGGTAATTTCAAAATTCTTTCTAAATAGGACTCGGTGAAAACGTATCAATCACCCATCGATACCAACTTTCGGTGTTGGGCACGGTTTCAGCATCCCCTCAATGATCTCGGGCTCCAACGGGCTTTTCCACCTGATCGCTGGGCATGCTTGAAGATCCTTCAGCATTCTTTTAGTTTTAGCCGAAAGGACAATTTCCCATGGAGCTTCTTCTATAAAGGAGCATGATTCCCCCCGGCGTGTCCACCTTTTTAGGAGCATGCTGTTGTGGCGGGTTTACCTTCCAATTTTCGGACAGCGTGAACTTGCCTTGTTGATACTGGTCCTCAACCCAGTTTTTGAAGACGTAGCAATCTTTGATTGGGTGGCCCATTACTCTGTGGTAGGGGCAGTAGTTGGGACTGTTGACGTCACCAGGCTGCACTGGGCGTCTCGGATCCGGCAGGGTGATGAGTCTGTTGCGCACCGCCAGTTCGAACAGTCTCCTCGATTTATCCTGGGAAAATGAGTAAGCACGTCTCAACTTCTCTTCGAAGGATCGGCTTGTGTTGCTTTGACGAGCAATCGGTTTCGGATCACTCGGTTGTTGTTGAGTGTTGGCAATGAAGGTCGCTTTCCCTTTGCCCTTTTCATTCCGGAGATCCGTTTTTGAAGAGGACGGCCTATGGCCCATCTGGTCCATTTAGGTCAGCTTGTCAATCAAGGCCTAGAAGGTGGTTGGCTTGAAGAACATCATGAACTGGGATATGGTCTCCTGAGGATCAAGGGTCCCTACGAACATGCCCACAGCGGGAGCTTCTTCTATGCGTTGTTCGCATTTTGACTATAGGTTTCGCCATCGAATTGCGTATTGAACCGAGGTCTCTCCTGGCTTTACCCTGGCATTGATTAATGCAGTGATCGGGGTGCGCTCGCTTGCACTTGCGAAACGTTGCGTGAACAGTAGCTCCATTTCTGTAAATGTTTTGATGGAGTCATTAGGAAGCTCCGAGTACCATGCAAATGCCGTCTCCGCCAAACTGCCGACGAACTAGCGAAGTAGCAGTTTGTTGTCGCCTCCAGTATTACCGCATAGAGCTCTAAACTGAGCAATGTGTTGATGAGGATTTCCTGTCTCCTTATACACGTGTAATTTAGGGATCGTATACCCCGGCGGATACTTGATTTGTGTAACATCCCTAAACTTTCTGTACAATTTTTTTTCAAAAATACAGAAAGGGTACTTTTGCCTGAGAACAAGTTATAAGTTTGATTTTCTTTTGAACAGCAAGAAGGAGCTTGTAGCTCATTGGTAAGACCTTGCACTACTGAACCAAAGCACCAGAGTTCAAATCCCATCAGCCGCATTATTTTTAATTAGTTTTCTTTTAATCCTTTTAGAAGTCCAAGAGTCTACACGTGCATAACTCGTAAAAACCAAGAGTCACACATAAAAAAACGGGTCCACGAGTCAAGACACAACATAAGGGGAAACGTGGCAGCCTGACTCGGCCAACTCGGGCCGGCGAAACGGGCGACTCGGCCGGTGGTGCCGGGTTAATTCGGCCCAAACCCATTTTTTCTTTAACTCCCTGAGACCTTTGGCCTACCCCACTCCCTCTGCATTATTTAAAATCTCTGAAATTAAACAGAGAATTTAAAAAACCCCTTTTAATTTTTTAATGCAAAATTAAATACAATTTTTATCGCACCCTTTCATCTACCCTAAACTCTAATTTTTCCTATAAATACCACACATAAAACTCACCCCTCCTCACTTACAAATCTCTGTCCAAAATCTCAAGAAAATTCCATAGACTTTTTGTGTGCAAGTGGAGTTAGCAAAGGGCGAAGCTCCGGCGAACTTCCGACGACGATTCGAGGAGATTCCGGCTACGTAACGACGCACCAGCGCCTCCCACTTCTTCATTTTCCTCTCCTCTACCCTACAATCCAGTAAATCCCTTCTCTCCCTTCTCTTTACTATTCTACAAACTTAGAATTCTAAAACACGACGGAAGTGGAGTTAATCCGACTTCCGATTCGGTTTTTCCTTAAAAATCATATTTTTCTTAAAACCAATAATACCAAACCATCACATCATGATCATTAAACATTAATAAAATATATTGACGAGTTTCATAACAAAAGAATTCCTATTTTACTTTTTATCGCAATTTTACAGAAAAATACTATATAATTTAGTTTCGACATAAATCTTATAATTTCTTGCTATACCTTTAGAAAACACACGAGGTAATGACCTACCTCCTCACAACATTCATATGTAACATAGCACGATGACATTTGGGAAAATACGATTTTACACAAAACTACCTCCAACTTATAAAAACTTTTTTCTACAAGATATGTATTTTTAAAAAATCTTTGCAATGCGCCGCTACAACCCATTTTGGGAAATCCGTTCGGGATGGTGCAGATTATCGCACATCCTTGGGATTAGTAGTGCGAGATGCAGACCTCCGCAAGGAGCATACTGTCTCGAAAGATTTAAAAAATACAATTTTCTTTAGAAAATGTGATTTCTATTATAAATAAAACTTATATTTTTAATATATATATATATATGTAAATAATATCAAAATACCTATTTTAATAGTTATAAAAATTCCACATTTCCAAAATTTAAGAAAAACACTCATTTGCAAAAAATACCATGCAATTCCATACAACTTCAATACTTTACAAATAAATACAATATATTATGAAAAATAGGTTTTATTCAGTAGAAATGTCACAATGATAAAATATACATCAATAAGAACTTTAAAGACGATAATAAAATACTTGAGGTGTATTTTGAAAATTATACAAAATTATTTTTACATAAAACCCCCTCAAGTTATTCTAAATTACAATAATGACCCTAGTAAACATAGGTTTAAGCGGAACCAGTCTCTTGAGCCTCAGAGAGCCGGAGATATGGGTTCTTTCCTATTTAAGGTAGACAACTTAACAAAAGGTGTTATCAACACGGCAATCGTCTTTGAAAAAGACACAAATCCTGCCGTCCATGTGCAGCGGTTACGATAACACCAAAACCTAATTTAGGATTCAATTTCTTTTTTAATTTTCTGACTCAGACTGAGTCTCAATATAATCAATCTGACTTGAATGAGATTCAAGTATATATAACAATTCAATATGAATTCTTATATTCAAACTGTTCAATATATCAATATATGCAATTTGACTGAACCAGACCATGGATATATATCCATCTACATGATTCTCCAGTTACATCCATTTATTGATATCATGGTTTTGGCAAGTCATCCATCTATACAATCTATAATACAAGACAATACAATTTACAATACAATACAAACAATACAATCAAGACATCGCGGGGTTTAACGGTTAGATTGTACGGAAGGTGTTAGAAGTGGCACGAGACTGCAACCATAAGACACCTAGCCTGAATTCAATCGCCGTTGTTCCGGGTATTATCATGGAGCCTTGTACTCTATATATCGTAGACTCTGGTCTAGTGAGACTCCTCTCGTATACACTGGCTTCTTCTGTACCAAGTTACAAACAACAACGTTAACACTAAATACAACATTATAACAATATAATACCACTTTAAAAGTTACACACACACTCTCTCGCTGTCTATTCTACTTATTCCTTATCTTTGGGACTTACCGAGCGATTTGTTCGCTGACGACATTCTCTTTCTTCTTCTTTGGAATGTCGTCAAGTGATTCGGACCTTCAGGAGATCGAGCCTACCAGTGAGGACTTGGATCGGCTAGCCTTCGACCCGGAGCTCTAGTTACTTGTAGATTTCATTTCAGTATTTTCCATTTCTGTTATGCCACTGTTCAGGCAATGCTTTCCATTCCATGTATTTACTTTTCAGATGTATTGTAAAAAGAATGTTAATAAATAAAGTTGATGTTCAATTATATCTATTGTTTTTGTCTCTTGTGCATTTTACTTATATTGCTTAAATACGCTTAGCGTGTTTACTTCAGAGTAAATACGTAGCGGCCTCGCCGCGTCCTCTGCCCGTACACTGGGAAGCGGGGCGTGACAGGTTTTGTTGGCGGGCCATGCAGGTCAGAGCTGTATTGAACACTACCATGCAGTTCTGTTCTGCGTAGACAACTTAAGCAATATAACACAAGAACCAACAACTAAAACATTCTTTACAATTCATATTCCTTGAATCTTATCATTTTATATACTTTGAATCTATTCTAAACCAAATTTTTCTTTCAAGGTCATGGATTCCCCAAACAACACCAGCACTAACTTCAACAACACTCCTCCACCACTACCACTCACACCTGTCGTCGCTGCTCCGATCAACGAGCAGACGGTTCTGCTTGAGGCAATCCGAAGCCTCCTGGAAGGACTGCAGCAGCAGACTGCTATATTAGTGAACCGATCAGAAGCAGAAGCAACCGGTATAAAGCGCTCTGCCACCCAGATGGCAGAAGGAGCCTACCCTATACAACCTTCAAAAACCAAGAGACAGAAAGAAACAATTAACCAGTCAAGTCCAGGTTTTTGTTTCTACTGGGAATGGACATTTGGTGAAGGACTATAGGCGCGCAAATGGCCTGTGTCTAGTTTGTGGCGCATCCAATCACGGAATTGGAAACTGTCCTTATAGACACAACCCAGCTCACACACCCACCAACTACTCGCAGCGGCCAACTATCCAGGCTCCTGCACCTCGTCTTGCACTCACATCTCCACCACCTGCACAGCCTACTCACCAATTCCAACAGGCACTGAGGAACATGCCTCGAGGATAGAAGAATGTGCCCCCAGCTAGGAGAAACGTGCCCCGGCGACAGTCTTACACCTTAGCAGCAGTAAAAGCCGAGACAGTTGACCAAGGTAACACTAGTAAGTCTCTTTCACATTTTTAAAACCCTTATATCACTTTGTTATTTTTCATACACTATCAGTACTTCAGTTACCAAACTTTCCTTGAATCTGTTACACTTTCCTTTTACAAATTTCGAGGACGAAATTTTTATAAGGAGGGTAGAATATAACATCCCTAAACTTTCTGTACAATTATTTTCAAAAATACAGAAAGGAGTACTTTTGCCTGAGCACAAGTTATAAATTTGATTTGCTTTTGAACAGTAAGAAGGAGCTTGTAGCTCATTGGTAAGACTTTGCACTGCTTAACCAAAGCACCAGAGTTCAAATCACATCAGCCATATTATTTTTAATTAGTTTTCTTTTAATCTTTTTAGAAGCCCAAGAGTCTACAAGTGCATAACTTGTAAGAACCAAGAGTCACACATAAAACAAACGGGTCCACGAG
This sequence comes from Agapanthus africanus, assembly GCA_030015575.1. Taxonomy (NCBI): domain Eukaryota; kingdom Viridiplantae; phylum Streptophyta; class Magnoliopsida; order Asparagales; family Amaryllidaceae; genus Agapanthus; species Agapanthus africanus. The sequence continues at coordinate 811,786,278 of JASDDO010000019.1, read as the reverse complement.
TCAAGACGCAGCATAAGGGGACACGTGGCAGCCTGTCTCGGCCCGATTCGGCCAACTCGGGCCGGCAGAAAGGGCGACTCGGCCGACGGCGCCGGGTTAACTCGGCCCAAACCCATTTTTTCTTCAACTCCCAGAGACCTTTGGCCTACCCCACTCCCCCTGCACTATTTAAAATCTCTGAAATTATACAGAGAATTTAAAACACCCCTTTTAATTTTTTAATGCAAAATTAAATACAATTTTTATCACACCCTTTCATCTACCCTAAACCCAAATTTTCCTATAAATACCACACCTAAAACTCTCCCTTCCTCACTTCCAAATCTCTGTCCAAACTCTCAAGAAAATTCCATAGACTTTTTGTGTGCAAGTGGAGTTAGCAAAAGGGCGAAGCTCCGATGAACTTCCGACGACGTTTCGAGGAAATTCCGGTAACGAAACGATGCATCGGTGCCTCCCACTTCTTCCTTTTCCTCTCCTCTATCCTACAATCCAGTAATTCCCTTCTCCCCCTTCTCTTTACTATTCTAAAAACTTAGAATTCTAAAACCCGGCGGAAATGGAATTAATCCGACTTCCGATTCGGTTTTTCCTTAAAAATCATATTTTTATTAAAAACAATAATACTAAACAATCACATCATGATCATTAAACATTAATAATACATATTAACAAGTTTCATATCAAAAGAATTCCTATTTTACTTTTTATCGCGATTTTACAGAAAAATACCATATTGTTTAGTTTCGACATAAATCTTATAATTCCTTGCTATACCTTTAGAAAACTCATGAGTTAATGACCTATCTCCTCACAACACTCATATGTAATATAGCACGATGACATTTGGGAATATAGTTTTGGAAAAATACGATTTTACACAAAACTATCTCCAATTTAAAAACTTTTTCTACAAGATATGTATTTTTAACAAATCATTGCAATGCGCCGCTACAACCCATTTCGGGGAACCCGTTCGGGATAGTACGGATTATCACACATCCTCGGGCTTAGTAATGCGAGATGCAGACCTCCACAAGGAGCATACGGTCTCGAAAGATTTTTAAAATACAATTTTCTTTAGAAAATATGATTTCTATTATAAATAATACTTATATTTTTAATAAATAAATATATATGTAAATAATATCAAAATACCTATTTTAATAGTTATAAAAATTCCACATTTCCAAAATTTAAGAAAAACACTCATTTACAAGAAAATATCATGCAATTCCATACAAGTTCAATACTTTACAAATAAATACCATATATTATGAAAAATAGGTTTTATTCACTAGAAATGTCACAATGATAAAATATACAACAATAAAAACTTTAAAGACGATAATAAAATACTTGAGGTGTATATTAAAAATTATACAAAATTATTTTTACATAAAACCCCCTCAAGTTATACTAAATTACAATAAGGACCCTAGTAAACATAGGTTTAAGCGGGACCAGTCTCTTGAGCCTCAGGGAGCCAGAGATATGGGTACTTGCCTATTTAAGGTAGACAACTTAACAAAATGTGTTATCAACACGGTAATCGTCTTTGAAAAAGACACAAATCCTGTCGTCCATGTGCAGCGGTTACCGATAACACCAAAACCTAATTCAGGATTTAATTTCTTTTCTAATTTTCTGGCTCAGACCGAGTCTCAATATAATCAATCTGACTTGAATGAGATTCAAGTATATATAACAATTCAATATGAATCCATATATTCAATCTGTTCAATCTATCAACATATGCAATTAGACTAACCGAACCATGGATATACATCCATCTACATGATTCTCCAGTTATATCCATTTACTGATATCATGGTTTTGGCAAATCATCCATCTATACAATCTATAATACAAGACAATACAATTTACAATACAATCAAGATATCGCGGGGTTTAAAGGGTAGATTGGTACGGAAGGTGTTAGAAGTGGCATGAGACTTCAGCTATAAGACACCTAACCTGAATTCAATCTCCGTTGTTCCGGGTATTATCACCGAGCCTTGTACTCTATATACCGTAGTCTCTGGTCTAGTGAGACTCCTCTCGCATACACTGGCCTCTTCTGTACCAAGCAACAAACAACAGCGTTAACACTAAATACAACATTATAATAATATAATACCACTTTAAAAGTTACACACTCTCTCTTGCTGTCTATTCTACTTCTCCCTTATCTTTGGGACTTACCGAGCGATTTGTTCGCTGACGACATTCTCTTTCTTCTTCTTTGGAATGTCGTCAGGTGATTCGGACTTTCAGGAGATCGATCCCACTAGTGAGGACTTGGATTAGCTAGCCTTCGACCTGGGGCTCTAGTTACTTGTATATTTCATTTCAGTATTTTCCATTTTTGTTATGCCCCTGTTTAGGCAATGCTTTCCATTCCATGTATTTACTTTTCAGATGTATTGTAAAAGAAATGTTAATAAATAAAGTTGATGTTCAATTATATCTATTGTCTTTGTCTATTGTGCATTTTACTTATATTGCTTAGATACGCTTAGCGTGTTTACTTCAGAGTAAATACGTAGCGGCCTCACCGTGTCCTCTGCCCGTACACTGGGAAGAGGGGCATAACAATTTGATCATACCGGCCTGGATAAGGTCGCCCAGTTCTGACGACTTGGCCAGCCGCTTCGCTTTCCTGATGAGCTCGTATTTGTTGAGCTATGTAGTCATCAAGGGCAGCCTTGGAAATCGTTTCTTCTTTGGCTGGTGAGAAAGCCGGTGGAGGATTTCATGTTTCCCCTCTATCGCCTTCGATAATTATCAGAGGGTCTTCGGCTGGAGGTTACGGCTGGATCATTATCCCGACCATGTCTTGGAAAAGGAGGGACATCTACTTTATATTAGTGGCCTGTTCTGCATCCTCTTTATCCTTTATTTCTAGCACCCTCTGCAAGATATCGGTGTCGGTCTCCTGATTTTGGCGTTGTTCGGACGATGTTTCCGGGCTTTCTTTCTGCCCAGTGAGTGCGGCCATCTTTGTCAGTATCTCCTGAAGCTTTTGTTGTTGCTCTTGAGATTTTTTCACAGACCGTGTGAGCGGTCGATGACCCGTGGAAGTACGGCTTTCCTCTTTCTCGGAAGCCATGTACACCGTGTGTACTACTATGCCCCCAGACTTGGGGCACTTGAGTTCATTGCCTTTAAAATTTACTGCAGGCATTGGGATCTTCTCCGGCCTTCTCCTTTTGTGGGAGTTCGAAGTTGAGGGGGCCGTTGCAGCAGGCACCCTTGCAGACGATACCTTCCGTGGTATGATGGGAGGATGGTCCTCCTCTTGCCGAGCCTTCGTTTTCTTCAGCCGGCGAGAGTAATCTTTGTCAGTTACAGAATCTTGGACTCTCTGCTAGACCCTGTGGATTTTGGAGGATAGTCACTGAGGGGGCTGTTCCGGCTTCTCATGCACCGTGTTTTCAATATATGGAGGCGACTTCTTAAGTACAGCGGTTGGAGTGTTCTTTCACACCCTCCTGAGCGGATCGAAGCAGTTCGCAGTTGGAACAGCAGCATCAATTTCCACCATTGGAGCCGATGAGGTAAGTCCAAAAGGGGAGTTGCCCCAGCTCTTCTCACCCGGTGCCAGTGGTGATGTCGAGCATGTCTTGCTGATGAGACCACCTCAGCAGTGGAAGCGGCTCCGTCGTGCTCCCTGCTTTGGTTAGGGGCTACTGCTGGTGCCAGCCTATTGAAGACTGACATCCGTTAAGATGGGACGGCCAATCTTTCGAAGGCCGACTTTTTGGTAGGGGGAGCATTTTTGACGAATTCACCCGTAGCAGGAGTCTGAATGGCCAGTCTTGCGAAGACCGATCCATTAGTAGGAGAAGCCCCTTTGACGACTTCATTTGCTGGAAATGGAATGGTTATCCGCTTCAGGATAACCCCTTCAGGTATCGCGAGCCTCTTTGCGGGCCCACTGGAGCTTTGGCTCAGTCTGTCAAAGACCGAGGTGGCAGACTTGGACGACCTATTGAGAGGGGCCGTGGTGGTTACAAGTCGATCATAGACCAACTTCTTTGGAGCTTCCTGTGATACCATCGGGACGCTGAAGCTTGTCGATGGGAGTATGGTCCCGAAGATCAATCCAGTGGTGGCCTGAATCACCTGTTCCGCTGGCATTGCAAAGATGGAGGTCGGTTGGGGTCCATAAGTCACTCCTCCATTTGGGGTGGAGCGAGAGTTGTTGTTGCAGGTACACATGGAAGCCATTAATTCTTCTTCTCTACACAGGAGCAAGACACCATATCTTAGTACCTTGAATCCAGGGGAAACCATAGCAAACCGCGGTTTGTTTGCGGACACGACACATGATATGTGGAGTGGAAAGAGGAAAAGGTCCCACCGGGCGTGCCAGAATCTGTTCACCACCAAAAAACGGGAGACGGACCGCGTAGGTCGTCTTACCTGAATTTGGGGGCAGATACTATTTGGGTTTATCCGTCCACCTCTCCGAAGATGCCAAGTTGATTTATGGCACCGTGCATCGAAGGTTTGAACGGATGCGGCCGTTGTAGCAGACTTCGTCAGATTCCCCCTCGTTTGCGAGGGTTTTTTTTATTATGGGGACGCTCTTCCTTACAGGCGCAAGCCCCTGCAGTTAATTACATTACCGCATATCGATAACCACTTTATCCGGCTCCAAAAGTTCACTTTGTGTCGTGTGTGTCTGTTTTATTTTTGGTTGCCCGTGGATTGTATACGGAGACTAATTTATGTTGTCGCCCATAGGGCGTGGTTTAGTCCAAATCCGTATATTCTTAGACTTGGGTTTGGGTTTGATTTAAGGATCATTAATCTTGTTTGAGATTAAGATCAACTTAAATATTTATTAAGGATACGTTAGTCCAATTTTCGACTAAGATCTACTTAACGAGGTTTTAGGATCATTCAGATCCAACCATAAGAGCATTTAGGCTCTATTGCTTTAGTTTAAGGACGTTGCGGTCCGTTGTTAGTTTAAGAACGTTGCGGTCCATAGCTAGTTTAAGGAAGTTGTAGTCTATTGTAGTTTAAGAACGTCACGGTCCGTATTGGGATATGCTCATCGGTTTGGGAGTGCACCAAAGAGTTGTTGGTTTTCGGGAACCTCCACCTCTCTGGAGACGTTGAAGAATTACAATGACATGTATCAAAGGTATGGAGAGATGTACCCTTGAACCAAATTCCAGATTGAGGGGAGAGATCATGGTGGGCCATCTAAGAATCATTAGTCATTTTTGGGAGACTAGGATTAACTTAGGAGATGTTTGATAGACATCGTTCTGGTCAATTAGTTTGGGAAGTCATGAGCATAGAGGCTCGATCTATTTGGAGATCAAAGACGTTTTAATCTTAAGAAGACTTAGCCAATTTGGGGTTGAAGTTAGCTTCTTATAGTGTTAAATACTAATATATGCTCGGTGCTCACGTGCTCTCACGTGAGTCTCTAAAGCAGTGTTAAACACTGAAATTTGGGGTGCTCACGTGTGGCACGTGAGGCGCCTGAAAGTTGGCATTATACACTTAGGTCCAAATCCCCATCTGTATATAAGTGCTAAACACTTAATTCTTGTAGCCATCACATGTGGGCACATGAGGCGCCCCAGAGTTGGGCACTGCTTCTTTGGGTTTATTCCCTCTTCCTTTTATAAGTGCTAAGCACTTAGCTCATATAATGCTCACATGCGAACACATGAGGTACTCAAAAGTGAGTGTTGTCTTTGGATCTTTCCCCTTTTCTATTTAAGCAACTGTTTAGGGTCACGTGAGAACACGTGATTCGATCTCAGTCCTTCCTTTTTGTTCCTCAAAGGTGTTCACGTGGGAACACGTGAGCCTTTGTTATATAGCGTTGAACGCTAATGAATCACCAGTATGTTCTTTTATATGTATGGTGATTTTGATCTAAGCTTTGAGAATTTCAGGCCCTTTTCTTTATAAGAATTAAATTCTTTTGCAGTGTTAAACTCTAGTTTTATCAGAGGAATTAAATTCCTATATCCTTTTGGAAGAATTAAATTCTTTGGACTTGGTTCCCCCTAAGTTTTGAATCTGCATAACAGAATCTCCCCGATGAGAATTAAATTCTCAACTTGTAGGGAGATCTGTTTCTGCAGATCTCAATCAAAGGAAGAACTAAGTTTTTTGAGAAGAGTTAAACTCTTGGTTTGAGAATTAAATTCTCTTTTGTTTTGTGGGAGCTTTTGGGAGGCTTCTGTATATTTTTTTTAGAAGCTTATTGGGTGGTCTCCTTCCTTTTAGATTTAACCTTCTTGCTCCTATTTATAGGAGAAAAGAGAAAATCAATTTGTTGAGAAAATCTCTTATTGAGAGATCTTGATTGATTTCATGATCTTTTAGATCAATCGGTGAATTTTATTCACCGTTGGATTTTTAATCCAAAGGCTCTCTGTTTAAAAGAAAAGATTTCTTATTTGTTTAACAAGATTATGAATATTTTGTTAGTTTTAACAAGATTAGATTTTTATTCTATCATATCTTTTTAGTGTAACAAGATCAGAAATATATTTTCTTAATATGGATATCTTGTTAACATAGAATTTTATTCTTGTCATGTGAATATCTTGTTAGTTTAACAAGATTAGGAATATTGAATTTAATTCTGTTAAATGAATATCTTTTTAGTTTAATAAGATTAGGAAAATATTTTCCTAAGATAAAATTTTATTCTATTATATGATCACCGCTGGATCTTTGATCCAAGGGTCCTCTGTTTAACAGAGAAGATTTTTCTAGTTTGAGGAAGATCAGGAAAATATTTCCCAAATAGAATTTAATTCTAGAATTTGATAGGAGTATTTTAAATTGAAGCGCTTACATGCTTTGCATGTGAACAGGAAGAGAACTCACGTGTTTATCACGTGATCTCTAGTGTGGGTTTTAGCCTGTTTATTTTCAGCGCTCATATGAGCATATGAGCGCTCACGTGTTTAACACGTAAGGCCTGTTTAGCCATTTAGATTTATTTATGTTCAGCGTTCATATGCTTTGCATATGAGCGCTCACGTATTTTACACGTGAGGCCCATTTGGCCCTTTAGATTTATTTATGTTCGGCGTTCATATGCTTTTCATATGAGCGCTCACGTGTTTTACACGTGAGGCCCATTTGGCCCTTTAGATTTATGTGTTTTCAACGCCTATATGCTTTGCATATAAACGCTCGTCTATATGCTTTGCATATAAGTGCTCACGTGTTTAACACGTGATGTCCAACCGTGAATTCTTTTCTTCTTTCTTCTCTCCCTTTTTATAAGGGTTATAAGGGAACAAATAGCTCTTGGCCAAAAAATTTGGCGGGAACAATCTTTTTGGTGAGAGTGATTTCTGAGCAAGCGGGTAAATTACCATGCTTAGAATCTTCAATACTAAACCTCTTTAGAATGGTGTCAATGTACCTGAATTGGGGCAATCCCAACATTCTTTTAGATCTATCTCTATAAATTTTTATCCCCAGGATGTAGGAGGCATCACCCAAATCTTTCATGGAGAACTTTTGTGATAAGAAGAGCTTGACCGAGTATAGCATAGGAACATCATTTCCTATCAAGAGTATCTCATCCAGGTACAATACGAGGAAGACAACCTTACTCTCTAAAACCTTTTTGTATATACAAGGCCATCTATGTTTTTGATGCAGTCAAACTCTTTGACTGCCACATCAAAACAGATGTTCCAACTCCGTGATGCCTTTTTTAATCCATAAATTGATTTAAGAAGCTTGCACACCTTTCCGCTGCTCCCACTATCTACGAAGCCCTCTGGATGTGTCATGTACACGCTTTCTTATAAACCACCATTTAGAAAAGTAGTCTTGACGTCCATCTGTCAGATTTCGTAGTCATAGTATGCCGTAATGGCAAGTAGGATCCTGATGGGCTTAAGCATATCCATTGGAGAAAAGGTTTCATTATAGTCGACACTTGATCGTTGACGAAAACCTTTTGCTACAAGTATAGTTTTGAAGGTCTCAACCTTTCCATCTACACCAATTTTCTTCTTAAAGATCCACTTGATCCCGATGGGTTTTAACCCTTCAGGAACAATTTCCAAAGTCCATGCTATGTTGGTGTATATGGATTCCATCTCAGATTGCATAGCATCCAGCCATTTCACAGAGTCCCCACTTGTGATGGCCTGCTTGAAACTAGTTGGGTCATCATCTTCCATGATGCAAACCTCACTTCCACCATCTTTGAGAAAACCGTAGTATCTCTCAGGTAGATGAGGAACCCTACTAGATCTGCGGAGTGGCCGAGGTTCGTCGGGGACTATCGAATCCTCCGATTCTACCAAATCATCAGTTGTAGTTTGTGTAGCTGGAACTTCTTCCAGTTCTACCTCATCACCACTAATTTTTTTCACAAGAAATTCCTTTTCTAAAAAGGTGGCATGTTGAGAAACAAACACCTTTTGTTCCTCACTGTGGTAGAATAGATATCCATGTGAATTCTTTGGATATCCCACAAACTTTCAAAGAACTGATCGTGCCTTGAGTGTTTCCGGATTTTGTTTTTTAACATAGGCCGGACAACCCCTAAGATATGGTCTCTTTCCACTCCATATCTCATATTATGTTTTAGGCACTGATTTTGATGGAACTTGATTCAATAGGTATGCAGCTGTCTCAAGTGCATAACCCTAAAAGGAAATAGGTAACTCGGCAACACTCATTATAGAGGGCACCATATCTAATAGAGTGCGATTTATCCGCTCCGAAGCTCCATTGTGCTGTGGTGTATATGGAGGAGTAAGCTGAGAGAGAATCCTATTCTCTTTTAAATAGTCTTGGAATTCCATGCTCAAGTATTCTCCTCCTCGATTAGATTGTAGGACTTTAATACTTTTACCCATCTGGTTCTCAACTTCGTACTTATATTCTTTGAATTTCTCAAAAACTTCCGATTTGTGTTTCAACAAGAACACATGTCCGAATCTTGAGAGATCATCGGTGAATGTAATAAAGTACGAGGAAGCATTCCTGGCATGTGTAGACATAGGACCGCATACATCACTGTATATCAGTCCCAAGAGTTCAGTAGCTCTTTCTCTATGTCTAGTAAACGGAGTTTTGGTCATCTTGCCTTTGAGACATGACTCGCAAGTTTCATAAGATGTAAATTCAAATGGATTCAAATATCCATCTTTATGCAACTTGGCTAGTACGGTCGCATTGATATGACCAAGTCTACAATGCCACAAATGCCACAAGAAGGCTTCGTTCATTTTTGAACTTTTGCTCTTGTGTTGTTCTGTATGCTTAGAACTGTCTTTTGATTCAGAACTTATATACCATTACACAACGTACCAAACCCAATTAACACTTGATTCAGGAAAATGTTCATAACATTTTTCTCTAGTGCAAAGTTGTATCCATCTTTATCTAATAAAGAATCGGATATGATGTTGCACATCATCGACTGTACGTAATAAGAGTCGTTCAAAATCAATGTATTACCATTTGGCAATACAATGTGATATTCGCCGACAGCTTCGGCAACAACAATTGCTCTGTTCCCTACTCTGAGGGACATATCACCCTTTCCCAGTTCTCTACTTCTTCTTAACCCTTATAACAGATTACAAATATGAGATCATGATCCAGTATCTAATACCGAGGACGTAGAGCAAACTGAAAAACAGTTTTCAATAACGAACACACCCGAAAAAGATGCATCATCATGCTCTTTCTTCGTTCGGGTTGCATGGGAATCCGTGCATACCCCTATTCCTTGCTCAGATTTATGACAGTCATAAGATAGAGCGGAACCAACGTTCCTCAGCCCAGTATAATAAGCGGGTTCGGTCAATACATCCATATTATTATCTTGATTAAGACGTGACATGGTCACTACTTAGAGAGAAGATGACAAAACACTTTAGCATGCGCTCTTGCAAGATTAGATTGGTAATTATCTTATCTAATTATGATGGCTCCCACTATTTTTATCAAATCTTCCTACAAACTCTAAAAGGTAAGATTAGCCGGGATTAATTACACCCTACAAGTTTGCCAATCGGTCAGCCAGGAAGGTATTAGTACTCCGAGGGAGTCACCCCATGCTTTCGCATGGAACTAATTAAATAACCTCGTTTCCGCAGAGGCATAACCCCGTTAACACCTTTCTTAGACACCTACTGGATCAGCTAATTGTAAAGTGGAAAACTCTCTCAGAAGCAACTCTTACTCGGAGTGGGTATCGGGATTCAACTATCTCATAGAAAGTATGCAATCTCATTGTAAATTTCAACACTTGAAATTCCTAATATCTGTTTTTACCCCCATACGGTTTATGACTTTGACAAGATCAACAAACCATAAACTGCAAGTCAAGTTCAACCTGTCATTTCATGATTGAATTAAACCCACCCGCACGACCCTTGACAAGGTCAACATGGCCGTACGACTATCCTAATCCAATCGCATCATATGCGGCAGGTAAGCACTAATCGGCTATCGTACACTACGCCTTGACAAGGTCAACAAACACAGCAAGAATACTAAATGTCACTTATCTGAAATGACGGAGGAGTACGACTGGTTTTGAATAAAACCTTTAGCGTAATGTACTTGATATCGTTGTAGAATCCAGTGATTTGAAAAGGAATAGTTTAAGCTCCTTTTTTAAAATCGAAAAGTTTTCAAAACAAACCGAGTGGGTTGTAGCATTTGCTAGTATTGCTAAAGAGATCACTCCCGGTGAAGGGATCTAGGCTCTTTCCTCATCGAATGAGGTGCTGGATATTCATAATGGAATACCGCTATGCAAAGCAATAACTAGACCTACCTTTTTGAAAAATTTGATTCTACAACATCTTTAGGTTTCTTTCTTTTCATTAATCTCATTAATGACGTCCCATCATTTATGTTTCCTAAACATCACAGAAGAAACGAAAATAGAACGTACACTTATGCCATCCGCATTTGCCACGGGGCCCCATCATGCACCGTTAGGTTACTTAACTAACGGCAGTGCAGGGGATGGACTAGTGCGGGTGCAAAACATAAGCAACATTTATTATATATAGCATTCATCTCACGCAGTTATATGATAACATCACAGAACACAGGCAGCAAAAACATATATATGAAATATAGGATATACTAGGAGGTCCGTGTTTTAAATTAAGCCAGTAATGAAAAACACGGATTCCATGGTCATGATGAATAGCCAAACCCACATCTCTAGATCCCCCTACGAGAGCGCAAGTGACCCTTCCAATTCTAGAGTTAGGCGACCCGGTCTCGACTCCTCGAGATGGTCTCCCACTGGACTCTAGAACCCGGTTACTTATGATCCCCGTCTTGGGTCTATCCTAATGCGGAAAAGTAAATAATATATATCAATGGTGACAACAAGCTCAATCCGGAAGTGTCCTAATAAAAGAATATTACATACAAATATTACATGAATGAAAATTTAAAAACTCTCATCTCATGTAAAAAAAACCCGGCTATTCAATTATGACGATCCTGTTAGTTATTTATATGCCCTAGAGGCCATTACTATACATGCGATGTATATTGTAATGGATGCTTGGACATATACATGGAGGACTTTCTTGCTCGACATGATAGTATGCTATCTTGTTGCACTTTATCTTAACATGTTCACAAATACTGTTTTGTGATCACATGTTGATAAAGCCCTTAGGATATGTACTTGACTACTGGGATTATGATGCAGATCATACTAGTGGGGCCAGAGTATTCGATAAGTACATCCTTCAAATGTTCCTAGTCTTAGGAGTATCGAGACAGGGCATCGATACTTTAACGTAGACTAGCATATACGCTTCTCGACCCATATGATGGGCGATGGATGATCCTATATCCATTGTTGATTGACATCAGAGAAGGTATACAGGCGCTCAGTGGGGACTGGGTACACTGAACGGACTCGCCGAGAACTCCCAGATGGTATTATACCTCACGTCAGATGGCTGTTCTCTGGTGACACTAGTACAGGTTAATCTGTAGATCCGAGATCGTCATAGAGTCTTGTGTGATTCCCACTGTGCTTTGATTTCCACCTTACCACGTTCAAGAGAACGTGCAAAACGGTGGCTTTTGGGTACAGTCCTGAATCACATGGAGGAAATGAGCGATAGTAGGGGTTTCGTCTCTCCCGGTATTGGGAGTTGATATTGCGCTTTGCTCGATTGACTATAACAGGAAGTCCCTGGCCAGGGCTGATATGGAGATCTGCTAGTAAGTGTTATCAGTAGTTTCTCGACCCGTTATGAGCCTTACATCGGCACGACTTATCGAGTTACTGGGGTCTGACGTTTACCACCCCTAGACGAGATATGCGACATATCAGACGAAGAGACCGGACTGTACGGTAGTGTTACTGATTGGATTAGCAGGAGTGTGAGCAGGCTTGCTTGTTGATCTTCTGATCGCTCAATACCCGGGTGGCCGTTACGTTTAGCAAAGCGATTGCGGCTTGTGGGTGTTTGATATGATCATCACTTACTGCTGGCGTATTGACGAGTCTTTAGAGTCCTACACAGAGGTTTCCCGGTTCATGCGAAACGGAGTAGGTGTACATATGTGATATGCGCGGGACCGAGGTTAATGCGCGTATGTGATACCACATTCTATTCTCGCGATATATGTATCGATTGGTTATATGTGATATAGCCGGGTTATCGGATCAAGTGTTGATTCGATAAGTTGTTACATTTGATATTAGTTGGTTATATGTATATAGCCGGATTATTAAATCAAATGTTGATTTAATAATTGACTGTATAATTATATATTTGATATATTAAATTACATTAACTAATATTATCTCACCTAAGTATTTCTTTTTCTCACATTTGATACATTGATATATATGTGATATATGTTAAATGTATTGTATTCTTTTTGCATAAAATATATATGTGATATATATTGTTGTGTCATGCTAGGTTACACGTGCAACATGTATGTATGAGACTCACACCATGCTAGGGTTAATGTTAGGGTTTAATATGTATTCTTAAGTAATTACAAATTAGTGGAGATATTTTGATGGTTGGAAGCTTCATGATAACCATTGACTTAGTCCACTCTTTTGTCTTGCTTAAGATATTTTCTAACCCAACTTTAACCATACACCATGGTTGATTCTCTACATGAGTTAGGCATGAGATATTATCTCACCATGGTTGCATTTCTAACCTCATGAGTTCATTCATCTCTTTGTTCATCACTTCATCTTCTTCCTCCTCATTTTTAAGCTCTTTTGATTTTTGATAAGAGATGAAAGATTGTGAGAAATTGAAATCTAATGTGAGTCCACTTCCTACTTCATCATCCTCTACTATTAGCCATTTAGTTTAGGGTGTTTGCTTCACTAATCTACACAATTAGTGAAGAGGTAGCATGAGCTAGTGTCTCCTCGACGTAGATCATTTTCGGCCTCGAAGACTTTGAAGCATGCTTGTTCTTTTCTCTATGGCAACCCTTTCTTGAGTTCGGGAGATCCCAACTCGCAGCGAAGGGACTACTACACGGAGGTTTAGAAGTGAAGGACCGATCTACAAAGGTTGTATTCCTTATTCACTTAGGATGTAAAGTGTTTACATATATTATTCCATCGGATTTCTAGTTAACGATTCTAAATTAGGGTTAGCTACAACGGCAAATTTTTGAATTTGGCATGGATGATACCTCCCGAAACCTTGCTGCCATGCTAGGTAACCTTGCAGTGGTATCAGAGCCATACTAGAAATTTAGACGGATTTTTTTAAGATTATGAAACCGAAATACTCCGAAACATGAAACGCGAAAATGTAGTTTCTGTCGATTTTAAAAAGTGTTCAAAAAAATTTTTAAACAAGTGCAGAATGTTATATGAGATGCAACATGAACACATAAGAAATTGCACCCCCTCCTCAGAAAATGGCCGGCGACATGCACACTTTTTCCGGCGACCTCGGTTTTTTAATGCTGGAATGGGCTGAAATTTTTAGTGTGTTCCAGTGACTTGGTTTTGGTGTTTCAGGCGTTGTTTGTTTTTGCTAATTTTGCATGTGATGTAATATTACACTATAAGCAATTCGGAATCTTTCGTATTCATAGTTTTAACATTGTTTTGGGTTATTCGCATGTTGTCTAGACGAAATTAAAAAGTTCAATCAAATGTCAAAAACCCATTTTTCCAAGTTTAACGTATCCGGAAAAACATGCAAGTGATTCTGTGAACTCTCTAGAAGAATGAAACCCTAACTTGACTTTTTGGACCATGGAACCACGGTCATACCCTAAGGTTTGCCGCAGTTCCGTGGCGATATGAGTGAGGCTTGGGTTTACCCTTCTACGGCTGGTGCATAGGTACTGTTGCATATTCTGGGTATTATTAAACTGTGCTCATGTGTTGAGCTGTTGGGAAATTATGGGACTTTTATGAATCGATCGAAAAGTTTAATGTCGTCCAGGTATCATGTGATTGGATACAATATTTGGAATCCACATAAGTAGTTATGAGATAACTAATTTGAATTTTGTAAATCTAGCAATTTAGTCTCATTTGATCGGTTGCCACGGGATTTTGAAGTGATCAAAAGTCCGTCGCAATCACGTAGCGTACGCGGATACTCGCCGGGTAACATTATTAGATAGCCATGCCCCATAGCCCCGACCAAGTGACTGTAGGAGAACCCTGTTGCCAAAAGCAACCGTTTGGGTGCTCACGGCAGCGGTGTTCCGTCTTAGTGCACTTCGTCGATAGCATCGGGGGGTGCGGTTATCTGCTAAAGTTTCTGACGAGTATTCGATCAGGTTATCGAGAATCTTGTTGAATTACCCGACAGATATTGAAAAGTGTTTTCGAGATTGAGACTAAAATGCAGGGTTTATAATTGTTAGGCATGTGATGTCTAAGGAATTCATTTGGTTAGGCATGTGATGTCTAAGGTGGTTGCGAATTCCAACTGTTGTAGTTTTTAACTTTCTTTTATGCGACCGTAAGTTTAATATGTGGTGTATCGCCGGTTTCGGTGCTATATGTCAACGACAATTGGGATACGCATATTTATTTACGTTGATAACATGTGATGTTATGTCTTGCTATGATATGTTATATTGGATCGTCGTATTTTGAATAGCCGGGGGTTTTTATGTGAGATGAAAGTTTTTCATTTTCATTCATGTAAAATTTATTGTATGTAATATTCTTTTATTGGGGCATTTCCGGGCTGAGAATGATGCCACCATTGTATATTATTTACTTTTCCGCATTAGGATAGACCCAAGACGGGGAGCATAAGTAACCGGGTTCTAGGGTCCATTGGGAGACCATCTCGAGGAGTCGAGACAGGGTCTCCTAACTCTAGAATTGGCAGGGTTGCTTGCTTCTCTCGTAGGGGTCTAGGGATGTGGGTTTGGCTATTCATCACGGCCGTGGAATCCGTGTTTTATACAGGCTTAATTTAAAACACGGAAATTCTAGTATTTCCAATATTTCATATGTTATCTTCTGCTGCTGTGTGATATGATCACTGTGATATGTTCAGACGAATGCCTATATATTATATATATGAGATATAATTAATATTGCTGCTTTCGTTTTCATATGTGTTGCTTGGGAAGCATAATAAATAGGACTTCATTAATGAGATTAATGAAATAAAAGAAACCTAAAGATGTTGTGGAAACTTGTCTCGAAAACTGGTAACTCTAACTCTTACTTTGCATAGCGGTATTCCTTGTAGATATCCAGCACCTTATTCGATAAGGAAAGAGCCGAGATCCCTTCACCGGGAGTGATCTTTTTAACGAAACTAGCAGATGCTACAAACTTGGTTTGTCTTTTGATTGCTTTTATAGTTTTTGCTTTGCAAGTGGTATTTGTGAAATATCCTGCACCTCATTCAATAAGGAAAGAGACGAGATCCCTTCACCGGGAGTGACCTCTTTAGCGAAACTAGTAAAAGCCTAAAAAACACTTCATTTAAAATCACTCGATTCTATAACGATATCAAGTTCATTACGTAAAAGTTTTTCTTAAAAACCTGTCGTAGCCCTCCATCATTTCAGATAAGTACTACTTAGGATTCGTTCTGCGGTAGTTTGGCCTGCGTCAAGGCGTAGTGTACGGTAGCTAACTTGTGCTTATCTGCTGCATACGATGCGATTGGATTAGGGTATTCGTACGGCGTTGTTTGGCATACGTCAAGGGTCGTACGGGTAGGTTTAATTCAATCAGGAAATGCACGGGTTGAACTTGACTAGAGGACTATGGGTTGTTTGGCATGCGTTAAGGTCATAGCATGCTAGGGGTAAAATAATATCTGGAATTTCAAGTGTTGAAATTTGCAATGAGATTGCATACCTCTTATGAGATACTTGGATCCCGATACCCACTGCGAGTAAGAGTTCTCCCGAGAGAGTTTTACACATTACAATTAGCCGATCAAGTAGGTGTCTAAAAAGGTGTCAACGGGATTACACCCCTGGGAAAATGAGGTTTATTTTAATAAGGTCCGTGCGAAAGCACGGGGAACCTCCCTCAAAGTACTGGCACTGGCCTGGCTGAAAAATTAGCGAACTTGTAGGGTGTAATTAACCCCGGCTAATCTTTCCTTTTAGGGTTTGAAGGAAGATTTGACTAAAACAGTGGGAGCCATCCTAATTAGATAAAATTATAACCAATCTAATCTTATAAGAGTATATGCTGAGTGTTTTCTTCTCTCTCTCTCCTGGTAGCGACCATGTCACACCTTAATCAAGATAATAATATGGATGTATTGACCAAACCCGTTTGTTATACTGAGCTAGGGAACGTTGGTCCCGCTCCAATAATTGTTATAAGACCGAGTAGGAAATAGGGGATTACCAGAATTCCCGTGCCGCCCAAACGAAGAAAGTACATGCTGATGCATCTTCTTCGGGTGTGTTCATTACCGAGAACTGTTTTTCAGTATCCTCTACATCTTGGGTATGAGATACCGGATCAGGATCTCATAGATGTAATCTGTTACATGGGCTACAGATAGGTAGAGAACTGGAAATGGGTGATAAGTTTCAAGAGTTGGAAATGGTGCAAGTGTTGCAGCCAAGTTTGTTGGCAGTTATCACCCTGTATTATCAAATACATTGATTCTGAATGAATGTTATTAGATACTGAACCTAATATACAATATCATTTCAGTCTCTTTTTAGTAAAGAAGGATATAATTTTGTATTGTTGGATAATTTTTTGAACATTTCCTATATCAGGAGTTAATCGGTTCAGACACGTTATCTAAAAGCATATACGTTTTAAATCAAACCACGGTTCTTAACGTACAGAACACACACAAGAGGAAGAGTTCAGAAATAAACGAATCCTTCTTGAGGCATTATAGACTAGGTCATATCAATGCCACCCAACTAGCTAAGTTATATCTAGATGCATATTTAAATCAGTTTGAATTTACATCTTGTGAAACCTGCCAGCCATGTCACAAAGATAAGATGACCATAGCTCCGTTTATTGGAAACAGAGAAAAATTTAGTGAACTCTTGGGATTGATACATGATGATGTATGTAGGTCCCCTGTCGACACATACCAGGACCGGTTCTTTGTACTTCATTACATTCACTGATGATCTCTCAAGTTTTGCACATGTGTTCCAGTTGAAACACAAGTCTGAAACTTTTGAGAAATTCAAAGAATATAAGTTAGAAGTAGAGAACCAAAACGGGTATAAGTATTATGTCCTATGATGAGATCAGGGAGGAGAATACTTGAGCACGGAGATCCTGGACTATTCTAAAGGAGAATAAGTTTCTCTCTCAGCATTACTCCTCCGTATACACCACAGTACGTTGGTATATCGAGGCGGAGAAATCACACCCTATGTGATATAGTGCACTCTATGATGAGTACTACTGAGTTGCCTATTTTCTTTTGGGGTTATGCACTTGAGAAGCTGCATACCTATTGAATAGGGTTCTAACCAAATCAGGTGCCTACCATTCCATATGTGATATAGTATGGGAAGAGCCTATCTCTTAAGTAAGTTAAGATTTGGGATTGTCCGGCCTATGTCAAAAGCAAAATCCGGAAAAGCTCGAGGCAAGGTCAGTTCTGTGGAAGTTTGTTGGATATCCCAAGCATTTGCAAGGGAATATCTTCTACCACACTGAGAAGCAAAAGGTGTTTTGTTTCTTAGCATTCCATCTTTGGGAAAGGAAATTTCTTGTGAAGAAATTAGTGGTCGTGAGGTAGAACTGGAAGTAGTTCCAGCTATACAAACTACAGCTGATGATTTGGTAGAACCGGAGGATTCAATAGCTTCCAACGAACCTCAGCCTCTCTGCCAATCTGGTAGGGTTCCTCACCCACCTGAGAGATACTTCGGTTTTCTCTATGACGGTGGGAGCAAAGATTGCATCATGAGATAATGACCCAACTAGTTTCGAGCAGGCCATCAAGAGTGGGGACTCTGTAAGAATGGCTGGATGCCAAGAGATCTGAGATGGAATCTATGTACACCAACAAAGTATGGTCTTTGGTTGCTTTATCTGAAGGGTTAAATTCCCATCAGGAGCAAGTATATCTTGAAAAGATTACTTGGTGTACATAGAAAAGTTGAGAATTTCAAAGGTAAGACTTGTAGCAAAAGGTTCTCGTCATCAAACATGTGTGGATAATGATGAAACCTTTTCTAGTGCCTATGCTTAAGTCCATCCGGATCCTACTTTCCATTGCTACATACCATAACTACGATATCTGGCGGTTGGGTGTCATGGCTGCATTTCTAAATAAGTGATTTAGAAGAAAGCGTCTATAAGTACACAGCCAGAAGACTTCGTAAACAGTAGGAGCAGCGGAAACATGTGCAAGTTGCTTTATGTGTTAAAGCAGGTATCGCGGAGTTGGAACATCTGTTTTGATGTGGTAGTCAAAGAGTTTGACTTCATCAAAATGGTAGATGAACCTTGTATATACAAAGGTAGTATGGAGTATGGTGGTGATCCTCGTATTGTACGTGGATGACATACTCTTGATAAGAAAGGAGTTTCATATGCTACACTCGGTCAATCTCCTCTTATCACAAAGATTCTCCATAGAGGATCAAGTTGATATCTCTTAAATCCTAAGTTTTTGGATCTATGAGATAGATCTAATTGGATGTTAAGATTCTCAGTAGGTGTAGTGAGATGGTATCAATCGATCCTGGGGAGAATCACTGGATAGCTTCCAGGGTGGTAAGATTGACTGAATGTCAGTCACAGGCATTGTCTTTACCCTCAGTGGAGGGACAGTATGTTGGAATCCAAGCTAGATACCGTGACATACTAGACGATAAAGGCTGAATACATCGCTACCAAGGATGCTACCAAAGAGACAGTCTGGATGTACATTAGTTCATTAGATGAACTTCCTTCCTTCCATTGTGTAACAATGGAGTTGTGGCTTAGGCCTAGGAACCCTCGTCCCATCCGTGATCCAGACATATTCTAAGGAAGTATCACCTGATCATGGAGATGGTTGATCTCCAGGGAGATCGAGGATTGGAAAGGAGATTTTGAGGACAACACGGCGGATCCACTCACGAAGGCCTTTTCCCAAAAGAGAAAATTATAGGATGGTTGAGTATGGGATACTACAACCACTACTATATTGTTGGTATTGGATACTATAACATATGGCCTCAATGCCAGTGGGAGATAGTTAGTTATATGTATGCCCTAGAGGCCATTACTATACATGCGATGTATATTGTAATGGATGCTTGGACATATACATGGAGGACTTTCTTGCTCGACATGATAGTAAGCTATCTGGTTGCACTTTATCTTAATATGTTAACAAACACTGTTTTGTGATCACATGTTGATAAAGCCCTTAGGATATGTACTAAACTACTAGGACTATGATGCAGATCATACTAGTAGGGCTAGAGTATTCGATAAGTACATCCTTCAAATGTTCCTAGTCGTGGGAGTATCGAGACAGGGCATTGATACTCCAGTGTAGACTAGCGTATATGCTTCTCGACCCATATGATGGGCGATGGATGATCCTATATCCATTGGTGTTTGACATCAAAGAAGGTATACGGGTGCTCAGTGGGGACTGGGTACACTGAACGGACTCACCGAGAACTCCCAGATGGTATTATACCTCACGTCAGATGGCAGTTCTCTAGTGACACTGGTACAGGTTAGTCTGTAGACCCGAGATCGTCATAGAGTCTTGTGTGATTCCCACCGTGCTTTGATTTCCACCTTACCACGTTCAAGAGAACGTGCAAAACGGTGGCTTGTGGGTACAGTCCCGAATCATATGGAGGCAATGAGCGATAGGAGGGGTTTCGTCTCTCCCGGTATTAGGAGTTGATGTTGCGCTGTGCTCGATTGGCTATAACAGGAAGTCCCTAGCTAGGGCTGATATGGAGATCTACTGGTAAGTGTTATCAGTAGTTTCTCGACCCGTTATGAGCCTTACATCGGCACGACTTATCGAGTTACTGGGGTCTGACGTTTACCACCCCTAGACGAGATATGCGACATATCAGACGAAGAGACCGGACTGTACGGTAGTGTTACTGATTGGATTCGCAGGAGTGTGAGCAGGCTTGCTTGTTGATCTTCCGATCACTCAATACTCGGTGGCCGTTACGTTTAGTAGACCGCTTGCGGCTTGTGGGTGTTTGATATGATCATCACCTACTGCCGGCGTATTGACGAGTCTTTAGAGTCCTACACAGAGGTTTCCTGGTTCATGCGAAACGGAGTAGGTGCACATATGTGATATGTGCAGGACCGAGGTTAATGTGCGTATGTGATACCGCATTCTATTCTCATGATATATGTATCGATTGGTTATATGTGATATAGCCGGGTTATCAGATCAAGTGTTGATTCAATAGGTTGTTACATTTGATATTAGTTGGTTATATGTATATAGCCGGATTATTAAATCAAATGTTGATTTAATAATTGAATGTATAATTATATATTTGATATATTAAATTATATTAACTAATAATATCTTACCTAAGTATTTCTTTTTCTCACATTTGATACATTGATATATATGTGATATATGTTAAATGTAATGTATTGTTTTTGCACAAAATATATATATGATATATATTGTTGTGTCATGCTAGGTTACACATGCAACATGTATGTATGAGACTCACACCATGCTAGGATTAATGTTAGGGTTTAATATTTATTCTTAAGTAATTACAAATTAGTGGAGATATTTTGATGGTTGGAAGTTTCATGATAACCATTGACTCAGTCCACTCCTTTGTCTTTCTTATGATATTTTCTAACCCAACTTTAACCATACACCATGGTTGATTCTCTACATGAGTTAGGCATGAGATATTATCTCACCATGGTTGCATTTCTAACCTCATGAGTTCATTCATCTCTTTGTTCATCACTTCATCTTCTTCTTCCTCATTTTTGAGCTCTCTTGATTTTTGATAAGTGATGAAAGATTGTGAGAAATTGAAATCTAATGTGAGCCCACTTCCTACTTCATCATCCTCTACTATTAGCCATTTAGTTTAGGGTGTTTGCTTCACTAATCTACACAATTAGTGAAGAGATAGCATGAGCTAGTGTCTTCTCGACGTAGATCATCTTCGGCCTCGAAGACTTCGAAGCAAGCTTGTTCTTTTCTCCATGGCTACCCTTTCTTGAGTTTGGGAGATCACAACTCGCAGCGAAGGGACTACTACGTGGAACTTTAAAAGTGAAGGACCGGTCTACAAAGGTTGTATTCCTTATTCACTTAGGATGTAAAGTGTTTACATATGTTATTTCGTCGGATTTCTAGTTAACAATTCTAAGTTAGGGTTAGCTAGAACGGTAAATTTTTGAATTTGGCATGAACGATGCCTTCCGAAACCTTGCTGCCATGCTAGGTAACCCTGCAGATCCAATATAACATATCATAGCAACTCATAACATCACATGTCATCAACATAAGTAAATATGTGTATCACGAGATCTGGGATACCCCACATATTACACTTACGGTCGTAGAAAAGAAATGAAAACTACAATAATTAGAATCCGCATATACCTTAGATATCATAAACCCGGAATATCACATATTTCGAATTTCATGCCTAACCTTATAAATCTTGCATTTTAGTCTCAAATTGAAAATACTTTTCAATAACTAGTCGGGTAATTCAACAAGATTCCCGATAAAATGATCGAATACTCGTCGGGAACCTTAGTAGATGGCCGCACCCCCGATGCCTACGATAAAGTGCACTTAGGCGGAACACCGTGGCCGCGAGCACCTTAGTGGATTCTTTTGGCAACGGGGTTCTCCTACAGTCACCGGGTCGGAGCAATGGGGCGTGGCCATCTAGTAATGTTATCCGGTGAGTGTTCGCGTATTATACGCGATTGCGATGGAGTTTTGATCTGAATCGAAACTCTGTGGCAATCGATGAACCGAGACTAAAACGCTAGATTTATCAATTATAAACTAGTTTTCACAAAACTAATTTAATGTGGATTTCAACTATTGTATCACATATCAAAATAAAACCCAAAATGATGCTAAAATTGCGACTACGAAACACTTCGAATTGACCCAATACAAAAGATAACATCAAATGCAATCTGGGCAAAACAAACATAACCTAAAACCCTAGATCCTACACAACGAAACATCAAAGAAACGCGAGCCAAAAATGGATGAAGGGGACCGGGTCGGCCAAAATCCCCATGTGGCCGGCCAAGTTTTTGAGTTTCGGTCTCGAGTTTCTCTGGTGTTCTAGTTACATCACATGTAACATTCTGCACTTGTTTAAAAAATTTTAGAGAACGTTTTAAAATCGACAGAAACTAGGGTTTCAGATTCCAGTTTTCGGAGTTGTTTCGGTTTCGTGATTCTAACACCTCGTATAATGCTCTAGCTTGGCTGTGATACCATGAAAGTGTGTCTTAGCACCTCTACTAGGTTTCCACATGCATCAAGTATGAAATTTTAAAAAATCTAGAGGTCTAATCTACACTAACCTAGAATTGAACTAGAGAATTAGTGTTTTATAGCAAGAAAACACTTTCTAAACTAAGTGTAAAGGGTTACAACCTTTGTAGACCAAGTCCTTCACTTCAATAGCTCCAAGTAGTAGTCCCTAAGCTCCAAGTAGTAGTCCCTTAGCTCTAAGTAGTAGTCCCTAGAACTCTTCTTGGCTCCACTTGAAGAAAGGAACGAACTTGCTATGTGATCTTCGAAGTCGAAGATGATCCACCTTGAATCCTCCCTAGGTCAAGCTAACTCTTCACTAATCAAGGTATTAGTGAAGCAAATAACCTAAACTAATGAGCTAGATTAGTGTAGGTTGATGAAGTAGGAGTTATTCTCACTTTAGAAATATTTTCCCCTCACTTTTTCCAAATCAAGAAAAACTAGAATGAGCTCTTGAAGAAGAAGAAGAACTTGGGTGAATGAGAAAATATCTTGTATTGAGAGAATGAACCATGAGGATTAGATAATATTGTGATGAATAAATATCTAGAGAAAGACAAAGAGAGAGGATGAGTCATGGCTTCTCAATGCTTCTACAAGCATCCAAGCCATTACTCATTTCTTAATCAATTTGGTTTTCCTTTAAATATAAATCATCACAATAATCTAAAACCCTAGGTGTGAGTCTCATATACCCATGTTCTATGTAACATCAACCATGATACAAATTCAAATACATATATAAATATATATCACATATATATTAAATGTATTTCAAGAGAAGAAAATCATAAGTGAGCAATAATATTAGTTAATATATAAATATATCAAATATATATATATATATCAAATTATTAAATCAACAGTTGATTCAATAATCTGGTTATATCATATATAACCAACTAATATCATATTTATATGTATATCATATTATCAAATCAACACTTGATTCAATAATCTGGTTATATCACATGTAACCGACAATATTCAATATTCAATATAAAATCAACACTTGATTCAATAATCCGGTCATATCATATATAACCGACCAATATCAAATATATATACATATAACAAATCATTGAATCAACACTTGATTCAATAATCCAGTTATAACCCATATAACCTAACCGATATCAAATATCGCGAGATTAAAATACGGTATCACATACTCGTATTTAATCAAGCTCCCGCACATATCACCATATGTGCCCTACTTCGTTTCGCTTGAGCTAGGAAACCTCTGTGTGGGACTCTGAAGACTCGTCAATACGCCAGCAGTAGGTAATGATCACATCAGTCACCCACAAGCCGTCAATGGTACTAGCTGGAAGTAACGGCTACCCAGGTATTGAACGAATAGAAGATCAACAAGCAAGATTTTCCAAACTCTCATAAAGCCTATAAGAAACACTTACCGTACATTCTGGTCTCTTCGTCTGATATGTTGCATATCAAGTCTAAGGGTGGAATCGTCAGACCCCGGTAACTTGATAAGTCATGCCGATATGCGGCCTATAACCGTTCGAGAAACTACTGATAACATTTATCAGTAAATCTCATCATCCCTGGCCAGGTACTTGCTATTATAGCCAATTAAGCATAGCACAACATCAACTCCCTATACCGGCAGAGACGAAACCCCTCCTATCGCTCAGTGCCTCCATGTGACCCGGGATTGTACCCAAAATCCACCTATTTGAATGACTCCTTTAAGCCGTGGTGGGGAGGAAATCAAAGCATAGTGGGAACCACACAAGACTCTATGACGATCTCGGGTCTACAGACTAACCTATACAAGTGTCACCAGAGAACTTCTATCTGACGATAGGTATGGTACCATCTAGGTGTTCTCGGCGAGTCTTATTCGGTGTACCCATTCTCTAATGAGCACCTCTGTACAATCTTTGATGTCAAACACCAATGGATGTGGGATCAACCATCGCACTATAAAGGGTCAAGAAACGTACACACTAGTCTACTCTGGAATATCGATGCCCTGTCTCGATACTCCCTCGACTAGGAACTGTTTAAAAGATGTGCTTGTAGAATACACAAGCCCTACTAGTATGATCTACATCATAGTCTTGGTAGTCAAGCTAACATCCTAAGAGCTTTATTAACATGTATCAGAAAGACAGTATAATAATACAAGTGTACATGTTAAGATAAAGAGCAACCAGATAGTATACTATCATGTCGAGCAAGAAAGTCCTGTGTGTGTGTGTGTGTCCAAGCATCCACTGTAATATACAATATGGCCTCCAGGGCATACATATTCCTAACACTGTCACAGTAGAATAAACACCTATGTTGTTTTTGCTATTTAAGGCTTATGGTAGATCTTAGGTTACAGTCTATGTTGCATGATTCAAAAATTATGTTTTGAAAATTTCTCCTCTCTACAAACACCGTAGAGTGTACAATATAGACTTACATGGTATCGGCGCCACTCCATAAGCCTTAACTAGTTGTTTACGATGCTTTTGTTTCAAAACCGCAAAATCCCAATCTTAAAAACCAATTATTTTTTTGAATTTTTTATGGTCTCTGAAAAAAATATAAACAAGTACAGAGGTTTACTCTTGCAGAGTTAGTGACACACAATGAAAACAAGAAAGTTTGGCCAAGAAAAACCCGTCCATTTTCCTATTTTCCCCACCACCGGTGGTTTTTTGGCCACCTCTGTTCCTTGTTTTCATTCTGTGTTTTAGGTTTTAAAAATTGGATTTTTGGTATTGTTTGTTTTGCCCCAGATTTCACTTAGTGTTATCATTATTTTGGGACAACTTAGAAAGTTACGATTTCGAAATTTTTGCATCGTTAATCTCTGTTATGTTGTGTATGTGTTTTCAAATGTCGTCTATTTACTATATGTCATTTAGACGAGGTTGCACATACTTGCTTTTGTTGCTGTGATGTTTATATCTGTGATGCTTTATTCGGATTGTCGTGTTGGATAGCCCCTAGTGCAATGATAGTTGTACGGTTTAGATTCATTTGTATATTCATTATTGCGGGGCGAGCATCTGATATGTGGACTGTCGTTTCTGCCAGTTTGTATATTTTTTTATTGGGGCACATCCGGATTGAGGTCGATGTCATCATTGTATATATATTTTTTCCTTTCTATACTAGGATTACCCCGCGGAGGAGTGCTCGAGTAGCCGGGTTCTAAAGGGCAATAGGGCTTCATCTCATGGCATTGAGACCGGGGTGCCGTACTCTAGAATTGGCGGGCTACTCGGCACACAGGGGTATAGGATGACCTATGGTGGGGTTCTCAAGTTACCGGATTCTGTGAAGTACTGGGTGGCCCATTCACTTTGTTGATTGGAGTTGCCTCGCTTCCGGGATTGGCGGGTAACTTACTGCACTTGTAAGGGTCTAGGTTCTTCATTGCACAGGCTATCCACACGACCGGGAACGTCGAGTTTCATTTATGGCTCAAATGAAACTCGGGTCTCCTAGATTATCCGCTATTCCATTTTGCTTATTAGTTTTCTGTGATGTTGCTTACACACACACACACACACACACACACTAGTAGATGTTGTATATGTTTTGCATCCGCGCTAGTCCTGCCCCCGCTCTGCCGTTAGTTAAGTAACCTAACGGTGCATGACGGGGCCCCATGGTGAATGTTGATAGCATATATGTACATTTATTTTTCGTTCTTTTCTAGTGTGAAAGGAATTAATTGATGGGACCGCATTAATCCTCATTAATGCAAAATAAGAAACCTAAAAACATTTTGAAAAACCACTCGGTTCTTTTAAAAACACTCGTTTAAAAGGCGAGGCTTGAACCACTCCTTTTCAAAGTTATCCTTCCTTCAACTATATCAAGTTCATTACGTTCAAGGTTTTCGCCAAAAACCAGCCATAGCCCTCCATCGTTTCAAATGACTAGCACATCGTATTCATGCTATGTTTGTTGGCCTTCGTCAAGGTATAGTGAATGGTAGTGGTGTGTTGCTTGTTTGTAGCATAGATAGATGCATTGGTTTAGGACAGTCGTACAGCCTTGTTGGCCTTAGTCAAGGGCGAGCACGGATGGGCCTAAATTAATCAGGACAACGACGGTAAGAACTTGACTTGCTTCTTATTATTTGTTGGCCTTCGTCAAGGTCATAAGAGCTTGGGGCAAAAACCATATCGGGAGTTTCAAACACAAAGAAAACTTGCAGATTTAGTATACCTTCTGGAGTGTGGTGACTAGGGTGGCTTCCATCTAGATCATCACACAATGATAGTTGGATCCCGATCCCACTGATGAGTAGGATTACTCTTAGAAGATACTTTTCACTTCACAATTAACTAACCTATTAGGCGTCTAGAAAATGTTAACGGGGCTACGCCTCTGTGGAAACGAGGATTATTTTAATTAGGTCCGTGCGAAAGCACGGTGAACCTCCCTCAGAGTACCAACACCTACCTGGCTGAACGGTTAGCGAACTTATAAAGTGTAAATGATCCTGACTAATTCTCTTTTTAATGTATGATAGAGAATTCGAGGAAACAGTGGGAGCCATCCTGGTTAGATAAGATAATAAACCAATCTAATCTTGTAAGAGCATACGTTGAGTGTTTCTTTTTTCTCTCTTTGGCAACAACCATAATGGGACTTAAACTACTACTCGAAAAAATACACTAACCGGGCCAAACTATAAAGATTGGCTGAGGAACGGCAATATTGCACTCACTTATAACAAAGTGGCATACGTCCTCACCAATACCGCTCTCTCTGTCCCAAGACAAGACTCCTCGGCTGCGGACATTGAAGTACGCAAAACGTGAGACCTGAATTGCGAGAAAGCTAGGTGCATAAGGCTGGCTTCCATGAATAACGAACTCCAGAAGAAGCACGAGAATATGGACATACAATCCATTTTTCTCCATTGCAAGGATGTGTATGGATAGCACTCTCGTGTCTCAAGGTAAGAGAACTCAAGAAAATTATTCTAGATGAGATTAGGTGTCAGATCACCTGTAGGAGAACACGTCGTAAAGATGATTTGTCTCATTGAGGAACACGCAAACCTGAGATGTGTGTTAGAGAACGAATTATACATTGACTTGATTCTACAGTCCCTTCCTCACACCTTCGTGCTGAACTATAATATGCATGGCATGGAAGTGATCTTCCAAAGTTCTTCAACATGTTGAGGGTAGTGGAGAGCTCCTTGAAAAAGGAGAAAACACATGTTCTTACTGTTAGGGAATCTTCCTCTTCTAAATCTAAAGCGAAAGCAAAGGGGAAGAAGAAGAAGAACCTTACCAAGCCGAAAGGAAGTGTCAAAAAGGTGCAAGGAACAAAACAATTCGGGGAGATTAAAAGCGGGAAAGGATGGATGCTACTACTATCACAAGAAGGGTCACAGAAAGAAGGATTGCAAGGATTTCAAAGCCAAGGGCAAGGAAACAAAGCAAGATGATGCTTCGGCTTCAGGTGTGTTCGTGATTGAAAACTATTTTTCAGAAAACTCTACATCATGGATACTAGATACCGGTTCTGGTTCTCACATCTGTAATTCTTCGCAGGTTCTGAGAAACCGTAGAGTGATGAAGGCAGGTGATATAACCCTCAGTGTTGGCAACGGAGCAAACGCAGATGCTGTTGCAGTAGGAGATTATCACCTGGGTTTGACGAGTAGACACATTTTGGTGTTGTATAGCTATTTTTGTGTACCCAGTATGCTATGTAATATTATATCAGTATCTTTGTTGTCTAATGAAAGATATAATTTTGCACTTGAAAGAAATGTCATGAACATTCATCTAAATCAAGAACTGATTGGGTTCGGCATATTGGATAACGACATATACGTACTCAATCAATATCAAGTTTTCAATGTCCAAAACACACTCAAAAGAAAGGCTCCAGATAACCAAGCCTTCTTATGGCATTGTAGACTTAGTCATATTAATGAAACAAGGTTGACTAAGTTGTATAAAGATGGATATTTGGATCCGTTCGAATATGTATCATATGCAACTTATCAATCATATATCAAAAGAATGATGACCAAATCTCCATTCACAGGACACGGAGAAAGAGCCACTGAGCTCTTAGGGCTCATGCACAGCGATGTATGTAGTCCAATGTCTACACATGCACGAAGGGGTTACTCCTACTTCTTCACTTTTACTGATGATTTCTCAAAGTATGGACATGTATTCTTAATGAAATTTAAATCCGAGGCCTTTGAGAAATTCGAAGAGTATAAGAATGAAGTGGAGAAACAAACAAGTAAAAGTATAAAGATACTTCGATTTGATCAGGGTAGAGAATACTTAAGTACCAGTTTCCTTGAATACTTGAAAGAGAATGGAATTCTCTATCAGCTTACTCCTCCATATACACCATAGCATAATGGTGTATCAGAGAGAAGGAATCGCACGATGATCGATATGGTGCATTCCATGATGAATACTGCTGAGTTGCCACTTTTCTTCTGGGGATTTGCGCTGGAATCAGCTGCATACCTGTTGAATAGGGTTCCAACTAAGTATGTGCCTACCACTCCATATGAGATATGGAGTAGGAAGAGACCATTTCTCAAGTATCTTAAGATATGGGACTGTCCATCTTTTGTCAAAAAGCAAAATCCGGACAAGCTCGAGGCACAATCAGTTTTATGCATGTTTGTAGGATACCCCAAGAATTCACGGGGATATCTTATCTACCACACTGAAGAACAAAAGGTGCTTGTCGCTCGCCACATAGTCTTTTTAGAGAACGAATTTCTTGCAAAAGAAATTAGTGGGAGCGTGGTAGAACTGGAAGAAATTCCAGAACCACAAACTACTGCTGAAGACTTAGTAGAACCTCAGCTTTCAATAGAACCCGACGAACCGATGCTACTCTGCAGATCTAGTAGGCATTCTCATCCACCTGAGAGATTCTATGGGTTTCTCATAGACGGGGATCAAGAGGATTGCATCATCAATGATGATGAGCCTACCAGTTTTCAGCAGGCTATCATGAGTAAAAACTCGGTGAAGTGGCTGGATGTTATGAGATCCGAGATAGAATCCATATACACCAACAAAGTATGGACTTTAGAAGTTGCTCCTCCTGGGGTAAAACCCGTTGGATGCAAATGGATCTTCAAAAAGAAGATTGGTGCAGATGGACAAGTAGAAACCTACAAATCTAGACTTATTGCAAAAGGTTTTCGTCAAAGACCAGGATTGGACTATGATGAAACCTATTCTCCAGTGGCTATGCTTAAATCCATTCAGATCTTACTTGCCATTGCTGCCTTCCATGACTATGACATCTGCCAGATGGACGTGAAAACAGCTTTTCTAAATGGAAATTTAGAAGAGAGTGTTTACATAGTTCAACCAGAGGGTTTCTTAAACAGTGGGAGTAACGGAAAGGTGTGTAAGTTGCTTAAACCCATTAATGGATTAAAGCAAGTATCACAGAGTTGGAACATCTGCTTTGATGAGACGGTCAAAGAATTTGACTTTATCAAAAATGTAAATGAACCATGTATTTATAGGAAGATTGTAGGAGGAGCAGTAGTCTTCCTCATATTATACATGGATGACATACTCCTTATAGGGAATGACATTCCTATGCTATAATCGATCAAGCTCTTCTTGTCACAGAAGTTCTCTATAAAAGACTTGGGTGATGCCTCCTATATTCTAAGGATTAAAATCTATCGTGATAGGTCTAAAAGAATGTTGGGACTTTCACAGTCCAGGTACATTGACACCATACTAAATAGGTTTAGTATGGAAAATTCCAAGCGTGGTAATTTGCCCGCTTGTCACGGGATCACCCTCTCCAAAGAGATATCCAAAGACTGATGAAGAGAGGGCTCACATGAGCATTATACCCTATGCTTCGGCGGTAGTATCTATAATGTATGGGATGTTATGTACCAGACTAGACGTAGCTTATGCACTTAGTGTGGTAAGTAGGTATCAATCAAACCCAGGTGAGAAGAATTGGATAGCAGTAAAGAACATTCTCAAGTACCTGAGGAGGACTAAGGAGATGTTCTTGGTGTACGGTAATGGGGACCTCCAGATCAAGGATTTTACCGACTCAAGCTTCCAGAGTGACAAAGATGACTCTAAATCCGTCTCGGATTATGTGTTTGCCCTCAATGGAGAGGCAGTGTGTTAGAGGAGTTCCAAACAGGACACCGTCGCAGACTCAACGATGGAAGCTGAGTATATAGTTTCTAGTGATACCGTAAAAGAGGCGGTCTGGATGAGGAAGTTCATTTCTGAACTCCAGGTGATTTCGTCCATTGCCAATCCAATACCCTTGTATTGTAATAACAATGGGTTTGTAGCTTTAGTGAAGGAACCAAGGTCCCATCAGAAATCCAGACATATCTTGAGGCGGTATCACCTGATCAGGGAGATTGTGGATCGCAAGGAGATCGAGGTTCGGAAAGTGGACACGAAAGATAACACCGCGGATCCATTCACAAAGGCCTTACCTCAAGCGCAGTTCGAGCGGCCATTCAAGAAGTTTAGGATGCATTATGCAAATAACTGGCCCTAGTGCAAGTGGGAGATTGTAAGATATATATATATATATATATATATATATATATATATATATATATATATGCCCTTGAGGCCATTATTTGTAATGGATACTATGGATATGTCCATATGTACAGGACAATCTAGCTCGAAATTATAGTATGCTATTTGGTTTGCCTTTATCTTAATATGTGCGTATGTTGTACCTATTATTACGTACTACTTATACATGTTGATAAAGCCTGTAGGATTATTGCTTGACTACCAGCGTTGTGATGGCGGTCATACTTATGAGGGATGGGCAGTCTATAAGCATATCCCTAAATTGTCCCTAGTCGTAGGAATTTCAAGACAGGGCATCGATATTCCAGAGTAGACTAGTGTATACATTTCTAGACCCCGACGATGGGTAATGGTTAGTCTCACAGCCATTAGTGTGTTTCACCTAAGATTGTATGCAGGTGCTCACTATGGATGAATATACTGGACAAACTCGCTGAGAACTACTGGATGGTATTATACCTAGCGTCAGATGACAGTTCTTATGTGGCATGTGTGCAGGTAGTCTGTAGACCTAAGATCATCATTTATCTCTTGTACTGTACTTTAATTACTACCCTACCACGGCTCAAAGAAGTCGTGCAAACAGGTTTTATTTGGGTACGTCCCGAGCCATATGGAGGCAGTAAGTGATTGTTAGGGATTCGACTCTCCCGATATAGGGAGTCGATGTCGTACGGTGTTTGGTTGGTCAACACCATAAACTCATGGCCAGGGCAGTTAAGAATTACTGATAATTAGATCAGTAATTTCTCGGATGGTCTTGAGCCATACCAGCACGACTTATCCGATTAGTAGAGCTCTGACGTTAACTGCCCTCTAGACCCGGTATGCAATACTTTCAGACGAACAACCCGGACTGTGCGTATATTGTCACGGTTAGGCTCAGTGCGGGTTTAGAAGAGTTTGCTCGTCGGCCTTCTCTTCGACAGATGCCTGCCATTACGTACAGCTAGTACCGCTGACATGCTTGTGGTTAAACCCACTGCCAGCGTACTGTTGAGTCTTTAGAGTCCCACACAGAAGGTTTCTCTGGTTCAGGCGAAACGATGTGGAGGACGTATGTTTATACGTGTAGGGTTCCGATTGATTACGTGTATTGGTTGGGCAGAATTTAATCGGACAGATTTTAATACTGGCAAGCTTAGGATTAAGCCGGTTTATTAAATCAGATATTGATTTAATGCTAGTATTATTTTAGTGGTATTATTCTATCTGTTGGGTATTCGTATTTTGATACGAATACGGGTATGTATATACGGTAGAAAGTATTTTGTATTTATACAAAATACCTTCTAGAAAGAGACACCTCATAATGTGTATTTCTATTTATTGATAAATAGAAAAATGAGGTGTAAAGATGGCATGGGATGAAGTATGGCTTGAGAATTTATTGAAAATACTATTGAAGTATGGCTAGTTTTTTTTAAAAGGAAAATGCTTGATAATTTTGAATGAGCCATTCTTCATGCCATCATTCTTTCTATGGTTTCTATTCTTTCCTCTCTTCTCTTGCTCTTCCAAAACCCTACCATTCTCATGTGTTGAGAGCCTAGGGTCTTGAGATAGAAAAATTCACCACTAAACATCTTCACATCTTCTAAGCAAACTAGACTAGCAAACTAATTTGCTTAGTTTGCTTCTTTTAGAGGTAGGAGTTTGAATCAAGAACCTTCAGATGGATCATCTAGGATCTAGAAGGCCAGAGGCCAAGCTTGATCTAGGATCAGAAAGGAGCCTAAGAAGAGGAACAAAGACCCGAAGGACACGATTCCTATAGGTATAACATTCTATCACAGTAGAATAAACACCTATGTTGTTTTTGCTATTTAGGTCTTATGGTAGATCTTGGGTTACAGTCTATATTTCATGCTTCAAAATTTATTTTTTGAAAATTCAGCCTCTCTACAAATACCGTAGAATGTACAATATAGACTTACAAAACCAGCCGTAACACTTCGTCATTTCTTATGAGCAGTATTTAGTTTTCGTGCTGCGTTTGTTGACTATGTCAAGTCGTAGTGAGCGGTAGCTAAGTGGTGCTTGTTTGAAGCATTCAATGTGATTGGTTAGGATAGTCATATAACCTTATTGACCGTGTCAAGGGTTATGCGGGTGGGTTTAATGCAATCAAGATAATGACGGGTTGAACTTGACTAGGGCTTTTTGATTTGTTGACTGTGTCAAGATCACTAAAGTCTTAGGGGAAAAAACCACATCGGGAGTTTTAAATATACAGGAAACTTGCTAGTGTTGCATACCTTCTGGATTGTGGTGACTAGAGTGGCTTCAATCTAGGTTATCACACGACTATAGTTGGGTTCAGATCCCGCTGTGGGTATTTGTTACCCTTCGGGAGAATTTTTCACTCTACAATTATGCAAAACCCGATAGGTGTCTAGAAAAGTGTCGGCGGGGCAACGCCTCTAGAAAAAAGAGGTTGTTTTAAATTAAGGAACTTCGCGAAAGTGTTGGACAGCCTCCCTCGAAGTACCAACACTGGCCTGACCAAAAGGTTAAAGCAAAACTTGTAGGCTGCAATTAATCGTAACTAATTCTTCTTTTAAGGTTTGAAAGAGAATTTGAGGAAGCAGTGGGAGCTATCCTGTTTAAATAAATTAATAACCAATCTAAATTTGCAAGAGCATACACCGAGTGTTTCTTTTATCGCTCCTAATTGCAGCTACCATGTTACGCCTTTATCGAGATAATAAAATATATGACTTGACCAACCTGGATTCTTATTCGGAGCCGGGGAACGTCAGTTCGGCTCTGACTTTTGGAAAATGTCATGAGCATGAGCAAGGAAAAGAGGATTACATGAATTCATTGATGACCCCGGTGAAGAAGAAGCAGACTATTGCATCTCCTTCAGGTGTTCTTGTTATTGAGAAATGATTTTCGGTCAATCCTACCTCCTGGGCACTAAATACCGGATCAGGATCTCATATCTGTAATTTATTATAGAGACTGAGAAAAGTAGGATGATTGGACCTAGTGATATGTTCCTCAGAGTAAGGAACGAAGTACAAGTTGATGTTGCTGCCATCGGTGAATATCACCTAGTATTGCCAAGCTGCAATACCATGACAATTGCTACTATGTACCTTCCATGCTTTGCAACATCATATTAGTTTATTTACTTGATAAAGATGGATATAACTTTATTCTAGATAGAAATATCATAAGCATTTACCTTAATCAGGTATTGGTTACAAAAGGTACACTGTGTAATGGTATATATGCTCTTAATCAAAACACGGTTCTTAATATACAAAACACATGCAAGATGAAGAGTTCTAATACGAACGAAACCTACTTGTGGTATTGTAGACTTGGTTATATCAGTGTGAAAAGACTAAGTAAGTTACATAAGGATGGATATCTGAATCCGTTCAAATTTTTATCCTATGAAACTTGTCAGTCTTGTCTCAAATGAAAGATAACCAAATCTCTGTTTACCGGACACGGAGAAAGAGCAACAGAGCTCTTGGGACTCATACACAGTGATGTATGTGGTCTAATGTCTACACATGTGAGGGGTGGGTTCTTGTACTTCATTACATTCACCGATGATCTCTCTAGATTCGGATATATATTTCTGATAAAACACAAATCTAAAACTTTTGAGAAATTCAAAGAATATAAAAACGAAGTAGAGAACCAGATTGAAAAAAGTATTAAAATCCTTCGATCTGATAGAGGAGGGAAGTACTTAAGTACGGAATTCCAAGACTATCTAAAAAAGAATGGTATTCTCTCTCAGCTTACTCCTCCATATACACCACAGTACAACAGTGTATCGGAGCGCAGGAATCGTGCCCTTTTGGATATGGTTCGCTCTATGATGAGTAGTGTTGAGTTACCTCTTTCATTCTGAGGATATGCGCTGGAAACAGCGGCATACTTATTGAATAAGGTTCCATCCAAATCTGTGCCTAAGACTCCATATGAAATATGGAGTGGGAAAAAGCTATATCTTAAGCGAGTTAAGATATAGGGTTGTCCGGCCTATGTTAAAATACAAAATCCGGACAAACTATAGGCACGTTAGTTCTATGTAAGTTTGTGGGATATCCCAGGCAAACAAATGGATATCTATTCTACCCCGCAAAGGAACAGGGGATTGTTGTTTCTTGGAATGCCACCTTTTTAGAAAAGGAATTCCATGCATAAGAAATTAGTGAGAGCGTGGTGGAACTGGAAGAAATTCCAGAAACATAAACTGCAACTGAGGATTTGGCAGACTTATATGATTCAATAATCCCGAACAAACCACAACCACTCCGCAGATCTAATAGGATTTCTCATCCTCCCGATAAATACTACGGTTTTCTCATAGACGGGAATCGAAAGAATTGCATCTTAGAAGAAAATGATCTCACTAGTTTCGAGTAGATCATTACCAGTAGGTACACTGTGAAATGGCTAGATGTTATGTGATCCTAAATGGAGTCGCGCTTCTGTCGAACGAGTGGAGCGTCCGTTGCTCCACGGCGCATGCCAGGAAATCTGTGTCAAATCCCCGTCCGGTGAGCCCGTCCGGTGAGCCCATGTATACCAACAAAGTTTGGAATTTGGACGTTGGACCACCAGGGGTAAAACCCGTCGGCTGCAAATGGATCTTCAAGAAAAAGATTGGTGTAGATGGACAGGTGGAAACCTATAAGGCTAGACTTGTTGCAAAAGGTTTTCGTCAAAGATCCGGTGTGGATTATGACGAAACCTTTTCTCCAGTGGCTATGCTCAAATCCATTCAAATCCTACATGCTATTGCTGCCTTCCATGACTATGAGATCTGGCGGATAGACATAAAGACAGCTTTTCTAAACGGCGCTTTAGAAAAGTGTGTCTATATGGATCGGCCAGAGGGCTTTGTAGACAGCGGGAGCAGCGGAAAGGCGAGCAAGTTACATAAATCCATTCATAGATTAAAGCAGGTATCGCGGAGCTGGAACATCTGTTTTGATGAGACAGTCAAGAAATTTTTACTTTATTAAAAACATAGATGAACCTTATATTTACAAGAATATTGTAGGGAGAACTGTGGTATTCCTCGTATTGTACATGTATGATATTCTCCTAATAGAAAATGATATTCATATATTACAGTCGGTCAAGCTGTTCTTGTCTCAGAAGTTCTCCATGAAGAACCTGGGTGATACCTCCTACATTCTGGGAATCAAGATCTATCATGATAGATCTAAGAGGATGTTGGGACTTTTACAGTCCAGGTACATTGATACCATATTAAAGAGCTTTAGAATGGAAGATTCCAAGCACGGTAATTTACCCGCTTGTCACAGAATCACCCTCTCCAAAGAGATGTCTCCTAAGATAAAGAGAGGGCTCGCATGAGCATTATACCCTATGCTTCAGCGGTATGATCTATAATGTATGCGATATTATGTATCAGACCAGATGTAACTTACGCACTCTGCGTAGTAAGCCGGTATCAGTTAAACCCAGGAGAGAAGAACTGGATAGCTATTAAAAATATTCTTAAGTACCTGAGAAGGACTAAAGAGATGTTTCTGATTTACGGTAATGGGGACCTCAAGACAGAGGCTTTTACCGATTCGAGCTTCCAGAGTAACAGGGATGACAGCAAGTCTGTTTCGTCTTATGTGTTTACCCTCAACAGAGGGGCAGTATGTTGGAAAAGTTCTAAATAGAATACCATAGCAGACTCGACGATGTAGGCTGAATACATTGCTGCCAGCGATGCCGCAAAAGAGGCTGTCTACAAGAAGAAGTTCATTTCTGAACTTGAGGCGGTTCCGTCTATTTTGATCTAATACCTTTGTATTGTGATAACAATGGAGCTATTGCGTTAGTAAAAGAACCACGGTCCCATCAAAAATCCAGACACATCTTGAGGCGGTATCACCTAATCTAGGAGATCGTAGATCGCCGGAAGATCGAAATCAAGAGAGTATATACAAAGGACAACACGGCGGACCCACTCACAAAGGCACTTCCTCAGACACAGCTCGAGCGGCTATTGGAGATGATTGGTCTTCGATACGCCAATACATGGCATTAGTGCAAGTAGAAGATTGTTGGATATGTATACCCTAGAGGCCATTATTTTATAGCATAGGATTGTATATTACATGTGGATGCTTAGGATATATATGTACAGGACGGTCTTGCTCGATATGATAGTATGCTATCTAGTTTTTCTTTACCTCAACATGTGTATATGTTCTATTTATATTATGTATCTCTATTACATGTTGGTAAAGCAAGTAGGATCTTTGCTTGACTACTAGAGTTTTGATGGCGATCATACTCATGGGGTATAGGTAGTTTATAAGTACATCCTTAAATTGTCCCTAGCCGTTAGAGTTTCGAGACAGGGCATCAATACTCCAAAATAGACTAGTGTATAGTTTCTTATTCCCGTGAAGGAGGGTGGCTTTTCCCACAGCCATTGGTGTCCAACACTAAAGATTGTATACAGGTGCTTATTAGGTTATGAGTTACACTGGATGGACTTGTCGGGAACCTGCTAGTTGGTATTATATCTACCGTAAGATAGCAGTTCTTAAGTAGCATGCGTACAGGTAGTTTGCATGACCTAACATCATCATTCGTCTCATGTGTGTTCCCACTATACTTATTTTTACTACCCTACCACAGCTTTAAAGAGCCGTGCAAACAGGTAGTAGTTGTATGTAGTCCCGAAGAACTTGGAAGCAGTGAGTGATAGAAGGGATTTGTCTCTCCCGTGATAGGGAGTCGATGTCGCATAGTGTACGGTTGGCCAATACCATAAGACATTAGCCAAAGTAAATAGGAATTACTGATAGGCCTATCACTAGTTTCTCGGTTGGTATTGGGCTATAGACCAGCACGATTTATCGTGTTATTAGGGGTCTGATGTATACCACCCCTATACACGATATGCGTACTCTCAGACGAATGGACCGGACTATATGGTGAATGTCACTGATTGGCTCAGTTTGGGGTTCGGACGGGTTTGCTTTCCGATCTTCCCTTCGACAGATACCTGGGTAGCTATTACGTACAGCTAGTGCCGCTGGCATGCTTGTGAGTTTTTAGGATTTCTTTAGTAACTCACAGCCAGCATATTGTTGAGTCTTAAGAGTCCCACACAGAGATTTTCCCGCTTTAGCAAAATGATGTAGTGGCCGTACTGGGTACATGCAGGGGTCCAAGGTAATCGAACATTTCACAATACTAGCCGGTAATGGGAAAAGATGGATATTAAATCGGTTTTGGATTTTATATAAAATACATGTATTATTTAATATATGTGTTTTCTAGTAGTATCACATCACTCTATTATGACTTTTTATTATTTAAGCAAATAGAATAATATATGTATTAAATGTGTGTGTGTGCGCGCGTGCGCATTAATAAGTATTAATGTATATATGTATATCAGTATATATTTAAATACATAGAATTAATCTTTTTCCTAAATATGTTTTGGATTCTTTTGGGGTTTCCTTTTAGTCATCTTATGCCTTGGGTTATGTTATCATATCCTAGCCATTCTATAGTGACATGTGGAGGGGAGAGAAGTGCTGGTTCTTAGCGTCTTCGCCGCTAACCAACAGCCAATGCGGAATCCAAAACAAAAAATTTCATGGCACTAGAAACCAAACTCCAGGAATCTAACCAAACACCTAAGCTAGAACCATAAGACAGAAATCACAACCTTTGTACAGTCTTCATTTGCTCCAATTGAGTTGGACTCTAACATGCTCTCAAGAGCTCCGGATCTCGTTTGCAAACCGGTTCTCTTTCGCCAAAGATGATCCTCTCGAGGGAACCGATTTAAGCTCCGGCTTCACCTAGTGAAGCAACCGACACTCCAAACTCGCTAGGAATGGAGAGTAGTGATGTAGAAATTTTCCACTATCTTTTTCTCTCAAATCTAAACTTAAGAGAGCAAACAAAGAAGAAGGAGGAGATAGGGAAAAATAGTCATGAGCAACTCAAGAAGGCATGAGAGAATGATAGTATGAAGAATTGAAAAGAGAATGGCTTCATTTTCATTTTACAACCATACAAATAAAATTCATAACACATTTATTAATAAAATAATGAAGCCCACTCCTCTCTACATGTCTTCAACTATGCTCAATACCATCTCACCCTCCACCTCATTTTATGAATATTCATAAATGAATATTCACAAATGAGGTGTCCATCTTCTATAAATACGGAATAAAACCCGGTATCCGTATCGAAATATATATTCGCGTATTCATATAAAAATACGAATAGCCAAAAGAGAAAATGAATAGTGAACAATAATACTAGAATACATATATCAAATATATATATATATATATATAAATTATTAAATCAAAACTTGATTTAATAATATGGCTTAATCATAAACCACTAGTATTATCAACCGTCCGATTAAAATCCGTATAGCTTGTACACATATTTAATCGGACAGCTGTATGTACCAACGTACGTCATCCACATCATATCGCCTGAACCGGGAAAACCCTCTGTATGGGACTCTAAACACTCGTCAATACATTGGCTGTGGGTTTAACCACAAGCACGTCAACGGCACTAGCTGTACATAACGGCTACCCAGATATTGAGCGAAAGGAAGGCCGACGAGCAAACTCATCTGTACCCCTACTGAGCCTGTCTGTAAGAATCTTCGAACAGTCCGGTCTGTCCGTCTAAGAGTATCGCATATCAGGCCTAGAGAGTGGATAAAGTCAGACCCCTAATAACGCGATATTTCGTGTCGGTGTGAAGCCCATCATCCACTGAGAAACTACTGATCCAAATCCGAAAATCCCGTCCACCTTGGCCAAGGATTTCTGGTGATGGCCACCCGTGCACAACACGACATCTACTCCCAATACCGAGAGAGAAGAATCCCCGACGATCCGCTCACTGCCTCCTGAAAGTGTGTCTTAGCACCACCACTAGGTTAATACCAGCATCAAGTATGCAATTTTAAAAAATCTTGGGATGCAAAGCTATACTAACCTAGAATCTAACTAGAGTATTATGGTTTAACATATAATAAAGAAAGTTTTACTCTAAGTGATGGAGACTACAACCTTTGTAGACTAAGTCATTCTCTTCTAAAGCTCCGAGTAGTAGTCCCTACGACTCCTCTTGGCTCCACTCGAAGAAAGGATCGAGCTTGCTTAGTGATCTTCGGGGCCGAAGATGATCCACCTTGAAGTTTCTCTAGGTCAAGCTACATCTTCACTAATCAAGTATTAGTGGATGAAAAAAACTAATATAAAGGGCTATTTTAGAGTAGGTTGATGAAGTAGGAATGTTGGCTCACTTAGAAATATTTTCCTCTCCTTTTTATCGACTCAAGAAAAACCCTAGTGAGCTCTCATGAGAAGAAAAAGATGAACATGAGTGGAAAAATGAGAGAGTGTAAATGAATGAGCTAGTGTGCAAGCATGTGAAGAATGGCTCATCTATCCTCACTTATTGAAGCATCCATTATTTCACAATATAAATAATGAACCATACTTCAGATGGTGATCACAAACCATTAAACAAATGTTTTGAGCCATGCTTCACCCATGCTCAAAAAATCTCCTCATTTTCCACCTCATATATCTATTTCCAAAATAGATAATCCATATCCATATCCATATACATACATATATATATATATCACATATATATATAAATATATATTAATAGAAGAAAATAATTAGTGAGCATTAATATTAGTTAATATATAAATATATCAAATTATTAAATCAACACTTTATTTAATAATCCGGTTATATCATATATAACCGACTAATATCATTTATCTGTATATCATATTATCAAATCAGCACTTGATTCAATAATCCGATTATATCATATATAACCTAATCGATATCAAATATCGCCAGATTACAATACGGTATCATATATACATATTCAATCAGGCTCCCGCACATATCAGCATATATGCCCTACGTTGTTTCACTTGAGCTAGGAAACCTCTGTGTAGGACTCTAAAGACTCGTCAATACGCCAGCAGTAGGTAATGATCACATCAGTTACCCACACACCGTCAGCGGTACTAGATGGACGTAACGGCTACCTAGGTATTGAGTGATTAGAAGATCAACAAGCAAGCTTGTCCAAACTCCCATGAAGCCTATAATTAACACTTACCATACAGTCCGGTCTCTTTGTCTGATATGTCGCATATCGAGTCTAGGGGTGGATTCGTCAGACCCCGAAAACTTGATGAGTCATGCCGATGTGTGGCCTATAACAGTTCGAGAAACTAATGATAACACTTACCCGTAAATCTCATCAGCCCTGGCCAAGGACTTGCTGTTATAGCCAATCGAGCATAGCGCAATATCAACTCCCAATACCGGGAGAGACGAAACCCCTCCTATCGCTCACTGCCTCCATGTGACTCAGGACTGTACCCAAAATCCACCTGTTTGCATGACTCTTTTTAACCGTGGTAGGAAGGAAATCAAAACATAGTGGGAACCACACAAGACACAATGACGATCTCGGTTCCACAGACTAATCTGTACCAGTGTCACTAGATTGCTATCTGATGATAGGTATGGTACCATCTAGGAGTTCTCGACAAGTCCTGTTCGATGTACCCATTCTTTATTGAGCACCTATGTACAATCCTTGATGTCAAACACCAAGGGTTATGGGATCAACCATCGCCCTATACAAGGTCAAGAAACGTACACACTAGTCTACTCTGGAATATCGATGCCCTGTCTTAATATCCCCTTGACTAGGTACTGTTAAAGGATGTTCTTGTGGACTACATAAGTCCTAGTAGTATGATCTGCATCATAGTCCTGGTAGTCAAGCCACATCTTAAGGGCTTTATCAACATGTATCAGAGAGTCGGTATAATAATGCAAGTGTACATGTTAAGATAAAGAGCAACCAGATAGCATACTATCATGTCAAGCAAGAAAGTCCTCTATATATAT
Organism: Agapanthus africanus; assembly: GCA_030015575.1. Lineage (NCBI taxonomy): Eukaryota > Viridiplantae > Streptophyta > Magnoliopsida > Asparagales > Amaryllidaceae > Agapanthus > Agapanthus africanus. Next base: position 811,743,783 of record JASDDO010000019.1, on the reverse strand, counting down.
GTCCAAGCATCCACTATATCATACAATAATGGCTTCTAGGGCATACATATTCCTAACAGTCTCCCACTTGCACTAAAGCCAATTGATGTAGTATCTCATACCCAACATCCTAAAAAGTCTCTCAAACTGCATCTGGGGGAGGGCCTTCATGAGTGGATCCACTGTGTTGTCTTTCATGTCAACTCTCCTGACCTCGATTTCCCGGCGATCTATTATCTTCCGGATCAGGTGATACCGCCTAAGAATATGTCTAGATTGCTGATGGGATCGGGGTTCCTTGGCCAAAACCACAGCTCTATTGTTATCACAATACAAAGGTATTGGATGCTCAATGGATGGAACCACACCAAGTTCAGCAATGAACTTCTTTATCCAGACAGCCTCTTTGGCAGCATCGTTGGCAGGGATGTATTCAGCCTCCATCTTTGAGTCTGCAACGGTATCTTGCTTGGAACTCTTCCAACATACCGCCCCTCCATTGAGGATGAAGACAAAACTTGATACTGACTTACTGTCGTTCTTATCACTATGTAAGCTCGAATCGATAAAGGACTCCACATGGAGTTCACCGTTACCATACACCAAGAATATCTCTTTAGTCCTTCTCAAGTACTTAAGAATTTTCTTCACAGTTGTCCAGTGCTTCTCCCTAGGATCTGATTGATACCTACTCACTACACCTAGTGCGTAAGCTACATCCGGTCTAGTATATAACATCTTATACATGATAGATCCAACTGCAGAAGCATAGGGTCTCACCGTCATGCAAGACCTCTCTAAATCAGTCTTGAGAGACATCTCTTTAGAGAGGATGATTCCTGAAAAAGCGGGTAAATTTCCACACTTAGAATCTTCCATACTATACCTCTTTAGTATGGTGTCTATGTACCTGCATTGGGACAATCCTAACATCCGCTTAGATCTATCTATATATATCTTTATCCCCAGGATGTAGGAGGCATCACCTAGATCTTTCATGGAGAAATTTTGTGATAAGAAGAGCTTGACCGAGTGTAGCATAGGAATATCATTTCCTATCAAGAGTATGTCATCCACGTACAATACGAGGAAGACAGCCTTACTCTCTACAACCTTTTTGTGTATACAAGATCCATCTTCATTTTTGATGAAGTCAAACTCTTTGACTGCTACATCAAAACAGATGTTTCAGCTCTGCGATACCTGCTTTAATCCAAAAATTGATTTAAGCAGATTGCACACCATTCCGCTAATCCCACTATCTATGAAGCCCTCTAGCTGAGTCATGTACACGTTCTTTTCTAAATCACCATTTAGAAAAGCGGTCTTGACATCCATCTGCCAGATTTCGTAGTCATAGTATGCAGCAATGGCAAGTAGGATCCCAATGTACTTAAGCATAGCCACTGGAGAAAAGGTTTCATCATAATCGACACTAGGTCGTTGACGAAAACCTTTAGAAACAAGTCTAGATTTGAAGGTCTCAACCTTTCCATCTACACCAATTTTCTTTTTAAAGATCCACTTGCTCCCAATAGGTTTTTCCCCTTCAGGAGCAACTTCCAAAGTCCATACTTTGTTGGTGTACATGGATTCTATCTCATATTGTATAGCATCCAGCCATTTCACATAGTCCTCACTTGTGATGACCTGCTCAAAACTAGTTGGGTCATCATCTTCCATGATGCAATCCTCACTACCGCCGTCTATGAGAAAACCGTAGTATCTCTCAGGTAGATGAGGAACACTACTAGATCTACGGAGTGGCTGAGGTTCGTCGGGGACTATTGAATCCTCCAGTTCTACCAAATTGTCAGTTATAGTTTGTGTAACTGGAACTTCTTCCAGTTCTACCTCATTACCACTAATTTCTTTCATAAGAAATTCCTTTTCTAAAAAGGTGGCATGTCAAGAAAAAACGCCTTTTGTTCCTCGGTGTGGTAGAAGATATACCCTCACGAATGTTTAGAATTTCCTACAAACTTGCACAGAACTGACCTTGCCTCGAGCTTATCCAGGTTTTGCATTTAAACGTAAGCCGGACAACCCTATATCTTAATAAAATTAAGACATGGTCTCTTCCCTTTCCATATCTCATATGGAATGGTAGGCACGGATTTGGTTGGAACCCTATTCAATAGGTATGCAGCTTTCTTAAGTGCATAAATCCAAAAAGAACTAGGTAACTCAGCAGCACTCATCATAGAGCACACCATATCTAATAGGGTGAGATTCCTCCACTCCGATACTCTATTGTGCTGTGGTTTATAAGGAGGAGTAAGCTGAGAGAGAATCCCATTCTCTTTTACATAGTCTCGGAATTCCGTGCTCAAGTATTCTCCTCCTCGATCAGATCGAATGACTTTAATACTTTTACCCGTCTAGTTCTCAAATTCATACCTATATTCTTTGAATTCCTCAAAAGCATTAGATTTGTTGTCAAACCCCGCTTCCCGGTGTACGGGCAGAGGGCGTGACGAGGCCGCTACGTATTTACTCTGAAGTAAATACGCTAAGCGTATCTAAGCAATATAAATAAAAATGCACAAGATACAAAGACAGTAGATATAACTGAACAGCAACTTTATTTATTAACATTCTTTTATACAATACATGGAAAAGTAAATACATCTGAATGAAAGCAATGCCTAAACAGCGGCATAACAGAAATGGAAAAAACAAAATGCAAAGGAAATGTACAAGTGTAACTACAGCTCGGGATATTCAATAAACTGATCCAAGTCTTCAGTGCTAGGCTCGATCTCCTGAGTGTTCAGATCACCTGACAACATTCCAAAGAAGAAAAAGAAGGAATGTCGTCAGCGAACAATCGCTCGGTAAGTCCCAAAGGTAAGGAAGAAATAGAATAGACAGAGAGAGAAAGTAGCTTTTAAAATTGTATTATATGGTTAACGCTGTTGTTTGTAGCTTGGTACAGAAGGATGCCAGTGTATACGAGAAGAGTCTTTATATGCCAGAGATTAGAGGCAAATGGAAGTACAAGGATCCGTTAGAAAGCCCGGAACAACGGCGTGGTATTCAGGTTAGGTGTCTTAAATCTTGCAGTCTCGTGCCACTTCTAACACCTTCCGTACCAATCTACCCCTTAAACCCCGTGAAGTATCGTTTGAATTGTTTTTATTGTATTGCAACTTGTATTGTCTTGTAATATAGATTGTATAATTGGATGACTTGCCGAAACCATGATATCAGTAAATAGATGTAACTGGAGAATCATGGATGTAACTGGAGAATCATGTAAATGGAAGTATATCCATAGTTCGATTCGGTCAATACAGATTGAATAGATTGAATATATGTATTCATGGATTCATATCGAATTGTAGTATTGTTTATTGTACTTGAATCATATTCAAGTCATATTAATATAATGAGACTCAGTCTGAGTCAGACAATAAGAAAATAAATTGAAGTCCTGATTGTTTTGATGTTATCGATAACCGCTGCATATGGGCGGCAGGATTTGTGTCTTTTTCAAAGACGATTACCGTATTGATAACATCGTTTGTTAAGTTTTCTACCTTAGATAGGCAAGCACCCATATCTCCGGCTCCCTGAGGCTCAAGAGACTGATCCCGCTTAAACCTATAATTACTAGGGTCCTTAGGGTAATTTATAGAACTTGAGGGGGTTTTATGTAAAAATACTTTTGTATAATTTTCAAAATACACCCCAAGTATTTAATTATCGTCTTTAGAGTTGTCAGAGATGTAGATTTTATATTTGTGATATTTCTAGTGAAAATAACCTAATTTCATAATATAGGGTATTTAATTGTAATATTGAACTTGTATGGAATTCATGGTATTTTAATGCAAAATGATTCTTGTGATTTTAGAAAAAGTTGGAATATTTATATTATAACAAAAATAGATATTTTGGTAATACATATATATTTATATATTTATAAAAATAATTTTAATTTATTATTTTCTAGAAATCTCATTTTATTAAGATATTTGTATTTTAAATCTCTCGAGACCGAATGCTCCTTGCGGAGGTCTGCATCTCGCACTACTAAGCCCAGGGATGTGCGATAATCTGCACCATCCCAGTCGGGTTTCCCAAAATGGATTGTAGCGGCGCTTTGCAAAGATTTGTGTAAAATATATAATCTTGTAGAAAACGGTTTTAATAGTAAAAGGTATTTATATGTAAAGTTTCGTTTTCCCGTATTCTATGTTCCCGAAAGGTATTGTGCTATGTTGCATATGAGTGTCGTGAGGAGGTAGGTCATTACCTCGTGATCTAATTAAAGGTATAGCAAGATTAATGATGTTTTAAGCTAGAAAGTAAACTACATGGTATTTTATTGAAAAAAAAGCGGTAAAAATTACAAAATGAAATATTTTGCTATGGAACTTGTTCAACATATTTTGTTAATGATCAATAGTCAAGATGTAAGAGTTTAATATTGTTGTGTTAAGGAAAATTGAACTTTATAAAGAAAACTGAATCAGAAGTCGGATTTAACTCCGCTTCGGTCGGGTTTTAGTAAAAGAGGTTTTAAGAATAGATTAGAGAAGAGGGAGGTGGGAATTATTGTCTTAGAATCAAGAGAAGGGGTAGAGGAGGAAGTAGGATTCGCCGGTGCGTCGTTTCGTCGCCGGAAGCTCCTAGGGTCGTCGTCGAAAGTTCGCCGGAGTTTCGCCCTTCGCTAACTCCACTTGTACACAAAAGTTCTAGGGATTTTCTTGAGAGTTTTGGACAGCAATTTAGAGTGAGGAGGTTGTATTTAGGGTTGATATTTATAGGGAAAGATTAGGGTTTAGGGTAGGTGAAAGGGTGTAAAGAAAAATGTATTAAATTGTATTAAAATTATGGTTTAATGGGATTTTAAAGAGCTTTGTTAAATTGCAGGAAATTTAAAGTGTACAGGGGTTTAGGAAAGACCAAGAGGAAGAACTTTCATGTTGGACAATCAGCGATCCGGTCGAGTCCGGCCGGCGGCGGCGGGCCGAGTCGCCGGCCCGAGTCAGCCAAGTCGGGTCGGGGCTCCCCACCACGTGTCCATCATCGTTTGGTGTAGCCCCTGGGTCAGTTTGTTTTACATGTGTAGTGGGGGTTTTACAAGTTATGCACGTGTAGACCTTTGGACTTCTAAAAATTCAAAACAAAACAATATTGAAAATAATATGGGGATGGGATTTGAACTCTGATGCTTTAGTTCAGCAGTGCAAGGTCTTACCAATGAGCTACAAGCACCTTCTTACTATTAAAAAGCAAAACAAACTTATATCTTGTGCTCAGGCAAAAATACCCATTTCCGTATTTTTGAAAAAATTGTACAGAAAATTTAGGGTTGTTACATTCTACCCTCCTTATAAAAATTTCGTTCTCGAAATTTGTAAAAGGAAATTGTAACAGATTCAAGGAAACTTTGGTAGTGTATGAAGAATAACAAAGTGATACAAGGATTTGAGAATGTTAAAGAGAATTACCCGTGTTACCTTGACCTAGAGCCTCAGCTTCTACGGCTGCTAATGTGAAAGTCTGACGCCGTGATACATTCCTCCTAGCTGGAGGCACATTCTGTCCTTGGGGCATGTTTCTCTGCTCTCGAGGCATGTCCTTCATTGCTTGTTGGAATTGGCGAGCAAGCTGTGCAGGTGGTGGAGCTGGGAGTGCAAGACGATGTGCAGGAGCCTGGATAGCTGGCCGCTGCGGGTAGTTGGAGAGTGTGTGAGCTGGGTTGCGTCTATAAGGACAGTTTCCAATTCCGTGATTGGACACGCCACAAACTATACATAGGCCTTTTGCGCGCCTACAGTCCTTCCACAATTATCCCTTTCTCCTGCAGTAGTAGCAGAAGTCTGGACTCGACTGGTTATTGATTTCTTCAGTTCTCCTGGGTTCGAACGATGGCGTGGAAAAGGCTCCTCCAGTTATTTGAGTAGCAGGGCGTTTCAAACCGGCAGATTGAGGTATGCCCTTCTTCTTTACTACAGCCTCATATCTTCGGGCAGCCTTCAAAACCAAATCATGGGTTGGGAAATCCCCTGTAGCTAGAGCAACTTGGATTTCCGGGTCAACCCTTGCTGAAATCTTCTAGCCCTGATCTCAGCAGTCGGTATGAGATTGGCCACAAACCTGTTACGGTCTTGTGTTAGCTGTATAGTATGTGATATAAAATCGAACATTGAGACATATCTTACTGACTGAGCATGGTGAATTCAGCGTCATATCATCTACTGACTTGGTCCACATCGAACCTTGTTGCAGATGGATGAACTGCTATTCCATGTCGAACCTGGCAGTCTCAGGGAAGTACTTTACGTCGAACATGTCACGGGAAGTCTTCGATTAGATGGGTTGTTCAAGACGGCTTTCTTTCACCTTCCACCAATTCCGTGCATTATCCATAAGCTGCAGTTTCGTAATACGGACCCAAGCTCCCTCTGGAACTTGTGCCGCTGCCAGATCATCTTCGATACTTTGAGCCTATTCCTCAGCTTCCAGTGGACTTTCCTTTCCTGAGAACTGTTTGGGGGTGCAAAGCCCTGAATTGCTTCACCCTAGGTGCTTCTGCCTCGGGACAGTTTATTAAAAGAGTTGTCTGCTGCTGCTGTCCTTCTAGAAGACTACGGATTGCCTCAAGCGGAACTGTCTACTCGTTGAGCGGAGCACGGACGGAAGGTGTGATTGGTAGTGGAGGTGGAGTGTTGTTAAAGTTAGTGCTGGTGTTGTTTTGGGAATCCATAATCTTGAATGAAAAATTTTAGTTAGGACAGATTCAAAGTATATGAAATGATAAGATTCAAGGAATATGAATTATGAAGAATGTTTTAGTTGTTGAGTCTTGTGTTATATTGCTTAGGTTGTTCACGCAGAACAGAACTGCATGGTAGTGTTCCATACAATTCCGACGTGCATGGGCCACCAACAAAACCTGTCACGCACCGCTTCCCGGTGTACGGGCAGAAGGCGCGATGAGGCCGCTACGTATTTACTCTGAAGTAAATACTGTAAGTCTACAGTAGCGGCCCGGCCGTCATTCTGACGCCAAACGCGGAACAAAAACTTTTATAATTGGCGCTATCGCATACTATAACCCGGATCTTGCCATTAACGCTAAACTAACAAACTGTAAAGAGGTAGAAAGGCTATACCGATCGATGTGAGTCCTTCGGTCTTTAGCCATCATCCCACGCTCCTCGCGGCAACTCCGATCTCTCGTCTCCTCATCGAGGTGGCACCACGTCAACGGATCTTTAAACGGGCTCCCACCTCTATACCGAGGCAACTCGGTCATCAAGTCTGCTAAAAGAGATGACCAAGATGAAGTAGAGAATGAGTAGAATACTTTGTCTCAAACACCCTAGGGTTCTCATCACATGAGAGGGTTAGGATGGAGGTTGAAGAAGATGCTTAGGATTGGAAATGGTGAACTCAAGAAACACTAGTGAGCAAAAGAAAATCAAGCCCATAAACTTGTGTTATGTTTCTTCTCTTGTGAATAGATATATATGAGGTTATATTTCAAAAGAAAATATCTTACAAATATCTCCTCAAATATCTATCCACAAAACAAAACTCATTAATACTTAATGACTCACTGGATAACTCATTACATGAATCATTAGTGATCATTCTAAAAGTAATGAGTCACCAAGAATGAGTCACCCTTTCCAAAACCTATTTAATCATTTAAACCAAAATGATTAATCCAAAAAGAAATGCATCTTCTAAAATATTCTCGTAACGGATTACGAGAATACCCCTCACCTGTATATACATACCTGTATCCGTATTCCGACTGAATATGAATACGAGAGACTAAAATATTCCGACTCAATATAATACATGGATCCGGCTTAAACCAAAGCCCACCAGTATTATCTGTCCGAAATATAACACGTGCACAAGTGCACGTGCATTTTCGAACCCTGCCATAAAACCATACGGCCTCTACAACGTTTCGCCCGAACTTAGGAAACTATCTGTGGGGGACTCTAAAGACTCATCAGTACCCTGGCAGTGGGTTTAACCACAAGCACGTCAGCTGCACTAGCTGTGCGTAACGGCTGCCTATGTGCTGACCGAAAGAGAAGCCGATGAGCGAACTCATTCTGGAACCCTACTGAGCCTATCAGTGACAATATACATACAGTCTGGTCCGTTCATCTATGAGTATCGCATATCGGGCCTAGGGGGCTGGTAATGTCAGACCCCCAATAGCGGTATAATTCGTGTCAGAGTGTAACCCAGAACACCTTGAGATACTACTGGAGTACCTACCAGTAAATCTCCTGCCATGGCCGAGGGCTATGTGTAATGGATCTCCTAGACACAGTGCGATCTCGCCCCCAATACCGGGAGAGTCGAATCCCCTGCCGATCCGCTCACTTGCCTCCATGTGGCTCGGGACTGTACCAAAAAAAACCTGTTTGCACGACTCCTTTGAGCCCTGGTAGGGTAGAAATCAAAGCACAGTGGGAACTCACACGAGCCAAATGACGATCTCAGGTCGATGAACTAACCTGTACACATGTCACCGGGGAACTGCTATCTGACGCTAGGTATAATACCAACTAGCAGGTTCCCGGCGAGTCCTGTCCGGTGAACTCATAACCCAATGAGCACCTGTATATATCTTAGGTGATCCAACTGACACCAATGGCTTGTGAGACCGACCACCGCCCCTCGTCGGGGTCTTGACTGTATACACTAGTCTACTCTGGAGTATCGATGCCCTGTCTTGAAACTCCCATGACTAGGGACCACTTTTAAGGATGTGCTTATAGACTACCCAACTCTCACGTATATGATCGCCATCATACTGTTGGTAGTCAATCAGGATCCTAAGGGCTCTATCAACGTGTAATAGTGATCAGTCACCTAAAGCTGTACACGATGATAAAGGCAAACCAGATAGTATACTATCATCTCGAGTAAGACTGTCCTACCGGTATAGGTCCTCCCTCAATCATTGAAATCACGTACCTACGATCCAATAATTGACTTTGAGAGCACTACATCCAACAATCTCCCACTTGCACTTAAGGCTAATTATTGCGATGTCGCATACTCACAGCCCGTGTGATACCGAACACCCAACTCCTCTACTAATCAGTTTCACAAAGCTCGTTTGTAAAACTCTTGTGTTCGAGAAATAGCCTCAATGAGTAGATCCGCCCTGATGTTTTTTTCTATGTCTCTCTTAATCTCAAGTTCGCGGAGAAAACCATCTCCCGAATTGAGTAATACCTGTCTTAGAATATGTCTGGATATCTGATGGGACCTAGTTCATAAATGAACTCCAAATCCAAACATCTTAGACTGTATCGTCAACTGAACCCCTGCACCATGCTTCCCACAGTATCCACTTGGACTACCTGTCCATAATACTGCCCCCTTCGTCAGTGGGAAAACTATAACTCTGACAATCACTCTGTCATCCATGTCACCTTTGAAGCCTGGAATGATAACCGTCCCCCGAAGGAGGCTGCCATCATCAAATCCGTAGAATATCCACTTATGTTCTAAAACTGCTTCCGTATGTTTCTTCAGGATTGGATTAATAAAAACTTATTGCATCTAGTGCAAAAACAACTTCTGGTGTGGTACTTGATATCTCATGATCGACTCAATTGTCTAAGCAAGTGATATGCCAATCATGCACATCCCTCTCCCCTTTAGTCTGTAAGACACCTTTAGAGAGTGTGACTCCATCACCTGCAGGTATACCACCATGCCAGGAGTCACCTATTCTAAATACCTTTAGAATACTGTCAAAGTACCCAGATTGGGAAACTACCCAAATCTAGATCTAAAACCATAGATCTAGTAACCAGAATTTCTTACATTATATCCATATCCTGTGTGGAGAAACAACTGTGTGACAACCAAAGTATAACCGATCGTAGTATAGGAATTTTACTTCCTACTCTGTGTATGTCATCCAAATACCAGGACATCACACCCTACTACCTTCTTAACAGATCCATCCCCTATTCTGATGAAGTCAAAGCCATGACTGTCACATCAAAAATAGATGATCTATCTCCGCTATATCTGCTCGAGTCTATAAATAGACATAAGCTACTTGTCCACTATGCTTCCGCTGCTCCCACTGACCACAAAAACCCTCTGGCAGAATAATATATACGTGCACTTCTAAAGCTAGTTTAGAACGACGCTATACTTAACCTCCTGCCGGGTCTCATAGCCTGGAACAACAGTAGTGTCAAGTCTGGGTAAACAAGAACCTCCCTGTCACCGTCCTTAAGGCTACCGGAGTACCTCTCGGGTGTCTGAGGTTACCCACCATATCTACAGAGTGGCTAATGGAATGTCAAACCTGATTGAATCTTTAGGTTCTATTTAAATTTTCCGTAATCGTTTGCAGTTCTGGAATCACTTCCAGTTCTACCATACTCCCACTACTGTTTTCTGAAAAAATCCATTTTACTAAAACTGTGGCGAGTCAAGAACAATATCACCATTAATCTTCCAGATGGTAGAAATTCAACCCTCGTCATAGCCTGGGCCAACCCACAAACTGCCATTACAGAAACGTGCCTTGAGTTATCCAGAGTCTGGTTTTAAGCATAAGCCGGACAACTCCCCGTACCTTAACATCGTTAAGATATGAACCATTCTATATCCAATATAGAAACTTTGGCACTTATTTAATTGGAACCATATTCAAATCATGCAGCTGTCTCCAGTGCATATCAACTTAATGGAGAGAGGCTAATCAGCATTACTCAACTTAGGAATACATCCAATTATGAGCAACCTGAAAGAGAAACAAGTTTCTCAAAACCATTACTATCAACTGAATACTAATCACAAGTATTTACATCTTCGATCTCTTTGAAGAATCCCGATATTTGCGACATCTGGTTCTCTACTTTATTCCTATACCCACAACTTCTCAAAACTTAGACCTTGTATTTCTATTAAACACTTGTCTAAAAACTAGAGAAGTCACAAGTAAACAGAACATAGTACGAGGACCAACCCCTTTGTCCTGATAGACACTGGACAACATGCAATACTCTGTATAGGTCCGCTGAGTTGAATAACTCAAAACCTGTGCATTGTAGGTTGAAAACTGTACTTATGGTTAAGAACTACTCTGCTGTTCAATGCTCCTTACCCAATCGTCAACTGATATAGGTAAATGTCACGGACATAATTTCAAAAAGTTATATCTCACTTTATAAAAATAAACGTACAGATATATCAGTTTGAAATTGGTGCACAACAACGGATACTCAAAACCAAATACTTGCCGTTCGGCAAAAACCCAAGCGATTTCCTCAAATATCACCAATTTTAACGAATTCCGATATAATGAGGATGATCACCTTATTCCCAATAACTTACTCCCACTCATCATTTGTAAAACTATATACATGTGAGAATCATACCTGGTAAATACATACCCTGGAGTAAGTATCTAATCGGGAAATCAGTTTTCCTTTTAACAATGCACAGTGAAACTGAAACATGAAAATGTTTTGTAGGGATATCCTGGTATTCCTAGTAATGCCTCTTCCATAATTCAATTCATGACTATAACCGTATATTTCTTTGACATCTCTCCAAATCCCTTTATTTGTCTTTATTCGTTACCTTCTGTACACCCCCTTAGGCTAAGTGGTTTTCTTCCTTCCCTACCGTTCGGCACCAGTCTATGGTTTGGAAGAAGACTGTCCAATAAGCGTAATAGGTGTACCCTCCTAAACCAAGGAGTACTCGTAACCTGAGAGAAGGTGATGATAAAAGACAACTGAATAAAACCTTATTCTATTTCTCCTGAACTGGAGAAAAAAAACAAAGGTGAAATAGGAGTGGCGATGAAGTACACGGTTTGGTCGTGAATGATAGCAGTCGTAATTTACTTTGCCCTCTTTCTAATCCCTTTATTTTGTCTTTACTTATTACCTTCTGTACACCCTACTTAGGCTAATTGGTTTTCTTCATTCCCTACTTTTCGGCACCTGCCTATGGTTTGGAAGAAGACTATCCAATAAGCGTAATAGATGTACTCTCGTAAACCAAGGAGCCCTCGCAATCTGAGAGAAGGTGATGATAAAAGACAACTGAATAAAACAATTCAATTTCTCCTGAACCTGGATCCATCCTCGAAGAAGTCCCTTCGAGTTTGTATATAACCATACGATGGATCTATCCACTGGAAGTGGATGTTCGTAGTGATACGAGGTGTTCTGAGAAAGGCAAAGGGTAAAAGAAGGAGCGGCAATGACTTATGAAACTAAGACAATCCAAAAGCCAGTATTTTAAGAAGGTTCGGTCAACTTGGTCACTGAGTCATAGTCTAGGGTCGGTCAAATGTCGTTGCCAAAGAGAGAAAGAAAAGAAACACTCTGCGTGTACTCTAACCTAGATCAGAATGGTTATCACTTTATCTAATCAGGAACCTCCCACTGTACTGTCAAATTCTCCTCCAAACCTGAAAGAAGAATCAATCGGGATCACCCGAAGAGTAAACTAACTCATCAATGGGAATCGGGATCCAACTCTCATCGCATGATAACGTAAAGGAATCCACTCACGTTATCATACTCCAGAAGGTATGCGCATGCCTGGCAAGTTTCAGTTTCTTTAGAAACTCCCGATGTGATTTTTACCCCATGTTCTTATGACCTTGACGAAGGCCAACAAATCATAAGTCACATGTCAAGTTCTACCCGTCATTATCTTGTTAATTCAAACCCACCCGTACATACCCTTGACGAAGGCCAACAAGGTAATACGACTGTCCCAAACCAACTCATCTATCTATGCAACAGAAAAGTAACAAGCAGCTACCATCCACTATGCCTTGACGAAGGCCAACAAACAAAGTATGAATACTATGTGCTACCCATCTGAAACGACGGAGGGCTACGGCTGGTTTTTGGCGAAAAACCTTTAACGTAATGAACTTGATCTCGTTGAAGGAACCTGATAGCTTTTTATAAAAATATAGTGGCGAAAACCTTTGCTAAAGAGGTCACTCCCGGTGAAGGGATCTCGGCTCTTTCCTCGTGGAATGAGGTGCAGGATATTCCAACTGAATACCACGATGCAAAGCAACATGTAATCGACTATAGTGAAGTTATTACCCTGATGCAAACTTCTGCCCAAGGGGTCACTCCCGGTGAAGGGATCTCAGCCCTTGCCTCGTCGAATGAGGTGCGGGATATTCCGACTGAATACCACTGTGCAAAACAAAAGAAAACGTCTTTGTAATAACACTTTTTAAAACTGTTCCAACAACGTCCAAACAGGTTTGTTTTCATTTGCATTGATCAGAATCAACACAGTCCCATCAATTAATCACACCAGAAAAGAACGAAAATAAAATGTACGTATATGCTATCCGCATTCGTCACTGGGTCCCGTCATTACCTGTTAGGTTACTTAACTAACGACAGAGCGGGGACTGGACTAGAGTGGGTGCAAAACATATACAACATCTACTAGTATATATACCAATATACAATAATTGCTCCAGGCGTGATAATATGCAACATTACAGAAAAGTAATAAGAATCACAGAACAATACAGATAATCTGGGATCCCCGGGTTTCACAGAGCCGCTGCTGAAACCCGACGTTCTCCTGGTCGTGTGGATAGCCTGTGCAATGAAACCTAGACCCCTACGGGTGCGGCAAATTACCTGCCAAAACCTGAAGTGAGGCAGCCCCCTACAACATAGTGAATGGACCACCCTGCACTTCACGGAATCCGGTAACTTGAGCACCCCTCCTTAGGTCAACCTGTACCCCCTACGAGTGCGGCGAATAGTCTGCCAATTCTAGAGTGAGGCCCTCTGCCACTCAAAGCCATGATATGCGGACCCGTTGCCCTTCAGAACCCGGCTATCCGTGCACTCTGTCACGGGGTAAACCTAGTACAGAAATGAAAGATCTGTACAACGGGTACATCGACCTCAGCCCTGTCGTGCCCCAAAAGAATATTATACAAACAGGCAGTGACGGCAGTCCACATGTTGGACGCTCGCCTCGCAATATCAAATGTACAAATAAATCCAAATTGCACTACCATTGCACACAGCTATCCACCACGACAAATCCGCAACATCACAGCACAACACAGAACATCAACGCGAATGTCACGTTCACAAACCCGTTTAAAAGGACTATAGCAATTAGACGCAATTTACCGCTCGAATGACATTCACGGTCGGAGATATAATGTAAGTACTGTAAACTAACAAGTTTAAAATTTCGATCGACAAAACTTCCAGAAGTGGGCCCCACGTACAACTGCAGTACTCAAACAAAATCTGGGCCCAAACAAAATATTCCAGAAACCACAATTCCCATGAAAGAAACTACTGTAGAAAAATGGTGCACTGTTGCTCCAAAACGGCGGCGGAACCGCGGCCAAACCATGGTTTATGCGGCGGTTCCGCGGCGCTTTGGAAGCTTCAGTCTACCAAATTTCTATAATATTCTTAAAAAAGCCTGCTCGATTTTCTGAGATGCTCAAAATGATTTTTAGACCAGTTTTAAAAATCGACAGAAACTTTAGCCTGAAAAATGCGGTTTTGGAAATTTCGTTCGATCGATATTTTAAACGCGTTAGAATAAGTTAGTAAAGGTTAATGGCGTGGCTCTGATACCATAAAAGTCTACGGTAGTGCCCCGGCCGTCATTCTGACGCCAAACGCGAAACAAAAACTTTTATAACTGGCGCTATCGCATACTATAACCCGGATCTTGCCATTAACGCTAAACTAACAAACTGTAAAGAGATTGAAAGGCTATACCGATCGATCCGAGTCTTTCGGTCTTTAGCCATCATCCCACACTCCTCGCGGCAACTCCGATCTCTCGTCTCTTCATCGAGGTGGCACCACGTCAACAGATCTTTAAACGGGCTCCCGCCTCTATACCGAGGCAACTCGGTCATCAAGTCTGCTAAAAGAGATGACCAAGATGAAGTAGAGAATGAGCAGAATACTTTGTCTCAAACACCCTAGGGTTCTCATCACATGAGAGGGTTAGGGTGGAGGTTGAAGAAGATGCTTAGGACTGGAAATGGTGAACTTAAGAAACACTAGTGAGCAAAAGAAAATCAAGCCCATAAACTTGTGTTATGTTTCTTCTCTTGTGAATAGATATATATGAGGTTATATTTCAAAAGAAAATATCTAATACAAATATCTCCTCAAATATCTATCCACAAAATAAAACTCATTAATACTTAATGACTCACTAGATGACTCATTACATAAGTCATTAGTGATCATTCTAGAAGTAATGAGTCACTAAGAATGAGTCACCCTTTCCAAAACTTATTTAATCATTTAAACCAAAATGATTAATCCAAAAAGAAATGCATCTTCTAAAATATTCTCGTAACGGATTACGAGAATACCCCTCACCTGTATATACATACCTGTATCCGTATTCCGACCGAATACGAATACGAGAGACTAAAATATTCCGACTCAATATAATACATGGATCCGGCTTAAACCAAAGCCTACCAGTATTATCTGTCCGAAATATGACACGTGCACAAGTGCACGTGTATTTTCGAACCCTGCCATAAAACCATACGGCCTCTACAACGTTTCGCCCGAACTTGGGAAACTATCTGTGAGGGACTCTAAAGACTCGTCAGTATCCTAACAGTGGGTTTAACCACAAGCACGTCAGCGGCACTAGCTGTACGTAACGGCTGCCCATGTACTGACCGAAAGGAAAGCCGATGAGCGAACTCATTCTGGAACCCTACCGAGCCTATCAGTGATAATATACATACAGTCCGGTCCGTTCGTCTATGAGTATCGCATATCGAGCCTAGGGGGCAGGTAACGTCAGACCCCCAATAGCGGTATAAGTCGTGTCAGAGTGTAGCCCAGAACACCTTAAGATACTACTGGAGTACCTACCAGTAAATCTCCTGCCTCGGCCGAGGGCTATGTGTAATGGCTCTCCTAGACACAGGGCGATCTCACCCCCAATACCGGGAGAGACGAATCCCCTGCCGATCCGCTCACTTGCCTCTATGTGGCTCGGGACTGTACCCAAAAAAACCTGTTTGTACGACTCCTTTGAGCCGTGGTAGGGTAGAAACCAAAGCACAGTAGGAACTCACACGAGACAAATGACGATCTCAGGTCGATGAACTAACTTGTACACATGTCATCGTGGAACTGCTATCTGACGCTATGTATAATACCAACTAGCAGGTTCCCGGCGAGTCCTTTCCGGTGTACTCATAACCCAATGACAACCTGTATACATCTTAGGTGATCCAATTGACACCAATGGCTTGTGAGACCGGCCACCGCCCCTCATCGGGGTCTCGACTGTATACACTAGTCTACTCTAGAGTATCGATGCCCTGTCTCGAAACTCCCACGACTAGGGACCACTTTTAAGGATGTGCTTATAGACTACCCAACTCTCACGTATATGATCGCCATCTTACTGTTGGTAGTCAAGCAGGATCCTAAGGGCTCTATCAACGTGTAATAGTGATCAGTCACTTAAAGTTGTACACGATGATAAAGGCAAACCAGATAGTATACTATCATCTCGAGTAAGACTGTCCTACCGGTATAGGTCCTCCCTCAATCATTGCAATCATGTACTTGCGATCCAATAATTGACTTTGAGGGCACTACATCCAACAAATACGCTAAGCGTATCTAAGAAATATAAATAAAAATGCACAAGAGACAAAGACAGTAGATATAACTGAACAGCAACTTTATTTTTTAACATTCTTTTGTACAATACATAGAAAAGTAAATACATCTGAATGAAAGCAATGCCTAAACAGTGGCATAACAGAAATGGAAAATAAAAAATGCAAAGGAAATGTACAAGTGTAACTACAACTCGGGATCTTCAATAAACTGATCCAAGTCTTCAGTGCTAGGCTCGATCTCCTGAGTGTCCAGATCACCTGACAACATTCCAAAGAAGAAAGAGAAGGAATGTCGTCAGCGAACAATCGCTCGGTAAGTCCCAAAGGTAAGGGAGAAATAGAATAGACAGAGAGAGAAAGTAGCTTTTAAAGTTGTATTATATGGTTAACGCTGTTGTTTGTAACTTGGTACAGAAGGATACCAGTGTATACGAGAGGAGTCTCTATATGCCAGAGACTAGAGATAAATGGAAGTACAAGGATCCGTTAGAAAGCCCGGAACAACGGCATGGTATTCAAGTTAGGTGTCTTAAATCTTGCAGTCTCGTGCCACTTTTAATACCTTCCGTACCAATCTACCCCTTAAACCCCGCGAAGTATCGTTTGAATTGTTTTTATTATATTGCAACTTGTATTGTCTTGTAATATAGATTGTATAATTGGATGACTTGTTGAAACCATGATATCAGTAAATGGATGTAACTGGAGAATCATGGATGTAACTGGAGAATCATATAAATGGAAGTATATCCATGGTTCGGTTCGGTCAATACAGATTGAATAGATTGAATATATGTATTCATGGATTCATATTGAATTGTAGTATTGTTGATTGTACTTGAATCATATTCAAGTCAGATTAATATAATGAGACTCAGTCTGAGTAATACAATTAGAAAAGAAATTGATGTCCTGATTGTTTTGATGTTTTCGGTAACCGCTGCACATGTGCGGCAGGATTTGTGTCTTTTTCAAAGACGATTACCGTGTTGATAACACCGTTTGTTAAGTTATCTATCTTAGATAGGCAAGCACCCATATCTCCGGCTCCCTGAGGCTGAAGAGACCGGTCCCGCTTAAACCTATATTTACTAGGGTCCTTAGGATAATTTATAGAACTTGAGGGGGTTTTATGTAAAAATACTTTTGTATAATTTTCAAAATACATCCCAAGTATTTAATTATCGTCTTTAGAGTTGTCGTAGATGTATATTTTATATTTGTGATATTTCTAGTGAAAATAACATAATTTCATAATATAAGATATTTAATTGTAATATTGAACTTGTATGGAA